>OZ005653.1:15230818-16585818 GCA_963930645.1 Salticus scenicus | reverse complement strand
TATTACAATAACAACAAGGCCTAAATAAATAAATAGAATATTACTGTTGGTGTGGTTAGTATTTTAAGAAATGTCTGTAGAATTTATTATAATTATATTGAAATTTGTAAACAAAAGTTGATGCTTGAGTTTTCACTGTATAAATAATATACACTATATAAATATGAAGACTGAATCATCTTTAAAAATTTAAACTCAGACACTTCAAGTGAAACAAAATTTGAAATCTGTAATAAATGAATTGTAATATAGCTTTACATTGTTATAAAAGCTACCAAGTGACATACGTACCACGTGGATTTAAATAACGCCGTCTTTAAATAGTATTAAAGGTAAAATCCTGGTTTTTTTTTTTTTTTTTCCATCTAATACTGCTTTACCTTATATCTTGTATTATTATCAAACTTCTTTGGTAACTTCTTCTTAGTAACCCCCTTTTCTCAGTGCAGATGCCGATGTAATGAAACAAAATGCCTAAAGTAAAATTTATGAAGAAATAAAGGAACGAAAAATTGGATCATTCGTTTGCGAACTAAGATGCCAGAGACCGTGGCCTTAAAACACATGCACCGGATTTTTATTAAAGTTGCTTTTATTAAATAATTAGTACTTCAACAGATTTTCTTCAAACACAAATTAAACCAGTATTTAAATATGTCTAAACATACAGACTAAATCAGTATTTAAAAAAAAAAAGAAAAAGAAAAAAAAAAATGCGATATCGGTCTGTTTGTTTGGAACTGAAATGCAACTGACAGATGGAGGAAGGTCTCAAAATTATATTACCCTATCTTTGCAACAAAAACTCAACAATCGTTTCGGATCAAAATAAATAAACACAACCCTTTAGAGGTGAAAAATATATAACGCATTGGAAATATATTTTACACAGTCGGACCGGAAGGTGCAAATGCATTAACCATATGCATATAGTAGTTCTTTTTCCGGTGGCCTCGTGAGCATTTAAAACAGAAAATATGTATATTAAATATATTTTTATTCATAAAATAACTAGTCAAAACAATAACTATTAAAACAATAACTAGTCAAAGAAAATAAAATAACAGTCAAAAACTTATGGTTATATATTCATAAGTATAATAGTAAGAATCAATTATTGATATGATAATATTTTATTAACATCAATAAGCGCGATATTTGTTTATTAAGCTTAATCGATATTTTAATTAAAAAAGGGAGAAACTATTAATTTTAGATGTTTTAACCGAAGATGTCTTACTAGAAATCCCCTAAATTCTGTCGCGGGCCGCAGAACCTTTCACGGCGGGCCTCTGCGGGCTGCGGGTTGACCAGCCCTGAATATATGATGATATAGGACACATTGGCATTTGTAAAAGCGTTTAAGTTGTTAGGAAAAAAAAAAAAAAAAAAACCCAAAATGCATAAAAGAGAAAGTAAAAAAAAAAAAAAAAACGTGTGGCACTCGAGGACTGCCGCGGTAAAGCTATTGCATAGCATTTTTTATCAACTTATGCAATTATAATTATTTATTTATTTTATTTATGCAGTATTTTTTTTTCTTTGATATTAATTCAAGTTACACTTTTTGAGCGTGGTGACCGATAAGAAAAGAAATTTTTTTCTTTTATTGAATAAATGAGAATATATCCGCAATGAGAATATATCAAAAATATCCGCAATCGATTTGTAGGTATCGAAAACCTCAATGTACCAAATTTGAATGATCTAACTCTATTTTTTGAGAAAAGGTATTTTAATAGGTTTTTAAAGGCCTGCAAGTCGAATGGGGATATTCAAGTTTTTTCTTTGATATAATTTCAAGTTACACTTTTTGAGCGTGGTGAGCGATAAGAAAACAAATTTTAATAGAGAAAAGGTATTTAATAGGTTTTAAAGGCCTGCAAGTCGAATGGGGATATTCAAGTTTTTCTTTGATATTAATTCAAGTTACACCTTTTGAGCGTGGTGACCGATAAGAAAACAAATTTTAATAGAGAAAAGGTATTTAATAGGTTTTAAAGGCCTGCAAGTCGAATGGGGATATTCAAGTTTTTTCTTTGATATTAATTCAAGTTACAATTTTTGAGCGTGGTGACCGATAAGAAAACAAATTTTAATAGAGAAAAGGTATTTAATAGGTTTTAAAGGCCTGCAAGTCGAATGGGGATATTCAAGTTTTTTCTTTGATATTAATTCAAGTTACACTTTTTGAGCGGGGTGACCGATAAGAAAACAAATTTTAATAGAGAAAAGGTATTTAATAGGTTTTAAAGGCCTGCAAGTCGAATGGGGATATTCAAGTTTTTTCTTTGATATTAATGAATAAGATAACAATAATGATAAGATAACAATAATGATAAGAAAACAAATTTTAATAGAGAAAAGGTATTTTAATAGATTTTAAAGGCCTGCAAGTCGAATGGGGATATTCAAGTTTTTTCTTTGATATTAATTCAAGTTACACTTTTTGAGCGTGGTGACCGATAAGAAAACAAATTTTAATAGAGAAAAGGTATTTAATAGGTTTTAAAGGCCTGTACGTCGAATGGAGATATTCAAATTTTTTCTTTGATATTTATTCAAGTTACACTTTTTGAGCGTGGTGACCGATGTAAAACAAATTTTAATAGAGAAAAGGTATTTAATAGGTTTTAAAGGCCTGCAAGTCGAATGGGGATATTCAAGGTTTTTCTTTGATATTAATGAATAAGATAACAATAATGATAAGAAAACAAATTTTAATAGAGAAAATGTATTTTAATAGGTTTTAAAGGCCTGCAAGTCGAATGGGGATATTCAAGTTTTTTCTTTGATATTAATTCAAGTTACACTTTTTGAGCGTGGTGACCGATAAGAAAACAAATTTTAATAGAGAAAAGGTATTTAATAGGTTTTAAAGGCCTGTAAGTCGAATGGAGATATTCAAGTTTTTTCTTTGATATTAATTCAAGTTACACTTTTTGAGCGTGGTGACAGATGTAAAACAAATTTTAATAGAGAAAAGGTATTTAATAGGTTTTAAAGGCCTGCACGTCGAATGGGGATATTCAAGTTTTTTCTTTGATATTAATTCAAGTTACCTTTTTTTGAGCGTGGTGACCGATAAGAAAACAAATTTTAATAGAGAAAAGGTATTTAATAGTTTTTAAAGGCCTGCAAGTCGAATGGGGATATTCAAGTTTTTTCTTTGATATTAATTCAAGTTACACTTTTTGAGCGTGGTGACCGATAAGAAAACAAATTTTATTAGAGAAAAGGTATTTAATAGGTTTTAAAGGCCTGCACGTCGAATGGGGATATTCAAGTTTTTTCTTTGATATTAATTCAAGTTACCTTTTTTTGAGCGTGGTGACCGATAAGAAAACAAATTTTAATAGAGAAAAGGTATTTAATAGGTTTTAAAGGCCTGCAAGTCGAATGGGGATATTCAAGTTTTATCTGATCTACTTTATACACAAATTTTACGCATGCAGCTATTAACTGTTGTACATAGATGATAGATACCTATACACCTATATACTTTCTCACAAACAGCTGCTTACGTATTCGTCCGATTTCAGAGCAGCTCGTCTCGATCCGTGCGAGCTGCCGAAGTCTACCGAAGTCTGCCGAACTGTGTTAGGTTTTTTTTTCGTCACGGAATTTTTTGATTCGGTCGCCGCGCTCAAAGCCCGCGATAAAAGCTATACAATAGCTTAAAAAAAAATGACGACCCTATTTTGTGGTGAGTAAAACTTTTTTTCGGCGAGTGTAATCTGAGTTGAAATTTCGGGCCCTGATCTAAACTATTTAAAATGTCAGTTAAATTATAGTTAAATATTTTCTACTATTACATTTAAGAAAAAATAAGAAGTAGAAATATAATAAAAATGTGAAATTATTAAATAAAATAAAAATTTTTATTACATGAAAAAAATTGTTCTGAAAACTTTTGAAAAATTGAAAGGATTTTAAATCAATTCTAACATAATGGAAGAAAATCAATTCATGAATAATATGTCGCATTATCTAAATAGGTAAAATATATTCTATCAAATTACCATATGAAACGATATTTTCTTTTTGGAAAACTTATGGAGACTACTTTTTAAACATGATAAATCTTGACCATTTTTAACTCCGAATATATGTACATATATGCTTGCATGTTTATGTTTATGTGTAATATGTATTAAAGGATACAGCAATAAGTATTTTAATTTATAATTCATATTCAAAACTGAATACCAGTTTTAATTATCTAAACTGCTTATGTGTTCTAACTTTTTCTGTAGGGTAATTTATTACACTATAGCTGAAAAAGAACTAACTTTTAAATGTAATCTTTTCTGAATAAGTACACTGTTAAAAATACACTGGGAAAAAAAAACTTAAAATCACGGGATTTAGCAGTATAATTTTACGGGAAATAACTGTTTTGCTAGCTAAACTGTCAAAGCCCGTAAATTGATGTCATGAAAGTACAATTTTAGAATAGTGGCATTTTTTTATTGACAAAAGCCTAATCTTCCACCAAACTGTATTTTTGCATTCAAATCCTTTCAAATGTAAAGTGTTAATTTTTTAGTGACGTCATATAAGAATGACTTCGTATTTGAATGCAGTTTTTTTTTTTTTTTTTTTTTTAGAAAGATTTATTTATACTTTTTTACAAATAGCGATTGATATATTCAAAGATGTATGTTTGTCACAGCGTAAAATTACGGGGATATACACCATTCATGAAATATAATTTTTTTTTATTAAAATCACACAATCAACTGACTGGAAGAAAATCATATTTATTGAAATTTTATTTTTCCGACTGAGTGAAAATAATGCCTAGACCGGGAGTCGAACCCCGGATCTTTGACTTACAAGGTCAAGGCTCTACCAATTGAGCTATCCAGGCCGACAACCGGTCAGCATTACTCACTCAGACAACCTTTAGGCAGAAATATCTGGTCTATCATGTAAATAGCTCGACAGAAATAAGCCGCAGGTAATGGAAAACACCATTAAACAATGGGAGAAAGAAATACAATTTTTTATTAAAATCACACAATCAACTGAAAATCATATTTATTGAAATTTTATTTTTCCGACTGAGTGAAAATAATGCCTGAACCGGGAGTCGAACCCCGGATATTCAAGGTCAAGGCTCTACCAATTGAGCAATCCAGGCCGACAACCGGTCGGCATTAAAGGTTCTCATTAAAGGTTCATTCCTGCCTAAAGGTTGTCTGAGTGAGTAATGCCGAGCGATTGTCGGCCTGGATAGCTCAATTGGTAGAGCCTTGACTTTGTAAGTCAAAGATCCGGGGTTCGACTCCCGGTCCAGGCATTATTTTCACTCAGTCGGAAAAAAACAAATTCAATAAACATCATTCATGGTCCAAATGTTTTTTTACGGGCTTTACCTGAAACCTTTGCTGCCAGGAGTTGCCCGTAAGGGGGGTGGAAATAAGGCATTTTTAGCTGCAACCAGTATTTTAGTGCTCAGTTTGACTATTTCAATGGTGCTCGTTAAAAAAATGGCATTATTAAAATGACGAAACATTGCACAACATATTAGTTGTAGCTAAATTGGACCCATTTTCTTGTAAAATGTAGGATTTTATTTTTAACAGTGTACTATTTTTTGTTGTTTTGGGTATAAAGATGCATATTGCTGCCATTTAACATTATTTTTTATCCAATAATTGACAAAACTGAAAAATCAAGTGTTTGTTGGGTCTTAATAACTTGCATTAATAGGTTGGTTGTAGGATTTAAGGCCGATTGACTCCTAATGTGTCCTAGGCCTAGGGGGGAATGCCCTCCGTGGGGGTCTTTCTAAGGGGTCCTAGCCCGTATTTACGCGAGTTTCGGAGGAAACCACGGAAAACTCCGAACGGCTAGGTCGATGAGCGCGACCTGGGATCGAACCCGGCACCTCCCATCTACCAGCTTTGAGCGCAGAACCGCTCGGCCGCTGGTGGGCCCTTGCATTAATAGGATAAAACTTACTCGTAGCGCTAATCGCCAGAATTAAAAAATAAATAAATAAATAAAATAAAACAAAATCCTGTGAGAATATGAGGGAGTGCGAGTTTTTCTAAAACTATTAATTATTGCATTGATCTATTTTAAATAATTTTTCTTGCCATATTAAACTGATGAAATTGTATCAGAGAGATAAAATTCAGTTGCTTTCAGAAGAAAAGAAAAAAAAAGCAATTTTTGTCATTGGACTTCTATTATAGGATTTAGTCTAACTGATTTTGTGAAAATGTAGATTTACTATCAACTTTTAATAAACGGAGAAAGCAAAATGCTTTAAGGGTACAAATAAAAATATTAAAAACGAGAAATTTATAACTGTTAAATTTGCAAACTATCATACATCGATTCATGTATTCTTAGCTATTTTGAAGATATTAATAAGAAAGAAACAAATTAATCCAGTGCTACTTCAATAGTCAGACAAAATACTACATTGGAAAAAAAATATATTAAATATAAAAAAATGTACTAGTAACTTGCGTATGAAAAATAATTTTGAAAAGCCCTTAGCCTAAAATGGAAATATGCACTCATGTTTGTGAAAATTGCAACACCAAGAAGGAATGCGAATACAAGAATGATATTTATTGGGCACATATATTATAGTAGGAAAATAGACTGATTAAATTTTCAGGAAGTTTTGAGTAATATATCTTGAGAAAACAGCACATAATGCAGAGACCTCTGGGAGTAACAACTACACTTATCTGCCTAGGCATTAGATCAAACAGTGATTGGATGACATATTTGGGTATATCATTTCATGAAGCTTCAACAGGATGCCACAGTTCATAGACCGTAGTTACTGGTGAGTGGTGGCGTGCCACTAGCTTTTCACCGATTAAACAGACATTTTCATTGGTGCGAGATCAAGAGAACGCACTGACCGGAGCAACGGTTGAACACATTATCTATCAAGGAAGATTCGGACAATACAGAAAACTTGCGGTCGTGCATTATCCTGCTTAAATGTTGTGCTACGGATGCCTAGAATATAGGGCAGAGGGGCGGGTCTTAACTCACCAGAAATTTAATGGCCGCTACTCAGAGTGCCGGGAATGCGAACAAGAAGTAATCGAGATGTGTATCCAATGGTACCCCACACCATCACTGCAGGTGATGGACAGTGTGATGATGTCGAATCCCAGCTGGTACTGCGCATTATTCACAATGCTGTTAAATACGGATGAGGCAATCTTGATGCTGTAAACAGAATTGTGATTTGTCTGAAAAGCGACTTCACGCCACTCCTGCGTCCAAGTTCGTCGTTGATCACACATTAAAGGTGCCCATATCAGTGATACAGTTTTGAGGGTAATCAAAATTTTGGTAGCCGCGTACTGGGTCACCACCTGGAGTGATATCATGCGGTATTATTGGATTCACGTCTCGATCAACTGTTGTTTTCATTCCCGCCACTCTGAATATCCGCTATTACATTTCTGACGAATTAAGGCCCATCGCTCTGCCCTACATTCAAGGGCTCCGAAGCGCAATATTTAAGCAGGACAATGCATGACCGCAAGTTGTTCGTGTTCGTATTGTCCATACCATCCTTGATGCAGAATATGTTCGACTGTTGCTCCTTCTAGCGCGTTCTCCTGATCTCGCACCAATGAAAATGACTGTTTAATAGTTAAAAAGCGACTGGTCCCCACACCACTCTCACCACTAACTACGATTGAGAAATTGTGGCATTGTGTTGAAGTTTTTTGAAGTGCTCTTTCCGTACATGCCAACCAATCGCTGTTTGATTCAATGCCTAGGCAGATATGTGCTGTTATTGCTCACAGAGATCGCTGCTTTATGTGCTGTTTTTTCAGAACATATTACTCCAAATTTCTTGAAATTTTAATCCATTTATCTTCCTACTATAATGTATGTACCCAATAAATATCATTTAGATATTTGCATTCCTTCTTGGTGTTGCAATTTTCACAAACATGAGTGTATATATATATGACTCACTTACCTAAAACAACACTTATAAATATTAAGTTATTTTATATATATTTATTTCTTTTATAAAATATGTCTGATGACTAATAAAATGATTCTCTTACTGTTTTTTGGCAGTATCTTTTTCACTTTTCTAAAGATTTTGATAAACAGAGAACACATACTTTTATAACTGTATGAAGTTATTAAATATATATATTTTTTTTTTCGGGCAACCATAATACAGAAAAGTGTAAAAATATTTTTTTTTACATAATGATCTTAAAAATTAACTTTTTTAAAAGAAATTTGTTGCTGGTTTACTTTTTGCTTAGAAACAAAGCATAACATGCACATTACATCCCTAAAGTTTCAAGATAATGCGACATGAATTTTTATGATAATCGACAAATCATGTAGAATCGAATATATTTCCATAATTTTCACACAAGTTTCAAATCAAGATAAAACGCAATATCATCCAATAAGCACTTTTCATCTTAATATTATTAATGGTATGAATTATTATTTTCTTATAGTGATTAATTCTAATGTGTTATAAAAAAAAATAATAATAATTAATTCAAAATTTTACTTTTGCAGATATCCAATAAGTTATTCCTATCTTTAATTATGATTTTTTTTTTCCAGGTCACAAGGATAGAAAATAATTCGAAAATGACAAAAGGTCATAATTAATGCAGACTAAAACTTCAAGAATACCTTAATTTTGAGGCATATAAATGAAGCATAAGTTCATAAGAAAGGAGATAAAATAAAAAGGTGGATGAAATAGAGGATCACTGAACATAATTAAATGCTATTCTCCTCTATGTATATTAAAACTTTCCACTACATAAAATACACATATTCATTTTCAAGTTATTATAAGATGATTTTGTTAATTTAGAAGTTTTGCAAAGAAATGAAATTATATTTTCATGTGTATTATGTCTCATACAGTAATTTATATAAATTCATATTGCTTTTTGGATGTCGTCTTTCATGACTTTTACATCTGTTTATGCAAACGGAAGTAATTAAACATAAAATAATTACCAATACCAATATTTATTCCTATTTGATGCACTCTTAAAGCGTATGTAATAAATAAATATGAATATTATTTGTTTATGCAATATGGAACCAAAGTAAAATTATTTCTAAAAAATATAAAAGAAAATAGCACGTGTTTATACGTTTGATAATAAATTTCAAAATTTTCACTTTTTATGTTACTGAAAAATATGTAATAAATATGAAAATAAACTAGACTACCATAGTCAAATTATAATACAAAATTGAAAAAAAAAAAAATCCTTTTGATTAAAAAATAATGACAATTTATTTTATGTGAATAATAATAAAAATAATAATAATTTATTTTATGTTCTTGTCAAAAGCAACTCATATGTTTACAACGTATGACAACCACAGAAACCACAATAAGTACAACATAAAATAACCACAATGTTCATTAATAAGAATATAGATTAATCAGCAGCAGGTAATAATGAATACGTCTTTACTTCAAAGCATAGATCAAAATTAATAATTTTTCGGAATTAGTCTTTAGCTAGAATAATTTGAAATACACAAGATAAGAAATTTTGTGGAAAAAAGTGAAAAAAAAAAAGAATTAAACAATTTAGTTATAACTAAAAATTTTATCGGAGTAATTATATTTACCATTTAAATCTAAAGAAATATTTAATAATAAAAACAAATTACGTAAAATATGTGACTAGAAAAACTGAATATTTTAAACTAAGTGTTTTTTTCTCATGTATTATTCTAATTTGCCATAGATTTCAAACTTACGTAAAGTTGAATGATACATACAAATCCTTAAAAAATGGAAGCTTTAAAAATATCGGTTTCGAATTTTGGGTGACTATTAATATCACTGTTGGAAAGAAAAAAAAATCTTACAAAAAGAAGAAGAAAAAAATTCAAGCTCTGGAAGTGTTAATACTATTCAAAATTGAAAGCTTTAAAATTCAAGTATTTCGACTAAAATTAATCAAGTTCAATTTATTCATTGTCAGTTTGCAAATTAAGGGGGAAAAGTTCAAATTCTAAAGATTATGTGGTATTTTTTAAAACAAATATTTTATAATGCTTTCTTCTAGAGTAAAAACTACAATGTAAATTCTTGAAATTAGAGAAGTACATAAAAGTAACCTTTTCTGTATTTTCTTCAAAGATATAGAATGCTTTGAAAAGAGTTTCTCTCCATTTTTTTAATTTAAGAAAAATTTCGTATTTTTATGTTTTAAAACAGTTTTTTATATAATGTACTATGTCCCAAAGCATAGCATAACGGAATTATTTTAACGAAGTTTCGATATTTTATAATTTGCTTTTTCATGTTTGTTTGAAAATCATGTGATCTTACAAGATTTATTGTAGAATGAAAAGGAGCAAATTCATCATGAAAAAGAATTCCATTAAAAGTACAAAAATAAAAGTAATTCTTCGAATATTCGTCACTTTCATCTACTAAAATTGATTTAAAAGAATTAATATATCGAAAAAATAACTTATATAGTTAATAACGTTTACTTTGTAACGTGTTAATTATTCACTGGCAGTTTTCTGAAAAATACTTTCTGACATTATGGAAACTATAATATATTCCAATGTAACCGAAATTTTTGAAACAATGGAGGCCGAAGAGTCGTTTCATGTCAGCGACTCTATGGCCGTTTTGATGTATATTATGTACATTTCTGTATCAGTCCTCGCAATTGGCGGCAACGTCATGGTGTGTTACATCGTCATGGCTCATCAAAGAATGCGCACAGTAACTAATTTCTTCATTTTTAATTTAGCCGTTGGAGACATTTTGATGGCGTGTTTGTGCATCCCATTTGGTTTCGTTTCTAATCTCTTGTTGCAGTACTGGCCATTCGGGGCAGTCATGTGTGTACTCGTGTCTTATGCTCAAGCTGTTTCTGTTTTCATCAGTGCATACACTCTCATCGCAATCAGTATAGACAGGTACATAGCTATTTTGTATCCTCTAAGACCAAGAATGACGAGACTTCAGGCAAAACTCATTATTTTCATTATATGGATTGTAGCATTGATCACTCCTCTACCAACAGCCGTATTGTCGAGACTGGAAGTCCATCCATTGTACGTAGATAACAACAGCACAACACGATACATCTGTATGGAAATGTGGGAAAGTCTAGATGAGAGGTACCAGTACAGCATGGTGCTCATGGTTCTTCAGTATTTCTTTCCACTGACTGTTTTACTGTTTACATACAGCAGAATAGGAGTTGTTGTGTGGGGAAACAAACCCCCTGGGGAAGCAGAAGATGTAAGAGATCAGCGATTAGCAGCGTCTAAAAGAAAAGTAAGTGTAAATTTATTTAGTTTATATCCGAAAGTATTTTTAATCAGAAAATATAAAAAATAGATTGTAAATTAATCTCCATAAACTAAAATTTAGTCTTACATAAAAATTAAAAAATGCGACTCAAAAGTAATACTTTATTTATATTAACGTTAAAAATGTTTATCACAGCCTAAGGAAAGTAAATGATTACATAAGCATATCTTAAAGAAATATTTGAAAAAGTCATAAATTTAATTTTTTGAAGGTTTCTACTAGTATTTTTAAATGTATTAATTGAAAATAAAAACGGGTCTATACACGCACAATTATTTTCGCATCAGCGGACATTATTTTATAACTTGAACCTTTAACATTATTTTGGTTTAAAATATTTTCATGTGACTTTAAAAATGCATAGATATTGAAATTTAAAATTATGCTTTGAGTCGTGAAATTCATTAAATTTCGAAAATTAATTTAGTTGTATTTCTTGTTTTATGTGTGTATTTAAGAGAAAAAAATCTATTTTATTTCATCAGCAAATTGTGTTTTATGATTTTGTTGGCCATGGCAGCCATAAAAAAAATTTAAAGCATTTTTGACTTCCAAAAACCTATTACATATTGTTAAAACGCTTCTCAGTTAATAAATAATAACGAATATTTAAAGTAAGAGTTGACTTTCTACGCAGAAAATATGAAATATTTTACTACGTTCGCGTTGCAAAGATGTTCTTTTTATATACTTAATATTTTAGTTAGTAGCATACTAACAGTTTATTAACTACATTTGGTAATAAAATGCAAAACAACTACTATAAATTCTGTTATTTTCGCACTTAATTTCTTTTGCTTTTCAAGTTTAAAAGAATATTCCCAAATAAATAAATATTCCGAAGTTTAAAATTTTAGTAATTTTATATGTAGAATAAAAATAGAGACATTTTCAATAAACTAAAAGTGTCCACGGCTTTATTTAATTTCTTCATTTATTATGAATTCTATCAAACTTTTACTTGTGGGTTATACATACAATATCTGTGTTATTCAATAATCATTGAATAATTTATTATTTAATGAATTTTATTGCTATAAATTATATAATTTCTTTTATCCCTGCAATTTAACTAACTTTAATTTCTATTAAGAGTGCACCAGAGATAAATATCCTTTTAAATATGTTTATGGCTACACTGATATCTAAAAATGGCTCGAAGAATTGGGTATGTTGCCGCTCACCTTAGTTTGGCTATATGCGCAACCTTGGCGCGCATCTCTTGTTCACTTGCATTCCCGCCTTAGCGGAGTAGTTGTATTGTTTTTCGTTATAAGAGTAACATCTCTCTTGTTTATCTTGTTCGGTGATATGGTTCACCTTTTTTATAGTTTGCTTGACTATGGTGTCAACATATTTGAATACGTTAATAATACGTCCTCTAATAACTGTAAATATGTACATACTATATGTATAATAGTTTAATTAAATGTTTGTGAAGTAATAGCTTAAGAATAGTAATTATTAAATTGATATACAGTCCACTCATAAAATATCGTCAACATTTGGTCTAGTAGAACCGGAGGAAGATCAATCGTAATATAATGAAATAGTGGTGGTGCTCATTGATGAAAGTAATTATGGATAAAAATAAATTAGTTATCCTTAATCGCCAACGCGGAACCTTGAAAGGCCAATTGACTAAGATAGTGACATATTTAGAGACTGTTAGTGACGACAATAAAGGCATTATAACTCTAGAAATAAAGAAGGATAATCTGCAAAAAATAGTAACAAAACTGGATAATTTGAAAATCCAGTATTACGAAATAGCTGATGAATCGGAACTGGAAGTTCAATTGAACGCCTTCGCAGAATTGGAAGAAGAGACAGAAAAATTAGAGGTAAGGCTTCGAAAATTCTTACTCTCCAATAACATTAGTAAAAATGAAAGTGTTTTAAATGAATCTAAAGATAATCGTATTATCAATTTTCGTTTACCTGAAATTCCTTTACCCAAATTTAATGGTCAATATAATGATTGGTTTAATTTCAAAGATCAATTTATAACCTTAATTGATCAGAATGATAAACTTTCAGATAATCAAAAATTATATTATCTAAAATCTACACTTTGTGGAAGAGCACTAGATGTAATTACCGAAGACGATTCATATATTTCGCTTTTTAAAGCATTGGAAGATAGATTCCAAAACAAAAGAATGATTGTAAATTCTCACTTAAATGAGATATTAAACGTAGAGAATCTGTCTCAAGATTTAGTTAAAAATTTGAGAACAATTACAGATAGTTGTCAAAAAAATATTCGAGCACTCAAATGTATAGGATTGGAAATGAATCCCTTTACGGAGGCCTTACTCATAAATGTGATTCTTAAACAAATAGATAAAGAATCCAAAAAACAATTTGAATTATCTTTAAGTTCTACAGAATAACCAACATGGTGCGATTTCATTAACTTTTTACAAAAAAGAAGTTTGGTGTTAGAAAATTTACAATGCGTTTCGAATACGAAACCGAAAGTAATGAATGCGGAAAAGAGTACTAGAATAAAAACCTTCTTTTCTAAAAATGATTCCTTTAATGATCAAAATTGTCCCCTTTGTAAAGGAAATCATTTTTTATCTAAATGTTGTGAATTCTTAAAATTAAATGAACACGAAAGATTCCTAACAGTAAAAAAATATTTGTTATGTATTAATTGCTTGAAATCCAATCATCAGCTATCAAATTGTAAAAATAATCAAATTTGTAATATCTGTTCTAAAAGACATAATTCACTTCTACATCGAACTTTGCCGGGAACAAAAAGTAATAATTTCCCATCAAAACAACACAAACAAAATCCTGACTCCCAGATGGCGTCAGAAAAAGGCTTGCACCTGCTGCAATCAAATGATTCATATCCTGAATTGCAGAAAGAAAAAAATAATGTTTCGATGACATTATATAACGAGATTAATAATCCCATCTTAAAAAGTAAAAAACATGTATTGCTGTCAACTGCTATAGTTTATTTGGAAAGTAGCAATAAAAAAAAGATTCCGGTTCGTGTAATTATTGATAATGGGAGTCAATGTAACCTGTTAGACAGAGAACTTGCTCATTTATTGAATTTGCAAAAAAGGAAATGCGATATTCATATTTCAGGAATTAATGGTAAGATGACAAATGTGAAATCTTCAGTACGTACCATTATTTCCAATAAAGATGATTCATTTAGTGAACCAATTGAATTTTTAATTACACCTAAAATAACAGAATTCATTCCTTCACACAATATAAACATAAGAAGTTTAAATCTACCACATGACCTTGAATTAGCTGATAGTGAATTTTGGAAAAAATCTAAAATAAATGCTTTAGTTGGTGCTGAATTTTTCTATGAAATATTAAAAGCAGATAAATTTAAAATAGGACAATTCACCTTTCAGAATAGCGTTTTTGGGTATATTGCTGCGGGAACCATAGACCGCAATGTATCTGAAAATACCCTTTGCGGTTTTACTGCATGCAATGATTATCTTAATGAAACCATTCAAAAATTCTGGAAAATAGAAGCTCCTGAAATTGACTTACGTCCAATTAGTCAGGAAGAACAATTATGTGAGAAACATTTTTTAGAAAATTATCGGAGAGATAAATCGGGAAGATTTATGGTAGCCATGCCTTTGAAGGAAGATGCTAGTGTCCTTGGGGAGTCTAAATCTATCGCAGAAAAACGGCTCAAGCAGTTATGGAATCGTTTAGAAAAGAATCCAACCATGCGAAATCTTTATTGTGATTTTATTAAAGAATACACAAATTTAAATCATATGACAAAAATTGTTGATAATTTAAATGATCCTGGCTGTTATTATATACCGCATCATGGCGTTTATAGGCCCGAAAAATCTACTACGAAGCTTCGCGTTGTATTTAATGCTTCGAGTCCGACAACTAGTGGAATATCATTAAACGACATAATTTATAAAGGTGTCGTTAATGAAAATTTGTATGAAATCATGTTACGCTTTCGACAACACCGATTTGTGTTTTTGGCCGATATTGAAAAAATGTATCGCCAAATAATGATTACCGAGGATCAGAGAAAATTATTAAGAATTTTATGGAAAGATAATGTGAACTCAGAAATTGAAACCTATGAACTTAATACCGTAACATACGGTACCGCTTGTGCCCCTTTTTTAGCCATTAGAACGTTGAAGCAATTAGCCCTTGAAGAAGCCGAGAAATATCCGAAGGCATCCGATATTTTGCTACATGATTCGTATATGGACGATATAATAAGTGGGGAAGAATCGCTAGAATCTACTAGGGAGCTTCAAAAACAGCTTATACACTTGTTAGAAAGCGCTGGAATGAATTTACATAAATGGAATGCAAATCATATTTCCTTACTTGACTTTTCTAAAGAGACATACCCTGAGTACACATTCTCTGATAAGGAAACCAAAGCCCTAGGGGTTGCCTGGAAACCCAATTTAGATGCTTTCACATTTAAAATAAATTTGTGTCAGTTAAAGTCTATGACAAAGAGAAGCATTTTATCAGACATTGCTCGCATTTTCGACCCATTGGGTCTCATCGGTCCTGTTATTGTCAAAGCCAAGTTGTTTATGCAGGAACTATGGAAATTAAAATTGGACTGGAATGACCCTATTCCAAGCCCTATTGCTCAAAATTGGCTAGAATTCGCCACTTCGTTAAAAGCTCTTGAACAACTTAGAATAAATCGCTATGTTTTAATTCCTGAAGCACAACAAATAAACTTACACGGATTCGCCGACGCATCGTCATTAGCTTTTGGAGCAGCCGTGTATATTCAGTCTATTCATAATTCTGAAATTGTCTCCAATTTGGTTAGCAGCAAATCTCAAGTTGCACCTCTAAAAACTGTTTCTATCCCTCGACTCGAGTTATCTGGTTGTCTTTTGTTATGCAAATTAATTGTGAAAATTTTGAAATCTTTGAGGTTACAGATCAATAATATTTATCTCTATACAGACTCTCAAATAGCTCTTGCCTGGATCCAAACCGAGCCTTGGAAATTGAAAACATTTGTTGGCAACAGGGTTGCCAAAATTCAAGAACTGTTTAAAAACTTCACATGGAACCATGTGTCCTCTGCGGAAAATCCTGCAGATTTAATTTCACGAGGTCTAACTGCCACCGATTTAATGGATAATCAGTTGTGGTGGCAGAGACCAGACTTTCTAAGTAAATCCAGTAATATCATAAACAATGACTCTGACTATCTGTCCCCCAGTGATAATAGTATTGTGATTAGTGAGTTGAAAAATAATCACCAGGGTGACTGTTGACGCATGCGCGCCACCCCGTCGCGGATCACCGGCAGAAGGCTATGAGAAGCCAAGTACAATGGACGTGGGCAAAGAACTTTAAATTTATTGACGCCCACAATTATTATTTTATGTTCTACCTATTATAAATCTTATTCTTCGTTGTAAATAGTGTAAATACTTGATGTATGTGATCGTACAAATTAAAAATATTAAAACAACGAAGATGGTCCGTCGAAAATTAGTTATTTGTAGTTAAGTTCCTACAAAAAGTGGCTCCGTCGAGAAACCGGAGCTTGTAATAAGCGACTTATGGATAAAAATAATAAATTGAAATCTTCCTTGAAAGGGAAGATAACTAGAATTGAAAACTATGTAGAAGGCACGAATGCCGAAAATTACGATATAGATGTAGTGGAACTAAAAGTGAAATTAAAGAACATAGAACTGCTACAAACAAAAATCGATGAATTACGACAAAAATACTACGAAATTCAAGATTTGAAAGATGCTGAACAAGCGACCATAGATGACGATCTTGACTCATGTGAAGAACGTCTGGAAAAATTAGAGGTAAGAATTAATACTCTTATTAATTCTTATAAGAAATTTGATTCTCATAAAAAAATAAATGCGACTGAAAATGCATCTCAAGATAACTTTGAAATTAAAACTCAAATTCCTCCTTTAGTATTACCTGAATTTTCAGGAAAATATGAGGAATTCAGTTCTTTTAAAGAACAATTTGATGATTTAATAACCAATAATGTTCACATTAATCAGTCGCAGAAATTATATTATCTTAGATCTTGTCTCAAATCTGATGCTAAAAATCTAGTTAGTAATTTTGATACATTTGAATCATTATATAATGCATTAGAAAATCGCTATGATAACGAGCGATTAATTGTTGATATTCATGTACAAAATATTCTGAATTTTGAGAAAATTCAAACAGAAAATCCCAAAGAGATAAGAAATATGATTGATTGTATACAGAAAAATCTGCGTGCCTTGAAAGTTCTGAAATATGAGCAAAATAAATTATCAGATGTTTTCATTGTAAATATTCTCGTAGCAAAGTTAGACAGAGAATCTAGAAAGAATTTTGAGTTATCCCATAAATCAAAAAATGTTCCCACCTTTGAAGAATTTATCAAATTTTTGGAACAACGAGAATCAGTTTTATTATCTATTAATAGAACGAATATGACTAGCGGAAATAAAAATACTAACAAAAACTTTCCGGCTATTAACAAATCTAAAACTCTTTTAATGCATGAAAATAAAAACAAAAATTGTGTTGTTTGTAAAAATACTTATCACCCTATTTATAAATGTGATGCATTTTTGAAATTAAACATTAACGAAAGATTAAGTATAATACGCCTTCACAAGCTTTGTGAGGTTTGTTTTAGGCAAAACCATAAGAAAAATGATTGCTTATCAAAATTCAAATGCACCTGCGGAATGAAACACAACAGATTAATATGTTTTTCTTCTGGCGCCAAAACCCCGGTTCCAGACGCAGATGGAATAAATTCATCCAACTTACCAGATATAGACAAACGGGTTGCGCAATTAAATGCTTCCGTTTTGAGTAATAATAGCAGATATTTAAAAGAAAATAGAAAAAGTATTCTGTTTTCGACAGCTTATATTTATGTTCAATGCGAAAACAAAAAAAGAATAAAAATAAGATGCGTTCTGGATTCGGCTTCAAATGTGTGCGTTTTAACTGAAAAGATGAGTGAATGTTTAGGAATTAAAAGAGAAAAAATAAAAACTCCAGTTTCAGGTTTGAATGGATTGACCCAAAATATTAAGTGGAAATTAGATACCTTTATTTCAAATGAAGATTGTTCTTTTAGTGAACCAGTAGAATTTTTGATTGTAGATAAAATAACTGGGCTTACACCATGCAATAAATTAAACATTTCAGACATAAAAATTCCAGAATTTTTGAAATTGAGTGACGAGACATTTTTTGAACCGAATGAAATAGAAGCGTTAATCAGTGCAGATATATTATTCAAAGTTTTAAAGGATAATACTTATAAAATAAATGACGATTTGTTTTTTAAGGAAACCGAATTTGGATGGCTAGCGTGTGGAAAGGTTGAAGAAACAGAACTGAATAATTCGAAACAGTGTTTCGTTTTGTCAGACGATTCCCTTAGTAGCACTCTTAAACTCTTTTTCGATCTAGAAAGCATTGGAATAAGAGACGATCCAATTCAAAAAGAAAGTGATAAAGCTATAGAAATTTTTAATGAAACGATTCAGTTTAAAAACAAACGCTACGTTGTACACTTGCCTTTTAGAAGACCCTATAATGAACTTTCCGATAATTACACGTTAGCGAAACAACGATTTTTAAGTTTATGGAGACGTTTTAAATATGATAGAGAATTATATGAACAGTATAGAGAGATTATTCGTGATTACGTAAATCAAAAAATAATAGAAATAGTTGAACCCAGTACAGCAGAAAATAATTTAAACAAACCTATTTATTATTTGCCTCATCAGGCAGTAAGAAAGGAAGGTCGCTTAACATCCAAAACAAGAATCGTATTTGATGCAGGGAGTCATCAAAATAATCAGCTGTCACTGAATGATTGCCTATGGCAGGGGATAAATTTAAATCCGAATCTTTTGGATGTTTTAATTAATTTTAGATTAAACAAAATAGCATTTTGTTCTGATATTAAACAAGCCTTTCTACAAATCTGTCTCGCTGATGAACATAAAGACGCTGTTCGTTTTTTCTGGAGTGATGAAGAACCGCATGCACACAAAAAACCCAAATTACAGATTTATCGTTTCAATCGAGTTAATTTTGGGGTGTGTTCAAGTCCATTCTTACTCGCTGCTACTATTAGACATCACATTGAGAAGTATAGAGAAGAATTTCCCGCTACTGTTCGACTTTTAGATAAATGTTTTTACGTAGACGACTTAATTTCTGGAGGTAATGATTTTAACGAAGCACTTGAATTATCACGAAGTGCAAAATATATTATGGAAGCCGCAGGAATGTCCCTTAGAAAATGGATAAGTAACGATACCGAATTAACAGAGCAGTGGAAAAGCGAAAAATTTGATACATACCCTGTAGAATCTACCATCAGCTTAGGTATAAATCAGACAAAGATCTTGGGACTATCTTGGGATACTAATAAAGATAATTTGATTGTAGATATCAAGAGTTTGTTGAACTTTATATCCATAAATAAAATTACAAAACGTACCATTCTTCAAGCCGTAGGGAGAATTTTCGACCCTTTAGGGTTAATTTCTCCATTCACTGTCAGGGCAAAAATTATCATTCAAGATATCTGGACAACTAAAACCAAATGGGATGAATCATTATCACCAAATATCGAAAAAGAGTGGATGAAATGGTGTTCGGAATTACCCTTGTTAAAAGAGCTTGAAGTCCCTAGATTCGTCCTTGATGCCACTTCCCCAGAAGATATAGTTGAATTACATGGTTTTTGCGATGCTAGCAAAAAGGCATATGGCGCTGCCATTTATGTACGAACAAAATCAGAAAATGGTATTTCAGTAAAACTTTTGACTTCCAAGAGCCGTGTAGCTCCCCTCAGCGGTGTTACACTACCTCGCCTTGAATTATTGGGTGCCCTGGTCGCAGCTCGTCTGATCACCAAAGTGAAAAATACTGTAAACCTTAAAAGACCTTCTGTTGAATATCACTGGACTGATTCGCAGATAGTGCTTTTCTGGATAAAGGGTACTAAAACCCGATGGAAGCAGTTTGTCGCCAACCGTGTTCAAGAAATTGCCAGCCTGACAAACCCTAACTCTTGGTTCCATTGTGCAAGTAAAGAAAATCCTGCTGACCTGTTGTCCCGAGGGATGACTGCTGAAAGCCTAACAACCAGCGCCACATGGTGGACAGGTGCTGAATTTCTGAAAGATCCTGAATTTCCGAAAAACAAACAATCTTTCATCATCATCATACACTCCTGAATTAAAATCTGAAAATGCAGTGACTCTAAATTTGAAAAAGGACTTTATTATTTTGAACTATCTGATAAATCGTAGTAATAGATTTTTAAAAATATTACGTATATGTAGTTTTCTTTTCAGGTTTCTTCACAATCTAAGAAATCCTTTAGAAAAGAAGAAAGGACCGCTGATGCCTGAAGAGCTGACAAAGGCAGAAGACTTCCTACTGAAACAGCTGCAGGAGGAGGAATTTCATACTGAAATATCTGCCTTGAAAAGTGGCGGTAATGTATCGCATAAAAGTAAAATTTTTAATTTATCACCATTTTTGGATGAAAATGGTTTAATAAGGGTAGGGGGGAGACTGCAAAATTCGCAGTTATCTTATTCGATTAAGCATCCTTATGTACTTCCTTCAAAAAATAAATTAACGGAATTAATTGTAAAATATTATCATGAAAAATATTTTCATATTGGTCCCCAACATCTTCTGTTTCAGGTTAGGCAAAAATATTGGCCCATTCATGGGAGAAATCTTTGTAAAAAAATTGTGCACAGATGTTTAGTCTGTTTTAAAGCAAATCCGAAAGTATGTGTACAAAAAATGGGAAACTTGCCAAAACAAAGAATAACGCCAGATAAAACATTTAATTCAACTGGGGTAGATTTGTCTGGACCCTTTTTAATCAAAAATAAATATGGAAGGAAAGGTCCAGAAATCAAAATTTATGTTTGTATTTTCATTTGTCTAGTAACAAAGGCTATACATCTTGAACTTATCAGTGATTTAACTTCACAAGCTCTGATAGCTGCGTTAAAAAGATTTATTTCGAGAAGGGGCAAGTGTCATAAAATATTTTCGGATAATGGGACCAATATGGTAGGCGCCAACAGGGAACTAAATGCCTTGTATAAACTGGTAAGAGATAAGGAAGAATCCTTATTCAAATTTTTTGCAGAGGAAAAAATAGAATGGGTTTTTATTCCTCCAAGGAGTCCAAATTGGGGTGGTCTATGGGAAGCAAATATCAAAGCGTTTAAATACCATTTTAAACGGATAGCGGGTAATTCAAAATTTACATTTGAAGAAATGCTTACACTTGTTACTCAAGTGGAAGCGATCTTGAACTCGAGACCACTGACTCCGCTAACTTCAAGTATTGAAGATTTAGAGGTTTTAACTCCAGCCCATTTTCTTATTGGAAGGCCAATAACGGCTGTTGTTGAACCCTCTTTAATCAATATTGAGAAAAATCGCCTAAGTGCTTGGCAAAATATTACGAAGTCAGTTCAGGCAATCTGGAAAAGATGGAGTCTTTCTTACTTAAATAACTTACAACAGCGCAGAAAATGGATAATTGATAAAGAAAATTTAAAAATCGGAGACATGGTTTTAGTCAGGGAAGAAAATCTTCCACCATGCAAGTGGGTTTTAGGGCGTGTAATAAAGCTATATCCTGGTCAGGATAATAAAGTTAGATTGGTAGATATAAAAACTACCAAAGGGATTTACAAAAGATCCATCTCCAGATTGTGTGTGCTGCCTATCGAGGAGTAAAAATGAATATGAACATTTATTATATTAATTTACTGTATTATATATATTACTCTAAATTTGTTAGTTAATTATGAAAATTTCTGTTTATTATAATCAGTTAATCTTTTTTCTAATTCTATGTGTTGTGCGAAATATTGATATTATGTTACATTCATTTATTTGTTATTATTTTATCTATTCATGTTATGTGAAATTGTAAATTTGAAGTTTTGCAAAAAAAAAAATATTGTAAGTTCTTGCATGACAACATAGCAAGGCCGGGCGGGATGTTGACGCATGCGCGCCACCCCGTCGCGGATCACCGGCAGAAGGCTATGAGAAGCCAAGTACAATGGACGTGGGCAAAGAACTTTAAATTTATTGACGCCCACAATTATTATTTTATGTTCTACCTATTATAAATCTTATTCTTCGTTGTAAATAGTGTAAATACTTGATGTATGTGATCGTACAAATTAAAAATATTAAAACAACGAAGATGGTCCGTCGAAAATTAGTTATTTGTAGTTAAGTTCCTACAGTGACACTAACCCTGCAGTGTTGTGTGGATTAATCCAATCCACGGATTCTTCCCAGAACTTTTATAATCATTTGTTTTCATTAACAAATAATTTTTGTAAATTAATTAGAATATGTAGTTTTATTTTTAGATTTATTAGGAATACAAGAGCAAAGGTCAATAGAGTAACTGGACCACTCCGAAGCACCGAATTAAACGACACTGAAATACACTTAATTAGACAGGTACAGTATACACAGTTTGCCGCAGAATTGATCTGCTTAGAAAAAGGGAAGCCCGTATCAGGTAAATTAAATTGTTTTAATCCAATTTTAGATTCTCAGGGACTCCTAAGAGTCGGTGGAAGGCTGGAAAATGCTAATTTAAATTTTGATAGTAAACATCCCCTTTTGTTGCCCCACGACCATAAATTATCTTCCATGATTATGGAACATTTCCATAAAAAATTCTTTCATGTAGGACCTCAAGCTTTGTTATACCACGTTAGAAAAAAATATTGGATAGTTAGTGGGAGATCTTTAGCTCGAAAAATATTTCGTAACTGCGTAACGTGTTACAAAATTAAACCTTTAACGGTCAATCAACTTATGGGAAATTTGCCAAAGGAACGAGTAAATGTGACTCCTCCATTTTATTGTACCGGTATAGATTTCTGTGGCCCTTTTTTAATTAAATATCGGGGTCAAAGAAAAGGAATCTATAACAAAATTTTTGTTTGTATTTTTATTTGCATGCCTACTAAAGCCGTGCATCTAGAGGTAGTTAGCGATTTAACATCCGAAGCTTTTATCGCAACTTTAAAAAGATTTTTTGCTAGACGAGGCAAAGCCCAAACATTATTCAGTGACAATGCAACAAATTTTGTTAGTGCAAATAATGAATTAAAAAGGTTACATAGATTAGCTACTCAGCCTGATGAAAACCTTACTAATTTTTTTAATTCAGAGAATATTAATTGGAAATTTCTGCCACCCCGTGCCCCAAATTTTGGAGGGCTATGGGAGGCAGGCGTAAAATCGTTTAAGTATCATTTGAAACGCGCAGTAGGAAACGCTAAATTAACATATGAGGAATTCTTAACCGTTGTTTGTCAAATTGAGGGAATCCTCAATTCTCGACCCCTTACCCCCCTTTCAAACGATATCGAAGATTTGGACGTCTTGACTCCCGGCCATTTTTTAGTTGGTCGACCCATCACAGCGGTGATCGAACCCGAGATCTCTGGCATTCCAGATAATCGATTAGATACCTGGCAAAAATTAACTAAAATAGTTCAAGGAATATGGAAAAAGTGGCAATGTCATTATTTAAATACGTTACAACAAAGAAACAAATGGAAATTTGAAACAAATAACATTAAAAATGGGGATATGGTACTATTAAAGGAAGAAAACTTGCCCATATGTAGTTGGATTTTGGGTAGAATAGTAGAAATTATTCCAGGAAAGGATAACAAAATACGCGTAGTTTCTGTCAAAACAAGAAATGGGACATATAAACGACCTATTTCAAAAATTGCTCTTTTGCCTTTGGAAAAGTAAAAAAAAAAAAAAAAAAAAAAAAAAAATGTTTGAAAATGAATAATGTATTTAGTTAAAGTTAATTTGCTTATTGTATTTCATTTGTATTATTTTATTGTTTACAATGTTATTAATATTTCTCTTGTATAAGTTTTATTATTTAAATTGCATATATAATATTTTTGTATAATTAATTATAATTAGGCTATTACATATTAGAACTGTAATTTTGAAACAATGTTTCAAGGTGGGCCGGTATGTTGCCGCTCACCTTAGTTTGGCTATATGCGCAACCTTGGCGCGCATCTCTTGTTCACTTGCATTCCCGCCTTAGCGGAGTAGTTGTATTGTTTTTCGTTATAAGAGTAACATCTCTCTTGTTTATCTTGTTCGGTGATATGGTTCACCTTTTTTATAGTTTGCTTGACTATGGTGTCAACATATTTGAATACGTTAATAATACGTCCTCTAATAACTGTAAATATGTACATACTATATGTATAATAGTTTAATTAAATGTTTGTGAAGTAATAGCTTCAGAATAGTAATTATTAAATTGATATACAGTCCACTCATAAAGTATCGTCAACAGGGTATAAAGCCATTAAAAGTTCATAATTGTATTGCCTATATCGTACTATTTTCCATATTTAAATTTTTATCCATTCCAAATAATTGCCAGCAATATTTGACATATATTTAATTGTTGATATTTAGTTATCCAGTATTTTAAGTTATTATTTTATGATAATATTTCTACAGTAAGTAAAAGAGATTAATTGTTTCCGTCAGATTTGGTAGTGGTACGATTGAGGAAAATAGTTGTTTAATTCGTACAACCTATTCCAGACATAATTGTACGCACAAAATACCATTAATAATTTTCCTAAAAATTTTTATTTTAAACCTAATCATTATATCAAAATGACATTTTCAATTAATAAATGAAAATAAAATATGACATAAGTTGTAATACTGAAACGTACAAGAGGTACAATTTTGATAACTGCACACCATTTGAATAAAGTGTGAGAATCAAATAATTGTTAGCTAACAAAGAAACGTGTATTACGCAACACAATAAGCAGATTAATGATTGACGCATTTTATAATTTGTACAAACATTTAACCTGCTATGTCCTGACATAGGATGTTTAAAAATTATATAGATAACTTGTAAAACCATGAACTCCAAATAGAAAGCTTCCTTATTTATCTGCGAGGGCGCTCCCAACACAGTGCTTCCTTAGGAATCAGAGATAATAAATATTAAGAAACTCTACTATAGACTACACTACGGTTTGTTACTTTTCGGCGCGGCCGTTTTGGCGCGGCCGTTTCGGCGCCGGCCGTTTTGGCGCTGGCCGTTTCGGCGCCAGATGTTTACATTCCGAACTTTTTGAGTGTAAGAATTTTTTTCCCGTAAAAATAATAAATAGTCGGGAATATTCAAGAATTTTATGACTGTTTATTATTATATGGATTAAAATAAACCCGCGAGTTAATCATTATTGACTTTGTTTAAGTGAAGGCAGTTTAAGAATTGGTTAAAAATGCATACATTTTCTTTATCTTGTTTCTTGCTAAAGTTAACTTTTATTTTATCTCAGCAAGCTTTATTATATAAGAAATTTTAATGTGCAAACTGTAAATAAAAATAAACAGAAATCTTTAATAATTAAATTTTGTGTAACAAAAAAAAAAAAAAAAAAAAAAAAAAAAAAAAGAAGAAGAAGAATAGCAGTGATAACTTTAAGATAATGAAAACTTTATAGAAAGTTATTTTTACTTTCCGAACACTATAGTGAAGAAAGTATTGTAATCATGTCGAAAATCCGAATTGGAGATTTTGATGTTTCTATACGTTTCGAGGTCCCCTGAGTCCGTTTCCACTATTTTTACGATGATGTATATATGTGTGTGTGTATGTGTGTATGTATGTATGTATGTGTTTGTGTATGTCTGTGAGTGAACACGCTAGCGTCTAAACGCTTTGTTCGAATAAGCTAAAAGTTGGTACGTATATTGTAAGTCACCATAGTACGAACCCTATAGATTTTGGTGAACTTATAGTTTTTTTACAGGGACACAAAGAAAAATTCTTTATCATTATGGCCTATGGGACCAAAATCTTAAAAGTGCAATAGCATCTAAACGCCTTATTCAGTTGAGCAAAAAATTTATACACATATTATAGGTCACAGGTACTCAATCTGTATAGATTTTGGTGAATCTAGCACTTACAGTTTTTTTACAGGGGCACAAAGAAAAATTCTTTATCATTATGGCCTATGGGGCCAAATTTTTAAAAGTGTGATAGCGTCTAAACGCCTTATTAATCTGAGCAAAAAAAATTGTACACACATTATAGGTCACAGTTGCACCAACTGTATAGATTTTGGTGAATTTAGAACTTACAGTTTTTTTACAGGGATACAAAGAAAAATTCTTTATCATTATGGCCTATGGGACCAAATTTTTAAAAGTGCGATAGATTCTAAACTGCTTATTCAATTGAGCTGAAAATTTATATGAATATTATAAATTGCTGTTGCACTAAATATAAGCATTTTGGTGAATCTAGCATTTATAGGTTTTTACAGGAACACAACGAAAAATTCTTTATCATTATGATCTATGGGCTCAAAGTTCAGTAGCGTTAAATAAAACATCGTGTAATATATGGAGAAAAGTACTCAAACACTCTATTATGGTTTTCTCTCTTTTGTTTGTTTAATAACTCCTCTTTTTTTACTTTATCTACAAAACTGTTAATTACTCAATGTTCGGAAAGTCGAGTGGAGTCACTCCAGATTTTTTATTGTTATCTTTTTTTTATATATATATAACTGGTGGAGATTTAAAAGTAGAGGATATTTTCATCTGGCACTTCTAAACGTAAATTGCTCATTTTTCTTTTAGTACAGTTGATTTTTACTGATTTAGTGATTAATGAATCTAAGTCTACATTTTAACTGTGGGGAGTTACTAAGTTACAATAAATAAAGTAAATAGTAAGCTGAGGGAAAAAATAGTATTAAAAATTAACAAGTTGTATGGAACTATTCTACTATGTGTAATAAGTTTCAGAAATTTAGAGCAATGCGAGCTTTAAGTAAGTTATTAAAAAAAAAAAAAAATTAAAGCAGGTGTGTATTTACCGTGTAATGGTTTTTGCCGGTTTTTACTATCTTGGCCAAAACATGTTTTTCCCATGGTTTTTACCACCTTCAGAGAAAATAAAATTCCTATTTATTTATTTATTTTTGTTTTTTAATTTATCCCAAAAACCTTCGGGACATATTTTAAAATTTTTAGTTCTCATTTTCCCAATATTATTTACTATGGAATTTCCATTCTTTTATCCATTTCTAACAACAATATTTTGAAAATAAAAATAAATAATTAAATAAAGCAATGTTGACAACATGAAAATTGTTTTAAATTACATGATCAGTTTAACCCTTTATCAATTACAAACATTTTTTTCTGTCACTCAATAGTTGAAATAAAAGGCTAATGTGACAATCTTAAAAAAAAAAAAAATCCCTTTTCGGCAAGCTTAAAGGCAAAGGTAGATTCCTTTACGTTAATGTTACAATTGTAAAGAAATTTTACATATGCATTAATACCTAGCCAATGGCTTTGTTCACACACATTGCATTATTTACGTTGCTATTCTGTTTTCAAGAAATTTAATTTTCAACTAGAAAAGGGTTTTATTCATTCTACTTAAAATTTTAGGCTAAATTTATTGGTTTGTACATGTTTCAATCTTTTAAAATTCAAGCTCATAATCATTCAACAAATAAAAGCCTTAAAGATATACAATCCCAGCAATGGTGAATCCCGGAGGGGTCTATTGGGCTACACCCCCCTCCCCACCCAAGCTTAATCAAAATTATATTTTTTATTTAAAATCCATATTACTGTTGTTCAATATCTTTCTTTTAAAAGAAAAAGTAATAGAAACGTGAAAATGCACTTGTGATCTTACTAGTTCTGGTAAGCCTGGCGTTGCTATGGTCAAGTCAAATACAGATAAGTGGTAGCGGTTTTTGGATAGTTATTTCATTGTAATTTTTATTGAATTATTGAAAGTTTTGTATTGTGTTTTTGTGATTCTTATTGTCAGATGAGTAAAAGTTGTAAAGTGAAACTGTTTTGGTTCACATAAGCTGGAACATTAACATTAGTTAACATTTGACCATTTGGCACCGCTGAATTTCAATGTTAATTGTTATGAATTTAGTAAATTGTATGATTTGGCGAGATTTTGGTGACAAAACTTGCGACTTAGCGAGGAAATTTATGATTTGGCGGCAAAAGTTGATAGTTGACGACGAAATTTTTGACTTGGCGAGCTTGGAGATGGAGAAAGGCAGCTTTGGTGTCATTATATTTTCTTTCCACGCGAAAACCTCATATTTCTTCACAGACCAATATCTTGTTTCGACAAGATAAAAAGTCAAAGGAAGCTGTAGCGTATTACTTTCAATCGTAAATTCTAAATTCTTGCCTAAACTGACATTCTAAACTATTCACCACAAACGATATTTGTATTAAGATTGACGTATTATTAATAATAATAATGACCATCTTCTGTCAGGAACAATTCCGGTTAGACCGCTTCAAAACAGAGATTTTTGGCAGATTTTTTTTTTCTTAGAAATGCTATGTATTTTTATTTATTTATTTAATTTTTTATTAATCTGCATAAATGTTACATTATTAGAAAGATCTTTCAAAATTAAAAAATTTTTTGTGCTTACACTTTTCCCTTAATCTCAATATGTAGAAAGATTTCAACGAAAGTTTATAACTACCATTGTAATTCTAAAATACCCATGGAGGATAAAATTAAAATGTAATATAAAATTCAATCATAAAAATTATGGGCTAATAGTTATTGCAGCATTTCCTTGCAATCTTGATAATGCACTTATCTGATATAAACAAACAGTTGATTGTGACGTCATATTTATCAAATTAGTTAAAATAAATAAGGTTACAAATAAGGTACCTAAGGTTACTTCGTTACAAATATGGTACCTTTCATTTGGTATCTTATTTGTAACGAAGTTTTGATTAGATATTTTAGAATTAATTAAAATGTGAAAATAATTTCAAAATTGGACATTTAAATTTATGATTGTTGCCAAAAAAGTTTACCAGTTATTGTTATATATATTATATTTCTTTTTTTTGGGGGGGTGGGGGAGGCATAAGATAAAATAATGTTATTAATGTAAATTTGCCCATGCATATAAAAAATACTTATTAAAATGAGTCGAAGAAGGAAGCGAAATAAGTACTGAGTTATATTACGATAAATACGATACATAATATGATACGTTATATTAGACCTATCGTCCATTGTTAGTAGGTATTTTCGTTAAAAGAAATGAAATAGTTTGTTCGTTCGGTGCAATTTACACATTAGTCCCGTCATTTACCACTTGCATATTAGTCCCGTCAGGTGCAACTTGCACATTAGTCCCCTTTAAATATAGTGTCCAGCGAAGCTGGCAAAGCATTCGTTGATTCACTACCTTAAGTGATTTCACATTCCGTCATTTTTGACGGGGTTATGTACTAGTTTTAATTTTATATTTTTAAATGATTAATTAAAGCGTTTAACAAGGTTTTTAATTAACACACTTTTATTAACTTGATATGCAACTATTAATGTATGTAATGGAATTTTGCAATTCAATTTTCGGCAACTTCTTGTCGTCCAAATGACCTGAAATTTTGCACACGACTTCATAATCAATGACAATACTAGATACAAGTGTTTCCAGGCACCTTTCCCATCAGGGGCAGGTTCCAAGGACAAACAAAAAATCTATACTTATACAAAACTATCGTATGTGACACAGGATTTGGATGTATTTGTTTAATGTCGAGTGGCAACAATTAATTTTTTTTTTAATAAAGATTTAAAAGTATGTTATAGTTTTCTAAAACCTTTATAGTCCATTTTTCAATAAAAAGAGTGTTCTTTATGTTTTTTTTAAATGGTATAATTTTATTTATCAAAATAAGGGAATTCGAGTAATGACATACTTAAATTTAAATTTAAATTTTCATGAAAATAAACTTCAACGGAAAATTCATTAAAATCGTCACTAGTTCATTTGTTAAAGGGATACCTAAATGTCCCCAAATTTATTACCTTATCTACCATGCCAGTTTAATTCGTTTAGCATCGATTTACAAGATTTTTTTTTTTTTAACGACGACATTTATCTTTTAAATTATAGCATCTATGTCATAAAGTCTAAATCTGCTTTGCTTAGCCCTAAGATATGTTGATTTTATTTACTTATTTTTTTATTAACTTTTATTTATTTGTTTAAAATCACGGATAAAATTTTATTTCATTTTTCTCAGTACATTGTAGCAATTGTGACGTCATATTTTCTGCTAAATTAAACTTTTTTTTAAAAAATCGGATTATTATATTGGTTAAAAACGATTAAAATTTTATTATATTTTCAGTGATCTTTTTTATTATCATTTGCACGTGACATAAGCATCAGATTATAAATTTTTGCAATCAAAGCTATAGAAAACGTCGGCTTCATCACAAGAAAAATCACTTTTTAACTTGTAACTTTTAAGCAATTGAAGTTATCGAAAAAGTTTAAATACAAAAGTTGTTCTTTAGGATAAGGCGGTAATTCGCCTGATTTGAAGTATTTTCCTATTTTCAATATTAAAGAAATTATGGGCAAATGAAAATTTCCACCCCCCCCCCCCACCATTTCCACCCCCTTTGAGCAGGATACCCCATCTACGAACTCGACCGAGATTTTTACTGTCCTGACAACATATCCCGAGCTGGTTAAATTTAAATAAAAATTACTCCAGTTATCGTGTTCACAACTTAACATGGGAAAAAGCGTTATGCATATATATATATATATACCTATATATATATATATAAACTTTTGAACGGAGGGTGGTTTTGGGTTCTAGGGGTCATGATCGGTGAAGATATGAAGAAATTTTTCAGAAGTCGTGTCATGAGAACCATTGCAATAGGTAGATCTCCTATAAGGAATCTACCTTTAAAAAAAAAAAAAAAAAAATGGAAAATAACATTACTGAATAACCATAGAGTTAAAATATATACATATATATATATATATATATATATATATATATATATATATATAAATCTAAATAGAATGAAAAAGAAAAACATCAACATATGTAACTGAAGAGGAGCGAAAGAAAAAATGGAGACAAAAGTATCTAAATGGCAGGGGGGAGTTGTGACCACCCCACTCCGTCACAACTCCCCCCTGCCATTTAGATACTTTTGTCTCCATTTTTTCTTTCGCTCCTCTTCAGTTACATATGTTGATGTTTTTCTTTTTCATTCTATTTAGATTTATATTGTACATTAGCAAGGAGCAGCATTGCGCTCATCTAATGTTACTTTTTTGTATTTAAAATTAAAGTTTCCAAATTCCTACATTTGTACAATATATATATATATTTAATTTATTATTATATTACTTAGTTTATATTATTTAATTATTATTATTTTATTAAATTTAATTATTTTTTAATTCCTACCTTCACCTACTATTGTTTTTATCAGTTATTAAACAGATAAAATATTACACAGCTAAAGTATTAATGAACAAATGTTTTTAAAATACTTGCAATAGATATTGTTTCATACTAAGAAATGAAACCCAAAAATATGGCTTCAATAAAAAGTATTTAGTTTGGTAATAACATAAATTAAGAAAACCTCGACAGCTTTTTCAAAAGAAAATATAGGTGTTTTCTTCTTCAGGAATCATATTTAAGCAACCTCACTAAAAACAAGGTCAACTTTTCTTTCGTGGATAAAATTAGATAAATATTTTTCTCATCAAGAAATAAATTAACTGTTAAATTGAGATTTTTTTTTTTTTTTTTTTACAACAAGCATACAACTTCTATAACTGACTGATATGTTATTAAATAAATTAACTAATTAATACTTCTTGTTACTAATAATTAGAAAATAATTTAAAATAATTTTTTGTTCACGCATAAAATATATATTTAAAGTCAGAAATTACTTTGTTTATTTTATTTTTTGTTTATTTAAAGAACCGCACGACAATAGGTTTAATAAGTTTTAACTACAAAAATCAAGTTCTTTTCTCAGATTATCACTGACTTCTTTAAATTACGAAAAATCCTATTCATCATTAATGCCATTAATAAAAAATTAAAAATATTTTTTGGTTCAAGCATTTAAAAAAATAAAAAATAAAAATAAATGAGAAATTACATTGTTTATTTTATTCCCCAAAGAACCTTCATCACCAAATAGGTTAGAATCTTTAGAATTGCTGCGTTTGTGTTGCCATCTGATGACTAAGTTTAATAAGTTTTAATTGCAAAAAACAAGTTTCTAATCTTATCATTGGCTCCTTTAAATCCCCAAAATTCTATTCATCATTAATATATTAATAATTTAAAATAGTTTTTTGTTCACGCATAAAAAATAAATAAATAAGAAATCATATCTATCATTAAATAAATTTTAACCGAAAAGGCTGAGAAGAAAGCCGCGGCCATTTCGTGAAGGACAGGCTGCGCGAAAACGGCCTCTCCGAAATGGATCTCGCGCCAAAACGGCCGCGCCAAAACAGCCGCGCCGAAATGGGTTTCGCGCCGGAACGGCTGCGCCAAAACGGCGACGCCGAAACGTTCCATTCCGACTACACTATATACCAATAAGAATTTAGATACTTTCGGATTTAGACGTTTTGTCAAATACGTAGAAAAGTTCTTTAGGAATCATCTTGAAAATTTACTGGTATAAAGAACATGTTATACCTCATATATTTCAGCAAAAGTTGTGCCCCGAAAAGGAAAAGGAGACCCAGTACAAAATTAAATAAAAAACAAAATTTTCTGGACAACCCTGTAAAATAACGCTTTAAATGCGTTTTGCCGTAGCATAAGCCTCAAACAAATATTGTGTAAAGTTAAAAAGTTATGACAGATAGAATGAACAGAATTTCAGTCCTTCTCAAAAAAGGGAAGATGATAGTGGTTTCTATCAATATTTATTTACAATCAGCGATCACTGTATTACCATTGGCTCTTGATTGAATCAAAATAAAATGTGAGTAAAACCTCTTATAGTTTAGCTTTTATTTTCAGAGAACTGAAATTCTGTTCATTGTGTCTTTCAAAACTTTTGGAATTTACCTGATATTGGTTTAGGGTAAGGCTCCTATATATACGAGCTGGCGCATTAGGCATTTTGTTGCCTTAGGGTTGCTACATGTACCCAGCGCGTTTCCCTGATAAACAAACTTTTTTTTTCTATCGTCTTACGTCACTTTAGAGTAACTTGTTTTATTATATTTCATAATTTTAGCTAAGTAAACTATGATATGGAAGTTTGTTTAACGATAAACTGCTATAATCATTCAAGAAGTGAATATAAAGTGTTCATGCACAGACCTTCTATTACTGTGTATTTGAGTTTTGGCGACATTTTGTAACAGAAACCGCCTTAACAACACACTTTACAGTACATCCATGGGATATCCTCAGAATAAAATGACATCCTGAGAATGTACTGTGAAAAAAAAGGTGTTTTTAGGAATATTATTGTTGCTTATTGCTCTTATTTTGACCGGATTAACTTCAGATCAAGATTTCGTAAAATCATAACGGAAGCGATATAAGGACACCAAGCGGTAATGCTGTCCTCTTCGGAGGCAAAAAAATGGCGGTGATGCGCCGGCCTATTATTTTATTAGGGGCTCTAGTTTAGGGTTTTCATATAAGTTGTTCAATACATTTGGCTATTAAATTATGCAAATGATTTTTTTCTAATGTAGTTCATGCCTAGTTAAATGTTATTTAGTAAAAATGCTCGTATTTCGTCAAATATTGAACATTTTTGCATTCTGATTGCAGTATGCTATGTCTAATGCAGCATGCCAATTTTTCTAAAAATGGCTTTGCACTGGGTCTAATACCCAAAGCATTATAATTTAAAAAGTGTAAATTTGTTTTGCAATTAAGTACATATATAGGTATATATCCATGAAAATATTTGATAGTCTCATAAATATTTATACAGATAATGAGAAAAATCTTCATAATCACATGCTACAGCCAAAACGCATTTAAAGCATTACTTTTTACAGAGTGATCCAAAACATTTTTTTGTTTGTTTGTTTGTTTAATTTTTTATTGATCCCCTTTTCCTCTTCAGGCCACAACTTTTGCTGAAATATATATGAGATATAGCATGTTTTTTACACAACCAAAGTTTCAAGATAATTCCTAAAACACTTTTCTAGAAGTTGGACAAAACGCCTAAATTCGAAAATGTCAAAATATTCACTGGTAGATAGTGTTGTCTATAGTAGTGTTTCTTAATATCTATAATCTCTGACTTCCAAGGAAGCATTGTGTTGGGAACGCTCTCGCAGATAAATAAGAAAGCTTTCTACTTAGAAGCTTTTACAGAAATTCGTGGTTTTACAAGTTATCCGTGTAGTTTTTCATCATTCTCTGTCTGTATATGAAGTATAACATGTTCTTTAAACTACCAAAGTTTCAAGATGACTCTTGAAGAACTTTTCTACATATTTGACAAACCTCTAAATTCGAAAATATCCAAATACTTATTGGTAAATAGTGTATGTTACCTCTACTCTTTATCTTTTCTTTTCAATTTACAGTCAAATGAAAATATCTTCCATAGATAATTTGAACTACGTATAATCGCACCTTATAACTTTTAAACAGAGAAAAAACAAAAATAATGACATATAAATCAAGTGCAAAGATTAAGGCACTTATTGAAGAATCAAATTCTATTCTTATTTCCAAAATGTTTATCTGTTTCATTTAGCCCATTAGCTCCCAGTGTCCTCATTTGAAGACAGCTAATAAAATGGCACGTATATTTTTTGTGGTTTCTTGGAATGATTTCTGCTTTTTAGTGACAGTTTATAGCGTCACTCTAAATTATCCCTGAAAGTTTTATGTGCCTACTATTAATTATTACTTCATAACTTGGATAGTCATTTTTTGATTTTTTATTCGTCGCACATATATTTGCTTTTTGCGCAGGTACTCTAACTTAAATCAAGTTGAATAATAATATATATTATAATCTATATTTAATAAAAAAGCACCACAAAACTGGCGTTGTAAAAATTATTACTTACAAACTTTGAATAAACACCATAAAATGCAATAAACTCGCAACAATTGTTTCGGGTCGAAAAAAACACGACCCTTCATCAGGCGATTAAAGTAAGCACGAGTGCTGCAGTCAAAGCGGCAACGCACAAAATCGTTTAAACTGAAAAGAAAAACTTTATAAAGTAGAAAGCTACTGGTGTGAGTAGAATTCTACTCACACCAGTAGCTATATTTACTTTCTACTTTATAAAGTTTTTCTTTTCAGTGTAAACGATTTTGTGCGTTACCGCTTTGACTGCAGCACTCGTGCTTACTTTATTCGCCTGATGAAGGGTCGTGTTTTTTTCGACCCGAAACAATTGTTGCGAGTTTATTGCATTTTATGGTGTTTATTCAAAGTTTGTAAGTAATAATATATTATAATACTTTACTTTCGGAATCTTTGTCAACATACAATAGGAAATTAATCTGTTATCTCGAAATTTTTCTATCTCGAAATTTTCTCGCTAGAACACTAATCGTCAATAAAGGAGGATCGACTTCAAGTTTAAAACTATCAGAAGAATTGTTTAAGTAAATATATTTGCTGTCAGTTGTCTATATTAATTTAGAAGTAAAATAATCAGCTAATAATATTTTGCAAAATTAATTCGGGTGTTAACGAGTTAATGTATATATATTGATAAACACCCGATAGGTAATTACACATTGGTTAGCATTCATCTTCTCCAGACAACATTTAAACAAAATTATTTCAATCTATATATATAAAAGAGCAGAGTCTGTGTGTCTGTCTGTCTGTCTGTCCGCTATAGAATCCTACGCCGTTTAACCGAGCGGGACCAAATTCGTCACGGTTAATGTTTACGACCCGAGAAACGCAACGCCGCAAGCGATTTTACAAAATTCACCCCCCAAGGGGAGAGGGCAAAACGTAATTTCACAAAATCCTTCATATCTCGAACAAAAAACATATATCCGTAAAATTTTTGCTTTAAAATATAGCTAATACAAATGTCTAAAATCGATTTCTGGAATTTTTGAAATTCGGTCCCCTAGGGGGGGGGGGGGGAAGGGAGGGGGCGAAACGTGATTTCACATGCGTTAAACGTGATTTCACATAATCCTATATATCTCAAACAAAAAAACAGAAAAACGTGAAATATTTGCTCTGAAATATAGCTAATGAAAATATCTAAAAACAAATTTCTGGAATTTTAGAAATTCAGCCCCCAGGTGGGGCAGCGGGGGGGGGGGGGGGGGGCTAGGGACAAAAACAAATAGAAATACAGTTAGTCCGTTAAAAACTGGTACAGATAGGTTCTTCAAGCATGTCGAATGGGGATATTTTCGAAAGTGTAAAGTTATTAGGAGGGGGGACAAAAAAATAAAAATACATTTAGATCGTTCAAAAATGGTATATAGAGGTTTTTGATACTTACAAATCAATTGCGGATATTTTCGAATTTGTAAAATTATTAGGAGAGGCGAGAACGGGGGTGGGGCGGTAAGGGGGAGCTATGGGCAAAAACAAATATAAATACAGTTAGGCCGTTCAAAATTGGTACAGATAGGTTTTTGAAGGCCTGCAAGTCGAATGAGGATATTTTCGAAAGTGAAAAATTATTAGGAGGGGCGAGAAGGGGGGAGGGGAGAGGGGAGAGGGGGGGCAAAAAAATAAATATAGAGTTAGGTCGTTCAAAATTGGTTTATAGAGGTTTTCGATACTTACAAATCGATTGCGGATATTTTCGAATTTGTAAAATTATTAGAAGGGGCGAGAAGGGGGGGCGGTAAGGGGAGGCTATGGGCAAAAACAAATAGAAATACAGTTAGGCCGTTCAAAATTGGTACAGATAGATTTAAGAGGCCTGCAAGTCGAATGGGGATATTTTCGATTGTGTGTAAATATTTTAACCAAAAACTTACATACTGTAGCTATTTATGTGATAAATAATAGTTAAGTGTAAAGTTATTAGAAGGGCCGGGAAGGGGGGGCAGAGGGGCAAAAAAAATAGAGTTGGATCATTCAAAATTGGTACATCGAGGTTTTCGATACCTACAAATCGATTGCGAATATTTTTGAATTTTTAAAATTATTGGGAGGGGCGGGAAGGGGGGAGCGGAGGGTCAAAAAATAAAAATAGAGATAGATCGTTCAAAACTGGTGCATAGAGGTTTTTGATACTTAGAAATCGATTGCGGATATTTTCGAATTTGTAAAATTATTAGGGCGCTCATATATATACATTCGCGCGTGCGCATCTCGTACGGGTCTACGCTGCTGAAGGCAGCCGGGACCCGGTGCGACGTTTTTCCCGATCAGAGTTTTTTTTTTTTTTTTTTTTTTTTTTTTCACATGATAAAAATTAATGCAATTTTCAGAATTCATTAATTATAATGATTCATTAAAAAATAGTGACCAGCGAAGCGGGCGTAGCCTGCTAGTAACTAATATATGAAAAACATCGAACAAAGAATACAGGGATAAATTCCATCAGTTTATTTAAAAATCATCAAAATTGTATATTTCACGTTTGTATAACTTTTGCATATTTAACTTTTATTAATGTACTTTTTTTAAATATTGCCTAATACTTCTACATAAAAATACTATATCAAGTTTTGCAAATTGTATTCTGAAATAACAAATGCAAATAAATTGTAAAATATTCGTAAATATATTGAGAATTTCTCTTACTCTCTCTTTTTTACAAATGCAGAAAAAAATGATATCATTAGAAGATAGTGCATTTAAACTCAGTATTTCCGTAGGCTTCAGAAAAGTGCCACTTAAAGGAAATCTATGCAACATGTTCTGCCACAAATAAAGTTCGAATCTAAAAAGATGTAATGGTTTTCTCTTTGCTTAACAATATGATATGTTAGATGTTGAGAAATTATTTTTGTTTGTTTTGAAGAATTTTTTTAAAAGTAGTTTAACTTTTATTCTTTCTTTGGATATGTATAAATAACCTATCAAATGCGTGCATATATATATATATATATACAGTGGGTGATCTAATTTTTAGAAAAAAGTTTTATTTTGACATTTTTTCGACTTTCTAAACAAATACAGACGAAATGATCTGAAACTTCAGATATGCAAAGATCATTTAAAAACTCGCATTTGCTCCTATCGATTTAGTCCTTAGTGTAATTAGGGGGCCAACAAAAAATTGAAGACAAGTGCAAATACTTTGGATCACCCTGTATCATAAAAAGCTACAAATGATTTGTAATTTTAACAGGATGTTGCACATACTACGTACAATATTTCAGTGTTTTGTTTCGAGGCTTGCACAATTATTTATTCAGATATAAAATATTTTTCAAAAATTATTATTATTTTTTTTTTTACAAGTTTTTTGCTTATAAAGTGGCTCAAAAAAGTATTGGGGCAAAACAAACTTTCAAACAATATTTGAAAGAAAAATCAACGGTTTAATTTTAACAAAATATTTATATCGCTTATCATATCTATTGACTATAAAATTATAAAATCCTAAAATTAACTTACTAATGCGTTGGGCCTCCTTTATGCTTTATGACTTTATATAATCTGTTAGGCATGAATGTAACCAGATTTCCATAGAAATGTACATCTATTTTTTCCCATTCTGATATGATTCTTTCTCTGAGGTCATTTTTGTTAGAAATATTAAAATTAGGAATTTTAGATTTCAAATATTCCAAAATGTGATCAATAGGGTTTAGATCGGCACTCCGTGAAGGTGGTTTGATAACTTGTGGTCAGTTATACAAAGCCCACAGTTTGCGCATTATGCTTTGGGTCATTGGCTTATTAAAGTTTAAAAGTTGATAATATGCCCATCTTTTGAACACTTTGCTTCAAATTTTGTATCCCAATGTTTAAATACACATATTTGTCCATTATTCCATCAATCAAATGAAGATTCCCAACACTGGCAGCACTCATGCAGTCCCAGACCATCTGACTTCCTCGCCCATATTTCACGGAGGGAGTAAGATTCTTCTTGTTAAGTTCAGCATTAGGTTTCCGCCATACTCTTTGCTTTCTATCATTCCCAAAAATTTTCAACTTGCTCTCATCTACATATATCACCGACTTCCAAAATTCTGGTGGCTTTTTCATGTAAGTTTTTGTAAACTGCAGTCGAGCTTTTTGATTTGCTTCGCTAATGAATGGTTTTTTCCTAGATACTTGCCCATAAAAATTATATTTTCTTAAAATGTTTCGGACTGTTTCTGGATTACAAGACTCCTTAAATCTCTGACATGCTTCCAAAGTCAATTTTACTGCGCTGGTTTTAGGGTTGCAAGTAATATTCATGACGATCCACGTTCCTCACGCTCAGTGAAGTGCCTTGGACGCTCAGCACGTGGTTTGTTTTCGAATGACTTTGTAGTCTTTTATTTCGAAATAACATTATGAACCGTAGATTTACTTATATTTAATATTTCAGCTATTTTTCTCTCAGTTTTTCCACGATTCCAATGATGAATTATAAATTTTCTAATATCAACAGATATTTCAGAAGTTTTTCGACCCATTTTAACAATGCTTATCTTAAACAACAAATTTCAACTTACACATCAGATTTCAGATGAGGTTACATATACGTATTTTTATTCAGTTACACTGACAGAATTGTCTATTCATCTCACTTAGTTCTGCCACGCCTCAATACTTTCTTGAGCACTACTTTTGCATTGTACACAAGAAATGTACAATTTTATAATTGTATTAAAATCATTTTAAGTTATTATTATTTTTTTTTTTAAAATTGGATATAGTGGTCTGATATGATGCAGAAAAAAACTTTGTGAAAAGTAAACAGTATTTTTTTTATTTTTTCAAAAACTGTTTGAAACTGTTTTGTTCCAATACTTTTTTGACTAACTGTAACTGAAATGGATTTCCATAAAATTTTACAAAACTTGCAAAAAAATTGACAAAATTTTGGAGAAATATTATTCTGAAACATAAAATTCACACGTGTAATATTCGCTAAGATATAAGCATTTATAGTAAATATTTTTTTATTGCACATGAGTGAAAGATAGAAAAAATTTTATTGCATAGCTTGAAAACTAGATATATTGGGCAACTTCATTAAAAGTTTATATGAATAGAATTAAAGTTGAGCAAATTGTCGGTAGAAGAACGAGCTGGATTTTAGGTAATTTCCAGAGTTGAAATTTCATAAGGGGTTTTTTCCATGCCACGTAATTAATTTTATGATCCACCAATTATTTCAAACATAATGCAAAATCAAGGGATTTTTCACAAAAAAGGACTTTTGGAACGTGACTAAAATATTTGGATCTTCAAATTAATTACGCAGCATGGGGAAAAACCTCTTATGAAATTTCACCTTTGAAAAATACCTAAAATTTATTTTGCAAAATAATAATAATAATAATAATAATAATTTGCTTAAATAATTTTATATCTGCCTAAGTAATTGTGCAATTATCGAAATAAGACACAGAAATATTGTTCACCATACATGAAACAGTGTGTTAAAGTTACAAGTCATTTGTAGTGTTTTGTGATACAGGGTGATCCAAAGTATCTGCCCTTTTCTTCAACTTTGTCCCCTAATTACACTATGGACTAAAACGATAGGGGGAAATGTGAGTTTTTTAATGCTTTTTGCGTATCTGAAGTTTCAGACCATTTCGTTTAGTATTATTATTATTATTATTATTATTATTATTATTATTATTATTTTAGAAACTGCCAAATAATAATAATAATAATAATAATAATAATAATAATGTGATCCTCCACTGTATATATATATATATATATATATATATATATATATATATATATATGAGTGCAACTAAATGAACAATTTTTGCATTTCTTTTATCTTTGAAAAAGTTGTAATATAGTGCCAAAATTTAACACTTAAGGGTTAAGAGAAAAACAAAATACTGTTTTAAACATTTTTTTACACAGTTTGTAAAAGTTGATGATATTTGGGGCGCATTCGAAAGTATTTCCCGGTCACTTCCCGAGTTGGGAAATGACGTCACGCGGGAAGTTCGGGAAATTAGAACTACCATATAGGAGCCATGTTTGTTTATATATTTGTTTCCCGGGAAGATGAGATGTGTACGGAAGTAGTTATATCTCGGTCATTTTTCGTAAGGCTCCTATATGGTAGTTCTAATTTCCCGAACTTCCCGCGTGACGTCATTTCCCAACTCGGGAAGTGACCGGGAAATACTTTCGAATGCGCCCTTGGTTTGCTACATTAGAACTGTGCTATTAACATGTTGACTGCTTATCCTGTGCCAGCAAAGTATGGAATGGGGAATAACGTTTTAGTGCCAGTCGCGAAGCTATCATGTTTAATCTTCTCTTCCTTCGACGACATGGCGTAGATCTGGGTATGCAGAGTGACAATCCAAACCAAATCCAATCTGTTCTAATTTTATCCATGATGAATGCACACGATTTTCATCTCAGAGAATTATTATATTAAATGTGGAAAGCATATGAATCTTGATATAGTAGATATCTGAGGAAATGCATTTTTTTTTTTTTTTAATTATTATTTTTAATTTCTTTTTGTTAAAAATCAAAATAACTTATAACTTTGTTCGAAATTATCACATATGTAAGGTGTCGTCATCAATTTGAAATCATTGACGAGTTCTTTCGAAAAATACTTATACTGAACATTTATACACCCAGATGGTAAGTTGATGCCCCTATGTTTAGAGAATAAAAAGTGAAGAACTAAGATATTAGCAATCACAAAACCATCATACAATTTCGCTTTCTAAAATTAATATTTTAAATTTTTTGAAAAGGGGGATATTTCATGGAATAACCACTAATAAATTCATTTCTAATCTTTTTGCATATATGACTATTATTTTTTCGTAGCAATGTTACGGAGAAATAGCAATACTTATTTCTAGTACTCATGTTTTTTTTTTTTTTTTTTTTTTGAAAGGTAACTTTCTACTTATTAAACCGTAATTACATATTGCAGAAAATTATTCTTCGAAAAAAAAAATATGAATACTAACAATGCTCTGTAAAAAATGAAAATTTTGGCACATATTAATTTGTAATTTGTTTTTGATACAACTTCATACAAAAATGATGCATATTCTTATTGCTTTTTCGGAATTTATTTCTTATTCTACATGGTGTGCTCCAGCGTGTATGTGGTGTTTGAAAAAAAAAAAAAATACTAATATCAGTGAATAGTTACCGTCTTAAAATTCAGTAATAAAGGCTTGAATAATATTCTTAAATTAGCATTATGCCAGTTTTTATCACCACATTTTAATAATATATTTATAACAAGACAGGGTTTAGGAGTAATCTAACTTTTTTCTGCGTCATTTACTATAAATAAACCTCAGGTGACCAGCTCTCAATGTGTTTAAATAATCTGGTGTGACACTCACACCTCTTACCTTGCATTTCCATAATATAAAGGTAAATTGCAAATTAAATGGTAAGATAACAAGTATTTTATATAAACGTACGTCTAAAAGAGTTGAAACAAGGTTTAGAATTAGTTTTATTGAACAAATAATTCTGTGTGAGGGGGTTACCGCACCCTACAACCCTCCGTTTGAAAACAAGATCTATATTAATGTAAAATTCAAGGCTGTTATTAAATTTAAAAGTTTATTGAAAATTAATCAGGCAGTTTTCACCAGCAAAATACTCTTTGAATCTTTATAATCTTAATCAAACTTTTAAAATACCAAAATGCAACATTTATACTGCCTGCAATTATTTGTTTTTAAGGTACGCTGATAAGAAGCATACATAAAGCTAAACCATTAAAAACTTGATTTATTATTCAGGAAACTCAAAACGAGTAATTATATTTCCTATAGATGCGCTGATAACAGACAGACACACAGACACACTCACGCAGACACCGAGCGCAACCACAAAAAACCTGAGTTTTGAGATGTAGGAAACTCGAAAAAGCATAAATACAAAAAAAAAAAAAAAAAAAAAAAAAACTCAATGTGAAATATTTGACCCAAAAGCAATACTTTCTCATTCATTCATTTATATATATATATATATATATATATATGGGGGGGGTAATAGAAAGTAAATATTCTGGTGTGTAACTCACACGACATTCTCTAACTCTGAAATTTAATATTATAAATAAGGGGTAAGATAACGAGTACTGTTATGAAATCTATGTTAAATCAATTCAACTTAGGCTTCGGAACAGCTTTATTTGACAAATAATTTTATGTGAGGGTAGCTGCTGCGCCCTTCAACCTCTTCTTCCATTACTGTACTTACATTTATATAGAACTAGCAGGCTACTCCCGCTTCGCTGGTCACTATTTTTAAATGAATCACTAGAGTTAATGAATTCTCAAAATTACATAAATTTTTATCATGCGAAAAAAAAAAAAAAAAAAAAAAAAAAATGTGATTGGAAAAAATGTTACAACGGGTCCCCACTGCCCTTGGCAGCGCAAGCAATTATGCGCTACGCGCGCATTTATGTTCAACACTCTTAATGAATCGCTATATTATCGTAAGGGAAAAACATAAATAAACAAAACAAAACAAAAACAAAAACAAAAAATTCTCCCATCAGTGGAATAATCGGTTCGGGCCACCACTGCCTGCGGCTGCGCATACAGGCGAGCAAGGCTCGCATGCTCCTTCACCTACCGTTCCCGCCCCTCCTAATTATTTTAGACTTTAAAAACTACTCGCAGTCGTTCTCTCGGGCTTTTAAATCTAATAATACTAATTTCCATCATTTTATCTGAATTTCTTTATTGTTTACCCCTGCGCCCGATCCCTTCCCGACCTTCGTGATAATTTTGTACTTTCGAAAATATCCGCAATCGATTTATCGGGCCTCAAAACCTAACAACACTAATTTTCAGCGCTCTAACTCTTATTTATATATTTTTGCCCTTTCACCTCCCCTTCCCGTCTATCCTAATAATTTTACAAATTCGAAAATATACGCAATCGATTTGTAGGTATCAAAAACCTCCATGTACCAATTTAATAACTTTACAAATTCAAAAATATCCGCAATTGATTTGTAAGTATCAAAAACCTCTATGTACCAATTTTAAACGACCTAACTCTATTTTTATTTTTTGCCCCTCCGTCCCGTCCTCCCGCCCCTCCTAATAACTTTACAAATTCGAAAATATCCGCAATCGATTTCTAGGTATCAAAAACCTTTATGTACCACTGAACGGTCTAACTCTATTTCTATTTTTTTGCCCCTCCGCCCCCCCACACCTTTCTGACCCTCCTAATAACTTTACACTTTCAAAAATATCCTCATTTGACTTGCAGATCTCTAAAACCTGTCTGTACCAATTTTGAACGGTTTAACTATATTTCTATTTTTTTACCCCATAGCCCCCCTTTCCCGCCCCACCTGGGACGAATTTCTAAAATTAAAGAAACTTGTTTTTATGTATTTATGGGAGCTGTATTTTAGAGCAAAAATATCTTACACATATATTTTTTTCTGTTTGCAATATAAAGGATTATTTCAAATCACGTTTTGCCCCCATCTCCTCCCCTCTTGGGAGCTGAATTTCGAAAATTCCAGAAGCTAGTTTTTAGGTATTTGTATTAGCTATATATTGGAACAAAAATTTAACATATATCTGTTTTTCTGTTTGAGATATATAGGAGTATGTGAAACCACGTTTTGCGCATGTAAAATCACGTTTTGCCCCCTTTCCCCCCTTGGGGACCGAACTTCTAAAATTCCAGAAATTTATTTTTAGATTGTTAAATTAGCTATATTTTAAAGCAAAAATTTTACAGATATCTGTTTTTTTCTTTGAGATATGAAGGTTTTGGGGAAATCACATTTTGCCCCCTACACCACCTTGGGGGGACGAATTTCGCAAAATCGCTTCTTAGGGGGTGCTTCCACTATATGTTCTATAATCTGACCCAGTTTCGAGTCAGTGGCTCCAGTAGATTTTGCTGTGCGTTGATGAGTCAGTGAGTGAGTGAGTGAGTGGAAGTACTCTTTTATATGTATAGATTCAAATCTGTTACCAAATTCAAAAGTTCATTTAAAATTATTCAGACAACTTTCACACCAACATTCCTGAAAACTTATCAATATTGATCAAACTTTTTTAGTAACAAGCATATTAACTTCAAAATACAACATTTCGATCGCCTGAAATTATTTGTTTTAATTTACTCAAACAGACACAGAACAGATCAAATGTTAAAAACTTGACTTCGGTATTCAGGAAGCCTCAAACGTGTAAATATACAAAAGACCAAGCGATGAGTATTTAGCTTAAAAAACACGTTATTTACCATATGGCTATGAGGAATTAATTCCAATTCGTAAGCAGCTTTCCTCGACATGGTAAAATATTACAGTAAAGTACTTCCAATAACAATAAAAAATAATGTTATGGCTTAAATATTGGCAGCCCTGTATAGCTTCTGAAAGTTACATATGTACACATCACACGGTGAACATAAATATAATCCTATATTAATAACACACGGAACAATTTGAAATACATTTTCATCAATTTTCAAATATTGTCGCACTATAATCTATTTCTTTTGTGTAGCCCTGTAAACGAACAGTGAATGATTTCTATACGATATTCTACACGAAACATGTTTTTACGCATATAATATATATATACATACATATATATATGTACATATATATATGTGTATATATATATATATATATATATATATATATATTCTTTTCATTTGGTTTAGTGCAGTCTATAGATTTTTACCTCTACTTACCTGCAATTTCCCCCATAGACGTAATGTATTTGAATTCTTTTGGGTGTCCCTGTACACGAACGATTTGCTTGATCTCAACGAAAAGTTTAGTGTAGCATCCTTACATGATAACAGACACATGCACACACAGAGACACACAGACAGACACACAAACACACAGACAGGCACACACACAGACCAACCGCTAAAAACATGATTTTTTGGATTAAGGGGGCCTCAAAACGTGTAAATATAGCAAAAACTCAATTTCGAAAATTTTATCCAAAAACAATGCTTTCTCTACCTCATGGGTAAGAGAAAGTAAAAATTATAAAAGGTGCCATGCTGAATATGATTTATGCATCATTTATTATCCTGCTACATTTATATCTAAAAGTAGTCTAAAACGTTAGTAGTCTAAAAGTAGTCTAATCTGTTCTAAAGACATTCAGTCTATTCTCTAGTTCATTTTTGAAAAAATCAACCTAAAACATGCAATAATTGCTTTGGGTTCGAAAACACTATTCGTAATTTTTAAGAGATTAACATAATTAAGCTAAAGTACGGAGTGGTGCATTGCTCTTTTTATGCTGACTCGATACTACCTCATGGAACCTGATGAAGAGTTGCTAAAATTAAACAAATGTGTCGTGTGTTTTTTTTTTTTTTTTCGCTTAAGATGATTAACTTACAAAGATTTTCTTCTGACTTTGTTCTTCTATCAAAGAGAGGATGTTTTGATGCTTTTTTTTTTCTTTCTTTTCCTTTCTTTCTGTTTTTTTTTTTTTTTTTTTTAATACAGCAGTATTTTGAAAGTTTCTGTTAATTTTGAAAATTAAATTATCCCTAAACCTGCTGGAAAAAGCTGTATGTTTAAAAAAAAATAATTGTGAATTACTTTTTAAGGTAAACTGTTTGAATTTCTGCATGTAGATTTAACAAAAAATATTCAATTATTAAACATGTTACATATGTATAATAATGCATGGAATGCTTTTTTTTTTTTTTACTAAAGTAATTTCAACTCCTAAGTACAAGAAAAAAATTTTTTTTTCGGAAATAGGATTGAGAAATACCTATATATATGTAAAATATTTGTTACCATATACTAGAGAAAACTAGAGTTTCAAAGATGAAATATAGCACATGTTTATGTAATATTGCGTATATTTTAAGTATAAAACGTAAAAGTAATGGATTGAAAGAAGGTACAACACCGAAATTACATTTCTTTTTCTCAGAATATCAGAGGAAGTTGATATCGAAAAAAGAATCGTTTCAGAAAACAAAAGCTCGTGTGAAAATAAATCGGAATAAAAATATATTGTTTATATAATCTCGTATTTCATAGAAGTAAAGGAATTTAGAAACACATAAAAATACATTACGCCTTAGACAAACAAAATAAGAAGTACAATAACATATCCCAAAATAATTGTATCGTAAAAAATATATCGACAAGCGTTATAATCTCTGGTTTGATTATTTTTTATTTTCAAACATATAACACATTTTGCAGAAAATTTTTTTATCAATAAAGTTACTTTTTAAGCAAATATCCTTTATAATTCGCTTAACGAAACATGTAACTCAGAAAAAAAAACCCTTCTGTTTAAGAAGTTTAAATTATTATCATCTACGGTTTTTAATCTTCATATATATATTTTTTTTTATTATTATTAACATAGGCGATTTAGAAATAAACAGTAAATTTAATAACAGCAATTAGTCGTAAATAAAAAGTATATATTAAAAATCATGTAACTATTTTTTAAACATTTAATCATTTTCATCATGAAGTATTCATTCTATTCTCTAATTAATCCTTCACAGAGACATTTGTTCCTGTTTCTACGACAAACATTTCAAAGAAAGGATTTAGGGAGTTATTTATACTTGTTGCTAAATTGCACAGGATCAAAGATCTTTCCGGCAATAAATGTACGGTTGTAATAAAAGTAGACTTACAGTTAAAGTGGATACAAGTTACAGACCATCCACATTCCTTAAGGTCAGTCTCAGCGGCCAATTTTGGAGAGAAATGTTAGTTTGAGAATGCTGAAATTTCAAACCTCTATCTTCGTCAAATTTCGGTGGCTAAGGATGTTCAAAGAAGAAGCTCCCGGTAAGTTCAGCTATGTTCAGAGAGTTTATCTGAGCGGTCGTCCCTTAAAAACTGTGCATCAAGCAATAAATCACTTTTCCAAAATCCGGAAAATTCCCGATCCACAGTGTTTACTTTACTTTTGTGACTCCCAGTGTCTCTTTCATTGTATTTTTTCCATTAGTATTCGTTGAGCTAATAATTTTATTGGACTGTTTCGAGAATATTCGTTGAATAATGGGCATTTATCAACTAGAACCTGTCCGTTTCTTTACGATCTACTTTCTTAAGCCATTACCCGCTGGTGTTGCGTGTACGCAACACCAGAAATAATTGCGTTTAACAGTAAGTTAAAAAAAAAAAAAAAAAAGATATTTTATATTAAGTATTGTTTTTAAATAAGGAAAGGATAGATGTTTATTTCCTTACAAAAAAAAATTGATCTGAAGAATAATTTTTTAATTAAAATTAAATTTCAAACTTGAAACACTAATCAATCCAAAACTTTTGAAAATCGTCATATTTGAATAAGTTTACATAACTTGTAAAAAAAAAAAAAAAAAAAAAAAAAAAAAAAAAAAATGCTTCATAATAAAGTAATTACTTTTGAAGTGATCTGTAGTGTTTGCTGTTTTATACTCCCGCAAGGAAATTTCCGTAAACATTTATTTGTCTTCATTATATACTCTTATTCCGCTGAAGTTGTATAAATACAACACCCTGTATTTAGTAAGATAAGACTAATTTTAATAATGTTATTTTAAATTATTGTTATGAAGAATTAATAGTATACTTCATTTTCTTCTAGTTTACATCTAAGATTAAAAAATGTATTTAAACATTTTAATTATCATAATAAATTTTAGTGTTTCTATGTTTAACATAAATTACACTAACCACCCCCCCCCCCAAAAAAAAAATAAATAAATAAATAAATAAATAAATAAATAATAAAAATTCTGTTAAAGACAAAATTTAGTTTAGTACGGAGGACTATTAATTTTAGTAGGTAAAATTTTTACTTTTATTTTTTATCTTTACTTTACTTTTTATCTCATTTTTTGACCGCAAAACTAGGGCACGTACTTTTTAAAATGACTGAAATGAAATAAAATGAAGTGTTGCCACCTAAATTTCATACTTTAGTTAATTTTAAGAAATCTAATTGTCGTGTAGAAAAACTGTTTGCACCTCTGGATTAAGAAAAATCGCTCCTTTCATTTGGTACCGAATTTGTAACGATACGACTGACATTTCTAATTTATTTTAATGTTACACAAAATTGGACTACAAAAACTCCAGATTGAAATTAACAAGGAAAACTTTAGAAACTTTTTTTTGTCATAATTTAAAAAAAAATTTTATTTGATTCGGGATCTGTTTTAGTGCTTAATTAAAAATATATATATATATATATAATACAAATTTTTGGATGACAAGACTATAGCTTTCACAAAAGACAGACTAAATTAAAACATTTTTTTTTTTTTTTTTTTTTTTTTAATCTTAAATAATATTAAAAACAAGTTTAAAAAAATATACAAGGAATAAAATTGGGAGAAAACGTGCAATTTCTTTTTTTTTTTTTTTTTTAAGAAATGAATATATTAACCGTTGTTAAGAAATGCAACTTCATATTTGAAAGTTAAAAAAAAAAAAAAAAAAAAAAGCGGCATATTTACACAATTTGAAAAAAAAATTTCCTTTTTTTTCAAATTGCATCAAGTTTATCCTGCATCAAACAAAATTGAGAAGGAACATGAAAGAGAAATTTTAATAAACGGTATAGTAATCGTTGCTCTAAAGAACGCAAAACAATTATAGCCTGTCTGTATATGGAAGAAATTTATATATGTATATATCTGTAGCCCTAAATTGAATTATGTTATCTACCGAAATTTATACCTATTACTTAGAAAATAATAATTTCGGTTTATGTTTCTTCCCCCCTCCCTTTTTTCCCCCCAATACAAACAGACAATTAAGTAGTTCCAAAATCATTAACGCAATGTTCTTTCAATTAATTTATATGTGAACTTGCTTGCAAGATATTCTACTTTGAAATGGTATTTATATTACTTTAAAAAGTTTTTTAAAACAAATGTTTTCTCTAATTTTTTTAGATGGTGAGAATGATGATTGCAGTGGTGACTGCATTCACTCTTTGCTGGCTACCTCTGAACGCTTTGATTGTTGCTGGCGACCAAGACACGCGTATCTGGCAATACAAACATATTGTCTATGTCTGGTTTGCTTGCCATTGGTTGGCTATGAGTCACGCAGCCTACAATCCCATCATTTACTGCTGGATGAGTGATCGTTTTAGAGAAGGATTCCTACGTATTTATCATCGATTGTCCTGTGCGAAAGGATCCAGAAGTAGCCCGTCTCTACATCGATGCAATACTTACACTACATATACTAGTAATCTTAGTGTGCATAGCAAGTACAGACCCAGTCCCACACCGTCGACAAGGCTTACGGTACAGCATGTTTATAAGTACAACGGTTGTGTGACAGACGATGAAATGGTGAATGATTCAACTGTGTAGATGAATTTTCCTAAAACTGAATCATTCACAGAGACATAATGTTTTTAAAAGTTGATGTTTTAAAAGTTGTGTCAGTATAATTTTTCAATCGTTTAACCAAAGATGTTTACATGTATGTTGATGATATTACAGCATTCTATAAATAGCATCTGCTTCTTTATCCTTGTCCAACATGTGTAAAAAACAATTATGTTATTATTTTTTAATTTTAAAACATTTTGTAAATATATAATACTTATATTTTTTGTATGGTTTGCTTTTCAAATATATGTCTGTTTGTAAAACATCTTATCATATTATTTTTTAACTTGATATTTTAATCAGTTGAAAAAAAATCTTTCATCAGTTATTTATTTTATTTTATTTATTTTTCTAATAAATGTTTTGTATATGTGAGGTAATTAAATTTTTCACTTCCACTTTTATATATTGCACAAAAAAGTATATTTTGTATGTTATGATTTAGGATCTTGAAATAACATTCATGCAATGTTAAAAATAAATTGTATGATAAAGCTTTTTTATATGTAAAAATATCTTTTATTGTTATCGCACAATTTTTAGGAGTTCTAGTTTACTCACAGTATACCTACATACATTTTGAAATATATAAAAACTTAACTGTATTTTTAAATTATTATAATTGATTACAAAACAAAAGTAAATGAAATTACATCTTTTAAATTGTGCATTTTTACATGCTTAAATGTAATAAATAAATAAATAAATAATAAATAAAAAAAAATTGCATTTTATTAATGATAGAGAATAGTTAAACAGACGGTGCTCTGAGCCTGATTACTCCAGTTCTACTAAACAGAACCCAAACCTTCATTGGAGTATTACGTCGATCAGTCGGTTGGGATTTACGTTGAAAAGAACACATTTTTAAATTTTGAGTACGTATTGCGCCTTATTGGCAAAGCAAATGAGTAAGATGTACAATGATTTTACAATAAAGACTATGGTTACAGAAAATCTTTTATCTTCATTGACTATATCACTGCATATGAAGAAACGCGTATTTGTCGTTTTAATAGCGAAACTTATTTCTATTTTACATATTTGCATCTAAATAACGTAGAAAAGCGCTATCTATTGGTAGATTTTGAAACTTTTTTTTTTTTTTTTTTTTTTTTTTTTTTTTTTACATAAACACCAATCCCATGGTTTATATAATACACTTTTGAAGTGATCAATAGAACAGAACCTATTGTCATCTGTGTACCGCCAGTTTAATTTTAACGATTTTGTACTAACATAAAACCTACACCACTAAAAAATATTCTAGTGAAGGACAATATAAATCTGAACAAAAAAAAAAAAAAAAAAAAAATTACGATTCTTCTGAAAATGTACATTTTAGGTATATGACATCTTTCTCAGAAATCACTTAATTTCAGAGACAATTTTGTATAGCATATGAAATATTTTACAGCTTATTATTAGAAAAATTGTGGATGAAATATAATGAATTAAAAAAAAAAAAAAAAAAAAAAACTTTAAATCAAATAGAAAATGTAAACTTTTTTTTTTTCTTTTTATAAATTATTTTCCGTAAAGCATTCAAAATTTTATAAATTTACAGCACTATTATCTTGTAAAAATAAAAATTACATGATTTTTACTTATATTAAAATAATAATAATAAAGTAAATAAATAAATAAATAATAATAAATAAATAAATAAATAAATATCTTATTAGATTTATTTACATTAACTCTGTTTTTTTTCCCTTAAAAAAAAAACTTATGTATAAATAAATAAAAAAACAAAAAAGTTACAAAAAATTCCATAAAGTTCTTCTCAAAATTTATTGAATTTTTCTCTAATTTATTCCTTTAAATAAAATCAATACGCTATGCATACTGTTTACATCGTTTGTAGTGAAAATGATACTATTATTTTCAACTTATTTTTATGATTAAAACACAAAACTGATATTTAATTTAAAACATTTGTAAATTCAAACATTAAAATCAATCTTCGGATATCTCATAAACAGTGATACATATTATTAAATTTCTGATTTATTAAAAAGTCATGAGACAAAATTGCACATTATAATTTTTAAAACGAGATTAATTTAAATATTTTTTTCAATCGATCATAAAAATTAATATCCCCTTTTAAAATAAAATCTATTTATTTTTATAACACGATATTATTTCAATTGCTTTAATTTTATATATTTTTTTAACATAAGAGTTTATTAAATCTGTATATTAACATTTATTACATCTGTGCCACAAAAGTAACAATAAGTTAATGAAATATATTTTTATTCATGTAATACTCCATCCTGGAGATAAAAAAATAAAGCGTCGCTAAAACATAAAAATATTTTGTAAAATGTAAAGTGTTTGCACCTACTAATGTACAATACCTTTGGTGATTTGTATGTTAAATAAATATGCGTATAAACTAGCTGTATTTTTCTTTCTTCAATTAAAACTACTAATCATCGCTATATATTACAACAACAAAAAAAATTTTAATAGCAAACACAATGGCATTTATACTGTTAAGAAATTTGGAAATAAAATGTTGAAAAATATTAAACTCGTTGAAAAATGTCACTCCCAGGAATCGAGCACGAGAACTATGTTTTATTCAGCGTGGCCAACCGTACGATAATTATCGCACACGTAGTTGCCAAGTCTACGATTTAATCGGGAAACTTCTTACCAGAAATTTCTGTAGTACATTTTACTTTATTTAATCATGGAAAATTAATATGAAATATTTCTATCAAAAAATACTGGTGTGAAGCCTAATTTAAAAATTAGAAATGTTCTCAAGTATTACCGTACGTTGGCATTGCTGAGCTTACTTGATAATGTTCTACAATACGGCGATCTTAGAATCGCTCGGGATAACTTAATAGTAGACATTTTAAGCCATATGTCCTAAGTTCTTTCCAGGGCTGCAGTCGCCTGATTGATAAAGAGCCGAAATCGTAATTCAAAATTTGCGGGTTCGATACTCGAGCAGGTCAAAGACCATCGTATGTACTAATGGTGAATGGAAAAATCAGTCGTGGCCATTATGTCCACCATGTTCCTATCCAATCTCTGGTGGTCAACGAAGAGGGGGAGCACTCTTTTCCGTTGAGGATCAAATTTGTGATGCATGTCTCCGGAACAGCCTTAAGAGTGAGTCCCAGTTCGTCATGAACTGCTCAACAGGTAACAATAGTGCAACGTAAAACACACTCAACCAACGAACCTAAGTTCAATTCCTGCTAAAAAATATTATCTTACAATATAAAAAATATTTATTTTTCTAACTTGATTACTGCTCTACTTCTCAGAAAGGTGATTTATGAAATAGTTCTGGCTTCATATCTGAGTATGGCACGGATGCTTTACCAAGTGCTCATACATGTATAAAAGTTTGCATGCATTATAATGGATATAGTTTATATTATACGGTTTATTCAAGGTGACAATCACTGTAAATATAACTGTCAAAGCTATGAGTAAAATTTATTGAGGTTGTTTGGTTGGATTTTTTACGTCGTACTAGGGATTCACAATGGGCAATTGACGACGGTCTGGGGTTCAGACCTAGAGGTGGTCCGGAGACATGACATCACAATTTTTATCCTCCACGGAAGGGATGGCTCCTCCGCTTCGGTGACCCCCAGAGGTATAATTTTTGATGGGAACATGGAGAACAATGCGACCACGACAGATTTTACGTGCATCAGACACCATTAATGTACATAACGGTCTTTGGCTGGCTCGAGTACCGAACCCACAATTTTCCAGTTACGGGCCTGGCGCTCAACGACTGGGCTCTCGCGGAGTACTGATAGGAAGTAGAAGATGGATTCACTGTTTTTGCAGTGAAGGAAAATTCCGCAAACATCACTACGGTTTTGGGGTGAACGGGAGCCTTTTTTTTTTTTTTTGGAAATAATGGCTTTCTTGGAAATTGGTCCTTTTGAATGCAAGTTTCATTGTAGCAATAAATAACGCATGTCATTACAATTTTTCTAGGAGAATTTATGAAATTACAATAAGAATATAATATAAAACGCTGAAAAAACTTTTTAAACGTCTAACTGTCAAAGTGAAGAACACACAGCTCAGAAATTCTATGCAAGGGAAGGCGGAGGAAACATGCTTTGGTGGAAGTAGAGTGTCGGTTAGGCGGAGATGTGATGATCGAGAACAAATAGATTACCAGTCTTACTATCTCTTGGCAATTAATAGGCATAACTATGAAAACATTTGACCATGTTAACATTATTTTGGAGTATTTCAAATAGATTAGACAAATGAGTTCCCTACTGACTGCATAATACGATAGGTGATACGTTTTCTTACGGAAGCAGTCCGTATGGATGGACATACTTGTTTAAATAAATAACTCTAATTTCTGTTTCTTTTATCATTTTGCATTATGTTATATTTTGTTTCTTTTGTTTTCACCCGTTAGCCTTTAATTCTAGTTATTTGTAAGTTATTTATGTATCTTTTTTTACTATTGTTATTATTTTTTTAAGTTTCCTTACTTTTCTCCTTGATTTACAATTATTTTATGTTTATTATATAGTTTTATGTCAATGTTATATTATGTTTGTTCCATTTGGAACCGAGGGTGTGACGGTGTCTGGTCCTCGTAAATCTGTGCTGCCCGTCAAGTGCCTGATGCGTCGTTAGCAGTTTGTCGGGCTACCAACGCGGGACACCATTCCCCAGTGGTGAATCAAAATTTAGATGGTACCCCATTTTTTTTTTCTCTTTTCGGTAACTTCTGTGCATAACACGTTTTTGCTTTGGTCGTTAATCACTTACCATGCCTATCTCAGTACATAAATTAAGTTAGTCCCATAACAAAGTTTATTTTTCTTCCTTCCCCAGTGACAATTACAGAATTCTCCATTCATGTATTTATTTTCCCCAGACTACTATTTCTCAGCTTCTTTCATCATTTATAAGTCTTCAAGCAGGAGTGTCTTCGTAATTAGTTTTCCCCAGTATTTTTTTTTTCTTTTCTTTTCTTTTTTATTTCTTTTCTTTTTTTTTTTTGTGTGTGTGTGTGTGTAAATTACATTTGTTTCTCCATTCTTTCGGCTAGTAAGTTTCCGTGTGCAATCCCTTTTCGCTGCTCCCATACCCATTTTCCTCTTCTCAAATTAATTTTTCCTCTATTTTCTCAGCTAGGTCTCGACCTATTTCAAAAATTCCAACTCCCTGTCGCTTGCTCTGTGCGCTCCTGTCGTGCATTTTTGGGAGTGCTGGTCGAGCACCATGTCAAAAAAAAAAAAAAAAAAAAAAAAAAAAAAAAACTTCTAAAAAGCGAAATTTCAATGATAAAGTCCTATCTATAAGATAGAAATCTACAGTTAGAAATCTTATCTTAGTTCCTTCGGATACGACTCATTTCTATGGGATTCTCAAGTAGCTCATAGAGTAGTTGGTCGCCATGCGGTGATCTGACGTTTTTCGTCCCCTTGGACGGTATCAAACCCGTTAAACTTAACCTAGACAAGATAGGTAGAGGTTTCTAGAGGTTTCCAAGATGCTAAAGACGTAAAAATGGATTAACTTCATTGACAAAACGATGAAATACAACTAAAATTATTTAGAGTTTTTAAATGTTCATGATGAGGAAAAAAGTGAGCAAGCTTCTGACATTACTGAAGATTTGGACCCCAGAAGTTCTAGAACATTGTGCCAACCACATTTTCCAGCATTTGGAAGGTCTTCGTACAACGTTAATTATGAGGTCAAAACGATCAACAGTGTTTCAGTGGATGTCAATTCACGCGGTAGATTTCTATGGAGAGGCGATGCAAAAACTGGTTGATACTATAGATTGTGATATAGACTTTCATATAAAAATAAAATGGTAAGAAAATTTTATTTGTTTCATTTTTATTTCAAAATAGTACTTACTTTAAAAACAAGCATCGTAGATAAAAATATTACAGCTTCTATGCCCAAATTCCTTAATTAATATCGTTATTATGCTCTTTTTATACTGTTTCTAAATATTAGTCAAAAGTTTTTGTTTATTGAAACAAAACTTTTTTGTTGTTGCTATTAACAGGCAGTCAGTACGATTATAATTCTATTATATTGTATAAATTAATTTTAATTGTAGTATGTATACTAAACAACGTATAATTTTTAAATGATGCACAATGCATCATTCTCTTAAGAGAATGTTTTTATAGATTTTTCATACATTCTAAAGGCTTTTTTAGCAGTTATATCGTGAAATATTTGAATTGGTTGTATTAAAAATGATACATTGTTTAGTATACATACTATAATTAAAATCAGTAAGATTTCATTTAAATATTTCAAGAAAAATAGAAAATAGAAAAAAATATCCCAATCAGACACATACCATGCAAATTATTTATTAAATTAATTTTAAATAAAGTTATTTTCATTAATGAATGCAGATGATTTGCATCTCAGAGAAGTATAACAACCAATATTGAAAGAATATCAAATATGTTCTAATATCTAAAATTCTGGTTTTTTTTTTTTTTTTTTTTTTTTTTTTAAACGGGAAAAAATTATCTTTAAAATTACCACAGAACTATAGTCCAGTCATTCATTTTAAAGGTATAGACGAATTATCTTCAAAGATACCGATATTGAAAATTTACATCTGCCGGAAGGGGGAGGCAAGAGATGTTCCTACATTTAACAAAAAAATTTCCTTGTTGACTGTTACTATTTTACAATTTAATAACTTAATAATCACTCTCATTATGTACATTTATACGAAATTTTGTCCTATACTGCCTTCTAAAAATTTACGAAAAATGAAATTGCAACACCATCTATTGAAGGATTTATCCCCAAATGTAATCAATACTAATTTAGGTCAAGGCCCAACTAAATATAACGTTTGGCTAAATTTCGTTTATTGGTTCATGAGAAGAAACACCCGCAAAATTTTTGAAACGCATGCACAGACAGAATTACAGAATACGATTTTCTAAAAATGGTCAGATCGTATTCCAGACATCCAAAAACTGGAAATGAAAATTTTTCAAGAATCCAGTACTTTCTTCTGATATATATATATACTAGCTGACCCGACAAACGTTGTTTTGTCATATAAATTATTTCTAGAGAATATTTTGCTAGAAAAAAATAACTAACTTATTGTAAGTGTGTAAGGATGTGGTATATAAGTGGAAGATGTATGGAGCGCTGTGAACGGTGAAAGAATATAAAAATAACAAAACACCAATCACTTATTTTTTTAATTTATTAAAATTGATTCTTTTAAATTATATACATATCGCTACTTATAACAATATTACTAAAAAACAATATCAATCCCTTAATGCAACAGAGTGTACAATATTTTTTGTTATCCCATCTTTCGCCAATACAAACAAACTGGATGGTTTGCCCACTCGAGAGCCACGTATAATTGTCCGTGTGAAAAACATGATGTGCTCAAATCTAAGCCACAGACTGACATCGTTTGGCCCTGAGACTTATTGATAGTCATTGCAAATACCAATCTAATTGGAAATTGAGAACGTTTAAATTGAATTGGCACATCTGTGGGTATAATAGGGATTCGCAGTAGTAATATATTTTCACCTCGGAATTTGTCATTTAAAATGATGGCTTCGATAACATTTTTCATTAATTTTTTTATGACTAATCGCGTGCCGTTGCACAACCGTGGTGGGTTCAAATTACGAAGCAAAATAACCGGAGATCCAACCTTCAGTTGTAAAATATGCGGTGGCATTCCTGGTAAATCCAATGAGTTTAAAAACTTTGTTGGATAATTTACAGCTTCGGTGGCATCGCAAACTGTATCATTAGATTTGTATGACACCAAGTCTCCTGGTAACAAATGTTGTATCTTGAGATTCAATTCGTTGACGTCCACATTTTTTGATGCTAAAATTGTTCTTTCTGCCAGCCACTCATGATTTGTGTATCGTCTGTGTACATCGGGAAATATCTGGTCAATAAGAGCATCTTGAGAATCAATGATTGTGCAGAAATCGGTCGGTAATTTTATGCATCCAGTTTCATCTGTAGTAACTTTTCCATCGCCGATATCTAACAGTTGTTTTGAGAATGTTTCAGCGGAGTGATCTTGAAGCTTTTGAACGCACAAATTTACTTTCAGTTGTACTTTTTCAACATTAAGCCACAATGACGATGATTTTAAGCATGCGTTGATCTCATCAGCGTATGTTGAACGCGGAATAACGGGAAGTGCTTGTCTGAAATCACATGGAAAGAGTAACAGAGTGCCGCCAAATAGTTTGTCGTTGTTTTTTATATCTTTCAATGTCCTGTTCGACGCCTCAATCGAATGTTTGTGTGCCATAGTGCATTCATCCCAGATAAGAATTTTACACTATTTCAGCACTGTGGCCATGGACGATTGTTTTTTTATGTTGCACACTGCGTCTGGGTTATTTTGAATATTTAGTGGCATTTTAAATAATGAATGAGCTGTTCTGCCTCCATCCAATAAAGTTGCCGCAATGCCAGATGATGCACCAGCCAATGCGATGCCATTATTTGATCGTATTTCGGCGAGAATTATCGAAATAAGGTTCCACCTGGTGCACCCAAAAAAAAAAAAGAATCCACCTTGTCCTGCCAAAACTGCTAGCATGATGCGGTCGTAAACGGTTCTTTGTTCTTCATTCATTAGTGGGACATTGCGAGCAACAGTCGCTGCCATTTCTACAGTATTGTATTGTAGTTCACGATTCAATTCAGTGCTTATTAAATCAGATGCATTTCGATTTGTTGAATGCATACCGAAATGACTGAGTGGTAAGTTGGCAATGATAATGCAAAGATCTTCAGTAGCAATCAATGCTTCATTGTACATAGCGTCACTGAATACTATCGTTAGATCGTTGCACCGTGAACGATGTTGATGCAATGTATCATCAGTCATTGAATCTTTGTGATTATCCCATAATGTCTCTGCTCGGGCCGGGAAACATGTAGTCAACACTATAGCGAATAGTAGACGAATTTGTTTTGCTGTACAGTTCAGTCCTACTTCAGCAAGCATACACTCCCACTGGTTGTCGTCTTCCAGCAAGCCGAGTGCAAGGCATGCATCTTTATACGTTGGATACTGTTGTCCATTCACTTTACGTAAATCTTGAAATGACAAAGGGCCGATGACATTAACCAATAACAGTCGAAGATAAAAGCACCCAGTCTGCCTTGGATTGACTGTAAATACTCGTCCCAAGGTGTTTGATTTGAATAAACCGGCACATGCATCAATCGGCGTGCCTTGCTTGCGGGGCATCCATTTTTTTGTTGGAGCCCATGTGAAATAGCTTGGTACTTCTGAATAGAGTAATGTCCGTGCAAAAGCACCAAAAGCATCCGCACGATTACACAATTCAAAAAATTTGGTGAGTGTAGTTTTTGTGGATTTATAGCACGATCAATCGCTGTCTCGCTCGTGAAATATACGCGCTGGCCATTTTCAAGATGGACGGCTAAATGAAGAACTGCTGGATCCCGTTCATGAATTGGGAAACCAAAGATACGCCAAACAGCTTCATTGGAGCTGACGTACCGGCCAATTTGGTAAAGTGTTATTTCATCGTTGTTATTCACCGGAGGAGCATTCACATTGGTATTTTCAACTCGAAATACAGCCATATCACTGCCTTTATTCACATACTTGCAAATGTATTTGATGCTCTTCACTGAACTGCAGAACTGAACATTAATATGAACATTGAATGTTTTGCTCAGCAGAGGCGAATATGGGACCACCCAACGGTTATCAATGTCAATATCTATGTTGTTGACATAGATGACCGCCATAGATGATAAGATTGTCCGCCATTATCGGGATTTCTTTGACGATATATTGGATATCCGTCAACATTTGTGATCGTGAAATTTTTCGGAAAACTTTTAGTACATTTTCCATCTGCACAAATAATAATGGCCTAAAAATTCATTTTTCATTTTAACATAAAATAACTCCGTCGGATATTGACGAATTTTTTAAAAGAATATACCATTTTAACTAATTTTAACAATTTAACAATATTAACGTTGGAAAAATATTTTAAACACTTACGGTTAAAAATTCATTTTTCATTTCAACATTAAATAAATTCTGACATCGTGTTTACGATTCTAAAAATATTAATTTTGAAAAAATATTTTAAACACTTCTTAAGATACGGTTAAAAATTCATATTTCATTTCAACATTAAATAAATTCTGACATCGTGTTTACGACAACTCACGCCATCTAGGTGGAAAAGTTGTTGAAAGAGTTGGTTAAAAATTAATTAAGAAAGAACTAATTAAGTTACAACTTTCATTTGTAAATCTAAACCATTCTCGAATCCACCTGAAGACACACAAAAAATTTCATTAAACTCAGTCCAGCCGTTTAGGAGGAGTTCAGTGACATACACACGCACAAAAGAAATATATATATAAAGATATATATATATACAGAGAAAGAAGTAGGTGATATAACCCCTAACGAATCAAATAACAAGAACGAAAATCATGCGGTACGCACTGATTATTAACACTTTCCAAATGTACGTAAATGTTGTATCGTATAACTTTTAATGCTCTTTGCTTACGTAATCCCACAAAGGATAAACAGTAGTTCTGAAAGGCATACAGATAAAGTAATTGAATTCCAAATCATTCTTAAACATTGTCAGAAAGTGTTAAAAATTATTAACGCAAAAGAAAACGTAGCCCTTATAATATATTCGCAGCGCTTAATGCATCTGAATATTTTAGTGTAGCCCTTTAAATCTGAAGGTTAATAAATCATATTCTATACAAAATATTACTATTGCATATTAACAATAAATGTCAATTTCTTTATGATTTTTACAACAGAAATTTCTTTAAATGTAATTTATAAAAATATCTGTCCTAAAATGCAATGCATTGGCATTTTTTTGGATTTTCCTGTACACAAACCAGTTGTACAAGACCTATTTATGCCATTTAAAGTAGGGAACATTCCATAGTTAATTTGAATAACATATATAATTTTGCGAAAATTCTGAAAATATTTACCGATGCTGGGGGCAGGAAAATGGGCAGATAGACAGATGGACAGTCGGACATATAAATACTTAAATTGAAATCATATTCCCACTTAAGAAACGTTAAAGAGTGTAAATCGCTTAATGTAAACAGCAATGCAATTTCAGCAAATTTCCAATGTAAAATTTCCAATGTTTCAGCAAATTTCCGCTTCCTTCAATGTAACTGAATATTTTTGTGTGGCAATGTAAATCTAATGTTAATCATAATACATTTTGTAGAAAGCATTCTTTTGTGCAAATGAATAACATATTTCAATCTTATTAAGATTTGTTCAAAGTAAAGTTGCTAAAATTTGATTTTTAGAAATACCTCTCATAGAACGAATGCTTTGGAATACTTTCGGGTGTCCCTGTGCACAAACCAGACGTTGTATTTACTCCATTTTCTATAACAAACATCCGAGAGTGAACTTGAATAAAACATTTCAATTTCATTGAAATTTGTGTAAAATAAAGAAATTAAGATATAGTTCATTTAGAATTCCTCTGATAGAACACAATGCTTTGGAATTCTTTTGGGTGTCCCTGTACAAAAGCCAGTAGAGATATTCAATCCATTTTCAATAGGGAACATCCGATAGTGAACCCTATTCAAAAAATTTCTGTAAACTGATATTATATATCAGTTTAAAGAAATTCCATCAATATTTACGGGAGTTAAAGCGCGGATAAACAGACAGTCAAACCGAAGTCATTAACACTTTTCAACCTTATTGGAAACTGTTACATTTACAAAGCGATAAAAACGATTAATGTAAATGAAAATGAAATTCCAGGAAATATCCAATGATATCCCGTAATGTAAATGAATATTTTTGTGTGGCCCTGTAAATTTAATGCTAATTATACTATGGAAAGCATTCTATTGTGCATATGAATAATATATTTCAATTTTATTGAGATTTGTGCAAAGTTCTTCAAATTTGGTTTATAGAAATACCTCTAATAGAACGCAATGCTTAGGAATAATTTCGGGTGTTCTTTCGGTCAAACTAGTGATGGTATTTACTCCATTTTCAATGGAGGACATCTGTTTGTAGCCTTTAACAACATATTTCAATTTAATTAAGATTTGTGTAAAGTAACGGTCTTAAAATTTCGTTTATAGCAATAGATCTCATAGGACACAATGCTTTAGAATACTTTTGCGTGTACTTGTCCAAAAACCAATAAAGGTGTTCACTCCATTTTCAATAGGGAACATCCGATAGTGAACTTAAATAACATATATCAGTTTCAAGAAGTTCCATGAATATTTAAGGGAGGTAGAACACTAACAGACAGACAGACAGACAAACCGAAGTCATTAACACTTTTCTACCTTATTGGAAAGTGTTAAAAAGAAATATTTCCGATTTTTGCTTCTCTTTAACTTTTTTATTCCGTAACATGTATATATATATATATGCATTCAACGAAATCATAATTAAACTACATTACAGAAATATTCAATCTTTATCTTAAATTAACTTATTCCCCCTGTGCAATTATTAACTAAATTTTCAACTAATCTAGTAGCTAATATAATAATTAAATAGTTTCGACAGATCAATTTAAAATGCCTGTTATACGAGACATATCTTAGACATGATTGTAAAAATGTCTCCTGCGTTTTTCAAACGTCTGAAACAAGGTGTTTGAATGGGAGAATAAATTTCCGGGATTTAATGACAAATTCAGTACTACCGGTATTCTCTATATAGCAGTTTCCTGGGGAAATAATAAAGGAGGATTTCAGGATTAAATAAATGCGTTTTAAATTTGTTATTTGCTTTAGCTTTTCGTAGATTGAAAATGTGGTTTACAAATCATACGAAAAATGTTGCCCTCGGTTTATATTCCTTAAATAATTGTTGTTAGAGGTAGGTTATTAATTGTAAAATTGCCTAAAAAAGGGAGTATAGTTTTATAAAATTGTTAAAAAATTTTAAAGAATTTTATTCGAAATTATAAATTTTTAAATTAAAGTGCTACAGACCATTATAAATTTATGTTCAAAATTTCAATATTCTGTTAAAATAATTTTATATAGTTTTTTTTTTTTTTTTTAAATCGTTGATGGGTAAGTTAAAAGTTCAAGTGCATGCATGTGTATTTATTTACATCACACCAATACGTTTACTTATAAATTGAGTATGGTTCCTGAAACACTCCCTCTCTTCATATAATTGTTTTATTCGAATAATTGGAAAGAAGTTTAAGTCATATGCATATTATATATATATATATATATATATATATATATATACAGGGAAAAGTCGGTGAACATGGAATAACATTTTTATTTGAAAGTACCATAATAAACTGAAGTTTTTTAGATCATTGTGGGATCGATTATTACAAATTTTCAAGTGTTGTTAATGTGTTTTGATAGTTTTATGTTACAGTAATTAAAGTTTATTTACAAAGATTTTTATTAAAAAAAATTGACACAATGGGTACCATCAAATAGTTATGAAGGAAAATACAGAATACACATTTCCTTAAAAGATAATACGAAATTGGGCTGTATTTTTACAGACAGTCATGAATAATTGCAATATAAATATTTTATTTCGAAATTATTATTGAAAATAAATGATATTGAAAATATTACCAAAACTGAAGTTTTATAAAAATTGCAACTAGTGTGAAAAATTTGATATTCCACTCGAATCGACATTTTTCAGAATGAAACAACTTCAAACGCTGTTGGTAAAAGTAAATTTATGGAAATCAGACTACTGACTCAATTCATCTAACGCAAATGACAGTAGTTTTTCACTCATTTTACGGCATCGTAAATAGATCGTAAATAGATTACGGAATTCACAATATTTACAAAAAAAAAAAAAAAAAAAAAAAAAAAAATGAGAAACTTAATAAAGTAAAGAAGTTGTATAACAAAAAAAAAAAAAAAAGAAATGCTCCGCACAAGTGAGATATAACGATATTCTATTTCACTTGACTGTTTAATATTTCTCACCGTCCCCATAGATATATATATATATCGTTTTCTTCTATATACATAACAAGAAAGTATTAGATTCGTAAGTATATTCGACTGCTAGTTTTCAATAGATTTACACGTTTTTAGACAATCTGTATACGATTTGGTTAATTTTAGAAAAATGTCTGTCTGTGTGTATAAATATTTTTATCAATACTCTCTGCAAAGAACCAGTTGTTGATATTCAACCAAACTTGTCATTTATTTGGAATTTAGCCTGGACTGATGCTAATTATATTTGGGGATGAATTGCTGACAGGTGTCGCTTTCATCCTTTTCTTTTTCTTTTTTTTTTTTTTTCAAAATTTTAGCGTGTCAGTATAAGATAAAATTTTGTATACATGCAAATAATAAGAATTATTTTTAACAGATGATTGTGAAATTCATTATTTTATCAATTTGAGCAAAAAAAAAAAAAAAATTGTATTGTACTTCTCTGAGATCAAAATCGCCTTCATTTATACTGGTAAATAATTTTGATAAATTAATTATAGTGGATAAATTTGTATAGCAAAATACAGGAGGGTATCTGAATAATAATAAAAAAAGAAACAACATATACATACGTATACGTATATGTATATATAATCATGCCTCGTTGACTTTTTATAAAAATTTCTGAAATCATTCATATCAAATTGTTAGTGAGTGGGTAACTTTTCTTACATACTGGAATTTATTTGCAGCCGATTATCAGTATTTTAACACATTGCATCATTTGCGCAGATTATTGCGCCATCTCATGTGCTGATTGCATCAGACGCATTCTACTGCTATAAATAAAGGTGGCCGGCACGTTTATTGCCAGTTTTTTATTGGATTTTGTCGTAGACAGTGCTGTTGTGTAATTATTGTAATGGGTAAAAAACATTCACTTACTGTAACAAAAAGATCAGAAATATTGACCCTGCATAAAATTGGATTTTCTGAACGTCAAATATGTTCCAGGATAAATGTGAGCAAGCCAGCTGTGCATCAAGCTATTAGCAAATTTAAATTTTTGGGAAAATTTGTTGACCCTAAGAGAAGCGGTGGCGCAAGAAAAACGAGTGCACATGATGATCATATGATTAGAAAGTTAGTCGTACAAGATCCAAGAACCTCCTGCAATACGATTGGACATTCTCTGGCTGCAAAAGGCACCAACGTCAGTTTGAGTACTATTTCAAGACGTTTAGCCAAAGGTTTTGGTTTATCATACCATAAACCAGCAAGGAAACCTTACTCCAAGTATGAAAAATGAACGACACTTAAGGGTCACAAATTTCCGCGAAATTTAAATTTACTAATAACTTGATGCACAACTGTCTTGCTCACATTTACCCTCGAACTTATTTGACGTTCAAAAAGTCCAATTTTATGCAGGGTCAATATTTCTAACCTTTTTGCAACAGTAAGTGAAGGTTTTTTACCTATTACAATAACTACACAACATCACTGTCTAAGGAAAAATCCAATAAACAACTGGCGATAAACGCACCGGGCACCTTTATTTATAGCAGAAGAATGCGTGTGATGCAATCAGCCCATGGGATGACGCAATGGTATCAGGTCGATTTCCCGACACTCAGTTTCCCGACGCCACTTTCCCGACAGGTACGGTTTCCCGACAGCTCACTTTCCCGACAGGTACGGTTTCACGACAACTCACTTTCCCGACAGGTACAGTTTCCCGACAACTCACCTTCCCGACAGGTACGTTTTCCCGATAGCTCACTTTCCCGACAGGTACGGATTCCCGACAACTCACTTTCTCGACAGGTACAGTTTCCCGACAACTCACTTTCCCGAGAGCTCACTTTCCCGACAGGTACGGTTTCCCGACAACTCACTTTCCCGACAGCTCACTTTCCCGACAACTCACTTTCCCGACAGGTACGTTTTCCCGACAACTCACTTTCCCGACAGCTCACTTTCCCGACAACTCACGTTCACGGCAGCTCACTTTCACGACAACTCACATTCACGGCAGCTCACTTTCCCGACAGATTCGTTTTCCAGAGAGTTTTCTCTCCCGACTGCTTTTTTCCTGACAGCTTACTTTCCTGACAATTTATTTGCTGGAAACTCACTTTTTCATTATTTTATTTTTATTTTATTTTTTACTCTTTTCAACTATGAATTCTACTACAATGTAATATATATCAGCATCTTAAGAAACTTTAGTCTGTAGTAGGTGTGTGTGTGAGTGTGTTTGTATCTCACATAACTCAAAAACGGTTGGACGTAGAACGTTGCAAATTGGTATATAGGTTTGTTATAACATCTAGTTGTGCACCTCTCTTTTTGGTCTTTCTGTGATTATCCGTTTTGGAGATATTTACAAAAATTATATTCATAATGGCAAATATACAAAGGTTTTGGCCATTATATATGACCTACCAACATAGAGATTTCAAAATAAGCTATTGATAGAGCCAGTAGTGCCCGTAATGATATTATTATGAAAGTTGTCGACACGTATGCGTGTAGAAAGTAATTTGTAAAGAAATAAGCAGGTTCTAGTCGACGAATGCTTTTTATTTTTAATAGTTTTGTGACTCATTTATAGAACTTTCGAAGAATTTAGTTCTGCGCAATAAACCAATTGATTTTTCGAGAATATTCCAGAACTTTCTTATTATTGCTGTTAGAGCTTCCAAACTTTGGCAACCCTAAACTGCCAAGACCAAAAATCTACGCTGTATACTAATTTGCAGTATGGCGAGATTAGCCATAAAATTTTGCGTCAGATTTGTTTTAGGATAGCTAGAATTCCTTTCTCTATTTTAACTGAGTTAATTTTTTTTGGTAAATTTTATCTTTTCTTGATACTAATTTTTGCCAGAGAACAAAACTGGGCTGTCTATATTCGAACGATTTTCGTTGAACTCCAAGTTGCGCATTTTCCAATGAGAGATTCTGTAACAAGCCGTGGAGTACTATTCCTGAAAAAACTACTATATTTGTCTCGGTGGTATATGTAATCGTATTATCGTGCTTTTTTTGATTGGAGTAGAAGTTTTTTTTTTTTTTTCTTGTTTTGTTTTTATTTTAAAGAATGTCCGTGGACTGGAACCTGCCACATGCCTGTTTATTTATGAACCAGTCACCTCACACAAAACTTTCATAAAAATATGTATATTCCTATGGTTTTACAAGGAAGTCATGTGGTGGCTTACAACAAAATTTTTCTACTGCATTACCGTTTAATTGTCAATAAATATAACAATAATAAATAAATAAATAAATAATAAAAAGATTTCGCCTTCGAATGAATGTGTTAAATAAAAAAATAAATAGCATAACAGCCGTTGCTAAGATTCGCAGACGATTACAATGGAAAAATAAATTTAGGAAAAATGAAACATAAAAACCAACATTTAAAATCGAAATAAATAAATAAATAAATTTAAAAAAATTCTTAATTGAAATTCGAAAAAATCTCGATAAGATGCACACCTGCGGGATCCCAGGTACCCACATGCCAGGTTTTGTAGCTCTGTGATCGGTAGTGTGAGTACCAGAGCGCAACTTAATTTTAATATATATATTTTATAACTTGTTACCAAAAGCAAAACCGCTTTCTAGTAATCCATTTTTTCTTAAAGCAATAACCTCACCGTCCTTAAAATAAATAAATAAATTGTATCTGGAAAAGATAGCAATATTGTCTATGTGAGAAATATACAGAAATTGCATAACAATTTGTAACATCTTCAGAAAAATGTAAGTAATATTCTATATATATATATATATATATATATTTTTTTTTTTTTGCGTTTGGGGTGTTTGGGTAAAAATTACATATTGTATTATACCTATTATATGTTTGTTTGTTTTTCGAATTAATATGATCAAAAGACAATAAATTGGCATAATGAAGTACAAACCTTTTTTTTTTTTTTTTTTTCGGAATGAGAAACTTAATACACGTGTTAAGATTTGTAAAATATTCTACCATTCAAGGAATGGTAGTTATTTTTAAAACACTTTACAAGATATAAAATTAACCTAGCTAAGCTGGATGACAGTTAATTTTCTTCTTATAACCACATAGTACATGAGAAAAGATATCTAAAATTTATTTATGTAACAATCGTCAAAAAAATCATTAGAACCGTTTTTGAGATACCGACATTTACCAAAACTTAGCATACTCAGTTATTGACCGGAAAAGAATTATTACATATAAAAGGATATTTAAGAGGGAGTTAAAATGACGAGTTTGAAAAAAATCCATACAACTGTTTTTAAAGGAACGCACTTGCGAGATCTGAAATTGAGCTATTTATAGAGAACGCCTATCAATTTTCCTGAACTAACAAATTATATCATTCGAAAGGACATTTCATAGAATGTTTACATAGCAACTTTGAAGAGGACCAATTGAGCCGTATTACTATATTGAGCCGTTTTTGAGATACGGACTTTCAGTCTTATTTGCGGTTTCCAGTCACCCCCTTCCGGTCTTCTAATGTTCACCAAAACTTGGAAAATTCATTTGTGCACTAGACCTGTATCAATTCTGAAGTATTGTACTTCTATCTTTATTAGTTTCGGAGATATGATAGTTAGAAGATTCACTCACACTGACCAATTGCTAAAAACTACTAATATAATTCTAATACTATGCAGAATAGTTCTACAGACTTAAATAATTTACTGGTGTGTCACTCACACGACTTTCTCTTACCCTGAAATTTAATACTATAAATACCGGTTGGAAATTAAGAGGTAACATAACGAGTACTGTTATGAAAACCTATGTTAAAACAATTCAAATTAGGCTTCGGAAGAGTTTTATATGATAATTAGTTCTCTGTGAGGGGAGCTACTGCCAATCCTCAACCCCCCATTTCATTACTGCACTTACATTTATATAACATTTAAATCTGTTACTTAAATTAACAGTTCATTTAAAATCATTCAGACAACTTTCACACGCAACATTCCTTGGTACTTATGAATCTGGATCAAACTTTTCCAGCAACAAACTTATATTAATTTGAAAATACAACTTTTGGACCTCCTGAAATTATTCATTTTTAATTTTCTCTAAAAGACACAAACAATGATCAAACTTGAAAAAACTTAACTTTGGTAATGAGAAAACCTCAAAACGTGTAACTACACAAAAAAAGATGAATATTTAGCTTGAAAACAAACATTATTTATTATATGTCTATGAAGAATTCATTTCCATTCCTGAGCAGCTTTCCTGCACATGGTAAAATATTATAGTAAAGCACTTCCGTTTACAATAAAAAAGAATGTTATCGCTTAAAAATTTGCAGCCCTGTATATCTTTTGAAGATTATGTACAAACCACATGGTGCACCTAAACACAATAATATAGTAATAATACACGGCACAACCTAAATTACGCTTCCACCAATTTTCAACTATTGTCGCACTATAATATAGTTCTTTTGTGTAGCCCTGTAAACGAACAGTGAATGATATCCCTACCATATTCTGCATGAGACATGTTTTTACGCCTATAAAAAATATATATTAATTTCATTTGGTTTAGTGCAGCCTATAGACGTTAAACTCTACTTACCTGCAATTTGCCACATAGACGTAATGTATATGAATTCTCTTGGATGTCCCTGTACACGAACCATTCGCTTCCTCTCAACGAAAAGCTTAGTGTAGCATCCCTATATGATACACACTTAAAATACCAAGTTTGGACTTTCTGCTACTATTAGTTCTTGAGATATGCTGATAACAGACACAAAGACAGTCACACATACAGACCAACCACTAAAAACATGATTTTCGGATTCAGGTACCTCAAAACGGGAAAATATAACAAAAACTCACGTTCAAAAATTTTACTCTAAAACAAAATACTTTCTCTACCTTATTGGTAAGAGAAAGTAAAACTAATTGTAAGATTAAAAAAAAAAAAAAAAAAAAAAAAAACTTTTTATATACCACGTTTTTAAATTTTCTAATGAATCATTTATAAAATACGCGGGGATAAAAAATAATATTTAAGCAATAATTAAGCAAGAGGACTCAGTTCAGTAAAATAATAATAATAATAGTGAAAAAAAAAAAGTTGGTTTTAAAAATAAAATATTACTTTTTTTAGAACAACGTATATTAGCATCATGACAAAAGCGACATTAGCACTTATCAATGTGTATAAAATTTTTAAAGTGATAATGACGTCAATTTTTGTGAGATGCATAATTTAACTTTTTATAATCTTTTAACGTTCACTTTGAATTAATGTATTTTTTTTTTATGTCGAAAGAAAATGAACTCGTACCTTTTTTTTTTTTTTTTTTTTTTTTTTTTTTTTTCACCAATTACATTATAGCTAATATTTTAATGGCTATTTTATTGCTATTAAGAGCTTATTATTTGCATATTATAATTAAATAAAAGAAAACTATTCGAAAATTCGAAAATCTGTCTTCGACTCCATTGTCTCCGGGTTTTGAGCTACTGTGAAAGTTCCAAATGTCTAGGTAGTAGGAAAGTTAGTTAAAAATAGATTCCAAGATTTGTACCGAACAAACAAGAATGGAAGTTAATAAAAACATGGAAATAATAAATCACACATTTAGCACCATTTTTCTGAAGAAATAAATAATTAAATAAAAATAAAACACCTTTCAAATTTTTATATTTGACTACGAAAATCTCTTAATTTCATGCAATAAGAAATAAATACTGGTTCAGAAACATGTTACAAAAGTACCCACTTTTGATTAAAATATGGAAACTAATGTTTCTTTTTTTTTTTTCTTTGGAAAAACTCATTTCCATATGTCAGACATATATTAAAGAGTGGAAGTTTTGTTTTAAAAAGCAAGAAATTGGAAGAGTAATATTTTTATTTATTTTTTGCATTTTCAATAAGAAAGTAAAGCATTATTTAAAATTCATTTTAAATAATAATTAAATAGAATTACGTATTCAGCATTATTTTTATTATTTTTTAATCCGTCTTATTTCTTATTAAGAAAAATCCGTAAACAAGCGAAATACCGAGAAATGTCATTGGATAAAGTCAGCTGTTGGGAAAGTGAGCTGTGGGGAAACCGTACCCGTCGGGAAAGTGGGTTGTCGGGAAAACGTACCTGTCGGGAAAGTGAGTAGTCGGGAAAGTGAGTTGTCGGGAAAGCGAGCTGTCGGGAAAACGTACCTGTCGGGAAAGTGAGTTGTCGTGAAAACGTACCTGTCGGGAAAGTGAGTTGTCGGGAAAGTGAGTTGTCGGGAAAGTGAGCTGTCGAGTAAGTGAGCTGTCGGGAAAGTGAGTTGTCGGGAAATGAGCTGTCGGGAAAGTGAGTTGTCGGGAAAACGTACCTGTCGGGAAAGTGAGCTGTCGGGAAAGTGAGCTTTCGGGAAAGTGAGCTGTCGGGAAAGTGAGTTGTTGGGAAAGTGAGTTGTCGGGAAAGTGAGCTGTCGGGAAAGTGAGCTGTCGGGAAAGTGAGCTGTCGGGAAAGTGAGTTGTCGGGAAAACGTACCTGTCGGGAAAGTGAGCTGTCGGGAAAGTGAGTTGTCGGGAAACCGTACCTGTCAGGAAAGTGAGCTGTCGGGAAAACGTACCTGTCGGGAAGGTGAGTTGTCGGGAAACTGTACCTGTCGGGAAAGTGAGCTGTCGGGAAAGTGGCGTCGGGAAACTGACTTGTCGGGAAAATGAGTGTCGGGAAATCGACCTGATATCATTGCGTCATCCCATGGGCTGATTGCATCACACGCATTCTTCTGCTATAAATAAAGGTGCCCGGTGCGTTTATCGCCAGTTGTTTATTGGATTTTGCCTTAGACAGTGATGTTGTGTAGTTATTGTAATAGGTAAAAAACCTTCACTTACTGTTACAAAAAGGTTAGAAATATTGACCCTGCATAAAATTGGACTTTTTGAACGTCAAATAAGTTCGAGGGTAAATGTGAGCAAGACAGTTGTGCAACAAGTTATTAGTAAATTTAAATTTCGGGGAAATTTGTGAACCTTAAGTGTCGTTCATTTTTCATACTTGGAGTAAGTCGAGGTTTCCTTGCTGATTTATGGTATGATAAACCAAAACCTTTGGCTAAACGTCTTGAAATAGTACTCAAACTAACGTTGGTGCCTTTTACAGCCAGAGAATGTCCAATCGTATTGCAGGAGGTTCTGGATCTCGTACGACTAACTTTCTAATCATATGATCATCATGTGCACTCGTTTTTCTTGCGCGACCGCTTCTCTTTGGGTCCACAAATTTTCCCAAAAATTTAAATTTGCTAATAGCTTGATGCACAGCTGGCTTGCTCACATTTATCCTGGAACATATTTGACGTTCAGAAAATCCAATTTTATGCAGGGTCAATATTTCTGATCTTTTTGTTACAGTAAGTGAATGTTTTTTACCCATTACAATAATTACACAACAGCACTGTCTACGACAAAATCCAATAAAAAACTGGCAATAAACGTGCCGGCCACTTTATTTATAGCAGTAGAATGCGTCTGATGCAATCAGCACATGAGATGGCGCAATAATCTGCGCAAATGATGCGATTTGTTAAAATACTGAAAATCGTCTACTGGTCTTAAACTTTTGCAAATAACTATAGTAAAATTTCTTTCGTTAGTTTTGTAAATATAAGATATTAAAGCCTTAGAGGTCGATGATTTTTTAATACATTGTATACTACTTTAGAAAAGTGTTTTGTGGTTAGATTTTAATTATTCACTCATACATAGTTATAAATGGTAAAATTATACTTAAATATTTATGCCGTCACATGAAATAAATTGTACAACTACAGGTGTTCGATAAAACAAAAGAAACACTTTCATTTTTTGTGTTTTGACGAATATTTCGAAACATACTTAATGTGTTTTCTTGAATTTTGGGAATAAGGAAAAAATGTGTTTCTTCATATTTTCCAGAAAAGATTTTGTCACGAATGCGTTTAGGGGACGAACAACAAATCCAGTAAAATAAAATAAAAATTGTGATTACCCTATGTATGGAAATGCGTCCATTCATCTGAAAATTTTAACTGTGGTTATAAATGTTATATTTTATACATGTGTAGAGTTTTGTGAAGCTAGCTCGAATATTTAAAGAGTTATAAATATTTTATTAAAAAATGCAAAAGTTTTTACTTAAGTTTTTTTTTTTTTTTTTTTTTAGGACTGAGGACTGAGGACTATTAGTCTCAATCTGAGATTTTTGCGGTGTCATTTTTCGGTAGTTGGACTTTTAACGAAATCTAAATTTATCAAAAATATAATTGAATAATTTAAAAGCGATCTTATAGTTTGAAAAAAAAAAAAAAAAAAAACTAATAGTCCTCCATCCTAAACTAAAATCTGCTTTTGCCCGAATTTCATCAAAATCTTTTTTTTTTTTTTTTTTTTGAAAGAAAAAGAAAAGAAAAGGAAATTAATAATAAACAGTATCGAAACAAGCACTATCGAAAAAGTTTTTTTTTTTTAAATAGTTTTGCATTCGGAAATAAGAAGTGCGCGTGCGAAATGAAATAAAAATAAGTAAAAAAATTAATTTAATGATTTAATTTTTATATACAATATTGTCGCTTGCTATCTTAAAAAGTAGATGTAAAATTTAAAGTTTATGTGGTGCGTGTGGCATCTATAAAAATTATTTTAAGAAATAGAATAGGATAAAGAAAGCAACGATGTTGGTTGCATTTTGATACATAGTTTAAATTTTTAAACTTTATAGAAGTAATATCTACCGTAGGAATAATTTCTCATATTAAAACTATAGGAAATTGCTATGCGAGCACAAGCGATGCAATTTATCTTTTTTTTTTTTAACTTTAAATTTTGAAACTTATAAGTCTTATACATCCAATAAAATTTTAATTCATCAGAAGTCAAATTATTATTAGTTTTGCGGGATGAAACGCTAATGATAATTAAGCCAAATCATTCAAAAATTAAATAAATAAATAAATAAATAAATATATATATATATTCGAAATTTCACGAAACTTTCAGAAAACATGATAACATATACCTAAATTATTATACTATATTTTTTACTTTATTAAAATACCTTAAAAACATCCTTTCATAAGACTCAGCAAATTAATTTCAGGTGCAATCACACCCATCATCAGTGCTAAGCGCATAGAGGTTCATGTCACATGACTCATGTTGGACCATGACAGGGTTACCATTTATCACTCTACTTTATTTATCTTGTTGTTAATATCTTATATCAGATACATTATGTATATGCTACAATTTATTTCACGTGACATGTGTGTTAAAAATTTACTTACGACATAACCTTGCTTTTTCACTTTTTGTTGCATTATTGTAATCTGTATCACTTCGTTTTCTTTAAGAAATTCGTGATCTATACACATAATGTTCTAAATAAAAAGTAACCATTTCAATATTTTAAAACTTATTTAAAAGTCTGTTTTATTTAACTTTAAATTTTAAAACTTAATTTAAAACTTATTTAAAAGCCTGGAAGATTTTAAGTCTGTTTATTTGTTTTGTAAAGATAATCTATATGATCGATGTTCGAAACTTTAAATATTTTTTTTTCTTATTTTTCTTTTATTTTTCTTTAATAACTTATCAATTTGCTGTTCAATATTAAATTTGTGATTTATACATAGATTTAACTTTAAAATTTGACTCATATTTCTTGCTAAAAAATGATCTTAAAACTCAATGTTTCCCATCTTGATTAACTTAAATTTACTTTTAAAATTTTAACATACTCAAAATCTTTTCGTCACTTAGTTAAAATATATTAATCCTTTCCAAAATCTTTTTGCATTTAAAATAATACGTTTATTTACTTTAAATGCCCAATATTTCATAAGATATCCAATATTAAAGTTTTAAAATAGTTATCAAATTTACTTATTTTTTTGGCTTAGCCATATTGTTTTCCTTTTTATAACTGCAGCTGTTGCCATCTTTAAAATATTTAAAATGATGAGATATTTTTATAAGAAAATTACCCATAATAGCGCTAGACATTATCCATCATAGCATTATATTTCACCCCTCTATAAAAATTGATTTTAAAATCGTCTGTTTCTTTTATACTTTTATTTTAATAGAATTTTAATAAAAATTAAATTACATGTTAGTCATTTTAGCATTTTAATCCAAAATAGCTTATGACCATGAATAAGTCTCGAGGCCAAACGATGTCCATTTGTGGCTTAGACTTGGAAAATGCATGTTTTTCCTATGGGCAATTATATGTTGCATGTTTACGTGTGGGAAAAGCATAGAATCTATTTGTGTTAGCAAGAGACAGGTTAACCAAGAATATTGTGCACCGATTAGCGCTGAATTAAAATTGAAAATTTTTCATAATTCAAAATGATGAATATAATTATTATAAATAATGAATAATCTACGCTACCTACTTCATTTATAAAATTAATTGTTACATCAACTGAGAATTTTGTAAATTACACAATTATTCCACACTATACTTGAATATATGAGATGAATAAAACATAAAATTCAAATTTCATGTTTATTTGTGCTTAATAGCAACTCAATGAAAATTTTTATCAATCGCTTCCAAATTTTGACTTGAGCTTCAAATCGCAATCCCGTGGGTTTTTACATCGGCTACAACGTTTTCGTCTTTACTCGTGAATAATGATTTGACTGTATCGAATAGTTTACTACAATATAATTTAACGTATAACTTAGCCACAGCAACACGTGGCCGGGTCTGCTAGTACATATACATATATATACATATATATATATATATTATTGTTATGTTTATTATTTCAAATCATTGCTTTTTTATATCACTTTATTACAAAAAAAAAAAAAAGTATTAAAATCCCCTGAACCTCATTTTAATCATCTGTTGCTTTCGTCAGTATCTTCCACGTCCGCATTATGTCACGTCCGGTTAAGGTTCCCACAGCCTCCCACAACGCTTGAAACGAGCATTCCGATTTTGGTATTTATCAGACGACAGGTGGCGCTTCTATCATTCAAAAAGCATGATTTCACTGATGCCTACATATAAATTTCCATTACACATTTTAATTTTTGCACCATATATTAGCGAGACCTACAAACATGGTTTATCTAGCCCTCGATCTGTAACAATAAAATTACATATATAATAAATTTATTATTTCATAACTATTAATAGGATTATACAAACTATAGATGAAATTAATTGTTATAAATTTAAATTATATTTAAAATGTAATAAATTTATCTACATCTATTATATCACCATTTGGTTCCGACAAAGACAATAAATAAAAAATATGTCACAGCTAACAACTTTCCTATTTTTCTCTTACCTATATCTGTGGTATAGAAAATATCGTTTTTTGGTCAAATTTTCGAAATTGAGTTTTATTATATTTATACGTTTCTTGGTCCCCTAAATGAGAAAGTCATGGTTTTAGAGGTTGGTCTATGCGTCTGTGTGTGTGTCTGTTACAAGCATATCTGAAAAACAAAGAGTAGCAGGAAGTCGAAACGCAGCATTCTAAATGTGTATCACATAGGCATACTACGCTAAACTTTTCGTCGAGATCAAGCAAATGGTTCGTGTACAGGGATATCCAAGAGAATTCAAATACATTATGTCTATGGAGAAATTTCTGACAAATACGATTTAACACCTATAGGCTGACATAAACAAAACAGAATGAAAAAAACATTTTATAAGCATAAAAGAGTGCTTCTGTAGATCGTGGTATGGAAATCATTCTTCATTCGTGTACAAGGCTACCCAAAATATTTGGATATATTGGGGATGTACTTTGAAATTGCTAGAATTTTAATTCACGTTGTGTTAGATGTTTTTCAAGTAAAACTAAATTTAAATACAAAATATTGTTCATAGTGCATATTGTTTACAGACAATATACTCGGCTACCCAAAATTGAACTAAACGATCTAATCTATAGAATGTAAATGATGGAAATGTTTTGCTATATTTTACTATGCCGAGAAACACAAGAAGGAAAATTAATTTTTTATATCTATATATAGTAAAATAAGTAATTTTTAAAGTTTTATTCTCAGCTCTGGTATTTTGTATATAATCATGTTTTGAGCTGCCCTGATTATATTATAAAAGCTCAATTTTTAACGATTGATCTGTATGTATATCTCTTATTAGCATAAATTAAAAACGAATAACTACAGAAAATTGAAATTTGGCATTCTGAAGTTCGTATTAGATTGTCACTTAAAAATTTTATTAAGGTCGGCAAGTTTGAATGCAAATTAGTAGCATTTGGGATTTTTTACCATGTTTTTATTAACTTCTATTCTTGTTTGTTTGCGTGTTTGTTTGTCCGCTAAAAATCTTGCAATCTATTTTTAACTAACTTCCCCACTAGCTAGACATTTCAAACTTTCACAGTAGCTCCGAACCCGGTGACAGCACAATACTTCGAAGTCAGATTTTCGAATTTTCGAATATTTTCTTTTAATTAATTAAAATATGAAAATAATAAGCTCCTAATAGCAATAAAAACAGCCACTAAAATATTAGCTATAATTTAATTGTTGCCAAAAAAAATTTAGGAGTTCATTTCCTTTCGACATAAAAATAAATACATTTAATTAAACGTGAGCGTTAAAAGATTCTAAAATGATAAATTATGCATCTGGCAAATATTGACGTCATTATCACTTTAAAGATTTTCTACACATTGATACCGTGCTAATATAGTTCATGATGCAAATATATGTTGTTCTGAAAGGATTAATATTTTATTTTTAAAAACAACTTTTTTTTAATTCAAATTTCCCGTAAATCTTTAACCAATCACATTAGAACGTCCATCTTTGGAATATCGATAATAAGGATTTTCTCGCCAAAAGTCGCCAAGAATGTCGGCAAGGGCAAAAAGTCGCCAAATTTTGAGCCAAATCCATTACCTGCCTATTGGAGCTTTTTAATGCGTTTTAAAGGGGAAAATTAAGCTATTTTAACGCGAAAAAGAGCTGGAAATGCAGAAAATTCACATTTTATCAACTTACTAAGCCTCTTTGAAAGAATTTATACAAAAATAAATACAATTATTTACAATTTCGTAACAATACGCATTGATAAAGTGCTAATGTACTTAGTTCCATAGCTATGATTCAACAGAAAATTTAAAATCATGGTTTATAAAAAGTTTTTTTATCTTATAATTATTAAAAATAATATTAGGCATTATAATTGAACGGGGATTTGAGAGGGGGGGCGGCTCTCCCCTTCACACACAGAATTATAAGTGAAATAAAACTGTTCCTAAATTTATTTTAGATTGTTTTTAAAGTACATTGAACGTTATTATCTTACGTTATTGATCTTAAGACTTAATATGCAATCTGACTTTATCGTATGGAAATGTAGGGTAAAAAAAAGCCGTGTAAGTGGCACTTTTTTTTGTTTGTTTGTTTGTTTGTTTTTTGTTCCCAGCAGATTAATCATGACAAATTTCTATAAATAAATCTTCAAAATCTGAGAATTGTGACGCTAAACCTGTTATAATATTCGAAAGGTTGGCAAATAGTTAATATATATATTTTCTTTCCAAAAGTATTAATTAAATAAATATTTTAATAGTCGTTTCTAAGGAACGCAGACAATTGAAATTAAAGATGAAATAAAAAAAAAAAATAATAATAATAATGCAAAATTAAGAAAAATTAATTATTTTAATGAAATTGAAATATGTTATTCATATGCAGAAAAAAATGCATTCTATAATATGTACTACAATTAGTATTAAGATTTACAGGGCCGCACAAAAATTTCAGATGTATTAAGAACTACATAAGGAAATAACTGAAACTGCATTTTCATTTTTATCAACCATTTTAACACTTTCAAACAATGCTTAAATTTAAGACGTTTAGACGCTACCTCAGTTTGAATAATTTGAATCCATAGCCCATAATGATAAAGAATTTTTTTTTTGTGTGTGTGTGTGTCCCTGTTAAAAAAAAACTATAAATGCTAGATTAACAAAAATCTATACATTTCGTACGACGACCGACTTATAACATGTGTATAAATTTTCAGTTCAATAAATGAAACATTTAGGCGCTATCATGCTTTTAATAATTTGAGCCCACAGCGCATAACGATAAAGAATTTTTCTTTAAGGCCCTGTAAAAAAAAAAAAAAAACAGTGAGTGCTAGATTTACCAAAATCAATAAAGTTTGTTTTACGGTGACCTATAACATACATACCAACTTTCAACTCATTCGAATGAACCGTTTAGATGCTTTCGTATTCATTTACACACATACACACATACACAAAAGCATCACCGTAAAAATAGCAAAAATCAACTCAGGGGACTTTAAAACGTTTAGTCAAAGTCAAGACAAAATCTCAAAGTCAAATTTTTGTCATGATTACGATACTTCCTTTACATGTATGTTCGGAAAGTAAAAATCATCATTAAATTAAATAGAATTTGCTGCAGCCCTTTAACGTATGAATATTAATGCCGCAGTATTGTTAATTTCCAATTTGAAGTGTTAATATTTTTTGTATTTTGCACATATATTTCCTTCAGGATAAAATACAACATTAAATCTTCTAATATCTATACAATTAAAATATGCAAATAGTATCATAATTATTTAACATAAATTTAATATTGCATGTTTTAACATTCTCTGAGCAAAATATTACATTTATAGAAAAGATACAATTTAAACCTAATTTTTATATAAATTATAACTTAATATTCTTCATTTTTTTTTCTTTTTCTGTTGCTTGAAGTATTTTATAAACGAATAGTCAAAGTAATTAATCTTGAATAAGGATCATATAAGGTTATTTTTTGTCTTATAAACCTTTAATTAAACATAAAAAAAATATTTTAAAAAAATTATATATATATATATATATATATATATATATATATATTGTATATTACTTTGAATAATTTAAAATGATTTCATAAACATACTAAGCAATAATTTACTATGATAGATTATTTGACATGTTTATAGAAAGAAATTTACTTATGTAAACATTTATAGCGTAATCGATAAACAACTTAAACAATTAACTAATAATTACTCTAACACATTCTGTAGTGCTGATTAATAAAGAATAGAGCTTGTACAAATATTTGATAATATTTTCTAAATTTTAAAACAAACTTTATTAAAATATGCATATGTCTTTTACTGTTCAATCAACGATAAATTAGAAATTTTAATGACTTTCTAAACAATATTCCTTTTATCCTCAAGGCATGATAAATGATATAAAAATTTTCAGAAACTGTTTAAAGCGGCGTATCAAAAAAATGTATGCATTTACGTATAATTCATCATTATAAATTTCCATTATTTACTTAATTGTATTCTGCGAACTGAAAAGAAAGTATATTATTATTTAATATTAGTTATTTCCATTAAAATCATTTCGATATGAATTAATGCAAAATATGAATTAATTTTAAAATAAATATTTTAGTACAGTAATAAATTACTTAAAGATTATGTGTATGCATTATGATTTTCACTTTTCAACGATAAATTTCTAATTCATTTAAACTTTATAATTTGTTATGAAGACTGTTCCAAATGATGAATCAGTTTCAAAAACTACACTGTTAAAAAAAAAGGAAAAAAAAAAAAAAAAATTCCCGTAAGATTAATGGAAAAGCCCAGCTACACAGATTCCAGACAAAACTAATAATACTTAATTTAATAATAATTGTCAATAATAATACTTAATGATACTTAAAGGTAAATTAATTCTTAATTTACGGTCTAAACATTTTTTTTACGGGCTTTGTCAGGAATCCCTGCTGCCGGGCTTTCCCCGTTAACTTACAATTATTATTATTTTTTTTTTTTTACAGTGTAGTTGCTGAGGAATCAAACGCCAGGCTACATCACCTCTCTCTCTCTCTCTCTCAAAGAATAATTGTGCCGTCTAGTTGCAAAATCAGCCATCTCTAGAAAATAAACTTTTTAGAAAAAGCTGATTTTTGCTACACTCAGCCAAAATAAGATAGGAATCAAAATTCTTTAGTTTTATAATCGTTAAACCAGTATATTTGAAAACTCAAAATAAGGTGGCAGGGACACATGATGGAATTTACATTTCGGATTTGACCATTTTTGCAATTTACTTTGGAGTTGGTCGGTTTTGCAACAAACCAGATTTTTTAACTAAATTTAATGTGAATATTGGATTTTTATCGTTACAAATACACAAATTGTTTTGTTCAATTAAATTTTATTTGTAAATAACTAATTTCCGCTTTACGATTAAAAAAAAAAAAAAGAGATAAAAATAAAAATAAAATAATAAAAATAAAAATCTGAAAAAAAAAAAAAAAAAAAAAAAAAAAAAAACTGATTTCCGAAACAAAAAATAACACTATAAAATTATGAAAATGTATCACAATTGGTCCCAAATTGTCATACACTGTAAAACAAAACCATGTATGATTACGGGGAAAACCCGGAAGCAACGATTCCACACAAAACTCGTAAAAAAAAAAAAAGAAAAAGAAAGTTTAGTCCTTAAATTAAGTATATAATGATCTTAGATTATGTTACATGTCCGTATAAAAAAAAAAAAAAATACGAGCTTTGTCTGGAATCTCTGTTCCGGGCTTTCCCCGGAACTGTTTTTACAGGATTTTTTTTAACAGTGTTAGTATGTTATTAAATTGATAATATTTGATTAATTAATCATAGTATGCCAACTAAGGTACTATTACGTTATCAATTAATATTATGTTATTACAAAGTAACTGTGTATTACTTTTGAACTTTGATTTTGTTCCTTTTCCACGTCGTGAGGTCACTTTTTCTCCTCCTTGATTGATTAGAAGATATTTCTTCTACAAACTTCTCCTAAGTCGAAGAATACACGAAATTCAATTATTAGAAACTTTGTGTTCACCAAAAAAAAAGCAGTCTCAGGCGAGAGAAAACACGATAACACTAACCTAATCAACAAGTGTACTGTTTTTGCCGGGTGGAGCAGAATCGCGATCTCATAAATACAGAGATGACCGGTTTTGAAACCCAGCAGCCTTAGGATTTGTCCGGTTTCGCAACACATCGTGATTTTAAAATGCAAATAACATGGGGATGGTTAGGCTTTGACATGGTTCCTTGTTTCCAGATGGTGAAAACGTTCACGTAGAACTGAAAAAACTGAAAAAACGCATTTTCCAAATTTAAGCAGTTGGACGGTTTTACAACTAAATGACACAATTTTTGGTTGAGATAACTTCCGGTTCGTCTGCTATTAGCTGTAAAGAACCGTACTGATTTTAGGAAATGTTCACGTTTTTTCTCAAATGGAAGCTCCAAGAGCCAGCAGCTACTGCTAGAGAAATTAAGCTTCCCCCACAATCCCCCTGAATAATGGAGCGTAGTCCCGCATTTAGGCGTTCCTTTAAAAACGTACTACACTTTAAAAAAATAAAAAAAATGCCTATTTGTGTTTAACATTATACATGCTGCCGGTATATACGCCAGAGGATTTTACGGCATCAATTGCTGAGAATAAAATTTATCTAATCCCCACCCAAGCTTAATCAAAATTATATTTTTTATTTAAAATCCATATTACTGTTGTTCAATATCTTTCTTTTAAAAGAAAAAGTAATAGAAACGTGAAAATGCACTTGTGATCTTACTAGTTCTGGTAAGCCTGGCGTTGCTATGGTCAAGTCAAATACAGATAAGTGGTAGCGGTTTTTGGATAGTTATTTCATTGTAATTTTTATTGAATTATTGAAAGTTTTGTATTGTGTTTTTGTGATTCTTATTGTCAGATGAGTAAAAGTTGTAAAGTGAAACTGTTTTGGTTCACATAAGCTGGAACATTAACATTAGTTAACATTTGACCATTTGGCACCGCTGAATTTCAATGTTAATTGTTATGAATTTAGTAAATTGTATGATTTGGCGAGATTTTGGTGACAAAACTTGCGACTTAGCGAGGAAATTTATGATTTGGCGGCAAAAGTTGATAGTTGACGACGAAATTTTTGACTTGGCGAGCTTGGAGATGGAGAAAGGCAGCTTTGGTGTCATTATATTTTCTTTCCACGCGAAAACCTCATATTTCTTCACAGACCAATATCTTGTTTCGACAAGATAAAAAGTCAAAGGAAGCTGTAGCGTATTACTTTCAATCGTAAATTCTAAATTCTTGCCTAAACTGACATTCTATACTATTCACCACAAACGATATTTGTATTAAGATTGACGTATTATTAATAATAATAATGACCATCTTCTGTCAGGAACAATTCCGGTTAGACCGCTTCAAAACAGAGATTTTTGGCAGATTTTTTTTTTCTTAGAAATGCTATGTATTTTTATTTATTTATTTAATTTTTTATTAATCTGCATAAATGTTACATTATTAGAAAGATCTTTCAAAATTAAAAAATTTTTTGTGCTTACACTTTTCCCTTAATCTCAATATGTAGAAAGATTTCAACGAAAGTTTATAACTACCATTGTAATTCTAAAATACCCATGGAGGATAAAATTAAAATGTAATATAAAATTCAATCATAAAAATTATGGGCTAATAGTTATTGCAGCATTTCCTTGCAATCTTGATAATGCACTTATCTGATATAAACAAACAGTTGATTGTGACGTCATATTTATCAAATTAGTTAAAATAAATAAGGTTACAAATAAGGTACCTAAGGTTACTTCGTTACAAATATGGTACCTTTCATTTGGTATCTTATTTGTAACGAAGTTTTGATTAGATATTTTAGAATTAATTAAAATGTGAAAATAATTTCAAAATTGGACATTTAAATTTATGATTGTTGCCAAAAAAGTTTACCAGTTATTGTTATATATATTATATTTCTTTTTTTTGGGGGGGTGGGGGAGGCATAAGATAAAATAATGTTATTAATGTAAATTTGCCCATGCATATAAAAAATACTTATTAAAATGAGTCGAAGAAGGAAGCGAAATAAGTACTGAGTTATATTACGATAAATACGATACATAATATGATACGTTATATTAGACCTATCGTCCATTGTTAGTAGGTATTTTCGTTAAAAGAAATGAAATAGTTTGTTCGTTCGGTGCAATTTACACATTAGTCCCGTCATTTACCACTTGCATATTAGTCCCGTCAGGTGCAACTTGCACATTAGTCCCCTTTAAATATAGTGTCCAGCGAAGCTGGCAAAGCATTCGTTGATTCACTACCTTAAGTGATTTCACATTCCGTCATTTTTGACGGGGTTATGTACTAGTTTTAATTTTATATTTTTAAATGATTAATTAAAGCGTTTAACAAGGTTTTTAATTAACACACTTTTATTAACTTGATATGCAACTATTAATGTATGTAATGGAATTTTGCAATTCAATTTTCGGCAACTTCTTGTCGTCCAAATGACCTGAAATTTTGCACACGACTTCATAATCAATGACAATACTAGATACAAGTGTTTCCAGGCACCTTTCCCATCAGGGGCAGGTTCCAAGGACAAACAAAAAATCTATACTTATACAAAACTATCGTATGTGACACAGGATTTGGATGTATTTGTTTAATGTCGAGTGGCAACAATTAATTTTTTTTTTAATAAAGATTTAAAAGTATGTTATAGTTTTCTAAAACCTTTATAGTCCATTTTTCAATAAAAAGAGTGTTCTTTATGTTTTTTTTAAATGGTATAATTTTATTTATCAAAATAAGGGAATTCGAGTAATGACATACTTAAATTTAAATTTAAATTTTCATGAAAATAAACTTCAACGGAAAATTCATTAAAATCGTCACTAGTTCATTTGTTAAAGGGATACCTAAATGTCCCCAAATTTATTACCTTTTCTACCATGCCAGTTTAATTCGTTTAGCATCGATTTACAAGATTTTTTTTTTTTTAACGACGACATTTATCTTTTAAATTATAGCATCTATGTCATAAAGTCTAAATCTGCTTTGCTTAGCCCTAAGATATGTTGATTTTATTTACTTATTTTTTTATTAACTTTTATTTATTTGTTTAAAATCACGGATAAAATTTTATTTCATTTTTCTCAGTACATTGTAGCAATTGTGACGTCATATTTTCTGCTAAATTAAACTTTTTTTAAAAAAATCGGATTATTATATTGGTTAAAAACGATTAAAATTTTATTATATTTTCAGTGATCTTTTTTATTATCATTTGCACGTGACATAAGCATCAGATTATAAATTTTTGCAATCAAAGCTATAGAAAACGTCGGCTTCATCACAAGAAAAATCACTTTTTAACTTGTAACTTTTAAGCAATTGAAGTTATCGAAAAAGTTTAAATACAAAAGTTGTTCTTTAGGATAAGGCGGTAATTCGCCTGATTTGAAGTATTTTCCTATTTTCAATATTAAAGAAATTATGGGCAAATGAAAATTTCCACCCCCCCCCCCCACCATTTCCACCCCCTTTGAGCAGGATACCCCATCTACGAACTCGACCGAGATTTTTACTGTCCTGACAACATATCCCGAGCTGGTTAAATTTAAATAAAAATTACTCCAGTTATCGTGTTCACAACTTAACATGGGAAAAAGCGTTATGCATATATATATATATATACCTATATATATATATATAAACTTTTGAACGGAGGGTGGTTTTGGGTTCTAGGGGTCATGATCGGTGAAGATATGAAGAAATTTTTCAGAAGTCGTGTCATGAGAACCATTGCAATAGGTAGATCTCCTATAAGGAATCTACCTTAAAAAAAAAAAAAAAAAAAAAATGGAAAATAACATTACTGAATAACCATAGAGTTAAAATATATACATATATATATATATATATATATAAATCTAAATAGAATGAAAAAGAAAAACATCAACATATGTAACTGAAGAGGAGCGAAAGAAAAAATGGAGACAAAAGTATCTAAATGGCAGGGGGGAGTTGTGACCACCCCACTCCGTCACAACTCCCCCCTGCCATTTAGATACTTTTGTCTCCATTTTTTCTTTCGCTCCTCTTCAGTTACATATGTTGATGTTTTTCTTTTTCATTCTATTTACATTTATATTGTACATTAGCAAGGAGCAGCATTGCGCTCATCTAATGTTACTTTTTTGTATTTAAAATTAAAGTTTCCAAATTCCTACATTTGTACAATATATATATATATTTAATTTATTATTATATTACTTAGTTTATATTATTTAATTATTATTATTTTATTAAATTTAATTATTTTTTAATTCCTACCTTCACCTACTATTGTTTTTATCAGTTATTAAACAGATAAAATATTACACAGCTAAAGTATTAATGAACAAATGTTTTTAAAATACTTGCAATAGATATTGTTTCATACTAAGAAATGAAACCCAAAAATATGGCTTCAATAAAAAGTATTTAGTTTGGTAATAACATAAATTAAGAAAACCTCGACAGCTTTTTCAAAAGAAAATATAGGTGTTTTCTTCTTCAGGAATCATATTTAAGCAACCTCACTAAAAACAAGGTCAACTTTTCTTTCGTGGATAAAATTAGATAAATATTTTTCTCATCAAGAAATAAATTAACTGTTAAATTGAGATTTTTTTTTTTTTTTTTTACAACAAGCATACAACTTCTATAACTGACTGATATGTTATTAAATAAATTAACTAATTAATACTTCTTGTTACTAATAATTAGAAAATAATTTAAAATAATTTTTTGTTCACGCATAAAATATATATTTAAAGTCAGAAATTACTTTGTTTATTTTATTTTTTGTTTATTTAAAGAACCGCACGACAATAGGTTTAATAAGTTTTAACTACAAAAATCAAGTTCTTTTCTCAGATTATCACTGACTTCTTTAAATTACGAAAAATCCTATTCATCATTAATGCCATTAATAAAAAATTAAAAATATTTTTTGGTTCAAGCATTTAAAAAAATAAAAAATAAAAATAAATGAGAAATTACATTGTTTATTTTATTCCCCAAAGAACCTTCATCACCAAATAGGTTAGAATCTTTAGAATTGCTGCGTTTGTGTTGCCATCTGATGACTAAGTTTAATAAGTTTTAATTGCAAAAAACAAGTTTCTAATCTTATCATTGGCTCCTTTAAATCCCCAAAATTCTATTCATCATTAATATATTAATAATTTAAAATAGTTTTTTGTTCACGCATAAAAAATAAATAAATAAGAAATCATATCTATCATTAAATAAATTTTAACCGAAAAGGCTGAGAAGAAAGCCGCGGCCATTTCGTGAAGGACAGGCTGCGCGAAAACGGCCTCTCCGAAATGGATCTCGCGCCAAAACGGCCGCGCCAAAACAGCCGCGCCGAAATGGGTTTCGCGCCGGAACGGCTGCGCCAAAACGGCGACGCCGAAACGTTCCATTCCGACTACACTATATACCAATAAGAATTTAGATACTTTCGGATTTAGACGTTTTGTCAAATACGTAGAAAAGTTCTTTAGGAATCATCTTGAAAATTTACTGGTATAAAGAACATGTTATACCTCATATATTTCAGCAAAAGTTGTGCCCCGAAAAGGAAAAGGAGACCCAGTACAAAATTAAATAAAAAACAAAATTTTCTGGACAACCCTGTAAAATAACGCTTTAAATGCGTTTTGCCGTAGCATAAGCCTCAAACAAATATTGTGTAAAGTTAAAAAGTTATGACAGATAGAATGAACAGAATTTCAGTCCTTCTCAAAAAAGGGAAGATGATAGTGGTTTCTATCAATATTTATTTACAATCAGCGATCACTGTATTACCATTGGCTCTTGATTGAATCAAAATAAAATGTGAGTAAAACCTCTTATAGTTTAGCTTTTATTTTCAGAGAACTGAAATTCTGTTCATTGTGTCTTTCAAAACTTTTGGAATTTACCTGATATTGGTTTAGGGTAAGGCTCCTATATATACGAGCTGGCGCATTAGGCATTTTGTTGCCTTAGGGTTGCTACATGTACCCAGCGCGTTTCCCTGATAAACAAACTTTTTTTTTCTATCGTCTTACGTCACTTTAGAGTAACTTGTTTTATTATATTTCATAATTTTAGCTAAGTAAACTATGATATGGAAGTTTGTTTAACGATAAACTGCTATAATCATTCAAGAAGTGAATATAAAGTGTTCATGCACAGACCTTCTATTACTGTGTATTTGAGTTTTGGCGACATTTTGTAACAGAAACCGCCTTAACAACACACTTTACAGTACATCCATGGGATATCCTCAGAATAAAATGACATCCTGAGAATGTACTGTGAAAAAAAAGGTGTTTTTAGGAATATTATTGTTGCTTATTGCTCTTATTTTGACCGGATTAACTTCAGATCAAGATTTCGTAAAATCATAACGGAAGCGATATAAGGACGCCAAGCGGTAATGCTGTCCTCTTCGGAGGCAAAAAAATGGCGGTGATGCGCCGGCCTATTATTTTATTAGGGGCTCTAGTTTAGGGTTTTCATATAAGTTGTTCAATACATTTGGCTATTAAATTATGCAAATGATTTTTTTCTAATGTAGTTCATGCCTAGTTAAATGTTATTTAGTAAAAATGCTCGTATTTCGTCAAATATTGAACATTTTTGCATTCTGATTGCAGTATGCTATGTCTAATGCAGCATGCCAATTTTTCTAAAAATGGCTTTGCACTGGGTCTAATACCCAAAGCATTATAATTAAAAAAGTGTAAATTTGTTTTGCAATTAAGTACATATATAGGTATATATCCATGAAAATATTTGATAGTCTCATAAATATTTATACAGATAATGAGAAAAATCTTCATAATCACATGCTACAGCCAAAACGCATTTAAAGCATTACTTTTTACAGAGTGATCCAAAACATTTTTTTGTTTGTTTGTTTGTTTAATTTTTTATTGATCCCCTTTTCCTCTTCAGGCCACAACTTTTGCTGAAATATATATGAGATATAGCATGTTTTTTACACAACCAAAGTTTCAAGATAATTCCTAAAACACTTTTCTAGAAGTTGGACAAAACGCCTAAATTCGAAAATGTCAAAATATTCACTGGTAGATAGTGTTGTCTATAGTAGTGTTTCTTAATATCTATAATCTCTGACTTCCAAGGAAGCATTGTGTTGGGAACGCTCTCGCAGATAAATAAGAAAGCTTTCTACTTAGAAGCTTTTACAGAAATTCGTGGTTTTACAAGTTATCCGTGTAGTTTTTCATCATTCTCTGTCTGTATATGAAGTATAACATGTTCTTTAAACTACCAAAGTTTCAAGATGACTCTTGAAGAACTTTTCTACATATTTGACAAACCTCTAAATTCGAAAATATCCAAATACTTATTGGTAAATAGTGTATGTTACCTCTACTCTTTATCTTTTCTTTTCAATTTACAGTCAAATGAAAATATCTTCCATAGATAATTTGAACTACGTATAATCGCACCTTATAACTTTTAAACAGAGAAAAAACAAAAATAATGACATATAAATCAAGTGCAAAGATTAAGGCACTTATTGAAGAATCAAATTCTATTCTTATTTCCAAAATGTTTATCTGTTTCATTTAGCCCATTAGCTCCCAGTGTCCTCATTTGAAGACAGCTAATAAAATGGCACGTATATTTTTTGTGGTTTCTTGGAATGATTTCTGCTTTTTAGTGACAGTTTATAGCGTCACTCTAAATTATCCCTGAAAGTTTTATGTGCCTACTATTAATTATTACTTCATAACTTGGATAGTCATTTTTTGATTTTTTATTCGTCGCACATATATTTGCTTTTTGCGCAGGTACTCTAACTTAAATCAAGTTGAATAATAATATATATTATAATCTATATTTAATAAAAAAGCACCACAAAACTGGCGTTGTAAAAATTATTACTTACAAACTTTGAATAAACACCATAAAATGCAATAAACTCGCAACAATTGTTTCGGGTCGAAAAAAACACGACCCTTCATCAGGCGATTAAAGTAAGCACGAGTGCTGCAGTCAAAGCGGCAACGCACAAAATCGTTTAAACTGAAAAGAAAAACTTTATAAAGTAGAAAGCTACTGGTGTGAGTAGAATTCTACTCACACCAGTAGCTATATTTACTTTCTACTTTATAAAGTTTTTCTTTTCAGTGTAAACGATTTTGTGCGTTACCGCTTTGACTGCAGCACTCGTGCTTACTTTATTCGCCTGATGAAGGGTCGTGTTTTTTTCGACCCGAAACAATTGTTGCGAGTTTATTGCATTTTATGGTGTTTATTCAAAGTTTGTAAGTAATAATATATTATAATACTTTACTTTCGGAATCTTTGTCAACATACAATAGGAAATTAATCTGTTATCTCGAAATTTTTCTATCTCGAAATTTTCTCGCTAGAACACTAATCGTCAATAAAGGAGGATCGACTTCAAGTTTAAAACTATCAGAAGAATTGTTTAAGTAAATATATTTGCTGTCAGTTGTCTATATTAATTTAGAAGTAAAATAATCAGCTAATAATATTTTGCAAAATTAATTCGGGTGTTAACGAGTTAATGTATATATATTGATAAACACCCGATAGGTAATTACACATTGGTTAGCATTCATCTTCTCCAGACAACATTTAAACAAAATTATTTCAATCTATATATATAAAAGAGCAGAGTCTGTGTGTCTGTCTGTCTGTCTGTCCGCTATAGAATCCTACGCCGTTTAACCGAGCGGGACCAAATTCGTCACGGTTAATGTTTACGACCCGAGAAACGCAACGCCGCAAGCGATTTTACAAAATTCACCCCCCAAGGGGAGAGGGCAAAACGTAATTTCACAAAATCCTTCATATCTCGAACAAAAAACATATATCCGTAAAATTTTTGCTTTAAAATATAGCTAATACAAATGTCTAAAATCGATTTCTGGAATTTTTGAAATTCGGTCCCCTAGGGGGGGGGGAAGGGAGGGGGCGAAACGTGATTTCACATGCGTTAAACGTGATTTCACATAATCCTATATATCTCAAACAAAAAAACAGAAAAACGTGAAATATTTGCTCTGAAATATAGCTAATGAAAATATCTAAAAACAAATTTCTGGAATTTTAGAAATTCAGCCCCCAGGTGGGGCAGCGGGGGGGGGGGTGGTGGGCTAGGGACAAAAACAAATAGAAATACAGTTAGTCCGTTAAAAACTGGTACAGATAGGTTCTTCAAGCATGTCGAATGGGGATATTTTCGAAAGTGTAAAGTTATTAGGAGGGGGGACAAAAAAATAAAAATACATTTAGATCGTTCAAAAATGGTATATAGAGGTTTTTGATACTTACAAATCAATTGCGGATATTTTCGAATTTGTAAAATTATTAGGAGAGGCGAGAACGGGGGTGGGGCGGTAAGGGGGAGCTATGGGCAAAAACAAATATAAATACAGTTAGGCCGTTCAAAATTGGTACAGATAGGTTTTTGAAGGCCTGCAAGTCGAATGAGGATATTTTCGAAAGTGAAAAATTATTAGGAGGGGCGAGAAGGGGGGAGGGGAGAGGGGAGAGGGGGGGCAAAAAAATAAATATAGAGTTAGGTCGTTCAAAATTGGTTTATAGAGGTTTTCGATACTTACAAATCGATTGCGGATATTTTCGAATTTGTAAAATTATTAGAAGGGGCGAGAAGGGGGGGCGGTAAGGGGAGGCTATGGGCAAAAACAAATAGAAATACAGTTAGGCCGTTCAAAATTGGTACAGATAGATTTAAGAGGCCTGCAAGTCGAATGGGGATATTTTCGATTGTGTGTAAATATTTTAACCAAAAACTTACATACTGTAGCTATTTATGTGATAAATAATAGTTAAGTGTAAAGTTATTAGAAGGGCCGGGAAGGGGGGGCAGAGGGGCAAAAAAAATAGAGTTGGATCATTCAAAATTGGTACATCGAGGTTTTCGATACCTACAAATCGATTGCGAATATTTTTGAATTTTTAAAATTATTGGGAGGGGCGGGAAGGGGGGAGCGGAGGGTCAAAAAATAAAAATAGAGATAGATCGTTCAAAACTGGTGCATAGAGGTTTTTGATACTTAGAAATCGATTGCGGATATTTTCGAATTTGTAAAATTATTAGGGCGCTCATATATATACATTCGCGCGTGCGCATCTCGTACGGGTCTACGCTGCTGAAGGCAGCCGGGACCCGGTGCGACGTTTTTCCCGATCAGAGTTTTTTTTTTTTTTTTTTTTTTTTTTTCACATGATAAAAATTAATGCAATTTTCAGAATTCATTAATTATAATGATTCATTAAAAAATAGTGACCAGCGAAGCGGGCGTAGCCTGCTAGTAACTAATATATGAAAAACATCGAACAAAGAATACAGGGATAAATTCCATCAGTTTATTTAAAAATCATCAAAATTGTATATTTCACGTTTGTATAACTTTTGCATATTTAACTTTTATTAATGTACTTTTTTTAAATATTGCCTAATACTTCTACATAAAAATACTATATCAAGTTTTGCAAATTGTATTCTGAAATAACAAATGCAAATAAATTGTAAAATATTCGTAAATATATTGAGAATTTCTCTTACTCTCTCTTTTTTACAAATGCAGAAAAAAATGATATCATTAGAAGATAGTGCATTTAAACTCAGTATTTCCGTAGGCTTCAGAAAAGTGCCACTTAAAGGAAATCTATGCAACATGTTCTGCCACAAATAAAGTTCGAATCTAAAAAGATGTAATGGTTTTCTCTTTGCTTAACAATATGATATGTTAGATGTTGAGAAATTATTTTTGTTTGTTTTGAAGAATTTTTTTAAAAGTAGTTTAACTTTTATTCTTTCTTTGGATATGTATAAATAACCTATCAAATGCGTGCATATATATATATATATATACAGTGGGTGATCTAATTTTTAGAAAAAAGTTTTATTTTGACATTTTTTCGACTTTCTAAACAAATACAGACGAAATGATCTGAAACTTCAGATATGCAAAGATCATTTAAAAACTCGCATTTGCTCCTATCGATTTAGTCCTTAGTGTAATTAGGGGGCCAACAAAAAATTGAAGACAAGTGCAAATACTTTGGATCACCCTGTATCATAAAAAGCTACAAATGATTTGTAATTTTAACAGGATGTTGCACATACTACGTACAATATTTCAGTGTTTTGTTTCGAGGCTTGCACAATTATTTATTCAGATATAAAATATTTTTCAAAAATTATTATTATTTTTTTTTTTACAAGTTTTTTGCTTATAAAGTGGCTCAAAAAAGTATTGGGGCAAAACAAACTTTCAAACAATATTTGAAAGAAAAATCAACGGTTTAATTTTAACAAAATATTTATATCGCTTATCATATCTATTGACTATAAAATTATAAAATCCTAAAATTAACTTACTAATGCGTTGGGCCTCCTTTATGCTTTATGACTTTATATAATCTGTTAGGCATGAATGTAACCAGATTTCCATAGAAATGTACATCTATTTTTTCCCATTCTGATATGATTCTTTCTCTGAGGTCATTTTTGTTAGAAATATTAAAATTAGGAATTTTAGATTTCAAATATTCCAAAATGTGATCAATAGGGTTTAGATCGGCACTCCGTGAAGGTGGTTTGATAACTTGTGGTCAGTTATACAAAGCCCACAGTTTGCGCATTATGCTTTGGGTCATTGGCTTATTAAAGTTTAAAAGTTGATAATATGCCCATCTTTTGAACACTTTGCTTCAAATTTTGTATCCCAATGTTTAAATACACATATTTGTCCATTATTCCATCAATCAAATGAAGATTCCCAACACTGGCAGCACTCATGCAGTCCCAGACCATCTGACTTCCTCGCCCATATTTCACGGAGGGAGTAAGATTCTTCTTGTTAAGTTCAGCATTAGGTTTCCGCCATACTCTTTGCTTTCTATCATTCCCAAAAATTTTCAACTTGCTCTCATCTACATATATCACCGACTTCCAAAATTCTGGTGGCTTTTTCATGTAAGTTTTTGTAAACTGCAGTCGAGCTTTTTGATTTGCTTCGCTAATGAATGGTTTTTTCCTAGATACTTGCCCATAAAAATTATATTTTCTTAAAATGTTTCGGACTGTTTCTGGATTACAAGACTCCTTAAATCTCTGACATGCTTCCAAAGTCAATTTTACTGCGCTGGTTTTAGGGTTGCAAGTAATATTCATGACGATCCACGTTCCTCACGCTCAGTGAAGTGCCTTGGACGCTCAGCACGTGGTTTGTTTTCGAATGACTTTGTAGTCTTTTATTTCGAAATAACATTATGAACCGTAGATTTACTTATATTTAATATTTCAGCTATTTTTCTCTCAGTTTTTCCACGATTCCAATGATGAATTATAAATTTTCTAATATCAACAGATATTTCAGAAGTTTTTCGACCCATTTTAACAATGCTTATCTTAAACAACAAATTTCAACTTACACATCAGATTTCAGATGAGGTTACATATACGTATTTTTATTCAGTTACACTGACAGAATTGTCTATTCATCTCACTTAGTTCTGCCACGCCTCAATACTTTCTTGAGCACTACTTTTGCATTGTACACAAGAAATGTACAATTTTATAATTGTATTAAAATCATTTTAAGTTATTATTATTTTTTTTTTTTAATTGGATATAGTGGTCTGATATGATGCAGAAAAAAACTTTGTGAAAAGTAAACAGTATTTTTTTTATTTTTTCAAAAACTGTTTGAAACTGTTTTGTTCCAATACTTTTTTGACTAACTGTAACTGAAATGGATTTCCATAAAATTTTACAAAACTTGCAAAAAAATTGACAAAATTTTGGAGAAATATTATTCTGAAACATAAAATTCACACGTGTAATATTCGCTAAGATATAAGCATTTATAGTAAATATTTTTTTATTGCACATGAGTGAAAGATTGAAAAAATTTTATTGCATAGCTTGAAAACTAGATATATTGGGCAACTTCATTAAAAGTTTATATGAATAGAATTAAAGTTGAGCAAATTGTCGGTAGAAGAACGAGCTGGATTTTAGGTAATTTCCAGAGTTGAAATTTCATAAGGGGTTTTTTCCATGCCACGTAATTAATTTTATGATCCACCAATTATTTCAAACATAATGCAAAATCAAGGGATTTTTCACAAAAAAGGACTTTTGGAACGTGACTAAAATATTTGGATCTTCAAATTAATTACGCAGCATGGGGAAAAACCTCTTATGAAATTTCACCTTTGAAAAATACCTAAAATTTATTTTGCAAAATAATAATAATAATAATAATAATAATTTGCTTAAATAATTTTATATCTGCCTAAGTAATTGTGCAATTATCGAAATAAGACACAGAAATATTGTTCACCATACATGAAACAGTGTGTTAAAGTTACAAGTCATTTGTAGTGTTTTGTGATACAGGGTGATCCAAAGTATCTGCCCTTTTCTTCAACTTTGTCCCCTAATTACACTATGGACTAAAACGATAGGGGGAAATGTGAGTTTTTTAATGCTTTTTGCGTATCTGAAGTTTCAGACCATTTAGTTTAGTATTATTATTATTATTATTATTATTATTATTATTATTATTATTTTAGAAACTGCCAAATAATAATAATAATAATAATAATAATAATAATAATGTGATCCTCCACTGTATATATATATATATATATATATATATATATATATATATATAGATATATATATATGAGTGCAACTAAATGAACAATTTTTGCATTTTTTTTATCTTTGAAAAAGTTGTAATATAGTGCCAAAATTTAACACTTAAGGGTTAAGAGAAAAACAAAATACTGTTTTAAACATTTTTTTACACAGTTTGTAAAAGTTGATGATATTTGGGGCGCATTCGAAAGTATTTCCCGGTCACTTCCCGAGTTGGGAAATGACGTCACGCGGGAAGTTCGGGAAATTAGAACTACCATATAGGAGCCATGTTTGTTTATATATTTGTTTCCCGGGAAGATGAGATGTGTACGGAAGTAGTTATATCTCGGTCATTTTTCGTAAGGCTCCTATATGGTAGTTCTAATTTCCCGAACTTCCCGCGTGACGTCATTTCCCAACTCGGGAAGTGACCGGGAAATACTTTCGAATGCGCCCTTGGTTTGCTACATTAGAACTGTGCTATTAACATGTTGACTGCTTATCCTGTGCCAGCAAAGTATGGAATGGGGAATAACGTTTTAGTGCCAGTCGCGAAGCTATCATGTTTAATCTTCTCTTCCTTCGACGACATGGCGTAGATCTGGGTATGCAGAGTGACAATCCAAACCAAATCCAATCTGTTCTAATTTTATCCATGATGAATGCACACGATTTTCATCTCAGAGAATTATTATATTAAATGTGGAAAGCAGATGAATCTTGATATAGTAGATATCTGAGGAAATGCATTTTTTTTTTTTTTAATTATTATTTTTAATTTCTTTTTGTTAAAAATCAAAATAACTTATAACTTTGTTCGAAATTATCACATATGTAAGGTGTCGTCATCAATTTGAAATCATTGACGAGTTCTTTCGAAAAATACTTATACTGAACATTTATACACCCAGATGGTAAGTTGATGCCCCTATGTTTAGAGAATAAAAAGTGAAGAACTAAGATATTAGCAATCACAAAACCATCATACAATTTCGCTTTCTAAAATTAATATTTTAAATTTTTTGAAAAGGGGGATATTTCATGGAATAACCACTAATAAATTCATTTCTAATCTTTTTGCATATATGACTATTATTTTTTCGTAGCAATGTTACGGAGAAATAGCAATACTTATTTCTAGTACTCATGTTTTTTTTTTTTTTTTTTTTTTTTTGAAAGGTAACTTTCTACTTATTAAACCGTAATTACATATTGCAGAAAATTATTCTTCGAAAAAAAAAATATGAATACTAACAATGCTCTGTAAAAAATGAAAATTTTGGCACATATTAATTTGTAATTTGTTTTTGATACAACTTCATACAAAAATGATGCATATTCTTATTGCTTTTTCGGAATTTATTTCTTATTCTACATGGTGTGCTCCAGCGTGTATGTGGTGTTTGAAAAAAAAAAAAATACTAATATCAGTGAATAGTTACCGTCTTAAAATTCAGTAATAAAGGCTTGAATAATATTCTTAAATTAGCATTATGCCAGTTTTTATCACCACATTTTAATAATATATTTATAACAAGACAGGGTTTAGGAGTAATCTAACTTTTTTCTGCGTCATTTACTATAAATAAACCTCAGGTGACCAGCTCTCAATGTGTTTAAATAATCTGGTGTGACACTCACACCTCTTACCTTGCATTTCCATAATATAAAGGTAAATTGCAAATTAAATGGTAAGATAACAAGTATTTTATATAAACGTACGTCTAAAAGAGTTGAAACAAGGTTTAGAATTAGTTTTATTGAACAAATAATTCTGTGTGAGGGGGTTACCGCACCCTACAACCCTCCGTTTGAAAACAAGATCTATATTAATGTAAAATTCAAGGCTGTTATTAAATTTAAAAGTTTATTGAAAATTAATCAGGCAGTTTTCACCAGCAAAATACTCTTTGAATCTTTATAATCTTAATCAAACTTTTAAAATACCAAAATGCAACATTTATACTGCCTGCAATTATTTGTTTTTAAGGTACGCTGATAAGAAGCATACATAAAGCTAAACCATTAAAAACTTGATTTATTATTCAGGAAACTCAAAACGAGTAATTATATTTCCTATAGATGCGCTGATAACAGACAGACACACAGACACACTCACGCAGACACCGAGCGCAACCACAAAAAACCTGAGTTTTGAGATGTAGGAAACTCGAAAAAGCATAAATACAAAAAAAAAAAAAAAACTCAATGTGAAATATTTGACCCAAAAGCAATACTTTCTCATTCATTCATTTATATATATATATATATATATATATATGGGGGGGGTAATAGAAAGTAAATATTCTGGTGTGTAACTCACACGACATTCTCTAACTCTGAAATTTAATATTATAAATAAGGGGTAAGATAACGAGTACTGTTATGAAATCTATGTTAAATCAATTCAACTTAGGCTTCGGAACAGCTTTATTTGACAAATAATTTTATGTGAGGGTAGCTGCTGCGCCCTTCAACCTCTTCTTCCATTACTGTACTTACATTTATATAGAACTAGCAGGCTACTCCCGCTTCGCTGGTCACTATTTTTAAATGAATCACTAGAGTTAATGAATTCTCAAAATTACATAAATTTTTATCATGCGAAAAAAAAAAAAAAAAAAAAAAAAAATGTGATTGGAAAAAATGTTACAACGGGTCCCCACTGCCCTTGGCAGCGCAAGCAATTATGCGCTACGCGCGCATTTATGTTCAACACTCTTAATGAATCGCTATATTATCGTAAGGGAAAAACATAAATAAACAAAACAAAACAAAAACAAAAACAAAAAATTCTCCCATCAGTGGAATAATCGGTTCGGGCCACCACTGCCTGCGGCTGCGCATACAGGCGAGCAAGGCTCGCATGCTCCTTCACCTACCGTTCCCGCCCCTCCTAATTATTTTAGACTTTAAAAACTACTCGCAGTCGTTCTCTCGGGCTTTTAAATCTAATAATACTAATTTCCATCATTTTATCTGAATTTCTTTATTGTTTACCCCTGCGCCCGATCCCTTCCCGACCTTCGTGATAATTTTGTACTTTCGAAAATATCCGCAATCGATTTATCGGGCCTCAAAACCTAACAACACTAATTTTCAGCGCTCTAACTCTTATTTATATATTTTTGCCCTTTCACCTCCCCTTCCCGTCTATCCTAATAATTTTACAAATTCGAAAATATACGCAATCGATTTGTAGGTATCAAAAACCTCCATGTACCAATTTAATAACTTTACAAATTCAAAAATATCCGCAATTGATTTGTAAGTATCAAAAACCTCTATGTACCAATTTTAAACGACCTAACTCTATTTTTATTTTTTGCCCCTCCGTCCCGTCCTCCCGCCCCTCCTAATAACTTTACAAATTCGAAAATATCCGCAATCGATTTCTAGGTATCAAAAACCTTTATGTACCACTGAACGGTCTAACTCTATTTCTATTTTTTTGCCCCTCCGCCCCCCCACACCTTTCTGACCCTCCTAATAACTTTACACTTTCAAAAATATCCTCATTTGACTTGCAGATCTCTAAAACCTGTCTGTACCAATTTTGAACGGTTTAACTATATTTCTATTTTTTTACCCCATAGCCCCCCTTTCCCGCCCCACCTGGGACGAATTTCTAAAATTAAAGAAACTTGTTTTTATGTATTTATGGGAGCTGTATTTTAGAGCAAAAATATCTTACACATATATTTTTTTCTGTTTGCAATATAAAGGATTATTTCAAATCACGTTTTGCCCCCATCTCCTCCCCTCTTGGGAGCTGAATTTCGAAAATTCCAGAAGCTAGTTTTTAGGTATTTGTATTAGCTATATATTGGAACAAAAATTTAACATATATCTGTTTTTCTGTTTGAGATATATAGGAGTATGTGAAACCACGTTTTGCGCATGTAAAATCACGTTTTGCCCCCTTTCCCCCCTTGGGGACCGAACTTCTAAAATTCCAGAAATTTATTTTTAGATTGTTAAATTAGCTATATTTTAAAGCAAAAATTTTACAGATATCTGTTTTTTTCTTTGAGATATGAAGGTTTTGGGGAAATCACATTTTGCCCCCTACACCACCTTGGGGGGACGAATTTCGCAAAATCGCTTCTTAGGGGGTGCTTCCACTATATGTTCTATAATCTGACCCAGTTTCGAGTCAGTGGCTCCAGTAGATTTTGCTGTGCGTTGATGAGTCAGTGAGTGAGTGAGTGAGTGGAAGTACTCTTTTATATGTATAGATTCAAATCTGTTACCAAATTCAAAAGTTCATTTAAAATTATTCAGACAACTTTCACACCAACATTCCTGAAAACTTATCAATATTGATCAAACTTTTTTAGTAACAAGCATATTAACTTCAAAATACAACATTTCGATCGCCTGAAATTATTTGTTTTAATTTACTCAAACAGACACAGAACAGATCAAATGTTAAAAACTTGACTTCGGTATTCAGGAAGCCTCAAACGTGTAAATATACAAAAGACCAAGCGATGAGTATTTAGCTTAAAAAACACGTTATTTACCATATGGCTATGAGGAATTAATTCCAATTCGTAAGCAGCTTTCCTCGACATGGTAAAATATTACAGTAAAGTACTTCCAATAACAATAAAAAATAATGTTATGGCTTAAATATTGGCAGCCCTGTATAGCTTCTGAAAGTTACATATGTACACATCACACGGTGAACATAAATATAATCCTATATTAATAACACACGGAACAATTTGAAATACATTTTCATCAATTTTCAAATATTGTCGCACTATAATCTATTTCTTTTGTGTAGCCCTGTAAACGAACAGTGAATGATTTCTATACGATATTCTACACGAAACATGTTTTTACGCATATAATATATATATACATACATATATATATGTACATATATATATGTGTATATATATATATATATATATATATATATATATTCTTTTCATTTGGTTTAGTGCAGTCTATAGATTTTTACCTCTACTTACCTGCAATTTCCCCCATAGACGTAATGTATTTGAATTCTTTTGGGTGTCCCTGTACACGAACGATTTGCTTGATCTCAACGAAAAGTTTAGTGTAGCATCCTTACATGATAACAGACACATGCACACACAGAGACACACAGACAGACACACAAACACACAGACAGGCACACACACAGACCAACCGCTAAAAACATGATTTTTTGGATTAAGGGGGCCTCAAAACGTGTAAATATAGCAAAAACTCAATTTCGAAAATTTTATACAAAAACAATGCTTTCTCTACCTCATGGGTAAGAGAAAGTAAAAATTATAAAAGGTGCCATGCTGAATATGATTTATGCATCATTTATTATCCTGCTACATTTATATCTAAAAGTAGTCTAAAACGTTAGTAGTCTAAAAGTAGTCTAATCTGTTCTAAAGACATTCAGTCTATTCTCTAGTTCATTTTTGAAAAAATCAACCTAAAACATGCAATAATTGCTTTGGGTTCGAAAAAACTATTCGTAATTTTTAAGAGATTAACATAATTAAGCTAAAGTACGGAGTGGTGCATTGCTCTTTTTATGCTGACTCGATACTACCTCATGGAACCTGATGAAGAGTTGCTAAAATTAAACAAATGTGTCGTGTGTTTTTTTTTTTTTTTTCGCTTAAGATGATTAACTTACAAAGATTTTCTTCTGACTTTGTTCTTCTATCAAAGAGAGGATGTTTTGATGCTTTTTTTTTTCTTTCTTTTCCTTTCTTTCTGTTTTTTTTTTTTTTTTTTTTTAATACAGCAGTATTTTGAAAGTTTCTGTTAATTTTGAAAATTAAATTATCCCTAAACCTGCTGGAAAAAGCTGTATGTTTAAAAAAAAATAATTGTGAATTACTTTTAAAGGTAAACTGTTTGAATTTCTGCATGTAGATTTAACAAAAAATATTCAATTATTAAACATGTTACATATGTATAATAATGCATGGAATGCTTTTTTTTTTTTTTACTAAAGTAATTTCAACTCCTAAGTACAAGAAAAAAATTTTTTTTTTCGGAAATAGGATTGAGAAATACCTATATATATGTAAAATATTTGTTACCATATACTAGAGAAAACTAGAGTTTCAAAGATGAAATATAGCACATGTTTATGTAATATTGCGTATATTTTAAGTATAAAACGTAAAAGTAATGGATTGAAAGAAGGTACAACACCGAAATTACATTTCTTTTTCTCAGAATATCAGAGGAAGTTGATATCGAAAAAAGAATCGTTTCAGAAAACAAAAGCTCGTGTGAAAATAAATCGGAATAAAAATATATTGTTTATATAATCTCGTATTTCATAGAAGTAAAGGAATTTAGAAACACATAAAAATACATTACGCCTTAGACAAACAAAATAAGAAGTACAATAACATATCCCAAAATAATTGTATCGTAAAAAATATATCGACAAGCGTTATAATCTCTGGTTTGATTATTTTTTATTTTCAAACATATAACACATTTTGCAGAAAATTTTTTTATCAATAAAGTTACTTTTTAAGCAAATATCCTTTATAATTCGCTTAACGAAACATGTAACTCAGAAAAAAAAACCCTTCTGTTTAAGAAGTTTAAATTATTATCATCTACGGTTTTTAATCTTCATATATATATTTTTTTTTATTATTATTAACATAGGCGATTTAGAAATAAACAGTAAATTTAATAACAGCAATTAGTCGTAAATAAAAAGTATATATTAAAAATCATGTAACTATTTTTTAAACATTTAATCATTTTCATCATGAAGTATTCATTCTATTCTCTAATTAATCCTTCACAGAGACATTTGTTCCTGTTTCTACGACAAACATTTCAAAGAAAGGATTTAGGGAGTTATTTATACTTGTTGCTAAATTGCACAGGATCAAAGATCTTTCCGGCAATAAATGTACGGTTGTAATAAAAGTAGACTTACAGTTAAAGTGGATACAAGTTACAGACCATCCACATTCCTTAAGGTCAGTCTCAGCGGCCAATTTTGGAGAGAAATGTTAGTTTGAGAATGCTGAAATTTCAAACCTCTATCTTCGTCAAATTTCGGTGGCTAAGGATGTTCAAAGAAGAAGCTCCCGGTAAGTTCAGCTATGTTCAGAGAGTTTATCTGAGCGGTCGTCCCTTAAAAACTGTGCATCAAGCAATAAATCACTTTTCCAAAATCCGGAAAATTCCCGATCCACAGTGTTTACTTTACTTTTGTGACTCCCAGTGTCTCTTTCATTGTATTTTTTCCATTAGTATTCGTTGAGCTAATAATTTTATTGGACTGTTTCGAGAATATTCGTTGAATAATGGGCATTTATCAACTAGAACCTGTCCGTTTCTTTACGATCTACTTTCTTAAGCCATTACCCGCTGGTGTTGCGTGTACGCAACACCAGAAATAATTGCGTTTAACAGTAAGTTAAAAAAAAAAAAAAAAAAGATATTTTATATTAAGTATTGTTTTTAAATAAGGAAAGGATAGATGTTTATTTCCTTACAAAAAAAAATTGATCTGAAGAATAATTTTTTAATTAAAATTAAATTTCAAACTTGAAACACTAATCAATCCAAAACTTTTGAAAATCGTCATATTTGAATAAGTTTACATAACTTGTAAAAAAAAAAAAAAAAAAAAAAAAAAAAAAAATGCTTCATAATAAAGTAATTACTTTTGAAGTGATCTGTAGTGTTTGCTGTTTTATACTCCCGCAAGGAAATTTCCGTAAACATTTATTTGTCTTCATTATATACTCTTATTCCGCTGAAGTTGTATAAATACAACACCCTGTATTTAGTAAGATAAGACTAATTTTAATAATGTTATTTTAAATTATTGTTATGAAGAATTAATAGTATACTTCATTTTCTTCTAGTTTACATCTAAGATTAAAAAATGTATTTAAACATTTTAATTATCATAATAAATTTTAGTGTTTCTATGTTTAACATAAATTACACTAACCACCCCCCCCCCCCAAAAAAAAAATAAATAAATAAATAAATAAATAAATAAATAATAAAAATTCTGTTAAAGACAAAATTTAGTTTAGTACGGAGGACTATTAATTTTAGTAGGTAAAATTTTTACTTTTATTTTTTATCTTTACTTTACTTTTTATCTCATTTTTTGACCGCAAAACTAGGGCACGTACTTTTTAAAATGACTGAAATGAAATAAAATGAAGTGTTGCCACCTAAATTTCATACTTTAGTTAATTTTAAGAAATCTAATTGTCGTGTAGAAAAACTGTTTGCACCTCTGGATTAAGAAAAATCGCTCCTTTCATTTGGTACCGAATTTGTAACGATACGACTGACATTTCTAATTTATTTTAATGTTACACAAAATTGGACTACAAAAACTCCAGATTGAAATTAACAAGGAAAACTTTAGAAACTTTTTTTTGTCATAATTTAAAAAAAAATTTTATTTGATTCGGGATCTGTTTTAGTGCTTAATTAAAAAAATATATATATATATATAATACAAATTTTTGGATGACAAGACTATAGCTTTCACAAAAGACAGACTAAATTAAAACATTTTTTTTTTTTTTTTTTTTTTTTTTTAATCTTAAATAATATTAAAAACAAGTTTAAAAAAATATACAAGGAATAAAATTGGGAGAAAACGTGCAATTTCTTTTTTTTTTTTTTTTTTTAAGAAATGAATATATTAACCGTTGTTAAGAAATGCAACTTCATATTTGAAAGTTAAAAAAAAAAAAAAAAAAAAAAGCGGCATATTTACACAATTTGAAAAAAAAATTTCCTTTTTTTTCAAATTGCATCAAGTTTATCCTGCATCAAACAAAATTGAGAAGGAACATGAAAGAGAAATTTTAATAAACGGTATAGTAATCGTTGCTCTAAAGAACGCAAAACAATTATAGCCTGTCTGTATATGGAAGAAATTTATATATGTATATATCTGTAGCCCTAAATTGAATTATGTTATCTACCGAAATTTATACCTATTACTTAGAAAATAATAATTTCGGTTTATGTTTCTTCCCCCCTCCCTTTTTTCCCCCCAATACAAACAGACAATTAAGTAGTTCCAAAATCATTAACGCAATGTTCTTTCAATTAATTTATATGTGAACTTGCTTGCAAGATATTCTACTTTGAAATGGTATTTATATTACTTTAAAAAGTTTTTTAAAACAAATGTTTTCTCTAATTTTTTTAGATGGTGAGAATGATGATTGCAGTGGTGACTGCATTCACTCTTTGCTGGCTACCTCTGAACGCTTTGATTGTTGCTGGCGACCAAGACACGCGTATCTGGCAATACAAACATATTGTCTATGTCTGGTTTGCTTGCCATTGGTTGGCTATGAGTCACGCAGCCTACAATCCCATCATTTACTGCTGGATGAGTGATCGTTTTAGAGAAGGATTCCTACGTATTTATCATCGATTGTCCTGTGCGAAAGGATCCAGAAGTAGCCCGTCTCTACATCGATGCAATACTTACACTACATATACTAGTAATCTTAGTGTGCATAGCAAGTACAGACCCAGTCCCACACCGTCGACAAGGCTTACGGTACAGCATGTTTATAAGTACAACGGTTGTGTGACAGACGATGAAATGGTGAATGATTCAACTGTGTAGATGAATTTTCCTAAAACTGAATCATTCACAGAGACATAATGTTTTTAAAAGTTGATGTTTTAAAAGTTGTGTCAGTATAATTTTTCAATCGTTTAACCAAAGATGTTTACATGTATGTTGATGATATTACAGCATTCTATAAATAGCATCTGCTTCTTTATCCTTGTCCAACATGTGTAAAAAACAATTATGTTATTATTTTTTAATTTTAAAACATTTTGTAAATATATAATACTTATATTTTTTGTATGGTTTGCTCTTCAAATTTATGTCTGTTTGTAAAACATATCATATTATTTTTTAACTTGATATTCTAATCAGTTGAAAAAAAATCTTTCATCAGTTATTTATTTTATTTTATTTATTTTTCTAATAAATGTTTTGTATATGTGAGGTAATTAAATTTTTCACTTCCACTTTTATATATTGCACAAAAAAGTATATTTTGTATGTTATGATTTAGGATCTTGAAATAACATTCATGCAATGTTAAAAATAAATTGTATGATAAAGCTTTTTTATATGTAAAAATATCTTTTATTGTTATCGCACAATTTTTAGGAGTTCTAGTTTACTCACTGTATACCTACATACATTTTGAAATATATAAAAACTTAACTGTATTTTTAAATTATTATAATTGATTACAAAACAAAAGTAAATGAAATTACATCTTTTAAATTGTGCATTTTTACATGCTTAAATGTAATAAATAAATAAATAAATAATAAATAAAAAAAAAATTGCATTTTATTAATGATAGAGAATAGTTAAACTGACGGTGCTCAGAGCCTGATTACTCCAGTTCTACTAATCAGAACCCAAACCTTCATTGGAGTATTACGTCGATCAGTCGGTTGGGATTTACGTTGAAAAGAACACATTTTTAAATTTTGAGTACGTATTGCGCCTTGTTGGCAAAGCAAATGAGTAAGATGTGCAATGATTTTACAATAAAGACTATGGTTACAGAAAATCTTTTATCTTCATTGACTATATCACTGCATATGAAGAAACGCGTATTTGTCGTTTTAATAACGAAACTCATTTCTATTTTACATATTTGCATCTAAATAACGTAGAAAAGCGCTATCTATTGGTAGATTTTGAAACTTTTTTTTTTTTTTTTTTTTTTTTTAACATAAACACCAATCCCATGGTTTATATAATACACTTTTGAAGTGATCAATAGAACAGAACCTTTTGTCATCTGTGTACCGCCAGTTTAACTTTAACGATTTTGTACTAACATAAAACCTACACCACTAAAAAATATTCTAGTGAAGGACAATAAAAATCTGGACAAAAAAAAAAAAAAAAAAAAATTACAATTCTTCTGAAAATGTACATTTTAGGTATATGACATCTTTCTCAGAAATCACTTAATTTCAGAGACAATTTTGTATAGCATATGAAATATTTTACAGCTTATTATTAGAAAAATTGTGGATGAAATAATGAATTAAAAAAAAAAAAAAAAAAAACTTTAAATCAAATAGAAAATGTAAACTTTTTTTTTTTCTTTTTATAAATTATTTTCCGTAAAGCATTCAAAATTTTATAAATTTACAGCACTATTATCTTGTAAAAATAAAAATTACATGATTTTTACTTATATTAAAATAATAATAATAAAGTAAATAAATAAATAAATAATAATAAATAAATAAATAATAATAAATAAATAAATAAATAAATAAATATCTTATTAGATTTATTTACATTAACTCTGTTTTTTTCCCTTAAAAAAAACTTATGTATAAATAAATAAAAAACAAAAAAGTTACAAAAAATTCCATAAAGTTCTTCTCAAAATTTATTGAATTTTTCTCTAATTTATTCCTTTAAATAAAATCAATACGCTATGCATACTGTTTACATCGTTTGTAGTGAAAATGATACTATTATTTTCAACTTATTTTTATGATTAAAACACAAAACTGATATTTAATTTAAAACATTTGTAAATTCAAACATTAAAATCAATCTTCGGATATCTCATAAACAGTGATACATATTATTAAATTTCTGATTTATTAAAAAGTCATGAGACAAAATTGCACATTATAATTTTTAAAACGAGATTAATTTAAATATTTTTTTCAATCGATCATAAAAATTAATATCCCCTTTTAAAATAAAATCTATTTATTTTTATAACACGATATTATTTCAATTGCTTTGATTTTATATATTTTTTAACATAAGAGTTTATTAAATCTGTATATTAACATTTATTACATCTGTGCCACAAAAGTAACAATAAGTTAATGAAATATATTTTTATTCATGTAATACTCCATCCTAGAGATAAAAAAATAAAGCGTCGCTAAAACATAAAAATACTTTGTAAAATGTAAAGTGTTTGCACCTACTAATGTACAATACCTTTGGTGATTTGTATGTTAAATAAATATGCGTATAAACTAGCTGTATTTTTCTTTCTTCAATTAAAACTACTAATCATCGCTATATATTACAACAACAAAAAAAATTTTAATAGCAAACACAATGGCATTTATACTGTTAAGAAATTTGGAAATAAAATGTTCAAAAATATTAAACTCGTTGAAAAATGTCACTCCCAGGAATCGAGCACGAGAACTATGTTTTATTCAGCGTGGCCAACCGTACGATAATTATCGCACACGTAGTTGCCAAGTCTATGATTTAATCGGGAAACTTCTTACCAGAAATTTCTGTAGTACATTTTACTTTATTTAATCATGGAAAATTAATATGAAATATTTCTATCAAAAAATACTGGTGTGAAGCCTAATTTAAAAATTAGAAATGTTCTCAAGTATTACCGTACGTTGGCATTGCTGAGCTTACTTGATAATGTTCTACAATACGGCGATCTTAGAATCGCTCGGGATAACTTAATAGTAGACATTTTAAGCCATATGTCCTAAGTTCTTTCCAGGGCTGCAGTCGCCTGATTGATAAAGAGCCGAAATCGTAATTCAAAATTTGCGGGTTCGATACTCGAGCAGGTCAAAGACCATCGTATGTACTAATGGTGAATGGAAAAATCAGTCGTGGCCATTATGTCCACCATGTTCCTATCCAATCTCTGGTGGTCAACGAAGAGGGGGAGCACTCTTTTCCGTTGAGGATCAAATTTGTGATGCATGTCTCCGGAACAGCCTTAAGAGTGAGTCCCAGTCCGTCATGAACTGCTCAGCAGGTAACAATAGTGCAACGTAAAACACACTCAACCAACGAACCTAAGTTCAATTCCTGCTAAAAAATATTATCTTACAATATAAAAAATATTTATTTTTCTAACTTGATTACTGCTCTACTTCTCAGAAAGGTGATTTATGAAATAGTTCTGGCTTCATATCTGAGTATGGCACGGATGCTTTACCAAGTGCTCATACATGTATAAAAGTTTGCATGCATTATAATGGATATAGTTTATATTATACGGTTTATTCAAGGTGACAATCACTGTAAATATAACTGTCAAAGCTATGAGTAAAATTTATTGAGGTTGTTTGGTTGGATTTTTTACGTCGTACTAGGGATTCACAATGGGCAATTGACGACGGTCTGGGGTTCAGACCTGGAGGTGGTCCGGAGACATGACATCACAATTTTTATCCTCCACGGAAGGGATGGCTCTTCCGCTTCGGTGACCCCCAGAGGTATAATTTTTGATGGGAACATGGAGAACAATGCGACCACGACAGATTTTACGTGCATCAGACACCATTAATGTACATAACGGTCTTTGGCTGGCTCGAGTACCGAACCCACAATTTTCCAGTTACGGGCCTGGCGCTCAACGACTGGGCTCTCGCGGAGTACTGATAGGAAGTAGAAGATGGATTCACTGTTTTTGCAGTGGAGGAAAATTCCGCAAACATCACTACGGTTTTGGGGTGAGCGGGAGCCTTTTTTTTTCCTTTTTTTGGAAATAATGGCTTTTTTGGCAAATGGTCCTTTTGAATCCAAGTTTCATTGTAGCAATAAATAACGCATGTCATTACAATTTTTATAGGAGAATTTATGAAATTACAATAAGAATATAATATAAAACGCTGAAAAAACTTTTTAAACGTCTAACTGTCAAAGTGAAGAACACACAGCTCAGAAATTCTGTGCAAGGGAAGGCGGAGGAAACATGCTTTGGTGGAAGTAGAGTGTCGGTTAGGCGGAGATGTGATGATCGAGAACAAATAGATTACCAGTCTTACTATCTCTTGGCAATTAATAGGCATAACTATGAAAACATTTGACCATGTTAACATTATTTTGGAGTATTTCAAATAGATTAGACAAATGAGTTCCCTACTGACTGCATAATACGATAGGTGATACGTTTTCTTACGGAAGCAGTCCGTATGGATGGATATACTTGTTTAAATAAATAACTCTAATTTCTGTTTCTTTTATCATTTTGCATTATGTTATATTTTGTTTCTTTTGTTTTCACCCGTTAGCCTTTAATTCTAGTTATTTGTAAGTTATTTATGTATCTTTTTTTACTATTGTTATTATTTTTTTAAGTTTCCTTACTTTTCTCCTTGATTTACAATTATTTTATGTTTATTATATAGTTTTATGTCAATGTTATATTATGTTTGTTCCATTTGGAACCGAGGGTGTGACGGTGTCTGGTCCTCGTAAATCTGTGCTGCCCGTCAAGTGCCTGATGCGTCGTTAGCAGTTTGTCGGTCTACCAACGCGGGACACCATTCCCCAGTGGTGAATCAAAATTTAGATGGTACCCCATTTTTTTTTTCTCTTTTCGGTAACTTCTGTGCACAACACGTTTTTGCTTTGGTCGTTAATCACTTACCATGCCTATCTCAGTACATAAATTAAGTTAGTCCCATAACAAAGTTTATTTTTCTTCCTTCCCCAGTGACAATTACAGAATTCTCCATTCATGTAGTTATTTTCCCCAGACTACTATTTCTCAGCTTCTTTCATCATTTATAAGTCTTCAAGCAGGAGTGTCTTCGTAATTAGTTTTCCCCAGTATTTTTTTTTCTTTTCTTTTCTTTTTTATTTCTTTTCTTTTTTTTTTTTTTGTGTGTGTGTGTGTAAATTACATTTGTTTCTCCATCCTTTCGGCTAGTAAGTTTCCGTGTGCAATCCCTTTTCGCTGCTCCCATACCCCTTTTCCTCTTCTCAAATTAATTTTTCCTCTATTTTCTCAGCTAGGTCTCGACCTATTTCAAAAATTCCAACTCCCTGTCGCTTGCTCTGTGCGCTCCTGTCGTGCATTTTTGGGAGTGCTGGTCGAGCACCATGTCAAAAAAAAAAAAAAAAAAAAAAAAAACTTCTAAAAAGCGAAATTTCAATGATAAAGTCCTATCTATAAGATAGAAATCTACAGTTAGAAATCTTATCTTAGTTCCTTCGGATACAACTCATTTTTATGGGATTCTCAAGTAGCTCATAGAGTAGTTGGTCGCCATGCGGTGATCTGACGTTTTTCGTCCCCTTGGACGGTATCAAACCCGTTAAACCTAACCTAGACAAGATAGGTAGGGGCCGTCTAGAGGTTTCCAAGATGCTAAAGACGTAAAAATGGATTAACTTCATTGACAAAACGATGAAATACAACTAAAATTATTTAGAGTTTTTAAATGTTCATGATGAGGAAAAAAGTGAGCAAGCTTCTGACATTACTGAAGATTTGGACCCCAGAAGTTCTAGAACATTGTGACAACCACATTTTCCAGCATTTGGAAGGTCTTCGTACAACGTTAATTATGAGGTCAAAACGATCAACAGTGTTTCAGTGGATGTCAATTCACGCGGTAGATTTCTATGGAGAGGCGATGCAAAAATTGGTTGATACTATAGATTGTGATATAGACTTTCATATAAAAATAAAATGGTAAGAAAATTTTATTTGTTTCATTTTTATTTCAAAATAGTACTTACTTTAAAAACAAGCATCGTAGATAAAAATATTACAGCTTCTATGAACAAATTCCTTAATTAATATCGTTATTATGCTCTTTTTATACTGTTTCTAAATATTATTCAAAAGTTTTTGTTTATTGAAACAAAACTTTTTTGTTGTTGCTATTAACAGGCAGTCAGTACGATTATAATTCTATTATATTGTTTAAATTAATTTTAATTGTAGTATGTATACTAAACAACGTATAATTTTTAAATGATGCACAATGCATCATTCTCTTAAGAGAATGTTTTTATAGATTTTTCATACATTCTAAAGGCTTTTTTAGCAGTTATATCGTGAAATATTTGAATTGGTTGTATTATAAATGATACATTGTTTAGTATACATACTATAATTAAAATCAGTAAGATTTCATTTAAATATTTCAAGAAAAATAGAAAATAGAAAAAAATATCCTAATCAGACACATACCATGTAAATTATTTATTAAATTAATTTTAAATAAAGTTATTTTCAATAATGAATGCAGATGATTTGCATCTCAGAGAAGTATAACAACCAATGTCGAAAGAATATCAAATATGTTCTAATATCTAAAATTCTGGTTTTTTTTTTTTTTTTTTTTTTTTTTAAACGGGAAAAAAATATCTTTAAAATTACCACAGAACTATAGTCCAGTCATTCATTTTAAAGGTATAGACGAATTATCTTCAAAGATACCGATATTGAAAATTTACATCTGCCGGAAGGGGGAGGCAAGAGATGTTCCTACATTTAACAAAAAAATTTCCTTGTTGACTGTTACTATTTTACAATTTAATAACTTAATAATCACTCTCATTATGTACATTTATACGAAATTTTGTCCTACACTGCCTTCTAAAAATTTACGAAAAATGAAATTGCAACACCATCTATTGAAGGATTTATCCCCAAATGTAATCAATACTAATTTAGGTCAAGGCCCAACTAAATATAACGTTTGGCTAAATTTCGTTTATTGGTTCATGAGAAGAAACACCCGCAAAATTTTTGAAACGCATGCACAGACAGAATTACAGAATACGATTTTCTAAAAATGGTCAGATCGTATTCCAGACATCCAAAAACTGGAAATGAAAATTTTTCAAGAATCCAGTACTTTCTTCTGATATATATATATATATATATATATATATATATATATATATATATACAGAGAAAGAAGAAGGTGATATAACCCCTAACGAATCAAATAACAAGAACGAAAAATCATGCGGTACGCACTGATTATTAACACTTTCCAAATGTACGTAAATGTTGTATCGTATAACTTTTAATGCTCTTTGCTTACGTAATCCCACAAAGGATAAACAGTAGTTCTGAAAGGCATACAGATAAAGTAATTGAATTCCAAATCATTCTTAAACATTGTCAGAAAGTGTTAAAAATTATTAACGCAAAAGAAAACGTAGCCCTTATAATATATTCGCAGCGCTTAATGCATCTGAATATTTTAGTGTAGCCCTTTAAATCTGAAGGTTAATAAATCATATTCTATACAAAATATTACTATTGCATATTAACAATAAATGTCAATTTCTTTATGATTTTTACAACAGAAATTTCTTTAAATGTAATTTATAAAAATATCTGTCCTAAAATGCAATGCATTGGCATTTTTTTGGATTTTCCTGTACACAAACCAGTTGTACAAGACCTATTTATGCCATTTAAAGTAGGGAACATTCCATAGTGAATTTGAATAACATATATAATTTTGCGAAAATTCTGAAAATATTTACGGATGCTGGGGGCAGGAAAATGGGCAGATAGACAGATGGACAGTCGGACATATAAATACTTAAATTGAAATCATATTCCCACTTAAGAAACGTTAAAGAGTGTAAATCGCTTAATATAAACAGATATGCAATTTCAGCAAATTTCCAATGTAAAATTTCCAATGTTTCAGCAAATTTCCACTTCCTTCAATGTAACTGAATATTTTTGTGTGGCAATGTAAATCTAATGTTAATCATAATACATTTTGTAGAAAGCATTCTTTTGTGCAAATGAATAACATATTTCAATCTTATTAAGATTTGTTCAAAGTAAAGTTGCTAAAATTTGATTTTTAGAAATACCTCTCATAGAACGAATGCTTTGGAATACTTTCGGGTGTCCCTGTGCACAAACCAGACGTTGTATTTACTCCATTTTCTATAACAAACATCCGAGAGTGAACTTGAATAAAACATTTCAATTTCATTGAAATTTGTGTAAAATAAAGAAATTAAGATATAGTTCATTTAGAATTCCTCTGATAGAACACAATGCTTTGGAATTCTTTTGGGTGTCCCTGTACAAAAGCCAGTAGAGATATTCAATCCATTTTCAATAGGGAACATCCGATAGTGAACCCTATTCAAAAAATTTCTGTAAACTGATATTATATATCAGTTTAAAGAAATTCCATCAATATTTACGGGAGTTAAAGCGCGGATAAACAGACAGTCAAACCGAAGTCATTAACACTTTTCAACCTTATTGGAAACTGTTACATTTACAAAGCGATAAAAACGATTAATGTAAATGAAAATGAAATTCCAGCAAATATCCAATGATATCCCGTAATGTAAATGAATATTTTTGTGTGGCCCTGTAAATTTAATGCTAATTATACTATGGAAAGCATTCTATTGTGCATATGAATAATATATTTCAATTTTATTGAGATTTGTGCAAAGTTCTTCAAATTTGGTTTATAGAAATACCTCTAATAGAACGCAATGCTTAGGAATAATTTCGGGTGTTCTTTCGGTCAAACTAGTGATGGTATTTACTCCATTTTCAATGGAGGACATCTGTTTGTAGCCTTTAACAACATATTTCAATTTAATTAAGATTTGTGTAAAGTAACGGTCTTAAAATTTCGTTTATAGCAATAGATCTCATAGGACACAATGCTTTAGAATACTTTTGCGTGTACTTGTCCAAAAACCAATAAAGGTGTTCACTCCATTTTCAATAGGGAACATCCGATAGTGAACTTAAATAACATATATCAGTTTCAAGAAGTTCCATGAATATTTAAGGGAGGTAGAATGCTAACAGACAGACAGACAGACAAACCGAAGTCATTAACACTTTTCTACCTTATTGGAAAGTGTTAAAAAGAAATATTTCCGATTTTCGCTTCTCTTTAACTTTTTTATTCCGTAACATGTATATATATATATATGCATTCAACGAAATCATAATTAAACTACATTACAGAAATATTCAATCTTTATCTTAAATTAACTTATTCCCCCTGTGCAATTATTAACTAAATTTTCAACTAATCTAGTAGCTAATATAATAATTAAATAGTTTCGACAGATCAATTTAAAATGCCTGTTATACGAGACATATCTTAGACATGATTGTAAAAATGTCTCCTGCGTTTTCCAAACGTCTGAAACAAGGTGTTTGAATGGGAGAATAAATTTCCGGGATTTAATGACAAATTCAGTACTACCGGTATTCTATATATAGCAGTTTCCTGGGGAAATAATAAAGGAGGATTTCAGGATTAAATAAATGCGTTTTAAATTTGTTATTTGCTTTAGCTTTTCGTAGATTGAAAATGTGGTTTACAAATCATACGAAAAATGTTGCCCTCGGTTTATATTCCTTAAATAATTGTTGTTAGAGGTAGGTTATTAATTGTAAAATTGCCTAAAAAAGGGAGTATAGTTTTATAAAATTGTTAAAAAATTTTAAAGAATTTTATTCGAAATTATAAATTTTTAAATTAAAGTGCTACAGACCATTATAAATTTATGTTCAAAATTTCAATATTCTGTTAAAATAATTTTATATAGTTTTTTTTTTTTTTTTTTTTTAAATCGTTGATGGGTAAGTTAAAAGTTCAAGTGCATGCATGTGTATTTATTTACATCACACCAATACGTTTACTTATAAATTGAGTATGGTTCCTGAAACACTCCCTCTCTTCATATAATTGTTTTATTCGAATAATTGGAAAGAAGTTTAAGTCATATGCATATTATATATATATATATATATGTATATATATATACAGGGAAAAGTCGGTGAACATGGAATAACATTTTTATTTGAAAGTACCATAATAAACTGAAGTTTTTTAGATCATTGTGGGATCAATTATTACAAATTTTCAAGTGTTGTTAATGTGTTTTGATAGTTTTATGTTACAGTAATTAAAGTTTATTTACAAAGTTTTTATTAAAAAAATTGACACAATGGGTACCATCAAATAGTTATGAAGGAAAATACAGAATACACATTTCCTTAAAAGATAATACGAAATTGGGCTGTATTTTTACAGACAGTCATGAATAATTGCAATATAAATATTTTATTTCGAAATTATTATTGAAAATAAATGATATTGAAAATATTATCAAAACTGAAGTTTTACAAAAATTGCAACTAGTGTGGAAAATTTGATATTCCACCCGAATCGACATTTTTCAGAATGAAACAACTTCAAACACTGTTGGTAAAAGTAAATTTATGGAAATCAGACTACTGACTCAATTTATCTAACGCAAATGACAGTAGGTTTTCACTCATTTTACGGCATCGTAAATAGATCGTAAATAGATTACGGAATTCACAATATTTACAAAAAAAAAAAAAAAAAAAAAAATGAGATACTTAATAAAGTAAAGAAGTTGTATAACAAAAAAAAAAAAAAAAAAAAAAAAAATGCTCCGCACAAGTGAGATATAACGATATTCTATTTCACTTGACTGTTTAATATTTCTCACCGTCCCCATATATATATATATATAACATTTTCTTCTATATACATAACAAGAAAGTATTAGATTCGTAAGTATATTCGACTGCTAGTTTTCCATAGACTTACACGTTTTTAGACAATCTGAATACGATTTGGTTAATTTTAGAAATATGTCTGTCTGTGTGTATAAATATTTTTATCAATACTCTCTGCAAAGAACCAGTTGTTGATATTCAACCAAACTTGTCATTTATTTGGAATTTGGCCTGGACTGATGCTAATTATATCTGGGGATGAATTGCTGACAGGTGTCGCTTTCATCCTTTTCTTTTTCTTTTTTTTTTTTCAAAATTTTTAGCGTGTCAGTATAAGATAAAATTTTGTATACATGCAAATAATAAGAATTATTTTTAACAGATGATTGTGAAATTCATTATTTTATCAATTTAAGCAAAAAAAAAAAAAAAAAATTGTATTGTACTTCTCTGAGATCAAAATCGCCTTCATTTATACTGGTAAATAATTTTGATAAATTAATTATAGTGGATAAATTTGTATAGCAAAATACAGGAGGGTATCTGAATAATAATAAAAAAAGAAACAACATATATTTAATATAATCAATCATATTCATGGGTTCTTTTTAAATTAGATTATAACTAGCGATAAATATCTTTTAAAAGTATAATCATATTTATTATTTATCAACTAATTATCGAAAAGGTTACTCACCCTTTCTTCTTTTCACGGCCGACTTGAAACTTACGGAGTTAGAAGATAATATCGATGACACAACATAATATTTCTGGAACTTTTTCTTTTAACATATTTAATTAAATGATGATGATGGAGGTCTATGTACAATGAAATATATGTACAAAATTTGACGATTAATAAAACAATTTTCAGATTATTCAGATTCACATAATGAATAACTTTCTGTAAATTCAAAATATTCAGTTTTCTTCTTCTTTAATAAAACAGAATCATAATAAATTTTAAGACACCGTAAAAGTGCCTTTCCTTTCGTCTACATCTTTATTAACACTCCACTTTCGAATCGAAAGTGCATCTTATTCTAATAAAACCAAAATAAGTAATAAAAAATAAAAGCATTCCCGCTGTCGCGACAGGTGTCGGAAAAACAGAGGGAAAAGAATGGGGGGAAGGCACTGATGTTGCAACATCCTCCCACCTTGAGCATGGAAAGATTCTGTACATGCTCAACAAAATATTAAAGAAAAAGGAAAACTGTTTACATTCTAAAATATTCTTAGTAAAATAATAAAAAAATAATAATAATAAACAATATAATATAAAAATAGTTCAGAAAAATGTTCAAGTCATGTTGGACTTAAAGTTATATAGTCAGTTTAGATATTAAAGTTTTTTCACTGGGTTGATAATTCTACCAAATCTAGATGTTTGAATTTGATTCTTGTTTACAATTGTATCACTAAGTTCTAAAGGGCAAATCCTTTGTAGTGGTCGTAAAATTTCACCATTCATGGTTTTCAGTTTGGCAACACGAAATTGTCCATCTTTACCAGGATAGAGTTCCACCACTTTGGCCAATGGCCACTGAATGCGTTTCAAGTTGTCATTTTGCACTAAAACTAAATCTCCAATTTTAATATTGTTGTTAGGAGGTTTCTTTACGTTGTTAAATTCACGAAGAGATCCCAAATATTCAGTTCTAAATCTCTTGCGAAGATCGTCTTTTAGTTTTTGTCGGTATTCAAATCTTTTTCTCAGGTTATTTCTTTCTATAAAATCCAAGTCAGGTACTCCTGTTTCACGGAGATCTTTCAAAAACATTTCAGGAGTGAGAGGTGTTAAATCTTCAGTATCCTCAGATACATATGTAAGTGGTCGTGAATTGACCATACTTTCTGTGTCGCAAATGATAGTATATAATTCTTCATAGTTCAAATGGGCTTTTCCTAAAACTCTTTTCAACATTGATTTGATAATGCGAATCAATCTTTCCCAAAATCCACCCCACCACGGAGAGGCCGGTGGGTTAAGTTTCCATTTAATTCTTTTTATAGTGGCAAATTCTTCAATCTGTGCCCAATCCACAGAATTTAATTCTTTTCTTGTCGCAACTAAGTTGGTTCCATTATCACTGTAGATGATACGTGGTCGTCCTCTACGTGAAATGAATCTTCTCAAGGTCTGTATGAAATTCTCTGTTGTTAAGGAAGTCGTCAATTCTAGGTGGATAGCTCGAAAAACTGCACATGTATACAAAACTACCCAACATTTGCTGCCATCTTTTAAGAATAGTGGTCCAAAAAGGTCGGTTCCAATAATTTCAAAAACACCAGCTTCTCTCACTCTATCTTCAGGCAGAGGTGAACTCAGCACTTCAGCAGCTTTCGAAGAGAATCTCTGACACTGGACACATCTATGCAGAATCTTTCTAATGGTTTTCCTGCATCTTATTATCCAGAATTTCTCTCGAATTGCTGACATAAGAATTTGTATTCCTGCATGATTCATCTCTGTATGTTCATTTTCAATAATTCTATGGGTTACGTTATGGTTCACTGGCAAAACTACTGGATATCTAAAATTTTCTGAATCTTTTCGCATTGATATTCTAGTTTGAACTCTGATGACTCCCATTTCATCAACAAATGTACGCAAAGAGGATAAGTTTTTCTTAAAATTTAAATCTTGATTCTGAACAAACTTCATAATCGTAAGTTCAGCCTTTTCAATTTCTTCAACTGTTAAATTGGTCATTACTCTTGCTTCTTTAGGTTTTTTAACATTTTCTTTAAATCTGAGTATCCATGCTGTGACCTTTAACATCTTTTTATACGAGGAACATTTCTCGTAAAAGTCTATGTTTTCCGATGACACATTGGCTGCAGAAACTATTGTTTTTCTTCTCTCTGATTCTATTACATTTAAATCAGGTTCTAAAACTTCGTTAGGCCAAAATTCTGAAGATCTTCTTAACCAAGAAGGTCCTTCCCACCACCGGGATTTTAACAGAAATTCAGCAGTACAGCCCCTTGATGGCAAATCGGCAGGATTGAGCCTCCCTGGTACGTATTTCCACTTCTCTGGATGGCTGAGGGATCTAATTTCTTGCACTCTATTGTAAACAAAAGGTGCCCAATTTTCATTTCTTTTGATCCAAAATAGAGCATTTGATGAATCTGTCCAAAAATGTGTTGGAATACTTGGCTGTCTTAGATCTGTTTTTACACTTTGCGCTAGTCTTGCTCCTATGGTACAGGCAAGAAGTTCTAGCCTGGGAATGGTGACTGACTTCAATGGGGCTACCCGAGATCTGGCTTGCACAAGTTGGCAGGTAATGGCATTAAAATTTTCTGCTCTTAAAAAAATGCAAGTTGCATACGCTGCTTTGCTTGCATCGCAGAATACATGAAGGCTCATTTCCGTATTCACCGGATCAGGTACAAGAAGTCTTGGAATAGCAACGTCATTCAACTTATGTAGTCCCCTTTTCCATTTCTCAAATTTTTTCCCAACACATTCAGGTAATTCAGAATCCCAACTCACTTTTAGTTGCCAACATTCTTGAAGTAAAATTTTTGGTGCTAAGGTTACAGGACAACTATATCCGATGGGGTCGAATACTTTATGGGCTACTGACAATATTCGTCTTTTGGTAACTGTCTTGATTTCTTCTTGATTTTCTCGCAAATCTATACTTAGTGAATCATTGTTTAAATCCCATAATAATCCCAAAACTGGAACATTTCCTTTCTTGGAGGGAGTAGAATTTTCTTCTGTTGGATTGATAATATTATGCTCCCACCCTCTTAGATCGAATTTTGCAGTACTAAGGATATATTTAGATTCCGAAATAAATTTTTCAAGTTCTTCGGCACTATCTACACTAGTAACACTATTATCTACATAAAAAGATTCTGCTAGTTTATCGGCAGTTTCCTTTAGTTCATCGTTAACCTGTTGCAAGTGGTACTTTAGAGTTGCTCCTAACAAGTAGGGACTACAAGTAAGGCCGAATACTACTCTTCTATGTTGAAAAATCTTAATATTTGAAGGATTACCCTCCTCCCACCACAAGAATCTAAGATACGGTCGGTCTACTTCGCTGAGCTGAATTTGTAGGAACGCTTTACGAATATCTGAAATTACCCCAATTTTCTTAAATCGAAATCGGTTAATTACAGAGGGAATTAGTTCCACTAAGTTGGGACCCTTTCCCAAACAATCATTAATAGAAGGAGAGCCCTTTTCTCTCGCTGACCCATCAAAAACTGGACGAATTTTAGTTGTGGAATTTTCTTTAATAACTGCTCTGTGGGGCAGAAAATGTTCATTCAGATTATCACTGATTTAATATAAACGCCACTAATTTAATATAATCAATCATATTCATGGGTTCTTTTTAAATTAGATTATAACTAGCGATAAATATCTTTTAAAAGTATAATCATATTTATTATTTATCAACTAATTATCGAAAAGGTTACTCACCCTTTCTTCTTTTCACGGCCGACTTGAAACTTACGGAGTTAGAAGATAATATCGATGACACAACATAATATTTCTGGAACTTTTTCTTTTAACATATTTAATTAAATGATGATGATGGAGGTCTATGTACAATGAAATATATGTACAAAATTTGACGATTAATAAAACAATTTTCAGATTATTCAGATTCACATAATGAATAACTTTCTGTAAATTCAAAATATTCAGTTTTCTTCTTCTTTAATAAAACAGAATCATAATAAATTTTAAGACACCGTAAAAGTGCCTTTCCTTTCGTCTACATCTTTATTAACACTCCACTTTCGAATCGAAAGTGCATCTTATTCTAATAAAACCAAAAAAAGTAATAAAAAATAAAAGCATTCCCGCTGTCGCGACAGGTGTCGGAAAAACAGAGGGAAAAGAATGGGGGGAAGGCACTGATGTTGCAACAATATACATACGTATATGTATATGTATATATAATCATTCCTCGTTGACTTTTTATAAAAATTTCTGAAATCATTCATATCAAATTGTTAGTGAGTGGGTAACTTTTCTTACATACTGGAATTTATTTGTTTACAAATAAATTTTGTGTTTCTTGATATCTTCTGAAAATTTTATCTTATTTTACAGTCATTTGCAAAGGTTTAAGATCAGCAGCCGATTATCAGTATTTTAACACATTGCATCATTTGCGCAGATTATTGCGCCATCTCATGTGCTGATTGCATCAGACGCATTCTACTGCTATAAATAAAGGTGGCCGGCACGTTTATTGCCAGATTTTTATTGGATTTTGTCGTAGACAGTGCTGTTGTGTAATTATTGTAATGGGTAAAAAACATTCACTTACTGTAACAAAAAGATCAGAAATATTGACCCTGCATAAAATTGGATTTTCTGAACGTCAAATATGTTCCAGGATAAATGTGAGCAAGCCAGCTGTGCATCAAGCTATTAGCAAATTTAAATTTTTGGGAAAATTTGTGGACCCTAAGAGAAGCGGTCGCGCAAGAAAAACGAGTGCACATGATGATCATATGATTAGAAAGTTAGTCGTACAAGATCCAAGAACCTCCTGCAATACGATTGGACATTCTCTGGCTGCAAAAGGCACCAACGTCAGTTTGAGTACTATTTCAAGACGTTTAGCCAAAGGTTTTGGTTTATCATACCATAAACCAGCAAGGAAACCTCGACTTACTCCAAGTATGAAAAATGAACGACACTTAAGGTTCACAAATTTCCGCGAAATTTAAATTTACTAATAACTTGATGCACAACTGTCTTGCTCACATTTACCCTCGAACTTATTTGACGTTCAAAAAGTCCAATTTTATGCAGGGTCAATATTTCTAACCTTTTTGCAACAGTAAGTGAAGGTTTTTTACCTATTACAATAACTACACAACATCACTCTCTAAGGAAAAATCCAATAAACAACTGGCGATAAACGCACCGGGCACCTTTATTTATAGCAGAAGAATGCGTGTGATGCAATCAGCCCATGGGATGACGCAATGGTATCAGGTCGATTTCCCGACACTCAGTTTCCCGACGCCACTTTCCCGACAGGTACGGTTTCCCGACAACTCACTTTCCCGACAGGTACAGTTTCCCGACAACTCACCTTCCCGACAGGTACGTTTTCCCGATAGCTCACTTTCCCGACAGGTACGGATTCCCGACAACTCACTTTCTCGACAGGTACAGTTTCCCGACAACTCACTTTCCCGACAGCTCACTTTCCCGACAGGTACGGTTTCCCGACAACTCACTTTCCCGACAACTCACTTTCCCAACAGCTCACTTTCCCGACAACTCACTTTCCCGACAGGTACGTTTTCCCGACAACTCACTTTCCCGACAGCTCACTTTCCCGACAACTCACGTTCACGGCAGCTCACTTTCACGACAACTCACATTCACGGCAGCTCACTTTCCCGACAGATTCGTTTTCCAGAGAGTTTTCTCTCCCGACTGCTTTTTTCCTGACAGCTTACTTTCCCGACAATTTATTTGCTGGAAACTCACTTTTTCATTATTTTATTTTTATTTTATTTTTTACTCTTTTCAACTATGAATTCTACTACAATGTAATATATATCAGCATCTTAAGAAACTTTAGTCTGTAGTAGGTGTGTGTGTGAGTGTGTTTGTATCTCACATAACTCAAAAACGGTTGGACGTAGAACGTTGCAAATTGGTATATAGGTTTGTTATAACATCTAGTTGTGCACCTCTCTTTTTGGTCTTTCTGTGATTATCCGTTTTGGAGATATTTACAAAAATTATATTCATAATGGCAAATATACAAAGGTTTTGGCCATTATATATGACCTACCAACATAGAGATTTCAAAATAAGCTATTGATAGAGCCAGTAGTGCCCGTAATGATATTATTATGAAAGTTGTCGACACGTATGCGTGTAGAAAGTAATTTGTAAAGAAATAAGCAGGTTCTAGTCGACGAATGCTTTTTATTTTTAATAGTTTTGTGACTCATTTATAGAACTTTCGAAGAATTTAGTTCTGCGCAATAAACCAATTGATTTTTCGAGAATATTCCAGAACTTTCTTATTATTGCTGTTAGAGCTTCCAAACTTTGGCAACCCTAAACTGCCAAGACCAAAAATCTACGCTGTATACTAATTTGCAGTATGGCGAGATTAGCCATAAAATTTTGCGTCAGATTTGTTTTAGGATAGCTAGAATTCCTTTCTCTATTTTAACTGAGTTAATTTTTTTTGGTAAATTTTATCTTTTCTTGATACTAATTTTTGCCAGAGAACAAAACTGGGCTGTCTATATTCGAACGATTTTCGTTGAACTCCAAGTTGCGCATTTTCCAATGAGAGATTCTGTAACAAGCCGTGGAGTACTATTCCTGAAAAAACTACTATATTTGTCTCGGTGGTATATGTAATCGTATTATCGTGCTTTTTTTGATTGGAGTAGAAGTTTTTTTTTTTTTTTCTTGTTTTGTTTTTATTTTAAAGAATGTCCGTGGACTGGAACCTGCCACATGCCTGTTTATTTATGAACCAGTCACCTCACACAAAACTTTCATAAAAATATGTATATTCCTATGGTTTTACAAGGAAGTCATGTGGTGGCTTACAACAAAATTTTTCTACTGCATTACCGTTTAATTGTCAATAAATATAACAATAATAAATAAATAAATAAATAATAAAAAGATTTCGCCTTCGAATGAATGTGTTAAATAAAAAAATAAATAGCATAACAGCCGTTGCTAAGATTCGCAGACGATTACAATGGAAAAATAAATTTAGGAAAAATGAAACATAAAAACCAACATTTAAAATCGAAATAAATAAATAAATAAATTTAAAAAAATTCTTAATTGAAATTCGAAAAAATCTCGATAAGATGCACACCTGCGGGATCCCAGGTACCCACATGCCAGGTTTTGTAGCTCTGTGATCGGTAGTGTGAGTACCAGAGCGCAACTTAATTTTAATATATATATTTTATAACTTGTTACCAAAAGCAAAACCGCTTTCTAGTAATCCATTTTTTCTTAAAGCAATAACCTCACCGTCCTTAAAATAAATAAATAAATTGTATCTGGAAAAGATATCAATATTGTCTATGTGAGAAATATACAGAAATTGCATAACAATTTGTAACATCTTCAGAAAAATGTAAGTAATATTCTATATATATATATATATTTTTTTTTTTTTTTTTTTTTTTTTTTTTGCGTTTGGGGTGTTTGGGTAAAAATTACATATTGTATTATACCTATTATATGTTTGTTTGTTTTTCGAATTAATATGATCAAAAGACAATAAATTGGCATAATGAAGTACAAACCTATTTTTTTTTTTTTCGGAATGAGAAACTTAATACACGTGTTAAGATTCGTAAAATATTCTACCATTCAAAGAATGGTAGTTATTTTTAAAACACTTTACAAGATATAAAATTAACCTAGCTAAGCTGGATGACAGTTAATTTTCTTCTTATAACCACATAGTACATGAGAAAAGATATCTAAAATTTATTTATGTAACAATCGTCAAAAAAATCATTAGAACCGTTTTTGAGATACCGACATTTACCAAAACTTAGCATACTCAGTTATTGACCGGAAAAGAATTATTACATATAAAAGGATATTTAAGAGGGAGTTAAAATGACGAGTTTGAAAAAAATCCATACAACTGTTTTTAATGGAACGCACTTGCGAGATCTGAAATTGAGCTATTTATAGAGAACGCCTATCAATTTTCCTGAACTAACAAATTATATCATTCGAAAGGACATTTCATAGAATGTTTACATAGCAACTTTGAAGAGGACCAATTGAGCCGTATTACTATATTGAGCCGTTTTTGAGATACGGACTTTCAGTCTTATTTGCGGTTTCCAGTCACCCCCTTCCGGTCTTCTAATGTTCACCAAAACTTGGAAAATTCATTTGTGCACTAGACCTGTATCAATTCTGAAGTATTGTACTTCTATCTTTATTAGTTTCGGAGATATGATAGTTAGAAGATTCACACACACTGACCAATTGCTAAAAACTACTAATATAATTCTAATACTATGCAGAATAGTTCTACAGACTTAAATACTTTACTGGTGTGTCACTCACACGACTTTCTCTTACCCTGAAATTTAATACTATAAATACCGGTTGGAAATTAAGAGGTAACATAACGAGTACTGTTATGAAAACCTATGTTAAAACAATTCAAATTAGGCTTCGGAAGAGTTTTATATGATAATTAGTTCTCTGTGAGGGGAGCTACTGCCAATCCTCAACCCCCCCATTTCATTACTGCACTTACATTTATATAACATTTAAATCTGTTACTTAAATTAACAGTTCATTTAAAATCATTCAGACAACTTTCACACGCAACATTCCTTGGTACTTATGAATCTGGATCAAACTTTTCCAGCAACAAACTTATATTAATTTGAAAATACAACTTTTGGACCTCCTGAAATTATTCATTTTTAATTTTCTCTAAAAGACACAGACAATGATCAAACTTGAAAAAACTTGACTTTGGTAATGAGAAAACCTCAAAACGTGTAACTACACAAAAAAAAGATGAATATTTAGCTTGAAAACAAACATTATTTATTATATGTCTATGAAGAATTCATTTCCATTCCTGAGCAGCTTTCCTGCACATTGTAAAATATTATAGTAAAGCACTTCCGTTTACAATAAAAAAGAATGTTATCGCTTAAATATTTGCAGCCCTGTATATCTTTTGAAGATTATGTACAAACCACATGGTGCACCTAAACACAATTATATAGTAATAATACACGGCACAACCTAAATTACGCTTCCACCAATTTTCAACTATTGTCGCACTATAATATAGTTCTCTTGTGTAGCCCTGTAAACGAACAGTGAATGATATCCCTACCATATTCTGCATGAGACATGTTTTTACGCCTATAAAAAATATATATTAATTTCATTTGGTTTAGTGCAGCCTATAGACGTTAAACTCTACTTACCTGCAATTTGCCACATAGACGTAATGTATATGAATTCTCTTGGATGTCCCTGTATACGAACCATTCGCTTCCTCTCAACGAAAAGCTTAGTGTAGCATCCCTATATGATACACACTTAAAATACCAAGTTTGGACTTTCTGCTACTATTAGTTCTTGAGATATGCTGATAACAGACACAAAGACAGTCACACATACAGACCAACCACTAAAAACATGATTTTCGGATTCAGGTACCTCAAAACGGGAAAATATAACAAAAACTCACGTTCAAAAATTTTACTCTAAAACAAAATACTTTCTCTACCTTATTGGTAAGAGAAAGTAAAACTAATTGTAAGATTTAAAAAAAAAAAAAAAAAAAAACTTTTTATATACCACGTTTTTAAATTTTCTAATGAATCATTTATAAAATACGCGGGGATAAAAAATAATATTTAAGCAATAATTAAGCAAGAGGACTCAGTTCAGTAAAATAATAATAATAATAGTGAAAAAAAAAAAGTTGGTTTTAAAAATAAAATATTACTTTTTTTAGAACAACGTATATTAGCATCATGACAAAAGCGACATTAGCACTTATCAATGTGTATAAAATTTTTAAAGTGATAATGACGTCAATTTTTGTGAGATGCATAATTTAACTTTTTATAATCTTTTAACGTTCACTTTGAATTAATGTATTTTTTTTTTTTTATGTCGAAAGAAAATGAACTCGTACCTTTTTTTTTTTTTTTTTTTTTTTTTTTTTCACCAATTACATTATAGCTAATATTTTAATGGCTATTTTATTGCTATTAAGAGCTTATTATTTGCATATTATAATTAAATAAAAGAAAACTATTCGAAAATTCGAAAATCTGTCTTCGACTCCATTGTCTCCGGGTTTTGAGCTACTGTGAAAGTTCCAAATGTCTAGGTAGTAGGAAAGTTAGTTAAAAATAGATTGCAAGATTTGTACCGAACAAACAAGAATGGAAGTTAATAAAAACATGAAAATAATAAATCACACATTTAGCACCATTTTTCTGAAGAAATAAATAATTAAATAAAAATAAAACACCTTTCAAATTTTTATATTTGACTACGAAAATCTCTTAATTTCATGCAATAAGAAATAAATACTGATTCAGAAACATGTTACAAAAGTACCCACTTTTGATTAAAATATGGAAACTAATGTTTCTTTTTTTTTTTCTTTGGAAAAACTCATTTCCATATGTCAGACATATATTAAAGAGTGGAAGTTTTGTTTTAAAAAGCAAGAAATTGGAAGAGTAATATTTTTATTTATTTTTTGCATTTTCAATAAGAAAGTAAAGCATTATTTAAAATTCATTTTAAATAATAATTAAATAGAATTACGTATTCAGCATTATTTTTATTATTTTTTAATCCGTCTTATTTCTTATTAAGAAAAATCCGTAAACAAGCGAAATACCGAGAAATGTCATTGGATAAAGTCAGCTGTTGGGAAAGTGAGCTGTGGGGAAACCGTACCCGTCGGGAAAGTGGGTTGTCGGGAAAACGTACCTGTCGGGAAAGTGAGTAGTCGGGAAAATGAGCTGTCGGGAAAGCGAGCTGTCGGGAAAACGTACCTGTCGGGAAAGTGAGTTGTCGGGAAAGTGAGTTGTCGGGAAAGTGAGCTGTCGAGTAAGTGAGCTGTCGGGAAAGTGAGTTGTCGGGAAATGAGCTGTCGGGAAAGTGAGTTGTCGGGAAATGAGCTGTCGGGAAAGTGAGTTGTCGGGAAAACGTACCTGTCGGGAAAGTGAGCTGTCGAGTAAGTGAGCTGTCGGGAAAGTGAGTTGTCGGGAAATGAGCTGTCGGGAAAGTGAGTTGTCGGGAAAACGTACCTGTCGGGAAAGTGAGCTGTCGGGAAAGTGAGCTTTCGGGAAAGTGAGCTGTCGGGAAAGTGAGTTGTTGGGAAAGTGAGTTGTCGGGAAAGTGAGCTGTCGGGAAAGTGAGTTGTCGGGAAAACGTACCTGTCGGGAAAGTGAGCTGTCGTTAAAGTGAGCTGTCGGGAAAGTGAGTTGTCGGGAAACCGTACCTGTCAGGAAAGTGAGCTGTCGGGAAAACGTACCTGTCGGGAAGGTGAGTTGTCGGGAAACTGTACCTGTCGGGAAAGTGAGTTGTCGGGAAGCCGTACCTGTCGGGAAAGTGAGCTGTCGAGAAAGTGGCGTCGGGAAACTGACTTGTCGGGAAAATGAGTGTCGGGAAATCGACCTGATATCATTGCGTCATCCCATGGGCTGTTGCATCACACGCATTCTTCTGCTATAAATAAAGGTGCCCGGTGCGTTTATCGCCAGTTGTTTATTGCATTTTGCCTTAGACAGTGATGTTGTGTAGTTATTGTAATAGGTAAAAAACCTTCACTTACTGTTACAAAAAGGTTAGAAATATTGACCCTGCATAAAATTGGACTTTTTGAACGTCAAATAAGTTCGAGGGTAAATGTGAGCAAGACAGTTGTGCAACAAGTTATTAGTAAATTTAAATTTCGGGGAAATTTGTGAACCTTAAGCGTCGTTCATTTTTCATACTTGGAGTAAGTCGAGGTTTCCTTGCTGATTTATGGTATGATAAACCAAAACCTTTGGCTAAACGTCTTGAAATAGTACTCAAACTGACGTTGGTGCCTTTTACAGCCAGAGAATGTCCAATCGTATTGCAGGAGGTTCTGGATCTCGTACGACTAACTTTCTAATCATATGATCATCATGTGCACTCGTTTTTCTTGCGCGACCGCTTCTCTTTGGGTCCACAAATTTTCCCAAAAATTTAAATTTGCTAATAGCTTGATGCACAGCTGGCTTGCTCACATTTATCCTGGAACATATTTGACGTTCAGAAAATCCAATTTTATGCAGGGTCAATATTTCTGATCTTTTTGTTACAGTAAGTGAATGTTTTTTACCCATTACAATAATTACACAACAGCACTGTCTACGACAAAATCCAATAAAAAACTGGCAATAAACGTGCCGGCCACTTTATTTATAGCAGTAGAATGCGTCTGATGCAATCAGCACATGAGATGGCGCAATAATCTGCGCAAATGATGCGATTTGTTAAAATACTGAAAATCGTCTACTGGTCTTAAACTTTTGCAAATAACTATAGTAAAATTTCTTTCGTTAGTTTTGTAAATATAAGATATTAAAGCCTTAGAGGTCGATGATTTTTTAATACATTGTATACTACTTTAGAAAAGTGTTTTGTGGTTAGATTTTAATTATTCACTCATACATAGTTATAAATGGTAAAATTATACTTAAATATTTATGCCGTCACATAAAATAAATTGTACAACTACAGGTGTTCAATAAAATAAAAGAAACACTTTAATTTTTTGTGTTTTGACGAATATTTCGAAAAATACTTAATGTGTTTTCTTGAATTTTGGGAATAAGGAAAAAATGTGTTTCTTCATATTTTCCAGAAAAGATTTTGTCACGAATGCGTTTAGGGGACGAACAACAAATCCAATAAAATAAAATAAAAATTGTGATTACCCTATGTATGGAAATGCGTCCATTCATCTGAAAATTTTAACTGTGGTTATAAATGTTATATTTTATACATGTGTAGAGTTTTGTGAAGCTAGCTCGAATATTTAAAGAGTTATAAATATTTTATTAAAAAATGCAAAAGTTTTTACTTAAGTTTTTTTTTTTTTTTTTTAGGACTGAGGACTATTAGTCTCAATCTGAGATTTTTGCGGTGTCATTTTTCGGTAGTTGGACTTTTAACGAAATCTAAATTTATCAAAAATATAATTGAATAATTTAAAAGCGATCTTATAGTTTGAAAAAAAAAAAAAAAAAAAAACTAATAGTCCTCCATCCTAAACTAAAATCTGCTTTTGCCCGAATTTCATCAAAATCTTTTTTTTTTTTTTTTTTTTTTGAAAGAAAAAGAAAAGAAAAGGAAATTAATAATAAACAGTATCGAAACAAGCACTATCGAAAAAGTTTTTTTTTTTTAAATAGTTTTGCATTCGGAAATAAGAAGTGCGCGTGCGAAATGAAATAAAAATAAGTAAAAAAATTAATTTAATGATTTAATTTTTATATACAATATTGTCGCTTGCTATCTTAAAAAGTAGATGTAAAATTTAAAGTTTATGTGGTGCGTGTGGCATCTATAAAAATTATTTTAAGAAATAGAATAGGATAAAGAAAGCAACGATGTTGGTTGCATTTTGATACATAGTTTAAATTTTTAAACTTTATAGAAGTAATATCTACCGTAGGAATAATTTCTCATATTAAAACTATAGGAAATTGCTATGCGAGCACAAGCGATGCAATTTATCTTTTTTTTTTTTAACTTTAAATTTTGAAACTTATAAGTCTTATACATCCAATAAAATTTTAATTCATCAGAAGTCAAATTATTATTAGTTTTGCGGGATGAAACGCTAATGATAATTAAGCCAAATCATTCAAAAATTAAATAAATAAATAAATAAATATATATATATATATATTCGAAATTTCACGAAACTTTCAGAAAACATGATAACATATACCTAAATTATTATACTATATTTTTTACTTTATTAAAATACCTTAAAAACATCCTTTCATAAGACTCAGCAAATTAATTTCAGGTGCAATCACACCCATCATCAGTGCTAAGCGCATAGAGGTTCATGTCACATGACTCATGTTGGACCATGACAGGGTTACCATTTATCACTCTACTTTATTTATCTTGTTGTTAATATCTTATATCAGATACATTATGTATATGCTACAATTTATTTCACGTGACATGTGTGTTAAAAATTTACTTACGACATAACCTTGCTTTTTCACTTTTTGTTGCATTATTGTAATCTGTATCACTTCGTTTTCTTTAAGAAATTCGTGATCTATACACATAATGTTCTAAATAAAAAGTAACCATTTCAATATTTTAAAACTTATTTAAAAGTCTGTTTTATTTAACTTTAAATTTTAAAACTTAATTTAAAACTTATTTAAAAGCCTGGAAGATTTTAAGTCTGTTTATTTGTTTTGTAACAATAATCTATATGATCGATGTTCGAAACTTTAAATATTTTTTTTTTCTTATTTTTCTTTTATTTTTCTTTAATAACTTATCAATTTGTTGTTCAATATTAAATTTGTGATTTATACATAGATTTAACTTTAAAATTTGACTCATATTTCTTGCTAAAAAATGATCTTAAAACTCAATGTTTCCCATCTTGATTAACTTAAATTTACTTTTAAAATTTTAACATACTCAAAATCTTTTCGTCACTTAGTTAAAATATATTAATCCTTTCCAAAATCTTTTTGCATTTAAAATAATACGTTTATTTACTTTAAATGCCCAATATTTCATAAGATATCCAATATTAAAGTTTTAAAATAGTTATCAAATTTACTTATTTTTTTGGCTTAGCCATATTGTTTTCCTTTTTATAACTGCAGCTGTTGCCATCTTTAAAATATTTAAAATGATGAGATATTTTTATAAGAAAATTACCCATAATAGCGCTAGACATTATCCATCATAGCATTATATTTCACCCCTCTATAAAAATTGATTTTAAAATCGTCTGTTTCTTTTATACTTTTATTTTAATAGAATTTTAATAAAAATTAAATTACATGTTAGTCATTTTAGCATTTTAATCCAAAATAGCTTATGACCATGAATAAGTCTCGAGGCCAAACGATGTCCATTTGTGGCTTAGACTTGGAAAATGCATGTTTTTCCTATGGGCAATTATATGTTGCATGTTTACGTGTGGGAAAAGCATAGAATCTATTTGTGTTAGCAAGAGACAGGTTAACCAAGAATATTGTGCACCGATTAGCGCTGAATTAAAATTGAAAATTTTTCATAATTCAAAATGATGAATATAATTATTATAAATAATGAATAATCTACGCTACCTACTTCATTTATAAAATTAATTGTTACATCAACTGAGAATTTTGTAAATTACACAATTATTCCACACTATACTTGAATATATGAGATGAATAAAACATAAAATTCAAATTTCATGTTTATTTGTGCTTAATAGCAACTCAATGAAAATTTTTATCAATCGCTTCCAAATTTTGACTTGAGCTTCAAATCGCAATCCCGTGGGTTTTTACATCGGCTACAACGTTTTCGTCTTTACTCGTGAATAATGATTTGACTGTATCGAATAGTTTACTACAATATAATTTAACGTATAACTTAGCCACAGCAACACGTGGCCGGGTCTGCTAGTACATATACATATATATACATATATATATATATATTATTGTTATGTTTATTATTTCAAATCATTGCTTTTTTATATCACTTTATTACAAAAAAAAAAAAAGTATTAAAATCCCCTGAACCTCATTTTAATCATCTGTTGCTTTCGTCAGTATCTTCCACGTCCGCATTATGTCACGTCCGGTTAAGGTTCCCACAGCCTCCCACAACGCTTGAAACGAGCATTCCGATTTTGGTATTTATCAGACGACAGGTGGCGCTTCTATCATTCAAAAAGCATGATTTCACTGATGCCTACATATAAATTTCCATTACACATTTTAATTTTTGCACCATATATTAGCGAGACCTACAAACATGGTTTATCTAGCCCTCGATCTGTAACAATAAAATTACATATATAATAAATTTATTATTTCATAACTATTAATAGGATTATACAAACTATAGATGAAATTAATTGTTATAAATTTAAATTATATTTAAAATGTAATAAATTTATCTACATCTATTATATCACCATTTGGTTCCGACAAAGACAATAAATAAAAAATATGTCACAGCTAACAACTTTCCTATTTTTCTCTTACCTATATCTGTGGTATAGAAAATATCGTTTTTTGGTCAAATTTTCGAAATTGAGTTTTATTATATTTATACGTTTCTTGGTCCCCTAAATGAGAAAGTCATGGTTTTAGAGGTTGGTCTATGCGTCTGTGTGTGTGTCTGTTACAAGCATATCTGAAAAACAAAGAGTAGCAGGAAGTCGAAACGCAGCATTCTAAATGTGTATCACATAGGCATACTACGCTAAACTTTTCGTCGAGATCAAGCAAATGGTTCGTGTACAGGGATATCCAAGAGAATTCAAATACATTATGTCTATGGAGAAATTTCTGACAAATACGATTTAACACCTATAGGCTGACATAAACAAAACAGAATGAACAAAACATTTTATAAGCATAAAAGAGTGCTTCTGTAGATCGTGGTATGGAAATCATTCTTCATTCGTGTACAGGGCTACCCAAAATATTTGGATATATTGGGGATGTACTTTGAAATTGCTAGAATTTTAATTCACGTTGTGTTAGATGTTTTTCAAGTAAAACTAAATTTAAATACAAAATATTGTTCATAGTGCATATTGTTTACAGACAATATACTCGGCTACCCAAAATTGAACTAAACGATCTAATCTATAGAATGTAAATGATGGAAATGTTTTGCTATATTTTACTATGCCGAGAAACACAAGAAGGAAAATTAATTTTTTATATCTATATATAGTAAAATAAGTAATTTTTAAAGTTTTATTCTCAGCTCTGGTATTTTGTATATAATCATGTTTTGAGCTGCCCTGATTATATTATAAAAGCTCAATTTTTAACGATTGATCTGTATGTATATCTCTTATTAGCATAAATTAAAAACGAATAACTACAGAAAATTGAAATTTGGCATTCTGAAGTTCGTATTAGATTGTCACTTAAAAATTTTATTAAGGTCGGCAAGTTTGAATGCAAATTAGTAGCATTTGGGATTTTTTTACCATGTTTTTATTAACTTCTATTCTTGTTTGTTTGCGTGTTTGTTTGTCCGTTAAAAATCTTGCAATCTATTTTTAACTAACTTCCCCACTAGCTAGACATTTCAAACTTTCACAGTAGCTCCGAACCCGGTGACAGCACAATACTTCGAAGTCAGATTTTCGAATTTTCGAATATTTTCTTTTAATTAATTAAAATATGAAAATAATAAGCTCCTAATAGCAATAAAAACAGCCACTAAAATATTAGCTATAATTTAATTGTTGCCAAAAAAATTTAGGAGTTCATTTCTTTTCGACATAAAAATAAATACATTTAATTAAACGTGAGCGTTAAAAGATTCTAAAATGATAAATTATGCATCTGGCAAATATTGACGTCATTATCACTTTAAAGATTTTCTACACATTGATACCGTGCTAATGTAGTTCATGATGCAAATATATGTTGTTCTGAAAGGATTAATATTTTATTTTTAAAAACAACTTTTTTTTAATTCAAATTTCCCGTAAATCTTTAACCAATCACATTAGAACGTCCATCTTTGGAATATCGATAATAAGGATTTTCTCGCCAAAAGTCGCCAAGAATGTCGGCAAGGGCAAAAAGTCGCCAAATTTGGAGCCAAATCCATTACCTGCCTATTGGAGCTTTTTAATGCGTTTTAAAGGGGAAAATTAAGCTATTTTAACGCGAAAAAGAGCTGGAAATGCAGAAAATTCACATTTTATCAACTTACTAAGCCTCTTTGAAAGAATTTATACAAAAATAAATACAATTATTTACAATTTCGTAACAATACGCATTGATAAAGTGCTAATGTACTTAGTTCCATAGCTATGATTCAACAGAAAATTTAAAATCATGGTTTATAAAAAGTTTTTTTTATCTTATAATTATTAAAAATAATATTAGGCATTATAATTGAACGGGGATTTGAGAGGGGGGGCGGCTCTCCCCTTCACACACAGAATTATAAGTGAAATAAAACTGTTCCTAAATTTATTTTAGATTGTTTTTAAAGTACATTGAACGTTATTATCTTACGTTATTGATCTTAAGACTTAATATGCAATCTGACTTTATCGTATGGAAATGTAGGGTAAAAAAAAGCCGTGTAAGTGGCACTTTTTTTTGTTTGTTTGTTTGTTTGTTTTTTGTTTCCAGCAGATTAATCATGACAAATTTCTATAAATAAATCTTCAAAATCTGAGAATTGTGACGCTAAACCTGTTATAATATTCGAAAGGTTGGCAAATAGTTAATATATATATTTTCTTTCCAAAAGTATTAATTAAATAAATATTTTAATAGTCGTTTCTAAGGAACGCAGACAATTGAAATTAAAGATGAAATAAAAAATAATAATAATAATAATAATGCAAAATTAAGAAAAATTAATTATTTTAATGAAATTGAAATATGTTATTCATATGCAGAAAAGAATGCATTCTATAATATGTACTACAATTAGTATTAAGATTTACAGGGCCGCACAAAAATTTCAGATGTATTAAGAACTACATAAGGAAATAACTGAAACTGCATTTTCATTTTTATCAACCATTTTAACACTTTCAAACAATGCTTAAATTTAAGACGTTTAGACGCTACCTCAGTTTAAATAATTTGAATCCATAGCCCATAATGATAAAGAATTTTTTTTTTTGTGTGTGTGTGTCCCTGTTAAAAAAAACTATAAATGCTAGATTAACAAAAATCTATACATTTCGTACGACGACCGACTTATAACATGTGTATAAATTTTCAGTTCAATAAATGAAACATTTAGGCGCTATCATGCTTTTAATAATTTGAGCCCACAGCGCATAACGATAAAGAATTTTTCTTTAAGGCCCTGTAAAAAAAAAAAAAAAAAAAAACAGTGAGTGCTAGATTTACCAAAATCAATAAAGTTTGTTTTACGGTGACCTATAACATACATACCAACTTTCAACTCATTCGAATGAACCGTTTAGATGCTTTCGTATTCATTTACACACATACACACATACACAAAAGCATCACCGTAAAAATAGCAAAAATCAACTCAGGGGACTTTAAAACGTATAGTCAAAGTCAAGACAAAATCTCAAAGTCAAATTTTTGTCATGATTACGATACTTCCTTTACATGTATGTTTGGAAAGTAAAAATCATCATTAAATTAAATAGAATTTGCTGCAGCCCTTTAACGTATGAATATTAATGCCGCAGTATTGTTAATTTCCAATTTGAAGTGTTAATATTTTTTGTATTTTGCACATATATTTCCTTCAGGATAAAATACAACATTAAATCTTCTAATATCTATACAATTAAAATATGCAAATAGTATCCTAATTATTTAACATAAATTTAATATTGCATGTTTTAACATTCTCTGAGCAAAATATTACATTTATAGAAAAGATACAATTTAAACCTAATTTTTATATAAATTTTAAACTTAATATTCTTCATTTTTTTTTCTTTTTCTGTCGCTTGAAGTATTTTATAAACGAATAGTCAAAGTAATTAATCTTGAATAAGGATCATATAAGGTTTTTTTTTGTCTTATAAACCTTTAATTAAACATAAAAAAAATATTTAAAAAAAATTATATATATATATATATATATATATATATTGTATATTACTTTGAATAATTTAAAATGATTTCATAAACATACTAAGCAATAATTTACTATGATAGATTATTTGACATGTTTATAGAAAGAAATTTACTTATGTAAACATTTATAGCGTAATCGATAAACAACTTAAACAATTAACTAATAATTACTCTAACACATTCTGTAGTGCTGATTAATAAAGAATAGAGCTTGTACAAATATTTGATAATATTTTCTAAATTTTAAAACAAACTTTATTAAAATATGCATATGTCTTTTACTGTTCAATCAACGATAAATTAGAAATTTTAATGACTTTCTAAACAATATTCCTTTTATCCTCAAGGCATGATAAATGATATAAAAATTTTCAGAAACTGTTTAAAGCGGCGTACCACAAAAATGTATGCATTTACGTATAATTCATCATTATAAATTTCCATTATTTACTTAATTGTATTCTGCGAACTGAAAAGAAAGTATATTATTATTTAATATTAGTTATTTCCATTAAAATCATTTCGATATGAATTAATGCAAAATGTGAATTAATTTTAAAATAAATATTTTAGTACAGTAATAAATTACTTAAAGATTATGTGTATGCATTATGATTTTCACTTTTCAACGAGAAATTTCTAATTCATTTAAACTTTATAATTTGTTATGAAGACTGTTCCAAATGATGAATCAGTTTCAAAAACTACACTGTTAAAAAAAAAGAAAAAAAAAAAAAATCCCGTAAGATTAATGGAAAAGCCCAGCTACACAGATTCCAGACAAAACTAATAATACTTAATTTAATAATAATTGTCAATAATAATACTTAATGATACTTACAGGTAAATTAATTCTTAATTTACGGTCTAAACATTTTTTTTACGGGCTTTGTCAGGAATCCCTGCTGCCGGGCTTTCCCCGTTAACTTACAATTTTTTTTTTTTTTTTTTTTTTTTTTTTTTTTTTTACAGTGTAGTTGCTGAGGAATCAAACGCCAGGCTACATCACCTCTCTCTCTCTCTCTCAAAGAATAATTGTGCCGTCTAGTTGCAAAATCAGCCATCTCTAGAAAATAAACTTTTTAGAAAAAGCTGATTTTTGCTACACTCAGCCAAAATAAGATAGGAATCAAAATTCTTTAGTTTTATAATCGTTAAACCAGTATATTTGAAAACTCAAAATAAGGTGGCAGGGACACATGATGGAATTTTCATTTCGGATTTGACCATTTTTGCAATTTACTTTGGAGTTGGTCGGTTTTGCAACAAACCAGATTTTTTAACTAAATTTAATGTGAATATTGGATTTTTATTGTTACAAATACACAAATTGTTTTGTTCAATTAAATTTTATTTGTAAATAACTAATTTCCGCTTTACGATTAAAAAAAAAAAAAGAGATAAAAAAAAAAAAAATAATAATAAAAAAAAAAAAAAAAAAAAAAAAAAAACTGATTTCCGAAACAAAAAATAACACAATAAAATTATGAAAATGTATCACAATTGGTCCCAAATTCATTAATGACGAGATATGTAGTCTTCGATTCCCTAGAAAATCATTCGAACTGTAAAAAAGACTTACATAAACTCATTGCTGTAACCTTCTGAATTGTCATACACTGTAAAACAAAACCATGTATGATTACGGGGAAAACCCGGAAGCAACGATTCCACACAAAACTCGTAAAAAAAAAAAAAAAAAAAAAAAAAAGAGAAAGAAAGTTTAGTCCTTAAATTAAGTATATAATGATCTTAGATTATGTTACATGTCCGTATAAAAAAAAAAAAAAAAAAAAATACGAGCTTTGTCTGGAATCTCTGTTCCGGGCTTTCCACGGCACTGTTTTTACAGGATTTTTTTTAACAGTGTTAGTATGTTATTAAATTGATAATATTTGATTAATTAATCATAGTATGCCAACTAAGGTACTATTACGTTATCAATTAATATTATGTTATTACAAAGTAACTGTGTATTACTTTTGAACTTTGATTTTGTTCCTTTTCCACGTCGTGAGGTCACTTTTTCTCCTCCTTGATTGATTAGAAGATATTTCTTCTACAAACTTCTCCAAGTCGAAGAATACACGAAATTCAATTATTAGAAACTTTGTGTTCACCAAAAAAAAAAAAGCAGTCTCAGGCGAGAGAAAACACGATAACACTAACCTAATCAACAAGTGTACTGTTTTTGCCGGGTGGAGCAGAATCGCGATCTCATAGATACAGAGATGACCGGTTTTGAAACCCAGCAGCCTTAGGATTTGTCCGGTTTCGCAACACATCGTGATTTTAAAATGCAAATAACATGGGGATGGTTAGGCTTTGACATGGTTCCTTGTTTCCAGATGGTGAAAACGTTCACGTAGAACTGAAAAAACTGAAAAAACGCATTTTCCAAATTTAAGCAGTTGGACGGTTTTACAACTAAATGACACAATTTTTGGTTGAGATAACTTCCGGTTCGTCTGCTATTAGCTGTAAAGAACCGTACTGATTTTAGGAAATGTTCACGTTTTTTCTCAAATGGAAGCTCCAAGAGCCAGCAGCTACTGCTAGAGAAATTAAGCTTCCCCCACAATCCCCCTGAATAATGGAGCGTAGTCCCGCATTTAGGCGTTCCTTTAAAAATGTACTACACTTTAAAAAAATAAAAAAATGCCTATTTGTGTTTAACATTATACATGCTGCCGGTATATACGCCAGAGGATTTTACGGCATCAATTGCTGAGAATAAAATTTATCTAATTTAAACGCGTTAAATAGTACAACGTTTCGAGAGGACGTCAAAAGGAGGGGCTTGCTGTTCAAAATGCAAAATACCCCAGCGACAATATGTGGATACTGAAGCATCAATACAATATGTACACGCACGCCCCCCCCCCCCCCGAATACATTTTACTTTCATCAGTTTTCTCCGTAAATTTTCTGGTGTCACTGTCTTTTGAATTATTTTTCTTTTATTGTACGGTTTTCCACCCTGTACTCTGATAAAGGATGATGGACAGATCCATGAGAAATGCAAAATGAAATAATGGGAACAAAATATCTCTTACAATTACAATTAATATCCTGAATGTGCAAATAAACTGCGTTTGACATATACGTAGATTAACAGTTGAAGTTCACATTTTTAAAGACACCATACTGGCTTGGCATTAAATATGCGAATTTAATGTTAAGTTTTAATTTTCACTCAACCTTTTGGTGCATAAACTGCTGGTAAAATAAATATATTTATATCAGAATTTTTAGTGCTAGAGGCCTATTTCAGTCGGTACAGTTGTCGAATTTTTATAGGTCACTCTTAATTAGTGCTAGAGGCCTATTTCAGTCGGTTTATTGAATGGGGATTTATTGAATTAAGTCCCCACAAGGCCCAACTTTGACATGAGTCCCCCCCCAGGCCCAACTTTGACATGAGTCCCCCCCAAGGTACCCCTATTTCAGTCGGGGCAGCGTTGTCGAATTTTTATAATACACTCTTAATAGTGCTAAGGGCCTATTTCAGTCGGTTTATTGAATGGGGATTAATTGAATGAAGTCCCCCCCCAAGGCACAACTTTGACATGAGTCCCCCCCAGGCCCAACTTTGACATGAGTCCCCCCCCAAGGTACCCCTATTTCAGTCGGTACAGCGTTGTCGAATTTTTATAATACACTCTTAATAGTGCTAAGGGCCTATTTCAGTCGGTTTATTGAATGGGGATTTATTGAATGAAGTCCCCCCAAGGCACAACTTTGACATGAGTCCCCCCCAGGCCCAACTTTGAAATGAGTCCTCCCCAAGGTACAACTTTGACATGAGTCCCCCCAAGGCCCAACTTTGACATGAGTCCCCCCCCAGGCACAACTTTGACATGAGTCCCCCCAAGGCCCAACTTTGACATGAGTCCCCCCCCAAGGTACAACTTTGACATGAGTCCCCCCCAAGGCACATCTTTGACATGAGTCCCCCCCAAGGCACACCTCCCCCTCATTGGGAAAAAGAGAAAAAACGTTGTTTTGCGGCTATAAGACAGTTTGGACTTCGAACGTTATTTGTTACAATATCTGCAGCTGAAACACATTGGTTTGATTTAATGAAAACTTTATCATGGAATTTAGATCGTCACGAATTAACTAAAGAAGAATTTGTCGATATTAACAAGTTTACCAGTAGGCCTCTGGCACTAAATTAAAATCTGTCAATGTCAGATTTTCATGTTTTAAATAATGAAATAATGCCGTGTCTGTATAATTTTTATTTTTTATCTTTATAAGAAAATTAATGCCTTGTCTGCAAAATAAAATAAAGTTAAAAAGTATATAGTATTATTTAAAAACAGTTTCATAAAAATAAAATAACTAAATAAAAATAAAAATCGGAATCAGTTTTTTCCGGATTTTAGTAGTTTCGTCTGCAATGATATTACTTGTTTATATGCATGGGAATTCAAAACACTATAGTGAGGGAAGTATTGTATTCATGTCAAGAACCTGAGTTTGAGATTTTTATGTTTCTACATATTTTGAGGTCCCCTGGATTCATATTTATTGTTTTTATGATGATTTATGTGTGTATGTATGTGAGTGAACACGATAGCGTCTTAACGTTTTGTTCGAATGAGCTGAAAGTTGGTACGTATGTTATTTGTCACCATAGCAGAAATCCTATTGTTTCTGGTGAATTTGTTTTTGGCATTTATAGTTTTTTACAAGGGCACAAAGAAAAGTTCTTTATCATTATGGTCTATATGTACCCGAATTATTTAAATTGCGATAACAACTAAACGCCTTATTCGATTGAGCTGAAAACTTGTACACATGCTATAGATCTCCTTTCCACGACATTAAAAAGTTTTGGTGAATCTAGCTCGTATAGTTCTTTTATAGGGTTACAACGAAAAATTCTTTATCACTATGTCCTATAAGCTCAAATTACTTAAAGTGCAATAGCGTCTAAACGCCATATTCGATTGAGCTGAAAATTTATGTACATGTTATAGAGCACCGTTGCACTAACTATATGAATTTTGAACTATGTAGTTTTTTAGAGAAACTTATAGTTTTTTAGAGAAGCACTAAGATTTTTTTTTTTTTTTTTTTTTTTTTTTTGTCATTATGCCTGATGGGCCCAAATTTTTGAAAGTAAGATTGCGATTAAATATCTTATTTAAATGAGCTGAAAGTTGGTACGTATGTGATAGGGCACCGTAGCACGAACCCTATAGATTTTGGCGAATCTTGGACTTATAGTTTTTTTACAGGGACACAAGCAAAAATTCTTTATCATTATACCCTATGGACTCAAATTATTTAAAGTGCGATTGCACCTAAACTCATTATTTGAACGAACTGAAAATTCATACATATGTTACAGGTCACAGTCGCACAAGCCTTAGAGGTTTTGGTGAATCTGACACTTATATACTTTTACATAGGGACACAAAGAAAAATACTTTATCATTGTGGTTTATGGGCTGAAGTTTTTAAAAATGCGATAGCGTCTAATTGCCTCATCTGGTTGTTCTGAAAATTTATATGCATGTTATAGGTAATCATCGCACGAACATTATAGATTTTGGTGAGTCTAGCACTCATAGATTTTTAGAGGAACAAAAAAAATATATAATTATGACCTATGGGCTCAAATTATTTGAAGTGCAATAGCGTTAAATTAAACAACATTTTATATGATGAAAAGTACTCATACAGCCTATTATAATTTTCTGTTACTTTAATTTATTTATACAAACGTTAATTACTTAATGTTCGGAAAGTCGAGTGGAGTCACTCTAGTTTTTTTTTTTTTTCTTTTTTCTTTTTATTCTGTAATGCTGGAAGTCCATGCATTATTTATACATGATGATGATTTTCATTTCTTGTTGTATTTCTTGTTGTTTCTCTCTTTTACAGTTTTCATTTTTAGAAACGCTCACTGAATCACTTCCAGACTCACTCTTTCTTTCTTTCTTTCTTTTTTTTTTTTTTTTTTTTTTTTGTGTCGACACTATTATTGCGGATTAAAACAAATAGAGACGAGGTTCAAGTTTTATTTATTTTATTTCTATTTATTTATTTATTTTCATGAAGATTTTCACAGAAAATGTCTCAAAAAATAATAATAAATTTGGATAAGAAAAATAAATAAATGAACACTATTGTACTTTTTAATTAAAAGGGCAATCCTCTTTTTTAACACTTTCCAACAAGGTTGAAAAGTGTTTATGACTTCGGTTTGTCTGTCTGTCTGTCTGTCTGTCTGTCAGTCCGCGCTCTAACTCCTGTAAATATTTATGGAATTTCTTGAAACTGACATATGTTATTCAAGTTCACTGTCGGACGATCCCTATTGAAAATGGAGTTTATACCTCTACTGGTTTGTGTACAAGGACACCCGAAAGTATTTCAAAGCATTGTGTTCTATGAGAGGTTTTTCTATAAACCATATTTTCATACCTTTACTGTAGACATATCTTAATGAAATTGAAATAGTTATTCAAGTTCACCATCGGACGTTCCCTATTGAAAATGGAGTTTGTACCTCTACTGGTTTGTGTACAGGGACACCCGAAAGTATTTCAAAGCATTGTGTTCTATGAGAGGTATTTCTATAAACCATATTTTCATACCTTTACTCTAGACATATCTTAATGAAATTGAAATATGTTATTCGAGTTCACTATCGGACGTTCCCTATTGAAAATGGAGTTTGTACCTCTACTGGTTTGTGTGTACAGGGACACCCGAAAGTATTTCAAAGCATTGTGTTCTATGAGAGGTATTTCTATAAACCATATTTTCATACCTTTAGTGTAGACATATCTTAATGAAATTGAAATATGTTATTCAAGTTCACTATCGGACGTTCCCTATTGAAAATGGAGTTTGAACCTCTACTGGTTTGAGTACAGGGACACCCGAAAGTATTTCAAAGCATTTTGTTCTATGAGAGGTATTTCTAAAAATCATATTTTAATACCTTCACTGAAGACATATCTGAATGAAATTGAAATAAGTTATTCAAGTTCACTATTGGATGTTTTCTGCATAAAATGGAGGGAATGCCACCATTGGGTTATACACAGGGACACTCAAAAGTATTCCAAAGCATTGCGTTCTATGAGAGATATTTCTATAAATGAAATTTTAATAACTTTAGTTTCCACGAAATTTTAGGAAATTGAAATATGTTATTTATACGCTAAAAAGAATGCTTTGAGTAGAATATTACATAATTAGCATTATATTTACAGGATGGCACAAGAATATCCAGTTAAATTAAGAGCTATTATTAAAAAAATTGCTAGATATGTACTCTCGTTTACGATAAGCGTTTTTAATACTTTCTAACATTTTTAACACTTTCCAACAAGATTGAAAAGTATTTATGACTTCGTTTTGTCTGTCTGTCTGTCTGTCCGCGCTCTAACTCCCGTAAATATTTATGGAATTTCTTGAAACTGATATATGTAATTTAAGTTCACTATCGGATGTTCCCTATTGAAAATGGAGTTTATACCTCTACTAGTTTGTGTACAGGGTCACCCGAAATTATCTGAAAGCATTGTTCTATGAGAGGTATTTCTATAAACCATATTTTCATAACTTTACTGTAGACATATCTGAATGAAATTGAAATATGTTATTCAAATTCACTATTGGATGTTTCCTGTATAAAATGGAGGAATTACCACCATCGGTTCATGTACAGGGATACTCAAAATTATTCCAAAGCATTGTGTTCTATGAGAAATATTCTATAAATCAAATTTTAATAACTTTACTTTCCACGAAGTTTTAGGAAATTGAAGTATGTTATTTATATGCACAAAAGAATGCTTTGCACAGAATATAGTATGATTAGCATTAGATTTACAGGGTGGCACAAAAATGTCCAGTTACATTAAGAGCTATTAATAAAAAATTGCTAGAATTGCACTTTCGTTTACATTAAGCGTTTTTAACACTTTCTAACATTTTTAAGTGTGAATATGTTTTCAGTTAGTGTATCTGTCCATCTGTCTGTATGTCTTTCTGCCCGCGCTCTAACTCCTGTAAATATTTATTGAATTTCTCGAAACTGATATGTTTTATTGAAGTTCACTATCGGATGTTCCATATTCAAAATTGAGTGAATATCGCTTCTGGTTTGTGTACAGGGACACCTAAAAGCATTTGAAAGCATTGTGTTCTATGAGTGTTATTTTTATAAATATTTTCCCTATAGAATGTTCCCCATTTAAAATGACATTAATAGGTCCTGTATAACTAGTTTGTTTACAGGGACAAAAAAAAAAAAAAAAAAAAAAAAACACTGCGTTACGTTTTAGGACAGAATTTTTTGAAAGTTATATTTAAAAATCTTTCTACTGTAAAAATCATAAAAATATTGAAATATATTGTTAATAATCTAAAATAATGCTTTGTATAGAATATGATATGATTACCTTTCTGATTTACAGGGCTACACTAAATCATTCAGAGAGATCAAAAGCTGCAATTATAATGTAACGTCTGCATTTTCCTTTGCGTTAAGCCTTTTTAACTCTTTCCAAAATGCCTAAGAGTAATTTTAAAATGAATTAGTCTATCTGTATACTTTTCAGTCATTCTGTCTGTTGTGTGATAACGTAGGCAAAGTATATTAAAAGTTATTCGATACAACAATTACTTACAGTTAGAAAGTGTTACTAATCAATGCGTACTGCATGATTTTTCTTTCTTGTTTTTAATTAGTATTATTTTATAAAAGCCAAATCAGAAATGTAATTATATGTAAATACACACAATTATATGAAGTTTCAGACTGCATTTCAGTAGTATTATACAAAATCCTATATAGATGAATAATTATAAAATAAAAAATTCGAAACATACCAAAAATGAAAGAAAAGGAAAACATGGCATAGTAAACTTCAATAGCAAACTCTAAAATTCCGAGTAAGCACGATCCCCCCCCTCCCCCTCCCTCCCGCAAAAAAATAAAATAAAATAAAGCATAATGATATGAAAAAACATAAATGTCGTTGACTTGAAACATTTGAAATAGTGGACTATAAGTCACCGGTGTGTTAAAAGGAAAGTTAGAGGAGGAGGGGGGAGAGACTTTAATCGGAATTTTAACAAAAAACGTAATACAGTGGAACCTGTCTAAAGTGACCACCCTAGGGACCGGCTAAAATGGTCACTATACGCAGGCGGACACTTTATAAAGTCTTTTTAAAATTGGAAAATGGTCACTTTAGTTAGGAAAATGGTCACTTTAGTCAGGTGGTCACTTTACCAAGGTGGTCACTTTTACAGGTTCCACTGTATATCAAACTCGTAGTGTGTGCGCGGGGGGTAATAGTGAAGGGCGGGAGCTTGTTCGGAGTTTTGTTGTATTTAAACTTCAGGGAAATCTTAGATTATTTACGGAATTTACAGCGCGGAGAGACGAACAAACTGATAAAAAAATCGAAGTCATAATTACTTCTAAACTTACTTGGAATTTGCTAAAAAATATAACACAATTAACTTCCAATAATTTTGAATTATATCCCAAAACGTACATGAACTTTTTATGTGTGTGTGAGTGTGACCCTGCAAATTTATCAATGCTAACCATATCGTAACACCTAAGATAAGTGATTTTTGTGCATAGTAACATTATATGGTACTTTCATTGTGTTTTTTGTAGTAGAAATGCATTCAAATATACTATTTACCTCTCATATTCCTCTGTGTCCCCATATACAAACCAGTCATGCCATGTATACCATTTTCAATAAGAAACACGGCATAGTAAACCTGAATAGCATACATCAGTTTTAAAATACTCCAAAATGTTATACGAAGCTTAGAGCGTGAACAGTTGAAGAAACAGATAGGCGAATCAGAATCATAATTATATTTCAACTTCAATTGTAATGTGTTAAAATTCATAATATACTTAAAAACCCCTTTAGCAATTTCTATTTATATTTTATGACGCATCTGTATATTTTTGTGCTGCTCTATAAAACATTCATTAATGTTACGCATACTATATTCTATAGAGAACAGTTCCTGCACATATACGAACCGTAATATTTATACCATTTTCATTAGAGAACTTTAATATCGTTGGTCAGTTTCAAGGTATTCTAAGAATATTTACGAAAGTTGTAGCACTGACAGAAAAGCATACAGATGGACAGACTAGCAGAGAGACAGATAGTTATATATATATTCATACAGACAGAAGGATACAAAGACAGACAAACCAAAGTTAAAAATACTTTTCAAATTTGTCGGAAACTCAAAAAAAAAAAATTATATTTTTCTTTTATATTTAGGTTAATTGCTTACAGCACTACACAAAACCCTGAATTCTTCCCACTGAGAAAGACTGATTACGTTTTTGCCATATTCTATTACCTCTCTTAAATATTAACATAACATTCTACTATTTCATTTTACTATATATTTTTTAAATAACTACAAGCTTTATTTTATTTTAATTAAAGAAATTAAATATATCAGAAAAGTATGGAAGTTAACAATAATACTATATATTATTGAATGAAAACTTTGAAGTACGATTGTTACATTAAAAGGAAAAAAATATTTAATATTAAACCAGATGAATATTTTTTCTACCTTGCAAAGAAAGATAATGATCAAAAAGTGAATAATTTAGAGTAAATTATAAAATTGAGTATCTCACAACCAAGTTTTCTCTCTATTTGTCACTGTTAAAATATGCATGTTGTTTATAGATCCAATTCTTGAAGATTTACCTAAAAACTGTAAAGACAAGAAAATTTCATAATTTCGTGCTCCGGAATTTGAGGGTTATAGCTTTTCTTTCTTTCTTTCTTTTTTTAAATCATATTAATTTATGAATATGCAATACAAAATAAGCGTATGCATAAAAATTTCTACACTGCACACAGAAAGATTAGATCATGGATATGTGCATAACTAATTAGTGTCATTTGTGGGTGGTATTTGCTATGTGATTTTCCAGTAACGAAAACTGAACGTTTTTAGAATAATGTTGGAATAACATGAATTTTAATTAACACACTTACAACAAAACACATACATGATAAAACATATCTTTATTAAAATGGAAAGTTTTATAGTTTTATTAAATACTTCTGAATTTCAAACTGAAAATTTAAATATGCTGAAATACGAAAGTTTTGCATGGGTTTGCTAATTAACGAAAAATTTTGCTTTTGCGCACCCAACAGTTTATGTATATAATATATGGAGTTCGTTCAGAAACATGAAGAAAAATATTTATTATTATTATTATTATTATATTAGCCTCTCCCACGCAAAACATCGGCATGATTGTATTTAAATACCTAATTTGATTTTTGGAAAAATAAAATCCCTCACTGGAAATTTTCCGATTTTATTTATTTATTTATTTATTTTAATAAAAGGTATTTAAATCTTTGATATTTGCATTATGATTTCGATTTTAGCAAATGAATTTCCCGCTGCTAAGTTAAAAATTATTAAAATCAAATTAAATTACTGTTATATTTAAATTGTATCTTAATATGATATGATTTTCATTTCGATCAATATATGGTGCCACCATCGTTCTGTGGAATAGCCAAGGATTAAATGTGAGGCTTAAATGGCTTTAACTTCTTTCAAATGTACTTCTGAATACGGGTTTTTTTTTATATATATTTCAACCAAGAATTAATATTTTTTCATTTTCTTTGACAAAACATATATTTCAAATGTATAGATTACATTTTTGTAGCTGAAATCTCTTGCAGTTGAATTTATGATTACAGAATCCGGCCTGGGCCGACCAATCAGATAACACCTTACGTCACTATCGTATCGCTTTTACAAAATTTAATCGTAACTGATCCACATTTGAGAAATAATTTATAGATCATTCACTAACTTGTTTGTATTGCTAAAAGTTCATGAATACTAATACAAAATTCTTTAACTATAAAATCCTTAACATAACTTTTGATATAAATGTCAAAATTTTAAAATCAAGTGTTAAAAAAAAAAAAAAAACCTGTCAATTTTAAGACAGAAAAATAAATTAAAAGGTAACTACTTATTAAATAAATAATGCATATAAAGTTGATATAATAATCTAATCAATATGCAAAATATAAAATCTGACGAGTTTAAGAAGGCGAAATTAGAAAATTTAAAAATTTCCCGAAAACTGCAGTTTAAAATTTCAACAGTAGCAAGGTATTATGTTTTCGTAACCTCCAAATATTTTAAATATATACGTACTTCTATTTCTAAAACTAAGCATCTAGGATTTCACCTGCTCAAGTTTGAAATGAATAGTAACAAAGCCTTATCTGTTTTGAAAACCGGAATCAGTGTGTTAATAAAGCTCTGAATTATTTAAATGATAAACTTGGTCTGGAAAGCCCTTGCTTTAAATTTAAGAGCTTTTAAAACACATGTGAGAAAGATAGTATAAAATTCGACTACACAGAAAGTTGTAAATTATGAATAATTTTGAAAATGATGCAAAATATAAACGACTTACCATAATTAAAAAATATTTGAACAAAAAGCAATAAAAAAAAAAACAATTTTAACACAAATTTCAGAATATATAAAGAAAGGAGGTTTTGTGATTTGGTAGGCTGTGAGAGCCTCTATGAATAAATTTGTAAGGATCCTTATCCTTACAGATATATTCATAGAATATTGCTTTATGTATCTTTTTCATATGTTAGAAACTAAAACATAAATGGGAATCAAATTTAAAGAAGTACTTTTTAAAGATTTAAAGTTCATTTCTTTCTTTTCTTTGTTTACCCATTTTAATTCACGCCTTCATCTCTCGTTTTATAGAAATATAATAATTAACCGCATGTTTCGTATAAAAATATTATGATCAACAACGTACAAAAATAAAAATACGAATTAATCAATGCTGCAATTAAAATGGGATTTCCTAAAAGCATTTTATTTTGAAATATTTATAAATAAAATTATCTCTGTCTTTATTCTAAAAAAAAAAAAAAAAAAAAAAAAAAAAAAATGTGTGCATACATGTATTTTGAAAAAGAAAGTCAAATTCAAAGAAGATAAATAAAAGAGATGGAGGATGGACGAACAGATATTTCATTAAGGAGGTTGGGTGGTATTGTAGTTTGGTTGGTTGGGTGCTATGTTGATATTAAAGAATATAGAAGGTATGTTGCATTTACTATCATCAAATAATAAATTTTCCTTTTGTATAATTCTTTAATTCATCATTGTATTGTATCTGTTAACTATGCATATGTGTTAGAATTTAGTATACATAATTTCATTTTTTTTTTTTTTTTTTTTTTTTTGTTATTTAATAATATAAATTATACTCAATTTATTTTATTTTTTTCTAGCTATTTTACAGTGGGTGATCAAATTATTAGAATTTTTTTTCTATTTTCTAAAAAAATACTGGGCGAAAAAGCCTTGAATTTCAGACAAGCGAAGAAATTTATAAACTCACATTTTCCCTTATCTATTTAGTCACGAGTGCAATTAAGGGACCAACCAGAAATTGAAGAAATGTACAAATACTTTGGATCGCCCAATATGACAACAAATTACTTGTAACTTTAACACATAATTTAAATTACTATGTGTAATATTTGTATGCTTTTCTATGAGAGTTGCACAATTATTTGGACAAATAGTTTTTTTTTTTTTTTCAAAAATTATTAATTTTGTGGCTTTTATTATTATTATTATCATCATTATTATTATTATTATTATTATTTTCTTATGGCATAAATGATTTCAACAAGAATTTACAAAACTTGCAGGAAAATTTACAAAACATTAGAGAAACTACAAATCTGAGAGCTGAGATTTAAGCAGTCTTCGCTGAAGCCATTGGTGATTTCTCTTTGTAATTATATGACAAGCACTTTTCATATAGATTCTACAGTGCCGACAAAAAATTCTTTACACTTAAGGGGCAGAAAAAAAAAAAAAAAAAACTTTACATGTCAATTGCCTTTCTTGTCATAAAAATCTGTCGAACCCCAGTGATGACACGTGGCGTTAGTAGGTCGCAGACGACCTTTCCATATCCTATAACACTCAGTTCGTCTCGTGGACTTTTACAGTCAGATTATACACTCTTTGCTCCCGCTAGCCACTATTTCGTTTATTTGTCAAAAGTTTAAGAACCTACATCGGTATCCCCACTCCACACAGTGGGTCGGAAGAAGTTTAAAATGGAAGAGAAGATCCATGCCATCACACGACAAGAGAAAGAGGCGATTAATGTATATATAGCTAGAGATCTGGCAAACCATTCTAGATGTAGTTAGATGTAGCCATAGATCCATGCGTAATCGGCTGCGGATGGTAATAAAATGTAAAAGTGAGATGGCAAAATACTGACTGCAATGTAATATTCACAATAAACCACTTGAATGTTAAGATCTTGACTTAAATGTTTAAATTTTATTGACCTTGTAATGAATTTCTACATCTATAATGGCTACACCAGTCACAGAGTCTCATTCTCTAGCAGAGTCAAAGCAGGGTATTCCTCTTCCATTTTAAGCTTGAACCGACCCATTGTGTGGAGTGGGAATACCGATGTAGGTTCTCAAACTTTTAACAAATGAAAGAAATACTGGGTAGAAGGAGAAAAAAGCATACTGCCTTACTCTAATAGTCCACGAGGCGAACTAAGTGTTGATAGGATAAGGAAAGGTTGCCTGTGACTGACTAACACCACGTCTCCTCACGGGGATTCAACACATTTTTATGGCGAGAGCCGCAGTTGACATGTAAAGTTTTTTTTTTTTTTTTTTTTTTTTTTTTTTTTAATGCGGATCAAGTGTAATGATTTTTTTTTTTTTTTTTTTTTTTTTTTTGCCGGCACTGTAATTATAGAGATGAAGAATTATCTTGATGATGTGTATTGAGGGGCGACAAATAACACTTCAATGTTTTCTAGGACATTCTGATATTTTCGGCAACGAACAGGCCGACATGCTGGCTAAGAAGGGCACCAAAATAATCCAGCAGCCAAATACTTATAAGTCTTTCCCTTCCACAAAATTTTACATAAAAAATCTAATGAGACAAAACTGGAAGGCACTACTCACTTCTCGCGTTTCTTCAAGAAGTTGGAGGAACAACTTGAAGCAGGTTGTTTCTGATAAACTCCGCGAAAAATCTGTGGCGGAATTTAGACTTGCGGTGGGCCATGATTGTCTGGCGGCCCACCTTTATCGTTTTCGGATTTTTATTAGCCCAAATTGCCCTATCTGTGGGAAAGATGAAGTTATGGACAGGAACCATTTGTTGGTATGCTCAGCTTTGCAGGGGGACTCCAAGGTGAAGAGATATTGAAGTGCCAGACATCTGCTGATGAGACATTCACTTTTTTCTATTGCTGTATTTCTTTTCATGTTTTTCAAGTTTCTGTTATTTTGTAAGAGTTTGTCATTTTCTCATGCATTGGAAATTAAAAAGAAAAATCTTGATGCAGAAATAATAAACTTTATGGAGAAGCCAATATGTCTGGATGATCAACTCTCGAAGGCATGTTTGCTTGATACTTGAACAATTTTCTGAATAATGATCAAAGCCTTGGAAATTACCTTTCTAGAAATTTGGAAAGGATACACCAATGTCATTTGTATTCATAGAAAACAGTTGGCTAGCAGTCTTGGCCTTTAGAAGAGACTACACACCATATTAAAAAAATCGCACGATTTTTAAACCATATTATTTTTTATTTTCATTTACTTGTAATTTACTGTTATGAAATTTCATTTTATATTCTTAGTATTGTTTCAAATAATTAAATCTTCTATGCCTCGTTTCTTCATTTTATTGTTCGTATTAAGTTTTAATATATGTACAATTTGAATGCATGACTATTTGACATGGTTTTGTTTTTCTCTTTTTGTTTTTCTCTTTTTGTTTTTCCTTTTTTTCTCTTTTTTTTTTTTTCTATTTTTTCTATCTTTATTCTTTTAATAGTGTATTATATAAAATGATACTTTTAATCTGCTGCACATAAAAAAATTTTAAGAGCTTCATACAAAATAATTTCGACTTAGCGTTAATAGCGTTTATGCTTGCTTTAATAGCTATCCGTTGATAAACTTTATTCGTCCATGACTGGATTCTAAAATATTTCATCAAACTAAAAAGATTTTGGCACTTTTGCTGTCCCACCAGTGTCAATTTTAATGTTTACCTCATCAGATATTTAGAAGTTTTGTGATAGCGAATTATTATTATTATTTTAATTCGACTTGATACAATTAACATTTTTGTGAATAAAAAATAAAAAAAAAAAGAGTAAAATTTTTGCAAAAGACTGAAAATGGGAACGCAGTATAAGATAAACAAAAGTGAAAGGTGATTTTGAAGTATGAAATGAGTTCTTTCTTTGACATAATCTCTGATGAAAGTTTGTCAAAAGATTATAAAATAAGTCGTGGTTAAAAAGGATTCTTAAATATGAAGTATGGCAGGAATTTAGGAAAAGTTTTGGAAATTTTTTTCATTTTTTTATAACTGCGTCCTTTGATTGTTAGTAAGTGTAAAATAATTATTAAGCTTGATATTTCATAGATGTTTTCAGAACATTTGTGAAAACCTATAATCATAATATTATTTTTATCTCAATTGTAAATCACGTGGTACTATTCTATCACTCTCTAAGGCTATCTCTTTGATAATAAATTAATTTAGATTACAGAAAAAAAAAAGAAAAAAAGAAATAAGCTATGCAAAGTGAAATGTAGGAAACATTTATGGTAATACGTTCAGAATATTCTAAAAATAAGGACTTTTAGATAAATATATATTAGCTTAACTTTTAATAATTCAGAATGATACTGCAGAATTGGATAGTCGATTAAATATTTCAGGTTATTTTGTTTCAAAAGTAAAAAAGTTTAGTTTTTAAGTGAACCCAATATAATAGATTTGTAACGATCAAAAGTGCTCCCTACCTTATTAAACTCAAGTGCAAAATTTCAAAAATGCATCATAAAAATATCCTAAAGATATGTTCAAACAAAGCTATATTGATCAATGTTATCAATCACAAGATAAAATGTAAATGAAATTATTTACTTGCATTATTACTGCTTGCACTTTTAATTGGTGAGTAATCTCTACAATGCAGTTTACCTCTATTCTTCTCTAAATGGACTACTCATTATTATCATTACGGACACTATAGGAGTTTCTAAAGAGGTAGAAAACATGACGATGGATTTCATTGAGCTAGATGAATAGAGCGGTGAGCGCTAGGTGAGTTCGGCAGAACTCTTAAGGATCCTTCAGAGACTGGCAACTTAAGAAACCTGCAAGTCGGCTGTATTGATATTTCTTTGATCTGGTTTAGGAGATCGACGCTCGCTGCCGCTCTCTGCAGTCGAAGCTCCCAAACCTCCTAGTGCGATAATTGCATGAGAAGGGGGGTCTCTTTTGTAAAAGAGCAATAAAAAGTAATGTCCTTCATTGTAAATGTGTGCAAAATGTCAAGGGTCGCTTTCGGACAATGGGTAATTTATGAGTTTTGACGCGCTTCATGTTGCTAGTATCTGAAGGAAGCTTTAACTCTTACGTGATGATATGATGACTGCCCATGTCAGTGTTGCAGAGGAGAGAGTATAGCCAGGAGGTCTATCTAATATCTACAAACATGAACAATACCGTAAGGGCAGTAATATCAAAAACAATAATAGTAATAATATTAATCAATTTTTTGGGTAGTTACACGCAATCTGCATTCAGATAGCTCGATCTGCCATCGACAGCTTGCCTTGAAAAAGAAACCTCACATGTCCCGAAGCAGAACTGCCCATGTGAAAAAATCATCGAAAAATTTTTTAAAGCAACCTTCGGGAAACCTACAGGCATTTCGGACTTTCTAAAGTAAGCCTTTGTGAAACTTTTTAAAAAACTGAATCTTCCCCTGAAAGAAACCTGCATTTTTTCCCCCTTCAAAATACCTGGAAAATATTATAGGAAGTTCGAAATATCTAAAGTATTTTAGTTGATTTTTTTTTTTTTTTCTTTTTACTGGAGTCATGCTATTCTAATTTTTTTTTTTTTTTTTCTAGCTCTAAACGAAAAATTAGTAAAAGAAAAATCTATACACAAAAATTTAAATTCAATCCTATCATAACTGTTAAGCATTCCTATAAAAATAATCTGGTATGTCACTCACACGACTTTCTCTTACCTGAAATTTAATACAATAAATACAGATTTGAGATTAAGAGGTAAGATAACAAGTACTGTTATGTAAACCTATGTAAAAACAATTCAAATTAGGCTTCGGAAGAGTTTTATATGATATTTACTTCTGTGTGAGAGGGGCAACCGACCCCCCTCAACCCCCTGTTTCATTACATTATTCGGCGTTTCCAGGAAACACCACGAGGAGGTGGCCTACTTTAGTTCCCCCAAAAAGTTGCGGAGAACAAATTCTCCTTTTTAGTTTACGTGCGTGATAATGATTGCTGCGAAAACGAGTTACATGCGTTCTCAGATTCATGGAGAGCGAGGTAGGGGTGTCCGGTGATTTTTTTTTTTTTTTTTTTTTTTTTTTTTTTTTTATGAGCGAAGCGAATATACGTGCGTGATACTGATTTCTGCGAAAACGAGTTACATGCGTTCTCAGATTCATGCACAGCGAGGTTGGGGTGTCCAGTGATTTTTTTTTTTTTTTTTTTTTTTTTTTCATGTGAGCGAAGCGAACATACGTGCTTGATACTGATTGCTGCGAAAACGAGTTACATGCGTTCTGCATGCGTTACATGCGCCCTAGCACTCTGCGTCAGAACAAGACGGTTGCAAATCAAAAATGATATTGCACAGAGAAAAGATAAGATATTGGCCTCCTTCGCGCGCATGCGCAAAGGCTTATGCAAAGTGCCAAGTGGGGGAAAAGAGCCAATAGGAGGGCTCTTCTAGCCAGACGGGCGCTTCTAAGCCAATTGTTGTAACCTCAAAACCGGCTACCAGTGCTTTCCCACCCACCGCCTCAACTGGGACAATTTTCTACTACAGTCTCAATTGGGAACGCCTGAATCGGTACCAAATCTGCTTATGCACATGAAAAAATGATGTTATTATTACATTGAAATAATAATAATAATAATTAATATACTTTTAGACTAGCAAACCCATGCGAAATTTTCGCAGTTTATTTATTTATTATTTGCCTTTAAAATTTGAAACTTATAAGTCTTATACCAATATCACCGTCCAATTAAAATTTTAATTCACCAGAGCCAAATTGTTATTAGTTTGCTAATATCAAATGCTAATGATACTTAAACTAAATCATTCAAAGAACAGTTTAAAAATAAAATTCATATTTGGCGACTTAGTTTTCACATTTCCCTTGGCAAGAAAGCTTTAATAAAGGACCCCAATGGCGACTTTTAAAAATTTGCCACCATATCGGCGAGATCCCTTTTTTTTTTTTTTTTTAATGAAAAAGTCGCTAAGGGGAGCTATAATAAAGGTACCATGATGACGTTTACAGATTTATTAATATTATTATTATTATTATTATTTCTATAAATCAACTGTTATTAACTAATAATGAAGTACTTAAAATGCAAAATATATGTAATAAAAAAAGCTCGGTGTTTCATTAGATTTTATTTTATTGAAAATGAAAAAGTCGCCAAAGGGAGCTATAATAAAGGTACCATCATGACGTTTGCAGATTTATTATTATTATTATTATTTCTATAAACCAACCCCTATTAACTAACCATGAAGTATTAAAAATGGAAAATATATAAAATAAAAAATGTTAGTTGTCTCATTAGAAGTAGAGCTCATAACATATTGCAATATTATATTTTGTGTGAAAATATTGTAATTAATCGTCGATTCCCTAACAGCACGCCTAGCCATAGTACAACTTGAGGATGTCCATGGGATGTCCTTTCATCCTTGGGATATCCTGAGGATGCCATGTGGAGAAGATGGATTGTTAGGGGTGGAGTTGATAGATCAAATAAAATATGAGCGAGAAATCTGTTGTAAGTTCTAAAACGGGGATAAGGCGCCAAAGAGAGTCAGAATTTTCAAAGATCATAACACGGTGAGCGAACAGGCTGTTTCAGATATTGAAACGGGAAGAGGGCGCCGCAGGCGCTACTGAGCGGGAATTTACTACGGTTAAATTTTTCAATAAAGCTATTTGCGCTATATGTCAATAAGCTGTTGCAGAACCTGTAACGGAAAAAATGCGCCGCAGGCGCCACCGAGCAAGAGTTTCTTACAGTCGGATTTTTCAAGGATCGCAAACCAACTGGTCGCTAAAGGCGGCTAGTAATGAATAAATTTGGTCACTCTACACAATTGTTGTTATGTTGAATTTCCTAAACCTAAATTACTTGAGTATAATTTTGTCATGAGAGTTAATATGAATTCATCATTCAGTCAATCAAGGTATATATATAAATATATATATATGTATAATATATATATATATATATATAGGAAACTTTTAAAAATAATATGTATATGGTATAAAAATGAAATAAAATTTAAAGATTAAAAGTAAAATAAAATAAAAGTTTAAAGATTAGAAAAGCAACAGGGGAATTACAAACCAATGCGTAAAATTGCTGCAAAAGGAAATGCAAAACTTGAATATAGGAATAATTTATGAAATGAAATAAACCCCCGAAAAACACAGAGGTCTTCATCAGGGAGGCCCCCCTCCGTGTAGGGATAAAAGAGAAGTTTCTGAAAGGATAGTAGCAATTAATTAATAACTATCCTTAGCCCCCAATTTCTCACCAAACAGAAAACCCCCTTTAACAGAATAGAAATTTGACATATATAATATAAAAAATTCTAAAAAAAGCATAAAAATATTTCAAACTAACTTATATAAAAAATATACAATAATACGTATAAAAAATTATAGAAAATATACGAGAAAGCAAATAAAATAAATGAAATTAACCCCTGAATGAGGAAATAAAACAAGCCAAAAGAGGAAAACACTGGGGACATTCGGTTAAAAGTTAGGACTTGTAACAGTTAATTTGCAAGGTTTTTCAAGGACTATTTTTAAATCGTTATCATTATTGCATAAAATGCGAATTCTTTTAAACTGCGCGAACATATGAGAAGCAAAAAAGATTAGTAAAGAAATCCTATAGTCAAGGTCGTTAACCAAAAGATTTAAAACTATTTTAAAAAAGGGGGAAACAAACTTAAAAATTATTGTAATAATACGTAAAACAGAGAAAGCTGCGCTAAAACTTTTATTTTAGTTTTTTTTTTTTTTTTTTTTTTTTTTTCTGATCTTTAAACTTTTATTTAAATTTTATATCATATACATATTCGTTTTAAAAGTTTCTTCTATATATATATACATACAGTGCGTCAAATAAGTTTTAAGACTGGGCCTGTAAAAAGAAATGGAAACAAGAAATTAATACCTGTTTTGATTTTTTATTCAAAATAGAACCGCTAGGCAATGCACCTTTTACAGCGATTTATTCATGAATCGAATTTATTCTTGTTGGAAATCACTTTGTGGAATGGTCTGCAAAGCACGCTTCGAAGCTGCTTGTATGGTCGAAATATCCTCAAAATAACACCCTTTTAGGATTATATACAAATGGAACGCTTGCAACTTCGATGACGTAAATTCTGCAAGTTTTTTGCAAATACAGTCGGCAGCAAAAGTATCCGAGCACTAGCAAAAATTCCTATATAAAAAAAGTACACTGAATGCAGTTTTGTTAAATAAATCCTTGTCGAATCCTGTTCTTAGTCAGTCTAAGAACACGATTTGACAAGGATTTATTTAACAATATAGTGTTAAGTGTGCTTTTTTTACATAGGAATTTGTGCTAGTGCTCGGATACTTTTGCTGCCGACTGTAGTCATACATTTGAACGCTTGCAAACGGCTTTGCAAACGGAAGTGTTTCATTTGTATGTACCCCTTAACTTCATTTTAAGCTTTGAGAATAAGGAGTAGTCACACGATGCTAAATTGGGTGAATACGGTGGATGGTTCAACACACAGACTTTATTTATTTGCCAAAAATCGACGACCAATAAGGGAGGTGTTACTGGCTGCATTGTCGTGTAACAAATACCAACTCTTTTCAGTCCGAAAGTCTGGACGAATGCGACGAATTCTGGCCATCAAATGCTTTAAAACAGCTAAGTAGTATTCACATGCAATTCTTTGTCTAGTTGGAATAAATTCTTTGTGTATAATACCTTTACTATCGAAGAATGTAATGAGAATTGTTTTATTTTGGATGGATCTTTCCTTATTTTTTTGGTTTGCGGTGAATTTTGTGACTTTCATTCCGCACTCTGTTGCTTTGTTTCAGTATCATATTGGAAACATCACGTTTCATCACCTGTAACAATGGACTTCAAGAAGTTTAGATTCTTTTCAGAGGCCTAAATGATGTCTCTGCAATGTACACTTTTCATTGCTTTTGTTCAGGGGTTAAAGTGTGTGAAACAAATTCAGACACTTTTGCTTTGCCCAAATCTTCATGCAGGATGGTTCGAATTGTTTCTTTGTTAATGTTTAAAGAGTCTTCCATCATTTTCAGTGTCGCATAGCGATCGTTTGTCACGAAATTTCGTACTTTCTCGATAACTTCAGGTGTCCTAGATGAAAATGATCTTCCACTACGCTGGTGATAACGTATCTCTTCCGTCCAAAAAAAAAGTTTGTGCCACACAAAAACATTTGATCTACTTAAACGACAGTCCCCGAAAAATTGTTTCATGAGTTGGTATGTTCCAAGCACTTTTACTAAGTTTTGCGTTAAATTTAATTACAGCTCTTTGTTCCATCTTAAAAAAAGCAACATGAAGAAAATTCACTTTTGCAATGAACGCTCGCCTTCTTTCAGCTACTTAACAAAATGCGTACAACATGTTGGCAGTGTGCCAGGAGATGATGGACGTTATGACGCATGCGCATTTACACTCACGGCGCCTTTACAACCCGCGCTCTGGGACGAGAAATAAAACTTATATACACTGCTGGCCACTCAAAATGCCAAGAAGGAATGTAAATATCAGAGTAATATTTATTGGGAATATACATTATAGTAGAAAGAACAGTTGATTAAAATTTCAAGAAATGTGGAGTAATATATCCTAAGAAAACAGTACATAAAGCAGCGACTTCTAGTAGCAATAACTTCACTTATCTGCCTAGGCATTGAAGTGAACAGCGATTGGATGACATATTCATGACAGCACTTCATTAAGCTTCAACACGATGATACAGTTCATCGACCGTAGTCACTGTTGAGTGGTGGCAGGCTAGTCTTTTTTTAACGTTTAAACAGTTATTTTTTGGGGGGATCAAGATCAGGAGAATGCGCTGCCTAGAGCAACAGTCGAACGTATTATGTATCAAAGAAGGTCCGGACAACACGGACAGCTTGCAGTCGTACGTTGTTTTACTTTAATGTTACGCTACGGTGCCCTCGAATACAGGGCAGAGCTACGGACCTTAACTCATGAGAAATGTAATGGCCAGAGTGCAAGGAATTCGAACAAGAAGTGATCGAGACGTGTATCCAATGGGGCCCTATACCATCATTGCAGGTGATGGACCGTATGACGATTTCGAATGTCAGCTGGCATTGTGCATTATTACAAATGCCGTTAAATATGAATGAGGCAACCTTTCTGTTGTAAACAGGATTATGATTTGTCTGAAAGGCGATGCTACGTCATTCTTGTGTCCAGCTTCGTCGTTGATCACCCAATAAAGGCGCCCATATCAGTGAGGCAGCTTTGAAAGTAATCAAAGTTTTGGTAGCTGCATACTGGGTCACTACCTGGAGTGATGGTATCTGGTACCATTGGATACACTTCTCGATCACCTCTGGTTCTCATTCCAGCACTCTGCATAACTGCCATTACATTCCTTACGAGTTGATGCCTGTCGCTCTGCCCTATTTTCTAGACCTCCGTATCCCAAAATTTAAGTAGGACAATGCAGGACCGCAAGTCCCGAGCCTTCTATGATACAGAATGTGTTCGACTGTTACTCTGGTCAGCGCGTTCTCATGATCTCGCACCAATGAAAATGACAGTTTAATCGTTGAAAGCAACTGACATGCGGCCGTTCACTAGTAACTATGATCGATGAACTGTGGCATCATATTGAAGCTTCATTAAGTGCTCTACTCGTACATGTTTTCAATTGCTGTTTGATTTAATACCTATAAAGATAAGTTCTGTTATTGCTCACAGAGGTCGTTGCTTTATGTAGTGTTTTCTCAGTATATTCCAAATTTCCTGAGATTTTAATCAATTGTTCTTCCTACTATAATATATGTGCCCAATAAGTCTCATTCTGATATTTGCATTCCTTCTTAATGTTGCATTTTGGATGGCCAGAAGTGTATATATATATGTATGGAAAAAAGAGTGGGGATACATGTACTGACAGGTTGATAAACTAGCCGTAGCCATAATCCCGTTACAGACAATGCTGGAAAGTGTTAAAAACACTTAACACAAATAAAAAAGCAATTCTGGCAATTTTCCATAATAGCCATTAATATATTTTGAATAATGTTCAGTAGTTCTGTGCATATTAATGCTAATTATACTATAATATGCAGAATACATGTTTTTATGTATATGAATAATAAATATCAATTTTATTATACATTGTTCTGTACAAAAGTATTAAAACATATTTAGCATGAAAACCTCTAATAGAATCCAAAGAATTGAAATACTTTTGTGCGCTCCTCTACACAAATAAAAGCGGCTATATATCCAGCTTTCACTAGAGAGTATGCCATAGGGATTTTGAATTAAATATGTCACTTTCAAAGAATTCTATGAGTTTTTACGGTAGTTAGAATTTGTTTAGAACACAGACGGATAGACAGAGAAACTGAAATTAGAAACACGCGTCAACTTTGTTGATTTTTATTTATTTATTTATTTTTTTTTTAAGAACAATGGAATAAAGAAAAAAAAATTCTATTCTGTCCTTTTTATTAATATTTAAAATTGTAATACATAATTTAATTGCTACGTATTTTTAATACAACACATATCTTCAGGTGCTCTTTCAAAACACGATTTTTATACTTTAAAAAACGCTTTTCTAGCCTAAAATTCCACATACCGACCTTTTCTTGATATTATATTTAATTAAACTTAGTGTCGTATATACCGCCTCTGCTAGGTGTTCACTTTATAAATATATTCGTTTCTATTTTACATAACTTTGTTGTGAAATATGTTGATTTTTAACGATCTAAGCAATTATTTATTGCAACTTTTGTAGTTGAAATGGTTTTTAATAACAAAATTTTGATTTAAAATTTGATTACTTCGCGATAAGAGTGCGCGATTAAGTCGTGATAAGAGTGATAAAATTACCACACAATGAAAACATAATTTATTTAAAAGAAATTTTCTTAAACTATTACAATTCACACTGAGAAAAAATTCTGTAACTGACATCTAGAATCTAAATTGTGGCTCTAGAAAAAGTAGTTCCATGTCATCCTTATAAATTCTAGTCCCCTTGGAAAGCGAGTTCTAGAAGCCCCTATTATAATTGTAGAGCATTTGCCTATATTCTCGAGGGCAAATTATTTAAAAATCTGTGAAAATAAATGAGATTACAAGAGGCGGGTTTCAGCAACTATAATCTTGGTGTAAGACCCAATTCTAGAAAATCAAGCGAGAATTTCTCGCAATACAAAAAGATGCAGAATATTCAGAATATTGTTTCACCATCTAGAAATGTGTGAACAAAAAATTCTTGACCATTTCGTTTATTCAGTTTATTGTCGTACTTTATGTGCATAGTTCGGAAATCTATATTTCTAGTTAAGGGATTTAGAAAATGGCCATTATTCATTCTAGAGGAAGGCTATATTGGTTTTTTTTCTCAGTGCAGAAGAACAGTTTGAATATATTCTAAAGGTAAAATATTTTTCAGTTTTATTACGAGTTTGCGTGAGGAATTCGAATTTAGCAATAGTTCGAAGTTAGTTTTTCTTATATCAATTAGCTGATATAAGAAAAATAATTCATTTAAATCTACAAATTAATAGTTTACTTTATCAAATTAATTCATTCCTAATTTTCCTCTTCAAAAGAAGCCAAGTATTAATTCACATTATCACCTTAAAAGTTCATTCAATTCAAATATTTTATACAGATTTAATTTCTCATTTCACGCTCTAGCTAAATGCCTTTAAGAATTTACAACATGTTTTAAAGCCTTTCAGATGAGAGACTAGACTAATATCCTAACTTGAATTCTTCTTCATAACTCATGTTCAATATGAGAAACCTTTCAAGAAACTTTCAAGATTTAACTAACGTTACTTTCTAAGAAGTTTCCAACAATAACGATGTTATGTTTCAACACAAGTTTAATGTAAAATTTAAATAAGTCAGAGGTTAACAGTTTGATAAATAACTTTAATTATCGTTACTATATTAGGCACACCAACGAATGTGAGCAACATGTTTCCATTCATAGATTTAAAGAAACAAATAGCAACTTGGCTTCAAGATTAAAAAGATTTAATAAAAATAAAAATTATAAGCCACATTACAGATTTAATTTAAATATTTTAGTTTATTTATTTTTATTACAAAAGTAAATACAATACTTTATTTTTTTTATTTCAGGTTAAAAAAAAAAAAAAAAAAAAAAAAAAAAAAAAAAAAAAAAACAATCTTTTAACTATTTTTTAAAAAATATGTTCAATAGAATCTTATTGTATACTCAGTAATCAAAAACATCAATTTTCTGGCATTGGCATATATGTGGTATCCCTAAAGGCCAAATTTTAGCCCTTAAATGTTTTTTTTTTTTTTTAGTGCTAGAGGCCTATTTCAGTCGGTACAGTTGTCGAATTTTTATAGGTCACTCTTAATTAGTGCTAGAGGCCTATTTCAGTCGGTTTATTGAATGGGGATTTATTGAATGAAGTCTCCCCAAGGCACAACTTTGACATGAGCCCCCCCCCCTCAGGCCCAACTTTGACATGAGTCCCCCCCCCATGGTACCCCTATTTCAGTCGGTACAGCGTTGTCGAATTTTTATAATACACTCTTAATAGTGCTAAGGGCCTATTTCAGTCGGTTTATTGAATGGGGATTTATTGAATGAAGCCCCCCCAAGGCACAACTTTGACATGAGTCCCCCCCAGGCCCAACTTTGACATGAGTCCCCCCCAAGGTACAACTTTGACATGAGTCCCCCCAAGGCCCAACTTTGACATGAGTCCCCCCCAAGTTACAACTTTGACATGAGACCCCCCCAAGGCACACCTTTGACATGAGTCCCCCCCAAGGCACACCTCCCTCTCATTGGGAAAAAGAGAAAAAAAGTTATTTTGCGGCTATAAGACAGTTTGGACTTCCAACGTTATTTGTTACAGTATCTGCAGCTGAAACACATTGGTTTGATTTAATGAAAACTTTATCATGGAATTTAGATCGTCACGAATTAACTAAAGAAGAATTTAGCAAGAAATTAAAACTTCTTCACACACCATAAATTTTAAATCAGCACAACCGGTTTCGAAAGGACGTAGCCTGCTTCATCAGGTGCAAACACGTGCAACTGCCTTGGAGGCAAAAGCAAGACACCTTGGAGGCAAAAGCAAGAGGTCTTGCTTTTGCCTCCAAGGCAGTTGCACGTGTTTGCACCTGATGAAGAAAGGCTACGTCCTTTCGAAACCGGTTGTGCTGATTTAAAATTTATGGTGTGTGAAGAAGTTTTAATTTCTTGCTATTGTCTGTACGCCAGTTTTTGAATTTATTTTTTGGTTAAAAAAGAATTTGTCGATATTAAGAAGTTTAGCAGTAGGCGTCTGGCACTAAATTAAAATCTGTCAATGTCAGATTTTCATGTTTTAAATAATGAAATAATGTCGTGTCTGTATATATATATTTTTTAATTTTGACCGAAAAAGACTGTCATATAGATTATTATAAAGATATGTGCAAAAATACACAATAATAATGGGAAGAACAAGAACAATAATAATTAGTGTGTATGTTTTATTACACTGTAAACGTAAATGTCTTAAATTCAGTTTAAAAAGTGTCTTAAATGGATGGTCATTTTTTAAGCGAAAAAAAAATGTCTTACTTTTTAAGACACCTTTTTGCATCAGAAATTAAGATATTGCAAGTGTCTTAAAACACCGCCATGTTTTAGGCTTAAAACCACCGCCATGTTAGGCTTAAAAATACTACCGTTTTAAAGGCCTTTTTAATAAATATATAAAAAATAAATATTACGTGCGATTATGTTTCTCTGTTAAAAATATATTTTAGAATTGTTTAGAGCATTAATGAAATATTTATATAAAAAAAGAAAGAAAGAAAAAAAAAAAAAAAGAAAGTCCCATTTTCCGGCGCTGGAATTCGAACTCGCACTGTTAAAGGAAACCGAAACCTCAAGCCAAGCATCGTTGGAGTGAAGCATTTACCAATCACGCTACCGTCGAATACAGCATTACGTGTTTTTATTATATAATATATTGCAGTTTTCGTGAAACTAATCGCAGTGTTATGTTTTATTTCTAATTTTTTTACCATGAAACTATTGATAGTATGGTATCTTAAACTTAATAAATATTATTATTTTAAATTTCATATTTAGAGGACCAGAATTTTTTAATAATGCATAACAAGTATGTGAAGGTTTCATCCCTCGATGATAACGATTGCTTTCCTTAAAGTGATATTAAAATAAAAACGAACTGTAATCATGAATACAGGAAAATTTGTAGTTTTCAGTTAGATGAAGGTGAATTTGTGAAAGAAAAAAGTTTTTAAATGAATAATAATAAAAAGACAGAAAGAAAAAAAAATTATGCCCAAATTATTCATGATTGTTCACTTATAAATTCGCTTTCTTCTCTACAAATTATTTGTCTTCGCACTTTTTCTTTTAATATAAGGAAGCTTTAAAGACAAAGATTTTTTTTTTTTTTTTTTTTTTTTTTTTTTGTGAACAAAATAAGCTTTGTGTCTAAATATGTTGTTTATGAATTGTGTTAATGATAATAGCATGCAAATATCATGCACATCCCTAGAGCATAGGTGCCAAGTCTCCCGTTTTTCAAGGGAGACTTCAAACCGGAAATTCTTTATAGCCGTTTACGGTAATATTAATCGTCGAAAATATATATAACATATTCCATTTAAAATTACTGGTGTTAATTCTGATTTAAAAGTTAAAAATGTTGGCAGCTCTGCTAGAGTATTATTTCATAAAAATATAATTTCATAAAGCTACCATAATTTAAGTAGTTTAACTGCTTATTATATAAAATAATAATATATTTATTGAATGTGGAAAGAAGTAGGATAAGCATATTTTCTTAAAGTAGATTCCATATGAAAACATTTCTAAGTAATGCAAGTGTCTGAATTTCTCAAGTGTCTGAAAATTCAAACGCGTTTTGCTGTCTGAAAATTCGCGTATTTACGTGTTTCAGACATTTTTGTGTCTGAATTGATATTTCAGACATATTTCTGTCTTAAATTAAAATATCTATAACGTCTAAGGTACATTTTAAGACATTTACGTGTCTTAAATATCGTTTCAGTTGTTTTTATGTCTTCCCAAGCAGCACCGAAACGTTCTCAGAACGTTCAAATATTGTTCTGCAAACACGTTCTAAGAACGTTCCCTTTGAACGTGTTATAGACGTCTATTTGTCCATCTTAAAAAAGTACAATAGTACGGTTCAGGGAACGTTCAATGAACGTGTAGCTATCACCATCGGTGTTATAGAAGCGTTCAGAGAACGTTCTATGTATACGGTCTCAGAACGTTCTAAACGTTTTTAGAACGTTTTCAAAACGTTATACACATTTTCAGAACGTTCTAGAAAACGTACTGTAAACGTTCTAAAATAGTGTAGAAACGTTCTGAAAACGTTCTATACACACGTTCTCACAACGTTATGTAAACAATTTTTGAACGTTCTTTGAACGTGCTAAAAATGTATTTAATGTATAATAAAATGGAAGAACTCGCAACAATTGTTTCGGGTCGAAAGAAGACACGACCCTTCGTCAGACGAACATAATAGGCACGAGTGCTGCAAATACAAGAGCTACGTTGCAGATTTTTTGCAGCACTCGTGCCTACTTTGTTCGGTTGATGAAGGGTTGTGTCTTTTCTCGACCCGGAACAATTGCTTCGAGTTCTTGAATTTTATAGTGTGTTTATTTTATTTACTTATTTTTTTTCTTTTTTTTCCTTTCCTTTATTTATCTTTTCTTTTCTTTTTTCTCTTTTGTGTAGTTTTTATTTTATCTTTTTATTATTATTATTATTTTTCATAAATAATTGTCTTAGTAATATAACATTTTACATACATGCATTGAAATATTGTATAACAAAAGATCAAGTATTTTGAATATTCTAGATAAATATTTGAATTCAAAAACAAACAAATAAATAAATTCAAGTTCTGGAATATTTTGAAAATTTTTAAGATAATATGCCCCCTGCTAACTAATTATTATTCCCCCCCCCCCTAGATTTTGCATCATTATAATTTAACAATTGAATATAACCATATTTGGATATTAATTTAATAAGTTAACGGCCCTCTTCACTTACCGTCGCCGGTAGACCGAGCCAATGATATTCTATGGGGAAATTTTCTTTACAAGTAACTTATTAACTAATACATATTTTTAAATTCTATTTTCACATTCAGAAAATTCCCAGCTGTTAAATTGACGGACCTTTTTTGAAAAAGTATTTTTTTAATTTTTAATATTTTATTTTGAAATTGCAAAATGAAAGAAAATCACATATCGTAAATTCGTATTTTGCAGCTTCGAAGTAAAATATAAAAAATTAAAAAAATATTTTTTAAAAAAAGGTCCGTAAATTTAACAGCTGGCAATTTTCATAATGTGAAAACTGAATTTAAAAATATGTATTACTTAATAAGTTATTTGTAAAGAAAAATTTCCCATTGAATAACATTAGCTTCGGCTTCCAGCGGCGGTGAGAGAAGAGGGCTGTTAAGCAAAAAAATTTAAAAATATTTATGTCTAAATTTTTAAACTTACTGCAAACTTTTGGCATTCAAACACAAAAGTATTTTATTAAATTTTAAATTATCAATGAAATCTCAAATTAATGCCCAGATATGTTACATATTCTATTTTTAAACTATAATAATGCACAATCAATGGAAAACAAAAAATAAAAATTAGTTAAAAGAAGTACACAAGTGTACAAAATTTAAACAATAAACTGTTTTCTCGTTTTTTTTTTTTTTTTTTTTTTTTTCCCACATAATTCTTAAACAAATAAACACAGAAGTATAAAATTTGGATAGTATGTTTTTTAAACTACCATAAATCGAATTTTATATAACTTTAGCATAAGTAATAATTGTTAAACTAAATATCAGTAAATTTTTCTCAAAAATAAACATTGAAAAAATGAAAAATTTCAGCAATTTTAGAAAAGAAAACTTAATGAAAAATGGTCATGAAGATGCATTACAGATAGGTTAAAAATGTAGGCTCATCCATGCGTTAGATTAAAACCGTATATTTCTTCATGTAGTCACTTTTTTGTTTCTTCTTCTTTCTTCATTTTTTCGCGTGTGAATAATTTTTTTTAAATTTTACATAGAAATATGAAAATCGGATAAGGCGTTCATTATTAAATTATTTATCGACATTTTTATTATTCAGGTGATGATCACAGTTTATACAAATTAGTAATTATTATTATTATTTTTTTTTTTTTCAAAAATTCCGTTATTAAAGTAAAAGAAAAGTGAACACAGAAAGTAAAACTAGGATTTTGTTTAACATGTGAGGGCATGTGCGTCTTCACTTGTCTATAATGCATCATTAACACAATTTTTCATTAAGTTTTCTTCGCTAAAATTGTTGAAATTTTTAATTTTTTCCAAAGCTTACTTTTGAGAAAAATTAATAATTATTAGTTTTAAATTATCACTTATTCTAAAATTATGTAAAATTCGATTAATGATATGATAACGAACATGACATACAAACGAACAAACAAAAAGCAGGTTTGTTCCTTTAATTTTGAACAGCGGTGTATTTTAAATACGTTTTAATATATATATATATATATATATATATATATATATATATATATATATATTATTTATATATATATATTATTTTATATATATATTATTATTATTATTATTATTATTATTTTGTTTTTTTTTATTTAAATAGATTACGTGAAATTTACTTAATATTTTCATATTTCAAATCATGCGTATGCGAAATTTATTTAAATTATTGATTTTGAGTTTATAAATTTTACGTACACATGCAGTGAAATATGACAGTATAAAATAAGGTGAAACATTTTGAAAAATAAATAAATAAATAAATAAAATTTTATTCTGTAAACGAATAAATAAATAAAAATTAAATAAATAAACTTCAAAATTTAAAATATTTAGCAATATTAAGATTCACCTTAGTAACTATTTCTTTTTTAATACTTCTCCCTGCTTTTACATTTCTACAGTGTAATGTAAAACGATCAAACATGATCAAATCTATCTATATATTTCTTTAACGTGGATCAGTTGCAATTAATTTTTGCCGAAACGATATAGTAGTGTAATTATTGAAATATGCGAGGATAAAAAATAATATTTAAAAATGAACAATATTTAAGCATGCGGACTCAACTCAATGAACTAATAAGAAAAAATTACGAAATTTGTCTGCTTACATTATTTTATGGAAAACTGTATTTTTAAAAATTGCTTCTTCAATCTTTATAAGCGTCATTTTAAACATAGAAATACTTTAAAGATTATACAGAATATGAATAATTGTCATAAATTGACTAAAAATCATAAACATAAAAATATAATCAAAATAAGAATTATTATTATTATTTTTTTTTAAACAAAATACACCAAAATAAATAAAAAGTCATCACCAACATCGCGACAAAAATTTAAAAGGCATCAAGGAAATCCTGTACTATAACTGTACTGCCTGCGGAAGTATGAAACTGGGACTTCAACCATGAATTTTATTTTGAAACCTTTCTTTGAATGATCTTGGTCTCACAATTGCACAATATTAATTTGGTACTAATAATAATTTGGCTTCTGGTAAATTAATATTTTAATTAGATGGGGAATTCGGTATAATATTTATGAGTTTCAAATTTTAAAAGTAAATAAGAAAAGAAAAGTTCGAAAAATTCGCATGGGTTTGTTTAAACTACAACGTTGAACTGTAATAATAAAATATCGAACGAAATAAATTTAGGAGTTAGCGTGAAAGATGTAAAAAATTAAAAAATTTCAAATTTAATTTTAAAATATTATATGTTTTTTTGATAAATTTTAATAAATTTTGTAAGATTTCAATGCATAAGTATGAAAATTTTATAAAAAGGAAAAGTAAGTCAACGAACTTATCTGTCTGTATCTTGAAGCTGTTTGCTGTTGTAGTGTATCCGAACGAAAGTTAAATTCAAATCTGAATGTAAATACAAAATATGTGATGAGTTAGCAAGCAGTAGGACTTTGGATCCAACGAGCCACGCCAAGAAATACCAACTTCCTGTGCAAAAACAGAGCAGGTGGCTTTTACATGCGGCGAAATTTTCTTGTCGATCAAGCAATTTATTCAATAACACCCGTTTCTAATAAATATTTTTCATACTGTTCAAAACTTAACCTTTTTTAAAATTATTATACTGAGGCCATCCTAAAACTTTCTTCTATATTTTCCTGCGCAGGTCGATGTCAAATATTATTTGCTAAAATAATCTATCAAAATTATTTTCCATGGTAAATTTATACGATTTTCATCTCAAACAAATATAACACTAAATATCCAAAAAAATCAATTTTACGGTATACAAAATATGTATCTTAAGAAATGTATTTTACATAATGAAAAATGTGAAAAGTCGATAACTTTGTTTTAAATTATCACAGATTTAGGGTTCATCCTTTCGCTTTAAGAGTATAGACGACTTTTCTGGCAAGAATATTGAAAATTTTAATACAATAGCGAAAGCGATGAACTATACAAATTGCCCATATTTTTTTTAAATTAAATATTACTAATATAAATGTATATATATATATATATACATATTTAATTTTCCAGGGAAAAGTTAAAAACAATGCTGACTCATGCACATTTATACGAAATTTTGACCTATTATGACATATTAAAAATTCTGAAAATAATGGTACAACAGCGCTACCTATTGAACGATTTATTAACAAATATAATCGCCACCAGTTTAGGTCATAGTCCAAGTAAACAAAGTTTGAATAAATTACGTTCATTAGTTCGTGAGATACAGCATCCATAGAATTTTAAAATTTATTAATTTAATCATAAAAATTTAATCAACACAGGTTTTTATAATTAACATTTTTATATATGAAATTTTGTACATTTTTCACCAAAAAATGCTGAAATACAGATATCTGAAAAATCGCAGAAAGCAATAGAAGCACCATCCGTCGGTGGATATATACGGAAACTGAAGCAGCACATTTTGTCATTATATATATGTATCACATACAAGGTTTGATAAGTATTCGTATTATAGAAGGTGAGGTACAGGCTTCCCGTAAGTTGAAACGTAACAGTGCCACCTGTCATTTGATATGTACCCGAAGTGAATCAGTAAAATTTATGTAATATCTATTTCACGTACCAAATTTAGAGCATTTATAAATCATAGAAAATGTGCTATTGCGTTCCGTTCCCTTGAATAAAATTAATTTGCAGCATACCAGTGCCTCTAGTTGTCCGATATGCACGCAAAATTATTCTGAAAAGTTTTATATGATATTAATTTTACATACCAAGTTCAGTGTATTTATAATTATTTATATCACAAAAACTGAATTATTGCCATTACGTTAACGGGGTTAAATTACAGGAGAGCAGCGCCAATATATGCACAATATATGCACCCGAATTAAATCAGCGTACTGTTACATAATATCTGTTTCACATATTAAGTTTGGTGCATTTGTGCACCGTAGAAGCTGAGATATAATCTCCCCATAAAAGGGAGAATTTACAGAATAGAAGCGAACCCTATCTGGTGATACATTCCAGAGGCTAATGAGCACCAAAGCTGATATTTAGGTCAATATCTAATTAAATATTCCTGATATTTAGCAAATTAGTTTAAAGTCTAACTAAACATCAAGTTTGGTTAAACTCCGTCCATTGGTTTGTGAGATACAGAGTCCACAAAACTTTGATAACACACACACACACACACACAAAAAAAAAAAAAAAAAAAAAAACAGACAGACTGGCATTTTGAAAGAATGATAGAATTGTGTTCTGGACATCTCAAGAGTGTATAAACCCATGGAAAACCGGAGATCAAAAATTCCCAATTATCCAACACATTTTTCTTGGTATATACAAAATAATATTAATAATAATAATAATAAATAAATAAAATAAATAAAATAAATTAATTTTTCGTAACTTAATTTATTAACAATTTAAGAAACAAATAATAATGAATATCTGCAAAAGTAATCTGGAGTAATGTGTTTGACAGAATTGAACAACATAAAACTTAAATAAAATTATAAATTATGATTATAATGGCATATAATTAAAGTTTAAAATTATGTAATTTTTTCTCACCGCATCTCTATTACATTTCAATGATTATTCTACATGTCAACAAAATTTGAAACTGAAAATAAGGGAAAAAAAACTAAAAAGAAAAAAAAAAAAAGGATTTTTCCCATATTCGTTATAATCACACTGTTACAGAACGTGCTACGACGGTGATACACTTGAACGTTTTTCATAGAACTAGACTTGTACGTTTTCTAGATGGTACAAAGCAAACCTTTTCAAAACGTTCTAAGTAATACTATTTTTGAACGTCTAATCGAACGTTCTCTTGACACGAAACACGGTGTTTGAACGACTGTAACCGTTATTAGACGTTCACAGAACGTTCCCGTGCTACTTGGGTTACTTTAAGACCCTTTTATTTGCAGTGTATTTATTATTTATTTACTTATTTATTTATTTTATTAGTAGTCGTCGTATTAGTGTCATTACTGAAAAATTAAATGTTTAAAAAACTATACACCATGCAGTACAATCATGAATAACATCGTTTGATTGCTAAGAAAAAATTATGCATACATTTACGTACTGATTATTATGAAATGAAAAGCTATTTGAATTTTTGAAATAAATCTCTAAAAAATTCCATTTTATTTTCATTATTAGTTTTCGAGATCTTCATCGTACGCTCCAAAACATTTCGTCAATCCTAATGTTACATTGAATTGCGCGCAAATTTACCACTCTCTTTTTCTTTTTTCTTTTCTTTCTTTCTTTTTTTTTAACTTTGTTGACTAAGGTTTTATGGCATGCAGTCAAAAGCAAAACTTTCACTGCGGTTAATACTTTAATCAGGGGTTAAAGACATTGTTTCGTTTTTGAGATACTATGTTCATTTAAGTGTTAATATTTGAACGAAACTTTGTGCTAGAAACTGTTTAAGGACTAGTTTTGTGACAGTTTATTTAGCACTGTGCGTCAATAAAAGCACTTTTTTTCAATCCTAATGTCACATTGAATAGCGCGCAAATTTACCACTCCCTTTTTCTTTTCTTTTTCTCTTTTTTTGTACTTTGTTGACTAAGATTTTATGGCATGCAGTCAAAATCAAAACTTTCATTGCGGTTAATACTTTAATTAGGGGTTAAAGATATTGTTTCGCTTTTGAGACACTATGTGCATTTAATGTTAACATTTGTATGAAAATGTGTGCTAGAAACTGTTTAAGAACTAGATTAGTGATATTTTATATAGCACTGTGCGTCAATAAAATTTGCTTTTTGAACTGTATACTTAACCATTGCAACATTTAACACTTAGTGTACTTTAATCAATAACTCAGTGTACTTTAATTGATAACTCAGTCTTCATAAAAAGTATAAATAAATAAATTATGGATGAAAAAATATCTTCTTAGCTATACTTCTAAAGAGAGAGTAAAAATACTTTGATTTTGTGTATACCTGTTTATTCACTGATAACAGTTTATGCAACATATAGTGTACTAGAAATTTAATATAGTAATAAAACCTCTCATAACACAATTCTAAATACCCTTCATTTCCCACAAATATTATTTATGATACTTAACGTATCTGCATATTTTTGTGTTATCCTGTAAAACATTTAGAAATCTTTTATGTACCGCATTTTATGGAAACTAACTTTTGTAAATTTGAAAAACATATTTAAATTTCTGTGTTCAATTATAGGGGCCTTATTCACCAACTTCTTAACACTCGGATTAAACCACGGATCAGTGGTAAACGCTCGATCAAACAAAATTCGGTATTCTCCAACAAAAATCCGCGGCAGATCTGTAGAACAGAGGTTCTCTGGTGTTTATTTACATTTTGGCGATATTATCCGTGCGCCAACGAACCAAGGAAATGAATTTATCTTATGGCAACCTTACAAAACGTTTGTTTACGTTCGAAATGAAAGAAATATTAATGCAGACGACTATTTAACGTAATTAAATAAAATTATCGAAGAAATTTCATAAAATGGCGATGGTTAATTAACATTTTAACTTCAATATTTTAAGAAATAAGCAAATACTTAACAAAATGCACGTTTTGTCATCGAAGTTTTAAGAGCAAATTAATTTCAACAACACAATAAATGTAATTAAATAAATGAAAATTCAGAATAAAAATATAACTTTAAAAGTAATTAAAACAGCATGAAAACTTACAATATATGCAACATGAATTTTATTTATTTATTTATTTATTTATTTATTTCCATTTTGAAATTTCTGTTGACTCCATAATACGTAAATCACATATCAAATATTTCACTTGGCGCTCAGTTAATTCGTAACATTCGAGGATTCTAAAACCGCATTCAAATGAATCGAAACACATCGGTATAAAAATTATGAGAATATACAAATAAAATAAAAAACATATTTTCAAGTTATCAAATGATACGCTTTCATTTCTCCAGACACATATCGTTTCGAATTTTTCATTAACACTTACATTTCAGCGGAGGGGAAAATTCCCTAGTTTTCATAAACTTGACCAACAAGTGATTGAGTGAGTGAGTTTTACGTCGAACTAGTGCTACGTTGCGGGCAATGAGTACGGCAACCAAATATTCCCATTTTCTATAGACAACGTTTACTTTATTCGCATTATTATAATTTTTTTTTTTTAATTATAGAAAGTAAACTATTTAATATTAAAATTTTATTTTTAGTGCTTATTAATTAAAAGTGAAAAAAAAAATACATGCATAATTAGTTAATTGTAGCAATTTAAAGCTTCTCTGTTTTAAAAGTTCACGGATCCGGCCACTGTAACGACGGAGGATGAATTGGGACATACCCCTATGGTATATGAACCAACAAAGAAACATGGATGTATAAAGCTATGAATCTGAAAACGCACGTTCTTCGGCTCCGCGGCAATCACTGTCGCGCATGTTAAAACCAAAAAAACATCACTGGACACCCCTACCTCGCTGTGCATGAATCTGAAAACGCACGTAACTCGGCTCCGCCGCAATCACTATCACGCATGTTAATACCAAAATTTCCCATAATGTAGCTCTAGTGCAACGTAAAATGCGCTCGAAACAAATGAACCAATCAAATATCGCCTAATTTCCCATAATGTAGCTCTAGTGCAACGTAAAATATACTCAAAACAAATGAACCAATTAAGTATAGCCTAATTACCCATAATGCAGCTCTAGTGCAATGTAAAATACACTCAAATCAATAAAAACAAATGAAACAATCAAATATCGCCTAATTTCCCATAATGTAGCTCTAGTGCAACGTAAAATATACTCAAAACAAATTAACCAATTCAATATAGCCTAATTACCCATAATGTAGCTCTAGTGCAATGTAAAATACACTCAAATCAATAAAAAACAAATGAACCAATCAAATCTTTCCATACTGCGTCATAATAGAATTGTTAAGTTATGTTTACAAGGACAGGCAGTTTCTCGCTACGGAAGTTCGCCAAGCAGAAAGTGAACCTCTGTTCTACGGATCAACCAAATCCGCTGTTCACCGATTACTTTAATTCTCGGATTTGCTGATCCATGGTTTAATCCGAGTGTTAAGAAGTTGGTGAATAAGGGCCTAAGTGTAACTATACTAAAGTATGTCTTAAAATGGTTCCTAAGAGACCATAAAGTAATTCAATATTTGATGAGCCCTTGTATAAAAATCAGATGTGCAATGTATATCATTTTCAGCGGGAAACACGAAATAGTGAACCTGAATGATATACATCAATTTCAAAGATAGATTATTTGTAGAAATAACAGCGCCAAAGATGGTCCAACAAATGAACAGATCGACAAACAGAAGGCAAAAAATATTAACAACCTTTCTGAAAAAATGCCATAACTCAAAACGCAGTTAAAAATGCATATTTCAGCAATTTTCAGAAATCAATCCAAGTATCTTTTATTTTTATTTTATATTTTCTTTCTTTCTTGTTCTTCTTTTGCTCTGCAAACGAATCAGAAATATTAGGCATGCCATTTCTATAAAAAAGTTTCTTTATTTCATCTTATTTAGTTTTAGCATCCCACGCAAAATGTTGAAAAAAATTTAAAACTTCATGTAGACCGTACTGCATCCGAATAATTTTGTAAGATCCTCTGCACAAAGCCGTTTACGACTTTCAATAGGCAAAAAAAAAACATTAAAAAAAATCCCATGTATTAATTTTAGAAATTCTAAAATTATTTAAAGAAATAAAAGCGCAACAGATACCGGTAGATTAATCGAAATCACAAGCAGTTTTTAAAAATATTTAAGGAATATGTTAAAACACAACTAAAATAAACTAAATATAAGCAATTTTTACTTGTATTCGTAAATATAAAAATATTTTTGATTAGCCCTGTAAATTAATCATTGATACAAATCATTCTAAATGTCGTATAAAGGATTCTATATTACATTTGTCTGAATATATATATATATTTTTTTTTTCACTGTGTCATTTTTAGTATAAAGATATTAATTATTATTAAAAAAATATAAAAATAGATTTTATTTACATTTAAAACGTCTAAAATCAGTTAAAATACACACAAAAACATATAATTACTTAATTTAAACTTAGCCGAGACGTAATTTGTTTCTTTATTTCAAAAATATTAAAATATCTTTGAAAGAAATACCTCTCATAATTCGCATTATCTACAAATTCCTTTACGAGTCCCTGTATACAAATGAATAGCTACTCTTGCCATTTTCAACGGAAAACATAGTATACTCATATTTCGTGAGATATTTCTGTACTGATAAGTATAAAGGGTTTAAGTCCAAAAATGTCGATTTTGAGTTAAGTACAGAGTCAGACTCAGAAAAATATTTCCAATCGATTGGTATAAAGGATTTAAGTCTATGTCATTTAGTCTTTGAGAAAATCGATTGGTAAAAAAAGGTTCAAATCAGAAATTTACCATTCATGTATGATATAAAATATTTAATTCAGTTTTTTCCTGTTTTTAAATGAAGGTTGACAATCACTGAATGGTATAAAGGGTATAAATCAACATAATCCCTTTTCCCTAATCGATTTTTCTGATTTGTTTTTAGACAGTTTAATTTTATTTTTCGTTTCCTGAAAAATCAAGAATATGGACTTAAATCCTTTATACTTATCAGTACAGATTTAACAGTTTTGCATTCTGATTTCAGTATGCTATGAGTAATGTAATACCTTAAGTTTCTTAAAAATGGCTTTGCACTGAGTCTAATACCCTATGGGTTATAATTAAAAAAGTGGAAAATGTTTTTGCTCTGTTTTAAAAGAACCGTTATATCTTCACAAATGTATGTGGTAGTCTCATAAAAATTTATGCAGATAATTAGAAGAATCATCATAATCATATTCCACAGCCAAAACGTATTTCAAGCATTACTTTTTACAGGGCGAGCCAACACATTTTGACTTTTGTTTAATTTTTTACTGTTCCTCTTTTCGTCTTCAGGACAAAACTTTTGCTGAAATATAGGAGGTATAACATGTTCTTTATACTCCCAAAAATTCAAGAAACTTCCTGCAGAATTTTTTAGACAACTGACAATAAGTTTCAATTCGAAATTATCCAAATACTTATTGGTAGATAGTGTAAACGGAAGTTATAAGAACTCTTTAACTTAGGTCTGAATGGCTAATTTATTTTTTCAACGTAATTAGTGACGCAAGGCGTGGCATAGCTGTCACCACAGATGATATTCTTAAGGTGCATGCTTACCTGTTAAATGCAATTTTCGGTCAAAACTCCAATTTTTTATTTTTGGGTTAGTATTGAAGCATGACATTTTAAATTTCTAAATCAGTTTGAATTTTGTTTCTATCTTGCTTAGAACTTGAGTTACAGGCATATTAATATTAGTCCCTCTCTAATTTTTGAAATCGGAAGTGACTGGAAGTGACCCGTAAATGTTTATTTACATAAATTTTTCACTCAATATAAGCATCAAAATTTCTTACTGAATATAAAAAGAATTAAAAAAAAAAAAAAAAAAAGGTTTGAAATAAATCAGGAACTTATTAAAATTATCTTTTGTTTAATAGTTGTTATCTTGTTTTTAAATCTGTTTTCTGTTTTTTTCTGAAAATGAGATTTTTAGCATTTTGCTTTATCCCAAAGCATCATAACTCCAAAAGTTATCTTTGAAACGTTATGAAACTTTCACAAAATACTCTAGAGGAGTTGTTTTAGGGATTGAACTACGACAATGAATCTAGCTAAATAATTTTTGGTTTTCTTGTCGATAAAAGTTATGAACTGTCATGTAAATTCATGATTTTTTCAGCATGTAAAAATGTTATCGTCTCCAAAATATCTAAAATATTAAATAACATGGTTATAGTTTTGAGAGTAGTTCACTCCCTTAAGGGCCTTTCAATAATCTAAATAAAATTTACAGAATAAAAAAAATCTTTATTTAAATTTGACTTATGATGTTTTGTAAAAGTGCTTTATCTTTCGCAAATTTTATGCATATTTTGAGCCTAAACTTCAAAATATTTTAAAATTTGCGTATTTTTTTTTTCAGGTTATTCACTGTTTTTTACTATATTATATCATATAATGCACACAAACAGATAATTTTTCAATTAATAAAAAAAATCACCTCCGACGGTAGGCAGGCACCATAAAATATACTTACGAAAGCTTCACCTTACTATCTTCTAGTAAAAATTAATTTCTAGAAACTTTGAATGAGGATGTTTTGCTATTCGTTTATATGTCATTTAAGATTAATTTTTATTTTTATTCTTTTTTTTTTTTTTTTTTTTTTTTAATTAAATGACGCTCTGATGCACTACATTGATAGCATACCTAAATTATTAACAATATTATATTATGATGAATATAAATAATTTTTGTTGATTTTGGTTATTTTAATTTGTTTTAGCCAAAGGGGGAAAAAGAAAAGAAACATAACTCAAAAGTTATAATTGGCAGTTTTTTTTTCAAGCTCAGTGATTCTGGCAGGATGCATATTTTTATTTTCTCTGTTATAAATTACTTTGTCTTGAGAAAAAAAAAAAAAAAAATGTGTAATCTGAGATTTAAACTCTTATCACCATAACCCAAGAGCAAATATTAGCAGGAAAATGAAACTGTATATTGTTATTTCCTTACAATTTTAACATCGCAATGTGATTCTACAGTTTTACATTCTAGAGATATATTTAAATGAGAAAAGAGATAATCCTTTTACAGCTTTAGAATCATCAAGCAGAGAGAGAAATGGCTGTTTCTCTAATTTCATAAATTAAAAGGCATATTCACGTTTGCGTTCTGAAATTTCGGGTGTGTATTTCAAAAGATTTTGACAACTAAAGCACCAGTCACAACATATAATCTCTTCTGTGTAAATTTTAATCCTTTGCATTTTAATAATAACGCCCATGTTAAGCAGAAAGGATAATGTTAAATATTGATACAAAATTGAAACTGTTCCTTCTTTAACAAGGGACACGTTAATCCGTAGATATAGTACTTCAAAAATAATAACTTTTGAAAGATTTTATGATATAGTTCAAAGTTTTTACTATCAATTTTATTTATTATTATTCAGTGTAATGATTCAACGTTCTGTAATTATTCAATGTCATTACTTTTGAAATTCCAAAATTAAGGATTTCTTGTCTGTGAGAAGAATTCTAATAGTTATTTCCTGTCATTTATCGCATTCTATAACAATTTAGAAAATTAAAGAAATTTAAATTTTTATATATGTTTAGAAATCTGCGTTTCAAAGTTCCTAAATCAACAAAAATTCATGGAATGCTTTTTTAAATCTTAAATGAATAAAAAAATGCATCCATTAATTCGAGCTTTATTCAGATTTATTGCTCGACCACAATTAAACTACCCTGACAATAATTCTGTCGATAGAGTACTGGTAAATATGCCACATGTCTGTTAAAATCGCGGTTCTGGTCACTTTTCGTCCTAATTAAAATTAATTTTCATAGATTGCCTTAATGCTCACGTTCGAAATTGAAATTTAAAATATAATTAAAATTAATAAAAATAAAAATAAAAATAAGTATTAAATAAAATAAAATAAAATAAAATATCCGTAAGAATACGCCCGCATACCAGTGTTGCTAGATTGCGCGACATTTTTATTCAACAGTCACTAATAATTTTGAGAAGTGATATTTAATGTACATAATCGACGATTAATCGTCTATTATGTATACATAGACCTATAATAAGAGTGGACGGTGCATTTCATTATTAAGGGAATATAAGAAAATGTGCAAAGATGAAACCATGTGAATGTTGAAAAAGATTACCTTTTTTGGCATTTATCGCGTTATTGGCAATTTTTGGTTTTGAATATAAATATATATATTATTATTATTAAAAAATACAACAAGCAAAACTAGCGTAAAATATTACAGCTGCTGAAATTTATTTTTACCTTGTTATTGACATCTAACAAAGTTCAAAATTTTTTATAACTTTGGTTTGTCTATACTCGTTTTAACTCTCGTAAATAATTATGGAAATTTTAGAAATAATATAATATATAATATTGTTAAACTAATTCAATTTAGAGAAATAAGTATAGCAATTATAAGCATTTTATAAAAATATTTACTTAAAAAGAACGAAACAATAAAATATTAAAAAGAATCTTACCTGTGAAATAAAATCCTTATTTTACATAACTTCTAGGGTTTTTAAAGTACATCTAATTACTATTTCTTGCTATAAAATTCTTTTTAACTTCAAAACAATCTAACTTTTAAAGTGAAATAAAAATTTTAAAAAGAACTTTCAAAGATAAAGGGAAAATATCGTCTGCTTAATAAAAAGTAGAGTTTAGAGCATGGCGAGTAAATTTCAATATTGGCCAGTTTGGCTTCTTGTAGATCAACATTCACATGACCTTTTAATGAGATACCTTTGCCCATAAAAAAGGTTGTCCACTCTTATAATAGGGCTATGTATGTATATGAAACATCACTTCTCAAAATTATTGGTGACTATTAAATTAAAAAAAATCGCGCAATCTGGCAACACAGCTGCATATGAAAAAAAGATAAAAAATTTCATCTATAATGTGATCTACGGCTTTATTTACCATTTACCACAACCCGTCGTTAAATGTGAAAACCTAAGTTGAATGCTTTGATGGTCGAAAAACTTTGACACTTCTTATCCGATAATAGTTTGAGGGGTAATCCTGAATGGTCAAAACTTGAAAAGCACTCTTCACGTGATTTTTTTATTGGTATGGTACATATTTCGATGAAGGATGCGCTGCCTAGTCCACTCTACAGTTTACACTGGTCCCAAGCACATCAACTGCATTACTTGCAGATTTTTATATTTCTTTTTCAGTTTTGTCTTTTATTTTTCAATGAAAACTAATATCCTGAACTTTTTCAGGTTTTCTTGCTCTGTTAAAAAGTTTAAGATGTGATGTTTTTCTTAGAGACGTAAGGAAATGTTCGGAACTCTGTAACGAGTTAAGATATTTTAAAATTTCAAAATGTTCCAAATTTATGAAGATTTTATGCCATCTAGAAGCTCGACTTACATGTGTCTTAATGTGCATGTATGTGTATATTAGGCTGAAGTTACACTTGCCCAAAATTATTGGACAAGCTGGACCACTAAAAGATCATATTTCGTCAGATTCAGTTGTTTGTGCTCTATTCCTAAGAAATTTCAGAAGTGTAAGTCTAAAAGAAACTGAGCAAAATTCAGTAAAAATCGAACTATGCCAAAACATTGTTACACTTATCCTACTTTACTTTTTTTAGTTATGCTATCTGATAGCTACAATGAAAAAAGTTTAAAAATTTATATGTCATAAATGTGGGTAACAAAGTCTGAATTCAAAATTATTTGAGATTAACTCTTTGTCTTCCGCATTATGAAACAGACAAAAATTGTATTTGAAACATATATTTTTAATTGCTTAAGTGTATTATTTAAAGATATCTGTAATAAGAATTAGGCTTATCACCTTATCATAGTAAATAATGAAGATTTTGCGAGATGGTACTTTGTTGTCTCACTGGTACACAGAGGTCGAAAAAGACATTTCTACCGTAATATATATATATATATATCGAAGTTTGCAAAGAATTTATTTTTAATTTCATTAATATGATGGCAACTTCCTTTTCTCCATGTTGGGTTGATAGCTTTACATGTGGTTACTCCAATTTTTTTTTCTGTTTTTTCTCACTGGTTTCCTTGATGATTTGATTTAATATTTTATTTCATTTCTCATTCAAAATGATTTTGCTGCTCGATTGGGGCCTGAACAATATAAATTTGCTATTGTTAGCTATATTGTTTTACGAAATCGTTGCACCTTTCACAGCTTTATGAAGTACTTGCTCCCCAATGAGTTAATACTTCTACTTTTAAGCATTTGTTATTCCAATTATTAATCCATTTTTATTCCAATTATTAGTCTGAAGTCCTTTAATTACTTTCTCCGCCATTGTGTTTAATGGTCCTTTTTTTGTTGTTGTTGTTCAAGTTGTGAGGTATAGCAAAGTTAGCGTAATGCTACAAGCGAATTTCGCACTTTACGAGTAAAACGTGAATGTGCTGAATTTAGGATTCAGTGGATTGATAGAGTTAGTTCTCATCCTAAATTAAATTCGTTATTTGTCATATGCTAATAAGTTTGGAAAGTAACTTGTATAAAAAGAGAAGGAAGATTGTTTTTGGAGGGGGATATATAGTAGAGAGGTAGCCGAGAGAGGTAGATGGTGAATTAGAAGTAGTAGGGGGTTGAAGGAGTTAGTTGTTAGTGAATATAGTAGGAGATAGTAAGTCGAGTTGATAGTGGTGTAATGGAATCCTCCCGCTATCGAAAGATTACTGAGCCGTGAGGGTTAATGAAGTTAAACGAAGTAGTTGAAATTATTGGTGGTTAATTATGTAAAGTTAAAAGTAATTATGAAAGTTGCCCTTTTAAGTTTATAAGTTATTAAATGGTTTATAGTCTAATGCCCACCTTCTCTTTAAGCTCAAATAAAAGTTATTTATTTTATAAATCTGACTCTGTCATTACTTCATAATACAATTCAGGTCCCGTGCTCACTTCAATATTTAATTAAGTTAATCTAAGATTGAGCTATGGCGTCTAAATTTCGTTCGTCACAAAGTGGGCGTAAATAATTTAAATTGTTTTTGTCTCTTATTGGATCTTAACATCTATCGCAATCTTTTTGTGATAGTTTTAGCAATGTGTTATTACCAGTTTTATTTTTAATGTGTTGGTATTGACATGTATCTATTAAATGCTAAATTATTAAGGTTAAAGTTTATTAAGATATCTATCATTTATATATATATATATGTGTGTGTGTGTGTGTGTGTGTGTTTTGTGTGTGTGTTTAATTATATTTTTATATTCTTTTTTATGCTCCTTATATATTTCTAAGATTGGCAGAACATTTTTGAAGTAATACAGGAATTAATTATAATACACGTGTCTTCAAAAATGTTAAGTAAAAACAGCAAGAGCACTCTCTAAAATCTTTCTTGGAACAAAATAGTTGCATGACTCATCTAGTGCCTTCTAGTGAGAACAAAGTGAGGTACATACCTTCTATTCTTATCAATATCTTTGACATTTCTTCCATAAATTCGAATTTATATGCTTTTTAAACTAATGGTACTTTAAAAGACAGACGGTAGATAAAGGGTTAAGGTATGTTAAGTTAAAATTTCAAACACATCATACATTTTCACAACTAATTATATTTAAAAGATGTTGTTGAAGAATGTTCAATAAGAACTTTCCAAGCAAAAGATTTCGATTTCAAAACTAGGTAACAATCGTTCTGTGCTGATTTATTTAAGTACTAATCACCATTTCAACATTTATTCAATTCCTACTGTTAGTTCACATTCTCCCTATATATATCTTGTACAAATCTTGCAATCGTTTTTTAAGTAACTTTCCGACTAGCTAGAAATTTGAAACTTTCAGGACTGCCCAGAACACGCTGACAACACAATACTTCGAAGTCTGATTTTCGAATTTTTTATTAGTTTTCTTATATAATTAATTAAAATAGGAAAATAATAACATCCTAACAGCGTAAATATAGCCATTAAAGTATTGTAATTTAATTGTTGCCAAAAAAGAAAAAATATATACGAGTTCATTTTCTTTCGACATAAAAATAAATACATTTAATTAAACGTAAATATTAAAAAACTATAAAAAGTTAAATTATGCATCTCACAAAAATTGACATCATTGTCACTTTAAAAGTCTTATGCACATTGATAAGAGCTCTATGATTCATCAGAAAATTTAAAACATGGTATATAAAAAGCTTTTTTTTATCTAATAATTACTTTTCTTTCAGTTTGCACGCTCGCTTTTTATTTTCTAATTCAAAATTATTAAAATAAACTTTTTCGATAGTGTTTGTAAGTAGGAATTGACTTTAAAAAATTTTCTTTCATATATATATATTTTTTTTTTTTCAATAATTTATTTTTTAATATTATTTTCTGTAAAATATTTATATATGTTTCGACATGTTATGCGAATTTCATTGCTTATTATTATCACTATTCAACTAATAGTATTTTTTAAACTCCATATAATAAAGATAAAAATTACATATATTTCTTATATAATGTAGGATTAAATAACCTCTTATAAAAATAAATAATAGTATTTTCCGTCATTATATTTAAATCAAATATATTATTTAAGAACTTTGAATTATTTCAAATATTCAAAAACATTACAGTATATTTTCTCAAAGTCAAGTATGGAAATCGGACTCTAAAATTTTTAAAATAGTAAGCACACGATGCAAATTTTTTGTTAAACAAACAATACGCATCGGCATCACTTGAAAACTGACAAAAAACACCAGATCTGTAATTCTACATACTTTTGGGAAGATAAAAGCATTTGGAATTCTTGCGACAAAGAAAATATTTTTGTCGTGTATCTTTAGATTCCTTAGACGGTTGCTTTAAACATATCCTAGCTACATTTTTTCCTTAAACAAAAATAAATAATTTAAAATTGTAACTTTCTTTCAAAATTCACAGTATCCTGCATTATAGTTATTTTTTACATTTCTTTTTGAAAATATCGAAATGTTTTGATATTATGATAAGAGAAAATAACTCTTTTTCAAAAAAAAAATAAAATATTGAAAAACGTATTGTAATTGTATATATATATATGTGTGTCTATTTAATAACATTGTGTTATTTATCATATACGCAGATTTATTGAAGAATTTCAACAAGTACTAAAAATAAGTGAGATAGAAAATTAATTTTTACATGTTACTAGCTAGTTTTGCCCGCTTCGCTGGTTACTACATTCAAATGAATTAATTTTCTAATAATAAGTCTCAATTTTACTTTATTCTGCGTGTAATATAGAGAAAGTATTGGATTCGTGAAAATTTCCGATCTCCGTTTTTTGATGGATTTACACGTTCTGGGATGTCCTGAACACGAATAGATAGTTTTTGGAAAATGTCTGTCTGTCTGTGCGTCTGTCTGTCTGTAAGTGTGTATCACGAATTTTGTGTCCACAGTATCTCACGAACCAATGAATGAAATTTAACCAAACTTGGTATTTAGTTGCACCTTGACATAAACTGGTGCTGATTAGATTTGGGGATCAATCGTTCAACAGGTGGCGCTGTGATTGGATTTTTTGTAAACTTTTAACATGGCAGTATAGGGCAAAATTACGTATAAATGTGAATAAGTTATTTTAAACTTGTGATTGTAAAATTAATATGAATTATTGATAATAGTATTAGTTAACTAGGGAAAAAAATGTGCATGTGGGGGCATCGGTTCCCCCTTTCCGGGGGGGGGAAGTACCCCCCCCCCCCGGAGGGGGATGGGTAAATTTTCAAGATGGGTATCTTTCGAAAGGTCTCGTCAATACCTTTAAAACGAATGGTTGAACTATAAATCTGTGATGTTTTAAAAAAAAGTTAACGATTTTTTTTTTTACTTTTAATGAAAAAAACTTAGAAAACTAGTTGGCATAGGCGGACTCTGCTCAGTTCCCCATCATATGTATGTTCTCATAAATTTCTTGTACAGGACTCATTATATACATGTTAAGAGAAATGAATTTTACCAAACGCTTGACACAGTGACAGAACGAAATCCTCGCCTAATAGGCTACCCACCATTCAGTTCGATATCTTATTCTAATCTATTAATTCATTTTATTGGGATCAATTTCGTAGTTCATTTTCATGCTACTATTTCCAATGCAACTTTCCTAAAAATGCGTATTTTTATGAAATATCTCCCCATTTTGCTATGTTGATAAAATCTTAAATTTCAAATAACTTACGAAATTTTCCTATTAGAATATTTGTAGTCAATCATGTTCATACAAGTATCATAAATGTTATTTTGAAATTTTCTGATATATTTATAATCCTTAAAATGGACGTTTATGCTCGATTTTGCCTTATTCTGCCATTTTAAGTAAATCGTAAATTCCAAATAACTTACGAATTTTTTAAACTGGAAAATTCATACTCTATGGTATTCATGTCAGTACCCTAAATAATATTTCGAAAGTGGTTTGACATCTTTACGAGGAAAATATCCCTCAAGATTGATGTTTATGTGAAATTTTGCTCTATTCTGCCATGTTAAGAAATTCGGAAATTTCCAATAACTTACGAAATTTTTATATTGGAAAATTCATAGTCATTAATATTCATTCCAGTGTCCTAAATAATATTTCAAAAGCAGTCTGACATCTTTACGATGAAAATATCTCTCAAAATTGACGTTTATGTGAAATTTTGCCCTATACTGCCATGTTAAGAAATTCGTAAATTTCCAATAACTTGCGAAATTTTTAAAGTAGGATATTTACAGTTACTGATGTTCATTCCGGCATCAAAACTGATATTTTAAAACTGGTCTGACAATTTTTACAGTAAAAATTTTCCATTTAATGCACGTTTAAGTGAACTTTTGTCTTATTCTCCCATGTTAAGAAAATTGTAAATTTCGAATAACTGCTGAAGTTTTTAAATTCGAATGTTTCAAATGAATAGGGTTTTTGCCAGTGTTGAAAGTAATATTTTAAAACTGATCTGACCTCTCTGCGACAATTTGTTCTTGAGATATCGTGTACACAGACTAACAAACTAACGGACTAACCCACTAACCCACTAACATACTAACACACTAACACACTAACAGACACCTTACAGACAGACACCATACAAATTTTGTCATTTTCGGATTCCTCATACCTGAAAACGTGTAAAAAAGTAAAAAAAAAAACGAGGTCGAATATTTTCATGATTACCTAAGTTCCCCATACCTATAGTATGATGGGGAACTAAAAAATCGTATTATTATTATTATTATTTTTTTTAATATTGTTACTAAGTGAATTTGTATAGGAAAATATAGAAAAAATCTTGTGGTGGCCACAACATACTAGTTTAAACAATCTCGAAAATATGAACAGTTATCGTTTGCTGAATTATTTTTTAAATAATTCATTTGTTTAACATAACTGTGAAATGTCAATACTCTTATAAAAGAAAAAAATATTGTTCTAAGAAAATAGCTTGTTTTTGTTACGTAAACGAATAAACCATTTATTTGTAGCATGCAAAAGTCTTGCGGTATTATGTTCTAATTTGAAGTTGTAATTACTATTTCTTACTATTTCTTCCATTTCTAGTTATAAAAGCCCTACAACATCAAACTATAACAGTTTTCTCTATAAAAATGCAAATATTCCATTGAATGACTTCATAGAAATTACATAATTTTGAAAACAATCCTACATTATTTGGAAGCATTTATGAAACTGTCGTTAATCTTTTATGTTATAAATTATTAAGATTTTAATTAAACTAAGACTCTACGTTGTTCTGACGTATTCACGGTAAAAGGCTTAAATCGCATGCATAAAATTTTGATAAAAGCGTAATGTTATAACTTTTTTATTATTATTAATTTCACCCTTTTTTTATTTCTGTTTCTTAAAAACCATAACTTAAGGAGACTGTATACATTAGAATCCTACATATCAAATTTTAGCTGCATTATTACTATAGAAATAATACAAAAATGCGATTTTCGAGAGTGTTTTCTCTCACCCTTCCCATTGCAAATGTGCTTGAGATGTCAAACTCGCACAGTACTTCAACACAGTACACAGTAATAATTTGTAAAGGCACTGTTAAAAATTTCAACAGAAAACTCTGAGTAATCTATTATCTTAAGTCTTACGTAAAATTACAGAGAAATATGAACGGAGATGTTAAAAAACTTATTTTACACATTCGTTTTAATAACTAATATTAATTTAATTAATTAATGGTGAGAACATATTTCGAACTTAGAATTCTTTTTCTAAAGTAGAAACAGTCATTTTTAATTTTAATTAAAAAGTTAAAAAATAAAATTAGGTAAAAATACAGAATAAAGATTGAGAATCTCGATTATTCACTTTTAACTATGAATTGCTGTAAATTTACAGAGACTCTGGATAAATGTTTACATTAAATTTACAGAAATTTTTAACAGTATGTATCGAGTTTGGTTGAAATCAGTTCAGTGGTTTTGGAGGATATGTAAGACTTCGCACATTCAATGAATTTTATTTATATTAAGATTGAATTTTATCATGTTTTTATTAACTTCGATTCTTGTTTGTTTGTCCAGTACAAATCTTGCAATCCATTTTTAACTAACTTCCCGACTAGCTAAACATTTGAAACTTTCAGAATAGCTCAGAACACGGTAACAATACATTTTTTAAAATGCGTATAACCAACTGTTTTGGGCCCCCGCTGCTCCGGTAGCGTGTATACGATTCAACAGAAAATTTATTTAACTAACTTCTCAAATAGCTAGAACTTTTAGAATAGCTCAAAACACGATAACAATGTACGTTTTAATACTTTTATTCGGGTCCCCGCTACTTTCGGTAGCGTTGATATCATTCAACAATCATATAACTTCCCGACTAGCTAGAAATTTTAAACTTTTAGAAAAGCTCAGAACACGATGACAAAGCATATATATATATATATATATATATAATACTTTTAGACAATTGTTTCGGATCCCCGTAGCCTTCTGTAGCGTTTATAAGACTCAACAATCATATAACTTCCCGACTAGCTAGACATTTGAAACTTTCAGAATAGCTCAGAACACAGTGGCAATGCATTTTTTTATACATTTAGCCATTTATTTCGGTAGCGTTTATATGATTCAACAGAAAATTTAAGAACATGGTATATAAAAAGTTATTTTTTATCTTGTAATTATTTCGATCTATGTATAATTCTAGAATATTGTGTTTGTTGGGTTACTTCAATTTACGACTTCCTGAAACAAACAAAATGAAAAAAAAATCAACATTAAAAAAATGTAATTTACAATATTGAGTACATAGGTATAAATGATAATCAGAATAAATTTTAATCAATTATCTCAATTATTTCTTAGCAACAATTAAATTACTACAATATCTCTCTATATGAAAGCGTTAAAAATGTTTTGTGCTTTACTTCAGTATACGGCTTTCTGTAACCAAAAAATTAATATTAGTAGATGATATTTACTACAATACGTGCATAAGAATATATTATTATGCGGGATGAAATTTATCCATATATCTCTTATTTCTTAGCAATAATTAAAACTGTACAATACCCCAAAGTAAGAATTCAACAGATGTTTTAAAATTTGCATATATATACTTAATTATAAGATTGACTAATACTTTTATTATTATTATTATTATTATTATTATTTTCATCAGTTTTATTATTATTATTATTATTATTATTACTATTTCACAAATTGTACAGCTAGATTTTGAAAATTCTAAAGTAAACTTTCTATCAAAAATGCCTTTTAAAAATATTTGACCTGTAACTAATGTTATAAGAATAAAAATCCCCTTTCAACCTCTGTCTTTTTTTGTTTGATATTCACTATTTATGCAAATGTTCTAATAAAATGGAAATAATCCTTTTCAACCATTTTAAATGAACTACTCCAATTCAAGCAGAAGGAGCTTTTAAATGAGATTAGAGGAAAAACCTAAAGTATTAAAACAGAAAATGGATTTAAAAAAGAAAAAAAAAATGTATTTTCTATTTATTTTGAAAAAAGTTGTACAAAGTTTATACAAACACATTTCAAAAATATTTATTTTTAGTAATCAATTAAAATTTATTTATTATATTTTTTCTTTTCTCTCTGTCTCTCTCTCTCTCTCTCAGTTTTTATTTAACGGTAAAACAATTCTTTCCTTTTTAGGATGGATAGATGGTTGGGTTTTTACGTCACTCTAGTGCTGCGGAGATGGGCAATTGGCGAAGGTCTGGGACACGCCCCTAAAGGTGGTCCGGATACATGCCATCACAATTTTGATCCTCTAAGAAGGGATGTCTCTCCCGCTTCGGTGACCCACAGAGGTATATTTTTTGATGGGAACATGGAGGACATTGCGGCCACGACAGATTTTACGTGCACCAGCCACCATTAGTGTACACGACGGTCTTTGGCCGGCTCGAGTACCGAACCCGCAATCTTCCAATTACGAAGCAGGCGCTCTACCGACTGGGCTACCGCGGCCCCCTACCTTCATAGGATTTCTAATTTATTTAAAATTCGTACATTGGGGTGACAACGATTTAAGCTAATTCAGTAGTTTTATGTTATTAATTGAAACTAAGTTAAATTGAGATTTAAAAATTAAAAAATAACTTTTCATTGTTGCAAAAAAAAAAAAAAAAAAAAAAAACTCTTATTTTTTTTTTTTTTTTTTTTTTTTTAAATAATATGAAAGAAACACGCTATAAAAATTTAAAGAGTAAGCAAATATTTAAAAAATATATATAAATAAATTTTATTGGAATGCTTTGAACAAAAATAATTTATTTTATGATAAACATTTTTTCATAACAAATTCTCTATGTATTTTTTTCTAACAGCTGAAAGTTTTAATTTTCCATAAGCGCAATCTTTTTGTTTGTATTCTCTATATATTAAAAAATGTTTCGTCAAATGTTTTTGTCAAAGACAGCATCTTCTAACGGAGGGCAGGGTCCTTCGCGTCATGAGAGGTATCAATGTGTTCCGAGTACTCCAAGGAAGACATCTCAGCCGCTTAGAAATTTCTATCATTGTAATTGAAGAAGTTATTAACTACAAACGACAAGTTTATGAAGGTACTCTATTTGCCATTTTGAAAAAAGTTTCTCCCAGTGACGTTGTTCTTCAGTCATAAAGTCATTTTACACGAGAAAATTAAAATATGATCCATGGTTGTACGTAGGTAGGTAGGTTGGTTGTATTTAACGTCGCACCAATACTGCGCTATGGGTAATTGGTGACGGTCTGGGACGCACCCCTAGAGATGTTCCGGAGACATGTCATCACAATTTTGAACCTTCATGGAGGGGATCCCCCTCCGCTTTGGTGATCCCCAAAGGTATAGTGGGGATGGGAATATGGAGGACTTTGCAACCACGACAGATTTTATGTGCACCATCCACCATTAGTGTACACGACGGTCTTTGGCCGGCTCAAGTATCGAATCGGCAATCTTCAAATTATGTGCTCAGTGCTTTATCGACTAGGGTACCGCGGCCCGAAACCAAGGATGTAAAAAACAAAGAAAATAAGTATCAACTTTTTTTCTCTACTTTTAGATAATTAATCTTCTTACACGGGGAAAATAAATATGATCCATGGTTGTAGGTAGGTAGATAATTAGGTAGGTTGTGCTTGACGTCGCGCCATTACTGCGCTATGGATAATTGGCGACGGTCTGGGACGCACCCCTACGGATGTTCCGGAGATATGCCACCACAGTTTTGATCCTACATGAAGGGGATAGCTCCCAGCCTACGGTGGCCCCCAGAGGTATAATTTTGATTAACACGGAGGATATTGTGGCCACGACATATTTTATATGCACCAGCCACCATTAGTGTACACGAAGGTCTTTGGTCGACTCGAGAACCAAACACACAACCTTCCAATTACGAGTTCGGCGCTTTACCGACTGGGTTACCGTTGTCCGGATTTAAGGTTGTAAAAAAGAAATAAAAAGGGTCATATACTAATGCTGTAATGCAAAATGGTCTAGATATTATGATTTTCTTTCTATTAAAAAAAAAAAATATATATATATATATATATATATATATATATATATATATATATATATATATATATTATATATTATATATACTTCAATTTAACATTGAATATGAGGATTTCCATAATAATTTTCTGCTTTTGTCTTGCAATATGCACTATTAATATTCCTTTTCAGGGAAAGAAAGCAGCGAATAGGCGGGCAGAGTTCTGCATGTGTTAATAAGTAAAGTGGGTCGGGGAGGAGGCGAAGCCTCCTTCGGGGGTTGGTGAGTGGAGCGAGCAGGGGGCACAGCCCCCTAGTTCTTTATATTTTTCTAAACAATGGTATTTTATTTAGAAAACGTTTACGACTGAATACCTGAATATGGTCTGATTAGAATTATTTTCAAATGAGTAAAATTATAAAATATTTTGTTTTGGTGTTTAAAATGTTCTTTAATTTATTTACAAAACTCATTAAAAAAAAAAAAAAAAAAAAAAATAGAACAAATATGCTATCTTTAAACTACAATTTTAAAATTAAATCGTTTTTCCCTTTTCTTTTCTTAAAAAAATGTAATTAAATTAAATTACGTGAATAAAATGCGTTTTCGTAAAATACAACACCATAATTTTTTTTTTTTTTTTTTTGTCAGGATTTCATTTAAAGTAAGAGCGAAAAAAATTGTGAAGGAAAAATGTTTCATGTTATTACGACACTCCTTTAAGTTTTCTATTAAGTTAATGGAATGCGTTATGGTCTTCTGCAGAATACATTATATGGAGTAGGTTTTAATTAAAGTTTGACGTAAAACACCAGTAGCAATTTTTTCTGTTTTTGTACTGGAAGTACTTTTATACATTGCATAATTAACACACAACCCTAAGTAATTTACCAGTTATATTAATCTGAGTCATAGTACATGTTGTATGATTCCATCTATACTTTCCATAATGAAATCTGCAATGTACTTTACACAATTAAATAATAATGATAATGATTCTACATAAGATAACTATATTATTTGGATTAGAATTATGTTAGTATAGTGTTTTATAAATCAAATAAGCTATTATTCTAACACTAATTGTAATTCGTTTCTGCGAAAATTAACCTATGTATATACAGGGTGTTGACTGTCAAAATATTTTCCCTGATTCTTCCACCACTATATTTATATAATAATTTTGTTACTTAATTAATCGCGCAAACTTGGTGCTTAAAATTTGAAAAGAAAATTACTGGTGGAAGAATCAGGAAAAAAATTTCGACTGTCGACACCCTGATATATGTTCTTTGTCTGAAACAGAAACTCTTAGTCAATCGAATATATATACCGAACTATATTTTACCGAATACTTTAGATCTTAAATCAGATGTCATTTTGCTACGTATTCCATTTACTACATTGTGATGCATTCGAATAAATACAATTCTGTGATTAATGGTTTCTCTTCCTTGCTATATTTGTGTCATTATTCATCATTCAATCAACCTTACAGAAAATGGAGTGCGTGAAAGAAGCAATTTTTTTCCCTCCCTCTATAGCGATAGATTTGAATGATACTGAGTAAAAGGAAAAATCAACTTTTTAACTATAAACTTCCACAGTTTTAAAAGAATGTAAGTTCTATAGTTCCTAGTTAATAGAAAATGTGCATTTTTTTTTTTTTTTTTTTTTTTTTTCATACTAGGAATTAATCAAAAACAAGATTTAAAAAACTAAAGAAAATGTAAGGCATTAGAAATTATTATAATTTTTTATTATTATTATTATTTCTTTTTATTATTTTTTTATCTTATTATTTCTTTTTATTATTTATTTCTTTTTCTTTTCTTTTTCTTTTCTTTTTTTCTTTTTTTCTTTCCTTCTTTTTTTTTTTTTTTTTTTTTTTTTTTTTTTTTGCGTTAAAAAGAAAATTAAATAAATACGCTGCTGCTAATTTGATGATAATTCAGTGCATCATTAATATTTTAAATGTTCACTACACGGTATCTAATCGCCATCAAAAGAAATGTGTTATCATTACCATCTAAATATCCTAGATTTATTTACTTATTTTTTTATGATGGTAGAGAGAAAACACTAGCAATATTCAGTTTCTAACTCCATTGTATAAATTAAAATTATGGTTGAAATTTATGATTTTCGGTTTTTTATAGCACCTTAAATTTTTTGCGTATAATTCACAAGTCATATAAATCAGTTGTACAGCAGGGATCCTAATTAGAGAACGAAGTTATATTTATATGAAGTTTTTCTCCTTAGAAATATGGCTTTTTCTTTTCATAAAAATTTCTTGGATAAATTTACTTGGATACTTAACCTGCGGTTTATGCACGAAAAGTTATGATAATGTACATTACCATACCACAATTGATGTCATATATTATTTTTTCTTATAAGTAAACCCTTAAAAAAATATTAATGTCAAAATTTCATAATTTAATTATGGAAAGAAAAAAGAGCATAACAGACTGCTAAAAAAAGTTTTAGGACTGTGTCCTCCAGATGATATAGTATTCAGTACATTTGACTGATCCTGATAAGATTCGAATGCAAATTATTGCCCGAATCTGTTAAAAGTTGTAAGTTTATACAAGATAAATATACATACACACGCACATGCGCACGTACACACTACACATATATGTATTATATATATATAAAGGTAACGTATAGAATTTAGCGGTGGTGAAAACAAATATAAGTAATAAAAAGAAAAATCTAAGACATTATGATTTATAATATGAAAACTATTTTGAGGAAGAACGGAATAGTTTTAAATTGATTATTCCTTGAAAACAATAATATGTATTGGGTGAGTGCGAAAGTTCTACCCGTTTTTGGATATGCAAATTTGCAATGGAATTGACGTCACACATGACATTGTAATGACGTAAGTCGTCGGCTGATCAAACGTGTTGGTAACTCACATCTAAATGCATCGTGTCTCACAAAGTTAATAATCTCAAAAAAAAAATATGTCAGAGGATGTAACATGGAAAGCGAGAAGGAGCATATAAAATATTGTTTGTTATACGATTTCGATAAAAAGAGTACGGCAGCCGCAGCATGTCACAATGTTTGTCAAGTTTACGGGGAGAATGCAATAGACGAAAGCACATGTCATCGATGGTTTCGTAAATTTAGGGAAGGAGACAGAAGCTGCTAAGATCAGGCTAGGAGTGGACGGCCATCATACGTTGGAGACGACGATATTGACCAAGCCATAAGGAACAACCCGAACCCAGCGGAAACCTTTAGCGTACACCGGATAGCGGTCAAGAGACGGCTGGCTAAGTTGAGTTTTACGAGAAAGTTGGATTGTTAGGTTCCACATAACCTGACAGCTAATCAACGGGATGTCCGAATCGCCACCTGTGTTTCCTTGCTTTCCCGGTACAAAAATGACCCATTCTTGACACGAATTGTGACAGGAGATGAGAAGTGGGTTATGTACCGTAACGTAAAGCGTCGCAGGACTGTGTGTCGCACTTCTGATCCACCTGCATCGACTTCGAATGCTGAACTTCATCCCAAGAAGATGTTACTGAATGTGTGGTGGGATGTGCAGGGAATAATTCACTGGAAGGTCCTGCCACTCAACCAAACCATCAATGCTGCCCTCTACTGTCTACAGTTAGATAGGCTGCATTCAAATTTGGTAGCAAAGCGGTCAGGTCTCATCAATCGTCGCGGTGTTATCCTTCTTCATGATAACGCCAGGCCACACGCTGCTGTCATCATTCGCCAAAAGTTACATGGCTTTGGTTGGGAGGTTTTATCCCACCCTCACTATTCTCCTGACTTGGCACCAACTGACTATCACCTATTTCACGCGTTGAACAATTCCTTCAGTCAGAAAACCTTTGATGTCTTGATGACGTGAAAACTGCCATCCAAGGCTTTTTCGACTCGAAACTGCTGGAATTTTACCGCCGTGGGATTTATCTCCTACCAGAAAGATAGCAAGAGGTCATAGATAGAAACGGGGGTTATGCACAATAATAGGTACTGTTCATTTTGAGTTTACTTGCTCTTTTTTATGGGTAATAAAAACGGGTAGAACTTTTGCACTCACCCAATACTAGCAAACCCATGCGAAATTTTTCACTTTATTATTATTATTATTATTATTATTATTTTCTTATTTACCATTAAAATTTGAAGCTTATAAATCTTAAAAACGCATTTAAATTCTAACTCATCAGAAGCGAAATTATTATTAGAACAAATTTAATATTTGGGATGAGACGTTAATGATTGTTAAACCAAAATCAATTAAAAGAATATTTGAAAGTAAAATTCATATTTGACGACCCAGTTTTCATACTTCTCCAGGCAGTACAGCTTTAATACATGACTTTTAAATTTCTGTCGTCATGCTGGCGAAGCATTTTTATTCATTTATTTATGTTTTTTTGCATAATTTTAGGTAAAAATGTTTAGTACCTATTTTGATTATACTTTTGATTATTGCGTATTTTAGTCAATTTATGACAATAACTGATATTCTGTTCATGTTTTAAAAGTAATGCTAGATTTTAAATGACGCTTGCAAAAATGGTAAAGATGCAACTTATAAACACACATTTTTTTTATAAAAAGATGTATTAGAGAAATAAACAATAAATTGAGTGAGCGTGCTTAAATATTGCACATGTATAAATATTATTTTTTATCTTCGGGTATTTTACGATTTGGGAAATTGACAATCTTAAATATTTAACAGCTATATTTTGGCAAAAATTTAGCACTAAATACTGAATAATAAGAAAAACATTCGAATTTCAGAATTTTGTTTTTTAGATTATTATCCAGAGTTTTTTCCTTTTTTTTTTTTTTTTTTTTTTAGTTTACGCTATGAATCTAAAAAAGTTGTCACTATCGTATCATTTCGATAAAATTCTTTATCGTAATTAGTTCGCATTAGAGAAATATTTATATAGCTACTATGATTAGTAATTAGAGATATTATTTCGGAATAGATTTGTGTTTTTAAGAATAATGTCATTCTAATTTTAAAGTAGAAATATCCAAGTATTTATTTCGTTTGTCTGGACCATTTCATTTCGAAGACTTTTTGATTTCCTTAATATTTATATTTTTCATACTACTATATAACTATATCTAGAGTATATCAAGGGAAATGGGTAACTTTTAGACAGAATCACATTCTTTTGATTCTTTTTTTTTTTTTTTTTTTTTTTTTCCTCTACAGAGATTTTCAAAATTTCGAGTATATTTGGTTATTACTTACTAAAGCTCAGTTTATACAATAAACATAAACTATAAGATTTTATCAAAAATTCTTAAGAGACATTTACACTGAAATACATTTTATAACTGTTGTTTTATTCATAAAATTAATCTTCTATAGGGTTTAAATTTAACAGGTAAAGTAATGAACTGAAATACATTTTAAGAACTGAAATACATTTGTTTATGAACTGAAATACATTTAATGAAATACAAATATGTAACAAATACATATGTATGTATTATGTATACAACATAATAATGTATACAACATAATATGAATACAACATACATAATACATATATATGTATTATGTATACAAATACATAACTGAAATACAATTAATGAACTGAAATACATTTACACTGAAATACATTTTATAACTGTTGTTTTATTCATAAAATTAATCTTCTATAGGGTTTAAATTTAACAGGTAAAAGTAAAATCCAAATAGTTAAATTTTCATTAAATATATTTAATTGCAAGAAATATTACATAAAACAAATTTCTTAAGATTTTTAGTTTCTTTTTACATATATTTGTAAGAAAAAAATGTTAGGTTTGTAAAGTTTTTCGAAAGATTTTTTTGTAAATTCATACAACTGATATTTCGTATTGAAATAGTTAAGCACAATCTTTCATCAGACAAATATATATAGGCATGGAAGCATCATAATTTTTAGTTATGGAGAACTTGGGTAATCGTGAAAATTTTCGGCCTCGGTTTTTTGCCTTTTTTACGCGTTTTCAGGTGTGAGGAATCCGAAAATGACAAAATTTGTATGGTGTCTGTCTGTAGGATGTCTGTTAGTGTGTTAGTCCGTTAGTCCGTTAATCCGTTAGTTTGTTAGTCTGTGTACACGATATATCACGAACAAATGATCGCAGAGAGTTCAGATCAATTTAAAATATTACTTTCGATACTGGCAAGAACCCTATTCATTTGCAACATTCGAAATAAAAAACTTCGTAAGTTATTAGAAATTTACGATTTTCTTAACATGGAAGAATAGGGCAAAAATTCACTTAAACGTGTATTAAATGGAAAATTTTTACTGTAAAAATGTCAGACCAGTTTTAAAATATCAGTTTTGATGCCATCAGTACAATGAACATCAGTAACTATAAATATGCTACTTTGAAAATTTCGCAAGTTATTGAAAATTTACGAATTTCTTAACATGGCAGTATAGGGCAAAATTTCACATAAACGTCAATTTTTAGAGATATTTTCATCGTAAAGATGTCAGACTGCTTTTGAAATATTATTTAGGACACTGGCATGAATATTAATGACTATGCATTTTCCAATATAAAAATTTCGTAAGTTATTGGAAATTTACGAATTTCTTAATATGGCAGAATAGAGCAAAATTTCACATAAACGTCCATCTTGAGGGATATTTTCATCGTAAAGATATCAAACCACTTTTAAAATATTATTTAGGATACTGGCATGAATATTATAGACTATGATTTTTCCAATTTAAAAAATTCGTAAGTTATTTGGAATTTACGATTTACTTAACATGTCAGAATAAGGCGCATATTGAGCATAAACTTCCATTTTGAGGATCATATATACACCGTGACCAATAAGTTCTCATACAACTTTTGAAGCACGTAAAAAAGTTGTACATATGCGTTACTGTAATCCCAATTATTTTGCATTCAATATAGTGGTAGGTATAAAGCTATTGCAAGTGTAAATGTTGTACTAATTATAATTTTCCTTTACCTAGGTAGAATGAAAAAATTGTGATAAATAAATTCATCAAATGAGTGTAGCCGATTGAAATTTTCAGAGACTTGAAAGCCCTGGGGGTGAAGAGCGATTTCATTTGCAGAACTATCAGAATGTGTAATGAGATGTCATATGTCGATGACATAAAAGATCCGAGGTCCGTCAGGACAAAAGAGGCTGTGAAAAGGGTCAGGGAAAGGATACGACGAAACGGACAAAAATCTGCTAGAAAACTAGCACGAGAGCTCGAAATATCGAGGGGATCAATGTTAAACATTCTTCAAAAGGACCTTGGGTACAGGGTTTGTGAAAACGCAAAATTCACGGAGTTTCGTATTCTGTTAAGATTAAAAGGAAGCAAAGGGTGTAAGAAATTCTTGGTTGGCACGCTGGGGATGAATTTGTCTTTTCAGACGAGAAACTATTCATTTTACAGCAAAGTCTGAACCCCCAAAATGACAGAGTATGGTCAGTTTCTATTGATAACATCCCTGAGGGACAGCATTACGTTCCGCGCTATTAAAATGCTTTGTATCTAATGATTTCGGCAGCTATTTCCAAAAGCGGAAATCTCCAGTTAGTTTTCATTGATAAAGGGGTAAAAATCAATGTCCAATATTATAAAACTGAGGTTTTGGAAAAAGTTTTACTACCAAATGTCCAGAGTATGTATGGGGTGGAATATTTCTGCTCCCAACAAGATGATGCCCCTTCTCATACCGCACGTTTGGTTCAGGAGTGGTGCAGTCAAAATTTAGCTGACTTTTTGCCAAAGAACAAATGGCCTCCCAACTCCCCCGATCTTAACCCGCTTGATTATTTTTTGTGGTCATATATGCTCTTCCAACTGAATAACTATAAAATTACCGATTTGAGCAAATTCAAAAATGTAATTCAAACGATATGACAGGAAATGTCAATGGAAGCCGTGCGTGCCGCATGTGATGGATTTGAAAAGAGACTTAAGCCCGCTAAGAAACTAAAAGGCAGAATTATTTCAAAGTATTTATTGTAAAGATACTCTATCATTACTACTTTAATTTTATGCAAAAAGTTTTTGTATGATTTACTTTGTGTTACTGTAATAAAAATTTGAAAGTGTATGAGAACTTATTGGTCACGGTGTACATTAGACAACTTCAAAATTACATTTATGATATTTGTTTGAACATGATTGAATACATATATTCTAATAGGAAATTTTCGTAAATTATTCGTAATTTACGATTTTATCAACATAGCGAAATTGTAAAATTTTCATATAAATATGAAATTTGAGGTTTGTTGCATTGGAAATATAGTAGCATGAAAACTAAACTACGAAATTTACCCTAATAAAATAAATTAATAGATTAGAATAAGATAAATATATCGAAGGGAACAAGGGAACGGTGGATAGCCTATTAGGCGGGGATTTCATTCTGTCACTGATTCAAGCTTTGGTCAAATTCATTTCTTTTAACATGATTATAATGTGTCTCGCACTAGAAATTTATGAGAACATAAATATGATAGAGAACTGAGCAGCCTATGAGCAGCAACCACCTATGCCAACTAGTTTATTAATTATTTTGTTCCAAAAAATTTTTGGAAAGTATTCACAATTTATAACGTTTGCATACAAAGTTTTTATTCTTTAATACATATTTCTACTTTATTCGACGCATTTTACCGCAAATTTTTACTATGAATCCATATTATTTTTATGATGAGTAAATTCTTTGAAGGGAAATCCCATAATATATAAATTCATACTGTTGCGTACTTGGGGGTTCGTAAGTTGTCCGAGAATGAGAGGAGAAACTTTCAAAAATTGAAGAGTTTTATTTACAGAAAATTTCAAAGGAATACAGGTCTATAAACTGAGTATCAGCTTCAATTCCACCAATAAACAAAGCTTAAAGAAACAACTGTCAACAGCAAATCCACAGTACAAAGTGTATAGCAATAACACATAAAGCAAATCTCATTCAAGGAGGCTCAGAACTCCTTCAATAGCACTGCAAGCATTGACGAAACTGACTGAGAAAACTGATCTGGATTTGGCGCGCTGGAGCTACTTTTATACATCTATGCAAAACCCAGAATGTTCGGAAAATTTCCCCAATCAAATACGCTGCGATCGAGTCCCGTAACTCCACATTAGAACGTCCATCTCTGGAGTATCGATAATAATGATTTTCTCGCCAAAAGTCGCCAAAACGTCGCCAAGGGCAAAAGGTCGCCAAATTTCGTGCCATATCCATTACATGCCTATTGGAGTTTTTAATGCGTTTTAAAGGGAAATTTAAGCTATTTTAAGGCGAAAAAGAGCTGGAAATGCAGAAAATTGACATTTTATCAACTTACTAAATATCTTTGAAATAATTTATACAAAAATAAATATAAGTATTTACAATTTCGAAACAATACGTATTGATAAAGTACTAATGTAGTTAGTTCTATAGCTATGATTCAACAGAAAATTTAAAAACATGGTTTATAAAAAGTTTTTTATCTTACAATTATTTATTAATTATTTTGTTTCGAAAAGAGAAATTGGAAAGTATTCGCAATTTATATTGTTTGCATACAAAGTTTTTATTGTTTAATACACATTTCTACTGTATTCGAAGCATTTTACCACAAATTTTTACTATGAATCTATATTATTTTTATGATGAACAAAATCTTTAAAGGAAAATACCATAATATACAAATGGTGTTCGATGCAAAAGTTTCATATACCAAGTTTCAAAACATATGAGTTCATTTCAAAAAAATTATTTTATTTTCTTCAGTACGGTATTCAATGTGCAATATTCCTTTTATTAAAAACTAAGTTTTAACTTTATTTTTAATTGAAAAATTAAATTAGTGCAGACTAAATTCTGTCTTTCATTGAATAATAATAAAAAAAAAGATATTAAAATATAACTTATGACTGCATTTCCATATTTTTAGGACTGAGGGCCTATTAGTCTCAATCTGGGATTTTTGCGTTGTCGATTTCGATAGTTGGAAATTTGTCGAAATCTAAAATTTATCGAAAATATAATTGAATAATTTGAAAGCGATGTTATAATTTGAGAAAAAAAAAGAAAAAAAAAAAACTAATAGTCCTTCGTCCTAAACTAAATTCTGCTTTTGCCAGAATTTCATCAAAAAATTTTTTATTATTATTATTATTATTATTATTGAAAGAAAAATAAAAGAAAATTAATAATAAACAAAAAAAATCACTATATTTAAAGGGGACTAATGTGCAAGTTGTACCTGACGGGACTAATGTGAAAGTTGTACCTCAAGGGACTAATGTGAAAGTTGTATCTCACGGTACTAATGTGCAAGTTGCACCGAACGAACAAACTATTTCTTTCAACGAAAATGCCTACTAACCCTGGACGATAGGTCTAATATATCGTATCATATTATATATCATATTTATCGTAATATAACTCAATACTTATTTCGCTTCCTTCTTCGACTCGTTTTAATACGCATTTTTTATATGCATGAGCAGTCCCCGAAAAACAAAAACATTAAATCATTAAATTCATTTTTTTACTTATTTTTATTTCGTATAATTTCACGCGCACTTTTTATTTCCTAATTCAAAATTATTTAAAAAAAACTTTTTCGATAGCGCTTGTAACGATACTGATTATTATTAATTTTCTTTTCTTTTTCTTTCAATAATAATAATTAAAAAAAAAAGATTTTGATGAAATTCTGGCAAAAGCAGAATTTAGTTTAGAACGGAGGACTATTAGTTTTTTTTTTTTTTTTTTTTTCAAATTATAACATCGCTTTCAAATTATTCAATTATATTTTCGATAAATTTTAGATTTCGACAAATGTCCAACTATCGAAATCGAAAACACAAAAATCCCAGATTGAGACTAATCAACACCTCCTGTAACTGAGCAACACTTTCTGTGATACAGGTTGGATCGTGGGGATTGGATGTAATCGGCCGATCTTCCGTGACGTAGAGCTCAGCTCGGAGGCATTATTACAGGTGGTTTTGCACTAATACGTCCTCAGTCCTAATAATCAGTATCGTTACAAGCGATATCGAAAAAGTTTTTTTTTTTAATAATTTTGAATTAGGAAATAAAAAGTGCGCGTGAAATAATATGAAATAAATATAAGTAAAAAAAATGAATTTAATGATTTAATGTTTTTGTTTTTCGGGGGCTGCTCATGCATATAAAAAATGCGTATTAAAACGAGTTGAAGAAGGAAGCGAAATAAGTATTGAGTTATATTACGATAAATACGATATATAATACGATACGATATATTAGACCTATCGTTCAGGGTTAGTAGGCTTTTTTTTTTTTTTTTTTTTTTTTTTTTTTTTTAATATATGGCAGAATAGAGCAAAATTTCGTTTAAACGTCCATTATGACAAATATTTTGTCGTGAAGATGTCTGACCAATATTTTAAAATAACTTTTTTAATACACTTCATTAAATATGAACATTTTAATTTGGAAATTTTAGTAATTAAAAAATTAAGTTTTCCTTCATATGGCAAATTAGGTCAATACTTCACACGAACTTGCAATGTAGGGATCATTGCATTGGAAATTAATGTACGAAAACAATCTTAATAAAATTAGTCATTTAATTACGATAAGTTAAATGTATCGAATCGGATAGAGTGCCGCTTATGAGGTGCGGCATTTCAATCTGCGACTGCGTTGAGTGTTCTACTATACTCATTCATTTTAATATGAATACATTTTGCTCTCAATAGAAATTAATAACAATAAATATATGATGAGGAATTAAGCAGAATACATCTATGCCGACTTAGTTATTTTAGAAAAGGGAAATAGAATATGCACATAATTTTTACTTTGATTTTTATAACATATTAAGTTAGATTATTTATGATTACTAAGAAACAAATAGAATAGCATTAATAAAATGTTTAATGTTTTATTTTTTTTAACTTTATATGCTGGAGGGGGGGGGGATGAGAAATGAACAGGCCTGAGGAGGAAATTATACGCAGAAAATTTTATGAATTTCAACCATAAAATTTAAAACAATATATCGATCTTTATTTTATTTATTTATTTATTTATTTTTTATTTATTTTTTTTATTTTTTTGCCATTTTAAAGACGTACTAAGATGCCTTTCTCTATCGCGTAAGTAAAGCCATTGGCGAGGAACGTTTGAGATATTTCAGTGCTAAGCTCCAAATTTCGAAAAGGTATTCATATTAATAGAAGAAATAATTTGCCTGTCTGTGTTTGACGTACAGTACAAACTATGGTACGTTTAGTTTAGAAATTATTTTCTTTTACTAATTCGGTTCGCGCATAATTTTACGACTTTAGCAATTCGGCATCGTAACACATGCCCCATTAAATCGTTAAATAAAAAAAAAAGTCCCCTCACACAGACATTTATTAATAGATTTCTGCATTTACTTGAATTATTTTGGAAATTAACTCCCCCCCTCTCCTCCCACACACAAACAAAGAAAAAAATGGTATTATCAAACCGTTATAGTATACAAGAGTTTAAGATCGATATATTTTTCAGAATTTTTCAAAAACACAAACTATAAAATATATGAAGAACCATTTTATAGAAAAAGTATTCAACACAACTCACAACTATTGGTTATAGAATAATGCGAATTTGAATTACTAAAATCGTTAAACAAAGCCGAAACCATTTGTACCTTAAAGGCACTGGGAATATATTCGTATAATTCAAAGCCAATGAAATTCATAGACGACATGAAAATATTGTGAATGGCGGATGTTCTTTGCCTTAGGAATTCAATTTACAAATATTTTAAGACACCTAAATACGAAAAAAAAAATAAATAAAAGGGAAAACATTTGTAAGAAATATTTTGTCAAGTTTTTTATCACCATCCATAAGATTTTTTTTTTTCCTATTAATATTAAATGTTTTATTTTTTATTTAATTTTTATTTATTTATTTTTGGATTATTTATCATAATTTAGTAATAAAAATAATAATAAAACATTTTTTTTTTTTTTTACAAAATTTTAAACTGAATATAATTTTATTATGTGTTATTCTGAAACCCATAGTTATGTCATTCACTAAAAAAAAGTACTCGCATGTGATTTAGAGATAAACTTAATGCAAATCATTTCTGATATATGAACCCCCTATTACACGGCATTGTACACATATTTAATACATATATTTATATGTTCTATAACACAGGCCGTTAAGAATCTTTTATACGAATACTCAATGAATACCTCTCATGATTACTTCATGAATACTCCATTATGGTGCACTACCTTTCCATAAATGACCGGACACTTTCGATTTCAAACGTTTTTTAAAATATCTCAAAAAGTACTAAATAAATCATTTTGAAACTTCAGGAGTGTGAAGAATATGGTATTCGTCATACATATTAATTAAAGTTTTGTGCCGAAAGTGAGAGGGAGACCAGTAAAAAAATAAAGAAAAATAAAAGTGTTTGGCATCACCCTATAAAAAGTCGATCTAGATGTAGCACATCATTATGGGACCCTTTCTTATTATTTGCTTAAATTTTTATGTCTACAACATATAATCAGGGAGACAAAAAGGTTTATTTAAAAAAATGTAAAAAATAGTTTAACCTTTTTAGCTATAACTTGCAAGGTATTAAACCCAGTGCAAAGCTATTTTCAGGAAACTCGATGCACAATATACGTAAGACGTACATACTGCAATCTGAATGCAAAAATATTAAATATCTAATGTAATATGAGTACTTTTACAAAATAATATCTAGCTGCGCATGTGTAAGATTTAGCGAAATTTCATTCGCGTAATTTAATAGCCAAATGTATTGAGCTACTTATATAAAAACCCCAAACGAGTATCGTGTAAACTCAGAAAGTTCTACGGCACAGAATGAACTGAATTTCAGCCGTTCCCCAAAATAAGAAATTGGTAAGGGGGTTTTCTCAGTTTTTATTTACAATTATAGAAAACGGTATTACCATTCATTGAATCAAAATAGAAAAGGGAATAAAACTCCTTATTGTTTAGATTTTTTTCGAGAGAAACAGAATAGCAGTTCATTTTGTAGTTGAGTTTACACGATACTTGTTTGGGGTTTTTATATAAGTAGCTCAATGGATTTGGCTATTAAATTATGCAAATGAAATTTCGCTAAATCTTACGTAAGCGCAGTTAAAAGTTATTTAGTAAAAATGCTCATTTCATAAGATATTTAATATTTTTTCATTTTGATTGTAGCATGCTGTGTTTAATAATGTATGTCGAGTTTCCTGAAAATAGCTTTGCTCTGGGTTTAATACCTTGCATGTTATAGCCAAAAAAGTTAATTTTTTTTTTTTTTGGTAATTTTTTAAAGAAACCTTTATAACTCCCTGTGTACATGTGGTAGAGACTTAAACATTTATACATAAAATGAGAAAGAGCCTGATAAACACATGCTACAGCCAGATCGTATTTCAATCATTACTTTTTACAGGGTGATGCCAAATACTTTCTTTTTTTTTTTTTAATTTTTTATTGGCCTCCCTTTCACTTTTGACGCAAAATTTCTGCAAAATGTTCTTTATACTCCTGAAGTTTCAAGATGATTTGTTTAGTACTTTTTTATATATTTTATAAGACGTCTGAAATCGAAAGTGTCTAGTCATTTATGGAAAGGTACTGTACTTCATGAGCACTTCGTGCCTCCGTGTGTAATTTATTTTTACCTAGTGAAGTGTTATATTTAATTATTGTTGCTACTATTGCCTAGTGGTCAAAATTTCAACAATATATATATATATAGATATATAGATATATTTAATTCTTTTTATTTATTTTTTTTATTATTATTTTATTTATTTATTTATTTATTATTATTATTATTTTAAGCACTTAAAAAATATATAATCTAAAAATTTCTTTTGCATTTCTGTATTTACATAGAGAACTGGCTCCTAACGTTCCGATTGCTAGGAGAAAAATTTAAGTAATCTAAACAAAACAAAAAAAAAGGAAAATGTAAAGTTTTAAAGGACTCGCAAATAGCAGTTTGTTGACAATAAGAAAACATGCGTACGGAAAAAATATATTAATTTCTACTACTTTTCTTTTTTCTTAATCACTAATTTTTAATTTCTTCTATATACATAGTAAATATATCGGATGCCTAATATTTTTCCAGTTTTTCATGAACTTGCACATTTCCGGGTGTTTTAAACACGAATCAATCAATTTTAGAAAACTTCTGTCTGCCTATGTGCATGTTACTTAAAAAAAAAAAAAAAAAAAAAAAAAAAAATGACGCTGTACCTACCGAACCTATGGACAGAATTTTACTGAAGCTTAATATTTGACAATATTTTTAACTATCACTGTTGTTGATTAGATTTTGAGGTATATTGCCCGCCAGGTGCCACCGCTATGCTGCGATTGCCTTCATTTAAAAAAAACCATATAATAGCTTCTATAGTGTGTAAATGCACCAAAATTTGGTGTAAAATGTATATTAACTAAAACTCTGCTGGTTAAATTTGGGTGCATATAAGCCAACTTTTATGCTGAAATTTAATCCCATTTAAGAAAACTCTATATCCCTGATACTACAATATAAAAATACACCAAACTTGCTATGAGAGATAAATTATAAAAATTATGCTTATCGAAATTGAATACACTAAGCGACGAAAAAAAAAAAAAAAAAAAAAAAGCCGCACTTGGATATTTTCATTTTCACCTTCTACAATCGCCAATTTTATCGTTTAAAAAGCAAATTTTCGAACAGATTTTATTATGGTGTCCTCCACATACATTTTAGCTTTGAGTCCAGTGTTAAAACAAAATGCAATTGTCAGGAAAATTGTAGTTTTAGAAATTAATTCAAAAATGGTAAGAATAAGGCAGTTAACGATGCCACAGAAAGTATTATTTTTTGAATGAAAATCAAAAAATATTTTAATATGTGAGATGACAAAATAATTAAATGTTAACGAAATATTGGTAAAATGGTTTTTAGCAAGATATAAATTTTTTTGGCCGTTTAAACTGAAAATTTGGCTTTAGGCGGCCATGTTGCTTATTCAAGCGAGATGACCGTAAGTTAAAAAACTATTGCTTATAAAATCGGTTTGTATTACATTTAGAACATAAAAGATATTTAGAAAAAGTGTTTAGCAGCATAATTTCTTTAACTACAGTGCAACAACTATTAAACAAAGAAGGTTGAAATGACAGAAAATTTGAAAAAATTCCATTCTTAATGAAGAGAATTGGGAAATCTAGACCTCAGATGGCTAAAAAAATTAAAAAATGATTAGTTAATTATTGGACTGAACTGGTTCTCTTTGATGAGTCAAGTTTAACTTATTTCGAGCTAAAGAAAACAAGCAGATCTGACAACGAAAATATGACCGAATTAATGAAAATCACACTTTTAAACAGTGACATATTCTCTGTACATTATGGTACGTAGGTGCATAACTTATCAAACAGTCGGGCAAATTTTTATGCTCCAGGGATCAGTTAACTCGAAATAAAACACAATTTTCATAAAAGTGGTGCCTGGCCGACTATTTTGGAGGTATGTTGGGTATTTCCACAAACAACATTTCAAGATGATATGCACCTTACTACACGGCATCTGTGGTAAGTTTATTCACTTTAAATTGTTAAAATTTCCTATCCATTCCCATGAGAACCTATAATTCTGTAAGTATTCATACCTTTTTTCACTTTAAGTTAAATCCCACAAATGATATAGTAGACCAGACATGGAAATAGTCCTAATCGCGATCCGCTCGGAAATGTTTCGTCAATAAAAAGGTGGGGGAGAGGGGAGACGATTCGAAATTTGCAGCCTACAAATCTGCCAGAACTAGAAAAAATTATTTCTGATATTTGGCACTTTGAAATTTCTCAGATTTATATTAAAACACTGTATAAAACTATGCCATTGCGCGTTAAAGCAGTAATTCCATAGAAAGGTGGAATTAACCCAATGCAGAATACATATTTTTAATAAAAAATTGCTTAGATATATAAGAAATAAATAGTTTTATTTCATATATTAAAATATAACTTGTTTATTTCATATAATAAATCATAATAGAATATAAAGTGTATGGTTATTGCATTATGTTTAAAAAGTAAGTTTCATGCAGATTTTTATAAAGTACTTCGTAGAGTGCAATAAAGCGAATTATTAAATCGAAAATTTACATAGGTATCACTTCATCCCATTGGTATTATACAAACAAGACAGTTTTATTTGTTTCAAACACTAATTTATTACAAATAAAAGTTACTAGTTATTACAAATAAAAAAGGTATAAGTATTTTTTCTGCAGAAAGGCTTTTTTTTTTTTTTTTTTTTTTTTTTTTTTTTTTTTTGTCGCTTAGTGTATAGGTCAACCGAATAAAAGGAGCAGATGTTACAATTGTCACTATAAACAATTTATATTAAAATTTTGATGCAATTTTCACCAATAGATGCTTAGATATGGCCATTTGGAAAATCAGACGAAGTAATAGCAGTACTATCTCTCCGGCAATATACAACTGAATTGAATAAACATAATTTTAAAAAAATATATAACGTAGTATTTTGCATATATATAACAGAAATTTTGAGATACAGAGCCGTAAATGGAATTAAATTGCAGCATAGAAGTGCCACCTTTCGTCCGATATACACTCAATTTTAATTAGCATAATTTTCCATATTATACATCTCTCATACCAAGTTTTATGCATTTATAAATCTTAGAAGCTGAGATATTGCCTTTACGTAAACTGAAATAAATTGCAGCACAGCAGCGCTACCAAACGACCGATATGCAACAAACTTTAAGCAGCATAGCTTTACATAATATCCATCTCATATATCAAGTTTTATGCATTTATACACCACAGAAGTAAAGTTTTAGAAGAAACGAATAAATCCACCGAAAACTGAGCTCGAAAATTTCCATGAATCCAACACGAATACACTTATGTTTGTGAAAATTGCAACACCATGGAAGAAATGTCAGAAATTAATTAAATTTATGAAAAAAAAAAGTCTGAAATCATCACTTTATGTGTCCGCCACGCCGAGCGATGAGAGCCTGTGCACGTCGTATGCAATGAATCATACAGGTTCTGAATGTAATTCTGGGGAATGACATTCCATATGGCTTAGACTAAACGCCAAATTTCAATCTTACTGTGCGTCTCACCAATTGCACGAGCGAGTCGCCGACCAATCCCATACATGCTCGATGGGCGACAAATCCGGGAAATAAGCAAGCCATGGAAGAAGCGAAACCTGTTGTGCACTGAAGAAAGCTTGTGAAGTCTGAGACACATGTGCACGGGCATTATCCTGCTAAAATACAGCACCTGGAATACGTCGAAGAATTGGAAAAATCTCTAGCTCCAAATTTTCCCTTATGTAGCAATCACTGTTGAGGTTGCCCGCAATGCACTAGATGGAATCGGCAATTATACCCAATAGCTCCCCACACCATGAGTCGCACATTACGCGTCGGACATTCGACCCTGTAATGTCTGACGCGTACTCTTCTGTCATTGTAGTCCATATTGTAGCGAGATTCATCGGAGAAAATAATTTGTTGCTCTGGGTACGCCACGTGCTGTGTTGCTGAGCCCATTGAAGTCGGAAGCTTCTGTGATTCAGAGAGAGGGGGAATCTGTGTAGAGGGGCCCTTGCACGCAGTTCATGCTGCAGCAATTGGCCGCAAACCGTGGAGCTAGACAACAAAATACCTGTAGCCGTGCTCCAACGTGGTGCTAACACACGAGAGGACGCTGTACGGTCCGTCACAGCCATGTGGATGAGGTCTCTGTCGTTTCGTGCCGTTGTTTTATTGCGTGCCTTACTGCCAGGTTTTCGGGTTGTTTGATTCTCCTCTGTTCATTTCTTCCAAACACGCATCACTGTTGTGGCATTACACTACGTGCGGGCCATGATTTCTCGATACGAAAATCCACCCTCTCGCACACCAACTATGCGGCCTCGTATGAACTCCGTTAGGAGTTTGTATGGCACCCTCTGCTTTTGACGGGGCATATTGACCATCAATGAAACGTTTACCGCAGACAGATGACGGTAAACGGATTTCAGCGCGCTTTTGCAGTCCTTTATGTACCCAGAAGCGACTGATAAGAAGTCGGTTCTCGTTTCACGCATGCGCAATCGCTTTGTAATTTTAATCATTTGCATGCCTTACCTCACTTTACATTTTCTGTAAGTTTGGTTCAATTTGCATAATCCCTTCATGGTGTTGGAATTTTCAAAAACATGAGTGTAAAAACATCCGCAAAGAAAAAAGCAAACAAAATAATAATAATATTAATAATAATGATAATGATAATAATAATTGAATTGCCTATAATTGTCAATGCCTAAATTATCAAACTAGTATGTTGTGGCCACCACGAGACTTTCTTCTATATTTTCCTATACAAATTCACTCAGTAACAATAATAAAAAAAAAAAAAAAAAAAAAAAAAAGTGGGACTTTGACAAAATTTTGGGTAAAATGTGAAAATTATTCTAAGTTTGTCAAAACACGGAAACCGTGGGACTTTGGCAAAATTGGGGGGAAAATGCAAAAATTTGTTTAAGTTTGTCAGAACACGGAAACCGTGGGAGTTTGATAAAATTAAGGGGAGAGAAAAAAAAAAGTGGGACTTCGACAAAATTTTGGGTAAAATGTGAAAATTTGTTTAAAGTTTGTCAAAATACGGAAACCGTGGGACTTTGACAAAATTAGGGGAAAAAAGCAAAAATTAGTTTAAGTTTGTCAGAACATGGAAACCGTGGGAGTTTGATAAAATTAAGGGGAGAGAAAAAAAAAAATTATTTTTCTAAGTTTTTTTTCATAAAAAGTAAAACAAATCGATAACTTTGTTTTAAATTATCACAGATTTATAGTTCAACCATTCGTTTTAAAGGTACTGACGATACCTTTCGAAAGATACCCATCTTGAAAATTTTTGCCCTATATCACCCTGTGAAAAATTTAGAAAAAGCGGGATGGGAACGCAACGTGTAAGACGATTTTTACCAAAAAGTTGATAGGCACTAATTTATGTCAAGGTGCAACTACATACCAATTTGTATGAAATTCTGTGCAGTAGTTCCAGAGATACAGTTGCCACAAAATTTTGTCACACACACACAGACAGACAGACAGACAGACATTTTCTAAAAATGGTAAAATCGTGTTCTACAGCTCTCAAAACGTGTAAATCCATCAAAAACCCGAAATCGAAAATTTTTACGAATCCAATACTTTATTCTATTGAAGATAGAAGAAAGTAAAAATGTATTTATAAAAATAATTTTATATTGAAAGAAATATTATATTTTTACTTTCTTCTATATGTAATATAGAGAAAGTATTGGATTCGTAAAAATTTTCGACCTCGGGTTTTTGATGGATTTACACGTTTTGAGAGCTGCAGAACACGATTTGACCCTTTTTAGAAAATGTCTGTCTGTCTGTCGGTCAGTCTGTGTGTGTGTGTGTGTGTGTGACAAAATTTTGTGGCAACTGTATCTCAGGAACTACTGCACAGAATTTCATACAAATTAGTATGTAGTTGCACCTTGACATAAATTAGTGCCTATCAACTTTTGGTAAAAATTGTCTTACAGTTTGCGTTGCCATCCCGCTTTTTCTAAATTTTTAACATGGTGATATAGGACAAAATTTTGTATAAATGTGCATAAAGAGAATTATTTTTTAGTAATCATTATGAAATTTACAAGAATTATTTATAATAGAGGTAGTCAACTGGGGAAAAATTTTTGTATGCGTAGAAGCCTCGTGAACAGTCCTGGGGGGGAAGTCCCCCCTCGAGGGGAGTAAATTCTCAAGATGGGTATCTTTCGAAAGGTCTCGTCAATACCTTTAAAACGAATGGTTGAACTATAAATCTGTGATAATTTAAAACAAAGTTATCGATTTTTTTTACTTTTATCAAAAAGTAACTTAGAAAAAAAATCGTACTTTTTTTTTTTTTTTTTTTTTTTTTTTAACGAAATTTAACCAGACTTGGTATTTAGTTGGCCCCTGACATAAACTGGGGCTGATTAGATTTGGGGATCAATCACTCAACAGGTGGTGCTGTGATCGTATTTTTTCTAAATTTTTAACATGGCAGTATGGGACAAAATTTCGTACAAATGTACATAATGGGAGTTATTCTTAACCTGTGATTGTGAAATTAATATGAATTATTGATAATATTAGTAGTTAATTAGGAAGAAAAAATCTCGGTCATCGCTTCCCCCTCCCAGGGGAAAGTACCCCCCGGGGGGGGGGGGGTAAATTTTCAAGATGGGTATCTTTCGAAAGGTCTCGTCAATATCTTTAAAACGAATGGTTGAACTATAAATATGTGATAATTTAAAACAAAGTTATCGATTTTTTTTTTTTTAACGAAAGAAAACTTTGAAAAAAAATCGTATTTTTTTTTTTTTTTTTTTTTTTTTTTAATATTGTTACTGCGTGAATTTGTATAGGAAAATATAGAAGAAAGTCTTGTGGTGGCCACAGCATACTAGTTTAAATAGTAGCAAGTAATTAACTTGAACACTCTTTATCTGATAGTTTTTTAGGCAGTATAAAAAAATAAAAATTGAATAAATAAAACTTCACTTTTGCATAGGTAACAAAAATTTTTTTTTTTCTTTTTAACTAAATATTTCCAGAAGTAGTCTGATGTGAAGCAAAATAATCGTAAGTTTCTACGAAATTCCTTTTTCACAAAATATTAATCATAAACTTATTACAAATTATTAACCACTAGCAGGCTTTGCCCGCTTCGCTGGACATTAAACTTAAATGAGTTCTCAAAATGCCATATCTTTATTAATAACCTAAGTTCTCGCTGTGAGTGGTAGAGGTTTTCTCGCTCGCAAAGTGAGGAGTCTGGGTCTCCACTGTCTTCGGCACAACTTACCCACTTCTTACTTCCCCACCCTCAGCGGGTGAGTTCGAAGTTTTGCAAAATCCCACTAATGTACATAATGCGTACACTTAATCAATATCCACACACCAAAATTCGTCATTCTAAGATAATTCAAAGCGAATTCAAACGGAAAAACATGTTTTTACACATGTTTATTGCCATCCGACTCCGAGAAGGGGAGGGGGGATTTCGAATTTCGTGAAATGCAGTTACAATAAGTGCCGGATGCATACAAACAATTTACGCACCAAATTTCGTGACCACAGAAGTCATTAATAGACAGTATTATAAATAAAAATAAAAAAAATAAATAAAAAATAAAAATTATACAGACACGACATTATTTCATTATTTAAAAACATGAAAATCTGACATTGACAGATTTTAATTTAGTGCCAGAGGCCTACTGCTAAACTTGTTAATATCGACAAATTCTTCTTTAGTTAATTCGTGACGATCTAAATTCCATGATAAAGTTTTCATTAAATCAAACCAATGTGTTTTAGCTGCAGATATTGTAACAAATAACGTTGGAAGTCCAAACTGTCTTATGGCCGCAAAACAACGTTTTTTCTATTTTTCCCAATGAGGGGGGGGGTGTGCCTTGGGGGGACTCATGTCAAAGGTGTGCCTTGGGGGGAACTCATGTCAAAGTTGTACCTTGTGGGGGACTCATGTCAAAGTTGGGCCTTGGGGGGACTCATGTCAAAGTTGGGCCTGGGGGGGGGACTCATGTCAAAGTTGTGCCTTGGGGGGGACTCATGTCAAAGTTGTGCCTTGGGGGGACTCATGTCAAAGTTGTGCCTTGGGGGGGGACTCGTGTCAAAGTTGTGCCTTGGGGGGGCCTCATGTCAATGTTGTGCCTGGGGGGGACTCATGTCAAAGTTGGGCCTTGGGGGGACATGTCAAAGTTGTACCTCGGGGGGGACTCATGTCAAAGTTGGGCCTGGGGGGGACTCATGTCAAAGTTGTGCCTTGGAGGGGACTTCATTCAATAAATCCCCATTCAATAAACCGACTGAAATAGGCCCTTAGCACTATTAAGAGTGTATTATAAAAATTCGACAACGCTGTACCGACTGAAATAGGGGTACCTTGGGGGGGGGGACTCATGTCAAAGTTGTGCCTTGGCGGGACTTCATTCAATAAATCCCCATTCAATAAACCGACTGAAATAGGCCCTTAGCATTATTAAGAGCGTATTATAAAAATTCGACAACGCTGTACCGACTGAAATAGGGGTACCTTGGGGGGGAGTCATGTCAAAGTTGGGCCTGGGGGGGGACTCATGTCAAAGTTGTGCCGGGGGGCCTTCATTCAATAAATCCCCATTCAATAAACCGACTGAAATAGGCCTCTAGCACTAATTAAGAGTGACCTATAAAAATTCGACAACTGTACCGACTGAAATGGGCCTCTAGCACTAATAAATACAAAAAGCACAGCTTAAGTATCGGAACCCTTTGGTGACTTTAAATATTTTAAGCCATTTTTGCGATGAACTGAATTGGCTATCTCAATTGTGCAATTAAAGATCTTGGCGAGAAACGTCCGAGCTACTTCGGTGCCGAATTTCAAATTTTGCCAAAGGGATCCAATACTAAAGCTGTTCCATATCGAATCTGGGTTGAAAACGGAAAAAGGGTAAAATAAATTAGAAATATCAGACCTATATTTATAAATCTGATACCGAATGAAAGGGGCGATTTTGCTGAATCCTGGGGTTCAAACAGTTTTTCGATGCGACAATTAGATTTTTATAAAATAACTAAAGTATGAAATTTAAGTGGCAACGGAAAAACGGATAAAGGGAAAAATAAATTAGAAATATCGGACCTATCATTACAAATTCAGTACCAAATGAAAGAGGTGATTTTTCTGAATCCTGGGGTGTAAACAGTTTTTCGATACGACAATTAGATTTTTTAAAATTAACTAAAGTATGAAACTTAGATGGCAACACTTCATTTCAATCTTTTCATAATTTGTAGTGAAAATCACGCGAATACAAAAGTCTTTAACTTAAAAATTTATTTTTATATTTCATTTTTTCATTCAAAGCATTTTAGTGAAAAGATATTTATGGCGCATGCGCAGGCGTTTTTTACCCACAATTTAAACACTAATTATAATTTTGAAAATTTCTATATATATAATTTCAAGTTGGGTGAAGACCTAAGTTTCTGCCAAGCGCTGTTGAATTCCGTCCAGCCATTCTCGAGTGATGCCCGGACAAACGTGTTTTAGTCTTTTACCCCCTAGGGGGGAACGGGGGGGAATTTCCGAAAAGTTGATAGATATAATTTCAAGTTGGGTGAAGACCTAAATTCCTGCCAAGCGTCGTTGAATTCCGTCCAGCCGTTCTCAAGTGATGCCCGGACAAACGTGTTTTAGTCTTTTACCCCCTAGGGGGGGAACGGGGGGGAATTTCCGAAAAGTTGATAGATATAATTTTAAGTTGGGTGAAGACCTAAATTCCTGCCAAGCGTCGTTGAATTCCGTTCAGCCGTTCTCGAGTGATGCCCGGACAAAAAAAGCGACATTCGGACACGATGACATACACACAGACACACACACACACACACACAGGCAAAATTTTCTGAAGTCATTTTCGGCTTTCATGGGGTGTGAAACGTGAAGATATCGCAAAATTTTTCGATTCCGACAAATTTACAGACAAAACTCTGATTTTATTAATATAGATAATGTATTAAACAACTATAAAGTGCTTGTCGTTATTACTTTCTTCTATCTTTAATAGAAGAAAGTATTGGATTCGTAAAAATTTTCGATTTCGGGTTTTTGATGGATTTACACGTTTTGAGAGCTGTAGAACACGATTTGACCATTTTTAGAAAATGTCTGTCTGTCTGTCTGTGTGTGTGTGTGTGACAAAATTTTGTGGCAACTGTACCTCAGGAACTACTGGACAGAATATCATGCAAATTGGTATGTAGTTGCACCTTGACATAAATTAGTGCCTATCAACTTTTGGTAAAAATCGTCTTACAGGTTGCCTTGCCATCCCGCTTTTTCTAAATTTTTAACATGGTGATATAGGGCAAAAATTTTCAAGATGGGTATCTTTCGAAAGGTCTCGTCAGTACCTTTAAAACGAATGGTTGAACTATAAATCTGTGATAATTTAAAACAAAGTTATCGATATTTTTTTTTTTTTTTTTTTTTTACTTTTTACGAAAAAAAAACTTAGAAAAAAAATCTTAATTTTTTTTTTTAAACGAAATTATCAAAACTTGGTATTTAGTTGGCTCCTGATATAAACTGGTGCTGATTAGATTTGGGGATCAATCGCACAACAGGAGGCGCTGTGATCGTATTTCTTCTAAATTTTTAACATGGTAGTATAGGACAAAATTTCGTATAAATGTACATAATGAGAGTTATTCTTAACCTGTGATTGTAAAATTAATATGAATTATTGCTAATAGTAATAGTTAATTAGGAAAAAAAATTGTGCATGTGGGGGCATCGCTTTCCCCCCTCGGGGGAAGTACCCTCTGGGGTGGGGTAAATTTTCAAGATGAGTATCTTTCGAAAAGTCTCGTCAATACCTTTAAAACGAATGGTTGAACTATAAATATGTGTTAATTTAAAACAAAGTTATCGATTTTTTTTTTTTACTTTTAACGAAAAAAAAAAAAAAAAAAAACACTTGGATTTTTTTTTTTTTTTTTTTTTCTAAGCAAAGGTTTATTTTTTTATCATATGAATGATGTTTCATATCATTCATCCATGGTATTTCATTATTAACCAGGATAAATCAAATTTCTTTCAATTATTAACCAGAGAAAAAATTATCATTAAACGATAACATACAATGTAGGAAAATATTAATATAATATTAAAAAAATAATAATAATTAAAGTCACAGAAAAAATTAATTAATATTAACAAATAGAATTTAATTAATAGCTTTGAGCTAAAAATGTATATCTGTTACATTTAAAAATGATTTTTCAAAGCATGAACATGTATTTGTCATCAGAAAAAAATAAAAATATAAATAAAATAAAATAAATAAATATTATTTAATTTAATACACATTTTGGATAACACTGTTTCAAATTAAGCATTAATTAAACAAAAAAATAAGAAAGAAAAAGAAAAAAATGTTTGAGAAATCCACTTTAATAAATGATATAAAAACGAAACATATCTTTTAAAAGCTACGGATAAAATTGTTGAAATTTTTATTATGAACAGGAAAACATTTTTAAAAAATGAGATGAGAGAGAGTGAGTTAGAGAGAGAAAAAAAAGAGAGAGAGAGAGTAAGAGAGAGAAATTAATATGAAACTTTATTTTTTCAATGCGCTCGCATAAAATGTTAATTAAAATTTATGTTCTGTTACAAATTAGAATGATATAGAAGATAAATGTAGTCAATGTAGCAGAAAAAAGCATTTAAATTTGAATTAAAAAATCTAATTATAAATTGTTTTTAATGTCATCTATTAGAGACAAAAAAATATATATACTAATTATCAAAGATTGTGTTACTCTAAATTAACTTAAAATAACTTTGTTTAGAACTGAAATATGCTGTGAAAAAATGTACGATGTTTAAACGCTTAAATTTTCATTCCAAGACTAATATTAACGGTATGAAATATCTAGGGAAAATAGCATATTTCTTTTCTTCTTTCTTTCGTTCTTTATTTTATTTTATTTTATTATTTTTATTTTTATTTTGGCAAAAAGCACAAATGGTATTTTCTGATCACTGTTCTGTTTTGCAGCTATGATATTAATGAAATCTTTAAACGTGATTAACGAAAAAATATTATCCTAACTGTAATAAACTTTTGCACAAATATTTGTGCAACTTTTAGGCATAAAATAACAATAACATAAAAAAATATATGTTATCGCAAATACTACTCTTTAACTACATTTCTTGCGACCATGGAAGCCTCTGCACAAGTGCGGATTCAACGAGTTCACTAGTAAAATAGGGGAGACAAGCTTTTCGTTGAGAGAAAATAAGCGATAAGATAATACCGAATGACTGAATGCTTACTAAATTCAAACCTGTTGGTCAACTTGGAAACCCTCCAAGATTTTCGACTCGTCCTCACTGCTAGGCGTAGGAAGCGTGGTTATACTATATATATATATATGTATATATACATATACAAATTTATCTTAAATTTTATTCAAAAATAAAATCGTAATTTGTAACAAGAAACTAATATATGAATTAGTTGGCACAGACGCACTCTGCTGAGTTCCCGTTCATATATTAGTGGGATCGGAAAAGTAATGTCATTTACATTACTATAAATTCAAGCAGATAATTTTTTAACAAGCTTTTAATTTTAATCAATGATATAATCACCCTTGTTATTGCAACTTTTTGGCATCTTGTGTACAAGGTTTCAATCCCGGATCGATAAAATCAATTGACCTTTGAGCGAAACCTCTGGAGATCACATTTCGGACTTCATCCAAATATTCAAATTTTCTGCCACTTAGAAAATGTTTTAACGGTCGAAATGAATGGAAATCTGTGGCATAAGATTGGGCGAGTATGGTAGGTGAGGTAATAACTTCCACTTCAATCCAATGCATTTTTCAAGGATTCATCTTAAGCAGTTCGTTCTTACATTATATTTTTCCAGAATAATGCGTTTTTTGCTGATAATCAACATTCGATCCAGTTGTTCACAGTAAATGTCCTCATTTACATTTTGTCCAGGTTTCAGCACTTCAAAATTAACTGTCCCGCGAATACTCCACCACAAAACCGCCTATTGTTGGTGCGAACCGGGTTTAGCTGTACTTTGCGGCGATTCATTTGACGACATCCACTGCCTTTTGCGTTTTATATTATTAAAAAGGACCCATTTTTAATCTCCAGTTAACAAGTGATAAAAAAATATCACTTTTGTACTGTGCCGCTGAAGCAAAAAGTTACATGTGCTCGATCAGTTAGCTTTGTTTACTTCGGAGAGATCATGTGAGACACAAACTGCTTACTTTACCAGTATTTTGCAAATGCTTTTGGATGATAAGATCAAAATTTGTTAAGAGTGTTTGACATTTTCCCGATTGTTTGACACAGATTTGCTTCCAACATGTCATTGTTTAAAGTTCTTTGTCTTCCTGATCGATGCGTGTCAGAAAGATCAAAATTACCGAATTTGAACTTAAAAAGTCACCTTTTAAATTTATGAATATTTAATGCCCTTAAATAAGCATCGTAAAGGATTTTTGTAGCAACTGTTGCGTTACTACCCTTTTTAAACTCAATAGCGTACAATGCCGGATATGTACTTCTTCTAGTATTCGGTCGGGTATTTCACTCTAAAACAGAAGGAAAAAGAATGATGCGCTTTGATAATTTACGAGTAAAAAAAGACACTCTAACCTTGAAACGTCTTTGGTACGAAGTCAAGCACACAGTGAGCTGATAAATGACAACTGAATATCCTCATGCGCAAAAGCGACATTATTTTATGGTTCCCCTAACATTTATTCTTATAAATTTCCATTTTACGTTATAAATTTCATGTTTTACCTAACCTTAAAGTTTGGTCCATGAATTCGGGAATACTCCGTATATATAACGTTTATAGGAATATCAAAGATTACACTTTAAAACTAATCTGACTTATTTACAATAAATAAATCCTTATAATGCAAGTTTGCATGAAATTTTGTTCTATTTGGCCATGAAGGAAAAATTTTAAACCCCGAATATCGTTTTCAAAGTAGAGTATTCACAGACCATAATAATATTTGAAAAATGTTCAGATATATTTACAATTAAAATAATCCCTATAATACACACTTGTAAGAAATTTTGCTCTACTCTCCCACGTTAACCCTTTAAAGCCTGAATTATTTTTTATCTTTAAAATTTTAAATACCAGTAAAAATTGTCTTTTATAAAGTTAAAAATGTGAAAATGCAATATTTTTTTTATATTTCAAAATCAACCTTTGTAAAAATAACAAACGATAGTAATTTTGCATTAAAAAATAATAATAATAATAATAAAACAAGAGAAAAAAGTAAAATATAGAAAACACACACAAACTGATGAGGGTGAAAGAAACAAGGAAATAAAGACAAATACAAAAATGCACGAAAAATATTTAACATGAAGTCATCGAACAACGGCAAGGTAGAGCTTCGAGCTCTGGAATTGTCAAAAGGGGATGCTATTTCCCGTCTATTTTGGACATAATGACATATTAGTCCCATTTCTTCGCCATTTTTGATGCATAAATTCCTTGTATTCTTTACTATCGTCTGAAAGAAGACTCGATAAAACGCTAGATTAGTAAAATAACGCCTTTTGATGTTTTATTGAGCGTCAATGAATATCTAGTAATTTTAGAAGATTTGTCTACAAGAAAAGATAAACATATAAACTATTGAATGCGCGCGCGCTGTAACCGTATGGTAACGATAGACCTCATTGGGTTAAGAAAATCGTAAATTTAGACTAACTAATATAGTTTTAAATTAGAATGTTTAAAATTCATAGGGTTCTTGCCTGTATCATAAATGGTACTTTTCTTTAAGAACATTTGTTCTTGAAATAATATTTATACAAACTAACAAACAAACAAAGAGACTAACATATAGATGACAACATATCGATTTTGGAATTTTCCGATTCTTTAAATCTCAAAACAAGTGAAAACATAAAAAAACCCAGGTCGAAACTTTCCACAAATACCTTAGTTCCTATGTTCTACCATAGGAACCTAAAATTTAGATAATAACCAAATGTAAAATTAGCTTTATAAAAACATCCTGACATACGAGGCGAATGACATCAGTCTAAGAGATATATGCAAATATTTTTTTTTTTCCCTTGAACTCAAGTGTGTTGGCATTTCATGTGCATGCCAAATGTTTCTTTATTTTTTCAAATACAGTCGGCAGCAAAATTATTCGAGCGCTAGGAAAAATTCCTTTGTAAAAAATGTACACTTTATACTGTTTCCTTAAATAAATCCTTGTCGAATCATGTTCTAGTCAGTCTAACAACAGGATTCGATAAGGATTTATTTGACAAAACAGTATTAAATGCAGTTTTTTATATAGGAATTTTTGATAACGTTCGAATAATTTTGTTGCCGACTGTAAGCTAAAGAATTTAATGTTCTTTAAATATAATTTACGGATCATCAATTTGGATTTTACAGAAAATAATATAAAAATCATCTGGTCAGCTATTAATATATAGATAGATAGATAGATAGACATAGATATATATTGGTATTAATTTGTAAAATTAAAATAATCTATAATTTAGAATAGACGAATGCCTGAATATTGTAGAGGGCATAACCTATGTACTAAATGTAATCCGGAAACCTTCTAACTTATGAAACATAAAAATAAGTCTAACTAAGGAAATTAGTAAAACATACAAATAATTCCTATTACAAATATGTAGATTGCTTTGTTACTATTTTATTATGAGAGTACGAATTCTGGTCAAGGTTACAAATAAAAAATAAGCGATCTGCACACAGCATTTTTTTTTTTAATGTGAAGATACACAGATTTATTTTTATTATTATCATTATTATTAATATTACCTTGACTAAACTGCGCCTATTCCACAAAATACAACAGATTGGAAATGTAAACTATGATTTCAAGCAAAAAAAGTAGCTATATATATATATATATACATCCATAAACACACAAAATCTCTTTTATACTGATAGTCCTGTTTGTATAATTTCAATATTTTATTTTTCACTTTTTATACGAATCCAAAAAGGAAATTCAAACTTTAAGTTTTAATATCTCGCTGAGTTTTAATGATAAAGAGAATGTTTCTTTTTTTTTTTTTTTTTTTTTTTTTTTAAATTTCCATTATTAGTTCATTAAGAATTTTTTTTTTTTTTCACTAAACTGAATTATAGTACTTTGGGACCATATAATATATCTGTGATTTTTCGAAAATTAAATTTGTGGATTGTATCGTGTCGTAAAATCGTTACATACTTCAGATGAAACATTTTGGCAGATCCTGTACATTGGTAACACAGGTCTGCAAATTTTCATTTTATTTTCTTTTTCACTGCTTTTCATGTCTTTAGTGTTTTTTGATATGTTGAATTCAGAATTTTTCTTTTCTTATTACGTAAGTGTTTTTTCACAAAGTAAAGATGACGACCAGAAAAGTTTATATAGAAGCCGTAACAGAATTGAAACTATTTATGTATAATATACGTCAAAATAGGCTAAAAATTACACATTATCTTTTTAAAGAATCTTTTCCTTTACATCGAAACTCTGTTTAGTGCCCTTTCCTCCCTTGGGCATAGCTAGAGGGCACTCTTGGTGCAGCCTCCATCGCGAGATATTAGAGTAGACTTCGGACTAGTAACATTTTTGCTTTTGAACATCACATCCCCACCATACCACAAATTCATTCGCCAAACCTAGAGAGCCTCCAAGGAGAGAGACGACAAATAATGAAATTACGCTACGGCGCATGCTCGTAGCAGACATTTTTTCTACCAAACTGGGTTTTGGTAGAAAAATTCGAACACTTCTCAGTCGAATATCAACAGCAAAAGATTTACAGATATCATTGTTTCTTGGTAATAATCCTTTATTTAGCTATAGTTTCGAGCGCAGTGCTTTAAAGCCATCAAAAACACTTTTAAAGGAAGATTTTTGTCAAAAAAATTTCTAAGCCAATGAGAAGTTTACTCGCTATTGTCGCCTCTCTCCTTGTAGGCTCTCTAGCCAAACCGACATTCCACTTCCACCGAGGCAAGTTTCCTCCAACTTTCTTATTTTATATCTGTTTTATATTTCGATTGGGCGTAAATTAAACATAAACCACAACCTACACTAGCTGAAATGGAAAGTATGTAATCTAATACTTGTTATTAACTGAAAGTTGTTTTGTTTGACTTTTCTTTGGAGTTTTGGTGTTAAGAGAAATAAACCATTTAAAACATGCAAAATCCTAAGAATCAGTTGCCAAGAAAGCGATTATCGCCAAAAGATGGCGTAAAAATCGCAGTGATGTTCCGGAAATTTTTCTCCATAGCCAGTGTACGGAATCCGTACTCTACTAGTATATCTGCTCGATGGTAGCCTCCAACAATAATATGCTAACATGTTACCATCCCATCGGCTCTGATACATTCTTTCTGTTTCTTTCATGTAGTGATGAAATTCTTCCCCTTGTGTTCTTCAGTCACATGGTTTATAATTTCCAGGATGTAACTTACAAGACAACATTCAAAAGGTGTCGTCTTCAAAAAATATTGAAAAAATATATATGTGATTCTACTCTTCCTAAAACATCAGAAAGTAAAAAAATTATCGGCTGAAATGAATTACAGCGACCACAAAAAATTATCAAAATTAAGCATATTTGGCGATTTCACATTGTTAGGCGATTGGTTTTGAGTACTTGGCGAAGAAACAAAACACGGTTCTGTTCGTATGCGGCAATCTCGGTGCTAGCGAACAAATATGTTTAATTTTGATATTTTTTGTGGTCGCTGTAATTCATTTCAGCCAATAATTTTTTCACTTCCAGGTGTTTTATGAAGAGTAGGAACACACACACACACACACACACACACATATATATATATATATATATATATATATATATATATTCAATATTTTTTAAAGACGACACGTTTTGAATGTTCCTTGTTAGATGTTAGTTAAAAACAAGCAGCATTAAACTCATTTCTGCAATAAATAAGTAAATAAATAAATAAAACCACATTTTCTATCAAAAGTGCACGTGATAGAAGTTTTGACTATTTTCTCATTAAGCAGCATTTAAAAATACATTAGTAAAGCATATCACCTTGAAAAAAAAAAATCCTCGCAGACCTGTATAATTAAGAGAATTACAAATGAATATTTTACAGATGAATATAGTTAATTTCAACAATAATATTATAAGATCATTTTAAAAGCAGTGCGAACTTTATAACATAAGTAGAAACCTTAATTTAAATATAATGTCTTAAAATAAGGAATTAATTACACATTTTAATATTAATAACAAACAGTTGGCATTATTCTCTTAAAATAATTAATTCCATAGATGTAGTAATATATATAGATCTATCATCCCCATGTTATCGAGCAAAAAATTTTGAGGACGAAAAAAAGTTCTAAAATCAGTCATTCGAAATATTGAAAAAAGGAATAAAAAGAAAAAATGAATTTGAAACTGTACCTGGAGTTTTTCATTCCCCTTTAGTAAATAAATTATTCATAAATTTTATTTACTAAATTATCCGTGTGTATTCCTGAGTGTGATTTACTCGGGAAAAAGCAGCCATTAGAGTGACTTTTCCCGAAAAAAAAGGCATCACTTTTTCCCTCTCGCTGATCAATCTATGTTTTATTACTATATCTATGATTATTCACCATATCAAGCAGTAGTTATTTATTTATTTATTTTAATCAACTAAAATACAATTCTTTGAGCTAATTGGTAATTTTGTATTTGAGTGAACTTGAGTTATCCATATTTATTGATACTTGAATTATTTCTGCTAATTCAACTATTTGTAAGTGGCAACAACGCTCTCTGAAATGCATTTCTTTAGCAATACTCAAGTTAAACGGACAACGCCATTTAAAGTGATCCAGTTTATTAAAATCATTAATAAAATAATTAAATTTTTCAGATACAATAAATAACTCATGTTTTAGTGCATTATGTTAACTCATTCAATTTACTGAATTTAACACTAGATGAGAGAGAGCGTTTCTTCTAGGTAAATAAGGGAAAATTCACTTGAATTGTTTTCTGGATTTCATTTTAATAGAGTAAGAATAAAAGCCCTTCTAGACCAATTAGATATCTACATTCTCGAATTTATTTTACAAATTAAGATAAAAATTTAATTCGAATCACTATACTTGTTTCTACAATAATGTAGAATTCTAAATTTACTTAAAAAATGAAATCTAAATTAATTTTTCTTTTGTCTGATTGATTTTTAAATTTTGCTAAATGTATTAGAGAAAAGAACCTTCTAGATATTTTTAATCTTAAAAGAATTATACTTTATCACGTTAAAAAAATTCTGTAAATCAGTACTTGTGAGGTTATTAGAAGTCATACATCTGTTATTAAAAAAAATTAATTAATAGATAAATAAATAAAAAATCTTTTACGTAAATTCAAAGTTAAAACATGATACAGTTATTACTTCAATTTACCATAAGCTATTCAAACTAAAACTAAAAATAAAACAGAATAATTCTAATTAACTACAATTAGTTCTAACATTTCAAAGCAAATATTTCAAGTGATTCTTGAATCACATTTGTTAAAAAACATTTTTTCTCCAAAGTGTAGTTAAAAATATTAGCTTATCTCTTTATACTTAAAAAAAAAAAAAGCTTAAGCAGCAAAAAGTTTAAATATTCTAGTTAAGTATTTTTTTTTTTTTTTTTTTTTGAAAAGTCTATTAGTATCCCAGTCTATTAGTATCCCAAACATTTATTAAAAATAAGAATTTATCTAAATAAATAAAGCTGATTTTAGTTTGTCCGGAGTTTTGGTTCGTTATATAAATATACAACGTTCAACTAAAAGTGCGAAAACTGGCATACAGTCGGCTGCAAAATTATTCGAGCACTAGCAATAATCCCTGTCTAAAAAAAGTACACTTAATACTGCTTTGTTAAATAAATCCTTATCGAGTCATGTTCTTAGTCAGTCTAAGAACATGATTCGACAAGGATTTATTTAACAAAACAGTCTTAAGTGTACTTTTTTAATATAGGAATTATTGGCTAGTGCTCGAAAAATTATGCTGCCGACTGTACTTATTAATCAGGTTGGTTGGTTGGGTTTTACGTCGCACTAGTGCTGCGCAATGGACAATTGGCGGCGATCTGGGACTCACCACTAGAGGTGGTCCGGAGACATATCATCGTAATTTTGATCCTTCACGGAAGCTTATTAATCAGGGGAAAATCTATCAAACGCCGTACTTTTTAGTTCAGTCGGATAACTGGATCAAACGGTATGAAATAAAAACCCCCATTTTAACTTTAAAATGATTAAAAAGAAAGAAGTATTTGATGCCAAAATAAAAATATAAAATACCCGTTTATTTTTTTTCCCCCAGAAATAAAATGTTTTTAATTTCGCGTGAATAACAGTAAAAATTAGAGGGGGCAGGGAGCTTAGTTACTATACGAAAATAGGTACACTTTTTATCAGGAATTCGCGTGTAAATGAATATTTCATAGAGATATTTGGCATTAGCTTAAAAAAAATTTTTAGTACTTTTCTTCTCTACAGTAAAACAAAATTTTTCGTTTTATCGATAATTTATACTATGTAACTTATGAAGTTCCCTTAATTTTAAATAGTTGTAATTTAGATTATATTATATTATATTTTATTTTATTCATTTATTTATTTTTATTTATTTATTTATTTATTTGTAAATATCATAAAAATATTTTCTTTTTCTTTTTCCTGCATTGAACAGCTTTAGTATCGGACCCCTTTGGCAAAATTTCAAATTTGGCACCGAAGTAGCTTGGACGTTTCTCGCTGAGGTCTTTAGTTACGCAATTGTGATAGCCATTTCAATTTCTCGCAAAAATGGCCAAAAATATTTAAAGTCGTCATGGGGGTCCATACTGAAATTGCTCCTTTTGTCTTTATTTAATATTTTCAATTAAAGACTATGTTAATATTTTCAATTAAAGACTTCAAAAAAAGAGTATAGCTTTGATGTCTGTCGTCTTTGGCGGTTTTTTGGATTTGACGATCTAAAATGTAATACGAAAATATACACGCTAGGTGCATAAGGAATTAATTATATTCGCCAGATGATTAGGCGATAATTTTAAAAAGCATTAAAAAGAAATGGTTCTAGGAAATAACGTCCCGCAAAAAACTTTCCCGGAAAATGCATTGCCTGGAAAGAACATCCCTCGGATAGAGCCCCTTAAATAAATAATAGGCCGGCGCATCACCGCCATTTTTTTGCCTCGTAAGAGGACAGCATTTCCGCTTGGCGATTTTATCGCTTCACTGGTGGTTTTAAGAAATTTTCATCTAAAAATAAAATCGACCAAAAATGATAAGCAACACAAGTAATCTGTTTCTGTTTCTTAAATAATTCATAACATTTGAAAGGGGGGGAAAAAAGGAGCGTACCAATTAAAATTGGAAAGTTTTTTCAACGACTTAATACTATCAGGACACGGAAACAAGACAACTTTGGCGAACCAAAAAAACGTCGCCAAGACTCTACAAACACACAGTAAAAAAACGTTTCTTAAAATAATTTATGGTTATTAAAATACATATTTAGATTTAAATAATACTTTTTTTTTATTTTTTACTTTATAAATGTCAGAAATGCAACGAAAAGTATAAGTGAATAACAATAAAACTTACCATGCAAAGCTGTGCATTAGGTTCCGGGATCCAAGAATCTGGACGACAATTCGCAGCCCATTTTCTCCTTCTTCCATTATCCGAAGGAAACCTAAACAATTTGTATCCTTTTCTGGAGTGTTTACAGCTGTTTATTGCTGAACAACCTCCCATATTGCAGTTTATTTCACTAAAATTACGAGCAAGACGGTAGAAACAATGGATGCCGTTTGTTTATCACGCCGGGTACATGCGGCAACCCTAAGGCAAAAAAATGTCGGATGCGCCAGCTCGTATATATAGGAGCCTTACCCTCGGAAAAAACGTCGCCGGAAATAAATCCCAAACTTTTCGAAATTTCATCCTTACACATTTTTGTTTGTTTAATCACTGTTGTGATACTTGAGTTTCTTCAGTATTACTTTGAGAAATTCTGGGAAAGAGGTTTTTTTTTTTTCAAAATTGGAGCACGATAGTTCATTGAAGGTTTTATGACATGAGTTGTTTTACACTTTTTTTGTAGTGATGACAGTAGTTCTTAAAATGATGAATCATGAACGGACGCCCATTTCTTCCATTATCATCAGAAGATGAAGAATCATAGCTGGAGTCTGAAAAAGAGCCAGGAGTACTTGAGGGACGCGGAATATGGCAATCCTATTTTTCAGAAGATGTCACTAGAGTGGAAATTTCTTTTCCACTTTTTGGCACTATTCTTTGTTGGAGGTGGCTTTTTGAAAACAGAACTTGGATCAAAAGCTTCCTCGGAGATCACATATGGATTGAAAGGATTCCCCAAAAATTAACTAAGAAAGGAAAACTAGCAAACTTAACACTTACCTGTCCCTTTAAAACCACCTTTAATGTTGGAGTGTGTCATAGCTTTGTTCCAAACTAGAAAAATTATTATTCGAAATCAAGCCTTTGTAATGTTGTCTTGGTTATTTTGTTCCAAAAACAAAAGATGATAAATGCAGGTAATATGGCCATACGTTCAGGTAATATGCCCATTGGCATATCTCCAACAATAATGAATTTTTAAAAAAAAGCGTTGTTATTAGGTCTGAAAAGTAAGATATTGAAATTCATTTATAAATTTCAAAAGATCAATAAACCAGCTAAAATATTATGGATAAGAGTAAATATAGATACTTTGTTTCAACAAGAAATCTAATAAACTTACCAGAGACAAATTTATACTATGGGAATGCAAATTACAACAAATCAACAATGGCTGCTCTCCTATATACGTTATCAAGGATTGCGGGCAACACAGTACCAAACTATGTTCTTCTGACTTCGAGTGACTAGATTCAAGGGCCTTCTTCTAGATTTCACTGAAATTATTAACATTCTTTCGAGTTGTTCATATTACCTGCATTGGCCTTGTTACCATCATTTACCTTATAAACATAACTTAAAAATCTGATGTAGTGTTGACAGGTAAAATAATTTGATTTACGTAACTATCAACACTCAGTAAGTCTTTGAACTGTACTTTAATAAACTATAACAGTTACAAGTAGAAATAAATTAATATATATGTAACTGAAACTTACTATAATATATTATGCGTGGAAAAAGTGTCTGCATCATTATGTATATATTTAATTTTTTTTTTCTTGTTGTTGTTGTTGTTGTTAAATAACATTTTTGATCTAAATGAATACAATTTTGATTTAAATGCAATTTAGAATGAATATTGAAAAATACATCCTAAATGTATACGATTCACTTTTTTTTTTCCTTCCTCTTCTGGAGCAAAGCGAATCGATTCGGTAAGTAAAAGCTGGATTTAATCGTTGTACTTGCTATTTTTCAATAAAATTTCTCTATCAGTATTGGCGCTAAAGTTTGCTTACATCCCACAAAATATTTCAAGAAAGTACTTAAACTTAAAAACTTTTCCACATACTATGAAAAATAGTTTAATCACTACCGATTTCAAAAGAACGAGGCCTTTCTTCTTCAGGTGCAAATAAAAAATTAAGTAAAAATATTTTTTAACAGTAGAAGATTTTTATTGTGGAGCCCTGAAAAGCATGAAATAAAAATTTATTCTTATTATTATGCTATACAGGAATGAAAGTTTCAACATTATGAAAATTTTGGAGAGAAATATAGGTATTTCACTTTTGAAAGAGATGAAAGTTTTTTAATATTCAAATTATTTTAAAAAGCTATCGAGACCAATAATCTTATAGTCATTAGTTTTTACATAAGTATTTGTTAAGCCATAAATTTCAAAAGTATCGGAAGCCTTTTAAAATATTTTCAATATTTAAAAAATTTTCATCTCTGGCAAAAGTGAAATATCTATATTTTTCTCTAAAATTTTGTTAGTGTTGAAACATCCATTTCTTTATAGCATGTCTCTGCAAGAATAAATTTTTATTTTATGCTTTTCAGGGCTCCACAATATAAAGCTTCTACTGTTAAAATTTTTTTTTACTTAAATTTTTATTTTTTGTTTTTTATTTATAAAAAAAGCTTCTAAGAAAATGAATCAAAGGACACTGTGTAGACTTTGAAAGAATTTCTTCTATAAATTGACGCATTTTCTATGAATTATCTGCAAAAATTAACACATCGGTGCTTGGAGAATCGAGCTCACGGCACGCTCTAATCAAAAATCAAAAACAGTAAAGAAAAGTCATATAACATGCTAAAAGATTCCAACAAATACTTATAAAAAAAGAATATTGTTCTCGAATGCTTTTTAAAATATTTTGAATGTTTAAAATTTTTCATCTCTTGCAAAGGGAAATATTTAAATTTTTCTTTAAATATGTTGAAACTTTTATTTATTTTTTTATAGCATGTCATTGCAAGAATATATTTTTAATGCTTTTTAGGGCTGCACAATAAAAACTTCCAGCATTTTTTCTTCTTCTTTTTATTTACATTTTTATTTTGTGCGTCTTAGTAGCTAAAAAAGGCTTTTTCAAAAAAAAAAAAAAAATAAATAAATAAATAAAAATAGGATAGTGAGTAGACAACGAAAGATCTTTATTTTATCATTTGACATCTTTCCTATTAATTATCTGCAATAAAATAACAGATCAGCCTTCGAGGATCGAACTTACAACCATCGCGTTATCAACATGACGCTGCATCCAATAAAGCAAAAAGATAGAGCAACATTTACGTTAAAGTGGAGGCGTTTTGTTTTTCAGTGTGACACGAAGACACGATTGTAATAAAAAAACTTCTAAAAAGAACATTTATTTATTTATTTTTTACTTAAAACTTTTTATTTTGTGCTTTTTTAACATCTAAAATATTTTTTATTTTTTAATATATATAAAAGCTTCTTAAAAAAAAAAAAAAAAAAAAAACCTCTTCAAAAATTCTTAGGATACTGTGTAGTCAACGAAAAATTTTCTTTTATCAATTGACACCTTTCATACAAATTATCTGCAAAATTAATACGTCAAACCTCCGGGGATCGAACTCTCGACCATCGCGTTATTAACTTGACACTCTAACCAACTAAGCCAAGGAGCGACAAACAGAACGCCTTATATTTACTTTAAAATGGAGGCTCCTTGTTTATTAGCGTGATACGAAGACGCGATGACAATATACAATTTCATATAAAAAGCTTTTAAAAACATGCCACCTGTAATTAGACCTTGGAGGCAAAAGCAAGGAAGATTCTACTCCAAAAATAATTTATCATGCTTTTAATAATTCACTTTCATCAAGACCACACTGTTTGTTAGTCCAAGTTTTACCTTCCAGACGCACGCCGCACAATCTGGAAAGAAGGCGCTGTTTAATGATTTTATTTTTAACTTTTTATTTTTATTTTACTTTTAAATTCGTCATTCTCTTATGTATGAAATAAGTTATATTCTGATAATATACGGATTTTATTATTGCCCAAGTGTTATTTAGAAATGCTGTAATGCTTTGTTTATCTTTTAATTGTGTGAGTTTAATCATTTGTACATAGAACTGTTTTATATCTAAATTTTTACACAAACATAAATGTATAGTTGCGCATGGGTACAATAGCTTTTTACTACTGTTACTCAAAGCTAAGCTGACAGTTGTTATGATTTTTTTATACCAGTATTTGTCATGAAAGTTTGTACTAGAGACACGTTTTAGAGAAACTATTTTTACTAGAGACAAAATTTAGTTTCTAGATGTCAGACAGATTTTTTTTTTTTTTTTTTTTTTTTTTTTTTTCCGTTTTAACTGTTAAAATTCCTAACAGAAAAACTGAATAAAAATAAAATGAAAATGAAACGTAAGCGGAAATGTTAAAATTTCTATTTTGTATAAACATTTTAATGGCAAATATTATTTTAATTACTAATCTTAAGACAAATTAAAATTTACAAAGACTCTGCATACCATTTCAGTAAATTTACAGAAGATTATAACAGTGTATAAGTAAAATTTCAAACAAGAATTTAAGATTATATTTGCTTTTAGATTATGATAATTCAATGCACGCGTAATTTGATACTTCGAATAACTCGGTAAAATTGTAATATGCAACATTAATCCAGAAAAAGAAAACTATCAACCATATATATTTGAATGGAATTTTTGTTTTATATAATTATTTTTAAATTAATAGGTCATACAAATGATATTATAACAATAAAACAGGGTAGGGTGGGATGTGTGTAACAACGGATGGAAAAGCAAAAAGCTTAAGAAATAGAACAAATATGAAGCTTTATTCAAAATCTACATACAAAATTTTAACTGGAAAAAAAATTCTATGACTGTCATCTAGAAACAAAATTGTGTGTCTAGTAAAAACATTTCCATGTCCTCCTTATAAATTTTAGTTTCCTTTGCTAGCGAGTTCGAAAAATCCCTATTAGAATTCTAGATCGTTTTCCTATATTATTATTGTGTGTCAAACTTATTTAAAAATCTCTGGAAATAAATTGAGTTCCAGACCGTCGCCATTTGCCCATATTGTAACACTACTGCGATGTAAAACACAAAAAACCTCAACTACTCAACCTCGTGCTGTTTTAGGTGAAGAACAGGGATTGTGCAGATATTGTAACACGTGTCTATAAATTACTGAATACAGATCATGTGTTGTTGCTTGGAGAATAAGTTATTCTACTTTCTGTAAAGAGGAAAATGGATGCATCCAGTATGTCCAACTACAACATTTTTTCACATTCCTGTCGTAGAGCCTACGCCAATGCCAAGTGTGTCTGAAGTAATTACGGCATTTGAAAATACACGAATTTTTTATATATGCACGTGAAATTACAGAAAAAGACCAGAAAATGTTGTAAATCTGGAAAATCACCATTTAATTTATAAAATGAACAAAAACTCCAACATAAAATTTCTGATTTTAAAAAATAAATATCACTTAATGTTATACAACTTTGATTTATTTCTTTGACAGTTTGGAGAATAACAAATTAGTTTTTATTAGTAGTATACTACATATATTACTTGTATTATTTAATAAACATTGTTTTATTCGTGTTTTGACTTTAACCCGCATTCATCGTTTTCAAAGTATAGACTAGAAATTCTCGATCAGTTCGTCTCTCCAGGTTATTTCTTTACCTTATATGCATAGCTCGTAAATCTGTATGTCTAGTTTAAGAATTCAGAAAATGACTACTTATTTGATCTTGACGGAGACGGCATTTTTTTTTTTTCTGAGTGTAGTTACCTTACAGAAAAAAGCTTACTTCACAAATACAGCAACTGCAAGGCCCCGAATTTTAAAAGGAGCATTCCGTCGGAAACGGAAGTGCACGCATTTTTTCAAAACTAACACTGTTTTATATTTGGTTCCGTTTACAAAAGCTAAATAAGAGAAATAACGATAACAAATATACATGCTATCTATTAGATCCAAGGTACGCTCATCACAAATGAGTTATAAGGCGATGTGACACTTACCCTGTGGTTACTCTTATACCCCTTCACACAACTGTAATAGTGTTTTTGTCATTAATATACAGCGGCAGATTATTTGGAATATTTCAAAGATTCAAATAATAAATTATTTAACAAAAATTATTATTGAAGTAATAAAATAAAATTCACATAGGAAATAATATGGGAAGAACATCTGAAAAGAAAATCATCATATGCAAACATTTGTAAGAAAGATATTTATTAGAACACTTTTTCGTAAAATCTGAATACTTTTTTTTTTTTTTTTGTAAAATTTTAAAATCTAAGTAACTGAAAGCGTTAAACAAAGTAAAAACCAGTTGGGCCTTAAAGATTTAGCAGATATATTTTTTCACTTTAAAGTTAAAAAGAAAAAAAAAGTAATAATAATATAGATGACATGAAAATATTTTAAAGGATGTATAATAGTAAAAAAAAAAAAAAATAATGATTTTTTGGATTGGGATTACATAATTATATATATGGGCAATTTTTAAGTACATCGAAATCAGGAAAAGAAATATATATATATATCCAGAAAATACTTAATACTTACAATATATATATATATATATATATATATATATATATATATATCGTTTTGTGATAATTTCTTTTTATGAATTATTTAACAGTGTTTTGAAAATAACCCAAACTATAAGATTTAACATGATGTAAAAACTTAATTGTGGTTATTAAACACTTTTAAACGAAAATATTTTTAAAATGGCATCCTTCAATAAAATTTTTTAAATGTATAGAAATCTTAAAAGGCAGCCTTTGTTATTCACAAAACTTAAAAGAAATACAGTGGAAAGTTTTTAATTAAGAAGAAAACTTTAAGCTTATTTTTCTCATTTCTAAGAATTGAAGACAGTGTTTATGTCTTTTGCGACTAGGGAAAAAAAAAAAAAAAAAAAAAAAAAAAACATTAAATTATCAGGAGAATTTTTATGCCAACGATATATTTTGAATGTTATATTTTTATACAGTTTCTTTATTTCTTCAATACAAACATATTCAGTGTTAATTACAGGTTAAAGTTTTCATATAATAACAATTTTAAAAATCCCCAAACATAATAATTTGTCATGATTTTTAAGCATTTGGTTAAAATCTAATTTTTTATTTTTCTTTTAAGAGTTCAATATTACGTCAGATGCAAGAAAGGAATAAAAGAAGCTACTGAGTCAAATATAAATGAATTAAAGAAAAGGCAAAAGTTAAAATTTTTGTTTATTTTCCCTCTTTAAACTGTTTTCATTTCGCGGAAATTCTAATATGTTGAATTATTTCAAGGAAATGTTTTCTTAAACTTTAATCGGTCTCTAGTATTACTTTTTTAAATAGAAAAAAGACTTTCTTTTAAAAGAATGTTACGGAAACATGATGTTATATAATATTCTAAGTATACAAAGTTTGAAAATAGAGTGTTGTAAAATTATTTTGTTATGTTTTTTAATGTTTTTTTTTTTTTTTTTTTTTTTTTTTATAAGTGTTAAAACATAACTCTTTTCGACATGAACATACTCAAAATAATAATAATAATTGTAGGATTTCAATGCATGTTTCCTCATATCATCTGTTAACTAGCAAACACCTGTCATGACGTCAGATGTGACGTAACTGTATTACGTAATCAACAGCGCATCTTCGCTTCTCAGAGAGAGAGAGGTTTATATGAGTCTGTACGAGAAAGCCGTGCTAAACGGCCAGCATTATGTTATTCTTCTTTTCTATATAATTAAATGTTGTGATTGTTTAAAAGACTCTGCTTTTCACTCTGTGGACCCATTTAAACCAACAATGGTTATGGGCCCAGAGGCACGCATCTTACTGCGGACTTTTTAAAAATTTAAATTAACATTCGCTAAAACGAAAGTGCGACTTACTGTTAAGCCTAAGGGCTGAAATCGAAAGTATTTTTGATTCTATTTTTATAACGAAGCTATTATAGGTGATTAAATATGTTACAAATATTAAATTAGAAAAGTTATCCAAAAACAATTTTGACACATGGAAGCTTCAGATAGAAGCTGTCTTAATCAAGAATGATCACTGGTCGTATGCTAACGGAACGAAAATTAAGCCCGATAAAGGCGCCGAAGGCGAAGAAAAATGGCTCGAAAATGACCTTAAAACTAGAGCCGATTTAATCCTAGCAATTACCCTAAGTGAGTTGTGTCATATTAAACATTGTACCACCTCAAATGAAGTATGGAATAAATTAAAAGAAGTTTACGAATCGAGAGGACCGGCAAAGAAAGCCACCCTATTGAAGCAGCTACTCTTTAAGAAAATGACTGACAGTGAAAATATGTCCGATCACCTCAATATTTTCTTTGATATAGTGGACAAGCTAAAAGAAATGGACATTCAAGTAGCCGAATATTTATGATCAATTTTGCTCTTATACAGTATTCCTGACAGCTATGAAAATTTCAGGTGCGCCATCGAAGCAAGAGATGAACTGCCGCAGCCTGAAGCTCTAAAAATTAAAATGATGGAAGAATATGAATCAAGAAAAAATAAAAAGCACCAAGAAGCGTCAAATGCGTATTTTTTTTGCGTTACTCACCAGAAAAATCTTCCTGAAAAGAACAAAAGAGAAATCTTAAAGCCTGTTCAGAACAAGAACACGTACGGCGAGAGAAATTATGCAATCTTCAAATGCAATTACTGTTCAAAAGTAGGGCATAAAGCCTCAGAATGCCGAAAGAAGATCTCAGACAGAAAATTCACTTCATCGAATAAATACAAAGAAAGATCTTTTATGGTTGAAGATAGTACAGAGTTCACGATGGCAGCCAGTAACTCTTTCCAAGAACATTCCGAGTGGTGTCTCGACAGCGGTTCGACATCACACATGGCTCATGATAAAAATTTGTTTACAGATTTTAAACCTAGAATTGGATCATTTATAAAATTAGCTGTAGATGAAACAGCGGAGATCACAGGTGTTGGAACAGTCAAATTAAAAGTTCCCGGTAATCACGGTGTAACCAATTTAAAGTTAACAAATGTTTTGTGCGTTCCAAAATTGAAATGCAATTTAATGTCTATGTCAAAAGCTACTGCAAACAACTGCCGAGTTGTATTTACCGAAAAAGGTGCAAAAATTACGGAGCAGGACGGCTCTCAGATTATAAGTGCTACGAGAAAAGGTGATTTATATTTTTTTCAGCCGCAGGTGGATATCGCTGCATCAACTCAGGTAAGCAACTTTCATAAATGGCATTTAAAATTAGGACATTTAAATGAAAAAGATTTAAAATTATTAAAATCTGAAAATATGTTAAGAGATTTAAATTTTAATAAAAAAGATTCTTTAAAAGATTGTAAAGTATGCATTCAGTCTAAAGAAACTGTGAAACCATTTTGTGAAGAAAACAAATTTCATAGTAAGGAATTATTAGAAGTAGTTTATTCTGATTTATGTGGCCCTATAAATGTTAAATCCCATGGCGGATCACGCTACTTTATTAATTTTTTGGATGATAAATCTCGTTACATTAAAGTAAACTTTCTAAAAACAAAAGATGAAGCTAAGTACGCGTTCCGGAGATATAAAGGAGCAGTCGAAAATCGATTAGGGAAAAAATTAAAATGCTGCATACTGATAATGGTTTGGAATATTGTTGCGAGGAATTCAATAAATATATTGAAGAATGCGGTATCAAACGCGAATATTCATCTCCGATGACGCCTCAGCAAAATTCTAGAATTGAAAGACAAAATCGTACATTATGCGAAATGGCGAGGAGTTTATTAATGCAATCAAACCTTCCAAATACATTCTGGGCTGAAGCAGTAAATTGCGCTGCATATATTAGAAACAGGTGTCCCACTAAAGGAATTAAAGAAAATAAAACCCCTTTCAAATTGTTTTTCGGTTATAAACCAACTGTTAACTATTTTAAAATTTTCGGACAGAAATGTTTTGTTCTAAATAAAAAATCAAAAGGGAAGTTTGAAGCTAGGTCACACGAACATATATTCGTTGGCTATTCAAATGAATCACGCGCTTACAGATTATGGAATAAGGATACCAGAAAAATTGTCATAAGTCGTGATGTGCGATTTATAGACGAATTTGAAACAAATGATTCAGCCACTACTGATCAATTAGAATTAATTTTCCCGTCTGAGAATAAATGGAATGATTGTAATATTAAAAATGAAACTCTTTTCCCTACTGAAAGCGAAAACATCCACAATGGGGGAAACAGCGGATCGATTTCCCATCCCCCTGAATTCAACGGAGAAAGTTTCTCTTTTTGGAAAGGGGGGAAGCGAGCCACTCTCTTTCTGAAGGGAGGAAAGTGGAAGATGTGAGTGGAGGGGAGGAGAGTGCTGACGGTAAATGTAAACAAGAGGAAGGGATTGACAAAAACAATCCTCCTTTTAAACGTGGTCCCGGCAGACCTAAAAAAATTAAAAGTTGGAACTTTCAAAAGTCTTGTAAAGAATATATTACAGATACAAAATATAAAGATGAAACTTCTCAATTAGCTGATAACTCATTTAATGAAAATAATCCCAGCGTAATCGACGCGCTAAATAGAGATTATGCTAAAAATTGGGAGAACGCGATGAAATTAGAATATGATTCTTTAGTTAAGCAAAACGCTTGGGAAATTGTAGATAGACCAAAAGATAAAAAGGTAATTGGGTGTAAGTGGGTTTTAAAAACAAAATTCAAACCAGATGGTCAAATTGAAAAATTTAAGGCCAGATTGGTTGACAAAGGGTGTTCACAGAAACAAGGTATAGATTTTGAGGAAAATTTTTCACCAGTAGCGAGAAGAACTGCAATCGCGTATGCTATTCAAAATGGTTTCACAGTATACCAGTTAGATTTCATTATGGCATATGTTAACGGTGATATACATGAAGAAATTTTTATGGAGCTTCCTGAATTTTTTGAAAATGATATACATGAAAATAAAGTGTGTTTATTAAAAAAATCTTTATATGGACTTAAACAGTCAGGGAGACAGTGGTTTAAGAAATTAGATGAGAAATTGAGAAAAATGAAATTTAACCCTTTGAATTCCGACAAATGTGTCTATTACTCAAAATATCCTTTTGATGCTACTATAATCGTCTATGTCGACGATTTAATTTGTCTCACTAAAAGTGAAGAGCACTATTTTGATATTAGAAATAAATTAGCAGAATCTTTCAAAATGAAAGATATGGGCCTTCTGCATTATTGCTTAGGAATTGAATTTAATCAAGATAGGGACAGCATCACTATAACACAAAAGAAATACATTAAAGATTTATTAAATAAATTTAATATGGAAGATTCTAGAGTGGCAAATACACCTTTAGATAACAGTGTAAAATTAACTAAACAAATGTGTCCAAATACAGAAGAAGAGAAATCATATATGTCAAAAATTCCTTATAGACAATTAATTGGTTCTCATATGTATCTGTCGGTTGCTACCAGACCAGATATCACCCATGCTGTAAATTATTTAAGTCAGTTTAATAACAATCCAGGAAAACCTCACTGGATACCTGCTAAAAGAATACTAAGGTATCTCAATGGCACTAGAAATTTAGGAATTGTTTATTACAGAGACAATAAACCATTAACAGCATTTGTTGATGCCGATTGGGCATCGGATATAAATGATAGAAAATCATATACAGGATATGTCTTTAAATATGCCGGAGGACCTATTTCTTGGGAATCTAGAAAGCAGCGAACCGTTGCTCTATCCACAACAGAATCTGAATATATGTCTCTGTTCGAAGCCGCAAAAGAGACAATTCATATTAGAAATTTCTTAAAAGAACTGGATCCTGAAATTGTATCAAGTCCGACTGCAATCATGTGCGACAATCAGTCCGCACTGAGATTAGTAAAAAATCCTGTTCATCACAATCGCTACAAGCACATTGATATTCGATATCATTTTGTGCGAGAAGTTTACAATAATAAACTAATAGACATTAAATATATATCATCAGATGAACAACCTGCTGATATTTTAACAAAAAGTTTAAATGCATATAAACATGAAAAATGTTGTGATATGATAGGACTTAATACTAAGGACTGATGAACTTAAAAAAAAATATTTAAACTGTGTTTTCATTAAGAAATTAACTGCTTATATTTTACATATTTTATTTTATTATATTAACCATAATTATGTGCTTATAATGCTATTTCTTTACTAACACTTTTTTCATTTTAAGTAACTCTTGCATAAAAATAATTTTCTGTAATTTTTAATATGCTATTATAATGCATAAATATGTTTTATTTTCGAAACATTTATTGAATAAGGGGGAAATGTAGGATTTCAATGCATGTTTCCTCATATCATCTGTTAACTAGCACACACCTGTCATGACGTCAGATGTGACGTAACTGTATTACGTAATCAACAGCGCATCTTCGCTATTCAGAGAGAGAGAGGTTTATATGAGTCTGTACGAGAAAGCCGTGCTAAACGGCCAGCATTATGTTATTCTTCTTTTCTATATTATTAAATGTTGTGATTGTTTAAAAGACTCTGCTTTTCACTCTGTGGACCCATTTAAACCAACAACAATAATAATAATAATAATCTGGGAAATGAAATATTTTGTGCAACCCTATTGACTTATTCTTATGTAAATTTTCTATAATAAATGGTCGTAAAATTTTCTTTTTTTTATATATTTTTTACACATTTTTTTTTTCTTTTATTACACATTTCAAATTATCTTTTTTTTTTACTGTGTGAAATTCGATGTCGAAATTTAAAATTGCATTTTGAAAAATGAACAAAAAGTTTTCGTGAAATGAGTACATCAACTTCAACTAGTTCTACATCCACTTTCATCAAAAAAAAAAAAAAAAAAAAAAAAAACTTAATTACCAAAAGTCTATAAATATTCAATTGTTCCTAAACATACCTATATTTTCAATAACAGACATTCTATTTCCAGTTGTAATTAATATTATAATTTTTTTTAAAGATTCACTTCACACATTTTTGTAGGTAGAAGAGGTTTGCAGAAATTGGTAGACATGTGGCGATTGCGTTCCTGCAAACTCCATCTTAACTTAAATATCTAGATTACTAAGAAAACCAGAGACTTTAATTAAACAAACAATAAGAGTTTATTTGAACCAGACTAATGGGAGGGCGGCCTGGAGATCGATCTTAGCTCAGTCAGCGTATTATTAAATCAAAAATATATAAATCAACAATTTAATTATCTTAAATATCTCACCACAGCAAATAGTCGAAGGTGTAGAGACGGTCGCACTCGTACTCTAATACTACGGCTTCACTATGGGACAGAGGATTCCCTTCTGACCCAGCTTAAACTTTCCGAAAACTAGTAGACACGCACCAACACTCAACACTACTTAACTTCACGCCACTAAATCTCCACTACTCTACTTCTCGATATCCGTCAAACTAAGATTCATAACATCCACTATACGATCTTCCAACATCCACACCATCTACTAAAACCATCTCTATTTTTATACTTCTTCCTACACCCTCCTTTCACTACATTTCAATCCGTACTTTTAAAAATCACTTCTAATTTAACTAATATTCAAAATCTAAGTATTTTAATGCAGCACCCTGCCGACACAAAACTAGCTCGACCTCAACCTTCACCGAGTCACTGGCGACGGAGGGATTTTAACCGCCCCCACTTCCTACTTTGCTGGATCCAGCTTAATTAAAACAACTGTGGTGACGTTCTGACGTCTGAACCTCACAGTCCCCCTCCAAGGAAAAAAATTTAGTCGGGAAAATCCCCAACGGGTTTGATCGAGTAAATTTAAATAGCTTTATTCCATATCTAACTGTCTCAAATCTCTGAAGTGTGAGTGCAGCCGTCACTTAAATTTTAACCGGGTGAGAAAAACTTAAAAATTTGTTAAATCCCTGAGCGAAAACTCGGGGACGCAAAAAAAATTAATTTAAAATTTTAAATAAAAGGCGTACTTTTACCCCGAGAACTCCGGGACTCTGACTGAGTTAAAACCAGGCTTACAGTAGGATTTACACACGTCTTCCTGTTAGGCCAGGAAGGCAATTGTATGATTTTAATGATATATTGTAGATTTATAAAGAGACTCGCATGTACAAATGCGATAATTTCTTGCTGTAGAATCGAGTCTGTAGCACAGATTGTTCATATCCCACAAATAATCTTTTTAACATATCTAAGTGAAGAAAAAGTCTTTGGTAAAATTTAATGGGATTAAATAGGATGTGGAACTTAAAAATCTATCCTGCAGATGAAGTGGCTAGCAGTGTAATTGTCGTCAGGAAAAAGTAGACGTCGGAATGTGCAGGCTATCCACATCCAGGTAAAAGAACTTTTTGACATCTGATTAAGAGATCTTTCATTTCAGATAAAAATACTTTTAACATCAGATTAAGAGAAATAGTCCATCAGAGTGTGTCTGAAATGGGAAAAACTTTTACAGTATACATAGTAAAAAAAATAGTTAGAATTCATCTCTAGAAGAAACTGTGACATGTTCGTCTCTATTAACATAATAGATAGGTTACATACAGAAATATTTCTCCCTCCTTAGCTAAAGCATAAGCGAAAAAAACTGAGCTGTTAGTCTTTTTAATGTTATATGGTTAAACACGCTTTTTATGCTTATAGCTAAAAAAAACATTGTTCCCCCTCTAAAAGTACATACAGATAAACTTTTAGACAAATATTCAACAAATACAAATATGCAGTTTATAAATACATCATTTATAGAAATACAAAAGAAAAAGGGGGGGGAATTTACAAAGGGTCCAAAAAAAACAGTTTATATTACCAGCTTTCTACAGGTGATGGCTACAAGGTAAAAGAACTTAATACATACATAAAATAGATATTTAAGAGAGAACAAAAATGTTGACATTGAAGCAGAACATTAATTTTGATTTGAAAGTTCATGGCTAAATTAAATTTTGTATTTTTAGTTTGGGAAAGTCCATAACTTTCTTAAGAGTTCTTAAAAGATAAAGTCCCAAAAAGGCTTCAAGGTATGTCGAACACTTTGTACAGCTCTGACAGAAATGCACTTGTAATAGAAAAAAAAATATAGAACGGTATCACCTGATGTGAATTTGCAGCTGTAACTTCAGCAAGGTTAGAGGTCTTGGTGAATGTGCTCGATGTACTCGTCAGCTAGGCCACAGGGTTGCAGGCTTTCAGACCGGGGTCTAGGGCTATCCCAAAAGTCTTGTACAAAGGCTTGCTCGGCAGGTGATTCATATGGCTGAGCATGTTGTCGGAGTCTGGCTTGACGCCGGGTATTGAATCAGTGGTGTAACGTGAACTCGTCTGTGCCGACCGAGTCAGGAGCTGCTAGGAATTTATCCATGTGCCGTCCGCTAGCGGCACATGAAGAGGGTGGAGGTCTTTTTCGAACCCTTGCCTTTCTCTTAGGTCGGAAAGAGTCGGTGTGCACTGAATCTGGAACTGCTAGTACCTTCTGTGGGTAATGTGTTCCAGAGGACTTTGAGGAGGGGGCTTGTGGCGGTTTTAAATACTTGTTCCAAGCTTTTTTCTTTTTAATCTGCGGTATAAAAGAGCTATTAGTAAAAGAATAGTCGCGTTTGCGACCAGTTTGCCTAGGAAATTTCACATTAGAAAAGTTTGATGACCCACTACGAGCTCGCTTTTGTGCGACGGGTCTGCTAAAACTAGATTGGTCAGCGAAAGTGCCCTGAACAGATTGTTCGGGAGTTGTAGGAGTAGGTAGTTTATCAGCTGTATAGGAATCAGGAGCACTAGGCTGGGAAGGGAGGTTGGGCGTAAAGACGGACTGTTCGTCAGGTGGGTTTGAACCCGGAACGCTATTACTTTCAAGAGTTTCAGAATATGATTGAGTGCGCTCTTTAAAAATGCGTATCTGGTCAACATTTATGGTATTTGGGGTGCCGTTAAAATCGATTGTCAAATTATTATGTTCTACCTTTAAAACAGAGAAAGGCCCAATGAATTTTGGCCCAAATTTAGCTACATTAGAATCTTTTTTTGAGCTAAGAAAATGTGATTCTAGGAGTATTTTATCTCCCACTTTTACTTCTAAAATTCTACGTTTAAGGTTATAATATACAGCCTGCTGCTCTTGAGCTTTTCTCAAATTTCTCTGAACTTCTGGTAGCAATTCTTCAATATTTCGCGTTAATAAATTGAAATGCGTTTTGCTGTACTAATACCAGTTTTTGAAAGGGGGTCAGAATCTTTCTGCCCAAAAACAATTCAACGGGAGTTTTTCCTGTTGCATTACTTACCGCTGTACGAATCGCATAGCCAAAATGATAGAGAAACTGATCCCAATTTTCATGATTTTGACCAATGAACGTCGCAATCATATTAATTAAAGTTCTATTAACACGTTCGGCCTGATTAGCTTGCGGCCGATATGGAACCGTGAAGACATGTTTAATTTCGAGTGTATCACAAAGTGCCTTAAAAACATTAATTATAAATTGAGGACCATGGTCCGTTACAATTTGAAGGGGGGCGCCGTAACGAGAAATATAATTATTAAAGAAGGCAGTGGCCACTGCTTGTGCCGAAGCTTTACGTAAAGGCACAAATTCAACCCATTTACTAAAATAATCCACCATAACTAACACATAACGAAATCTATTTGGTTTAGAGAGGGGGAAGGACCGATTAAGTCGAGTCCAAGAATTTGATTTGGAAAATCAACTTTAATAGGAATTAATTTACCGGCCGGCTTTACATTTTTATAATTATATTGCTGGCACAAGCGACAACTCGAAACATATTCATTAACAAACTTCCTCATTTTAGGAAAGTAACAGGCATCTTTGAGCTTTTTATAAGTTTTCCTAATGCCAAAGTGCCCCGAAATTGGAGAGTCATGAAACTCAAATAGGATGGCTTGACGAAGAGATTGGGGAATTACAACTCGTAATTCGCCATAAGATGATAATAATTTTGAATAAAAAAGCAAGCCATCAATTAAAGAAAAAGATTGGGACCAGTTTAAGGCAATGGCTGATTCAATTAATGAAACTGACTCAGGATCTTCTAAATACTTATAGATTAATCCAAATTCGGGATCATTTTTTTGTTCTTGGATTAATTGATCTCTCGAATTAACACAGATGCTGGCATAAGCGCTAAAGCTACTTTTTTCTTATCAGATACGAATTTATCGTTTAAGGTAGTGACGAGATTTGTAGACGCACCTTGGTTTACTTGTTCACTTTCAATTTCCTTTACACGAGTTTCAGCCACGTTTGCTAATATTTCGGATTGAACCGGTTCAGCCTTCAAATGCGAATGATGAATATATCAGGCTTTAAAGGTAGAATTTAACTGATCATTCTTTTCATTTAAAGCAAGGGATTGATCTAACCCATTAGATTCAATCCTATTTTCTTGAGTTTGAATAGTACGTGAAAGAACGTCAGCTACGATATTGTCAGAACCAGGTCGGTGTTCGATGTTTATATTAAAATTAGATAACTTAAGAGTCCATCGAATCATGCGAGGGGAGAAGTTCTTTCCAGTTGTTAACCGAGTTAATGCGGCATTACCCGTAACAACTGTTTCTGAAAGTTGCGTAAAATACAAACGAAATTTTTGCAGTCCCCAAAGCACTGCTAAACATTCACGTTCAGTTACTGGATAATTTATTTCTGCAGCGTTAAGCGTACGGGACGCATATGCTATTGGGCGGCCTTCTTGGCTTAAAACGGCACCAATGCCGTACGAAGAAGCATCAGTAGCTACTTGAAATTTAATATTATAATTAGGATGAGCTAGTACAGGAGGAGCGCTAAGTATAGTTTTTAACTTATCAAATGCTTCTTGTGCTTCATTTGACGAATGAAATTTAACTCTTTTCCTTTTGAGTTTAAAGAGGGGCTCGCATATGTGAGCAAAATTAGGTACAAATTTCCCATACCAAGCACACATGCCTAGAAATCTAGAAACTTGCTTGAAAGTAGTAGGAGGGGGCATGTTTAAAACTGGCTGAACTTTTTCATTATCTACAGAAATACCAGCAGGCGTTATTTTGACGCCTAGGTACTTAATTTCCTGTTGTACAAAATGGCACTTAGAGGAATTTAAAGTTAATCCTGCATTTTGCAGTAGAGTAAAAACAGTTTTTAAATGATCTAAATGCTCATTGTAAGATGAGGACGTGATTATTATATCATCGAGATAAACATGTACAAATTTATTCAAAACAGGTTTAAGTATAGTTTCCATGGCTTTTTGGAATGTCGCCACAGCCCCTGAACATCCGAAAGGCATTCGTTTAAAACCAAACGTGCCATTTTTAGTTATAAACGCTGTTTTTGATATATCAGCGGGTTTCATTGCAATTTGAAAGTAACCCGATGTCAGATCGAGAGTAGACATAAACTTTGTCGTTGTGATATGTGCTAACAAATTATCAATTACAGGCAAGGGATACTAAGGATATTTTGTGATAGAATTTAGCCTACGATAATCTATTGCAAATCTCCATGCCTCAGGATCAGTAATAGGTTTACCATTTTTCTTACGACATAAAACAACAGGAGATTCGTAAGGAGAAGTTACAGGCATAATAATATCATTTTTCAACATTTTGTCAATATGCCAATTTATAATATCTTGTTTGGCTTGATCATAACGATAAGGCTTACTAAAGACTGGTTTATTAGTTACAGTGTCAATTTCATGGCAAACAACATGGGTTAAGCCAGGTGTCTCAGAGAATAACTGTTTAAACTGATTAAGAAAATTAACAAAATCAATTTTTTCAATATGAGTGAGGGCACTTTCCTCTAAATTAACAATTAACTCTGTCGGCTCGACAGGTTTAGAATTTGACTTAGAATCATCAATATGTAAAGAGTTATTGGCAAAATTTATTTCAATATTATTTGCTTTCATAAAATCTAACCCTATAATGCAGGGAAGCTGAAGATTGTCGATGACGTAAAAAGGCCAATTAACACTTAAATTATGAATTTTAACATTCAGGCTGACTTCGCCTCGATTAACACAGGACTTGCCTTGAGCCATTGTAATATTTAAAATTGTCCGCTTTAAAGGTTTAAAGTCAAAATACTTTTTTTAAGTTTCATATGCTAGAAAGGAGCGTTCAGCACCAGTGTTCCAATAAGTAGGTATGAAAATACCATGAATTTTTGCATTTAAATTAGGAAGGTCCACCGGACTGCTACAAATCGTGTCTAAACATATGGAGGTGGTTGAGTTATTCAGTGGCTGTTCACCCTCCTCACAAGAGCCACTTACTCGTTTAACTGACGACTCTGGTTATTACGAGAGTTACGAAAATTTCTGTTATTTCTATCAGCTCGAGAAAAGTTTTGAGACTGATTTTGATTAGAACGATCGTTCCGGGAATTTTGAAAGTTATTACGCCTTGCCTGCGGCGATTGACGTTGTTGTTGATAGCGATTGAAATTTTGAGGGGGGGGGGTGAAATTTTCACGCCTAGAATTTTGCTTATTTCTATTACCCCGTTGGCGATTAAAGGTGTTTTCCGCCCTTGGAGGGTGTCGTTCTTGGTATTTAGCTAAGGTTTGAAACAGACTGTCGTAAGAGGTGACAGATTTCAGATCAAGGTAATCTTGAATAGGAATAGTCAAAAGCGGGGTTATAATTTCCATTGCAGCGGCAAAAGATAAAACTAAATCCAGCTGCTTTATAATGTTGAATTTACGTAACAAAAATGTGGTAGGTTTATCATAAAACGACATCTTTGTCGTATAAAGTTCTTGACGGAGTTTGGTTTTATCCACAATAGAAGAGAATGAATTTTTAATTTTGAGCTTCAAATCCTCATACGTAGGATTTTGGCCTAGAGCTCTAGAGGCAATGGTGTCATACCAGATTTTAGCATCTCCTTTTAAGGAGTATTTTAATAAATTAAATTTATCAGCCTCGTCAATTTTACATATATGAAAATACTGTTCAAGATCTTCAAAAAATTTAAGTACATTGTTAGAGCCAGTAAAATAAACCCGAGTGGGGGGGATGTCGAACTGAGTTGGGCGCCGCTGTGGCGTTTGCGTTCCTGCAAACTCCATCTTAACTTAAATATCTAGATTACTAAGAAAACCAGAGACTTTAATTGAACAAACAATAAGAGTTTATTTGAACCAGATTAATGGGAGGGCGGCCTGGAGATCGATCTTAGCTCAGTCAGCGTATTATTAAATCAAAAATATATAAATCAACAATTTAATTATCTTAAATATCTCACCACAGCAGATAGTCGAAGGTGTAGAGACGGTCGCACTCGTACTCCAATACTACGGCTTCATTATGGGACAGAGGATTCCCTTCTGACCCAGTTTGAACTTTCCGAAAACTAGTAGACACTCACCAACACTCAACACTACTTAACTTCACGCCACTAAATCTCCACTACTCTACTTCTAAATATCCGTCAAACTAAGATTCATAACATCCACTATACGATCCTCCAACATCCACACAATCTACTAAAACCATCTCTATTTTTATACTTCTTCCTACACCCTCCTTTCACTACATTTCAATCCGTACTTTTAAAAATCACTTCTAATTTAACTAATATTCAAAATCTAAGTCTTTTAATGCAGCACCCTGCCGACACAAAACTAGCTCGACCTCAATCTTCACCGAGTCACTGGCGACGGAGTGATTTTAACCGTTCCCACTTCCTACTTTGCTGGATCCAGCTTAATTAAAACAACTGTGGTGACGTTCTGACGTCTGAACCTCACAGACAGAAGAAGGATATGTATGTTCCTCGTATGCACAAGGATCGCAGCCTTCCTGTTTTATTTACGTAAATTTGATAATTGTTTATCAATATTTTCAATCGGAAATATTTTTAAATATTATTATAGAACTAACTAAAAAAAATCCTTGTTTGAAAATAGTGGTAAAAAAACAGAATAAAGAGATCATAAATATGTAGGAACGCTGCTATCCCTGTATACGCAGATTCATCTACGAAAATCAAACCATTTTCTTTTATAGCTTCTTCTTCTTCTTCTTCTTTTTTTTTTTTTATCAACTTAAAATGTTATTTTTCATTTTATTTATTTATTTATTTATTTACTTCGAATCGTGCAAATTCCGAAAATTTTCGAAAGTTGTTCATCAATTATTCTAAAATATTTAATAATTTTTTTTTAATAAACGAATTTTTTCTTCTTTTTTTCTTCACATAACTCGATTTCTAAAACTATGTCTTTTCTTTAGAATTGCTGAAAGATATAATATTAAAATTAAGAGGTCTCGATAACTATGTATTTCTTTTCCTTATTACGAGGATACTTGGCACTGGATAACCCATAAATATAGTAATATACATAGATCTATCATCCCCATGTTATCGAGCAAAAAATTTTGATGCCGAAAAAAAGTTATAAAATCAGCCATTAGGGAGTATTTAAAAAAAAAGAATAAAAAGAAAAATGAATTTAAAACTGTATCTGGAGTTTTTCATTCACCTTTAGTAAATAAATTATTCATAAATTTTATTTACTAAATTACCCGTGTGTATTCCTGTGTGTGATTTACTAGGGGAAAGGCAGCCATTAGAGTGACTTTTCCCGTAAAAAAAAGGTATCAATTTTTCCCTCTCGCTGATCAAGCTATGTCTTATTACTATATCTATAGGATAACCAAGTAAAAGCTACAACCTCTAGAACGCCAAACAAAAAAAAAATTGGGAAGCAGACAGCTGTTTCGGTAACATTTGGTATACCGTCTTCAGTGCATAAAGAAATGAGAAAGAAGCGCTCTTATATTCCGTTTAAAAGAACATATTAATTACGTCCGTAAACAAGAAACCAATAAATCGGCTATTTCTAAGCATTGCTGGGAGGAAAACCATAGTTTTAAATTTGATTCAGCTAAAATAATTTGCAGACCTAAATCCACTCATGAACTCGATTTCTTTGAACTTTTTATATCTATAAAAATCTTAATAATACTGTTAATTGTGTACCACATTTATCTAATTGTTAGAAATTTTACATTCAGTCCACATTTTCTTCATTTCTTTCTACATTTTTCACAACTATTTTTTCTTAAATTCCTATTGGTCAATCCCCCACTTTCCGCGTAATTATATCTGTTGATTATAGCAGCCTTTCTCTGTCATTTCTTTATGCACTAAAAACTGTCCACTAAATGCTACCGAAGCAGCTGTCTGCTTCCTTTTTTATTTTCTTTTTATTTTTTTTCAGTTTGGCGTTCTAGACGTTGTAGTTTTTACTTAGTTTCAATATTTTTTTTCTCCTTTCAGACCCAAGGCAATTAAAGTTTTACTTTATTAGAAAAATGTTTAAATCGAAAAATATTTCATTGATCCGAGGTTTAAAAATTAATGCTCATTTTCAGTATATTCCTAACCTTAATTACTACCTAGGCTATGACCCTCATCATCCTTTATTTAATTTATTATATCATTTATCTAATTTATGTTTTTAAACTATAAGTTTTAATTTAATTCACAATCCAATAATTATTAATTACCATGTAGCTCAGAATATACCTTAATTTTCCTATTTAGTTAATAGAACAAAAATGAATTTTTCGCAAGATATTAAGTTTAATATATATATATATATATATATATATTGTCATATACTGCGTGTGAAATCATTTAATTTAAGAATCACTTAACTAAATTAACCAAAATGAGTGTTTGTAGGGAAAAAAACTGAAGTAGAATATTTTTAATGTAACAAAATGTTTGCAATTATACTGTAACACACATTGTTTACACTTATCCTTATAATAGGTGATAATATACAGACCCTCAAATCACCTTGATAAATGTATTATAAAAATATTTTTCATACTTCATGCAATCGTACATTACTTTATTTTATATGCTGAATTAAGCACCGTGCATGGTTATTTTGGTCACAAAAGATTATTTAAATACCAAGATTTTTCTCATTTCATTGTATTTATTTAGAAAGTTTACATTTATTATCATTGTTTTGTTGAATTTACTGAAGTTTACTTCAGGAATTATTAAAAAAACAGTAATCACTATGCATCTTCTTTTTACTTTAAAAGAAAACTTATTTTTATTATTTTTTTTTTTTAATCTGCAGTACTTTTAGTTTTGCAACAAGTATTTTTTTGTCGTTTTGCAGAGAAATAAAAGAAACAAAATGTTTTTTTTTTTTTTTTTTTTCTTTTGTCTGCTGTTTTAATTGTTTTAAAATCACTCATAAACTTGAAAATAATATTTTAAAAATAACTTTTGCCTTAAAACCAATATTATGTGCAATGTCAACTAATAGTTATAAATGCAATTCTTAAACATATGTTTTAGCATATTTTAAGGAAATTTATTTCATGAATGATAACAAAATCAGTAATCAGAATACACACTGAGAAAAACAATAAACCGCCTTCCTCTAGAACGAACAAGTGGTCAATTTCTAAATCATCAAACTAGAAATATAGATTTCCAAGCTATGCGTTTAAGGCACGCCAATAAGCTGAATAGACGAAATGATGGAGAATTTATAGTCAATAAATTTCTAGATGGGGAAACAATATTCTGAATCCTTTCTATTGCAAGAAATTCTCTCTTGATTTTCTAGAATTATGTCATAAACTAAGATTATAGTTGCTAAAACTCGCCTCTCGCATTTATTTGCAGAGATTTTTAAATAAGTTTGACATCGATAATGTAAGCCAACGCTCTAGAATTTCAATAGGGGTTTCTAGAACTCGCTTTCAAATGGGACTAGAATTTATAAAGATGGCATGGAACTATTTTTACTAGAGCCACAATCAAAATTCTAGATGTCAGTTACAGAATTTTTTCTCAGTGCACGCATATTTTTCTTGTAATATAGAAATCTATGATTTAAGAATGTTTTTAGAGAAATGAATATATCAGTGGTTTTTTTTTTTTTTTTTTTTTTTCTACTAGAATTGTTGCTCCAATGGAATATCAAAGATTCTTATTACCACATTAAAAAAATAATAATAATAAAAAGTAAATAAATAAAGACGCATAAAAAAAATATAAAATAAAAATTTAAACTCCTAAATCATAAAATTCCAAGTTCTCTTTAACAAATAACTTAAAACAAATGTTAATTATCTAAAATGGTATTAACTATTTAATCTTAACATTAATATTTATAAAATATTTATCTTGTGTTTAATGTGAAGAACGAAAATAATTTGGAAGCAATTTATTTAAGCTTAATACATTTCTTTAAAATAAACAATCCATAAGTTACATTATTTGAAAAACAAACTTTTTACAAACTTTAAATTTTTTCAAATTATCAATCGTCTACTTAGTATTAAACATGTATAAAGAATTTAGTCATTATTTATTATTGAAAAAAAAAAAAATAAATAAATAAATAAAAAAGATTAAATAGATTTTTTTTTTTTTTTTTTTTTTTTTTTAACTTGCGTGATTAATAAATAATATTTCCTTATTTATCCAATTTAATCCATTCCTTATAAAAAAAATCCTTTATAAAAAGAAATTTTTCGCGCAAAATGAATGAAGGGTAAAGTATAAAACTTTTATGCAACATTTAAATAAATTAATGAAAGTCAAACATAAAACTAATTAATACTAACAAATCGAATTCAATTCAAAGCTTTGAAACGAAATTATGTTCATTTATAACATTTTTATAAAAAATATTTTTTAATGCAATTCGATTCATTTGTCATTATAAAAAGTAAAATAGATTTACTGAAATATTATACCTTTCAAATTAATAAATCTGAATTTTTCGATGACATAAGTTCAAATAAAGCATCCTAATTAAAAAGGAAAAGAAAAAGAATGGTGTTCAATTTTTAAAAAAGTATGTAACATATATTTTAAATGCTACAAATCATTTTGTCGTAATTATTAACTTGGACGGAAAAACATTTAATGAAAGATGATTTTTTTTTTTTTTTTTTTTTTTTTTTTTTTTTTAATGTGCATAAAAAGTAATTAACATTTATATTCCATTATAAATGATATGAAAAAAAGAAAAAAAAAAGAAAATGTAACAAGTGAAGCATTTAAATTACATAAATTGTTTCAAATTGTTTTTGAAAGTCATCGATTACAAATTAAAAAAATACTAATTAACAAAGATTTTATTGCCCCAAATTTAATTTAAATTATTCTTTTAGACTATAAAATATATTTTAGAATATTAATAATAATTTTTAAAAAATTGCATTTCAAGGATGTTTTATTGTTTGAATTTTAAGTAGAATAATATTAGCATTTTTTTGTTCAACACTTTTATTAAAAGCCATACGTTTTTATTATTATTATTATTATTATTACACCAACCTAACGAACGTTGAAACCTGGGCCACAAACCTTAAGCTCTTGATTAACCCAGAAAAATCTAATCTCTGCGTCTTCACCACTGACAGAAAAAACAGGAAATCATTCCGTCCTAGCATCAAATCTTCAACTCGACCATCAATCAAATTTCTAACCCTAAATATCTTGGTCTCACATTGGACACCGAGCTAAGATTCACCAAGCACATTGAAACCACCTCACTCAGAGCATTAAAAAAGCTCAATATTCTCAGAAAATTAAATGGCTCAACATGGGGTTCTAAACCGAAGACTCTCCTCAACACCTACACTGCACTCATCAGACCTGTTCTTGAATATGCAGCACCTATATGGGCTCCAGCATCCTCCTCATCAAAAGATTAGCTTGATACTGTCCAATACAGAGCTTCAAAAATCATCATTGGTGCAGTTTCCTCAACTAACAACCTGAGTGCTGAGATTGAATGCGGTCTCACACCGCTTGAAAGCAGGCGAAAACTGGCCACTGTTAAATTTACCAATAAGATCAGGAACTGCAGCGTGGAACACATCTCAAACGTTACTTTTCGGGCCTGGACCAACAGAGAAAGGTTAAAGAGATCCTCCACGCTCCAATACGACAAAGATATCAGAAATTACATCAATCTGAACCACTCATGCCTTGACATTATTGAAGAACCATATTTTGCTGTCAAACCACCGTCTACTGTTAAGATCAATTTAGACCTGCTGGAACCGTGTTCGAAAAAAGAACCACAAGAAACCATTAAGAGGAAGGGCATGGAAACTATAGCCAAGCTTTCTAAACCTGACCTTGTAACCGCTTACACCGACGGATCTTCCAACTCAGAATGTGACAGAGGAGGTTCTGGCATATTCCTTCTCCTTCCAGATCAAACATCCCTCGAACATCGGGTCGCAGCCGGAAAAATCGCCACCAACTTCACTAGTGAACTGATCGCCATAAAAGCCGCTCTTGCCTTTTACCTCACACAGTCAGTTCCCTCGAATGACATCATCATTTTCTCTGACTGCAAACTGCAAATCTGCTCTGGAGGCCATTAAAGGAGGTAAAACGAGACTCGCCCAAGATATCAACGCGCTTCTGTCCACCATTGTTGCCAGGGAACAAACCTGCACCATCCAATGGGTCCCCGCTCATGTCAACATCGAGGGGAATGAACAAGCGGACTCCCTCGCTAAGGAGGCTAGGAATATAAATCCCCCTCCCATGCAAACCACTTCCTTTGATGCAAATGCCGTCGCAAAACATCAGCTCTGCGGCGGACCTCAGAAGAAATGGTGCCTTCCGGAGCTTAACCTTGACCGTGAAATCACCACTACCATCAGCAAATTACGGACGGGGCACATGAGAGGTATGAAGATCATGTCCGACGGCTCTAGAACCTACGCAGAATGCAGGCGCTGCCCAGGAACTCAGCTGGATCCGAGGCATCTCTTCAATTGCATCTCTGTTGCCTCGACCCTCTTCAACATCGACCTCAACTGCTGCCATGACACCCTTTACACCGAAAAAGTCGGAGATGTGGCCAGGGCTGTGCTCCATGCCTTTGGTCCCAATTGACTTGCCTATACACTTTTTTTTTCTGCACTTGTCACACGACAACAACAACAACAACAACATTATTATTATAATTATTATTTGTATGTTTTATTTTTCATTAAAAGAACAAAATACGTTTTTCTGGTCACAATTTTACTTTCCATGTACCACTTAGGATGGTTCAGTAAAATACCATAAAAAATTTAGTCCTGGTAGAGGGAACTACTCCGCCAGGACTAATTACAGCCACGGCGTATTTAGCGTACATCAGCCACCATTAATGCACACAATTTGGCCTGCTTGAGTATCGAACGCACGATCTTCTAAATAAGACGACACACTAGAATCCGGGTTACCGTAGCCCTTTAAAATATGGTGAAGAATGGAGATTGCGATTCATCTACATTGAAAAAAAAAAAAAAAATCTGTGACTGACAACTAGAAAATAATTTGCGATTCTGGTGAAAATAGTTTCATGCCATATTTATAAATCTTAATTGCATTTGATAGCGATTTCTGGAATCCCCTATTAAAATTCTAGAGCGTTTGCCAATATTATCGTGATCAAATTTATTTAAAAAAAACTTTGTAACTAAATGCGAACACAAAAATCGAGTTTAGTAACTTTTAGTTTATGACCGAATTCTTGAAAATTAAGCAAAAATTTCTTGGAATACAAAAAATTCATAGTATTCATGATAATGTTTCACCATCAAGAAAAGTATAGACTAGAAATTTTCGACCATTCCGTCTATTCATTTTAATTGTTTACCTTATACGTATAACTTGGAAATATATATTTCTAGTTTAGGGATTCAGAAAATGACTATACTATCTGTCAATAAGTATTTGGATACTTTTGAATTTAGACGTTTTGTCAAACATCTAGGAAAATTCTGTAGGAATGAATTTGTAACTTTGTGAGTATAAAGAACATGTTATACCTTATATATCAGAGCAAAAGTTTTGTCCTGAAGAAGAAAAGAGGACCAGTAAAAGCAAATTAAAAATGTTTCAGATAACCCTGTAAATAATAGAATAATGCTTAAAATGCATTTTGGCTGATTATGAGGATTCTTCTAATTATATGTATAAATTTCTACTGGGTTACCACGTATAATCATGCAAAGATAACATTTTCTATAAAATATTGAAAAAAAAAAAAAAGCCACTTTTTACTTCCATTACCATACTACCGTAGGTAATGGAAGTATTGTATTCGGTCCAAAAATTCGATATCGAGTTTTCACCTGATTTACTCGTTTTAAGGCCTCCTGAGTAATATATATATATATATATATATAGTTTTTGGCAATTGGTCAGTGTGTGTGTATGTATGTGTGTGTATGTGTGTGTATGTATGTGTGGAATCTTCTGGCTATTTCCGAAACTAATAAAGATAGAAATACGAAACTTCAGAATTGATACAGGTCTGGTGTACAGATGAATTTTCCAAATTTTGGTGAAAACTGGACAACCAAGTGGGACATCGGAAACCGGAACTGGGACTGTAAGTCCGTATCTCAAAAACGGCTCGAACGATTTTCTTCAAAGTTGCTATCTCTATTACATGTCCTTTCGAATGATATTGTCAGTTAATTGAAAAAAAATTGACAGTCGTCCTGTATAAATAGCTCAATTTCAGGTCTCGCAAATGGGTTCCTTTAAAAACGGCTGTACGGATTTTTTTCAAACTCGCCATATTAACCAGCTTTTAGATATACTATTTAATGTAATTATTGCTTTCCGGTCAATAATTGAGTATGCCAAGTTTTGGTAAGCGTTGGTGTCTCAAAAACGGCTCTAAAGATTTTCTGGAAAATTGTTATAAAAATCCATTTGAGATACACTTTCTCGTGTATTACGTGGTTATTACAGGAAAATTAACGGTCATCCTGTTTAGGTTAGATCTCGGTAATTTGTTTTTAAAAATATATCTTTTTTTTTTTTTTCCCTTATTTTTTTATTTGCTACTCCGTTTTACATGTCTTTATATGCGTATCAATTTTCTCTTACTGGAAAATTCCAAAAAATGCATATAATATCTCCAAAAAATGCATATACTGCAATAATGGGTAATGGAAGTCGTGTGGTTGTTTCACACCAGATTTTTTAAGTGTCACATCTCAACGTGTTACAGCAGACCCAGTATAAGGCCATTTTTAGGAAATTTGGCATACTTCCTTAGACACAACATACTGCAATCAAAATGCAAAAATACTAAATATCTTACAAAATATGAGAATTTATACTAAATAATTTTTAATTACGAATGCGCAAGCTTTTAAAACATTTCATTTGCATAATTTAATAGCCTGAAATATGGAGCTACTTATATGAATGTTTCAAACAAACATCGCGTAAATTCAAAAAGTTATGAGAGATAGAATAACCAGAATTTCAGTTCCTCTCAAAATAAAAACTGAACTATAAAGGATTTTACTCACATTTTTGTTTTTATTCAATCAATGTCCAATGGTAATGCCCAGTGTCAGACTGACTATAAATAAATATTGATAAAACCTTCCTTTTATTTATTTATTTATTTATTGAGAGGCACTGAAATACCGTTTATTTCATTTTTTAAATTTTTTTAATTTACACGATATTTGTTTCATAGCTCAATGCTTTAGCTATTAAATTATGCAAATGGAATTTTTTTAGAAGCTTGTACATGCGTAATTAAAAATTATTTAGTAAAAATGCTCAAATTGCAAAAGATATTTAATATTTTTGCATTCTAATTGCAGTATATACTGTGCGTGTTCTAGTATGCCAAGTTTCCTAAAAATACCTTTGCACTAGGTCTAATACCGTGCGTGTTATAGTTAAAAAAAAACTGGTATGAATCCACCGGACTTTGAGAGCATTAAGTAATTAACTGTTGTATAATTAAATTAAAGTAAGAGAAATCGTTAAATACGCAAAAGAGAATAATTTAATAGGGTGTTTGAGTATTTTTCTGTATATAGTATATTGTTTAAATTAATGCTATTGTCTTTCAAATGGTTTGCGTCCATAGATCATAATGATAAACAAATTTTCGTTGTGACCTTGTAAAACTCTATAAGTGCTATACAGGTTGTGCGACGGTGACCTTTAACATGCATATAAATTTTCAGCTCATTGAGATGAGGCGTTTAAACGTTATATCATTTTAAATAATTTGAGTCCATAAGCCACAATGATGAAGAATTTTTTCTCTGTCCCTGTGAAATCTATAAGTGTTAGATTCTCCAAAATTCATAAAGTTTTGAGACGGTAATCTATAACATGTATATAAATTTCCAACTAAATCAAATGAGGCATTTAATCGCTGTCGCACTTTAAATAATTTGAGCCACAAGCATAAAGATTTTTTTTGCCCTTTAAAAACAATATAAGTGGTAGATTCATTAAAATCTATACAGTTCATACGACGGTGACTAATAACATGTATATAAATTTTCAGTTCAGTTCGATAATATTTAAATCCATAGCATAATTTATTTATATGTTAACGTACTGTAAAAAAATTGTTCCTTTAGACCTTAATGATAAAGAATTTTTCTCTGTGTCCCTGAAAAAAAAACTATGAATGGTAGATTCACCAAAATCAAACCTTAAAACGTGTAAATATACCAAAATCTCAAAATCGTATTTTTGACAGGATTACAACACTTTACTTACATACGTATTTTCGGAAATTAAAAGAGTTTCTTTTTTTTTTTTTCAATTTTTTAAAGAAACAGTTATATATCCATGAATATGCGTGGTAGCCTAAAAGAAATTTATACAGATGATAAGAAAAATCCTCATAATTAAATGCCACAACAAAAACGCATTTCATGTGTTTCTTTTTACAGGGTGATCCAACACATTTTGGTTTTTGTTTAAATTTTTACAGGGTGATCCAAAACATTTTGTTTTTGTTTAAATTTTTACAATTCCCTTTTCCTCTTCAGGACAAAACTTTTACAGAAATATATGAGGTATAACATGTTCTTTATAATCCTGAAGTTTCCAGATAATTAATAAAAAAATTTCTTAGATATTTGGCAAACGTCTAAATTCGAAAGTGTCCAAATATTTATTAGTACATAATACAGTTGAAACCGTAGGTTACGATCCTTAATATGCAAAAAAATGTCATCCCAAAACCAAACCCTCAAGTATCAGGCAATTCCGCAGCCAGATCTTCTGGCGTATTTACAAAAATTCTTTGCAAGAGTCATTTCTTCGGACGAGTAATAAATTCATCAGGAAAGAACTTTGAAAAATATAAACAAGAACGAAATATCATGCGATACGCATTAATTCTTAACACTTTTCAACTGTACTACACGCTTGTCATGTTGTATAAATTTCAATGTTCATTGCGTACGTTATCACACAAGAAATATACAGACAGACAGAAGAACTAAAAGGCATACAGATACGCTATTTGAATTCATACTCACTCTTAAACATTGTTGGAAAGTATTTAAAATGCATAACGCAAAACAAAATGCAGCTCTTAGATTCTAATTGTCACTCCTAATGCACCTGAATATTTTAGTGCAGCCCTGTAAATCTGAAAGTTAACCATATATTCCATTTTAAAAAAATATTTTAATATATTAACAATAAATGTGAATTTATTTATAATTTTTAAAGCAGAAAGTTACTTAAATATGACTTATAGAAAGTTTGAGCCAAAACGCAATGCATTGGCATTTTTTGGGTGTCCTTGTACACAAACCAGTTGTACAGGATGTATTAACGCCATTTTAAATAGGGAGCATTCCATAGTGAATTTGAATAACATATATAATATTTTAAAAATTCTGAAAATATTTACAGACGCTGAGGGCGGGCAGACGAACAGATAGACAGATGAACAGTCGCATAGACAAATACGCAAACTGAAATCATATTCGCACTTAAAAATTGTTAGAAAGTGTTAAAAATGCTTAATGTAAACGAAAATGCAATTCCAGTAAATTTCCAATAATAAAACTTAATGTAACTGAATATTTTTGTGTGGCTTTGTAAATCTAATGCTAATCATAGTATACTCTATAAAAAACATTCTCTTGTGCATATGAATAACATAATTCAATTTCATTAAGAATTTTGCAACGTGAAATTATTTAAATTTGTTTTATAGAAATACATCTCACAGAACGCAATACTTTCGGGTATTCCTGTACACAAACCAGCAGAAGTATTCACTCCATTTTCAATAGGAAACATTGGATAGTGAACTCAAATAGTATATATCAGTTTGAAAAAATTTTATTAATATTTACGAGAGTTAGAGCGCAGCAGTCAGACGGACAGACAGACAAACCGAAGTCATTAAAACTTTTCAACCTTGTTGGAAAGTGTTAAAAAGTGTGAACAGAAATTAGAAAGGGGAAGAAGAAACAGAGGAAGAAACTGGAAAAAAGGGAAAGAAAAGAAAAGAAGGAAGAGGAGAAAGAACAAAAGAACAAGAAAAGGGAGATAGTCCAACAAAAACTAAAGAAGAAAGATTTTATAAAAGCAAAAAAAACAAAATATGAAAGAAATAAACCTTTCCACGCACACATTATTGTAGCAGAAATCTTTTCATTCTATATATATATATATATATATATATATATATATATATATGTTTTTCGAATAGAATCGTTTTTTATTTCCCAATTTCTAAGAAATATTCAAAGATGTCCATGTCCAGTGCTGAAACAAAAATGTGTTCTAATGTACAGTCGGGGGGGGGGGGGCGCAGCACTCGACGTAATTTTGTTGCTAATACATGCAGAAAAATGTAATAAGTATCATTCGACGGGTAATTGTGAGTAGTTTCAGAACATTTACTGAAATTTTGAATTGGGGGTCGTCTACATATTAAAACGCGCACCAACTTTGATTTTTTTCAATGGTAATGCCCCATTTTTATTTTATATTTGAATTCCTGGGATCGCGAGAACGCGAAAAAGTATATTGGTTGTATATTTTACTTATTTTTTCACAGAGTTATGAGCGTTCAAATTTTGAAGGTGCTAATGTTAAATTCATATTTCAAACTTTTATTAATATCTTCACAAAAAATAACTTGATCGATACAATTTTTTTTAACGAGATACAGTGAAGAAACCTAAACATAATCCATCATTACTTTTGATTCTGAAAAATATTTTGAATTTTGAAAAATATTAATAAATTCATATTCATAAAAATTTTGAATTTTGACCTATATTAATTTGTACATAAAATGAATCCTAATGCTGAAAAATATAGGTGTGCAAATTTGCAACTCATTCCAGTTATTAGTTTTCAAGATATTCAGGAATTCAAATATAAAATAAATCTCTCTTTTGGAGTGGTTTAGGGGCCGTCTCTTATAAAGTTTTGCATGAGATAACGAATCAAATCTTAAGAAATAACAAGGAAAATTAAACAAAATATGTTTATTTTTTATTTACGGGTCAAATTATATAACAACAACGTCAAACGTAAAGAAGTGAAATAAAAATGATGATTTTTAGACATTATTGTTAGCATCAAGAATTCAGGTTTTCTAAAGAAGACAAGCCCCGCCCTCATCGTTCTTCAAAACAAAACAATACAGAAAAGAAAAGTAAATGTGACATTGAGTATTCGTGTTAAGCCCCTTATTTTATGTTGATAAAAATGTGCACAGGTAGTATTTACTTCATCGATTACTGGTGGTGAATTTTGAACCTTTTAAATGTACACTCGGGGTTCGACTCCCGGTCCAGGCATTATTTTCACTCAGTCGGAAAAATAAAATTTCAATAAATATTAATCATTTGCTTCATATAATGCTTTATTTTTATTTGTTTATTTATTTATTTCGTAGAGGGGAGTATTATTATTTTAAGGATACTTTAGTATTTAAAATTTTAATAATATGTTTTAACTTTATATATTTTTTAAAATATACTTTAACATTTATAAATATAATTCAACACCTTTTGCGACCGCAGGATTTTGTGATTTTGACAGTAAGACCCGCCTAAGGGCATTATTCTCTCAAAATAAAGTATTTCAGAACAAATTATCTGTATTCACAATTATATTACAAATAGATATACAGTATAATTATATTCTTTCTAATCAATATATTTCTATCCATAGTACATTTTATTGCAAAAATATGAACACTGGGTACACACTTAAGAAATAAGTGACACACAAATTACGAAAGAAACGCCCACTAAGAGTGTTACAGACGTGAATCTACGTCAGCAGTCGCGAAACTGCTAATTAAGAAATTATATTTTCATAGAAATTATAAAACGAATCGTACAGTTCCAAAGGGTTCAACTGACCCAAAACTGGTAATTGCGATTAAAATTGTTTAATATTTACTTCATGAACACTTACAATAATTTATCCGAAAAGATTTAGTTTATGCGTTGTTGTATATATATATATATATATATATATATATATATTATTTCATTTCGTATTTTATGTTACACCTACGAAAGAAAATTTAAGCTTTATTGGTGATCAGTACACCCATAATAGACGCTTTTACTTGAAAAATATTGCACTTTTTTCAAAGAGTACAGTCTGGACAAATCGCAAGTGTAATGTATTTAAACAGACCTAAAATTATTTTAAAAAGTACTAAAGTATATACAAATCAAAGAAACTGAATTATCTTTTTATTAATTTTTATAAATCTTTTTTCCCGAAAGAGTTTCGGCGTAAAACATTAAAATTTTGTCTATAGGATCTTAATTTTATTTTTCTACATTTACTGATAACCCCCTAACATATTTTTTCTTTAACTCTATAAATACTACAGATAAAATATACAAACAGTATATTTTTCCGCGCTGCCAGACTCTCAGAAATTCGAATATGAAGTCAAAATTTTGTGTTGATATTGGGAAAATCAAAGTTGGCGCTCATTTTAATATGTAGATAACCCCTAATTCAAAATTCGACCGCATTTTCAAAAAGTGCATTTAATTTCCTGTTGAATGGTGTCTATTAAATTTTTCTGCGTCAATTAATAATGAAATTACAGCGAGTGCTGCGATTCTTTTTTCCCCGACTGTACCAATACTGGCGCATTTTAAACTTGTTGGAAACTTTTTTTTTTTTTTTTTTTTCTCCTCCATAGAAAAAATTACAATTATTAACTTCTGCAGTACAGTCCAGTAAAGAAAGGGTTAATTAATAAGTTGGTTAATTTTACAGTCGCTAAGTTTAAATACAGTGGGAAAAAAAAAAAAAAAAAAAAAAAAAAAAAAAAAAAAAACATTTGCTGGAAAATGCGATTAAATTGTCTACTACCGGTGAAGTTACTCAATTACCTAAGTGTTCTAAATTGAAGATAGCAGCGAGGTTTTGAAAAAAAAATAATAATCTGTCAGCTATTTAATCAAAAATAAAATTTTACGTAATATTTTTGCATAAATCTGCACTATATGAAAGTATTATATTTTCGTATACAATTTTCATCATGTATATATTTTAATATATATATAGTTACGAAAACGTTAGAGTGCAGCGTTGCAATGAAAGTTTCTTCATTTGTGAGTATGAATTATAATTATTCATATTAGCATTCTGATAAGAATATAGTGTGAATAATTATCAATGCATTGTATAATAAACCTGTCAAACCAAAAATGGCATTGATTTTATCTACAATAAGACTTTTCCCTTTTCGGGAATATCTTTAAATATTTTATCAGTCATATGAATCCTTTTCTGCATTCCTTTTATCATGAAATGTATATCTTTTGGGTTTTAGAAAGGTACGAAACATATATATTTCCAAATAAATAGCAGTATTGTAAATAAAATCGCTCTATAAATTTCTTACGTCTCTTTAAACTTTTATTATACTTGGAAATATTCATGTAATTTTTCTGTAACAAATATGCGTGTAAAAACTATTCGTTCCTTCATGAAACTATTTTATGAATTAATAATAATAATAATAATAATAATAAAATAAAAATAAAAATAAAAAAATAAATCACAAGGTTTTTCAGTAATTTCGGCAGCTAAATTTTTATGTGACTCTTCAAACACCTATAATAAATATAATATGTGACTCTTCAAGCAACTATAATAAATTCAGTTCTTGAATTTGCACTCTGATTATTCTACAATTTCTCTTCCTTTTTTGACCGGCATTTCTTCAATTCTACAACAGTTCCAGCCTATAAGTTTTGCACCTCTTGATCCTACAATAGATCCAGCCCCTAAGTGCAGCACCTCCTGATTCTACGATAGTTCCAGCCTCTAATTGCAGCACCTCCTGATCCTACAATAGTTCCAGCCTATAAGTTTAGCACCTCCTGATCCTACAATAGTTCCAGCCTCTAAGTGCAGCACCTCCTGATCCTACAATAGTTCCATCCTCTAAATGCAGCACCTCCTGATCCTACAATAGTTCCAGCCTCTACGTGCAGCACCATATACCTTTGTTTCTACAATATATACAAAGACTCGTAACTCCTTGGTAACCATAAAAGTCCCATCCATTACTTATCTTCGCTCTTGGATATTGTCTTCACCATTTTCCAGTTGACTTTGTTTTTTATTCAATATAAGGACTTAAGTTGACCATGTGGTACAAAAAATGTATATAAAACTGCTCTGTGGTATGCATACTTAAATCCCTGATGATGCCTTGATTTGTTAAGGCAAAAAGCTTTGGATGATTTTAATCTTTTTAATAAATTTATTTTAGACATGTTTTTTAAAGTGTTTTAAATCGTATTATCAAAATGACCCGTGTTTACTACTTAATTCTCTGTTCGAGATTATTTAAGTTAAATTTTTATTTTGAACATTGTCACAACTTTCGACATACAGTCACTTAACCATAGTGTGTTGACACCACCAAAACAAACGCTTTTTTTATATCATTCTATATAACAACGCCATATACTGATAAATATACTAAAAATTTTGATCAACATAACTTCTCCTAGTAAAGATTTTGCATATGAAGTTTGGTAAATTTTAAAAAATAGATGCTAAGATATATTTAAACAGACATGGAAAATTGCTAAATAGTAGTAATAGCAACGCCACTTGTTGGTCGATATATTTGAAAATTAATCAACATAATCTTCCTTAATATCCATTTTACATATCAGGTTAGGAGAATTTTACATACACTCTAAGACCAAAAAAAAAAAAAAAAAAAAAGAGACTACCAAGAAAGAGTAATGCAAATTTGACACAAACTAATACACATACAGGTTTCGACGGAAAAGGCAAAATTTTAAAGTTTGGCGGCCAATGAATAAACATACGATGCTGCAGTGCACCTTAATTGCCCACCTAGCAGGATATTATACAGGAGAAATTTTAATTATGAGAACTTGAGCCCTTATGTTCAGATAGACAGTATCTACGCCTCGTAAATAGGTGCGCGAAAATATGCATAGATGTCAACATTTTAGAGAGGACGTATAGTTGAGCTCAAAGAAGGGTTGGTCTCTGTTGGTCTAATCGATGAATCGCTCGACATTTGAACAGGAGCGATGCCACTACTGTTGGCAGAAATGTGTGAGCCATGGCTGAACACAGCTTCAAGAAGGAAACAGTCGGCCTAAAGAGAGGACAGAATATGAGGAGGCCTAGGACACATCAGGAGTCAATCGGCCTTAACTCCTACAACCAACCAAAATATGAGGACCGACCAATCATCAGAGCGGCACTCAGAGTCCCAGGTTTCTCATTATCATTGATCTTACGTGCAACTGGTGTTGTTTCAATGACCACAAGGGCAACTGAGAGGCGTCTCAGAGAAAGGAGGCTGAGCTCACAGCGCCCTTTGCGCAGATTACAGTGAACCTCTGTACATCGACAATCCCATTTGCAGTGATGCCGGACAAATTCTACCTGGAATGTCTCTAATTGGAGTAGAATTGCCTTCAACTATGGGTTCCGCTTCGAACTGAGCCTCGATGGGCAGTGAAGACGAGCTTGGAGACTCCACGAACAACGGTTGGATATCGACCAGACTGTCGCCCACCATGTTGTCCGACAACTATAAGTGATAATTTTGTGGACCATTTCATTTCATAGCAGGACCCCTTTGGTTGTCATCCGCTTCTCTCTTACAACACAATGGTACGTAGAAGGTATCCTACGCCTCGTTGTATTGACTTCATATCACGCCATTCTGGGCTTACATTTCTGCATGAAAATGCCCACCCTCACACGGCGATAGTTTTTGCTGCTTGTATTCGTGCTTGGCCAACAAATTCGCCAGATTTCTCCCCCATTCAGAATATCTAGAGCATTAAGAAAAATGTCCAACCAGCTCAATATTTTTCCTATGAAACGCGTCAGTTGGACAGAATTTGGTACGATATCGCGCAGGAGGACACTCGCTAACTTTGTCAGTCATTGTCAAGTTAAATAACTGCCTACATATTGGTCAGTGGAGTTACGCATGATTGCCCGCACAGCCCCCTACATCCATAAGACATCTGTAAATTTTTTAAAATGTTCCATTAAATTTCTATAAACATCTTAAAGGTACCTATTATCATGAAAAGTGTCACTCTTTTTTACATCCATTAGATGTCTGTTAAATAGATAGTGAAAATATCTAAATCTTGTTTTGATCTAACTTTGTTACATCTATTAAACCTTGAAAAAAGCTCGTCTAAATTTCGTCTACATTCAAACATCTAATAGATATCTATAATTAGCACAGAATATCCAGGAATTTTAATGGACATTCTTAAGATATTTTGTACCTTTTATGGATCAACTGGATGTAATTTAGATGTCTAATAGATATAAGTGGCTGTGTGGGTGACTATCTCATTTTGTGAAACTATTTCTCTTGAATAATTCATCCAAATTTTTGAAATTGTAAGTAATGTTTTTTCTGTACACGTATATCACACAGACCGATTTTCATCCCAGTCGGATTACTCCTTCTTGATGAGTCATATTTTTTGCCTAAGAATGTATTATTAAAGCAGAGACTCAGCATTTTCAGAAACGGAGAAAATGCAACATAGCAACCCCATCTGTTGCTGATATACATATGATGACCATATTAAAGTACCTTTATAATAAAATAATTTTAAAAGTATTACAATTATCAAATTACAGAGGCATTTTTAAAAATTCTAAGTAGATGAGAATAATAGAGATAAAATTTACTTACAGAGTTTTAAACGAAAATTATTCCCACTTTCAGTTAAATTGAAAAAAAAAAAAAAAACACATTTGAAATAATATACTGCAATAGGAATGCAAATATTTTAAGTATCTCATGAAACATGAGCATTTTTATAAAAAATGCTTTCACTGCGCATGCATGAAAGATAGGAAAAATTTATTACATAGGTTTAAAGGTAGATATATTGGGCAACTTTTGTCAAAAGTTCATTTGAAAAGAGTAAATGTTAAGCAAATTGTCTGCAAAAGAACGAGTTTAGATTTTAGGTATTTTTCCAGAATTGAAATCCATAAGAAAATTTTCCATGCCGCGAGATTAATTTGAAGATCCAGTTATTTCAACCTCTTTGTAAAAGTTATTTTTTATGAAAAAACCCTTATGATCTCACAAATCATACTAAATAAACAAAATTGTGTAGAAGCTACAAGCTTATAAGGAATTTTTCACAAAATTGTATTTTTGGAGCGTCGTTGAAATAGTTGGATAGAAAGGTTCAAATAAATAGACACGATGATTACTAGGTACAAATTCCCCTTCTCAGTTGAGTTTCATGCCAAAATCAAACTTATTCCGTAATTGCATCAATCCCGCTTCTCCCTATAGCAAAGAGGTTATACATTGATTGAACCTCTTGCCCTATAGATAAATACAGTAAGCCTTTTGTACATCCTGATAACTACACTCATGTATTTTTCACGATTTCAAAGTAAAATTTGCATTCTTTTACGTTTTATGTTTATAAGTTTCCCTAAGTATAGTTTAAAAAATATTGAGTATCTTTCTCTATACTTCTAATTTGTCAGAAAAAAAAAAAAAAAAAAAAAAAAAATCTAATTTTGAGTATTATTCTTATTTGTAGATAAAATTTACCATTCACTTCAGATGTGAAAAGCGTTATGAAACTAGTTAATCGATCATAAGAGGAAAGAATAGTTAATATTGAAATTCCACTTTTGAAGAACTTTTTTTTTCCCTTGTAGTGGTTTTGAATTACAAAAATAGTTGCTTTCGATAAAAGTATCATATATATACTGTTACTTAAGTGTATACTAGAAAGAACATATTATTATGAAGTTCCTTCTTTTGAAGCAAAACATTTAAAAAAAAAAAAATGTTTCAAAAAAATAAATAGGTTTAAATGTTAAAATAATTTTGAAATACTTTTCTAAACCTTTCATATTTTTCTTATTTTTTCTGACTCACTCATTTAATAAATTAACTTTAATATAGTTGGAATTTCGAAACTAATTTAACCTTTCTTTTCTTTGCTACTTTTATTTTTATTTTATTAAAGAATTCCTGTGTGGTGTTGATATCATTTCTATTTTCCTTTTATATTAAATAGAAGAAAATATTGATTTTGTGAAAGTTTTTGATGGATTTACACGTTTTCAAAGAACACTCTTCAACCATTTTTAAGAAATGCCTATCTATCTGTGTATCTATGTGTGCATGCATTACAAAAAATTTGTGGCAGCTCTAGTTCAAGAACTAAGACACAGAATTTCGTAAAATTCCTAAATAGTTCCAATTTGATTTAAATTAATGCCTATCAGTTTTTAATGAAATTTTTTACAGCACATGACATTTCCATCACGTCTTTTAAAAACGTCTAGTAGAGCAGTACAAAACGAATTTTTTATAAATGTTCATAAAGAATTTTTAACGAATTATTGTGAAAGTAAAAAGAATTCTTTCAAATAGTAATAGTGAATTAGGAAATATATCTTGTACATGTAGGAACACCATTTTCCTTAAGAGGGGGTGAGGTGTAGAAGATAAATTTTCAATATAAGTATGTTTCCAAATAACTCGTCAGTACTTTTAAGAAGGAGAGGTTGAAGCATAGATGGGTATTCATTTAAAGCAAATACATTCGTGGTTTTTTTTTTTTTTTTTTTTTTAGTTAAAAATAATTTTTGAATGGAAGCATTTGATTTCCTTTCGATGTTCAGGATAATAAGTATCTGAGACGAAATTGTGGACTTTGATCATGGAAAATAATTTTTAAGGCGTGAATTTATACTTAAAATACAGAAAACTTATACTGACCGAATTTTTTTAAATAGCAATACCCGTTTTTCAAAATTTTTGTTGTTATTCTAATCAAATTAGTACCAAAAGGGTTCAGTTTGTATATTTCCATCAAATTTTCATACAGTTATAAGTCTAGGATACTAATGTTAAGTGAATGCGAAGGACATTAATTCATATTTCTCCATTCCGTTAGAAATAAAATGAAGTTCTCTAAACATATTCCATGCATATTTTTGATTGAAAAACATTTTTAAAAGTTATGAATTTTTTTTATTAAATTTATATTCCTAAAAATTATGAATTATAACCGATATTAAATTTTGCACGAATAGAACAGGCATCAACAAAAATACACTGAGAAAAAAAAAATATACTGTCTTCATTTAGAACGAATAAGTGGTCATTTTCTAAATCCCTAAACTAGGAATATAGATTTTCGATCTATGTGCATAAGGCACGCCAGTAAACTGAATAGACAAAATGACCGAAACTTTCTAGTCTATACATTTCTAGATGGTGAAACAATATTCTGAATACTCTGAATTCTTTGTATTGTAAGAAATTCTTGCTTGATCTTTAAGGATTATGTTATGAACCATAAAACTCGCATCTTGTATTCGCGTCTATTTGCCGAGATTTTTAAATATGTTTGACCTTGATGATATAGGCAAATGCTTTTGAATTCTAACAGGGGTTTCTAGAACTAGCTTTCAAAGGGGAGTAGAATTTATAAGGATCACAAGAAATTATTTTTACTAGAGCCACAACTTAGATTCTGGATGTCAGTTGCAGAATTATTTCTCAGTGTATGTTGTTCAAAGTTACAGCTCATTCCTATCATTATTTTTTTTTGAGTTATAATGATACTAGCAGGCTTTGCCCGCTTCGCTGGACATTAAACTTAAATGAGTTGTCAAAATCCCATATCTTTATTAATAACCTAAGTTCTCGTTGTGATTGGTAGAGGTTTTCTTGCTCGCAAAGTGAGGAGTCTGGGTCTCCACTGTCTTCGGCACAACTTACCCACTCCTTACTTCCCCTTCCTCAGCGGGTGAGTTCGAAGTTTTGCAAAATCCCACTAATGTACATAATGCGTACACTTAATCAATCTCCGCACACCAAAGTTCGCCATTCTAAGATAATTCAAAGCGAATTCAAACGGAAAAACATGTTTTTACACATGTTTATTGGGAACAACTTCAGTATAACCCCACAACAATATTTGGTGATTTTTTTGTTGGCGATTATGGCTAAATCATAAATCTAAAAATCATAAATCATATATGATAAATGATAAAATCATAATCTAAATCATAAAACATAAAACATAAAATCCGAAGCAGGACATTTTGGTCCCGCCGTTTTGGTCCCGCCACTTTGGTCCCGCCATTTTGGTCCTGCCGTTTTGGTCCCGAGGATATTTTGGTCCCTGGCCATTTTGGTCCCGAGACATTTTGGTCCCACCAATTTTTTGCAATTTTTTAAATATGTATCAGTTTTTTAATATGATAACATATTTATTGATACGGGAAAATTGAAGTGCTCTTAGAATATCTTACACAAAAATATATAAATTTTCGACATTACGATTGCTGCCTAGCTATTGAGATTCGGATAACTTTGTACTAATTTTTTTACGAACGTTTTATTTATTTATTTTATGAAATTGCCCTTTTTTTCAATTGATATTTTTTTAATTTGATTTCGATTTAACTTACTTCAATTGCAATTTGAATTTTAATTTACTATCAGTGACAACATTTTGTGATTTTAAAAGTATTGTTAACAATAACAACAGTAGATAAAATTTGAATTATTTTAAAAATAATAAAATACAGAAAAACTTTGTTTAAAAAAAGGGAAAAAGAAAGAAAGAAAACCTTACGATATTAAATATAATTTGCTTTTAGTGGCAGGATGCTATTTTTTTCAAAGAATTAATTATTGACCTGCTCCCATCATAGACTCTTCTTCATAAGCATAAGCTTGGGATCATTTATGAAGTTCTTGAATTTATATATGAATTTATTCATAAATATATATATGTGTGTATGTGTGTGTGTGTGAGAGAGAGAGATACGTTTCATTCGATTTGATTGTGATTTAATTTTTATCATTAATCTAAGAGGAATTTATTTCAAAATCTGTGTTATATTTATAATAATAATAATAAAATGCATGTTTGTTTGTCCGTGATACTTAATTACGTTAACCGTGTATATATGTGTATAAATTACTTTTCTTTCAATTACAATGGTTTTATTTTAAAAAGGAAAAAATGTAAGTAGTCCAATATTTAATTAACTGTGCGCATTACAAGCATAAATGTTCAGAAAATGCTGATGTACAATTTTTTATCTTTTTAGTTTAATATTATGTTTAAAAAAAAAAAAAAAAAAAAATAAATAAATCTGTCTGATATGTCTCTATGACTGAAAGTAATGCCCGCATTGAAATCTCTGTAGCACACTGAGATTCGTTTCGCACCTGTTTCTCCCACAGACAATAAAAAGGCATTTCACTCTTTTGTTTCAGCGCATTTGAAAAAAAAAAAAGCGGGGGGTGGGGGGTGGGAGGGGCTTTTAATGGACATTTTCTTAAACAATATTGTAAGGGGTTATATTGGAATAAAAATGCTTTTCCAATTCTATGTGATATGTAACTATTTCCTGTGTTTGACAAATATATCCGGATTGACAGAGAAGAAAATGAGACAAGTTTAGCAGATCTGTACAAATTATTCCTAAGATCATTATTTAGGTTCCTCGTATCTTCTTTTATTATTAAACTCTAACATTTAGGAGATGCTTTGATAAAGCATTGATTTCCTACAAATTTTGTATTCGAGCACTCTAAATATGAATTTGATAATTAAGAGCCGCATTACAGTGTTTTATATTAAAAACCTTGTATTTTATTTAAACTAAAATTTTGCAGACTTAGATAAGTTAACAATGCTTAGATCTGCGCTAATAACTAATATCTTTATCATTCAAAATTCGATCCGAAATAATAACTTTTCTGTTCCATGTGTCCTATAGTTACATCATTTTCAACAAAGGTTGTAGATATTCAACTCTCCAATTGAAAATATTCGTCTAAGTTCTCTTTTGCCCGAAGTTCTCTCATGTACGAGTATTTGCTGTCCTTTTTTCTCTATCGTACAAAGAAAAAATCTAAATCTCAAAATTTTAGACATTTTTTCAGTTTTATTTGTTACTACAACTTTCTGTTGCATAATAATAATAACCATAATAATAATAATAATAATAATAATTTTCCTACCCCCATGTTTTCAAGTCAAATGACAAAAATTCGAAATATGAAGAAGAATTTCGCTTTTTTTTCTGTAATACTTTGATCATTCCTGATATCGGGACCAAAATGGCGGGACCAAAGTGGCGGGACCAAAACGGCAGGACCAAAACGGCGGGACCAAAATTTCCACGTGACCAAAGTGGCGGGACCAAAGTGTCATGTACCCACATAAAATCATAAATCCAAAATAAACAACATATTAGGCTGCCATATTATATCGCAAACAGTCCAGATCGACATTGTTATCCTTCAGAACGGCGCCAAAGAAAAATCGCCGAGTTCAGCTGTTAAGTTATACCGTTTATTGCCCTCCGACTCCGAGAAGGGTAAGGGGGGGGGGTCAAATTTCGTGAAATCCAGTTACAATAAGTGCCGGATGCATACAAACAATTTACGCACCAAATTTCGTGACTACAGAAGTCTTTAATAGAAAATATTATAAATAAATAAATGCAAAACGCACAGCTTTAGTAGGGGAACCCTTTGGTGACTTTAAATATTTTAAGCCAGTTTTGCGATGAACTGAATTGGCTATCTCAATTGTGCAATTAAAGATCTTGGCGAGAAACATCCGAGCTACGTCGGTTCCGAATTTCAAATTTTGCCAAAGGGATCCAATACTAAAGCTGTTACATACACAAAATAAATAAATAAATAAAATAAAATAAAATAAAATAAAAAATCTTTTCTGATATTTACAAAATCTTAATAAAATCCAAATTATAATCATTTACAATTAATGGGAGAACATAAAAAAAAACCTTCATAAGGTATATAATAACAACAAAAAATTTTGTTTTACTACAGGACAGAAAAGTACTGCTTAATTAAATAAAAATATTAAACTAATGCCAAATATCTCTATGAAAATATTTATCTACGTGCAAATTCCTCATTAAAAAAAAAAAAAAAAAAAAATCACCAACGTTTGTAGGTATTTTTCTCTCTAATTTTTATTAATATTCACGTGAAATTAAAAATATTTCATTTTATTTCTCGAAAATAAAAAAAATATATAAATGCATATTTATAAATATAAAACCTTTTGCCGAATCCGCGTTGAAAACGGAAAAAGGGTAAAATAAATTAGAAATATCAGACCTATCCCAAGTAGCACAGGAACGTTCTGTGAACGTCTAATAACGGTTTCAATAGTTCAAACACCGTGTTTCGTGTCAAAAGAACGTTCTAAAACACGTTCAGAAATAGCATTATTTAGAACGTTCTGAAAATGTTTGATTTGTACCATCTATAAAACGTACAATTCTAGTTCTATATAGAACGTTCAAGTGTGACACCGTCATAACACGTTCTGTAACAGTGTAATTATAACGAATATGACAAAATGACTTTTTAGTACTATTGGTTGGGAAACTAGGTTAATCATGAAAATTTTTGACTTCAGTTTTTGATTTTTTTACACGTTTTGTGGCGTGAGGAATCCGGAAGTCAAAAGGTTGGTATGGTATCTGTTAATGTGTATCGGCACCTATTAGTGTGATAGCCCGTTAGTTCATGTACACGATATTAATATCTCAAGAACAAATGATTGCAGAGAGATCGGACCAGTTTTAAAATATCACTTTTGATATGGATAAGAATCTTATTGAGAGATTTGCAACATTCTAATTTAAAAACTTCGTAAGTTATTCGAAATTTATAATTTTTAGCATGATAGAGAATAGAGCATTTTTTACATTTTCAGTTTAACGTTTTGTTAGCACGTCAGTAAAGAATGCTTCTCAATAATCAGTAGCGGTGAGGTGAAAAAAAATTACAAAATTTTAAACTCATGGAAAATTTTTGTGAATTTTGTATTTCAGGAATCAATGTATGGAATTCAACCAAACTTGTTACAATATTAGATCTTGCCCTAAATTGGAGTTTATTTGAATTTCATTTGGGGTATATCGTCCGATAGATTGCGGTGCTATGCAATGAAACCCTCCATTTATGGGACAGCTATATCTCAGCTTCTATAGTGTACAAATGCATTAAACTTGATATATTGGCTTATATCATCATAACCTCTGCTAATACAATTTGGATGTATACATTGTCCAACAGGTGGCGTTGCTAATCTGCAATTTAATCATTTTAACGGAAAGGCAATATTTTAACTCTTGTGATTTAACAATAAATTTTCTGATACACTGAAGTTATAAGTGAAATCGATTTTATGTAAAGCGTTACTGGTCCATTTTGGATGCACATCGGCCAACAGGTGTCGTGGCAATTTTGCAATTTAATCTCATAACGGAAACGAAAAATCTCAACTTCTGTGATTTATAAATATTGTAAATTTGGTAAGTGAAATTAATATTACGTAAAACTCTACAGATTGCCTTTGGGTGCATATCGGACGACAGGTGGCACTGCCACGTTCCAATATTTTCCATTCACAGAAAGGCTATCTATCAGCTTCTGTAATATATATACTCACCAAACCTTCTGCGTGACATACATTTGATATATATTATTGATTCAATTTGGCTGTATAACGAGTAATAGTTAACAGGTTTTTTTTTATTATTATTATTCATAGGACATTGTTTTTTCCCCTAGGAATAAGTATACATCATCCCTGGAAGATGGGGGAGGGGTGGATAAAAAATTTCACTATGATTATCTTTCAAAAGAATTCGATATCACCTTTAAAACGAATAATTGAAACATCGTTTTCTGATGATTTAAAACAAATTTACCGTTTTTTTTTTTTTTTTTTTTTTTTTTCATTTGTAATAATAATAATAATAAACCCTTAGAAAAATACATTTTCTAAGATCTTCTATACAGCATAAAAATGTTTGTCTTCTGTCATGAAAATCTATGCATTCCCCAGACCCAGAGTTTAGATACAAAAAACTAATCACGGATGTTATTGAATACGTAATATAGTGCTTTACCCGAGTTTCAAAGAAAATCACGGGAAAACTCCGAAAACCTAAGTCGACGAGCGTGACCAGGAATCGAAACCAACACTTCCCGTCTGTAAGGTTCGAGAGTAGAACCTCGCGGTCTCTAATACTCATCGGGAAGTTACAGAAATGAGTTTTTTTCTTCTTTTCTTTAAGCATAATTTTAAACTTTTATTATATTTTATTTATGATTCTATTTAAGTTTAAATGTTACTGATAAATTATCAATATTGATAATGTTGTTAAATCATTACTCTGTTTGATTGTTCTTATTTTATTTTATTTATTTTCACTGAATATTTTGTTCAATACTGAAATATACACTAAAACAAAATATGCTTTTCCGTTTAATTCTAGATTTTAAAATGGAAAAATAAAGTGATCTCATAAGTTTTTAAAATACTTTATAAAAATTTAAATAATTATTTAACTCCATTCCATTTTTCCTTAAAATATTGACTATATGTTTCCTACATCTATAAATGCTTAATAAATTTCTGTTTCATATGTTGAACTTTGAAACATGATTATTGCGGATGCAAGAAGGGAGAGCAGATGTTAACATCGACATCTGTGGGTTGCATTTATTTAATTTTCGCTGACCGTGCAACTGCAAAGTCAAACGCCAGGCGCCAGGTCTTGGGAAAGTCGTGTCGTTATGTGAGGCGGTAATTTTAAAACATGTAATCTGATTTATTCAGTTTTAGCGTTATAATGACTAGGATAAGCTTTAGAAAAGGTAAAAATGTAATATTTTTAACCTGTAATATTCTCTATGTTCTATTTATTAAAGTCTTATTTTAATATCAATTAAACAATCATTTTCATATCTGCGTAAGTTCTTAAGTGTAACTTTCGATACTAGAAAGCAGCGTTGAATCGCAGAAAAAACTGCTTCTGTTACAGAAAACCGCTTAGAAATTATGGATTCATTTTATTAATTTAGTCTTCTGAGATGGAATTTGTTAAAATAACTATTTTCGTTATTATGTTTCTGGAATGAAGTATGAAGAAGTCATAAAAATTTTACAAGATAAGTGCTAATTTTAAGTGAATGCCCTTCCGACTGGTCATTGTGTATTTTAAAATGCTAGTTGGAAGGGTATTTTCTCGAAGAAAATTCTTATCAACAAAATTAAGAAGGTTCGTAATTCTTTTTTTCTTTTCTTTTTAAATTCTGAAGTATTTATTTAATGTTTATATGATAATATATATACAATCTAGGTTATGCAAATTGCATATTTTTAAAATAATATCCTAAGTTTCACCGACTTACAATTTTAAATATCTCTTTACTGTTATTTATTAAATAAAATATATGAAATTGTTTATCTGCATAATAAAACAAAGATTCAATTCTATTCCACATCTTTATAAAAAAAAAAAAAAAAAAAAAAAAAAAAGATATTCTGCTTTAAAAAAAAAAAAAAAAAAAAAAAAAAAAAAAAAAAAAAAAAAAGGACGATTTACTATATTATTTATTAATACTAATAATATTTACATTTATCAATTATTTAATATGCCATGATAGCATAATTACATCAAATGAGGTAAAAATTGCGTTGACTCAATTTAAAGAAATTTAAACATTTAAAGAATACGAATTACATTGCCATGTGGAATAAATTTAAATACCTGCAAACATCATTTTTGTAAACTGCTGCTGTAAACTGAAAATATGTATACACACATGTACTGAAATTTAAAAATATGAAGTATGTTAAATATTTTAGAAAAATATTTTGATTAAAAATATATATATATGTATTTAATTATTTGGAAATTTTTAAAATTTCCTCCTTCTAACTAATTTTTAATTTTTTGTTTCAATTTCTTATTATTATAAATTAACAATATATTCTAAACTCAATTATATATTATTTTAGCGGTGTATTGGTACATTCATTTTTGAAATTATTTTTTATGTTGAAATATTAAAACTTTCTATAAACTTCAGCATTCAAATATATTTATAAACTATCCATGGACTTACAAAGTAGTACCCAGAAATGTTTAGAATATACAGGGTGCAAAGTCGAGAGCAGGCCTTTATTTGCGCAACAATTGGTCTCAGACGTCCTCCAATAAGAAAATGTATTTAAAAAAAAATGTAAGAATTCATTATATGACATGTTTAAATTTAAAAAATCAATTTATTAAAAATCACAAAAACTGATAATTTTTATACAATTTTCATGACACTAATAGTGAAAGTTGAGTTCCAACCTAAAAAATATAACACAAAAAGTTTCACTTTTGTGCACCCAAAATTGTCTGAGATAGTTAGTTTCAAAATTTAGGATTATTTCGCATTTTCTCGGGCTTTATTAAAAAGTCAATGAAAAATTCTTTAATAAACCCAGGGAAAATGCAAACAAAGTCCAATTAGGATTTTTAAACCGATCCCTTATTGAAGGCCGAAATATGTTAGAAAATCCAAACTTTAAATATCTTGTTCCATTTGGGGAGAATAGAAATGAAACTTTTTGTTAGGATGAGTGTCAGTTTTCTAAATATGACTATAGGGATCTGGGACTATGTAAAAAGCTAGTTTTTGCAATTTTGAAAAAATAGATATTTTAAATTTAAACATGTTATACTACAAATGCTCATATTCTTTAAAACATTTTGTAACTGAAACTATATATTTGCGACCAATAGTTGCGAAGATAAAGGTATTCTCGTCACAATGCTTTGCACCCTGTATTTTAAAAAAAAATTAATATATATATATATATGTATAAATGAATTTTTAATCTTAGTTAAAGCCAAGCAACAGATATAAGATCCCTGAAACCACATAGGTCAATGAGAAGGAAATTACAACAAATTTAAATAACCTGGGGAGACTGATTGTGATTTATTGAAACATTTATTTTTTATTTATTTATTTTTATTTTATTTAACTTCAGTCTAATCATAAATTTATTCCTATATTGTTAGTTGCAATTTTAATAATTTTGCCGGTGCGTAAAAACCACATGAAACTTAAATCAAAAGATACAAACAAGCAACGAGGAAATAAAAAATTAAGACAGCATTTTAAACATTTTTTTTAGGAAAAGCTTAGAATGGTAGAAAAAAAAAAAAAAAAAAAAAAAAAAAAACTCGTCAGGGGTGACCCTTTTCGTCGTTGAGCACCAATGTACGATTTCGTTCGTTAGCAGTTATAATAGCAAATTGCTAGCGGGCACCCTATCGTACAAGAAATTAATTGAACTTAGAAATGAAGAATAAATTGGAATAAATTATTTACTTCAAGAAATCAGAGAATGAAACAGAAAACAACCATGAAAAACAAACATTAATCATAGGATGACGCATTCGGAATCACAAGGATTAAAACAAGCAAAATAAATCAAGAGTTTAGTTGTACATAGCAGATGAAGAATAATGATACAACACAGCAACAGGGATATAAATTACTTTTTTTTTAAATTCAAATAATGTTTGAGAAATTTTAACATACATACTATTCCTTTAATTTCAACGTATATGCATGAAAAATTCCATATTTTATGACAGTAATTCCCAAAAAGTGTCATAACGTGTCTATATATACCTTAAAAAATTCCTTAATTTTTTGCATTTTTAAAAAATTTCTTTTTTCCCCTAATCTGAAGATAATGACGTTATAGTATTAATTACGAAACTTTGAATAAACACCATAAAATGCAAGAACTCGCAACTGCTACAAACAAAGCATGGCTTCTACAAACAAAGCGGCAACGCATTCAACACACTCAACGTGCTTGTTTGCAGCTTTCGTGCCTACAATGTTCGCCTGATGAAGGGTTGTGTCTTTTTTTGACCCGAAACAGTTGGTGCGAGTTCTTGCATTTTATGGTGTGTATTCAAAGTTTTGTAATTAATACTACAACTTCATTATCTTCAGATTAGGGGAAAAAAAGAAATTTTTAAAAAATGCAAAAATTTAAGAAATTTTTTAAGGTATAAAGAGACGTTATGACACTTTTTGGGGAAAACTGTCATAGAATATAGAATTTTTGATGCATATACGTTGAAATTAAAGGAATAGTAAGTATGTTAAAATTTCTCAAACATTATTTGAATTGAAAAAAAAAAAAGTAATTCATATCCCTGCTCATGTGTTGTATCATTATTCGTCATCAGCTATGTAATTTTTACTTCTAAGCGCTCGTACTGAGGTGATTTTTTATAATGACGTCATAATTTTTTTTTTTTTTTAACTACACTATTTTAGAACGTTTACAGTACGTTTTCTGGAACGTTCTGAAAATGTGTATAACGTTTTGAAAACGTTCTAAAAACGTTTAGAACGTTCTGAGACCGTATACATAGAACGTTCTCAGAACGCTTCTTTAACACCGATGGTGATAGTTACACGTTCATTGAACGTTCTCTGAACCGTACTATTGTACGTCTTCAAGATGGACAGATAGACGTCTATAACACGTCCAAAGTGAACGTTCTTAGAACGTGTTTGCAGAACAATTTTTGAACGTTCAGAGAACGTTTCGGTGCTGCTTGGGATATTTATAAATTTTATACCAAATGAAAGGGGTGATTTTTCTGAATCCAGGGGTGCAAACAGTTTTTCGATGCGACAACTAGATTTTTAAAAAATAACTAAAGTATGAAATATAAGTGTCAACGGAAAAACGGAAAAAGGGGAAAATAAATTAGAAGTTTCAGACCTATCGTTACAAATTCAGTACCAAATGAAAGAGGTGATTTTTCTGAATCCTGGGGTGTAAACAGTTTTTCGATACGACAATTAGATGTTTTAAAATTAACTAAAGTATGAAACTCAGATGGCAAAACTTCATTTCAATCTTTTCATAATTTGTAGTGCGAATCACGCGAGTAAAAAAAGTCTTTATCTTAAAAATTTATTTTTGCATTTTATTTTTCCATTCAAAGCGTTTTAGTGAAAAAATATTTATGACGCATGCGCAGGCGTTTTTTACCCACAATTTAAACACTAATCAGAATTTTGAAAATTTCTATAGATATAATTTTAAGTTGGGTGAAGACCTAAGTTTCTGCCAAGCGCCGTTGAATTCCGTCCTGCCGTTCTCAAGTGATGCCCGGACAAAAAAAGCGACATACGGACACGATGACACACACACACACACACACACACACACACACACACACACAGGCAAAATTTTCTGAAAGTCATTTTCGGCTTTCATGGGGTGGGAAACGTGAAGATATCGCAAAATTTTTCGATTCCGACAAATTTACACACAAAAGTCTGATTTTATTATTATAGATTACGTTTCTTCCTGATATTAAGGAACATCACGAGTTATCATTTGTGTCATACATAAGAATTAAATTATTTATTTAGGTAAATTTATAGACACATTTATCTTATTTAGAATTACTTTCGTTTATTTTATATTTAAAATTGTCGTACTTCTATCTCGGTTATTATCTGAATGAATATAACACTTTTCTGTGCTAAATTTTCATTTAATTTTTTTAATGTATATATGAATGAAACCCTAAAATATTTTCTTTTGTATCTCTAACAAAAATTAATTAAAGGTATATAAACTGTATCTTTTACCAAACTGCCTTGATCTCAGAAATTCGAATATGGAGTCAAAAATGGATGTTACTATTAAAAAAAATGAAGTTAATGAAAATTTTAATATATAGATGACTACTGAGCGAAATTTAACTATTGTGTCAGTATAATAACTAGACGTTATTAACCAATCGATCGGTACCAGCCGCATGTTTCTACGATAATTTACGGCAAAATTGCTCAATTTTTTTTTTCCCTGATTGTACAGAAATTAGCGCATTATTGCTTTAGAAGAGAAATTTAAAAGATATTAAGGAAACAAAGGGCAAAAAAAATCTTTTTTTTTTTTTAAAGTATAAATGCAGTTACTAGACAAGCAAGCAAATGCTAGCTAAAAGCAAAATTTCGTTTAAGAAAAAAATCTGATGTGTAACAACCACAAGACTACCATTGCTCCCTGTTACTAATATTATATGCATTTTTTGGAGAAGATGGTGGTCAGAAGATATAAAACTGGCCTAAAATTTTACACATCTAACAATTTTCCTCTAAATGAAAACTGATACATGTCTAAAGGCATGTAAAACAGAATTTAAGTGAGTTTTTAAGAAAAAAGTTGGTAGAGCCGTTTTCTTGAAACACCTATTTAATAAGAGATTTAAAACCGACCTACCTAATCAGGAAATATGACTGTTGATTTTCCTGTAATAACCACGTAATACATGAGAAAGGATATCTGAAAAGGGGTTCATGTAGCAATTTTAAAGAAAATCGCTGGAGCCCTTTTTGAGATACCGACTTTCACCAAAACTTGGCAAACCCAATTATTAACAGAAAAACAACAATTAGATACGAAAGGATACCTAAAAGAGAGTTAATATGGCGAGTTTGAAAAAAAATTCATACAACTGTTTTTAATAGAACGTGCTTGCAAAACCTCAAATTGGCCTACTTATGCAGGATGCCTATCAATTTTCATGAATTAACCAACTATTATCAATGAAAGGAATTTTAATAGGGTGTTTATATAGCAAATTTGAGAAAAATCGTTAGAACCGAATTTGAGATGCGAATTTACGGTCTTACTTCCGGTTTTTATGTGTCCCACTTCCTGTTTTCCAGTTTTCACCAAAAGTTAATAAATCATCTGTACACCACATCTAACTCAACTCTGAAGTTTTGTCGGCCTATCTTTATTAGTTTCGAAGATATGATAGTCAGAAGATTCTCCACACACATACAAACGTACTGACCATAATTGCCAAAAACCACTTTTTGGGGCTCAGGAGACCTTAAAGCATGCAAATCAGAAGAAAACTCAACATCAAATTTTTGGACAGAATACAATACTTCCATTAACTACGGTAATAGGGTAATGGAAGTAAAAATAGATAAATTTTTAAACTATAAAGACAGTATAAACTATAACATATTTAAGATGTTTCGCTATCATTTTTTGCGGGTTTGAAAATATCAAAAACCCAAAGTCACAGAAAACTAATATTTTAATTTAATATTTTTTTTCCTCATTTTACAGCATTTTCATATTACATTAAAGTTTCACGTCAGATATGGAAAGGGATTTTCTGGCTAGACATCACAAATGAACACTGTTCCTCTGTGTTTAAGAAAAGAAGATGCATCTTTGCTCATAGCCTATGTGGGAAATTTTAATAACCTAAAAATATTGCATTTCTTTAGTGCATTTAATTCTATTATTATTTCATAATGTATTCATGTAATTATTTTGAAGAGGATTCATAATTCTGTATACATTTTTTTTTTTTTTTTCTCTCAAGAACGCGGCATTGGAATTGACATTTCACATATCATTTTTAATAAAAGCAACAACTAGGATTTTTTTTTTTTTTTTTTTTTTTTTTATATATAAATGTAGTAAAAATATAAATTATGTTAAAGCTTTTTAATTAAAATAATTTAACATTTAAAAAAAATCTTACTGAATTTAAAATAAACAAATAAACAAAAATTAGTTGATTTAAATGAATGAGGAATAATCATGAAATTGGTCGTAAAAACTATTTTTTTTATTATTATTAAGTTCCCAAATCTTTATTTATTATTATTATTTATTTATTTATTTATTTATTTCATTTTTTTTATCCATGTCACCATGTTAGTAATATGAATTTTAAAATTAAAAAATTAACGCACTTTTACGCCAAATCTAAATACTTATAATTTCCGTGTTTCAACTTTAACAATATTATTATTATTTTTCTTTTTTCAAAGGCGCAAGACCTTTCTAATCTTATATAAATATTTAAACATCCAAAAAAAAAAAAAAAAAAACTTATCAAAATGCAGCTGAGGGGATTACAGTGTGCCTCTTTTAGTTAACTAGAGAGTGACGTTATTTTATGTAGGATGAATGACTTTTAAGATTGTCAGTCATTCTGAATCAACGCTCTCAGAAAATGTTTAACTCTTGGATTTTTTTTTTTTTTTTTTTTTTTTTTTCAATGACGTCAATTTTAGTCATTAAGTTTTAAGTATTTGCGAAGATTTTTTAAAGTGCTTTTTAATTTTCGCATTGTGCTTAGACATATTCAGAAAATTATATCCAGCTAATAACACATAGCTAATATAATCTCCTTATATTATTAAAATCTGTACGCGCGCGTGTGTGTGTGTGTGTGTGTGTGTGTGTGTCTGTCTGTGAGAAACGGCTTGACGCAGCAAAAGCTCGGCCGCTAACGGTCGCACGGACTTCGAACAGGTACCGATGGACAGAGAATTTATCGCAAATCTGGGTTATCTAATTTGCTAAACGATGCGACCCTAATTAGCGGAGATATTAATTAAAATGGTGACCCATGCCAAATCAAAAAACGATTCGAAATCGGAGGTGACCGCCATTTTGTTACGGAACAGCCTACCTCGAAAGAAAAAGCAAAGAGAGAAAATTTTGGGGGTTTTTGTAAAGCGATCCTGTTTGAACGGTTCGACGTATCGAAAATACACTGTTACCAAAAGAAAGAGCATTTATTACCGATTCTTACGGTACAATTTTTTTTTTTTTTAAATACGGATTTTTTATATTTTTAAAAAAAGTTTTAAAAAGGGTCGAAAATTTCTCTTTTTCGCGGTCGTTTTTTTTTAAACGACCTGTACGACCCAGTATTCCTTCCATTTCTTAACAGCTGGTATATAAAGAAAGGCCATTTAATCCTCTTTCGAACCATATAAACATTTTTACAAAATACGGATTAGCGATCCATATTTTTAGATTTTACGAAACATCGATTTTTTCGAACATTTTATAACTCAAAAGCGTTTAGAGATAAATCATTTTTTTTTTTTTTTTTTTTTTTTTTTTTTGTACATAGATCTCGCATTTATAATTTAATTCCTAAAAGATTGAGAGAAAATTTCAAAAACTGAATGAGTTATAAATTTTTTAATTTCACGCTTTAAACCCATTGAAACAGAATACCGACCTTCCTTCCGTCAAATGAAGCATTGCAAAATGAAATAATGCAGACGTCCATTGCGTCACCATAGCAACCCGTTCAATTTCTCGACGAAAGCGAAAAAAAAAAAATAATAATAATAATAATAATAATAATAATAATAACAGCTGGCACTGATTGAGAATCGGAGGTATTTTGAGTAAGATAAAAAGTACATTTTAATTGCAAATTAAAATGTCGCTTTAATATTTAAAAATTTCAATATTTCAGTTTCTAATTAAGATTAAATTATTTTTAATACATCATTTGAAAGATATTTTAATGTTCTTTCATATTATCGAAAGTTTTCACCTGATTTACACGTTTTGAGGTCTCCTGATTAGGTTTTCTTTTGCATCTCAGCTAATTGAGTTAGAACGTTCAAAATTGGTATACGTAGGTTAATTAGGAGGGGCTGAAAAGGTGGGGAAGAAATAGGTGTGCACCGCGCGAGATTTTACCCGATTTACACGTTTTGAGGTGTCTTGATTAGGTTTTCTTTTGTATTTCAGCTACTAATTAAAATAATTTCATAAGTAATACATCATTAGAACGCTTTTTGGATTTGGAATCGAACAGTGGAATACAGAAATTCGAACCGCCAGATGGCGCTGTAATATTTTCAAATTTCAATATTTCAATTTCTAATTATGATTAAATTATTTTTAAAACATCATTCGAAAAATATTTTAAAGTTCTTTTAAATTATCGAATGTTTTCACCAGATTTACACGTTTTGAGGTACCCTGAATTAATTTTCTTTTGCATCTCAGCTACTAATTAAAATAATTTCATAAGTAAGACATCATTAGAAAGCTTTTTTGAATTGGAATCAAACAGTGGAATACAGAAATTTGTACCGCCAGATGGCGCTGTAATATTTTCAATATTTCAATTTCTAATTATGATTCAATTATTTTTAATACATCATTCGAAATATATTTTAAAGTTCTATTAAATTATCGAAAGTTTTCACCAGATTTACACGTTTTGAGGTGTCCTGATTACGTTTTCTTTTGTATCTCAGCCAAATGAGTTAGATCGCTCAAAATTGGTATACGTAGGTTAATTAAGAGGGCCTGAAACGGTGGAGAAGAAATAGGCATGCACCGCGCGCGTATCCCTTAACTTGTGCGCGCGCAGAAGGCACGGGACTGCGATGCCGAAGGCAGTGGGGACCCAGTGCGAGTATTTACCCGATCAGAAATGATTTTTTTTAGGGGGTACGAAGGGTCACAGAAGGAATACGCGCGCGCAGCGCGTGCATTCCTGAAGTTGTGCGCGCGCAGCGCGCACGCGATTGCGCTTCCGAAGGCAGTTGGGACCCGGTGCGAGTTTTTACCCGATCAGAAAGGATTTTTTTTATGGGGCACGAAGGGTCAGGGAAGGTATACACGCGCGCAGCGCGCACGGGACTGCGCTGCCGAAGGCAGTGGGGACCCGGTGCGAGTTTTTACCCGATCAGAAATGATTTTTTTTAGGGGGCACAAAGGGTCAGGGAAGGAATACGCGCGCGCAGCGCGTACGGAACTGCGCTGCCGAAGGCAGTGGTGACCCGGGCCGACTTTTTACCCAATCACAAATGATTTTTATTTAATTTATTTTCTTAACACTAAAAGTTACTGTTACTGATTCATTAATTATAGTGATTCATTTGAAAATACTGACCCGCTAGCGGGCGAAGCCCGCTAGTCTCCTTATGTTATTAAAATCTGTACGCGTGTGTGTGTCTGTGTGTCTGTGAGAAACGGCTTGACGCAGCTAAGGCTCCCCCGCTAAAGGTCGCACGGACTTCGAACAGGTACCGTCGGACAGAGAATTTATCGCAGATCAGGGTTATCTAATTTGCTAAACGATGCGACCCTAATTAGCGGAGATATTAATTAAAACGTTGACCATTGTCTACCGAAAAATGACCCAGAATTCATGATTAAATGCTTAAAAAGCGACATTTTACGGAAAAAGTGGAAAATAAATTAGAAATATCAGTCGTATCGTTACAAACAAGATACCATTGGAAAGGGCTTTTTTTTCTCAATCCGATGGTTTAAACGGCTTATCGATCGGACAATTAGATTTTTTAAAATTAACTAAACTATAAAAAAATGTTGGCAACGAATCCCAAGAATGTTATCTTTGCAGACATTAAGTCTACAGCAGTCTTCAACGGAAACACATCTGGTATTTAATGAAGTCACATGTTTCGTAGTGCGATTAAAAATTACAATTTTCTATTTTCTTCAATTTTTCAAATTTTACACATTTTATTTAGTATATAATATTTACACCACAAAACAAACTTGCATTTCAAATTTATCGATTTTCGTCAATAAACAAAAGATTTACATTTTAATTGCAAATTAAATTTTATCTGTACACGCCGGACATTTTTGCAATATTCTAATACGCGTATTTCAATTTCTAATTACGATTAATTTATTTTTTATACATCATACGAAAGATATTTTAAAGTTCTTTTACATAATTCAAAGTTTTCAACAGATTTACACGTTTTGAGGTCTCCTGAATCAGTGTTCTTTCGTGGCGCTGTAATATTTTCAAATTTCAATATTTCAATTTCTAATTATGATTAAATTATTTTTAATACATCATTCGAAAGATATTTTAAAGTTCTTTTAAATTATCGAAAGTTTTCACCAGAATTACACGTTTTGAGGTGTCCTGAATCAGTTTTCTTTTATGGCGTTGTAATATTTTTAATTTTCAATATTACAATTTCTAATTATGATTAAATTATTTTTAATACTTAATTCGAAAGATATTTTAAAGTTCTTTTATATTATCGAAAGTTTTCACCAGATTTACACGTTTTGAGGTGTCCCGAATGAGTTTTCTTTTGTATCTCAGATACTAATTATAATAATTTCATAAGTAATACATCATTAGAAAGCTTTTTTGATTTGAAATCGAACAGTGGAATACAGAAATTTCTACCGTCAGATGGCGCTATAATTTTTTCAAATTTCAATATTTCTATTTCTAATTATAATTAAATTATTTTTAATGCATCACTCGAAAGTTATTTTAAAGTTCTTTTAAATTATCGAAAGTTTTCACGAGATTTACACGTTTTGAGGTGTCCTGAATCAGTTTTCTTATTGAGTTAGACCGTTCAAAATTGGTATACGTAGGTTAATTAGGAGGGGCTGAAAGGGTGGGGAAGAGATAGGCGTGCACCGCGCGCGTATCCCCTAACTTGTGCGTGCAGCGCGCACGGGACTGCGCGGCCGAAGGCAGTGGGGACCAGGTCCAACTTTTTAACCGATGAGAAATGATTTTTTTCATTTTCTTTTCTTAAGAATAAAAATTTGATTTGAGAAGGAGTATATGCGCGCAGCGCGCGTATACCTTCACACGTGCGCACGCAGCGCGAATTGGTTTGCGCTGCCGAAGGCAGTGGGGACCCGGTGTGAGTTTTTAACAGATCAGAAATGATTTTTTTTTAGGGGGCACGAAGGGTCAGAGAAGGAATACGCGAGCGCAGCGCGTGTATCCGTGAACTTGTGCGTGCGCAGCGCGCACGTGACTGCGCTGCCGAAGGCAGTGGGGACCCGGTCTGACTTTGTACCCGATGAGAAATGATTTTTTAAATTTTCTTTTCTTAAGAATAAAAATATGACTTCAGGAGGAATATGTGCGCGCAGCGCACGTATACCTTCACACGTGCGCGCGCATGGGTCTGCGCTGCCGAAGGCAGTGGGGACCCGGTGCGAGTTTTTACCCGATCAGAAATGATTTTTTTAGGGGGCACGAAAGGTCAGGGAAGGTATACGCGCGAGCAGCGCGTGTATCCCCTAAGTTGTGCGCGCGCAGCGCGCACGGGACTGCGCTGCCGAAGGCAGTGGGGACCCGGGCCAACTTTTTACCCAATCAGAAATGATTTTTTTTTTTTAATTTCTTTTCTTAACACTAAAAATTACTGTTAGTGATTCATTAATTTTAGTGATTCATTTGAAAATACTGACCCGCTAGCGGGCGAAGCCAGCTAGTTAATAATAAAAAGAGAAGGTAAATATTTACTGTTTTGCATTAATTTCTTTTTTGATGCTGTTTCGTCAAAATTATAGAAATGTTAGTTTTTATTCGTGATATATTTTGCATAAAACGATAAATCGACAGCTAATTGTGTTAAATTTTTTTAAAAAACTTTACACATAAATAAAAAACTTTTTTTTTTTTTTTTTTTTTTTCTTTCGGGGGGGTGGGGGGTGATTTTTTGGAAATAATAGATACATTTATTTTAATTTTAAAATCTTTATAAAATAACTGGCGATGTATAAGAATGAAACAAGCTTAATACTTTTAGAAACTTCCAAAATTAAAATAAAGTTATGAAACAACATAATAAATATTCGAAATGTTAAAAATCACTTTCAACATTTACAGTATATTTTCTTAGAATATCAATATATTTTGTTTCAATCGGTGCAACCAACCACCTATTGAAAAAGTATTAAAGAAGCTTGATTTAAAAATAAATCTGAAGACTAAAAGCAATTGCATAAATTAAACGAAATTTCAAAAATTATATTTAACTTATTATTATTATTATTACATTCCTTTTAAAGTGCGTAAAACCATACCTACAACTAGAGAATTTGAACGTTTAAGTAAATTCCACCTGTTTGCAAAATTCCAGTTCAAAGACAGATACATCCATTCGCCTTTTTTTTTTTTTTTTCCGAAATATCTAGAACTCCGTAAATGTTTTATGCATTCATAAGAACTGAAGTTTTATTTTATTGGATTTTCTGAAAAAATCATTTTATTCAATGTGAAGTATTAGTTTTTTTTTTTTTTTTTTTTTTTTTTTTTTTTAATATACAGGTCTCTAACTGCAAGCAATTACTACAATATTCATCTGAGCGTCCTATAAAATGACGAAAAGCTCCTTTCGGATTTAATCTTCTATTACTTTGGTTGAATACAAAAGTTTTTTCCTTCTGTGTTAACAATGGTGGATAAAGCATTATTAGTCAACTCTCTTAGTTTAGCACGTGTAACTGATATGATAGATTTTGATGTAAAATAAGGAGAAAACTTCATATGGTAGTTCATGCGGACTTGACGGAGAACTAAAAGTTCTCTAATGTTGTTATATGCTTGTACGCATTTGTCTGCATGACTTTACTTAGAGATATTAGGTAAACCTTATAGATAGTAAAAGACGATTTTGGATTTTAATAAAAATTAGAAGTATTTTTTTCAGATTACAATGTCAAAAAGCTTTATAGATTTTTCTTCTTGTCTCAAAGGAATTGAGAATATATCTACTGTGTCACCACCCACAAGTCCCTTTCAGTAAGTTTGGTCACCTCGGAATGGCTTAAAATCGCTTTTGAATTCTGTTACATCAGTAAAATCAATAACAGGCAGGCCCTGACTTACGGCAGGGCATACGGGGCAAATGCCCTGGGCCCCCCTTCTCGAAGGGGGCCTCCCTACAGGCGAATGCAGAAATTCTGCAACCTAAAGACCTCTTATACCACTGCAAGGAGGCCCCCCAGAATAGGCTTGCCCCGGGGCTCCAGGTAGTCTAAGTCGGGCCCTGATAACAGGAATCTATTTCACTATGGTACCATCATTTTTATATGCGAATCCATTAAAATGCAGTTCATCTGTATTTGGGAAGCTCTCTTCGTTTAAGGCAATTAAAATCGGAATTCTGAAATGATATTTTCTAATATTTCTGATATGTTTAGCTGTGATTATTTGCTAATATTCGCGATTATTTGTTAATTCAGAAACTATATATATATATATATATATATATATATATATAATGTTCCCCAAAGGCCAGACACCAGAGGAGAAAGAATAGTAGTGGCCTAATATATATAATATGTACCTATATATGAAAGGATTAAAAGAATCCAAATTCTAAAATTATTATTAAAAATTAATATTAAGCGATATCTTAATAGTATTATCTCAGAATAAATCTTAATTTTAAGAACAACTTTGTGAGAATTCTATTTTAGTGCCCCAGTAAAGTTAGTTTTCCAACAAAACACGTCGTATCACGGGAATCGGGTTTAAGAATAAGTTTTGGAATCAAAATTATGCAATAGTCGAAATAAGCGGCAAAACATTGCGAAATACTAAATCCCAGATGTCTGGGTCAACCAATGATAAAGTGTAGGCGAGATTTTAGCTTAATTATCCAATAAGAACTCATATTAGAAGTTGCGCCTCGCCCCAAAATACCCATATTTAAGCGGGAGCACACGAAAATCGGCGCCTTTTTCATGGAAGCTTTTGCTTAATTAATCCACGTCAATAAAAGTTAATTTAACGGTCCCAGGAGGGTAATTGGTTTCGGTTCCGCTGTTAACGGGACGGTTTTGGCCCGACTCGTCTACGGATGTGCATGTCAGCGTGCTCAGACTGATTGACTGTTAATAACATGTAGAATGCCTAAGTGTCTTCAATAAAAGGACTGCATAAACTATTTTGGAATATTTATTGAGTGAACTATCTTAATATGAATTGATAGTAACTAATCATCTTCTGAAGAAACAATTCTTTACACACACACACACACATATATATATATATATATATATATATATATAATGTCCTATTGCTAATGTATAATATATTATAAAGGAGAAAGAATAATAGAACATAAATCCATGTCCATTTTTTTATGAGAAATGTCATTAATTATTATTATTATATATATATATATAGTACAATCGTATATGATGGGACTATGGTATGCATGTTAACAGTAATATTCTATTGACGCTTTAAGAACCACAAAATGGTTGTAAAGAAGATTTCCAATTTTATTTAGCTTTTGTAAAGTAATGCATCCCGAAAATTTAGAAATTCCTATTTTTTAAATAATATTAGTTTATTTACCTTTTTTTAGACCTACGAAGGTGACTCTAGAGATTTCACATCCGTGGTTTGACTTATATTTCAATAAGTTTATGAAATTTATGAAAATTTCTCGAAATAAATATTGCATTTCTTGAAAAGAGTTATTATCTATTTTCAAGTTACATAAATTTTCAACTCAAAACAGTAATTACAGTTTTGTACTTTCACTTACATTGTGAGAGGAAATCAAATTCTTTTATCAAAGTTTGAATTTCTGATTTTTTCTAACTCAAAACTAAAATTAAATTTCTGTGGAAGTTGAAATATTGAAATATCATGTGCACTTTCTTTAATACCGAATATTTTTAGCTGCACAAATTTTCTGTATTAAAGAAAATATTGGTAAGCAAGCAAAATATGGAAACAGAAAAGAAAAATAACGATGAAATATGTTAGAAGTTAAAATAGAAACCTCTTACTCTTTTGGGAAAAAAAAAATGTTTTTCAGTCTGTTTTAAAATTACATACCAAAGCTTATCTCCAAAAATTTACGGCCTTTTTAAAATGAACTGAGAATTTTTAAAATATCCGTTTGAACAAAAATGCAATCATGTTCCCAGTTCATTTTTAATACGAATTTCTTTTATTGAGAAATTCCTCTTTTCTAGAAAGTTTTGGCAATTCGACATAGAAGAAATAAATTGTATAAAGTTTTTAACGTTATTTTATAAAATTGTTTTTATGTATAACTAGTTCTATCTTTTTAACCATTTCCGCATGCTTATCAGCTTAAAATTACATATTTGAAGTTTCAACGATTTGCTTACACGTATGGAATATTTAAACAAATGAAACCACCTAGTCATTAATCATATTATATTATTTTAAAGAAACACTATTAAAATTTTAAATAATTTACAACTTTTGAAACAGAAAATTTTTCCGAATCTCAAGGATAAACCTTAATTTTTCAAAAAGGGGTGTATTTATAAAGCTAATTGCTGATAAAAAAAGTTAGTTTTATATTTTACCAGCAGGCTACGCCCGCTTCGCTCGTCGCTATATTTAAATTAATTTTCAAAAGAATTGGATCAATATTTATTTTTTACATCACATAATAAATAATAAAAAATTAATTAAAAAAAAAAAAAATCACATTGAAATTGCTCCAAACCTCGCTTCGGGTACCCACTGACTACGGCAGCTCTTTTTCCGCCCGCACTGCATCGGTTCCAAGTTTCCACTGCCTGCAGAAAGGTCTTTCCCGGACTGTTCAATTTGGGTATTTATCGACGACAGGCAGGCCTGCTATTATTTAAGTACTGTGATACTAAAGACGATTGTATCTCAGCAACTAATAAATATTTTAGTTTTTGAACCATGTATTTTATAGCTCCCGCTGTGTGCACTGTATTACTATTTGATTCCGACTAATATAATAAAATAAAATAAAAAGTAGATTTTCTGTTAAAAGAAATTAAATAAATTAAAAAAAAAAAAAAGAAAAAAAAAAAAAGAAATTTTAATTAATTTAATTCTTTTTACTATATACTACCATTATTTTCCGATAAATACTGTAAATAAATAATAAAACATAATAAAAATAAAAAAAATTTTCTTTCAAAGGAATTAATTAAAAAATTAAAAAATTAAAAGTTGTTATACTATAAAAATTATACACTAAGGGACAAAAAAAAAAAAAAAAAAAAAAAAAAAAAACGCACTGCAGAAAAATTGACTTATACCTTTTTTATTTGAAATAGCTTCAAAACTAATGACTGAAACAAATAAAACTATCGTGTTTGAATAATACCAAAGCGATGAAAGTATACCTATGTATATTTTCGATTTCGTAATTTGCTTTATTACACTCTGCGAAGTACTTAAAAAATTTACATAAAACTTTCTTTTTAAAGATAATATAATAAGCATGTACTCTGTATTCTATTATGATTTATTATATGAAATAAAGAAACTATATTTTCGAATATGAAATAAGACTATTTATTTGCTACATCTAAACAATTACTTAATAAAAATACGTATTTTTCATTGGGATAATTCCACATTTATATGGAATTAATACTTTAATGCGCAATGGCATAGTATTATAAAGCGTTTTAATATAAATCTCAGAAATTTCACTGTGCAAAATATCATAAATAAATTTTACAGTTCTTGCAAAGTTGTAGGCTACAAATTTCCAATCCTATCCCTTCTCCTCCGCCTTTTTATAGACTAAAACTTTTTCGAGCAGATTGAGATTAGGACACTTTCAAGGTATGGTAAAGAAGAAATTCTACGATATTCTTTGACGGATTTAACTTAAAGTTAAAAAATATATGATTACTTACATAATTATAGGTGCTCATGGGAATGGATAGGTAATTTTAACAATTTGAATCAAATAAACATGCCACAAACGCCCTTTAGCAAGGTGCAATATCATCTTGAAATACTCTTTGCGGGAAAGTCTGAGATACCTTCAAGATAGTCGGTCAGACGCCACTTTTATAATAGCCGCGTTTCATTTCGAGTTAATTGATCCCTTGAGCATGAAAATTAGCTCGATTCCTTGAAATGTTATCTATCTTCGTACTGTAATGTATGGAGAATGTATCACTGTTTTAAGAGTGCAGTTTTCATTAAATCGGTCACCTTTTCGTCGTCCATTTAAATTGTTTTTGTCACCTCGAAATAAATTAAACTTGACTCATCAGACAAAACCAGTTCAGCCCAATAATTAACTGATAATATTTTAAATACTATTTTGTCAATTGAAGTCTTGCTTTTTTAAAATTATTTTTCTTAAAAATGGCTTTTTTTTTTTTTTTTTGCAGATCTTCTGGTTCTTAATATGCTTTGTTTAATTGTTCTCGAACTGTTTCTGAAGAAAGTATTTTATTATACACTTTTTCTTAATATTTTCTAAATAATGAATACGATACAAATCGATTTTTTATATTTTTGCTTTTTAACTTGCTGTCATCTCACTTGGATAAGCAACATAGCCACCTAAAGCCAAATTTCCAGTTTAAACAGCCAAAAATTTTTATATCTTGCTGAAAACCATCTCACCAATATTTCATTAGCATTTAATTAAATTGCCATCGCACGTATTAAAATATTTTTTTATTTTTATTTTAAAATTAACACTTTTTGTGGCATCATTCATTGTCTTATCCTTGCCATTTTCGAATTTTATTATTATTATTATTATTATTATAATTTTCCTTACATTTGCATTTTGTTTTTAACACTGGGCTCAATCGTAAAGTGCACGTGGAGGACTAAGTAATAAAACATGTTCGAAAATTTGCCTTTAAACGATAAATTTGGCGGTTGCAGAAAGAAAAAAGGAAAATATCCAAGTGCGCCTTTTTTTTCCCTTACAAGGGAAGTATGAATCAGTAAAATTGCTATTGAAACGAAATCACGCTTAAATTAAAGAGCATGGCCGAACATTGGGTACCGCACAAATTTGCGGCAACAACTCCCATGGGGGTGATATATGCCCTCTATTAGTTTTAATTATTTCTATAAAAGCCAAAAAAACAAGCAGTGTAGTGTGGACCGATGGTGCAGTGCTAGCGTGCTTGACTTCGGATACGTAGGTTGTAGGATCGAGTCCCCACAAGGGCGTTTTGTATTTTATTTTTTTATTTCAACTGAAATATTTATTTTTGACATTTTTAATTAAATTAAATCATTATTTTAAGAAAAAATATATTAATTACATAAAAACAAGTTTTTTTTTTTTTTTTTTTCCAGCGCGGACAATTTAAAATTTTTTTTATTTTTAACCAATTTATTTATTTATTTATTAAATTTAAAGAAATTAATAATTTAACGGGAAATACTTTTGTATTATATTTAGGTAAGATTTTGTTAATGGTTACATTCAGATAAAATTTTGTTAATGATTGTTTTGCATAAATTATTAATTACTATTTTTTAACGACGGCATTAATAGCAAGAGTTAATCGTCTGCTCTCAATTGAAAAATCCTGAATATGAACAGCTGTTGCTTAACTATTCGACGTCGCATTTAACTTTTATTTCAAATATTTCATTAAACAACTGTCAAGTTTCGTGGTGTCGGAAGATCTGACAATAATACTGAAGACAATGACAAATTTTCTCAGAATGATTTTACTAATTTATATTTAATTTACATCTAAATAAATTCAAAATCTGGGTAAATATGAATTTTAGAAATCAAGTAATCTCGACGAAAAGCCAAATATTTGACAAAATGTTCGTGATGAACAATAATTGACGGTGAACAAAATTGAATTTCAAATAATTGTGATCAATCTTTTTATATTTCTTGTTCTAATTGTGAAAAATACTTATGATTCCATGATTTTTCTACTTTTAATCATAATTATCATAAATTATAAACTATATTCGTAGCTTTAAACATGGTTTTCTTTTTTATAAATAAAAAAATGCATTTCTTAAATTCATTCTCAATACTTTATTAATTGGAATGCTCAAAAAAAAAAAAAAATTTTCTTAATGTAATAATTTAATTTAATTAATAATTTATTAATTTAATAATTTAATTTAATTAAAAACGTAAAGAAAAAAAAATTGAAAAAATTAAAAAATAAAATACAAAACGCCCTTGCGGGGACTCGATCCCACGACCTACGTATCCGATGTCAAGCGCACTAGCACTGCACCATCTGTTCACACTACGCTGTGTGTTTTGTTGGCTTTTATAGAAATCACTAAAACTAATAGAGGGCATATCTCAGCCCCACGGGAGTTGTTGCAGCAAATTTGTACGGTACCCAATGTTTTCGACCATGCTCTTTAATTTAAGCGTGGTTTGGTTTCAATAGCAATTTTACTGATTCATACTTCCCTTGTTAGTGTACATAAACATAACTAAATACATTTTTTAAATTTAAAATTTAATATACTTAATTTTTTCTACTGCATTACCATTTTATTTTCAATAAATATAATAAATTAAAAAAAGATTTCGCCTTCAAATGAAGATTTTGCCTTCAAATGAATGCATTAAATAAAAATATAAATAGCGTATTAGTTGTTGCTGAGATACGCAGACGATTACAATGAAAGAATTAATTTATGAAAAATGAAACATAGAAGCCAATATTTAAAATCGAAAAAAAAATAATTAAAAAAATTCAAATTCAAAATTCGAAAAAATTTCGATGATGTGCACATCTGAAAGGTCCCAGGTATCCATCTGCCAATTTTTTAGCTCTGCGATCAGTAGTGTGAGCATCAGAGTGCAGACAGACAGACTCTCACATAAACAGAGAGAGACTTTTCTTTATTAATATTTATTAACTTTTCTTTATTAATATTTATTAATATTTATTAACTTAACTTTATTTATTTATTTATTTTTTAATAATATTATTTTCAGGTATTGGAAAATTATTTTGAAATTTTTTATTTGAAAATATGTGAAATAAAATCTGCTCTGCAATTAAATACTATGAGTAATTTTGTATATTGTGTTAAATAAATTATAGACTTAATATTCAGGACTGTGGTTTTCCAATTAATGGAATTAGTTATAAAATAATAAAATTAATTAAAATTAAAATTAACAATTTTTGATTATATAAAAAACAAACAATGAATTTTTCGATTTATATACTTTATTTATTTTTATTCTGTCGATGTGTTCAATTGAATGTTTATGCGCAAAAAATTGCTGCACAAAAATTTTTTTTAACGCAATCATGAAAATAGATACAATAATTATTTTCATGTGCTTAATGAAAAAGAGAATTAAAAAATAATAATATATCTATCTATTGACTTAGTGTCATGTGCTAAATTCATTACAAAAGATAATTAAATCATCTCATCGTGACAAATTCAATACAAATGAGAAACGAACTGGGTACTTATAAACAGTTTTAGATAGTGTTCTTATAAAAATATAGTTCTTTTAATAACATCCAAATATTCAACATTAACTTAAAAGTTTTAGTGTTCTAAACTCTAAGAAAATTGTGCATTTTTTTTCTTTAGCAATTCGAGCCTTGAGAAAGGAATTTTTACATGGAATAATTCTTGTTCACATTTAAACAATAATGATGCGACTGCGACTTCTTCAGAACACTGTTAAAATATTTTTCTACTCATAATTAGTCCGACTTTGATTTAAATAATAAGAATAGTTTTTGAACATTGCTTACACGTTACTCACTGATGTGCTGTAGTTTAGCGACACTAACGGCTTAATCCTCTCCATGTTTCGCTGTATCCAAAACATTCAATTATTTCCTCTTAAAGAGAGATTAGCGTACAGATTTAAAAGGAATTCACCCATAAAAGAAATTTGATTTATCCTGTGGAATATACAGGGTGTCCCTGATTTCATGGGCTAAACTTTTAGGTGAAATAAAACACATATAAAGAAGCATGTTTTGTAGAGCAATATGATGTCAGAAATGATAGATGCAGGCTGTAAGAAAAGAAATGCACCGCACTTTAGAATGGGAAAAAAGGGGAAAATACGTAGAATTATCTGGTGTGTCACGCACACGACTTTCTCTTACCCTGAAATTTAATACTATAAATACAGGTTGGAGATTAAGAGGTAAGATAACGAGTACTGTTATGTAAACCTATGTTAAACAATTCAAATTAGGCTTCGGAAGAGTTTTATATGATAATTAGTTCTAAGTGGGGGGCTATCCCCCGCCCCTCAACCCCCCGTTTCATTAATGCACCCACATTTATATAGAATTTAGTTTGGTTATTAAAAAATAATTCTATTTTTTAAAAAAAATTTATTTAAACAAATTATCTTTTATGATAATGCAGACGATTTGTATAATAGAGAAGTAGTATAACACAGAATATCCATTTTTTTTTTTTTTTTTTTTTTTTTTGTTAAAAATGAAAAAAAATGATAACTTTATTTTAAATTATCGCAGATCGATGGTTCTACCATTCGTTTTAAAGGTACTGGCAAGCTCTTTTGAAAGATACCCATAATGAAAATTTACTCCCCTCGAGGGGGGACTTCACCCCCCCCCCAGGGGGTGAAGCGAGGCTCCTACATACACAAAATCTTTTTCCCAGTTGACTATCTCTATTACAAAAAATATATATTCGTTTCATTTGGTTTAGTGCAGTCTATATATGTCAAACTCTACTTACCTTGAATTTCCCCCATAGACGTAATGTATTTGAATACTTTTGAGTGTCCCTGTACACGAACCATTTGCTTCATCTCAACGAAAAGCTTCCTGTAGCATCCCTATATGATACACATTTAGAATACCGAGTTTGGAATTTCTACTACTATTTGTTCTTGAGATATACTGATATCAGACAGACACACAGACCATTTGCTAAAAACATGATTTTCGTATTCAGGGGACCTCAGAACATGTAAATATAACAAAAACTCGCGTTCGAAAATTTGACCCTAAAACAACACTTTCTCGACCCTATGGGTAAGAGAAAGTAAAAAAAGTATGAAAAAGAAAAAAACTTAAAATAGCAAGTAAGTGAACAAAAATCTACTTACGTCTGAAAATAAAGGGAAAATATATAAGAAAAATAAACTGATACAGTGGAAGGTTTGGGGCTCAACGAATATTTTTATTTCTGACCCCATATTGTTACATAAAAAATCTTAAGTATATGTATTTTACCTAACCTTAAAGTTTGGCTTATGAATTCAGGGACTCTTTGTAGATTTAAACGCATGAATAGTGTGACGAAGAAAAAGAGAAAGCCATTTCTTTTTATAAAGAGAATATACGGTAGTTCATTAAATGTGCAGTGCATGGGTCGATTTAGTTGATTTGTTGAAACTTCGACAAATTAAATGTCTTAAGACATTACAAAATAAATAAATACGATAAAATATAAAACAAATCATCAAAATAATGATGATAATAAAAGTCGGTGGAAAAAATGTTTATGCACAATTATTTTTTCCTAATATGGAGAGTAAACGCTTTGTAAATCTAGTTTAAATAAAAGTTCTATAAGTAATACAATTTGAGTAGAATAATCCGCATTTCAAAACACGTTGATGCACTTTTCTAGTTCTTATTTTCTCATCAAAAAATCAACCATATAAATTGATTGTTTCCCATAAGATTTATCGTATTGTTCTTACCATCAAAGTTTTTTTTTTTTTTTCACTACTTTGCAAGGTAAACCCATGTACCCCAAGTATAGCGTAACTTAGTTCTTCTTATGGGCACATTGGACAATATTATACCAAAATTTTATTGGAGATAAATATTATATAATATTATAGTTAAATAACTTTATTTTTATTTACAATTAAAAAAAATAAATTTTTAGCTTCAACAGAGCCTTTTAAATTAACTTTAACTAGTTGCCATACGTAGATTCTGCTTTTTAAGCCAGCGCATCTGTTTCTGCTCATAAATTTTCACTATAGACCATACTACACTGATGGGGAAAAAAAATCCCAACACCAAGAAAAAATTATTCTACAGTAATGAAATTTCAGCAATACATTTGTTTAGGTAACATTTTTAATTGATTAAAGTTTCAAGATCACAGGTAGAGCCATTGGCGAGAAGAGCCATTTCAAATGTGAAATGTTGGTACATTAGTAACCGATGTAACCGCCAGAATTTTGAATGCAAGCATGCAAACGTGCATGCATTGTGTCGTACAGGTGTCGGATATCAGTTTGTGGGATGGAGTTCCATGCCTGTTGCACTTGGGCGGTCAATGCAGGGACGGTTAATGCTGGTTGTGGATGACGCTGGAGTTGTCGTCCAATGATGTCCCATACGTGCTCGATTGGAGAAAGATCTGGTGATCTAGCAGGCCAAGGCAACATGTCGACACTCTGTAGAGCATGTTGGGTTACAACAGTGGTATGAGGGCGAGCGATATCCTGTTGGAAAACACCCCCTTGAATGCTGTTCATGAATGGCAGCACAACAGGTTGTATCACAAGACTGACGTACAAATTTGCAGTCAGGGTGCGTGGGATAACCAGGAGAGTGCTCCTGCTGTCATACGAAATTGCTCCCCAAACCATAACTCCAGGAATAGGCCCTGTGTGTCTAGGCAGCAGACAGGTCGCTAGCAGGCGTTCACCTGGCCTCCTTCTAACCAACACGCGGCTATCACTGCGACCAAGGCAGAACCGGCTTTCATCAGAAAACACAACAGATCTCCACTCCGTCCTCCAATGAGCTCTAGCTTGACACCACTCACGTCGCAAACGGCAGTGGTTTGGAGTCAGTGGAATGCACGCTACAGGGCGTCTGGCTCGGAGCTGTCCTTGAAGTAACCGATTTGTAACAGTTCGTTGTGTCACTGTGGTGCCAACTGCAGCTCGAATTTCAGCTTCAGACGCAGTACGATTAGCCACAGCCATACGCCGAACACGGCGGTCTTCCCTCTCAGTAGTGCCACGTGGCCGCCCGGAACCCGGTCTTCTTGAGGCAGTACCTTCCCTTGACCACTGCTGCCAACACTCATGCACAGTGGATACATTCCTGCCAAGTCTTTCTGCAATATCGCGGAAAGAAAACCCACCTTCTCGTAGCCCTACTACACGACCTCGTTCAAACTCAGTGAGCTGTTGATAATGGCTTCTTCGTCTTCTTAGAGGCATCCTTGACTAACATTAACCCACTACGTCAAATCTCAACTGTAAATAACGATCACGAACCTTACAGCGCTTATTTAAAGCAAACCTCATTTGCATGTTTATAGTTTCGCTACTAGCGCCACACTTATGCGCGTAGCTCGAAATTTGAATCGACGTCATCTTTCAGATGTATAAACACGCCTACCAAATTTCGTTTATCTAGCACAGCTCCTTCCTGGTGTTGGGATTTTTTTTTCTATCAGTGTATATTCCTGATAAGAAAGAGCAACTCGGCTAATTACCCGGCACGGTCGGGGAATGAATTATCCCATGTACTACAATACCCTACCATCCCCTGCATCGATACACTTTCTTAATTGTATTTTACGGCGTAATGATTTTAGGGTCGTTTTTATATTTCAATTTCCATGCAATTTCATGCTTTTTTCCATGCAACGATCTTCTTGTGACAAAGTTATGTAGTTATGTGAAATATTGCTTTTTCTGCAATATGATAAAAATCTTTACTTTGGAATAACTTGCAATTTTTTTTTTTTTTTTTTTTTTTTTTTTTTTAATCAACAGAGTTTTTATGAGTAACATAAATGATGTTTTTAAATTGGCCTTATACTTTTTAGATGAATCATTCTTGAAAATATATCTACACTGTCTAATAAAATAAACTAACAAACTGATAACCTACTGGCGAACACTTCATCGATTTTCGGATTTCTCTTGCGTAAAAAGTCACAAAACCAAGGTCGAAATTTTTCATTAATACCAAAACATCAGTTGCACAAAAGAATAAAAGGTAATCTCTCTTGACGCAAAATTTTTTAAATATAAAAAATATTTCTAAATATGTTATCTTCTAAAATATTGCTATAAGTAATTTCAGTCATGTAGAACCTAAAATGAATAACTGTACACAAATATACAGAAATATACAAAATAATTAAAATATTTATTAAAATATTAAAATTAAAAATTATGAAATGTTAAAAATATACTTAATTACTTAGGGTAGGATGGTCCATTGTACAACATAACCCGAAGAAAGTGGGCCAAAGTATTTCCATGTTCATGATTTTCAAAAATTAATTCATACTTTTTTTTTATTATTAAAAATAGACCATTTATCTCCTAAATATTCTGCTAGTAGCTCTGTAGCTTTTTACAAGGGGAAGTAAAATGCAGTAGATCATTTACTAACTTTACTTCTTCTACTTCTTTTTTTTTTTTTTTCCTCCCCAAAAAAGTAATCTATATCTATATCATTATATAAAGCGCAAAAAATTGTTTGTTTGTGGAGGGTAATCTCTGAAACTACTGAACCGATTTAAAAAATTCTTTCACTGATCAAAAGCTACACTATCCCTGATTGTTATAGGCTATATTAATCTATATCATTATATAAAGCGCAAAAAATTGTTTGTTTGTGGAGGGTAATCTCTGAAACTGCTGAACTGATTTAAAAAATTCTTTCACTGATCAAAAGCTACAGTATCCCTGATTGTTATAGGCTATATTAAATTTTGATAAAATAAATTTTAGTTTAAAATCTGAGCATTTTAATTAAAATCCCCATAAAAGCCATAATAGAAATGGAAATAATGAAATATTAAAAAAAATTAGCTGTTGCCAACATAAAAGAAACATTTACATTTTGTTTTTAAAATATCTTGACATGAAAAGAAATATATTTGCACGTGAATTAAATTGAAATTCATATAAAGCTTTGCAAAATGTTAAACTTAAGGCTCCTATATATAAGAGCTGGCGCATCCGACATTTTTTTGCCTTAGGGTTGCCGCATGTACCCAGCGTAATAAACAAACGGTAGCCATTGTTTCTACCGTCTTGCTCGTAATTTTAGTGAAATAAATGCAATATGGGAGGTTGTTCAGCGATAAACTGCTGTAAACACTCGAGAAAAGGATACAAAATGTTTAGGTTTCCTTCAGATAATGCAAGAAGGAGAAAATGGGCAACGAATTGTCGTCCAGATTTTTGGATCCCGGGACTTAATGCACAGCTTTGCATAGTAAGTTTTATTGTTATTCATTTATATTTTTCTTTGCATTTCTGACATTTATAAAGTAAAAAATTAAAAAAAAAAGTATCATTTAAATCTAAATATGTATTTTAATAACCATAAATTATTTTAAGAAACGCTTTTTTACTGTGTGTTTGTAGAGTCTTGGCGGCGTTTTTTTGGTTCGCCAAAGTTGTCTTGTTTCCGTTGTGATATCGAAAATCACATATTCTAAATTATGTATTACATTTCTGATAAATTTAATTCTTTCCCAATTCATTTTCTATCTGTATAAAAAGCGAGTTAATATATGCGGTTTCATTCTTTATTCCTTCTTACAAAAAGAGCAAGCCATACTATTCCTTTCATTTAAAAGAAATAATAATAATAAAAGCAAGAGATGATCTTTCAATCGCTTAATTCTGTGGAGAACAATTCGTTTCATCTCAATTAAATAAAACAGAATAAAATGTTTCCTGATGTCATTTTTGAATATTGAACAGATCTCACATCTGTTACTTAAAAATAGAAATCGCGTATACTTTTCGACTAAAGTCTATGAATAAAAATTTAACGATAAAATTCTTGTGGTCAAGAGTTAAGGTTGGTTTGCCAGATTCTCACGAACTGATAACGGATTTTTTGGCTAAGAAATCAATCGCCAATATATTTTAAAAAGTTACACTAAATTAGCTGTAACTGAAAAAGTTGGGCGTTGTCTTGGCTTCATTTTTTTTCTGTGGTTTTGTGTAATGTATCCAGCCAGCAATTTCATCACTTCTGCCTCTTCGCTGTTCCTGTTAAGACGTCTGTTGATTTGCTTCTCTCCCCGTATCCATTCCGTACCTGTAATGTTAATTCATACTCATCTTTCCATATATTATACATAAAAAACTTTCTTCTGGATGTTTCGGGTGACTATTTGTACTGTCAATTTCTTCAAACGAATTTATGTGTTATTGAAATTGCAAGACATATGTTGACTTGGATTTCTATTAAATGATTGCATTAAAGATTTCGCTTGCCTGTGGTATTTTTTGCGACATAACGCTTCTTCTGATTATCTTCACGGCTGTTATGAAGAAAGAATTCACACTACCTACCAAATAAATAACACATATTATGTCCTGATAGTATTCGATCGTTGTAAAAGTTTGTGAGGGAGGACGCGGATCATTTTATTGCCTCCAAAGACGAGAGCTTCTATCGCCGTAATATACATTTAGTACCCAAAAAATGGGCAAAGGTTGTAGAAAGTAATGGAGAATATTTTGATTAAAAATTGTCATTTAATTTGATGTATTTTTATGAAATGAAGCAATAAAAAACTGCACGAATTTATGCACACCTAATATATATATTTTTGAACTTTTGATTAATTAATTAATTATTTTGTTCTATTTTTAGATTTCGTTTTCTTGAGATATTTATTTCATATTACAATTTATGTCTACTTTCTAGAGGGAAAAAAAAATTAAAAAATTCATACTTTTTCTTTTTTTTTTTTTTTTTTTTTTTAACTAAAAAAAAGAAAAGAATGCATTAAATTGAAATAAACGTCTCTATATTAATATTACATATACATCACATAACTGTACATCAATTCATAAAAATAATGACTGCTAACTTAATTTCTTTAAAACTGCAACTAATTTTTTAGTGCTAGAGGCCTATTTCAGTCGGTACAGTTGTCGAATTTTTATAATACACTCTTAATAGTGCTAATAGCCTATTTCAGTCGGTTTATTGAATGGGGATTTATTGAATGAAGTCCCCCCAAGGCCCAACTTTGACATGAGTCCCCCCCCAGGCCCAACTTTGGCATGAGTCCCCCCCCCAGGCCCAACTTTGGCATGAGTCCCCCCCAAGGTACAACTTTGACATGAGTCCCCCCCCAAGGCACACCTTTGACATGAGTCCCCCCCAAGGCACACCTCCCCCTGATTGGGAAAAAGAGAAAAAACGTTGTTTTGCGGCTATAAGACACTTTGGACTTCCAACGTTATTTGTTACAATATCTGCAGCTGAAACACATTGGTTTGATTTAATGAAAACTTTATCATGGAATTTAGATCGTCACAAATTAACTAAAGAAGAATTTGTCGATATTAACAAGTTTAGCAGTAGGCCTCTGGCACTACATTAAAATCTGTCAATGTCAGATTTTCATGTTTTAAATAATGAAATAATGTCGTGTCTGTATAATTTTTTTTTTTTTTAAGTTTTGTTATGAAAGCGATATAAAACAGTAGTATGAAAAAAAAAAAAAAAAAAAAAAAAAGTTGTATCTGTCGGGACTAATGTAATGTGCAAGTTGCACCGAAGTAACAAACTATTTCTTCCAACGAAAATGCCGGCAAGAGTTAGAAGTCGCTGAACCACTTTAGAATGTAAAAAATTGTCTGTGTATGAGTAGGCATTTATTAGAACATAGTTTTCTTTCTTTTTTTTTTTTTTTTTGTAAGTTACGATATCAATGGCATCCTTAAATTACTAACTCAAATATAAACTTAACTATATTGTTTCTTTCTTTCTTTCTTTCTTTTTTTTTTTTTTTCTTTTTTCATGCGCACTTTTTATTTCCTTATTCAAAATTATTTAAAAAAAAAAAAAAGAAAAAAAAAAAATCATGCTTTTTTATGAAAAATAATTTTATTATGTGTTTTGTAGAGGTTTTATACAGCTAAGCAATAGAATGTTCTTTAACACAACTGTTGAATACTTACAAGATAATTATAAAAAACAGAAGTTCATTATTCATTACATACAGAAGGCAGGAAGACTGACAGAAAGTCAAATAAAAAATATTAGCATTCATCAAAAAATATAGGAAGGTGTTTAAAATGATTAATACTACTAAAAATGCACTTTCAAGCATTTCCTCTTATATACTGTAATGTATCCGAATCTTTCATGTGATCCAGTAAACAAAACTTTAATGCTAATCTAACCATATTCAATTAAAAAGATGCTTTTGCACATGCTAAAAATGATGATACTTTTACCCATTGACCTGGAGAAAAGAAAAAGGATCCTTAGAGAAAAAGTTAAAGCGGAATGATCTTTATAGCCTTCATCGCTTCATACCACCTAAACTCTACAGACTATAGGACATGAAGTAACATACACAGTAAGGGCACATAGTAACGTATTTAATTTCTTTTGTTTGTACATGTGCCAAACTAGTAGCGGCAAGCATTCTATTTTGAATAGGAAACCATCTAATATCACTTTAAATAAAATATATTAATTTCGAGACATGCTAAAAATATTTGCAGAAAATCAGATCGCGAACAGACTGATAGACAATTAAATTGAAGTTACAGACATTAAAAAAAAAAAAAAAAAAAAAAAAAAAAATGTGACATACCAGCCTGTAAAATTATGTAAAATAAATTACTGAAGATTTTATCATTTTCCTTTTTCGTTGATTAACGAGAAAGCTAGAAAAAGATTCGGGCCGAAACGGCCCATAAAAGATTTATTCATGGCCCGGCCCAAGTGTACACACAAAAAAAGAAAAAAAAATGAATCCGAGTCCGGCCCGGCCCGACAGTACATTAAAAAATTCGGCCCGAACCCGGCCCGTAAATCTGACCCGTACAGACCTCTAATGTACTTAACAGAAATTACTTCATAGACGTAATGTATTGGAATTCTCGAGGATGTTACTGTACACGAACTATTTCTTTGATCTCAACGAAAAGTATAATGTGTCATCCCTATATGATAGACATTGGGAATACCGATTTTAGACTTTCTGCTACTACTTGTTCTTCACACAGACTAACGGCTAAAAACATGATTTTAAAACGTGTAAATGTGACAAAAACTCAATTTTAAAAATTTAACTTAAAAATAATACTTTCTCCATCATATATATACGAGGAAGAGAAAAGAAAATTAATAAAAAAAACCAAAACTTTCCAATTTTAATTGGTACGCTCTTTTTTTTCCCCCTTTCAAATGTTATGAATTATTTAAGAAACAGAAACAGATTACCTGTGTTGCTTATCATTTTTGGCCGATTTTATTTTTAGATGAAAATTTCTTAAAACTGCCAGTGAAGCGATAAAATCGCCAAGCGGAAATGCTGTCCTCTTACGAGGCAAAAAAATGGCGGTGATGCGCCGGCCTATTATTTATTTAAGGGGCTCTAGTTAAACTTACACGTTAAATCTGACGTCATTATAAATTTAAAGTATTTATTTTTCTAATAATATAATTTGATATGATATGATATAATGTAATCCGCGTTTGTAATGATCGATAGATGGCGCTCTCTGGACTGCAGTTCTTAGTAAATATAATAGCCACGTGTATTAATAATTGTTCTTTTTCCGCCATTACATCATGGAAAATCGATTGCATAATATGATGATATGCAGTGGTGTGATAATTTCACCTTAGCCCACCAGAGGGCGAGCATTTCATTACAATCGCGGATGATCTAAGCGTTACTTCTAAACGTTTATTAAATTATTTATTTTATAATTGTTGCCCAAAAAATTTACGGGTTAATTCATTTTTCGACATATAATAAAATATATTTTCTCGCGAATAATAATAGAAAAAGTGAATTAAAAAAATATCGTCTGCATTTCATTATGCATTTGTTAAAAGAATAATTGAGAAGTTTAAATTTATTTGACGACTATTTTTAGCAACTAACTGTTATGACAAATAGCTCAATATACATAGCGCATACAACCATTACTGCAATGCAAATAGCATTTAATTATTTGAGTTACATTATGTTGATTAGAAACCTATTTAATCTATCTATGCTCTATACTAATATATAAAGAGGAAAGGTTTATATGAACGATCGCTAGAACTAAAAAGCCGATTTCTATTTATTTCTTTTTTTATACTAATCAAAAGTTACACTGTCTCTAAGTGCTAGAGGCTATAATAAATTTTGGTAAAATACATTTTTAATTCAAATTTTCAATATTTTAATTGAAAACAAAGCATAGGTTTGATATCGATCGTCCTTGGCAATTTTCGTATTTCGAGATCGAAAACGTAATACGAAAATCTGTATATTTTCGTATTAAATACGAGATCTATGTTTTTACTTCAATTACCGTACTACCGTAGGTAGTGGAAGTATTGTATTCGGTCCAAAAATTTGATATAGAGTTTCACCTGATTTATATGTTTTAAGGCCTCCTGAGTCCAAAAAAGTAGTTTTTGCCAATTGGTCAGTGTGTGTGTGTGTGTGTGTGTACGAATGTATGAAATTTTCCGGGTGTCATATCTCCAAAATTAATAAAGATAGAACTACAAATCTTCACAATTGATTCAGGTCTGATGTACAGATGAATTTTCCAAATTTTGGTGAAAATTGAAAAAACGGAACTGGGTCATCGAAAACCGGAAATGGGACCGTAAGCCCGTACCTCATAAACAGCCCTAACGATTTTCTTCAAAGTTGCTATATATACAATCTATTAGATGTCCTTTCGAATGATATAATTGGTTAGTTCAGTAAAATTGATAGGCGTCCTCTATAAACAGCTCAATTTCAGATGTCATAAGTGCCTTCCTCTAAAAACGGCTGTACGAATTTTTTTCAAACTCGCCATGTTAACTTAATACTAAATATCCTTTTGTATGTAATTATTGTTTTACGGTCAATAATTGAGTATGCCAAGTTTTGGTAATAAAAGTTGGTATCTCAAAAACAGCTCTAACGATTTTCTTGAAAATTGTTTCATTAATTCAATTTAGATAACCTTTCTCAAGTATTACGTGCATATTACAGGAATACTAACGGTCATCCTGATTAGGAAGTTCAGTTTTAGATCTCGGTAATTCGTGTTTGAAAAAATAACTATTTATTTTTTCCCCTTATTTTTTAACTCACTATGTAAACTTTGTTGTAGGTGTCTTTATACGTGTATCAAGTTTCTCTTACTGGAAAATCTAAAAAAAAAATGCATGTACTTAATATCTCCAAGAAATGTATATAATACGTTTAATGGTGGGTAATGGAAGTCGTGTGGTTGTTTCACACCAGATTTTGTAATAGTATATATTATACGAATATTGTTTCATATTATTGATTTTTCCCTTAATATACATTATTAAAAACCATCAGTTATGCGAAAAAATTAAATATATTTGCGAGATAACTTGGCAATCATTTTTTTTTTTTTTTTCCGCCAAGGATGATTGATATAAAATCTTTTCCGAAAGCAAGTAGCGCAATATACAGCCGCTAGGGAATTGCAAATGACATTTGATTATGCAAGTTTCATTATGTTGATTGGAAACACGTTTCATTTAAAATAAATTAAATGTGCATTCGCGTTAGAAATCTACTTTTGTATAGGGCTTCTTTGGCGATATTTAAAATTTGGCAACGCAATAGCTAGGACGTTTCACTCGAAGGACTTTACGTATTTGCGATAACCTTTTTAATTCACCGCCAAAATCACAAAAAATATTAACGATCACTAATGGAGAACCATTACTAAAACAATAACCAGATTACTTTGCGGACGTTAAATTTAAGAAAATTAAAAACACATAAGCTCTGTGTTTAATAGAAATTATTATTATAAGAACAAATAAATAATAATTAAAGCAATTATGACGTCAACTTTATCAAACACATATTCATGTTATCCGCGATTGTAATGAAATGCTCGCCCTCTGGTGGGCTAAGGGGAAATTACAATAAACATGCTTTAATTCGAATTCCATCAAGCCGCCATTGCTAGCCGATGTTTAGTTTCACATATATTTATTGAATAAAAATGAATAAATCCGGTAAAAAAGATAACACATACCGTTGTGTGCTACAGTGTAACTCCAAAGGACCAAGAAATCCAGAATTAAGCTTCCATTTATTTCCAAATGACAAATTTAAAATTTCAGTTGCTTCGGCTAATGGAAGTAAAGAATTAATCAGATGATTTGAAACTAATATTTGTTCAACTTCAGTTAAAAATCTACTTCCGATCGAACGTTGAATAAACTGAAATATTTTTTTCCAAAAGCAATCAATTTTCCATGATGTTATGGCGGAGAAATTATAGTACGAATATTAAGTAGAATAACAAAAAGAACAAAAATAGATACATGTGGCTGTAGTATTTACTAACAACAAGAGCTGAAAAAGCGCCATCTATCGATCATTACAAACGCGGATTGGTTTTATTTTTCAATATTTTTTATTCATGAGTAAAGACATGCTTCTTTTTATGAAATAAATAAATAAATAACATAAAGTAAAAATTACCAACATTTAACAACTGATTGAAAAAAATAATTGTAAATTATATTTTGACTTTTCAGTTGATAATATTGCCTGACTATAACATATGAACTGATTTTTTTTTTTTTTTTTTTTTTTTTGCATATCAATTCATCGTTAACTAAAATTTGTTCATCCGTGCGAAGTAGGACGGGTCAGCTAGTAAAAAATAAAAGTATGGGGTTGAAGGCAATTTCAAAAGATCTCTTTGTCGTGTGCGTGTAATGGGTACGCATAACAAATTGACATTAAAAAATCACTTTCCTCAGAAAATTTGGAGAGCAGAGTGACGCTGAAAACGTGTTTTTGCAACCTTTTCTCTATTATGGGTGGAACGAGGAAGTATTTTGGAAAATGTCTTTATGCTACGTGTTCGATACGTATAACCGACCCACGCATCAGAAATCTCTTTCAAAGTAACTTAGAGCAGATTCTATGATAATTTATAGCAGATTTAAGCTTGAAAACTTTTTTGCTTTTTTTGCTCCACAAAAAAGTAATTAAAAAATAAATAAAAGTAAGGGGTAGAAATTATTTTCATAAAATCTCTTTGTGGTGTGGGTATTGGGCAGGCATAACCAATCGACATCAAAAAATCCCTTTCCTGAAGTAATTTAGAGCAGTTAGTCTGAAAATGTATATCTTTTCAATCTTAAAAAGGGGTGGGGATTCCCAAAATCCCATTTTAATGCATGATGGGTACACATAGCCACCCCACACATAAAAAATTAATCTTACTGAGATAATTTAGAGAAAAATTAAGCTTGGAAACTTGTTTATCACACCTCCGCCTCCATCGACCCCAAGGGGGGAAAATGAGAGAAATTTCGTAAAAGCCCGTTACAATAGATGTTGGATAAATATAAATACCTTACACACCAAAATACGTGACACCACAGGTCGCATAGATTTTCCAGAAAAAAATTAGCGCTGAAAGGGAGGGTCTCGAATTTTTTCCCTCGTAACGCACCCCCTTTAATCGAAAAGCACGAAAAATCAAATATTGTTTTTTGGAAATATTCTAAAGAAGATGCATGGCTGTTTTCAGTATCTTTGTACCATTTTTTGTAAAGGACTACTCAAAAATCAGGAATTGCGAAATTTCCCACAGAAAATTTCTTTTTCCCCTCCCTCCCTTAAAAATTGAAAATTCAAAAATCGTAGGAAATACTTTCTTGTACTCAAGTCTCCCTATGTGCAATTCCATCACTGTCAAATAATTTGGAGCCGAGTTATTCTAACAAACGTGTTTTTGCCTCCTGACTCCCAGGGAGAAAGGGGAAGGGGGAAGTTTTGTAAAATTATGTTACTATAGGTGTTGGATACATATAAACTATCCACCCGCCAAAATTCTTCACCGCAACTCCCATAGATTTTCCCGGACAAATTTAGCACTAAGAAGGGGATCTCAAATTTGCTCCCCTCTTAACACCTCTCCTCCCACCCCCACCCCCTAAAAGAAAAAAAAAAAAATCACAAATCACAAATACACAAAAATAAGTTTTTGGAAATATCATGAAGGAGATGTATGACTGTCTTCAACATCTTTCTACAATTTTTGATAGAGTTCGTGAAGATATCGTAATTTTTTTTTATTCTGACAGATTTACAGACAAATTCTGATTTTATTAATATAGATGGAAAATTTTGTACTTGACTATTCTAGTATCTATTACGCACTGGAAATATTAAGCATGCAAGCTATATAAAAAATAAAATTTTGTAAATCCTAAAATTGAATTTTTTGACATTCTTAACATTTTTTTTTTTCTTTTCTTTTCATTTTTTTTTTTTTTTCATTTATCTGTGTAATTTGTTACATAATTGACCATAAGCAATATTTAAGAAAATAAAGATATGGTCGAAGTTTTCTCACATATTGGAATTAGAGACTAATATACAGTAATTATAATTTTACTTGGAAAAAGTTTAGAATTTTCCCTTTATTTTTAATAGAATAAGATATTTTTCAATTAATTTATATTTAAATGTATAAATTTAAATATTATATAAAAATATATAGACATATTTAAATATAAACTTACAACATAAATTTTAAAACTCTTCAACTTTAGCTACTATCAGCTTCAAACGTTTATGTTTAAAATTGTATTTCAAATCAAATGTAAGTTATTAGCCATATTCTTTTTCAGGTTACCATTTTCTCAGGAAATTTACTTAATTACAGTCATTTGCACTATTAACGTTGTTTTAAAGAGCAAAATTGTTGTACTAAGTATTACTTCTAATAATTTAAAGTATTTAAAATATTATATAGTACAAACAGTTCTTGTTTATTTTTCCATAAAAATAATAATATTTTTAAACGACAATAATTTCACTGCTCGCCGATTTAAATATAAATATAAATATAAATATAAATTAAACAACATAAAATGATAATTATTTTAAAGTATTATCCATAATAAAAATATTACATCATTTTCCTGGATAAGTACATTTATTTAAGTATATGATTGTAAATAAGCATGATTATATTACTAAAAATAAGATATTATTCCATTAAATGGTAAAATTTAGACGTTAATATCATTACTCGTATTAATACATAAAATAGCATTTTACTGTGCAGTAGGTAAGATAATAGTCAAAAGGAAACGATATAGCTTGTGGAAAATAGCTAATACAATTAATATTATTTAGCTGTAAGTATTACTGTTGGGTATTAGAGATTCCATGCATCGAAATATCTGTAGATAGATATTAAAATTTAATTTATAAAAATAATAGTTACACTTCAGTTTTTCTTTCTTTTTTTTTTTTTTTTTTTTTTTTTTCATCATAAATAGTAAGCATTAAACTTTAGCTTTACAAAGGTTTATAAGGCAAAACACACATAATTTTTTTCAGAATGATATTTCTTAAAAATTGAACCAATGTTTTTTTTTTTTTTTTTTTCCCTTTTAGTACACGTTTTTATTAACGAATTTTCCATTACACTTTGAAGTAAGGTTTAGAAATATCTTTTTCAGACAGTTGAATAAACGCCATTTGTTTTCATATTTATTCTTCAAATTATTGTTTTTTAATTAGGGACCGGGATGTGGTTATCTGCTAAAAGATTAATCGATATTACTTTTAATAACATATGATTTAGATAAAGAAAAATGATTTTCATCATCTCAAATACAGTTTAAAATGTGATATATATCTAGCGCCATTTGTTGAGCGTCATCTTCATTTTTATCAATTCGTTATGTACTTGTAGATCGCAGCTGATAGTAATATTGTTTGCCTATTAACATGAGCCCATTAATAAATTTTATAGGTAAAAATAAGCTTCTTTTAATTTAGTGCATTTCTGCCGCCACAACAACAACGGAAATTGGATGTTATAGATTTCATTTGCACTTCTCTGTACGATGGATCATTTTCCTTTTTCTCATCTTTCATGCCAATCAATTTAAACGTTTCGGCATAGCTATAAAAAATTGGATTAAATTGCAGATTGAATTACTACAACTTGCTCTTAAAAAAAATTTCTGTAGTTTCAATGTATCTTTTTTTTTTTTTTTTTTTTTTTTTTTTTTCATAAACTTGATTTTTTTTAATTAAGTTTTCTTTCAATTTTTCTACGTTTTTAATTGTTCTAAAAACAATTTTCATTACTATTCTTAATGTGCAGAAAATAACACTTTATACACCTCCACCAAATCAAAGCAACCTTGCTTCACTTTTTCATAGACAAATATTTTTTTCCGTTCAATTTTAAAATGCGTTTTTAGCATACCTGTCAACATTCTAATAAATATTCCGCAGTATTGTACCCACTCTTTTTTCCACGTCACTTTCTTTTTGGAGTAATTTTCTCTAAATGCAATTACGATTAAATAAGAAGATATAGTCAATTTTGGTAGAATGGAGTAGAAGGCTGATTTTTTACCACTATGTGAAAAATACCAGAGCCGGGAATCGACCCCCGGGCCATTCCGTTTAGCGCGCGGATGCTCTAACCATTGAGCTATCCTGGCTGATAATCAGCTTGGTACTTCTCACATAATTTACGTTGGCAAAGTCACCGAGTCAGCATTAGAGCAAAACTGAACAAATTTGAGACATATTTGAACATGGCACAACTCCAATAGGCCATCAAATCTCAATTTAGAAAAAAATAATAATAATAACATTCTACTCCATTCTATGAAAATTGAATTTTCAAGGTTGTTAAAAATATTTCTAAACTAAGAAGATATATATTCTCCATAAATCGGGTGTGAAAGGGCGATCTCTAACACTGCTACGGAATATTAATTAAAATATAGGCAAGGTATGGCTTTATCAGTATCCATTCTTTTGATGATAATTGTATTTCTTTCGATGTACTCTACTGGGCATTAAAATTGCTACACCAAGAAGGAATAATAATAACGGAACGAAATTTGTTGGACACATACATTATAGTAGGAAGAACAATTGATTAAAATTACCGGAAATTTGGAGTAATATGTACTGAGAAAACAGTACATAAAGCAGCAACCTCTGTGAACAATAACAGCCCATATCTGCCTAGGCATTTAATCGAACAGCGATTGGATGACATGCACGGGTAGAGCACTTCATGAAGTTTTAACACGATGCCACAATTCATCGATTGAAGTTACTGGTGAATGGGGGGGGGCAGTCGCTTTTCAACGATTAAACAGTCATTTTCATTGGTGTGAGATCAGGAGAACGCGCGGGCCAGAATAACAGTTCAACACATTCTGTGTCAAAGAAGGTCCGGACAATACAAACAGCTTGCGGTCGTGTCTTATCTTGCTTAAATTTTGCACTACGGAGCCTTGAATACAGGGCAGAGGGGCGGGCCTTAACTCATCAGAAATTTAATGGCCGCTGTTCAGAGTGCCAGGAATACGAACATGAAGTAATCGAGACATGTATCCAATGGGAACCCATAACATCATTGCGAATGATGGCCAGTATGATGATGTCGAATCCCAGCTGGCAATGTGCACTATTCATAATGCCGTTAAATACGGATAAGGCAATCATGATGCTGTAAACAGGATTGTGATTTGTCTGAAAAGTGACTTCACGCCATTCCTGCGTCCCGGTTCATCGTTGATCACACATTAATGGCGCCCATATCGTGATGCAGTTTTGACGGTAATGAGAATTTTGTTAGCCGCATACTGAGTCACCACCTGGATTGATGGTATGTGGTACCATTGGATACACGTCCCGGTCACCTTTTGTTTTCATTCCCGCCACTCTGAATACCAGCCATTACATTTCTGACGAGTTAAGGCCCATCGCTCTGCCCTATGTTCAAGGCCTCCGAAGCTCAACATTTAAGCAGGACAATGCACGACCGCAAGTTTTCCATATTGTCTGGACCTTTATTGATGCCGAATGTGTTCGAATGTTGCTCTGGCCAGCGCGTTCTCCTGATCTCGCACCAATGAAAATGACTGTTTAATCGTTGAAAAGCGACTGGCCCCCCACCACTCACCAGTAACTTCGATCGATGAATTGTGGCATCGTGTTAAAACTTCATGAAATTCTCTACCCGTACATGTCATCCAATCGCTATTCCATTCAATACCTAGGCATATAAGTGCTGTTATTGCTCATAGAGGTCACTGCTTTATGTACTGTTTTCTCAGTACATATTACTCCAAATTTCCTGAAATTTTAATCAATTGTTCTTGCTACTATAATGTATGTGTCCAACAAATTTCATTCCGTTATTATTATTCCTTCTTGGTGTACTAATTTTATTGGCCAGTAGTATATATTTGAAAACGATATTTAGATTAAAATTTTTAAGGAAATATTTAGGTGCGAAATAGTTAAAAACATTAACATATTGAATGTTTAATCTTTTCTACACCAATAAACTGGTTGGTTATGCATATTTTTATCTTCAACTGGTTTTTTAAAAAAGATGTTTTTTTTTTTCGTTTTCATCCCATTTGATTTATTATTATTATTATTATTATTATTATTATTATTATTAAACCCAATTGAAATAAAAGTAATATCGTCCACACTTTACATCGTTTACAAAATTCTTTTACGAAAATGTATTAATTAAATAGAATGAAGCTATTTTTAATGCTTGAAAAAATAAAAGATTCTAGATTCTAGATATTGTTTTTTTACTGATTAATAAAAGAAAATATTACGCTGACTACTTCAATTAAAAAAAATATTGTTGATTTAGAAGTATTATTTATCTATACAGTAGCAAATAATTAAAAAAAAAAAAATGCGTTTTTCATTTTAAAGAAAAGTAATAAAAAAAAAAAAAGTATAAAATCTTTGAATTTCTCTAAAAATGATTTCAAAATTTAAATTTATTTCTCAATATTTAAATACAATTAAATTGAAGCACATTCGTCGGAAATCCATTTTTATTATTTTTACAAATTAAGAAAATATTTTATCTTCAATATTCTATTTAGCAATCTTTAAATGCAAAGAACTCAATTTTATTTTAAAATATTTTTAGTGCATCAACGTGAAGGTTGCAACTCTTAAAGTTTTATATCACATCAAATTTAATGTCCTCATGAAACATTAGTATTTTTGAACAGATGTAAATAATAGCGCCCATGAAAAATTTCCATCATTGTAAGTTTGTCTAGAAATTCAAGCTAGACAATTTTATTGCATCAAAATGCATAATACTCAAGTTTATATGTTATATTCTACATTTTGTAAATTATTTGGATTGGAAAATTGGAAAAGTCTAGAGTTCTGTAGAATCATTATCGTTATACAGTGAAAATAGTCGTAATCTAGAAAAAACTCATTTTTTAAAGAGATATCTCTTTTTGACTTTTGAATCAAGAAGTCAAAGTTAAGTAATTTTGTTGAATATAAAATGATAAAACAGCTATATATTAAAATAATTAGAAACATTAAAACTTATACGTTGTGACTTCTCCTTATCAACTTCAAACAAAGAAAAAAATCATTCCTCATTTTTACTTAAAATAATAATAATAAACATAATTTTAATAAAATACTATAATTCTAAAAATGTATGTAATCTACAAAAATTAGAATAAAAAATATAAATATCAAGATAGGCAAATAAAGAAAATAATCTGGAGTGTCACTCAAACGACTTTCTCTTACCCTGAAATTTAATACTATAAAGACAGGTTGCAGATTAATAGGTAAGATAACGTGTACTGTTATGTAAACCTATGTTAAACAATTCATATTGGGCTTCTGAAGAGTTTTATATGATAATTAGTTCTGTGTGAGGGGGGGGGGCTACCGACCCCCTCAACCCCCCGTTTCATTAATGCACCTACATTTATATAGAATTTAATTCGGTTATTAAAAAGTATTTCACTTTTTAAAAAATAATTTATTAAAATTATTATTTAAAAAAATTATCTTTTATGATAAGGCAGACGATTTCCATATTATAGAAGTGTATAACATTAAATATCCAAAAAAAGTCCATTTTATTCTCAATATTTAAAAAAAAAAAAAAAAAAAAAAAAAAAAATTCGTTAAAAGTAAAAAAAAAAAAATCGATAACTTTGTTTTAAATTATCGCAGATCGATGGTTCAACCATTCGTTTTAAAGGTATTCGCGAGCTCTTTTGAAAGATACCCATCATGAAAATTTACTCCCCTCGAGGGAGGACTTCCCCCCCAGGGGGGTGGCGAGGCTCCTACATACACAAAAATTTTTTCTCAGTTAACTGTCTCTATTATAAAAAATATATATTTGTTTCATTTGGTTTAGTGCAGTCTATAGAGGTTAAACTCTATTTTCCTGCAATTTCCCCCATAGACGTAATGTATTAGAATTCTCTTGATTGTCCCTGTACACGAACCATTTGCTTGATCTTAACGAAAAGCTTACTGTAGCATCCCTATATGATACACATTTAGAATACCAAGTTTGAACTTTCTGCCATAATTTGTTTTTGAGATATGCTGGTAACAGACAGACACACAGACACACACACAGAGACACGCACACAGACACACAGACACACAGACCATTTGCTAAAAACATGATTTTCGTATTCAGGGGACCTCAAAACGTGTAAATATAACAAAATCTCGCATTCGAAAATTTGACCCAAAAACAATACTTTCTCTACCTTATGGGTAAGAGAAAGTAAAAAAGTCTGTGAAAATTTTTAATTTAGTCTTGGTCCGAATTATTTTTCAGCGCAACAAAAGTTTTCTTCTCTCTTTTAATAAATTTAATCAGATGACTTTACTTTTGTGTCTTATTTAATTTCAGACCTAAAATATTTCAAATATTTACATTTATTAATGTTTCTGTATTTTTTTTTATCCCAGAGAAGATAAGGTTATCATAGAATAAAACTTTTCTCACACGTTTATTGCTTCACATAAAGATTTGTAAACTTCCAAAGCCATTAATCCTTTTTTTTTTTTTCATCAAAATATTCCGATGACTAGAAATAACTTTTTCTGGGTAAAATTTATGTTCCCGTATGCCGATGATTATGGGGAGAGGGAATGGAATGGACTCTTTAAAAGACTGCTCTGACTGAATGAGACTCATTACAAAATGATTAAAATCCAGGGTTATAAAAAGTTTAAAAGGGAAAGATTTGTCAAAGAAGAAACTAATGGAATAATCTGATGTGTCATTCACACAACTTTCTCTTACCCTTCGTTTTAATATACTATAGATTGCAGAATAGTTTATAAGATCAATAAAACAATATAATAAAATTCAATCTACTTTAAATTAATAGTTACAGCAATTATTTGAAAAAATAATCAAAACCGATATTAATTTGCTTTCAAACTTACCAATCTTGATCAAATTTTTCATGTAACAATTTAATACGAATTTAAAAGTGCAAAATTTCAATTTTCTGCAGTTGTTTGTCTTTAGAGTATGCTGATAATGGATATACATACAGATAAACCGCTAAAAATTGGAGTTTCGTACTCAGGGCACCTCAAAACGTGATAATATACACAAAAACTAGTATGTTGTGGCCACCACAAGACTTTCTTCTATATTTACCTATACATATTCAATCAGTAACAATATTAAAAAAAAAAAAAAAAAAAAAGTACGAGTTTTTTTTTTTTTTTTTTGTTAAAAGTGAAAAAAATCGATAACTTTGTTTTAAATTATCACAGATTTATAGTTCAACCAATCGTTTTAAAGGTATTGACGAGACCTTTCGAAAGATACCCGTCTTGAAAATTTATCCCCCCCGGGGGGGGTACTTCCCCCCCAGGGGGGGAAGCGATGCCCCCCCATCCAGAAAAATTTTTTCCTAGTTACATACTACTATTATCAATAATTCATATTAATTTTACAATCACAAGTTTAAAACAACTCTTATTATGCACATTTATACGAATTTTTGTCCTATGCTGCCATGTTAAAAATTTAGATAAAATGCTATCACAGCGCCACCTGTTGAGCTATTGATCCCCAAACATAATCAGCACCAGTTTATGTCGGGGACCAACTAAATACCAAGTTTGGTTAAATTTCGTTAAAAAAAAAAAAAAAAAAAAATTGCGATATTTTTCTAAGTTTTTTTTTGTTAAAAGTAAAAAAAATCGATAACTTTGGTTTAAATTATCACAGATTCATCATTCAACCATTCGTTTTAAAGGTATTGACGAGATCTTTCGAAAGATACCCATCTTGAAATTTTGCCCCCCCGGGTGGGAACTTCCCCCCCGGTGGGGGGGCAACCGATGCCCCCACATGCACAAAATTTTTTTCCAAGTTAACTATTACTATTATCAACGAGACCTTTTGAAAGATACCCATCTTGAAAATTTACTTCCCCGGGGGGGATTTTCCCCCCCACGGGGGGAACCGATGCCCCCCCATGCACAAAATTTTTTTCCTAGCTAACTACTATTATTATCAATAATTCATATTAATTTTACAATCACAAGTGTAAAATAACTCTCTTTATGCCCATTTATACGGAATTTTGTCCTATGCTGCCATGTTAAAAATTTGCATAAAATGCGATTACAACGCCACCTATTGAGCGAGTGATCCCAAAATCTAATCAGCACCAGTTTATGTCAGGGTGCAACTAAATACCAAGTTTGGTTAAATTTCATTCATTGGTTCGTGAGATACAGCGTCCACAAAAAAATGATACAGACAGACAGACAGACAGACAGACAGACAGACATTTTCTAAAAACTATTAATTCGTGTTCTCCATATCCCAAAACATGTAAATCCATCAAAAAGTGGACTTCGAAAATTTTCGCGAATCCAATACTTTCTCTATATTACATATAGAAGAAAGTAAAAAAAAAACTAGTATGTTGTGGCCACCACAAGACTTTCTTCTATATTTTCCTATACATATTCAATCAGTAACAATATTAAAAAAAAAAAAAAAAAAAAAATGCGAATTTTTTTCTAAGTTTTTTTTTTTTTTTTTTGGTTAAAAGTAAAAAAAATCGATAACTTTGTTTTAAATTATCACAGATTTATAGTTCAACCATTCGTTTTAAAGGTATTGACGAGATCTTTCGAATGATATCCATCTTCAAAATTTACCCCCCCCCCCCATGCACAAAATTTTTTTCCTAGTTACGTACTACTATTATCAATAATTCATATTAATTTTACAATCACAAGTGTAAAATAACTCTTATTATGCACATTTATACGAATTTTTGTCCTATTCTGCCATGTTAAAAATTTAGATAAAATGCTATCACAGCGCCTCCTGTTGAGCTATTCATCCCCAAATATAATCAGCACCAGTTTATGTCGGGGACCAACTAAATACCAAGTTTGGTAAAATTTCGTTAAAAAAAAAAAAAAAAAAAATACGATTTTTTTCTAAGTTTTTTTTTGTTAAAAGTAAAAAAATTCGATAACTTTGTTTTAAATTATCACAGATTTATGGTTCAACCATTCGTTTTAAAGGTATTGACGAGATCTTTCGAATGATACCCATCTTCAAAATTTAACCCTCCCGGGGGGGTACTTACCCCCCAGGGGGGGAACCGATGCCCCCCCATGCACAAATTTTTTTTCCTAGTTAACTACTACTATTATCAATAATTCATATTAATTTTACAATCACAAGTTTAAATTAACTCTCTTTATGCTCATTTATACGGAATTTTGTCCTATGCTGCCATGTTAAAAATTTGCATAAAATGCGATCACAACGCCACCTGTTGAGCTATTGATCCCCAAATCTAATGGGCACCAGTTCATGTCAGGGTGCAACTAAATACCAAGTTTGGTTAAATTTCATTCATTGGTTCGTGAGATACAGCGTCCACAAAAAAATGATACAGACACACAGACAGACAGACAGACAGACAGACAGACAGACAGACACACAGACAGACAGACAGACAGACATTTTTTAAAAACTATCAATTCGTGTTCAGGGAATCCCAAAACGTGTAGATCCGTCAAAAAACGGAGGTCGAAAATTTTCGCGAATCCAATACTTTCTCTATATTACATATAGAAGAAAGTAAAAATTATTATTATTATTATTATTATTATTATTATTATTATTTGCTTTCAACCAAACGCAGCCTTTAGTTTTTGTCTCCATCTTTCTCTGTCCTGAGCATCATCCTCATCCATTCCATTCTCGGAAGAAAAGAGAATTAAAAATAAAACATCAAAAAATACTTTGCTTTTAGCGTGGATAGGAAATTTTTTCCCTGCCTGACCAGTGTTCGTCGACATCTTTAAATGTATAGCAAAGCAATTCAATCAATTACATTAAATAGAATAGAACGTTCCGTTCAGTTTTGGGTAGCCCTGAATATTATCTATAACCAATGTGTACAATAATATTGTGTATTTATAAAAAAAAAAAAAAAAAATCTAACATAAAATAAATGACAATCCCAGTAATTTCCAAGAATAGCCCCAATATATCAAAATACTTTGGGTAACCCTGTAAGCAAATGATGAAAACTTTCCGTAGCACAATCTGTACAAAAATATGATTTTATGCATAAAAAAAAATGTATATTTTTTTTTCTCAAAGGCAGCCTATAGATGTTACACTTTATTTAGCAGAAATTTCCACATAAACATAATGTATTTGAATTATCTTGATTGTCCCTGTACACGAACCATTTTCTTGATCTCTACAAAATGTTTAGTGTAGCAACCGTATATGATACACATTTAGAATACCGAGTTTAGACTTCCTGCTACTATTTGTTTTTGAGAAATTTTGATAAGAGACACACAGACTAACCGTTAAAAACAAATTTTTTGGATTCAGGATATCCAGAAACGCGTAAGTATAACAAAAACTCAATTTGAAAAATTTAACCCAGAACCATTACTTTCTAAACCATACATAAGGGTAAGAGAAAATAAACAAAGCCCGAATGAAAATGCCGAACGCAAAAGAGGAAGAATACAAAAAAAAAAAAAAAAAAAAAAAAATTGAAATTGCCTAGACTTTATCTATAAAAATAAAACAAAATAATCTGGTGTATCACTCACACGACTTTCTTTTACACTGAAATGTAGTACTACACTCATGTTTGTGAAAATTGCAACACCATGAAAGGATTATGCAAATTGAACCAAACTTACAGAAAATGTAAAGTTAGATAAGGCATGCTCATGATTAGAATTACAGTGATTGCGCATGCGTGGAACAAGAATCGACTCCTTATCTGTCGCTTGTTCTTGGTATATAAAAGACTATAAAGACGTGTTGAAATCAGTTTATCATTCTCTGTCTGCGGTAAACGTTTCATTGGTGGTCAGTATATCTCGTCAAAAGTGAAGGGTGCCATACCAACAATTAACAGAGTTCGTACGAGGCAGCATCGTTGGTATGCGAGAGGGTGGATTTTCGTATCGAGAAATCGCGGCCCGCACGCAATGTAATGCCACAACAGTGATGAGTGTTTGGAAGAAATGAGCAGTAGAGAATAAAACAAGCCGAAAACCTGGCAGTGGGGCACACAATAAAACAACGGCACAAGACGACAGACACCTCATTCGCATGGCTATGACGGACCGTACCGCGTATCCTCTCGTGTTTTAGCACAACGTTGGAGCACAACTACAGGTGTTTTGTTGTCTAGCTCTACGGTTCGTCGCCGTTTACTGCAGCATGAACTGCGTGTAAGAGTTCCTCCACGCAGAATTCCCACCCTCGCTGAATCACAGACGCCTCCAACTTCAATGGGCTCAGCAACACAGCACGTGGCTTGCCCAGTGGCAACAAATTGTTTTCTCCAATTAATCTTGTTACATTCTAGTGACAATGATGGAAGAGTACGCGGCAGATGTTACAGGGGGGAACGTCTGCTCCCCCAGTGTGTTACCTAGCGACATACTGCACAAACGCCTAGCATCATGGTGTGGGGAGCTATTGGGTATAATTGTCGATTCTATCTAGTGCATACTGTGGCATCCTCAACAGTGATCGCTACATAAGGGAAATTTTGGAGCCAGAGGTCCTTCCCATTCTTTGACGCATTCCAGGTGCTGTATTTCAGCAATTTAATGCCCGTGCACATGTTTCGCAGACTACACAAGCCTTCTACAGTGCACAACAGATTTCGCTTCATCCATGGCATGCTTATTCCCGAGATATGTAGCCCATCGAGCATGTCTGGGATTTCATAGATCGGTGACTCGCTCGTACAACTAGTGGGGTGCAGAGTGAGATTGAATTTTGGAGTCAAGACGAGCCCATCTTGAATACCATTCCCCAGGACTACATTCAGATCCTGTATGATTCAATGCCATGACGTTGACTAGGGCTGGAGTATTTATCAATATATCCCCAAGTATCAATATTTTTTTAATATCGCAATAACGATATTAAAGATCTACCTCTGCTGATATATCCCTCTAACGATATTTCTTAGCGCACACTGAGCGATCGAAAGAAAGCGCCGATAAATAATGTTCCCCACTAGCACCTATCACCAGTCACCACGCTCGGAATAAAGAGAACGCCGAATAGCTTATACTAATGCAACCCCTTGTGCGCGCCACAAACCTGCATCACCGCGCGCCAAGCAAAGCCCAAAAAAAAAGAGACCTGAATAGCTTATACTAATGCAACCCCCTTTTCCCCCTCCTATTACTCACTGACTAAAACTCCCAACCTTAAACAATCCTTCCTCTCCAATCCTCTCTTTCCATACCGCAATGTATCTACTTTCTTTATCTTTATTCGTGTTATCTACCAAATCGAAAATATCACTGTCCAAAAAGTCAATGATATTCATCAGGAAAATTAAACTATCACAGTATATTGACTTCCCACAGTATATTGACTTCTCATTCTACATTCATGCATTTCCCTGGCTCTAAACGATAATATGAAAGAATTTATACTACCGTTAGTATAAGTTCTTTGATAATATTGCACATCATCGCTCGTGGATCGTAGGTGTAATATCACAGACAAGTGATATAAAAACAAACGCTTATTATGATGAATGAAAACAATATCTTTTGTTTTAGCTCATTTCCTGCTATTGGTTCATTGATATTGGTTTATTTCAAAGTATCGATACCTTCTGGCCAATAAGATGCGACATGTGTTTAACTCGCTTTGGGCTCAGTGATGCCAGATTGGGGATTTGTCCCCATTTTGGGGATTTTTGAGGCTTTTGGGCCAAATGTTTGTGGGGACTTTTTTGGGGAATTCTAAAATTTTTGGGAACAAATCTGGGGAGTTCTTCATATCTCTGTCAATGTTGGTAACGTAATGATTTATCCCTACGACTAGAGACTTTCAATATCTTTATTGGTATTTGGGGATTTTTTTTTTAAATTGCCTTCTTTTGGGGAAAAATCTGAATTTTTATCACAGAAAAATCTGCTTGATACTTTTTTTGAAAAAATTTTTATTTCCCCTTTTTAGTAGAAATCAAATTAAGGATTTTTTCGAAAAAAACTCCTGAATTGGGGAAATTTGAAGACCTGTTTGGGGAAATAATTTTCGACCATCTGGCATCACTGTTTGGGTTGTACATCAGTCAGATAGCTCCCTTTCTCCTTTCCCATGTTATCCAATGGGATTTTCGTTGCTTCGTTTTATAAAAATATCTCATTCAAAAATGAAGTTTTTCGAATTCTGTTTTTTGAATATTACTCTTTGAACGGGTCGCCTTTTAGCTTGGTGAACAATTTTTCGAAAAAATTAATTTAAATATTTTATTTCAATATGTAAATTATGGACTCTAAGTGTGGATCTCTAAGTAAAATATTTAAATTTATTTTTTCGAAAAATTGTTCACTAAGCTAAAAGACGACCTGTTCAAAGAGTAATATTCAAAAAACAGAATTCGAAAAAGTTCATTTTTTAATAAAATATTTTTTATAAAACGACGCGACAAAAATCCCATTGGATAACATGGAAAGGGAGAAAGGGTGCTATCTGACTGATGTAAAATAAAGTTTTATCTTCAGTAGTTTTACAGTGACAGTTTCTTTATAGAATTATATAATATTGGATAGTTTATTACTTTTTTTATGTAGCATTTATTTTTTCTCTTTCCTTTTCTTTCTTTCTTTCTTTCTTTTTTTTTTTCTTTTTTTTTTTTTTTTAAGCCGTACATGTAATTGCAAAATGAGTTACTTTAAGTAACAAAATGAAACTTTTACATAATTTTGTTTAAATAATATAATTTTTATACTGACAATGTATACATATATATATATAATTCGATTTTCAATTATTGTGAAACTATTACGAATGTGAATTGAACACATATAAATTTAAAAAATATTGTAATGATTTGGTAAGCAGATACAAAAGTAAAAATGACAAGTAACTGACATTTAGGATGCATATAAGAGTTTTAAGTAAAAAATATTACTCTCTACGACCAAAAAAGGTGTATCCAATGGCAATTCTTAACTATTTAGAATGATTTTCCTTTTTATTTAATACCTACATCTTAAGACAATTTTTCTTAAGCTTTATTTTTAGTAGAATTATGAATTTTGATATACTTGGTACAAATAAAACACAGATCGCATATTATAGTGCATTTCCTCATCAGAGGCACTTCAAGGCCATGGAATTCAGATAGGGACATCGCGTGAATGAGATCACGTGCTCAATTCCATCCAGTGAGATATCGTTGTTTCTTCAGTAACCTAGCAACGGACGGGGAAAGTGAAATCACAATTCATCTGAGCGTGGCCTTGAGGCGACTGCGTAAAGGAAATAGAGTATAGCTGTGTTAAAATATGATTTTAAAATAATTAAAGCTTAAAATGGGAAGAATAGAGGACAAACTATACAGAGGTATACTAAAAGCAACAGTATAAGTTATAAGAAACACACAATATTGATTCACTTTTTATGCATTTTTTTTATGATAAGGTTATGGTAGTAATATACCAGAAAATACATGGAAAACACTTTATACTTGTATAATTTAAAATTCGTGTGCATATGTCTTTAAAAAATAACAAATGTCTATTTTTTCCTATCTTGAAAGAAATATCGCAATATATCACTAATATCGATATTAACTTGGTGATATATCGCGATATTTAATTTCTGATATCGTCTCAGACAGGTTCTCATCGCACAGTGTGGCGGACACACAAAGTACTGATTTCAGATGTTATTTTGGGTTTTTTTTTTTTTTTTTTTTTGTCTTATATATTTGATCGTTTATTTGTACCCCATCAGTAATATGTGAAATGAATTTCATTAACTTCTGACAATTCTTTCATGGTGTTCAATTTTCACAAACATGAATGTATAAATACAGATTGGGGATTAAGGGTTACGATAACGAGTACTGTTATGGAAACCTATGTCAAAACAATTCAAATTAGGCTTCGGAATAGCTTTATTTGACAAATAAATCTGTGTGAGGGGGTACCGCCCCCTTCAACGCCCCAGTTTATTATTTTATTTATATAGAATTCAAATATGTCATTAAATTCAAAAGTTCATTTAAAGTTATTCAGACAACTTTCACACGCAACACTACTTGAAACTTATCAATCTTGATCAAACTTTCCTAATAACAAACGTATTAACTTCAAAATGCACCTGAAATTTTTTGTTTTTAATTTACTCTAACACAAAGATCATTTGTTAAAAACTTGACTTCGGTATTCAGAAAGCCTCAAAACGTGTAAATATGCAAAAACCAAGAAATGAATATTTAGCTTAAAGAAATATATTACTTGCCATATGGCTCTGAGGAATTCAATTCCTGAGCAGCTTTCCTGGATGTGGTAAAATAATATAGTAAAGCACTTCCACTAACAATAAAAAAAATGTTATGGCTTAAATACTGGCAGCCCTGTATATTTTCTGAATGTTATGTACACATCACATGGAGCGCATAAATATATGTGCTGTGATCGAAGCTTTTGCTCGAATCGAAGATCTGATTGGCTTTTCCTAGTTTCGTCAGCTCAATCACGTGATCTAAGCACATAATTAACCAATAGGGAATCTCAGTTTTGATGACGTGACACTAGCTTCGATTACAATGACATCTGGTGACAGACTTAATTTTTTTAGTACAATTTTATTTTCCGCTTTTCACACTGTTTATTTTAGACTCTGTACTCAAACTTAAGGATCACCTTAAGTAAAGGGTCAATGTTACAGTTGTGATGCGAATGTGGGAGCAGCAGTTCTGCAATGGTGTCGCCAGCAGCCACCACAATTCTTTGCTGACGGCTTGAAAAACCTTGTTTCGCGTTGACGCTTGTGTGTTGCTCGTATTAGGGGCAATGTTGAAAAATGATACCACCGTTTGTAGCTGGCAATGCAAGTTTCCCATTAATGCCTGTATCGGGGCTATCTTTCAAACACAAATAAAATTATCACCTTTATCAGCTTAATAATTTTTAATATTTTCTAATATTATGTTGCACATATGTATTGAACACGTAAAACAGAATAAACAAATAAAAATTATTTTATAATTGCAAAAGCACAATTATTTTATAAGTCCATAACTCCTATTGCAACATTAATATAAATAGATCATAGAAAGATTTATTAATTAATAATTAATTCCCGATACAAACAACATGAAGTTTCCCAAATTGTTCCCAGAATAATTAATTCATATATTTTCATATCTTTTTATATGCTACTCAGTTACTTCGTGTTATAAAAAAAATATATGTAAAGAAAGAAAGAAATAAAGAAATAAAGAAGTAAAGAAGAGAGAGAAAGAAAAAAAGAAAGACTTGCAATTCAGAGATAAATTAAAAAGTCTTTTGCTACCTAATAGCATAGTTCCCAGAGGCTATATAAGCACTTGCTGCATTAAAATAAGTTCGTATTTTCGCCTGTATCTATCTGTCGCTTCTAATATTGCAAGGTAAGATGTTTGTTACAATATCATGTCGTTGATTCGCTAAAAGTGGAACAATTTTGTTTTCATTTTTATATCTAAAAAAAAAGTAAAGGGAAAGAGAAATGTTTTTAGCATAATAATATACAGCAGTTAAATGGAAAATTTTCTCAGAAGTGATATAAAATAATGTTAAAGTGTTAAAATATCAGTATAAAAAATATTTTCTATTACTTAAAACTGATATTTATTTTGTCATCCATAATGCAAAAAAGATAGAATAAACAAAAATGCTTTTTTTTTTTTTTTTTTTTTAATGATATTTTGAGTTATTAAATTTAATTAAAAATATTAAACAAACCCTGATCATTATTTAAAATATATCTTTACAGTCACTACTCAGGTAAGTAACATTATGAATGAAAAAAATGACACGATGTCTTCCAATACACATTTTTTTATTTCAAATATTCGAAGAAAGAATCATCATTAATTCCACAAAAGGTTAAATACAACATATTTAAATGTCTTTGCATTTCAAATACTTTTTTTTTTTTTTTCGTTATACAAACTAAAATATTACAGTAATTCATTTTGTAAAATTAAAAAAATACACAGTTTTAATTCCCTTAAGTATATCGATCCCTTCGTAAATAAAATTTTACGAAAATAACTCTTGCCTAATAAGGAAAGGATTTAGAAAATTTCTGATGCGAATAAATATTTTAAGCTGTTATTTGTTGAGTTGTCTTTAGTTACTGTTCTAAATTTAGATCATTAAAATCCTTTTCCAGGAAACCAAAAAAAAAAAAAAAAAATTATCAGTATGTTGGATTGATTTTGTTGTTCGGTTGATTGCTAGAAAATAACTGCTTTAATTAGGGAACGAATTTGAGCATTTTCTTAACTATACAAAAATATATAAAAGTTAAACTTGTGAGTGAGTTTGTGAAAGTTAATTTAGCAAAGTAGAAGAAAAAAAGAAGTTTTTTTTTTTTTGGCGGGGGGGGGAGTTATTTTTTTAATCACTTAAAATATTTATGGTCTAAAATATAATAGTACTTTTGTAATTTAAAGTATACTATGTTTATAAATTTGAGTGTCATACATTTTTTTAGTAATTAAATAAATAAAACTGTAGTTAAAAAAAAAAAAAAAAAAACTTTATGAAAAAATAAACAGTTTTTTGCGATACCATAACGGCATTTGGTTTGTACTTAAAAACCAAAATTGTAAAACAATGTTGCAATTTCTACCTTGCACTAATTGATTCTTCCTTCAGTTACACTTTCAGTTAGATGTTGTAACAAAGTTGTAGTGTTATTCATCTTTATCTATTTGTTTTCTCTAAATTTTGTTCACCCTCAAAGTTTTTATTAACAATTTTTGTTGATTGAAATTGCTTTTCTTATTGTTTTTCTCAATAGGTATACATGTTTATATTTACATGTACCTTTAGGAACAAACAGTATGAAAAACAATTTCAGTCAACAAAAATTATTAATAATTTAAGAATGGATATATATAGCAACAAAAATAATTAAAATTCAAAAGTAAATAGATGATTAAATTGCCACGATAATCCACACGAGCATAAATAGATTACTACATAACTAAAATTAATATATATATACAGTGGAACCTGTCTAAAGCGACCACCCTAGAAACCGGCTAAAATGGTCACTATACGCAGGTGGTCACTTTATAAAGTCTCTTTAAAATTGGAAGATGGTCACTTTAGTCAGGAAAATGGTCACTTTACTTAGGTGGTCACTTTACCAAGGTGGTCACTTTTACAGGTTCCACTATATATATATATATATATATATATATATATTATAAAAAGATTTGTTTACACACACACACGCGTATTATATATATACAGGGTGTCCCACAAGTCTGAAGGCATTTTAAAAGTTCATAACAATTGAATGAATTAATGGAATTGAACGCGGTTTGTGCAAAAATCCTTCTCGTGAAGGAGGATATATCTATATCTATATCTCTCTCTCTCTCTATATATATATATATATATTTGGTAAAGAAAAAATAATAATTAAGCTATTTGTCGAACAAGGGCTTGTGCGTGACCAGATCACACATATTCATGAAAAACTGTACTTATTCGCATGCAAATATTTATAGGCATATAAATCTTATTCCATGTGTCCGTCGTCACCACAAATTACAGTTTGCAAACGAGTTATAACTCTACTAACTTCGGCTTCAGTCGACGGTTCTTACCTGAGGGAAAACGTTTTCACCAATAACGCTTTATCCATGAAGTCAACATCGTAATTAAAACTTCATGTATGCTCAAGTACAGGAGGCAAAATAAGAAATAAACTATTCTAATCACAAAATTGTGCAATTTATTTTTCTTTCACATGCGAAAAATTTAACTATTTGTCTAACTAACGTCGACAAAAAATTTAACTTTATTTCTTTTCTTTACTAAAACAAAATTCATATTCACGATAATGATTCTTTCGCAAACCGCGTTCAATTCTATCAATTCATTCAATAGTTATGAATTTTTAAAATTTCTATAGACTTATAGGACACCCTGTATGTACAGTCAGCAGCAAAATTATTGAAGCACTGATCGACATTTTTAATAGTTTTTAGTTTTTAGTTTGATCGCTAACTTTTAACATCAACTTACTTTTTTATAAAAAGCATAAGACTAACAATATCATGGCTCTCGACGAATATTTACTTTATAAAACAGTATTAGCTGTACATCTTTTAAATAAGAATTATTGATAGCGCTTCAATAATTTTGCTGCCGACTATATAACCGTATTAGCTGTATTCACCCGTTTCATGCATTTAGTTGCAATATAAGTTTTGTTTCGATTTTATTATTATTATTATTATTATTTCTTTCATTTTTAATATCTTTCCTCATTGTGGTTTGGACATTGGAAGTTAAGAATCGTTGTTAATTGATAATTTGTAAATTGTCAAAGATATGGCAATGCAAAAAAAAAAAAAAAAAAAAAACAAGTGACACATGGTTTTTTGTATTCAATTCAGATGAAGGGGTGAATTGTATTCAGCAGCTTACGAAGTTGAGTTCAAGAGTAAAAATATCTAAGAAAGTAACTCAATTATTTTATCTTTACTATAATTCCTTTTTAAACCTAATGGCAGCATTATTACATAATTTCTAAGATATGATTTTGCATACACTCTTGCGTTTATTAAAACAGTTTAGAAACTATAGTTTATTTTATTTTATTAATATTATCTTAAGATATCTTAGAAAATATTCCGTTTGATTATTGTACCTACATTTATATAGAATTAAAGTCTGTTACTAAATTTAAAAGTTCATTTAAAATTATTCAGACAACTTTCACATTCACTATTCCTTGAAACTTATTATTTTTGATCAAAATTTTCAAGTAACTAACTTATATTAACTTCAAAATACAACATATGAATTGCCAGAAATTATTTGTTTTTAAGTTACTCTGATATAAGAGACAGAGGCAAAGGTCAAACTTTAAACACTTGACACCGGCATTCTGGAAACTTAAAAACGAGTAAAATACACAAAACAAGCCATGAATATTTAGCTTAAAAAATACTTTATTTACCGTATGGTTATGAGGAATTAATTTTAATTCCTCAGCACTTTTCCTGGACAGGGTAAAATATTATACTAACTACAGTCGGTAACAAAAGTTTTCGAACACTGGCAAAAATTCCTATGTAAAAAAAGTACACTTCATACGGTTTTGTTAAATAAATCCTTACCGAATTCTGTTCTTAGTCAGTGTAAGAACATGATTCGACAAGGATTAATTTAACAAAACCGTATGAAGTGTACTTTTTTTACATAGGAATTTTTGCTAGTGTTCGGACACTTTTGTTACCGACTGTACATGCAATAAAATAAAACGCTTTTTTTTTTTTATTATCCGCAGCCCTGTACATCTTCTAAAACATATGTACACACCACATAGTGCACATAAATATAAAACTGTCTTAATAAACACACAGCACAACATGATATACACTTCCACCAATTTTCAAGTATTGTCCCTTTATATTCTAGTCCTTTTGTGTAGCCTTGTAAACGAACAGGGAAAGATTTTCAAACCTTACTGAATATGAAACCTGCTTTTACGTATACAAAAATATCTATTCATTTCACTTGGTTTAGTTCAGCCTAGAGATGTTAAATTATACTTAGCTGCAATTTCCCTCATAGACGTAATATATCTGAATTGTCTTGGGTGTCCCTGCACACGAATCATTTGCTTGATTTTAAAGCAAAAAGCTCAGTATAGCATCCCTAAATGATATAGATTTAAGATACCAAGTTTGAACTCCCTAGTGTTATTTGTTCTTGGGATATGTTGATAACAGTCACACAGACAGACATACACGCGTACACAGACACACTCATACACATGCAGAAACATGATATTTTTCGGATTCAGGGGGCCTTAAAACGAAGCCTAATAAAAACTCGATTTCGAAAATTTGTCCCAAAAACAATACTTCCACTACCATATATATTTGTAACAGAAAGTAAAAAAAGCAAAATTAGAAAAAGCGAAAAGAGTTAGATTAAATAATCAAACTTACATAATAACTTACATTTTTATTTATCACATGAACTTTATAATTAATCACCATCTATGAATTCGAAAATAAAAACCCGCTATAATAAACAATCATTTGTAGGGTAATTACAAAAGAAACAGTATGCTGGACCATCACAAAACTTTCTTCTGCATCATTCTATATAACAACTTTACTGACGGTTTTCAAGCACAAAAAGCATTATCTTCTGACAATAAAGATGTTACATATGCACTTAGGTGCAATTTTAGTAAAAATATTTTGAACTGTAGCCATATAAAAAATCGCAGAATGTGAGTTATTTATAAAGCCACCTCTCGCCCTGTATATCCTAAATTTGAATCAGCAAAATCTTTCTTAATTTGTATCTCACATATCAAGTTTCGGTTAATTTCTATGTCACAAAAGTGAGGCATTGCTTTACGGTAAATGGTGAAACCTCATTCTATTGTGTAGTGAGATATAATTCCTAAAAATTTTGGTGACAGTAAAACACACAGATATTTTTTGAAATTTTTTAAATCATATCCAGGACACTCTAAACCGTATGGGATATTCTTTCTATTTTTATTCTTATCGAATACGTAAGCGTTGTATTTAATGCTGTATAATATTGCATTTAGTAAAGGCATATTACTGTACTAAATTGTATACGTGTTTGAGTTTTTATTTGACATAATACAACAAATATTTTCTATTTATTATAGTGATCAAAAGAAATAATTAAAAATAACTAAAGTAATTCGTTTTTATATTATTTACATTCCCATGTCTTCAAAATTTAGAAACTTTCAATCTACGATCTGTTAAGACTTGTTTGCTAGAACTATGATATAAATTAAGGCTGATTCGTTTTTCACGTAATATAGTCAACGTGTGGTGCTACTGTTTTACAATTTTCGCTGTTACAAAGGAGATTATATCTCCTTTTTTATTGTGTATAAGTGCACCAAACTTGATATTTGAGATGGCCTTCATAAAAATCTCTGCTGAATTAATTTATTTGCATATTGACAATGAGTTAATGTTGTTATGGTGTAGTTTTCTCTGTTGCGAAAATCGCTACTTCCACTTCAACTTTTTGTAATCCGATCGTCTGCGCCTGCGCGCACGAGAGGAATTGTGCGTTCGATAGCAAGAAGGAGAATGTTCTAAGTTCCAAAATGTAAATATTGTGTATTGTTAGCGCGCGTTAAGTATTTATGTAATTTTATCAGTATTATGTCTTTAATAATTTGTGATTGTGTATTTACCAGATAAAATGCGTTTATTTACAGAAAATGACTGTTCAATGAGTGAAAGTTTCCACTTATTATTGAATTAAGAACTAATATTTCATCCCTCGAACAAGACAGATGAAGGAAGGTAAGTTTTTCTTACCTTTTATTATTGAAAAGAAACATAAATGATTCTATTTGTTTTTTAATACGAAATTTTTGATTAGATGAAGATTTGTAGAATCAATTTTGTTGAATACTAATTTAATTAAAAATTAGTATATAAATATCGAATATAGGTATTCTTAAAGTTTGAATTCGATATTTATTGGCATCCTACTGCCGGGATCTGTTTACCTAGGATTAAAATGGAAAAATTAGCTAAAGAAAGAACACCTTTAAGAAGTGCGTTTACACGTTTCGCTAATTTATTAGAGAATAATTTAATAGAGGAAGATAAGAATATAGAAGAAATTGAAGTTTTATATGCTCAATTAAATGAAAAATGGGCAATGTTATGTCCAAAAGAAAAAGAAATATTAGATGTTCTTGTTAAAGATGATAAGTGTACACAAGATAATTATGATAAAGAGTATGAAGGCTTTAGTTCTTATGAAGAAAAATTTATTAAATTAAGAACAAAAGTTGAAAAACTTTTGAAAAATTCTGAAATTGAAAACAGTTTTCAATCAAATGAAAATATAATGAAACGAAAATTCAAACTTCCTGAAATAGAATTTAAATTGTTCGGGGGTGAAATAAAAGAATGGTTGCCATTCTGGGCACAGTTTGAGAAAATACACAACGATGAAGAGATACCAAATGAAGATAAATATCAGTATTTGTTGCAGGCCACAATAAAAGGCTCAAGAGCACGGGAAATTGTTGAATCGTATCCCGCCACAAAAGATAGTTACAAAAATGTAATAGAATGTCTTAAAAGTCGTTTTGGGCGTACAGATATGTTAATTGAAGTTTATATACGAGAAGTTCTTGCGTTAATGATGAATAATGCTATAAGTAAAGGTCCAAAAATGCCACTTTTTAAATTGTATGATAAAATTGAAACATATTTATGGTCATTGAAAATGCTAGGTGTTTCAAGTGAAAATTATTCATCAATTTTATACCCGTTAATTGAATCCTGCTTACCTGTAGATATTTTAAAAATATGGGAAAGAAATTTGAGTTCGACCTTGAACTACGCAAAACAGGAAAATGATGATGAATTGAAATCGGGTAACAAATTAGATTGTTTGATGAACTTTTTGCGGCATGAAATTGAAAGTGAAGAAAAGGTGAAACTTGCTCGTAGTGGATTTAATTTTGAAAATGTGAATAAAAGTACTTATCCGCCACCCGTTCGACGTGAAAGAATTATTCCTACTGCAGCTGAATTACATAATTCTTCTGAAGTGAAAAAATAAATGTGTATTTTTTGCAATAAATCACATGTAAGCAGTGAATGTAAAAATGCTGTTAGTTTATCCTATGAGGATAAAAAGCAAATATTGATGAAAAAAGGTGCTTGTTTTAAATGTTTAGCTGCAAAGAAACATTTATCCCGATTTTGCAAAGCGAAGATACCGGCCTGTGATTGCGGAAAATTTCATTTCAAGATAATGTGCCCTGGGAAAAGCGATCAAGAACATCGAACTAAATTTCAGCAATTTGAAAATTTAAATTCTGAAAATAAGAAAGACACTGTTTTAGCAAATAAAACCAGTACTCGACAAGTTCTTTTGCAAACTCTGATTGTTCGTCTTAGAAAGGGAAATAAAATGAAATACATCAGGATATTATTTGATTCTGGCAGCAGCAAGTCCTATTTGTCAACTTTTGCATTAAATGAAATGGGATATGAATGCATAGGTAAAGAAGATTTGACACATAGCTTATTTGGTGGAGTAGAAACTGTGATACCCCATAAGAAATATTTAATAGGTCTGAGTGACTATAATGATAATTATCGTTGCAGTCTTGAAGTGTTAAATCAAGAAAAAATTTGTTCTGAAATACCAAAAATTCCCTATGGTTCATTTCTAAATGAAATTAAGCATAAAATTCATTTGTCTGACCTGAATTGTCATGTTGATTTATTGTACGAATTCTCCCCGAATGAAATCCATGGCTTAATTGGAGCTGATGTCATTGGAAAACTATACACTGGAAATATAAAACCATTAAAATCTGGTTTAGTCTTAATAGAAACCCGCCTTGGGTGGACGCTAATGGGAAAAATCGGACAGAAAGTTTCAGATAGTACAAGTAGCGTAATGTCATTACATGTAAATGACACGAAAATTTCTGATTTATGGCGACTTGATGTGCTTGGGATTCTGGATCCAGGAGAGAAGAATAGCGGAAAGGAACTTGAAATAGCAGCCGAAGAGCATTTTAATAGAAGTATCAAACGTGACGCTGAAGGGAGATATGAAGTGAATCTCCCATGGATCCAAGGCCATCCTCCTTTACCCACTTGTAAAAATATTGCAGAACGAAGATTGAAAGGTTGTATAGATTCGCTCAAGAAAAAAGGGACATTAGAAGCTTATGAAACAGTATTAACAGAATGGATTCAAGAAGGTGTTATAGAAGAAGTGAAAATTCTGGATAATGATGAAAGTGAACATTATTTACCCCACAGGGCCGTAATAAAAGAAAATTCTACTACCAGAGTTAGGCCTGTTTTTGATGGTTCTGCCAAAGAGAAAAATTCACCTTCAATCAATGATTGTTTAGAGAAAGGACCTAACACCGTCGAACTGATTCCAGCAATCTTGAATAAGTTTCGATTGAAGAAAATAGGAGTAATTGCTGATATCCGAAGAGCTTTCTTACAAATTGGACTTAGTAAATGTGATAGGCCATTTCTGAAATTCTTATGGTGGGAGGAAGGTGATCCCACGAAACCTAAAGTTTTTCAACATCGTAGAGTTGTTTTTGGACTTTCTTGTTCACCATACCTACTCGGTGCTACTCTTCGATATCATCTGAAAAATGTTTCTGCTCATTTTGAAGAAACAGCTACCAAGTTGTTAGAATCATTTTATGTGGACAACTGTATCACCAGCGTTGAAAACTATGAAGACCTCGTGAAATTTGTCGAAGAATCTAAGTTAATTCTCAGTGATGCTAAATTTGAGCTTCGAGGGTGGGAGCACAATTTCCCCAGTCCATCAGAAGAAAGATGTATTCCAGTCCTGGGATTGACATGGAACTTAAAGAATGATACCTTGTCTGTAGATTTACGAGATACTTTAGAAGATGATACCCCTGCAACGAAAAGGAAAATACTGAGTGCGGTACATAGAATATTTGATCCCCTTGGCTTCACATGCCCGGTTACCTTGGGGCCGAAGATTCTCCTGCAAGAGTGCTGGAAATTGAAAGTATCATGGGATGCAGAATTGCCTGAAAAAATTACCAAGAAGTTTGAGCAGTGGCGAAAAGAAGTTCCTAAATTGAAAGAAGTCAAAATCCCAAGATGCCTCACTCTGAATCATGAGGCGCCAGAAAATTTAAGTTTACCTATTTTCTGCGATGCAAGCAAGAGTGCATACGCTACCTGCATATTCTTAAGAAGTGAAACTGGAAGTTCAGTGTCTTGTCAACTTGTACAGGCTAGAAGCAGAGTTGCTCCTATGAAAACTACTTCTATTCCAAGATTGGAACTACTTGCCTGCTGCATAGGAGCGAGATTAGCTGAGACTGTGGTGAATGATCTGCGAATGAAGAATATCTCAAAGTTTTTCTGGTCCGACTCCGCAAATGCACTATATTGGATAAAGGGAAGTGAAAACTGGGCGCCTTTCGTTTTTAACAGAGTTAAAGAAATTAGATCTCTGACAGAGCCTGAAAATTGGCACCACGTACCAGGGTCTTTCAATGCAGCAGATTTACCATCTCGCGGCTGTAGTGTCCAAACATTGATTAAATCCAAGTGGTGGGAAGGTGTGCAATGGTTGAGGAAGCCAAGACAAGAATGGCCAAGATCTAATGCTCTTCCTGACTTCGATATAGTGTACTCCGAGAAGAAAAAAACAGTAATTAGTGCTACAAATCATGAAGATTCAAGTGAGAAGCTTTATAACCGTATTTCGTCATACAATAAATTGTTAAGAATCACTGCTTGGATTTACAGATTTTTTAATAATTGTAAAGTTGAACCTTCACATCGAATTTTTGGATTCTTAACTTCAGAAGATATAAATGATGCTGAAACTGTTATGTTGAAAAATGTACAAAAAGAATCATTCTCGGGTCCTGAAGATAAACGCCTGAAATCCCTTAACTGTTTTATGGATACAAATGAACTTATGAAAATGAAGACTAGAATCATCATGAGAGAAGATACACAAAGTTTCCGATATCCGATAATATTGCCATCCAATCATCCAGTGGTAGAAAAACTCATCCGAACCAGACATTTAAATTTGAATCATGCTGGTGTTCAGATCCTAATGAATAATTTAAGAGAAGATTTTTGGATTTTAAAGTATCGGAAGACAGTAAGAAAAGTTATCAGAAATTGTGTACGCTGCAAAAGATATGATGCTAGACCAAAGCCCATCATAGAAGCACCTCTCCCAGTTGACAGAATAAAGGAAGCAGCAGTGTTTGAGTCATAGGAATCGATTATGCCGGTCCTCTAATTCTTCGAGGAGGTCAAAAAGTCTGGATAGTCATCTTCACTTGTGCCGTCTACCGAGCCTTGCATTTAGAGATAGCTACATCCATGTCAACTGAAAATTTTCTACAGGCTCTCCGAAGATTCATAGCTCGAAGAGGAAGACCCACAATAATTTACTGTGATAATGGCTCAAATTTCGTTGGTGCGGAAAATTTACTTAAGAAAATCAATTGGGATACCATTTCTCAATACAGTGAAGCTCAGAAGATCATTTGGAAGTTCAACCCTCCATCTGCACCGTGGTGGGGTGGGTGGTGGGAACGTTTGATTGGTATAATCAAGGGAATTCTTCGAAAAGTCTTAGGAAGAAGTTCGTTGAATTTAGAAGAAATGAATACTGTTATTTGTGATACTGAAGGCATTGTTAACCAACGTCCTTTAACTTACCTCTCCGAAGATGTTAATGATCTAACTCCGCTTACTCCTGCTATGTTTTTACGGGATATTAAAGAATCAGGCATTCCCGATCTTGATGTTTTAGATTCATCATCTCTCAATAAAAGATATGCCTATAGACAGCGAATAAAAGAAGATTTACGAAAAAGGTTTCGAATTGAATATTTGGGGCATTTAAGGCAATCTTCGAAATTTACTAAAAATCAACGACCCATCCAAATTGGTGATATCGTTATAGTATCCAGTGAGAACATCAAGAAAATTGACTGGCCTCTCGGTAAAGTTATTGAACTCTGTCCATCTAAAGATGGCCATGTTCTACTGGTAAAAGTGAAAATGAAAAGTGGTGAATTTTTCCGTCCAGTGCTTAGATTAATTCCTCTAGAAGTAACTCCTAAAAGTTGTGCAGATTTACTTTTTTCATCACGAATATCTAAGTCGAATATCCAACCTCTTGAAAATAACTTTGTTCCAGTGACTGTTCCAACTGAATCTGTTCCAGTGACTCCTCCAACTGAGTCTGTTCCAGTGACTGAACCTACTGAGCCAGTTGACAAAAGTTCTGTAAAGGACATTCCTATAGAGACTGTTCCACTTGAAAAACGATCCAAATATGGACGTTTGTTAAAGCCAAAAGTGAAGTTTGAGTTTCTCTAAAAATCCTCGAAACTCAAAGGTGGGAGTGTGTTGCGAAAATCGCTACTTCCACTTCAACTTTTTGTAATCCGATCGTCTGCGCCTGCGCGCACGAGAGGAATTGTGCGTTCGATAGCAAGAAGGAGAATGTTCTAAGTTCCAAAATGTAAATATTGTGTATTGTTAGCGCGCGTTAAGTATTTATGTAATTTTATCAGTATTATGTCTTTAATAATTTGTGATTGTGTATTTACCAGATAAAATGCGTTTATTTAAAGAAAATGACTGTTCAATGAGTGAAAGTTTCCACTTATTATTGAATTAAGAACTAATATTTCATCCCTCGAACAAGACAGATGAAGGAAGGTAAGTTTTTCTTACCTTTTATTATTGAAAAGAAACATAAATGATTCTATTTGTTTTTTAATACGAAATTTTTGATTAGATGAAGATTTGTAGAATCAATTTTGTTGAATACTAATTTATTTAAAATTTAGTATATAAATATCGAATATAGGTATTTTTAAAGTTTGAATTCGATATTCTCCGTTAGGTAAGGATAATGCCTCAATTTTATAATACAGGGTGGCCCATAAATAGCACCCAAACTCTGCACAGCCAGATTCCTCGTTGAGAGAACATAAAAAATGCCCAAAGAACTGCGCCTCTACGATCCATAGCTTACGAAAAAAATACTAGTATTGGCAGCAAAATTATTCGAGCCCTAGCAATAATTCCAATATAAAAAAAAGTACACTTAATACTATTTTGTTAAATATTGTAAATCCTTGTCGAATCATATTCTTAGACTGACTAAGAACATGACTAGACAAGGGTTTATTTAACAAAGCAGTATTAAGTGTACTTTTTTTACATAGGAATTATTGCTAGTGCTCGAATAATTTTGCTGCCGACTGTACAAAAACAAAGTATGACGCCACAACCGGTGCAGGGAAAAAACACCGTATTGGACACGTCAACAGCAGTATTTGCAAATATTTATAAAGGCAGATGTTCAAAGTGTCCGCCGTGCATATCGAAGATATGCAAATATTGCTGTTGATGTGTCCAATATAGAGTTTTTCTCTTGCACCGGCTGTGACGTCATACTTTGTTTTTGGTATATTTCTCGTAAACTATGAATCGTACATGTACAGTTCTTTGGGCATTTTTTATGTACTCACAACGAGAAATCTGGCTGTGCACAGTTTGGGTGCTATTTATGGGACATCCTGTATAGAAATGTGTGAAACTTGATATGTGAGATAGAAATTGTGAAAAATTTTATTTATTCAATTTTGAAAAATATTGGCTGAGAGGTGACTCTGCTATAACTCTAATATATATTCTTGTTAGACATAACAAGTTACTTACTACTGAATAACATGCAAATTGATTAAAGAATCAATGCATAAAAAAAACTCATCGGTTTAATTGTTTTTTCAATTAAATAAAAGTGAAACTAAACTAATAAAAGTAACTAACAAGTTTGTTATGCTGATGAAAATTTAGTTAAGTTAACTTATTCAACAAGTATAATAATCATAGCTTAACTGATCTATATCTCAGTTGGTATTCCAATAACATGATAATCATTTTCGAAGACTTTTATGAACTACACTGATTTCTAAGCTTAATTTCAGTAAGACCATCTGATGCAATACACAATAATTTTGAAACAGTCTAATTTTCTAAGTTTTTCCTTCATATACATGTTAACAATCAAATTAATTCTAAGTTTTTCTTAAAATAATCTTCTCCATGTGTCAAAAGGTTGCCCCTTTTTATAAATATTGTACAAAGTAGATAATTAATATATTCAAAACATTGTAGAATAAACTATAACAATCCACTCGAAAAACAAAGAAATGTGTAACAATAATTTTCAATCAAAATAATATGAATATCTTTAAAAGTGATAGTATCAGTATAGAAATAAATATTACAATTACATGAAACTCGTAAAAGACGAAATACTCAAGTATCTATTTTAATTATAAACGAAATCTGTAAACACGTCTGTTGTCACGTTTGAATATTGTTTACAATATAATGAAAGCTGTCATTGTAGCAATCAAACTTATGAACGAAATTATTCATTAATTTCCAGATCTAGTAATCACAATAAAAATATATCATTTCAGAAATTAAATAAAATAATTAAATTAAATTAAATAATTCTAAATTAAATAAAAATATATCATTTTTTAATTCAAATAACTTTAATTGTTAACAACTTGTTTATGGAAATCATGTTGCAAGAGACACGATTTTCTACTTAACACAAATAAAAAGTACTTCAATGTTTTAACAAAAGACCTATTTTCTCATTGATTCCCACTTCAAAAGTTTAAAATATGAACAAGTTTTTACAACAAAAACGCATTTAGTAGACGAATAGTTTGAATAACTAAATACTGCATATGAATAATACAATTATAAGGAGGTAACATTTTTAAATATATATGTATAGTTATATAACACAAATCAAACATAAATTTGATGTCTGCTATAATGACAAGTTATACTAAACACTGTTGAGGTCATTATTATAATTGAAGAAATCGGATTACAAATTTATACTCAAAGTGTCATTTAGTTATGAGTCCTTTTATTTATTGATACTGAATTATCTTCTTAATAATAAACATCCAAGTTTTCGTAAATAACGACATAGTTATAAAAAATATAATAATGTACAACTGATATAATAACTGCAATATTGTGTTAAAAATAATAATAATAATAATAACCTGATGTGTTACACACACGCCTTTCTCTAACCCTGCATTTCAATACTGTCTATACAGATTGCAGAATATGATGTAAAATCAATAAAATAATATAATAAAGTTTAATATACTTTAAAAATAATCTAAAAAAGGTTTAGAAACAGTTTTATTTGACATATAATTCTGTGTAAGGGTCCCTCCTTCAAGCCCCCGTTTAATTAAAGTGGCTACATTTATTTAAAAAATAAAATTCAAGCCTGTCATTAATTTGCTTTAAACTTACCCATCTTGATCAATTTTTCAAGTGGAAAACATCTACCAACTTCAAAATAACCATATAAAACAGCTATTTTTTTATACAGATAAACTGCAAAAAATTGACTTTCGTATTCAGGAAACTTCAAAACGGGAACACACACACACACACAAAAAAAAAAAAAAAAAATTGAAAATCGAATTTTATTTACTGTATGGCAATGTCAAATTAGATATTAAATTTAATTCTTGAGCAGTGTTCGTCGACATAGTAAACTATAGCAAAGCCCCAATAAATCCAAATACTTTGGGTAGCCCTGCAAACGAATGATGAATGATTTCCATACCCAATCGACACAAAACATACTTTTAGGCATAGAAAAAATATGAACATTCCATTTTGTTTAGAACAACTTATAGATGTTACAATATAATTACCAGAAATTTCCCTCATAGACATAATGCTTTTGAATTATCCCTTTCCGACCGGAAGCGTACAATTGTACGTCTTAGACATCCACGACATCCACTGACAATTTTGCATCTGGAACAGTCGTATGTAATAAAATCAGGAAAAAACGATCGAGCTAATTAGCAGAAAGTGTAAAGTACAATTTTCAATCAACAAATGTTGGTTATAGTCCATATTATTCTATCAGTTTGCAAAAACAGAAGAATGCAATGCTTTAAGATAAAAATGTTCCCGGTCTTAAAGAGCTATCTTGCATGCACTTGTACACGAACCATTTGCTTGATCTCAACGAAGATCTCAGTGCAGTATCACTGAGTACAGATACATGTAATACAGATTTAGAATAGGACTTCCTGCTATACTACTTGTTCGCGAGATATTTTGATAACACACACAAATAGACAAACACACTCACTGACCAACCGCTAAAAACATGATTTTCGGATTCAAGGGACCTCAAAACGTGTAAGTATAACAAAAATTCAATTTCGAAAATTTTACCCAAAACCAATACTTTCTCTACCATATATATTGGTATGAGAAACTAAAAAGGATGGTTTAGCAAAAAGGATAGTTAGTTTAAAAAAAAAAAAAAGACGGTACAATTGCAACAACGCATTGAAAAAAAAAATCCTTAAAAATAAAAAAAACATAATGTAAAAAACCGTTAGTTGGCGATTTGGCGGTTTTCTTTTTTGCCACTTGCAAGAAAACTCCAAATTATGTTAAAAAAAAATTATCTAAATTAGAAGAAAACCTAATAAATTTTTTTAAAATAATTACAATAAATAATAAATAATTTAGTAGCAATACAAATAATATAAGAAAAATAATTTCTTCAAGCTTTTTGAACTTAAAAACATTTTTTTTTAATAGATGTTAGGGTGTAAAAGATGATGCCATTAATTTGTTAATATAATGTAAATCAATGTTAAATGATTTAAATTCGTTTGAGTGTCAAACAGGAAAGATGTAATACATAAAAAAATACATTCCTTTAGAAATATCGAGCGCTAGGCGGGTGACGACCGGCTAGTTAAATAATATTGGCAGTGTAGGTTTCTTGGATTGTGTAGAGTAGTGGTTACAAAGATGTTCTTTGGTGGTTATACTCCACTCGAATGCCCTCGGAGGGGAGGGGAGGTTCTATGGAGGTCATAGACCGTATTAACATGAGTTTCGAGGAAAAGCAAGAAAACTCTGAACGGATCGACCATTCGGAAACAGAAACTGCATATCCAATCTATCAGTTTAAAGATCAGGATTTCTCGCACTTTTCTGAAGCAAATAATAAGAGTGTTTTAAAATTGTATAATTGTTACTACTGTTGTTGCAGATAAACGCTTAATAAATTTTTCTACGCAGATTCACAATTTTTTAAAATAAAGTTGTACAGATATTTAAATTATTAATGTTAAATGAAATTTTTTATTAATTAAACTTGTATACCATTGTAGAAAAAAATTAAAAACACTAATCTTTCTATTAAAAAAATAAATAAATAAAAAGGTTAACAGCTGTTTTAAAGACACCTAAAGATTGTTTTAAACATTACTTTATATTTTTCGAAGTTTTTAAAGTTTTGTTTCTTTTCTTTTCTTTTTTCATTTATTTCTACTGTATTAAAAAGAATATTTAATTTTTATTTAAATACTTAAATGAATATACTCGTTTTACAATAGAACAGGCAAATAATTATGCATCTTTAAAACAAAATGAATCAAATCTGATTAAAAAAGAACTGTAATTGAATATTGATTATACTGATACATAAAATATAAAAATATCACGTTTATTACACTGTAAAAAATTTTGTGTAACTTTACTGAGCAATGTTGAGGCAGCTCTTACTTGCCACAACTATGTTGAGAAACAATACCAACTGTAGCTGCGTACTCTTTGCAAATACGGACCCGCTAGCGGGCGAATCTCGCTAGTATATTCATAATAGTTGATAAGGTTCCCCTCTCGCAAACGGTAACTTTACACAACATTGTAGTGTTACGTATGCACATTAAAAAGTAAGGTTCCACTTTCACAGATGGTAATTTTACGCAATATAGCTGTGTAAAATATGTAAATCAAAAGATAAGGTTTCACTCTGACAAACGGTAACTTTACATAACATTGTTGTGTAAAGTGTGCAGATCAGTAGGTAAGGTTCCATTCTGGCAAACGTAACTTTACACAACATTGTTGTGTAACGTATGCAGATTAGTAGGTAAAATTCCAATTTGGCAAACGGAAACTTTACACAAAATTGTTGTGAATCGTATGCAGATCAGTAGGTAAGATTCCTCTCTCACAAACGGTAACTTTACACAACATTGTTGTTTAACATACGGAGATCTGTAGGTAAGGCTCCTCTCTTGCAAATGGTAACTTTACACAACATTGTTGTGTAACGTAAACAGATCAGAAGGTAAGACTCCACTCTGGCAAGCGGCCACTTTACACAATAGTGTTGTGTAATGTATGCAGATTAGTAGGCAAGATTCCACTTTGGCAAATAGTAACTTTAAACAGCATTATTGTGTAACATATGCAGACCAGTAGGTAAGGTTCCTCTCTCGCAAGCCTTAACTTTGCGCAACATTGTAGTATAATGTATGAAGACCAATTGGTAAGATATTGCTTTCAAAGAGCGGTAACGTCATGCAACGATGTTGGAGATCCATGCAGATCAATATGATTGGGGACTTAATACAAGTTTGTTGTATAATATATACAAATCACTAATTAGAGTTCCACACGTATGTTCGTTAATTTTACACAACTTTGTTATTTAAAGAGTGCTGGCAAGTAGGAAACATTTCAATCTGGGGATCTATTTCTATGCATAAATTTTCTCTGATATACAAATCAGTAGTTAAAGTCCCACTTTTCATTCAGTGACTTTATGTAATTTTATTGTGTTCTCTAGGTAGACCAGTAAGTAAACTATCATTTTGGAAATTGTCAACATTTATCCTTTACAAAAAGATTTTATAATTATTTTGAGATGATGGTGGACGTCATAAATGTTTAGTAAATTATCGTGTTAGAGTTATAAATATTTGCATACATTTGAATTAAATATATCAATATGTTAAAATTTCTCAAAAATCATTTATATATATATATATATATATATATATATATATATTTTTTTTTAATTAAATTTTTAATGCAAAATTATTATTTTTTTTTCACTACAATTTTACATTATTATAGTTTAATTACGTATTTCAAACATGTTTGTGTTATGTATTATGTTGTTAATTCATTGATAAATTAGTTTATATATATATATATTTGTTTCAATACAGAAATTTTATATAAATTTTGGCATTAAAACAAAACATTTAAAAATCTTATCAACCTATCGATAATGTAATACTCAAATTTGTTTAAATATGCTGTTTAACTATAATAATGTAAAATCGAGGGGGAAATTTTAAATCTAGTTTGCACGCAGCTTTATTTTTCTTTTCTTTTCTTTCTTTTTTTTTTTTTTGAGACGTTCTTTTAATCTACTTTTGATAATTGCATATGAATGTGTAATTTCTTATTTGTAAAAACCAGAAATATATATAATATGCATCATCTCGTAAAAACGGATATATTGCCAAATCCATTCATATTTTTATGGTCATTTTAAAACATACATAATAATTGGTAAAAATTCTGAAAAATTCCAATTTTTCATGCAATAACTTAATGATACTTTATTATACATTCGTGTTCAAAGTTTAAACTACAACAACCTGTTTTCTCGTTTTCTTCTTTTGCACATAATTTTTATAACAAATAAACATATGAACATAAAACTTGGATGGCATGTTCGTTATCATATCATTAACCGAATTTTATACAACTTTAATATAAGTAATAATTTTTAAGCTAATAAATATTCATTTCTTCTCAAAAATAAGCTTTGGAAAAAATGAAAAATTTTAACAATTTTCGAGGAGGAAACTTAATTAAAAATGGTCATAAGGATGTATTACAGATAGGTAAAGATGCACATGCATCCACGTGTTAGATTAAAATTGGATCCTTTTACCTGTATTCACTTTTCTGTTACTTCTTTTATTCGCATGTGAATAACGTTTTAAAAAGTATACATACAAACATGAAAATTGGATAAAATGTTCATTATAAAACTATTTATCGACATTTTTATTATTCTGTTAAGTTTATAGTTTACAAATTATTAATTATATATACATTAAAATTATATTATAAAAGTAAAAGAAAAGTTAATAAAGAAAGAAAAATTGAGATTTAGGGTAACATTACAAGTCATGTGCGTCTTTATCTATCTATAATGCATCCTTAACACCACTTTTCACTATGTTTTCTTTCCTAAAATTGTCGAAATTTTTCCTTTTTCCAAAGCATATTTTTGAAAACGAAAAATGAATAATTTTTAGTTTAAAAGTTATTGCTCATGCTAAAATTATATAAAATTCAATTAATGGTACGATAACGAACATGCCATCCAAATTTCATGTCCATATGCTTATTTGTTTAAAAATTATGTGCAAAAGAAGAAAACGAGAAAACAGGTTGTTGCTTAAATTTTTAACACCAGTGTTATCTCCTGCCGGCATGGTGACAAAGCGACAGTTGTTAGCCAGTTACTAACAAATGTCCTCTATATGATTCATATGTAAGACAAATTTGTCAGCTAAAATATTTTTATTAATCTATTTCGATATTAATGAGCTTCTAACAGTAATTTTTGATGCTTGTCTTGTATGAATCATTAATTTCTTTATAGACGATCTGAAGATTTTCTCTACAGTTTTCTTATTCGATATGGTAGATTGCTGATAAATTAAATTCTTACGATTCTGTTGAATAATAGGTTCATTGTATCACATTGTTTATATAATTTCTATAAATTACTTTTAAATCAGAATTTCATGTTACCATCAAAAAGCCTTTTGGCTTTGTTTTTAAGAGAGAGACGAGACTATGCGTTTATAGTGACTACATTTTACCCTCTTGAAGTGTCATGTTTAATTGTTTCGATGCGAAACAACTACTGTCTATCAGTTTACTGTCTATCAGGAGATTCTGCGGATGAGCAAGCCACTACCGAAGCCAGCGGGGACCCGAAGTGAGATTTGAGCAATTTCAGTATTCTATTTTATTTTATTTATTTATTTACTTCATAAAGCGATACAGAAAAGAGTTTCCTCTATAGTGACCAGAAAAGCAGGCAAAGCCTGCTAATTTTTACAGTTAGCAGTAACTGTGCCAAGTTTGGTTCAAATCGGCCCAATAGTTTGCAAGGAGATGTAAGACATACGCACACACATACAATGACTTTTATTTTTATTAAGATTCTTAATAAAATTATTATATCTGTTTAATATAATCTAATTCTCATTTCAAATTCCACAAAGTTATTTTAAAATGTTAAATTAGATAAATTTCGGAATTTCAGAACTGCGTGTTTCAGAAAGACAGCTGAATAAAACCTACTTATTTAGAATATAGAAACAATAATCCCATTTATATAACTGCTTATTTACATAATATTACGTATGATGTGAAGAAGAAGCATAATTTATTGTATTTCCATTGAATATTCTTGCGGAATAGTTAATTATTTCAAAGATAGATATGTTAAAGTATAGCATTAAAAATTCAATATACATTTTAATAAAGAATAAATTGTGTTTTTAGTGTTATTTTACTCTTTTCGATTCGTCTCGCAAGATAATTACCAACATTAAAGTAATTTAGCTGCTCTTTCAACGTGACCATTCTCTTTTTAAAAGAACAATTTTTAAAAAGAAGTTTTGAAGCATAAAATGTAAATTAAAAAGATAATGAGAATTTTCTGATGAAATGAACAGAAATTTCTTCTGAAATGTAATTTTAGATTGTGTGAAACACTCGTTTTAAAATATTACAGAAGTAGCCATATTTGAAGATCTAGATAAACTACATTTTATTCTATTGCTGCATAATAAATTAGTATTACTTTTTTCTATGTTAAATAGAAGAAATTATTAGTTTTGTAAAAAAATTTTGCGTCCAATTTTCGATGAATTTAGGCGTTTTGATAGATCCAGAGCACAATTCTGTTATTTTCTCCAATGTCTGTTGTTCTAAGGTTCTGTGTCTGTGTATATGTGGGTGAAAAAGTTTTGTGGCAGCTCCGTCTCAAAAACGAATGCTCAAAATTTCATACGAATTTATATGTAGTAGCATTTTTACATAAACTAATGCATGTTGACTTTTGGTAAAAATCACCTAACAGGTGGCTTGCCCTTCCACTTTTTCTAAATTTGTAATGAGTCAGTATAGGGCAATATTCGTATAAATATGCGCGGTGAATTTTATTTTTAACAAATCATTATGAAATTAAAAAGAATTACTTAAAACAGTATTAGTCAAGCAAGACATTTTTTTTCTTATATGGAGAAGCATCTTTTTCCCCGTGTTCAGAGTTTTAAATGTTCGGTATTATTATTTTTATTTATTTAATTTATTTTATTTTATTTATTTATTTTTCCAAAAGTACGCGTCTGGTTTCGCCATAGATATGCGACAATTTAAGACAAAATTATTGATAACAAAAAATCAGAAAAAAGAAAATAACTTATAAATTCTCGTCCGTTAAGCATAAGACTCACTTTCTATGGAGATAGTTGTTCTACTTTCACATTCTTCATATAAAATAATTTTACTAAATAATTTGTACAGTGTGAATTTTTATAGAAAATATAAAAAAAAAAAAATTGTGGTAGCCACAACATGCTAGTTTTGTTTTGCTTCCTGCCTGGTTAAAAAAAAAAAAAAAAGAAAAGAAAGAAAGAAATTAACGCTTTTTTATAAATTTCGTCTGTTTCATGTTTAGTTCATACAATTTAACTGAAATTTTATTATCATTCTATGCAATCTAATTATATCAAGAGTAAGTTACGAATAGTAATACAACAATGTTAAAAGGTTTCAATAACTGCAACTTATATCACACATACAAAATTAGCATTTTTATCGTTTAAACTATCTATGAATTTAAATCTTTCAATTCAAGAAAAAAGAAAAATGAAAAAATGAAACTTAAAAAAAAAAAAAAAAAAAAAAAACTTATTATAAAACATTTTATGCGATTAAGAGTAATATTAATTAAATAAAACGTTGTTTAAAATTAAGCATTAACTTAACTAAACATGTCTCTCAAACATTATCTAAGATGTTATAAAGCAACTAATGCTATAATTTAAATTTTAAAACATATCATGACATTAAAAAAAAAAAAAAAAAAAAAAAAAAAACAGAAATTCTATGTCTTATTCCCTTTGAACAAAAGCTGCCAATATTTTAAACTATTTTACTATCGTTTTCTTTTTAACACTTTCCAACAAGGTTGAAAGTGTTTATGACTTCGGTTTATCTGTCTGTCCGCCTGTCTGTCCGCACGCTAACCCCCGTATATAATCATGGAATTTCTTGAAACTGATATATGTAATTTAAGTTCACTGTCGAATGTTTCCTATTGAAAATGGCGTACCGCATGATTTTGCATTCTTGTTTTAGTTATATGTTAGATAATTTGTTGAATAATATATAACTATTTTTTATTTTTGAATATTTTATTTATAAAAAAGCTTGTTCTTTAAAAAAAAAAAAAAAAAAAAAACATTAACTGTGGACAGCTGAAAAATCTTATTTTTCCTGCTTTTCTTATTTTTTTCAAATACTATAAACCTTGAAATGATTCTTCTTTTTTTTTTTTTTTTTTTTTTTCCCATACAAAATGTTAAAAGTACTCTCATAAATAAGAGTACTAAAGATTTTTCTGTTTCGTTAAATATTAAAATAAGTGAAAGCCTTAGAATAGCATGGACAGTAAATTGGCAATTTTTTTGGAAATGACCCATATACACAAATTACGAGAAAAAAATAATGTCATTTAAATAAATAAACGCGTTTACATTTTAATCTTATACTATTAAGTGAGCAATATTTGTATATATATATGTATATTTCACTGTTCTCGAAAACGGTAGCTCGGACAGTCATGTGGTTTAACACAAAGGTGCCCTCCGAAGGGTCACTGTGCACATCGAAGTCAGATTTTCGAATTTTTGATTAGTTTTCTTTTAATTAACAAAAATATGAAAATAAAACTTCCCATTTCTATAATGACGCAGAATGGAGAATCTTTGGAGAGATTTTATTGGTTTATTTGATTTTCATTGATTTGAGGGTATTTTACATTGAACTACAGCTACGTTACGAAGAATTACAAGAGATTCGATTGGTTTATTTGATTTTCATTGATTTGAGTGTATTTTACATTGAACTACAGCTACGTTATGAGGAATTACAAGAGATTTGATTGGTTCATTTGATTTTCATTGATTTGAGTGTATTTTACATTGAACTACAGCTACGTTATGAGGAATTACAAGACATTTGATTGGTTCATTTGATTTTCATTGATTTGAGTGTATTTTACATTGAACTACAGCTACGTTATGAGGAATTACAAGAGATTCGATTGGTTTATTTGATTTTCATTGATTTGAGTGTATTTTACATTGAACTACAGCTACTTTATGAGGAATTACAAGATATTCGATTGGTTTATTTGATTTTCATTGATTTGAGTGTATTTTACATTGAACTACAGCTACGTTATGAGGAATTACAAGAAATTTGATTGGTTTATTTGATTTTCATTGATTTGAGTGTATTTTACGAACTACAGCTACGTTATAAGGAATTACAAGAGATTTGATTGGTTCATTTGATTTTCATTGATTTTAGTGTATTTTACATTGAACTACAGCTACGTTATGAGGAATTACAAGAGATTTGATTATTTTATTTGATTTTCAGCGATTTGAGTGTATTTTACATTGAACTACAGCTACGTTATGAGGAATTACAAGAGATTCGATTGGTTTATTTGATTTTCATTGATTTGAGTGTATTTTACATTGAACTACAGCTACGTTATGAGGAATTACAAGAGATTTGATTGGTTTATTTGAATTTCATTGATTTGAGTGTATTTTACATTGAACTACAGCTACGTTATGAGGAATTACAAGACATTTGATTGGTTCATTTGATTTTCATTGATTTGAGTGCATTTTACGTTGAACTAGAGCTACGTTATGAGGAATTACGAGAGATTTGATTTGTTCATTTGATTTTCATTGATTTGAGTTTATTTTACGTTGAACTAGAGCTACGTTATGAGGAATTACGAGAGATTTGATTGGTTTATTTGATTTTCATTGATTTGAGGTAGGGGTGTCCAGCGATTTTTTTTTTTTTTTTTTTTTTTTTTTTTAACATGCTTGGCAGTGATTGCAGCGAAAACGAGTTTCGTGCGTTTTCAGATTCATGCACAGCGTGGTAGGGGTGTCCAGTGATTTTTTTTTTTACATGCATAATAGTGATTGCAGCGAAACGGAGTTACGTGCGTTTTCAGATTCATGCACAGCGAGGTAGGGATGTCCAGTGATGTTTTTGTTTTAACATGCGTGATAGTGCATGCGCGGAACCGAGTTTTGTGTGTTCTGAGATTCATGCACAGCGGTGTAGGGCTGTCCGGTGATTTTTTTTTTCCTCTCATTTGACCATTCATCGAATAGTGACTTTTACTGTACGAGTAACAGCTTCAACTGTTTCCAGAATATTCGAAGAATTAACATTTCTATTTGACTGTTTTCGAGAATATTCGTTTTAATAATAGTTTTGTTGCACAGATTCGAGAAGTTCAAAAAATGTTTGATATTGTCAAGGAGATCACATACTAAAACTGTGAAGAAAATAGTCGCCAATCGAAATATATTTATTTAAACGTTTCAATTATTCAATTAAAAAGAAATTCTTTAAACATGGTGTCCAGCGAAGCGGGCGAAGCCTGCTTGTTTGCTACTAATCCATTAAATAATACGGTTAAAATATACATCTAGAGCTTTTTCAGGTAGAATATATAAGATACGAGGTTCTTTTATTCTCCAAAAATTCTTTTGAGTGGAGGTCGTAAAAAAAGTTTTAAAGGTTTTATAAAGGTTTAAAAAAAATGTAATTATTAAAAACGAATCTCTTGATATCTTGATTGAATTTGCAAATTTATGCACTTTTAAACATCTTAGTAATTTGTTATATATGTCTAAGATAAATACTGCTTAAGGGATTAAGACGGTGGTCAAAACTTTTAATACACCTTGTATATATTGTTAAAAGCTGGATGTTTATTTATCACATAATCTGGACTATAGTAGCCAGAACTATAATATTGTTAAATATTTTAGCTTATTTTCATGCTTTAAAGTAATCATAAAACCATAGTTATGGTGAAATATTTAATTATGATAGAGTCACATTTCCTGTATTTGTCGTCGTATAAATTTTAACGACTTATTATTAATTTATTTTGTCAATATGTATGTTTAATTTCGTTGACATGTTTATATATAAGGAAAAAAATTTAATTTTTAATTTGTTAAATTTTTTATCATAAATTGCATTTTTGAACAATATATCCATTATTACAATTCAAAAATTGAACGAACAACTGCCAGCAATTGTTTATAAATAATAAGAACAATGCAAGAAATTTTATTTATTTACAGCAATCAAATGCTTCACCTTCTACCATTTTCCTTCAGTTAATTATAGACCCTCATCTGAGAATGACGTATCTATTCTATTTTTTGATAATTACTTTCTTCAAAAGTTTCTCATGTGGTTTATTTAAAAATTTTTCGAGTATCATTCTAGTAATTACGGTATCAAAATTTACGTACGTCCAGTCACCTTTCCTGGATGTGGTATGTTGGGGAATAATGTTATTCCAGGTCAAAAAACTATTCATCCATCTTTTTCTACATCAAATTTTTCGGCCAACGTTTGTTCTAAAAGTATTGATATTCTTGATCAAAATGAAAATGAATTCAATCCAGTAATTGAAGAGGCAAATTACACTTCCGAAATCATTAAGAGAAAATATACTAATATTTTTATTTTTTTTTAAGAAGGAAAAAAAAATTATATTTCTGCTTTAAATAGGCACCGTCCGTTCAAGCATCCCAACCTAAAAAAAAAAAACTGCCTAAAGTTGGAAGTTTCCCACTATTTTTGAATCGCCCTCTGAGACTGATACTGACGGACCTCCGTTCCAAATAGAAGGGGAATCAGTTCTTTCTCAGACAGTGGAAGCAACCAGTAAAAATCAACAAGTTTCTGTTTCATTGCCTGGGACTGATACTGACGAATCTTCGTTCCAAATCAAAGGGGAATCAGTTCTTTCTCAGGCAATGGACACGCTAAATGAAAACCAGTAAGTTCCTATTTCAGAACGACTTGGTAAAACAAAGGAAAAGAAATTCTGAAAAATTAAGAATTTTTTTTAAAAATATGGTGTTGTGGTTGTCGCATTTCCAGTGTAAAAGACTGAACTAACTTGGGATGCTTGTTTGCAGAACGCATGGGTCCTGGAATATCAAAACTCTCCTGGCAGTAGGCAAGGGGGCCTGCCTCATCAAAACTCCCCTGGCAGTAGGCAAGGGGACCTGCCTTATCAAAACTCCCTTGGTAGTAGGCAAGGGGTCCTGCCTTATCAAAACTCCCCATGAGAAACAATGCATGGCGACCTCCTCGTGGTGTTTCTCGGGTTACGCCAACAGCCGTGCGTTTAATGTAACAGATAAGTTTTTTTTTTTTTTTTTTTAATTTGCCATTTTGCGTCATGCTGAATTTTATAGCCCAGATTTAAAAAAAAAATTTCCTCTATTACCAAATTAAGAAAATAATTTATAAACAATTTAAATAAGAAACACCTTTGAAAAATTAAAGCAACTTGAAATATAAATCGAAATTTGTCTCATAGAGTTTTCAATAGTTTCGCCTGCAATGTCTATTTCATAAAAATATTAATCTTTCTTCTTCTGCACCCCTTCTTCTACTAAAATGGAATTTAGTCCTATAATTGAACAATCAAATAATCTTCCAAAATTCGTCGGGAGAAAATTTACTATTAAAAAAATATGTTTTAAAACGACAGGAAAGTCTTTACATATCTGATTTAAATATGTGTCGCCCCTTGATCTGAAAATTTAAATTTTAAGTTACTCACCAGTAGGTGGTAGATCCTCAATGCTTAGTCACAACTTTTTTACCAAATTCGATTAGTAAAATAAGTTAAAATATTATCGTCCAGCTGATTTTCTAAATATGCCACCAGGGCCATCATCACACTTTTAGCCGCCCTAAGCAAAATATTTTAGCCCCCCTGATCAAAAGACTATCCTCAGCTCCATACAGTAAAAAAAAATATTGTGCAATTAATGATAGTGAGAAATTTTTTCTATGGGTTTGACTGAAGATTTTCATTTTTGGTGTGTGTGGAACAGTGGCGTAGCGTGATATTTGAAACTGGGCATGCTCTGAAGCCAACTGTGGAAAGAGCACTACTTCTAAATTCGTTATTATTTCTTATAATTTAAGTACGTAAATTTCCAATTTCTTCAAACCATAAATATAATTTTACACACGTATTTTATCGAATTTATCTTGACAGCATTTATTTAAATGCCACTTATTATAATTTATTGAAAAACCAGTAGGCTTTGCATGCTTCACTGGTTACTACATAAAAATGAATTTTCAAAGAAATTGAATTACTAATTTTTTATACATCACTTTATACATACATATATATATAAATTCATTAAAGTCATGCAAAATATGGCAGTGACTTTATTCCAATGTCGTATCCGGGTCCCCAATGCTTGTGATAGCGCTTTAACTCGGACCACAAATAGTTCTTATACATGAACTTAATTGTTGAACATTTTAATAAAGTTAAAAATGTAATAAGTTTAATTATTTTTATTATATTGACATTTGATACCAAAGGAAAAGAAGAAAAAAAATTAAAAAATGATAAAGGTTTTTCGCTTTTAAAGAAATTCTTAATTTTCCAAATATAAAATGGTTTTCAAGAGTCAACTATTGAAATAAAATATCTTATTTTGTTCAATTAAAATAAAAATCTGTCGATAGCTTCGCTTTTTAAAAGGCATCACCAGATAGAGAAAGCGTTGCTATGTAGTAACTGTAATAAGCTAGTAACCATTGCTAAGGAATGGAGACGATTAAAAATGAAAACCAGGTAATTTCAATAAAATTTAGGAAAAGGAAAATTTTGAGGAGATGGGGGTGGGGGGAGGAGATATTCTGATTAAAAAAAATAATAATAAAGAAAAAAGAAAAAATCTCAATGAAGTGCGCATTTGCAGTATCCAAGCTATACCTTTGTCACATTTTGTAGCTCTGTAATCAAAGGCCTTAGCTTCAGAGCCAAGTTCTTACAAATGGAAATTTTGATACCACTATTTTTATACTGAAAATTTTCACTTCATGAATCGTTGATATTCATTTTACCTGTTTTAAAAAAATACTATATTAAAATAATATCTAAATTTTTATTTGTGAAACTGTCCAGAATGCACGCAGACACACAGGGAGAGACAGACAATTCTCTTTACTCATGTAGAGAGACAACATAAGTAAAATTTTGATCATAATTTTATTTCTTTCGGAAGTTTTCGTTTGGTATGAGTTGTTTAGGTAAAAAAGCAGTAACTTTCCTGTCTCATAAAATAACAGAGATATTTTTTCAGAAATTTATGCAAATTTCATTTTATTGTTGAATGATCATTTATAAATAAATTCAGTTTTTTCTCTTTGTTAAAGGTTTTTTTTTTTTTTCTTTTATTACATCATTGTAAAATAAAGCATGCTTTATTAAAATATTATTATACTTTGAACTGACGACATCGTCAATCTATTCAGTCATTCTTGTTTTTGAGTAGATGGATAAAATGGAAAAACTAGTTCTCACTGTCTTTTACGGAAGATAAGAAAATGAAAATCCCTAATACTTTAGCAGTACGGGAAAACTACAGGACATGCTCTGTATGAATAGCATGACTTGGACCTTTAAAAAGCGTAAATCCCCTTGTGTGAGAAAATTTGTGCAATGAATATTCCCTCACACAACGAAAATTCCCTTTCCAAGGGTATGCTTTAGAAAAGTAGCATGCCTTACGGAGTAACCGGTCAGGAAACGATGTTTTCCAAGAATTATCTTATGTAACAGAAGGCATTTTCTTTCAGAATAGTTTTCGAAAATTAAATGACGGCTAATGGATGGATGGTAGCGAGTGATTAATAAAATTAGCTGTTAAATTGTTATTCTTTCTTCCTTTTTTTAATCAAAATATGTTTGGAGTTTAGACAGTTTTTAGCGGGTATGCGGCGCATGCCTAGCATACCCAGAGAATACGCCACTGGTGTGGAAAGAAGATTTCATTGATTGTATAAGGTGTGTTAAAGGTATTTTAAGCCCCTACAAGTAAAATTACCCAAGTTTTTCCTCTTTTACTATGTTGATGGTAGAATACATTTTTAAGGCGATTTTATTTATTTGTTACTTTATTTTGTCATTTGCAGATTTATTTGGCGTTTACAGGGCTAATGTAGTGTTTATAGAATTTAAGAAGCGTTATCACTGTTATATTTATTACTTCTTTATAGAAGAGCAGCTGCAGTCTGACTGTTGCCACACAGTGGCGGTTACATCTTATTCTCTATACAGTTACGGTTACATATCTAACATCTCCCCTTTTACAAAGAATGACACACAAAAAATGTTATTAAAATATTTGCAATATGCATGAAAGAAGGAAGATAGAAATATAAACACACAAGAACAATTACTTAGTTACAAAAAAAAAAAAAAAAAAACAATTACTTATTTACTACTCCGTACCGGTTAGGGGCTTAATAATACGACCATATTTGGTAATGTATTGTTTAGAATCCGACTTCTTTTTTGAATTATCATTATTAGAACCATTACCATTCAAATTAATATTTACAGAGTCTTTGTTAGTAGAAGTAGAACCAGTCACTTCAAAATCCTGTTCAAAAATTGTCTCATTATAAGAAGGTTTTAAATCAATTCTATTTCTTCTTAAAATGTTATTTTTCTCATTTCTTATCCAATAGTTTCTAGGGTTTTTGTCTCTTTTAATAACTATGCCTATTTCCCACTGATTTCCAGAACGAATCAAAACATTTTGATTATTTGAAATTTCCGATAAGGGCCTAGCCGTTCTATCATAATAGAATTTACTTAAGTTTTGTTTATTTGCAATTTTATTTCGGATGTTCGTTTGGAGTTCTGGCTTTAATAATTCTCTATTTATTGGTAATTTAGTTCGTGTTCGTCTACTCATTAAGGTTTGAGCGGGAGAAAAATTTAACCCTTTTATGAGGGTATTTCTATATTCTAGGAGCGCACTGTTAATATTCTGATTAGACTCATAACATTTTTTCAACATATTTTTTGGAATTTTTACACCGCTTTTGGCTTGACCGTTTGATTTCGCGTATCTCGGACTACTATTTACGATTTCAAAATCCCATTCTGATGAAAACTTTCTAAATTGATACGAATTAAATAGCATGTTATCTGCGACTAGAATTTTAGGAATTCCATGCGAACTAAATATCACTTTTAATTTCCCAATTATTTCATCTGCTTGTTTATTATTTAAGGGAACAATTTCTAACCACTTAGTTAAATAATCTATTAAGACTAAGTAATTATTTTTCCTAAATTCACAAATGTCACAACCTTTTTTTTCAAACGGTAATGACAAAATGTCATGTGAAATGAGTGGTTCTTTACAATTTTTTGATCTGTACTTTTCACAAACAGAGCATTTAGAAATTAAATTTTCAATATCATTTCCCATATTAGGCCAATAAAAAATTAATATAGCTCTAGATTTACTTTTTTCTATTCCGAAATGTCCATCATGAATTTTATTAAGCGTTTCTTTTCTAAGATCAACAGGAACAACTATTCTACCATTATAAAAGACTATTCCATCTTCTTCAAAAAGATCTTGTCTTAATTTATAATAAAATCTTACATTGTCTGTAACATCTTTTTTACTGTTAGGCCAACCATTTTTACATTAAGTTACTAATTTATTTAATACTGGATATTTTAAGGTACATTTCTTAAAGTCATTTAATTTTTTATCAGTTACATGCATATGCCTTGTAGCTTTTACACAATGAACAATTTCTTTTAAAAACTCATCAGTATCATATTCATTAAGATAAGATCTAGATAATAGATCAGCTACATTCATTTGCTTACCTGGTACATAAGAGACATCAAGATCATATTTAAGTAACTTTAGTTTAATTCTTTGTAACCTACTAGATAAAACATTTACAACACTTTTATTATGAATTGATACTAAGGGTTTATGATCAGTATGAACAGTTATTTTTCTACCATAAATATAGTTATTAAACTTTTTAGTAGCAAATACTATGCTTAAGTACTCTTTTTCGATTTGTGCATAGTTCTGCTCAGCCTCAGACAAAGCACGTGATGCATAGGAAATCGGTTGTCCCTCTTGTAACAAACAACACCCTAGTCCACTTTTAGAACTGTCACATTGCAATACAATTTGTTTATTAGAATCAAAAACACCAAGTACAGGGGCTGTGCTTATTTTTTTTTAAAGTTCATTAAGAGCTTTTGTATGCACTGGTAACCAATCAAATACTACGGATGTCTTGAGCAATTCCCTCAAAGGAGCAGTTATCTCTGACATGTTAGGAATAAATTTCCTTAGATAATTAATTAATCCTAAAGTTTTTTGTAACTCTTTTTTATTACTAGGTGCCTGTAAATTCATTACAGCTTTTACCTGTTCAGGGTCTGGTTTAATTCCATTTTTATTAAATACATGACCCAAATACTTAACCTCATTAACGCGATATTGTAACTTTTTAGGATTAAATTTTACATTTAATTTTCTTGCTCTTTTTAATACTTTTTGAACAATTTCATCATGCTCCTTTTCAGAATTTGCACAAATTAACATATCATCAAAATAAATAATCACACCAGGTATATCACCAAAATTTTTCTCATTAGCTTTTTGAAACAATTCAGGTGCTATATTTAAACCAAACGGAAGGCGGTTAAATTTAAAACAACCAAAGGGAGACTATCCTCAGGTTGTTTTCTGACATAATTTACTAGAAGGTTCATTTAATTTAATTTGGTAAAATCCATCCTTTAAATCAAACACACTATGCATAGATTTATTACATAACTTAGGCATTAATTTCTCAATCGTTGGTATTAAATGACATTCTTTTTTAATAACTTTATTAAGATCCTGTGGATCTAAGCATATTCGAATTGACTTATCAGGTTTCTCTACTATAACTAAATTATTAATCCATCCATCTGGATTCTCTACCCTACTTATAATTTTATCTTTTTCAAGAGCAATTAATTTCTCTTTTAATTTTGGTTTTAAGGATTCTGGAATCTTTCTGGGGGGTTTAACTACTGGCTTAGAATTACTATCAATTTTAATAGAACACATTAAATTAAATGTTCCTAACCTAATATGGTAAAATAATGTTTTGTATAGAACTTAAACTTAAGACTTACAGAGTACACTAAAAGATTCAGCTACATTAAGGGCTGCAATTAGAATCTTAGGGCTGAATTTTCTTTTGCGTTAAGCATTTTTAACACTTTTCAACAATATTGAAGAGTGGTCATGACTACAATTAGTCTGTTTGTATGGCTTTCAGTCCTTCTGACTGTCCGTTTGCGCGATAACAAAAGCAGAGTACATTGAAAGTTACATGATACATTAAGTACGTACCGTTGGAAAGTGTTAATAATCAATGCGTACCGCATGGTTTTTCATTCTTGTTTATTTTTATTACAAGTTAAACTTTGATGCATAATTGACGATTTTAATTTTTTTCTGTCCATATCTATTTCAGACCATGCTAATTATTTTATTAACTAAAAAATACCGATTATACTATACACTTGTTTGTAACATTTTTCTCGTGATGAAGGATTTTGCTGTATTATTTCGACCCGAAATGATTGTTGCGTATTTTAAAATTTTACCATGTTTGCTAATGATGTTCTTAATTCATATACCTTAACCAAAAAATGTTAATATTGTTTTACATTTAAATCATTGATATGATTATTAATTCTTTTAAATACATATAGATATTAGAAAGAATTAAGGGCATAAATTCTTCTTTTTTTTCTTCTTTTAACATATGGTATTTAAAACACTCGTTTGAAAAATTCTCTGATCCTCAAAATTGATATTTTTGTTAATTCATGCGATGAAATGTATGCAATGCAATTTTGAAAAAATAAATAGTTTAAAGTAGACACGATTAGAAAACTAATCAGAATAACAACAATAACACGTCAATGCTCAAAGCGCTGAATTAAAACCGATTGACATCTGGTTAAAATAGTTACCACATTTAATTGATCTGCCAGATATCGATTTTTTTTTTTTGTTGTTTTTTTTTACTGGCTGGTTAGAGTACCCGCAAATTATGATAATTAACTTGCTTCGATTCTTCAGGCTTGAAAAAGACAAGAAAAACAAAACAGAAGATGAAATTATTTTGGCAAGCATGCTTTGTAGTATGTTAATTTAAAAGTAAACTCCATTTCTGCCCATCACATAGTTATTTATTTATTTATTTATTTATTTATTTATTGTACAATTAAAAACCCTTAATTTTATTACATGAAACTAAACATATAACTTCTGGGAATCAAACAAACTATTCCTTCATGATATATTTATCATTCTGTGTTCACTCTTTCTGCCTACGAAATGTTTTCTTCTTTGAAAGATTTCGCAGGCAAAATGTTGATAAATTATTACTTACAAACTTTGAATAAACATCATAAAATGCAACAAACTCGCAACAATTGTTTCGGGTCGAAAAAACACAAGACCCTTCATCAGGCGAATAAAGTAAGCACGAGTGCTGCAGTCAAAGCGTCTTTTTACAACGCCAGTTTTGTGGTGCTTTTTTATTAAAATGTTGATAGCCCTCCGAACAATCTTTCGCTTTCACCCCTTCCACTGCCCAATAATTCCTCTTATTTTTCATTTTGTATTATTTTTTAGATACAATGATATAAATATTGTATTTAAGTAAGAAATAATTATTGAGTTTGGTTTTTATAATCAATAATATGACAATAATATGACGCGAGATTTCATATTCTCACGATTTTTTTTTTCAAAGAAATTGGCATGATGGATATGCATTTTTTTTTTCTTAGACTTGTGTTCTTGGCCATATTTTGCTTCTGTTAAAACCAACTTAACTTTTCCTCAGAATTGCATATTTTACATGTAAGCGAAATTATATGAAAACTAGTATTCTATTGACATCACAAAACTCGCTTCTATATCGTTGTACATAACAACGACACCTACCGATTAACATACATAAAATGTAATCAACAGAGCTTCTACAAGAAAGATTTTACATATTCATTTTCCTATAATTTTAACCAGCAGATGCTGAGATATAGCATTAGGGAAAATCGTACTATATGAGTAATATAAGTCTCCTCTTTCCGTCGATATGCACTTAGATGTTTATATACATATATGCATATATATACAGGGTGATCAGTTTAAAAGAGTACCCGTTGGTTTTTCTTATCACTCTTAAATCTGATGGATGTGGCAATTATTCTAATACTGAAGTATAATTGATTGAAACCTTGTTTAAGTGTGGGAGACAATTTCTAGCACTGCTAGACTGTTACAACTTTATTTGTGAGATAAAACAAAAATGGAGACGCGCAGTGTTACTTAATCATGTGATAATTTTATTTTTGAAAAACATAATTTAATTTAAATTTTTTACATTACCATTCCTTGCAGAAAATGTTGAAAATATTCGCCACCATTTTGAATCCAAAGATGAACTCGTCGAACCAAGTTTTTTGACGCACTTTGCAGCATTGTTGGTGTTATTGACGAGTAGTCAATACTTCAGTTATGATCTGTTTTAATTCATCGATGTTTTCAGGTCTTCTCTGGAAAATCCTATGTAATGATAATGTAAAAATGATAATGATAATGTAAATGTAATGTAGGTATGATAATGTAAAAAAAGTTGAATTAAATTTTGTTTTTCCTAAATAAAATTATCGCAGGATTAAATAACATTGCACGTCTCCATTTCTGTTTCAACTCACAAATAAAGTTTTAACATTCCAAAAGTGTTGGAAATTGCCTCCCACACTTAAACAAGGTGCAAACAATTAGACTTCGATGTTAGAATAGTTGTCACGTCCGTCATATTTAAGGGTGATAAGAAAAACCAACGTGTACTCTTTTAAATTGATCACCCCGTATGTATATGTATATATATAACACCCATTATAAAGATTAAATTTGGAGAATTTATATATCACTAAAGTTGAAATATGACCTTTGTTATACAAAGAAAAATTAAAACGGAGCCTTTATTACATTTATACAAAAATTTACGCATCATAAACAGAGAAAATTGCTGATATCTTACAAAATTCATTTTAATTTCAGATTTTATTATAATTATTACTATTACTATTATTATTATTATTATTATTATTATAGCCTCTTTTTTTCTCTCAAATTATCTCAGAATCATGATTAGACGTTTCGAGAATATCCTTTTCAAAAATACTTGAAGTAATAATTACACCCACGATTGCTTATACTTTCTATTGGGAAAGGGGAGCGATATTTCGACATGTACAAAAATTTTATTATAATTGACAGTTACTATCATAAATATCTTTTTATGTTTTTAATGTTACAGTGATTCATTAAAATTAATCCTCATCTTGTACATTCATACAGAAGTTTCTCCTATGTTGTCACGTTAAAAATAAGAAAAGTAGAACGATATCACCATCTATCAAACAATATAAACAAAACGTTCACAAACAACATTTTATACTGAAGTCCAGTGAAATATAAAATATATTATTATGAAATGCAAAATATTATTTAGTGAATATCTAGACATTAGTTCTTTATTTAGAGCTGCCACAAATTATCAGTAGAACATATCCAGTCCCCCATCATTGCTTAAAACGAGTTCAGGACTCTTAAAACGTATTAAACCCTTAAAAACTGGAAGTTGAAAATTTTTACAAATCCAATATTTTCTTCGAAAGAATATAGAAGAAAGTAATACAAATGATGTGCCATAATGAAATGAATAAGTTTTCTTTTTATAGGATTTAGATAATTCCATTTATATTTACAAAGCTGGTTTGGTGGGCCACCATAAAACATTTTTTTATATAATTCTATATAACAGCACCATCTAAAAGTAAATACTCAAAAAAGTAATTGTAGAATCTCGTAATAAATATTTTACACATGCAGTTTGATGTGGTTTTATCTAACAAACACTGAGATATAGCTATGAGACAAATCGCAGTAGGTGAGTAAGAGCAGTACCACCTCTCAAGTGATATGCTTCCAAATTGAAACAGTTTTTTTTTTTTTTTTTTAATTATGGTCCTCTCACACATCAAGTTTTTTGTAATCATACTTTATAGAAGCTAAGATATATATAGGTTTTGGTGGCCTACGACTCGAATAAAGATATTTTCGAAAGTGTAAAATTATTAGGGGGCATGAAGGGGGGCAAGAGGAGTAAAAAATTAGAAATTGAGTTAGACCGTTCAAAATTAGTATATTTAGGTTTTAAGGACCAACAAGTTGAATGAAGATATTTTCGAAAGTGTAAAATTATTAGGGGGTGGTGGGGAGGGGGCAAACAATTATAAATTCCGTTAGACCGTTTAAAATTGGTATATATAGGTTTTGGGGGACTACGAATCGAATGAGGATATTTTCGAAAGTATAAAATTATTAGGTGGGCGGGAAGCGGGCAAGGGGGCAAAAAATTAGAAATTCAGTTGACCGCTCAAAATTGATATATATATATATATATATATGTTTTGGGGGGCCTACGAGTCGAATGAGGATATTTTCGAAAGTGTAAAATTATTAGGAGGGCGGGAAGGGGAGCAAGGGGGCAAAAAATTAGAAATTGAGTTAGACCGTTCAAAATGTGTATTTACAGGTTTTGGTGGCCTACGAGTCGAATGAGGATATTTCCGAAATTGTAAAATTATTAGGGAGGGGGAAAGAAGGGGGCAGAGGGGGCAAAAAATTAGAAATTGATTTAGACCGTTCAAAATTGTTATGTATAAGCTTTTGGCGCCTACGAGTCGAATGAGGATATTTTCGAAAGTGTAAAATTATTAGGGGGAGCGGGAAGGGGGGCAAAGCGTAAAAAATTAGAAATTGAGTTAGACCGTTCAATATTGGTATATGACTTCTCGTGAATTGGATATAGTGCAACATAGCAGCGCCACCTGTTAAGAAATGTGGACGAAAGTTTGACAGATACTAATTGAAATAAAGGTGAAACTAAATAAAAAAATTTATGAAATTTTGTGCAACCATTTTTCATCTAGAGCTGTCGCAAAACTTTATCCTACACAAACAGACGAAAAGATATTTTTAAATGGAGAAATCCTAGTCAGGAAATCTGAAAATGTGTAAATCTATTGAAAACTTTAAGTCGAAAATTGTTACGAATCCAATACTTTCTTCTATGAATTTAAAAGAAAATAATAACCACCAAAGTGAAGTATAAAGTTATGGAATTTTTAAACAACCTAATATAAATATTGAAATTTTTTAGATAAAATACCAAACAGACATACTGAATATCATTATTTACGCTGGGCTATTTTACGAAGTGAATTGGAGCGTAAGCAGAAATGTTAATGAAATGTAAGTTTCAAAATAATTTCTATACACTTTAAATAGACATGAAATCCTTTCGATATAAGTAAAACACGGCCTTTCCTTTCAATTCTCGTCTGTAATAAATTTACGATGTGAATTGGGGGATGCTCTAAGTGCGGATAGATTTAAGCTTTTAAAAGCGGTATCGTCCAAAATCTCATTTACATTTCTATTTTGGTTTCCAGCAAATCAAACAGATCAAAACTAAACATATTCAAGTATATAAAATATTTGATAGAATATTGTTTAAGATATTGCAGTCTTTTCATTTCAAACCGTTTAAAGTGTGCGAAATTTACGTATTTAAACTGGTGAATATATTGATATAAATCTGAAAATATTTCATTTAAAATTGTTGATATCTAACACTTATTTAGAAATAAATTGTAATGCAATGAATTATTCCTTAATTCATAATGATCTAACAAGTATTTTAAAAAAGGTTTTTATAAGTTTACATATCTGTATATTAAGCTATTACTTATTACTGTTAATTTAAAAGTGCAAAATGTACAATATAGTAAAAATAGTAAATAATAATAATAATAATAATAATAATGATTTTAAGATAAACCCTTCAAATACACAAAATAAGCTTGTAAGAGGTTTAAATAATAATAGCATCAAAAATAATAAGCTATAAATTTGATAGTTTTAACATAGCTCCCTAAAGTAGAGGCCTGTCGCGTAGCTCGGATATTTGGCAACAGTTGAAGCGGTAGACAGCGCCACCTGGTACAGATTGTGCGACGTTTTTATTTTACAGCCACCAAAAATTTTTAAAAGTGGGATTTGATATATATAAAAGGCAAATGGAATCGAAGAAACGTTCATTATATATATCATACATAACTTTAAAAATTATTGGTGATCGTTGAATAAAAAAGTCGAGCAATCTGTACTAGGTGGCGCTGTCTACCGCGTGAATTGTTGCCTAGATTCCGAGTCACGCGACAGGCATCTAGTTTAGGAGGTTATGGTTTTAAGTAAGGCTCCTATAATACGAGCTGGCTCACAGCTGATCATTGTTGCCCAGCGGAAATATAGCTTGGCAACGTTTAGTTGCAGACGCATTAATTGGCGTCTTTATCGCCTAAAATGGCGAGTTTGCCTAAACAGAAGAGCGAATTATTGTTTGCACTTGATAAGTTTGGCGGTAATATTTGGCGAAATTTTCTTATAACCCTTGTAAAAAGTAGCCATCAATGCTACTGTTAAATTAGTTAATTTAAATATTTATACACGTTGAAAAGTAGCGTAGGTTGTAAAATACAGCATTTAGATAATCAAACAGCAATAAAAACAAATAATTGATACAAAAAATTCAAGAAAACATATCATAATTACACTTCATATTTGAGATTGAAAGTTAAGCGTACAATTATCTTTTGGACAATTAATAGCCTATTTTTTTCGCCTTTCTTCATCAGTTGGAAATCTAAACGTACTAAAAGCAGTTATGGCATGATTTGAGCAATTTTCGCCTGCACCCCCCCCCCCCCTCCATTTTATGTGATTTGATAACACTTGAAATTCGGACCGCGTGGGCAACAATCGCTGAGTGGGAAACAAAATGCCTGATGAGCCAGCCTGTATTGGAGGAGCTCTAGTTTTAAGTATATTGTCATCACTGCATGATATCCAAAAAGATTAGTGCTCCTGTTGAAGCGGGTTCTAGGGTTGGATTAACAACTAACAGAATTATTATGATTTAGAAGGATTAATCAACAGAACATGATAAATGGAAAATTAGATAAACTCGAAAAATCGAAACATTTGTATTGGTTGTTAATCCGTCTCTTGAAGAGCCATCCCAAGAATCCGCTCCTCTTACATATTTAGAAACACTAATCCTTCTGGTATAAAACTACCAAAAGTGATGAGCAAAAATGAGCATACCGCAATTTTAATGATTTTAAGCATATCGCCATCGCTTCAAGCTACACAGAAAAATTAGTACTTCTAAATATGATTGAAAGGGATTCTAGGATTGGATTAACACCTAACAGAATTATTGGGATTTAAAAGGATTAACAGCGCCATTTCGCACTGATAGTGGTATGCTTAATATTATGAAAACTGTAGGATGCTTAATTTTGCTTTTTTTTTTTTTGAGTGCTTTTAAAATTACTCTCACTTAACTTTTATTAACTTACTAAGCGCTAAATTTGTGATTGATTGTTTATAATTGCTTATATAACACATTGCGTAGATTTTATTATTATTATTATTATTATTTTAAATATTTCTTTTTTTAAGATTTTTTTTTTTTCTTGTGTGTGTGTGTTTGCATGTGTGTTTTAAAAAAAGATAAAAAATTTTAGGTGCAACATCTTTTTAAATTTTGTTACAAAAATGTTAGTGGGGGATTTTTGTGGAATAGAATTAGCAATGTCACTTTCAATCTTTAGTTTATTAGAACTAACAATAAATGAGTTAAACAAACATTGAAATTCATATTAACAGAAATTTTAGTATTTCCAACAATTTAAAATGCTTCTAAGAAGCTCCATTTTTATTCGAACATACAGGAAATCAGTGAAAACGGCAAATTAAAAATATTAATTCAGAAATAAATCCGAAGAAAAAAGGAATTTGAAGTAAATGTGCCTTCTACATCATCGCTAATACCTCCCTCAACAACTTGAATCAGAAAACGTTCAAGGCTTCTACATCTTTCTTAAAACTGCCGTAATTTCGCATATGCATCCCGCTTCTGAAGATAACCCGCAGCAGAAAAAAATTATCTAACCGAAATAATTGTAACCGAAAGATACCCCGCACTTCTAAAATCACATGGTCGGCAATCGCCTTTTGTAATTTCAATACTAATTGCTATTATAATAATAAGTAAGAAAAGATACAAATAATAAACAAATATACGAATAAATATTAGTGATAAACAAATAGATTTACTTTTCTATAATGAAAGAGATAATAATCATAACTTATTATTAATCTTTCTCTCTATATAAATTACTATAAATTTGAGTAGCTTCTAATGATTAACACTTTTATTCAATTTATAAGAAAACTATAAATTAATAATAAATTTCTTTACAAAATTCATTCAAATCCATTGAATTCGGTTTGTTCCGTATCAGAATTAAAATGGTGCAATATTGTTTAGGACAGTTCGTCTTCATCATCCTTATTGTCCTCCTAATCAAGTTACTTTTGAATGTCCTGAATTTCATCGTCATTATATGTTAACACAAATGCGACTGCTGACGTGAAATCACGTCATTTCAACCTCTATAGCTATAGCCTCCGCTGACGTAAATTCACGTTTTTTTTTCAGATTATGCTCCTGGTTACCGATGACGTGAATTTACGTCATTCCAAGAATTTTTATGGAAACAATACTTTAGTATTATTTCAATAGTGTTATTAGGGTATTATAATTCTTTGATATTATTATAGGTTCGTTATAATATTAAATGACTAATCAACTTCAGGTAATTACAAAAATAACATTTTAAAACAGTATAGTATCTAATTTTTTATGCACGTTTAAACATAAAAAGTTTGCAGGAACTAGCTTGAGTTTACTTCAATATTCCCTGGCAATCAGTTTTAGAAAAATGAAAAGTATGCCGGTGATGAAAGTGTTAATAATCCAGATTTTATTATTTTGATAGTAACAGAGTCTCAAACATTTATTACCCATTCAGCTACTTTCACTAGAAATGCTTTTTTTTTTTTTTCTTATTCGCAAAAGATACCCCGAACCGGACGATAGACCGCAGGATATACAAAGTCAGGATTTTTTAATGGATTACCCGCAGGTTATATACACGAAATTACGGTAGTTACACATGAAACAGTTTGATTATATTCGAATTCCCAATAAGAAAATTTTTCACATTTGGTAAAGAAAATGAAAAATTCACACCAATATGCTTGAAAGAAAGGAAATTCAAAAAATTATTTGACGAAATGCTTCACAAAAAGGATGAAGAAACTACCCAAAATCACATTTAAAAAAAAAAAAAAAAAAAAAAAAAAATGAAAAGCTGGTGAGACAGAAGTACTTGACATAAAATTGCAAATATTTCGCATTGGTAAGGTTTGTTAGGAAATTAAATACGAAATTTTTTGTAAGCAAAGTTATTGAGACTCAGTTAGAAGACACTGAATTTCGTGCCAATTTTAAGTGGGGAAAAAAAAAGTTTTAAGTTTGTGACACAAACTTTGTTTGTGTATATAGATATATAGATGGGTCTTGGATTGACTTTAGTGTTATTGAAACTTTTTTAACACTATTAGATATCGAATGTGTATCACTGCGAGGAGCATCGTGTAATAAGTATTCTGATTACATTTCATCACACAAAATAGAATAATGTGCATTTTTATAATGACAGCAATAAATGTACAGTAAATTCCTTAAAAGATTGTTTAATTAATATGTGGCATTAGACTCCATACCTGGAGTTTAATAGGACAAAATTTTACACTAAAAATTAGGACTTTTTCTCTCTTACTAATTACGCTATCACTAACACGTTGTATACATTAAAAGAAAACTGTTTAAAGCAGTTGTATATTTAATGAAATTCAAGGAACTTCATAAATTGCATTTTTTTACAACAGAAAAGTAAATTATGTGTCCTTATCCCCCAGTCCCTCCTGTACCGTGCTTTTTTACTTCCTTCTACATATATAAGAAGAAAGTATTGGATTTGCGAAAACTTTTAAACTCATTTTTTCGACAAATTTACACGTTATTAGATGTCCTGAACACGACTTGACTATTTTCAGAGAATGCCTGTCTGTTTGTCTCTGTGTGTATGTATCACGAATTTTGTGGACTCTCACGAATCAATGAAAAAAAATTAACCAAAATTGGTATTTAGCTGGACCTTGACCTAAGCTAGTGTTGAATACATTTGGGTATTAGTCGCTCAACAGGTGGCGCTATAATCCTATTTTTTCTAAATTTTTAATATGACAGTATAGAATAAAATTTCGTATAAATGTACATAATGAGAGTTATTTTTAACATATGATTGTAAAAATTAATATGAATTATTCGTAATAGTAGTAGTAAACTACGAATAACTAGAATGTTGTGGACACCACATGACATTCTTCTATATTTACCTATGCAAATTCACTCAGTAAAAATAATTTATTAAAGTCATTATTTAATAAAATTATCTTCCACGATTATGCAGTACGATTTCCATATTAGAGAAGTAGTATAACACTAAATATCCAGAAAAAGTTCGTTTTATTCTCAATATTACATTAAAAAAATCGATAACTTTATTTTAAATTATCTCAGATCGATGGTTCAACCATTCATTTTAAAGGTATTGGCGAGCTCTTTTGAAAGATACCGATCATGAAAATTTATTCCCGCGAGGGGATGACTTCCCCCCCCCCCAATAGAGGGAGGCAATGCTCCTACATTCTTGTAAATTTCATAGTGATTATTAAAAAATGATTCTCTTTGTGCACATTTATACAAAATTTTGTACTATACCACCATGTTAAAAATTTAGAAAAAGCAGGATGCCAACGCAACCTGCAGGACAATTTTTATCAAAAGTATATAGGCACTAATTTATGTCAAGGTTTAACTACATACCAATTTGTATGGAATTCTGTGCAGTAGTTTCTGAGATACAGTTGCCACAAAATTTTGTCACACACATACAAACATTTTCTAAAAATGGCTAAATCGTGTTCTACAGCTCTCAAAACGTGTAAATCCATCAAAAACCGGAGATCGAAAGTTTTTACAAATATTTGTATGGAATTCTGTGCAGTAGTTTCTGAGATACAGTTGCCACAAAATTTTGTCACACACATACAAACATTTTCTAAAAATGGCTAAATATCGTGTTCTACAGCTCTCAAAACGTGTAAATCCATGAAAAACCGGAGATCGAAAGTTTTAACAAATACAATACTTTCTTGTATTGGATATAGAAGAAAGTAAAAATGTGCATGTATGAGAATCGCTTCCTCCTCCCTCCGTTCCCTGAAGTTATAAATTTTCAATATGGATGTCTTTCAAAAGAACTGTCAGTACCTTTAAAACGAATGGTTAAACCTTAGATCTATGGTAATTTAAAGCAAATTCGACTATTTTTTTCATTTTTAATGAAATAAGAACTTTAAAAAATCGCATTTCTTCTGATGTTGGTACAAAATAGAGTTTGTTTCGGCATTTAAGGTTATACTTCTGTGTGATAAAAATCGCTTGCATTCATCATGGAAAATAATTTTAATAAATAATAATTTAATAAATAATTTGCACTGCGTGAATTTGTATAAGATTATACAGAAGAAAATCTTGTGGTGACCACAAAATACTTTTTTTAGTTTTTTAAATAGTTTATTATAAACTTAGAGGAAAAATGTATCATTCTAAGGTATTTTCTTCGTTTCTTCATACTTTGAATAACATGTTATAACTTTATTCTGCCTAACATTTAGATAAACTATTCTAAAACTATTGTAACTATGCAACATACGTTTAATGGCTGTTAATATAAGCTGTGATTAATTTCATCAATAAGTTAGATCGAAATTTAGAGAAGTTCTCTCAATACGACAAGACATAAATGATTGAAATAACTTACACGGTCCTCTGTTTTACTGAGAAGGAGAAAATCTCTCTGTATTTAAAAAAATCTGGAGTGACTCCACTCGACTTTCCGAACATTGAGTAACTAACAGTTTTGTAGATAAAATAAAGAAAGAGGAATTGCTAAACAAACAAAAGAGAGAAAACCATAATAGAGTGTTTTTTTCTCCATATATCACACGAGGTTTTATTTAACGCTACTGAACTTTGAGCCCTTAGATCATAATGATAAAGAATTTTTCGTTTTGTCCCTGTAAAAATCTATAGATGCTAGATTCACGAAAATGCTTATAGTTAGTGCAACAGTGATTTATAATATTCATACAAATTTTCAGCTCAATTGAATAAGGCGTTTAGATGCTATCGCACTTTTAAAAATTTGGTCTCATAGGCCATAATGATAAAGAATTTTTCTTTGTGTCCCTGTAAAAACACTGTAGTGCTAGATTCACCAAAATCTATACAGTTAGTGCAAATGCGACCTATAACATGTGTACAATTTTTTTGCTCAGATTAATAAGGCGTTTAGACGCTATCACACTTTTAAAAATTTGGCCCCATTGGCCTTAATGATAAAGAATTTTTCTTTGTGTCCCTGTAAAAACACTATAAGTGCTAGATTCTCCAAAATCTATACAGATTGAGTATCTGTGACCTATAATATGGGTATAAAATTTTTGCTCAATTGAATAAGGCGTTTAGATGCTATCGCACTTTTAAGATTTTGGTCCCATAGGCCATAATGATAAAGAATTTTTCTTTGTGTCCCTGTAAAAAAACTATAAGTGCTAGATTCACCAAAATCTATAGGGTTCGTACTATGGTGACTTACAATATACGTACCAACTTTCAGGTTAATCGAACAAAGCCTTTAGACGCTAGCGTGTTCACAAACATACACACATACACACATACACACACACATACATACATCATCGTAAAAATAGTGAAAACGGACTCAGGGGACCTCAAAACGTATAGAAACATCAAAATCTCGAATTCGGATTTTTGACATGATTACAATACTTTCCTCACTATAGTGTTCGGAAAGTAAAAACTACAACTGCTATCGCTTCTTAATTTATCGTGTGTTTTATTATTATTATTATTATTATTATTATTATTTCCTAGCTCATACAGTAAAAAATGTTTTGCATAAAAATATGGAATTTGGCAGTTTTGTACAGAATTCTAAAATAAGCAAATATTTAATTGCCTAAAATTCTATTTTCTTAACGGATTAAAAGAAATTTTCGACTATATATTTATGGTAACTAACCAGATTACCAGCATCTGTTAAAATAGATTTAACATTGGAAAAATTCTTTTTTTTTTTCTAGTGTAAATTCATGTGGGTAGGAAACCGAAAATATATATGAGGTAGACCGTCTGCGCTCCGAACCATCTGTCGTATGTGCTATTGATAAAAGCCATTTGTTGTTATTAAAATTGTTAGTTTAGTAATAAAATATATATAATTGTCACAGCGATTAGAGAGCTACACATCTGGAACTGACCGAATCAAATTTTCAAGAACAAAGGTTGATCAAGCCATAATTCTGAACAACTGATCAAGTGAATTCAATCTATGGAATAAATTTGTCGAAGTTACTGTCTTAATAGTGATCAGTTAAGAATTCATTTTGCTACACACATAATCTATATATGAATATATATGTGCGTGTACCCTAGTGTCTATGAGATAGTTCAAAGATGATTGCTGACGAATATTTCTTGGATATTTATTTGACGAAACGGGACATTACAAAAAAAACATCGAAGGAACCTTGGTTGTGTAGAACCATTTTTTACATAAATCAATTCGTTTCTTATTTCTAAGCTGTGAATTTATGACAACATCTTATATAATGAAGAAAAGAGAAGTACACTTACTCGCACTTCATAAAGGCAAAAAATAGCCATCTGTGGTTCAGTGTCATTAATTAGCACCCACAGCTTTTCTTGCTAGCGATCAAACTATACTGGCTGCAATGATGCTAGATGGTCGAAAATTATTTCCCCAAACAGGTCTTCAAATTTCCCCCAAATCAGGGGTTTTTTTCGAAAAAATCCCCAACTTGATTTCTACTTAAAAGGGAAAATAAATTTTTTTCGAAAAAAAATATCAAGCAGATTTAAATGGATTTAAGCTCAGATTATTCCCCAAATGAAGGCAATTTTTGAAAAAAATCCCCAAATAACAATAAATCTATTGAAAAATCCCTGGTCGTAGGGATAAATCATTACGTTGCCAACATTGACAGAAAGTTGAAGAACTCCCCAGATTTGTCCCCAAAAATTTTAGAATTCCCCAAAAAAGTCCCCACAAACATTTGGTCCCCAAAATTGTTCCCAGAATCCTCAAAAATCCCCAAAATTGGGACAAAATCCCCAATCTGGCATCACTGGCTGGCTGTGAGGGAAAATTTTGTGAAAATGACTACAGTTTTTGGGTGAGTGGGCGCCTTCTTTTGGCGATAATCGCTTTCTTGGCAACTGGCTGTTTGTGGTAGAAGTTTCACTGCAGCCGTAAATAACACATATCATTATCATTTTTCAGAACAAAATTATGAAATTACGATAAGAATGTAATATAAAAAGCTGAAAAAATTCTTTAAACTTGTCACTGTCAAATTCAAGAGCACACAGCAACAGCACAGAAATTCTGTGACAGAGGGAGGTAGAGGAAACCTGCTTTGGTGGAATAAGAATGTCAGTTTGGAAATAGAAAGTGTGTCGAATGAATTGGTGGATTAAGGGCAGGGGCGCGCCAGCATTGTCAAGCGCCTGTGTGCAGGGTTTCAGTTGGCGCCCTATATTACCTTTTTATTAAAAAAAAAAAAAAAAAAAAAAAAAAAAAAAAAATCATTTTATAAGAAGTTATCATATAGAAAGTCAATTGAATTTCGAACTTTAATAGTTATAAGTTTATTGAATGGCTAATAATAAGAGAAATGTATCAAATAAAATGAAATTAAAAAGAAACAAATAAAAAGTGCATCTTGCAGAAAGAGAAAAAAATCTTATAAAAGGAGTTGCAAAAAGACGAGGTACAATTATGAAGGCAAATAGAGGAAATCAAAATAGGCAGATTTAGTGTTAATGTGGGTGCAGAAATGCCACGTTGAGGCTAGTGTAAACATTTCTATTTGTGTGGGTCTAATTTTTAAGTAAATATTTAAACATAAAAAAATAGTCTTAGTAAACTAAACGTTTTCTCACTTCATTTACCTTTTGCGAGTATTACGCATATCATACTGATCCAAAATATCCATCTCTATCCATATTGTTACCAAAATCTTGATGAAAAAATTAATTGTAAAGAAACAGGCAGTTTTTTGTCGAAAGACACACTTTATTCAAACATTATTCTCGAAAAAAAAAACCCAGTAAATTATTGTACTCAAATTCATACCTCAAAAAGTCATAAAACAAAGTAAAAAACACCACACAGTGAAATTTCACTCATTTAAGAATAAATATAAACCATTTAAATCTAAACGAACGTTCAGAACAGATGTCCGAATACAACTGATCACTTTGGGATTGTCTCTTCTGTTTTTATAATTTCTGTTGTGATTTGGCGAACTTTCGAGGTTATTCTGTGCCAGAAGCCAATTGATGAACTCGGCTCATATTGAAGACAGGGCTTCTGAACTTTGGAAACACTAAATTATTACTTTTCGCCAAGTTTTGTCACCATGTCGCCAAAGTCATCACTAGTTGCCATGTCTGTATCCAAGGTAGACAATCATCTCCCACCCCACCCCCGTTAAAATTGAATGAACTGCTCCTTATTTGCTCGTAAATTATAAATTTGCTTTTATTACAACATCACCTTTTATTTAGGAAAGTGGTTTAACTCTTTGCAATACTCCACTCTTGCTCAAAATTTTAGCAAGATTTGCAAACGATCAGTTTTTTTCAATTTAAAAACCTATCTCTCGATGAAATGTTTTCAAACATTGAGCATTTAAAGAACTTGGTCTTCTTCCTGTTTTTCAGTGGTTTAAAACAACATTTGGTTGATAAGATTGGTTTAAGACAACATTTAGGGGGTCGGTAACAAATTGAGCAAAATCAATAATGTTTGTGGTCATTCTGTATCACTAATTGAACGAAATGATCAGTAATTTTAAGATATGTTAACATAGACCCAGTTCAATTTGTGGAGGAATTTGTGTGACGATAGCATATTAAATAACGGAGATATAAGCATTTATTTTAAAACTGAAAAAAAAAAAAAAAAAATCAAAATTTTTTTTATTTATAATACACAGAGTTTTTAACGAAAATTATTCTCACTTTCTGATAAGTTGAAAAAACACTTTTAAAACAATATACTGCAGTCGGAATACAAATATCTCATGAAATATGAACATTTTTATGAAAAGCGTTTTCACTGCTCACGTGCGAAAGATAAAAAAAATTTTATTGCATAGGTTGAAAGCCAGATATATTGGGCAACTTTTGTCAAAAGTTCATTTAGATAGATTACACGAAAAAGAACGAGCTAGATTTTAAAAGGGTTTTTCACAAACTTTTTCAATGTGGTTAAAGTAATTGGATCTTTAAATTAACCATTCGGCATGTGAAAAACCCCTTAAGAAATTTGAACTCTTGGAAAATATCTAAAATCTAGCTCGTTCTTTTTCGTATAATTTGCTTAATTTTTACTATATTCAAATGCACTTTTGATAAAAGTTGTCGAATGTATCTAGCTGTCAACCAATGCAATAATTTTTTTTTATCTTTCGCACATGCGCAGTGAAAACGCTTTTCATAAAAATGTTCATATTTCATGAGATATTTGAGATATTTGTATTCTAATTGCAGTATGTTGTTTTAAAAGTGTTTTTCCAACTTATCTGAAAGTGAGAATAATTTTCGTTAAAAACTCTATATATTATAAATAAAAACATGCTGATTTTTTTTTTTTTGGAGTTTTAAAATAAATGCTTATATCTCCGCTATTTAATATACTATAGTCACACAAATTCATCCACAAATTAAACTGGGTCTGTATTAATATATTTTAAAGTTACAGTTCATTTCGTCCACTTAACGATACAGGGTGATCACAAACATTATTTATTTTGCTCAATTTGTTACCGACCCCCTAAATGTTGTCTTAAACCAATCTTCACTGAAAAACACGAGGAAGACCCAATTCGTTAAATACCCAATGTTTGAAAACATTTCATCGAGAGATACGTTTTTAAATTGTAAAAACTTATCGTTTGCAAATCTTGGTAAACTTTTGAGCAGGAGTGTATAATGAAAATTTTTTTTAATTAGTTGTACTATTGCAGTATGTTTGCACATATAAATGAGTTTAACATTTTGTACCGGTACAGATAAATGGAATTTATAAGTATATAAAATTAAAACTTATGATAATAATAATAATAATAAAATCCCGTATTTAGTTCTGTTTTTCTCAATTTCATTGTTGAAAACTCTCGAAATATACTCTTAAGACATGGGCGTAGCGAGGGGGTTGCAGGGGGTTTGCTTGCACCCTCTAAATCGCAGACATAAAAATGAAAATTTACATTACATACAGTGGCTGGCAAAAATTTTGAAATGGTGTGTTTTTCTGTCTTAACATTTTATTTAACTAAATTTCTTAATACTGTATATTAGTAATTTTTCCCTCTTTAAAGCTTAACAAAATGCGAACTCATAATCGCAATTTTAACCAACTTTTAATTTTGTCAAAATTGGCTAATTAAGACTATTTATTTTTTTAATTTTATACACGAAAAAAAGAAGAAAAAAGTCTAACGTCAGAACCATAGGCATGGAGATAACTCCATGGGTCCGTGGGGCTCGAGTCTCCACCTCTCCTCCAATAATTTCTAAGATGGTGCTCCCAATTTTCCTCTAAATGAAGCAAAATTTAAAACTTCAAATTGTTAATAATAAAAAAGTATCATTTTTAATGCAACATTTTTTCCCTTCGGTTAGTTTTTTTTTTCCCCTGTAAATTTGCCTTTTTAAGATTCTTTTTTGTAAACAAACTAAAGTCCGATTTCCACTACAGCTCATTGGGCGGCTTCTATTCAGAATCCTTTGATGTGGTCACCCCAGCTCACCCCATCTCAAAACCCTGGAACGGGGTCCCCTGCTGAGATAATTGAGGGGCTGGGGTGAGATATCTTTGTCAATTTTGCATGCTTTCCTTTGAGGTAACTGCGCAATCTGATAAAAAAGGGCTACAACTAATGACAAGACATTTGGCTCTTTGTGTCGGAAGCGTGATTAATGACGTTTTGAGCGTTCATCATGAGCCCAAGTGGATACTGGTTACAAAGTTGCTTCCTTTGCTATTTTTCCTGAAAAATAAGCGATAAAGACACACACATACAAAAAGAAAGAAAAAAGCCACTTTTTCTCTATCACAACAAAAGAGCAATAAATTACGTCTACGGAAGTGACGTGGACCCTAGGGCATGGAGAGTGTACAGTATGTCCTGAAATAGTCAAGTATCAGATTGCAGCATTTTAAAGGAAAATTAGACAAACCTCCTAGCAAGGGTCCTTCCTCGACTGATTGCCGACGAGCAAAAGATGTAATCTTTTTCTACGAATTTGAGCGTGTCAGTGTGAATGAAAAAGATCTTCAAAATGTTGTACTTTGTTACCGTTATCGAAATGACAATGACCACTGAATAGTGACCAGATTACATCAAATACCAGAAAGAATTAGCTACAGAAAGACAGTCGTTAAGTTTAAAGTGCTTTTTTTTTAATCAATGTATGCAAATATTTAATTAAAATTTCTCAATCTGTCAAGCCATCAACATCAAATTGCGACAATTTTTGAAAGTGTAGCCCCATACAGTGCATATTTGACCATTTTTATTTATATAATACAGAAAAAAAAATTTGTTTTGTCTGAGATTACTGCATAAAATTATTTTAGTTTATGAAAAATAAATTTGAATTTGTGTAAATTTGTTAATGAAATGGTGGGCATTTAATCACAAAAATATCATTAGCTTATATTAATAAAGAAAGTTTAATGAGAAAAATTAGAAATGTATGGAGAAAAAAAAATCAAAATTCTATAAATTTTAAAATGTTTTATGTTACATAGTGTAGTTAATTTAAGATAGCAAAAAAAAAAAAAACTTTATAGATTATGTACATTTGCATAATGTATCACTATATTTTGTGCACTTTAAAAAATTAACTCAGTCTTTAAAGAGATACCTCTCATAAATTATAATGTAATAGTTCACTTTTATCAGTTCTTGAAGAAAAACCGGCACGGTAGTTCTATTTATTCCAATTTCAATAGGGAATATGCTATAATAAACATGATTCTTATCTATCGGTTTATAAATGCATTCAAAAAATATTTAGTGAAATTAGAACGCATCATTGTTGGCAAGAAGTTTAAATTGATCATACTTTATTTAAGTTTCAACTATGAATTAATTCGAAAAGAACAACGAGCAATATGTATGAGCTATATTCTTAGAATTTTTTTTTTTTTTTTTTTTTATCAATATGTCATTGCTCTTGCTTATATGTTATTTATTTCTTTTCTAGTAATAATATAGTCCTTGAAATTATTTACTTTTTATTGCTTTGAGTATAATATTACATTATAATGTTCTAATTTCGTTATAAGCTGAGTTATTTTTTCTTTCATAAAATTAAATGAATTCAAGAAAAATAGCCTGTGAGTAAAGAATAAAAAAAAAAAAAAACGCGGATTTAAACTCTGCGTGTACTTTGCAATATTACAATGATTGTTTTGATTGCATTCTTGGTATTTTATTAAGTTTAACATTGCCTTAAACAAGTATTTTCCTCCTTCAGTGAGGGAACAAATGTTTATCGTATGTGGAACTGTTATATTAAAGAGAAAGTCTGACCATCAAATAAATCTTAAATAAATAACTGTACTTGGTATTGGTGAACTTCAGTCAGACACCTATCCCATATTTGTTGCCATAAATTTCTGCAATAGATCATGGTATACTTATGATAACAGCAATGAACTCAGCCAATGGTCAAGCTTGACTGGAAATTAAAATGCCTCACCCACTAGGCTACCTTTCCCTTCCTTTCAATAGATTTCCTTTATCTTAATTTTCTGCATAATTTTATTCATGCGGTTTCGTACTTTAGTTTTCATCTAGATGAAGCAAGTTTATGCGGAATATTACCCTGTTCTTTTCATCGCCAATTTTTTAAATAGAGTGTTGATATTCAATAATATTCATACCAGTATCACCAGTGAAATTTAAAAACTAAACCGACTTGTTTATGATGAAAGTAATCCTTATATTTTCAAAATATTCCTTATTTTGTCCGGGTCCATTAGTTGTCATCTTGGATGCTATATAACATGTGCCAATAAATCACCAAATCCAGATAATTCTGTGGAAAAATGATAGATTCAGGATACCAACCCCTTGGTCGGTTTCAATAAAAAGTTTCAAGTAACATACCTACATGATTCAGATTTAAAATACCGTATTTAAAATTTCTGCTAATATTTGTTCTTGTGTTATGCTTACATGATTCAGACACAGAGAGGTACATATTTTAGACACATCAATTGCTAAAAATATGTTTTTCGGTTTAAGAGGACCTCAAAATGTATACAAAAAATTCAATGTCGAAAATTAGGCACAAAAACAATACTTTCTCTATTATATATAAGTAAGAGAAAGTAAAACATTAACACAAAATAATACCCAAATATGCTTAGACTATATTGTTAAAAATATAACACTGTAAAATCGAGAGAAAAAATAAATTAATTATCAGGGAGTATTAAAAAAAATTAAATTGTTTTAATTTAATTCAAATGATTTTCAGGAAATTTTAATATACATGAGTGCAAATTTTTATGAAATTCTAAGACAATAATTTTCAATGAAGATTCATAAAGTCCAAAATTTTCACAAGTTCGACCTGAGCCCCTCCAATAATTTGGAAAACTCTTCGCCTATTGTCAGAAGGAAAATCGGCAGCTTGCAAATTTTGAAATATATGTGCAAATGGCCTAGAAAATAAATATGACAATAAAATTTTAATTCATTTTGAAAATTCCCTGGAAAATCCACCATTTTTCAAATGAATTTACAGATTTTTGGACTCTGAACTTATCTCTTAATAACTACTTTTTAATTTTTGTTACAATTGCATTAAAATTAATTTAAAAAAAAAAAACTCAAGAGTTTTTGTACTCTAGTCTAATAAACCACGCAATTTATTTGAAATCTTGAAAGTGGAGTTGAATACTTGTAAACTATAATATTTTAAAATGTCAAAGCAAATTTTGCCTGAGAGGGAAAAAAAAAAAAAAAAAAAAAAAAAAAAACCGCATTTTAATTAATTAAAAGTACATATCAAACATATTTTTATCACTTACCTAAAAAACAATATTAAATCAGCGTTCTAAAAAAAAAAAAAAAAAAAAAAAAAAAAAAAAACATTGAAATCGGTTTATTTGTTTGGAATCTACTGTGGCACAGACAGACAGACAAACACAGACTGCAAACTTAAAACATCTGCCATTTTTGGAGCTGGGAAGGAGGGGTTAGGGATGTTAAAAAATGGGTATTTTTAGAAAAACCTTCTATCATGCCCAAACTTATACACACACCATAATGATCACCATTACTAATAACAACTATTTCCCTGTTGTCACCAAAAATACTTTTTACATACAAATTTGTGCCTGAAAATTTTTGCACCCCCCTAGATCAGATGCTGGCTACACCCATGTCTTAAGATGAAATTAATATTGGGTTGGCCAAAAAGTCATTGCGCTTTTTCTAATAGATGACGATAACTGTTTTGAAATGCAACTAACTTTCTTTAAAACTCCATTGTCATTATGTCACTTCATAGCAGACACTTCAAACTTGATTTAGGAAGAAAAGTGCACAATTTCGTCAGCATTTGTTTGTTTGACGTCGATTTGAAGATGGAAAATCAAAAGGAACATTTTCGCCATATTTTGTCGTATTACTTCCGAAAAGGGAAAAACGCTGTTCAAGCTCACAAAAAGTTATATGATGTATACGGGGAAGATACCGTAAAAGTACGACAGTGTCAGAATTGGTTTACTAAATTTCGGTCAGGCGATTTTGATGTTAAAGATGCAGTACGCTCAGCTCAGGGAGGCCAATCGAAGTTGATGACGGCACAGTAAAGGCATTGATTGAATCCAATCGACATTTAACGCTACGGGAGATCGCCGAGAATCTTAATTTATTGAAATCGAGTGTTGAAAACAATTTAAAACAACTTGGATATGTTATAAATTTCGATATTTCGGTGTCTCATGAGTTCAAAGAAATCCATCTCACTAAGCGTATTGACATCTTTGATTCACTCTTGAAACGTCAAGAAAACGACCTTTTTTTTTAAATGTATGATAACAGGCGATGAAAAATGGATTGTCTATAACAACGTCGAAAGAGAAAGATCGTGGTGCAAGTGTGATGAACCTGCCCAAAGCACTTCAAAACTAGCTATTCATCAAAGTACAGTTATGCTTTCAGTCTGGTGGTATTTTAAAATTATGATCTACTTTGAATTGCTTCCAAGGAAAAAAACCATTCATTCTGACGTGTACTGTCGTCAATTGAGTAAATTAAATAATGCAATCAAGCAGAAACGTCCAGAATTGGCGAATCACAAAGATGTTGTGTTTCACCATGATAACGCTAGACCACGTACAAGTTTGGTTACCCATCAAAAATTGTTGCAGCTTGGATGGAATGTGTTACCACATCCATCATATTCACCAGACTTAGCACCATCAGACTTCTACTTGTTTCGTTCTTTGCAAAGCGCTTTGGATGGTAGAACCTTCACTGCTGATGAGGATATGAAATTGTTCTTGAAACAGTTTTTTGCCGACAAAGATAAAAGGTTTTTTAAGTCCAGAATCTTGAAATTGCATGAAAGATGACAAAAAGTGATCGAACAAAATGGACAACATATTGTTTAAAAAAAATTTGTTTCCCATGAAAAATTCCCTTTTCATTTATACAGAAAAAAAAACGGAATTATTTTTTGGCCAACCCAATATATATGACTATCGATGTAATGATAAGATTTGACTTGGTTAATTATGGAAGGTTTTTTATTTTTAAGGAACAAATAAATTTATAAATACATAAAATAGGAGCATATAATAAATATTACTTGGTAAATATAGATAAAAAGTACTTAACAGGGATTAAAAAAAAAAAAAAAATCTAGTGAAAGAAATTTTGCCCATTTTCGTTATCTAAACTTTTTATTTTGTATGTAAATTTATATGCGTTTTTGCATATAGTAGAAAGATACAAAAATATGTTTTAAACTATTTTGCCGCGACGTTTGTTCGCTGTACAGATATAAATAATATATAAATTTATAAGTAAATAAAATAAAACTATATAATAAAAATTATTAAGTTTTAAAATAGGTTATATGAACATTTAAGCAGATAATATTATTTAGCGAAATGTAATTCATTTGCTTGAGTTTTTGTGTATTCTGGAATATATCCATTTGATCCAAAATATCTTATACTATCGATATAATTGCAAAATTTAAAAATCTGTCTAATACCGTTGTCGAGCGTAAGTGATTTTTGATCATTTTAAATTTAGAAAAAGATTGTTTCATAGATGCTACTGGTAATTGTGACAAAATAATCTCGAAAACAATTAATCAACACATAAAATTTATTTTTGCTGAGATAATTTGGAGTAAAGTGACGCTTGGAAACGTGTTTGTGGCCTCAAGGAAGGAAAGGGGGACTTCGTAAAATCCCGTTACAATAGGTGTCGGATACATACAAACAATTTACGCACCAAAATCCGTGACCACAATTCCCAGATTTTACACGACAAATTTAGCGCTAAAAAAAGGAGGGGGGACTGAAATTTACCCCCCCCTTTACGCCCCCCTCCAAATCAAAAATGACAAAAGAACAAAAATGGGTTTTTGGAAATATTCTAAAGGAGACGTGTACTTGTTTTCAACATTTTTGTATTATTTTTAGTAGAATTCTTCAGGAAGATTTTTTTTTTTTTTTGGTACAATCCGGAATTTGTGAAATCCCCCCCCCCCAAAAAAAAAAAAATCGACCCTCTCCCCCCTTAAAAATCGAAAATTCCAAAATTGCAGAAAATGGTTTTCTTTAGTCTCCCCATATGCAATTTCGTCACCGTGAAGTAACTTTTAGAGCCGAGTTATGCTTTAGAAACGTGTTTTTTTTCTCCTTTTTCCCTTGAAAGGGGGAGGGGGAATTTCGTAAAATCCCGTCAGTATAGGCATCGGATACATCTAAACAACACACGCACCAAAATTCATGACCGGAGCTCCCATAAATTTTCCAGGACCAATTTAGCGCTAAAAGAGGGGACTCGAACTCGCTGCGTCGTAACCCCCTCCCATAGATGGAAAATCACAAACACCAAAAATGGGTTTTTGGAAATATCCTAAAGAAGATGCATAGCTGTTTTCAACATTTTTGTACCCTATTTGGTAAATTTCTTCTCAAAAATCCGGAATTTATGAAATTGCGCCTGAAAATCGATTTTCTTCCTACCCCCTTAAAAATCAAAAATTCCAATATCGTAGACAATTATTATGATATTTTTTTTTTTTAACGCAAACCTAGACTCCTCCTGTGCATTTTCTTCATTGTGAAGTAATTTGAAGCCAAGTTATGCATATAAACGTGTTTACCTCCCCCCCTAGAAGTGGGAACGGGGGGGGGGAATTTACAAAAGCTGATAGATATAATTTTAATGGGTAATTCCTGCCAAGTGTCGTTGAAGTCTGACAGCTGTTCTCACGTGATACCCAGACAAAAATGCTGTAGACATGCAAACACAACGACCGCACACGCACACACAACATTTTCTGTCAGATTTGGTTTTCACGATGTGTGAAACTTGAAGATATCGCAATTTGAGAAATTTACAGGAAAAGTCTGATTTTATTGAAATAGATGTTACATCGATAATGTAAAGGGGAAGAAACTACTCTAAATAAAATATCTGGTTCTATTAAATTTTCATTTTTGCAATCGAATTATATTGTCTTTTTACTACCTAAGTGGCCTTTTTCCGGCAGTAGGTGGAGGGAAAAGGGGGAAAGACATTAAGGCGCCCTTTTAAATTTCAATAGAGTGCTTTGATATGTTAAAAAGTCAAAGAAAATTTTGCTCAAGGTAGGCGCATTTTTACAAAGTTATTCCACTTTTGACGTACCCTTTCACATAAAACCTCCTAAACTATTTGAAGAACACAAGTTTTTCCAGTATATTTTTCAAGGCGCCTCATTTAGCCACACTTGTAGCATAGCTTCAGGCCGGCATTATAAAATCAGATTTAATAAATCAGTATATATATATATATATCTTTTATTTTTATTTTTTCAACTAATTTATTCTCGGCTGGCGCCTTTCTTTACCTAGCGCCTGTGTGCGCCGCACACTTCGCACACCGGGTTGGCGCGCCCCTGATTAAGGGGATGTGATGTTCGGAAACAAATAGGTTACTAGTCCGTGGTCTATTCTAATGTGTAGTCAATAGACCAAACACAACTATCAGAACAAAAATCCATCTATTTACTTCATTATCTCGCTTCTGTCTATGCAGATGTGTTAGAAAAACATCTACATGTATATAAGGATATTAAAAAAATAAATAAATAAATAAAAAATCGCATTTTTTGCTTAGGTTGGTGTAACTAGGTTGATTTTTATTGCTTTAGATAAAATATGAAACTATTAGCAGTATTAGTGACCCAATATTTTAGTCCTAATTTTTCTTACTTCTGAGAGGAAAGATGTAATTACACCTTGATAATTGCTCTCCTTTCATGCATTACATAATATGCTTAAAAATGAATTATTCTGTAATTTTACATGAATATTCACATGAAGTTATTCAGATAAAATTTATATGGCACAACGATAAATTACGTCAAACGTGTGCGTCAATAGCACATTTATTGACTACTTATTTATTACTTTTATTATGAAGGGAAAAAAAAAATCATTTTATAAAATCTTTAAAAAAAATTATGTGGAATTGAAATTAAAAAATTTACAAGATTACATTTCAAATGTATTTGAATTTTTTGTTTTTATTTGCGAGAATTAAATTTTGCTTGAATATCACAGAATTTTCATTATCTTCTACAAGATTACCTCACATAGAATTTATATAATTGTCCCCTGAGAAATCAGATTTTTTTTTATTTTTTTTATTTTTAACAAATTGCTTTTTCTAGCAAACAAAAATCTTATTTCTTTAATTTTTCGTATTAAAAAAAGTTAAGGAAGTTTTTTTGTTCAGGTGTTTTTGAAATAGAAAACTTTTCTTTACACAGTTTTGTTGAAGAATCATTTTTACGCTGTATTATTTTTCAGTAGAAATTTTTATCCTATTTAGGCACAAAGGCATGTTTTTTATTTTAAATTATCTTTTTGTTTTGCATTACTCATTCTTTATGATTTATTTTTCTTTTTTTAATTGGGAAATTGAGTTCAAGAGCGTACTTTCAATGTAATTAATCATTAAATTATCTAAATTAAGAAAGTATAAAGTCTGCCAACAGCTAAACTTGTATTATCTTTGTTGATTTCTTTTTAATCATTTTAAATGATGAACCAAATAAACGTCTAAAATTAAAACTGAATGATAAATTACTTTAATTAAAATTTTAATTCTCTTAAATACATTTTTCTTGTTCACTTTTGAAAAAATAATCTTGTAAATTATTATCAAAGTATGTGTGATAAAAAGGAATTTTTTAAATTATTATCAAAATAATTGGTTATAAAAAGGAATTTTTAAAATTATTATCAAAATAATTGGTAATAATTTCTTAATATAACATTAATGTATAATTTTAACTGTTCAATAAATACGCAGTAATAAAAATATTTTACAACTAATTAAATAATTACTTTTGAACAATAAGGGAAACTCGCGTAAGTACGGGCTAGGACCCCTTAGAAAGATCCCCACGGAGGGCATTCCCCTATAAGCCTAGGACCCTTGTACAGTCAATCGGCCTTAAATTCTACAACCAACCAACCAACTTGAACAAAAAGGAAAGTGAATAGTCATTGATAAAAATAATTATTTCTCCAAACTTAGTCAATTTTAAAACATTTGAAAGTCAGTCTTTTCTTAGATGTAATACAAAATTCACTGAGAAAAATAAAAACAATATTGAAAACAGTTTTTTTTTTTTTTTTAAACGTTGATAGGAACGATGATATGTTAGTTATAACTAGGCTGTTAATAAAAATGTGAGAAGAAAAAAAAAATCACATGTAAAAAGGAAAAATTTGATTAGTAAAACAGATATAGATTTTGGACACTTTAAAGCTCAGGTAATGAATGCAAAAGAAAAAGAAAATAGCAAAAAATTTCTAATAACAAACAGAAATAATAATAATTACTTTTATTTATATTAATAATAACTAAAAAATAAAAAAATTTAGTTCAGAATAAAATCAATTTATATTTACGCGGTAAATTTTAATAAGCTAATAAACTTATATCTAAACGGAAGTTTTCCAAAAATCTAGTTTTTAAATCTCTTCACATTGTAAGAAAATTTTTTAGGATATCCCAGCCAAAACTATTTACTTCTTCCCTCATTAATATTTCAAGACAATTAAAACATAACACTCATTACTAAAACTTTAGAATATATTTCTTAGTTATGTTAATAGTTTTTCTTCTTTATCCGACATCAATTAATTATGAACTCAAATAAAAAGAAATATTCATTATAGAAGTAAAAAAATAAAACATCTCTTGCTCATTAAAATTTCAAAATTTAATTTAATGTCGAAAGAAACTTTGAAATTAATTTAAAACCATAACTATTAATTTAAAAATCAATAAAGATATGACCATATTTTAAATTTTTTATATTTCTGCAATTCATTTCATATTAAACGTTTAGTGAGAATAGTTTGTTTAAATTTTTTACGAAGCAACTTTGTATTTTTTACTTTCTTTTACCCATAAGGTAGAGAAAGTATTGTTTTTGGGTTAAATTTTCGAACGCGAGTTTTTATTATATTTACATGTTCTGAGGTCCCCTGAATACGAAAATCAAGTTTTTAGCAAATGGTCTGTGTGTATGTCTCTGTGTGTGTGTATGTGTGTGTGTCTGTTATCAGCATATCCCAAGAACAAATAGTAGCAGACATTCCAAACTTGGTGTTCCAAATGTGTATCATATAGGGATGCTACAGTAAGCTTTTCGTTAAGAGCAAGCATATGATTCGTGTACAGGGACAATCAAGAGAATTCTAATACATTACGTCTATGGGAGAAATTGCAGGTAAGTAGAGTTTAACGCCTATAGACTGCACTAAACCAAACGAAACGAATATATATTTTTTGTAATAGAGATAGTCAACTGGGAAAAAAAATTTTGTGTATGTAGGAGACTCGCCTCCCCCCCCCCATGAGGGGAGTAAATTTTCATGATGGGTATCTTTCAAAAGAGCTCGCCAATATCTTTAAAACGAATGGTTGAACCATCGATCCGCGATAATTTAAAACAAAGTTATCGATTTTTTTTTTTACTTTTAACAAAAAAAAAAAAAAAAACTTAGAAAAAAAAATTCTTTTTTTTTTTTTTTTTGAGAATTAAATGGACTTTTTTTGGATATTTGGTTTCATGCTAATTCCTCTAATATGGAAATCGTCTGCATTATCATAAAAGATAATTTTTTTAAATAATAATTTTAGTAAATTATATTTTAAAAACAGAATTATTTTTTAATAACCGAATTAAATTCTATATAAATGTAGGTGCATTAATGAAACGGGGGGGTTGAGGGGGGCGGTAGCCCCCTTCACACAGAGCTAATTATCATATAAAACTCTCCCGAAGCCTAATTTGAATTGTTTAACATAGGTTTACATAACATCGTTATCTTACCTCTTAATCTCCAACCTGTATTTATAAGCATTAAATTTCAGGGTAAGAGAAAGTCGTAAGAGTGACACACCAGATTATTAACTTAAGTATTAATCTAATTAAAATCAAAAACAAAAACAAAAACTGTCGCGTTTATTTCGCAAGTATACCGAAAAGGCAAAGCTTCCGATTTTGAGAGTTGGTTGGTTGGTCGGGTTTAACATCGCACTAGTGCAATGTGGGCAATTGAAGACGGTCTGGGACACAAACCTAAGAATGGTCCGGAGACATGCAAACATACAACTATCGTATTAATACAAAAAAGGCACCTTTCGTCGGATAGCAGAGATACCATTTCGATGCTAGTTAATCGTAACGTTTTTGTGAACAAAAGTGTCCAAAGAAAGGGCACCTTTAGTAGGCTGACTTGATCAGACTACTTTTGTAACATAGAAGCGTTCAAAATTGCTTCAAGTATCCAATTACGGTTGTATTTTTTTATTCTAAATAAATAAGAATTAAAAATAAAATACCAATGATAAATAATTTATTTTCTACAATTTTTTAAAAACATAAGAAAATGTCTTCAAAATAAAGGTTGTCCCTAGAAAATGTGGGCATTGTGTCAGTTTACCTTTAGTGATGAAGATTGGTTGTCGACATGATACCATAAATTCGACACAGACAAGAACTTCGCCTATACATCTGACACATATTCGATATAAATATGGACGAGTTCAGATACTTTTGGCACGAAAACATTATAAAAAAGACACAAATTTGTTTTTACTGGTGTCTGACTGTTACAGTCGGCAACAAATTATTGAAGCGCTAGCAATAATTCGCATTTAAGAGAATGTAATGTTTGAACGTATACCTACCCAACGAATATAATGTTTCTGATATTTATGTGTTTGATGGGATCCCAATATTGACCCTCCAAGAAGGGAGTGACTCCCCAGCGTCGGTGACCTCTTGAGGTATAATTTGGATGGGAACATCCAATTTTGAGATAGGCTATCTGTCGGGGAGTGGAAATTTAAGCAAGATTTCAAACTACTAAAACTATTTGTATTTCATATTTGATTTAATTTCCTAAGGCTAGATATAACAAAGAAAGATGTAAACAAACCAATATGATGACTATCAATGACGTCTCGTGAATGACGTTTTGAGATTTCTTCATTATGTGACTAGAAACAGTCCGTCATCGTGAAAATCTCATTCATCTGATTGATTATTGAAAATAACTTCGATATGACGATATTTCAACCGTTAATAAAACAAATGAGCTTTTTATGATAACGGACTGTTTCTAGTTACCCGTATGGGGATGGCCTAAAATGTCATTCACGAGACGTCGCTGATGACTATTAGCTCCAAATTCAACTTATCAATAAGCTGAGGTTATTATTAATTATAAGCTGAGATTGCGCTTACCCCTTAATTACACTTACCCACTTCATCCGATAATGTAAATTACTTAAAATTTATTTTGTAAATGCTTGAATGGCATATACGTTGTACAAGCATTATGACATTACATATATGTACTTGATTAAGTTTGTTTTATTTTATAAATTTAAAAATAGAAAACATACTGTGCAATAAAATTCCTATGTGAACTGTTCTTGTTACAGTCGGTAACAAAAGTATCCGAACACTAGCAAAAATTCCTATATAAAAAAAGTAGTGTTAATACTGTTTTGTTAAATATTCCTGTTCTTATTCAGTCAAATAACATGATTCAACAAGGATTTATTTAACAAAACAGTATTAAACTCTACTTTTTTACATAGGAATTTTTGCTAGTGTTCGGATGCTTTTGTTACCGACTGTACTTTCTTTTACTCATCAAATTTTCGAAAATGAATTTTTGTTACATTTACACGTTTTGAGGACCCCTGAGTCCGAAAATCATGTTTTTAGCGGTTGGTCTGTATGTCTGTATGCGTGTCTGTGTGTGTATGTCTCTTATCAGCATACCTCAAGAACAAATAGTAGCAGAAAGTCCAAACTCGGTATTCAAAGTGTGTATAGTATAGGAATACTACACTAAACCTTTCGTTGAAATCAAGCTAATAGTCCGTGTTTAGGATCATCCAAGTTAATTCAAATACATTACGTCTATGGGGTAATTTCTGGTAAGTACAGTGTAATATCTGTACGCTTACTTAAACAAAACGAAATGAACAATTTCTTTTATATGCATAAAAGTATATGCTGTTTAGATTGTGGTATGGATATCACTCATTATTCGTTTACAGAGCTAATCAAAGTATTTCGATATATTTGGACCATACATGGAAATTGCTGGAAATGTAATACATTTTGTTTTACAATTTTTCAAATAAGACTAAATTTTAGTACATAATATTGTTTATAGTGCATATTGTGTATAGACAATGTACAAGGCTATCCCAAATTGAGCTAAACGTTCTGTTCCATTGAATGTAATTGATGGAATGAAGAAGATATTTTACTATGTTAACGAACATTACTCAGAAAATTTTCATACCCATAATATAATATAATGCTTTGAGGTACTCTGATCACGAAAGTCCAATGTTTAGCGGTTGGTCTGTATCCATACCTGCTATCAGTATAATTTAAAAACAATAAATTCAAATTTGGTATTTTGAAGTTCGTATTAGGTTGCCACTTAAAAATTTGATTAGGAGTGGCAAGTTTAAAAGCAAATTAATAACAGCCTTGATTTTTTTCTTTCTTTCACTTTTTTTTTCAATAATAATTGTAGGTGCTATAATTAAATGGGGATTGAGGAGAGTGGTAGCCCCCTCAAACAGAATTATATATCAAATACAACTGCTCCTAAACCTAGTTTAGATTATTTTTAAAGTACAATAAACTTTATTACCTTACTTTATTCATTTTAAGACTTAATATGCAATCTATCTTTATAGTATTTAATTGCAGGGTAAAAAAAAAGTTGTGTGAGTGACACACCAGTTTATTATGATAAATTTAATGTATTCGTAGTTCATGAAAAGCCACGAGCAGAAACATACATAATTTCGGCCTTCATTAGAGTGAATTTGACAGGAATTTTCCCCTATTCTTTTCTTTTTCTTTGTAAGAGATAAAAATATAGATTCATTTCTTAACGACTTATTGCATGCAAAATTCAGGTTGGTAAAGTTAAAGTAGCGGTAGTCAGAGATACATAGTTCCGGTTCTTCAGATTGTAACCGAATGAAACTTCTGGTGTATATTACACTGATGGAAAAACAAAATCCCAACACCAAGAAAAAATTATTGTACAGTAATGAAATTTCAGCAATACATTTGTCTAGGTAACATATTTAATTGATTAAAGTTTCAAGATCACAGGTAGAGCCATTGGCGAGAAGAGCCATTTCAAATGTGAAATGTTGGTACATTAGTAACCGGTGTAACCGCCAGAATTTTGAATGCAAGCATGCAAACGTGCATGCATTGTGTCGTACAGGTGTCGGATATCAGTTTGTGGGATGGAGTTCCATGCCTGTTGCACTTGGGCAGTCAATGCAGGGACGGTTAATGCTGGTTGTGGATGACGCTGGAGTTGTCGTCCAATGATGTCCCATACGTGCTCGATTGGAGAAAGATCTGGTGATCTAGCAGGCCAAGGCAACATGTCGACACTCTGTAGAGCATGTTGGGTTACAACAGCGGTATGAGGGCGAGCGTTATTCTGTTGGAAAACACCCCCTTGAATGCTGTTCATGAATGCAGCACAACAGGTTGTATCACTAGACTGACGTACAAATTTGCAGTCAGGGTGCGTGAGATAACCACGAGAGTGCTCCTGCTGTCATACGAAATTGCTCCCCAAACCAGTTCGTTGTAACAGTTCGTTGTGTCACTGTGGTGCCAACTGCAGCTCGAATTTCAGCTGCAGACGCAGTACGATTAGCCACAGCCATACGCCAAACACGGCGGTCTTACCTCTCAGTAGTGCACGTGGCCGCCGCGAACCCGGTCTTCTTAAAGCAGTACCTTCCCTTGACCACTGCTGCCAACACTCATGCACAGTGGATACATTCCTGCCAAGTCTTTCTGCAATATCGCGGAAAGAAAACACACCTTCTCGTAGCCCTACTACACGACCTCGTTCAAACTCAGTGAGCTGTTGATAATGGCTTCTTCGTCTTCTTAGAGGCATCGTTGACTAACACTAACCCACTACGTCAAATCTCAACTGTAAATAACGATCATGAACCTTACAGCGCTTATTTAAAGCAAACCTCATTTGCATGTTCATAGTGTCGCTACTAGCGCCACACTTATGCGCGTAGCTCGAAATTTGAATCGACGTCATCTTTCAGATGTATAAACACGCCTACCAAATTTCATTTATCTAGTACAGCTCCTTCTTGGTGTTGGGATTTTTTTTTTTCCATCAGTGTATTTACTGAAAAAAACTGTTGATGATTCAACGAAAATATCTGTTTAAATGTGTTCCAATAAAAATTTTGTTTCGATTAACAAAATAATTTTACTATTAAATTTGCAATTCCCGCAGAGGAATTTCGTTTTCTTTTGTACTAAAACATTGTTTTGGTTAAATACATACATCGGCGCAAAAGCTTATTCACATGTTAATTTTTTTAATAAAATGTAAAACATGCAACGGAATGCTTCGAAAATTTTACTGTATCGAAACAATAGAATTACAAAATCATGTTTTGAATTCGGAAGCAATTAATTAAAAGGAAAATTATAAATTATAGAAAAAAATCAAAATTGTGATTCCATAATACACAAAACCGAAATATTTGCATTTCTCAAAACACAAAATTATTTTAATAGTCTATAGTGTTTCCACTGAACCTGAAGAGATCAAATACGCGATTTTTCATTGGTAGCACAAGATTATGGAAGGTTTGGGGCGCAAACGCCTGTACCAGGCTTCCTCGATCACTGAATTGAGCTCTTAAACTGAGTAATACTGCTTCCCATGCTTTTACACATCACGTGAGAGAATTTCTTAGATAGTGTCTATCGGATAGAGATCTGGTCAGTTCATCACACTAACATTCTAAGGTCTAAAGCATAATTTTGCACATCAACAAAAATGTGTATCGATGCGTTGTCCTGCTGAAAGATTTAGTCATTGAGCTCCATTAGTAACCATCGAGCTTAGTGGGTCCAGTTGGGACAACCTAGGAGTTCATCAAACGTCAAGAAATGCCCACTCAGAGTTTTATCCTGATACATTTTTAAATTCTGTCTGCCATTTTGGAAGTACAGGAGACGTTTGTTCATCGCAGTCAAAAGCGCCCCATGTCATGAGCAGACCATCATCTTGTTGCTTGCTGAATATGCTCTTCGGAACGTTTCTCAAATCGCGCAAGTAGAACCCATCTGGACGATCCAAATTCCTTTTCACTCTCTCTTATTAAAAAAACTGACGCTAATCCATCTGTCACGATGATACGTGCGCTGTTTTTCCCATTGCAGTCTTGCTTGTTTGTGACACTGTTTCAAAAAAAAAAAGAAAAAACTAACGAACTATTATTTCCTTTTTGGTAAATCCTGATTCAGTTATTCGTCTGCGTATAGTGTTACGTGATATATTTGATCCAAGTTGATTTTTTATCTCATTAAATGACAAAATGTCAGTTAGTACAATTCTTTTAATTCGTCAATCCTCACAAAATCTGGGTTTTTATTTTTTCGGTCTTCTTGGGCGATACACAATTTGGGATTTTTTTCTGCAAAACGCTATAAACACCACATTTGAACCGATTTAATATAAGTGACATTTGCTAAACGAATTTACCTTTCGCTTTCAACTACCACACTTTTGCAACTTCTTCAGGCGAGAAGTGCAGCGATTTCGGCATTTTAATAACTCGTGCAGCGACTGCTACACTTTATGGTCTAGAAGATAAGTCTGACTGATCCTCCATCAATCACGTTTAAAGACATATTTGCATGGAGCTTGTATCGATACAGTAAAGCTTTAGAGGCATTCCGGTGTATATTTTCCCTTTTATTAATATATCTGGCTTGTGTATAAACTTTTGCACCGAACTGTAGCCGTCCTAAATCATTATCAAATGAAAAGAGTTATATTATTAAACGTTTTTTGCTTTTTTTTCTACGCAAAATGAAACTATAGAAATCTAAAAAACCTTTTTAAGATACCGTATTGATTTAAAATTAGGACAAATTCATGAAAATAAATTTTCTATCATAAGCGAAGCTTTTAGTAGCATACAAATGAATTCTATATAAGTAATAAAATAAAATTTCTAATGTTATTCAAAATATAGCCAATAGATGGCTTTTATATTACGCATTTTTGTTTTCAGCAAATGAAAAAAAATCAAAATTTCTTCAAAGTTGAGTTGATTGTGAAACATTCATTTTAATTGAAAGTGAAAAAGACTGATTTTTCTCAAAAGTACATTATTTCAAGAAATACCCTTCAAATTAAGGCTAAAAAAATTGTGTCCGTTTTTGTGTGAGCAAAATCGCTCACATATTTTATGAGAGTAACACACATTTGAAGTTTCATTCGAATTCAATCAATGAAACTTGAGGTATCGAAATCTGAGCACTGTCAGTTTAATTTTAAACAATTTATGCTTTACACTTGGACCAAACAATACTTTATATATTTGTTTGACATTTTGTGACTTCATTTCTAAGAAAGGGAAAAAAAAAAAAAAGTTTTTCCGATTTATTCTAATGCTTATAGTAAAGTGTTTATTCGACTTTCAAAATACATTTCTATATAGTACTTTTCATCACACGCTTGTGATGCTTGATTTCGTTTTGAAGATAGTACAGTAAAGAATTCCATTTATGATAAACGAAGAATACCAAATACAATAATAAACAAAAGTTTGAACTTCGTAGAAAAAGTGTTTAAATTTCGAATCAAACGTAGTTCCTTTCACATTACTGAATTCAATTCGGCATATAAGGAATTGTATAGAAGTAACTTTGGTGAAAAAATTATATTCTACAAGTGTTAGAATAAAATTTTCGCTCTTTTGATTTCTACGTTATTGAAAATGTAGTTTTGCTTTTCTTTATTTTCATTTAAATCGATCATCTAAGCAACGGAATAATATTTTTTTCTTTAAAAAGTATCCGGAAAATTACAAGTGCTTCTTCTTGTTTTTTTTTTTTTTTTTTTTTTTTTTTTTACATTTATAGTAAATCGAAATTTAATCATTATAGAAAAATTAATCAAAGCTAATACAATTCCGGCCGCTTAATAATTCACTGGTTAATAAAATCAACCACTTAATCTTATCAAATTGTCAGAACCGGAATTAAATCAATTCAAAGTACTTTTAAAACAGCCGGTTAATAAACTAAAAAAAAAAAAAAAAGAAAGAAAGAAATTCATTAGCAAAAATGCGTATTTATGCACTTAAAAAAATTGTTATTTACAGTTTTTTTTTTCCAATAAAAATAAAATAAAGCACAACAAACTCCCTCGTTATCTCTCGAAAATTTTACACCTGCAGCATAATAACAAACTAAACTCGCTTCATCACTTGTCTTAGTAATAAATTCCAGGAATGCATTCTAAAAATCGAAATAATAAGTTACTGCTTTAGTCACTGGCTATATATATATATATATATATATATTTTAATTATTAAGAGATAATTCTTAGTTCTCATTCTGAAATTACTAAGAAGCAAAAAATTTTTTGAAAATGTCTAACATTTAATTAATGTATAAATATTAACTAATTTTGTATGCACTATGTGTTTATTAATTTTATATTAAATATGTGTTTAATTTACTTATTTTGAATAAACAATCAATTAATTGACGGTAGAAAATTAATTGATACTGTTTATTACTCTCACCAATCGCTAACTTTTGAAATTTCTTTTTAAATTCAAGGAAGTAATACCTTTCTCTTGAGTGCAAAAGAACCTTCGCCGGATATAAAAATCAGCCGCCTAATAAAATCAATTTGCCTTAGAACGAACGTGATTTTAATAAGCGGCGGGTACTGTATCTATTTTATTATATATATATATATATATATATATATATATATATTAAAGTTATTGTGCATGAAATAACAAAGTAAACTAAAGCGAGAAATTATTCAGATTTCCAGTAGACAAAATAATTTGTACATTAATATATATATATTTAAATTGATTGGCTTTAATTTAGTATATAAAGGCATATTCTTATAGAATTCCCAGCAAAAATAGCAAATAGAAACCTTTTTTATATAACCAATATCATCATTATCGTGTAATTTAATACTTAATTTAACAACTCAATATAAATTAAATTAGAAAACGTAACTAAAGGAAGAAGTAAGACTTTCAGAAGAATTTAATTTTTTCAGTAGGAAGATTTTTATAATTATGTGTGCATCCAGTAGTTTTCACTTACACGACCATTATTAACCATAATGTGGTGCCATGACGTTCACTTAAAATTTTCTTTCAAATGCCGTTGCCGTTCTTCATCCTACAAATACCGAGGATTTTTGTGCCACGTTTACGTTGGCGTAAATATACATAAAGATTTTTAAAAAGTAAATTCGTCGAAACCGTAAATTTTTATAAAAAGTAATTTTGCCTAGCAAAAGTGGGCTCTACACAGCGTCGTCTGCTCAATCACGTGATATAGCAAAACAACGAATCGAATTCTATTAAACATTGTTCTTAAGAAAAAAAGTATTATTATTTAACATAAAATAAAATAAAAGTAATATTGTGAATTTGTAAACAGTAAAATAATTGCATTTGCAATATTTTTTTAAAAAGCACTTTATATATTTAATTATTTTCAGATGTAAGAATCGATTTTTGTATGTTGTAGTTAACTGTTATTTTAACTGATCTAGCAATAAGTAGCTTGTTCTTGTGGAATGTTTATGGATTATAACTTGAAATTAATTTAAAATGTTTTTAGGTAAATTTAATCGCGTAAAGGTGTTACAACCATAGATATACACTGTAAAAAAAATTTCAGTATTTTACAACAAAAGGTGCTGGCACCGCGGCTGCCAGCACAGTTGCTGTAAAATTTACAAACTGCTGTTTTTTATGGTGCTGTAAAATTTACTGCACTTTGCTGTGAATTTTACAAGATGCTGTTTTTAGTAGTGCTGTAAAATTAACTGCATTTTGCTGTGAATTTTACAAGATGCTGTTTTAAAAAGTGTTGTAAAATTTACAACAAAGTGTAGTTAATTTTACAACACTTTTTAAAACAGCATCTTGTGAAATTCACAACAAAGTGCAGTTAATTTTACAGCACTACTAAAAACAACATCTTGAAAAATTCACAGCAAAGTGCAGTAAATTTTACAGCACCGTAAAAGCAGCAGCTTGTAAATTTTACAGCAACTGTGTTGGCAGCCGCGGTGCCAGCACCTTTTGTTGTAAAATAATGTTTTTTTTTTTTTTTTTTTTTTTTTTCTTACAGTGTAGGCAGTGATGCCAGATTGGGGATTTTCGAGGCTTCTGGGGACAATTTTGGGGACCAAATGTTTGTGGGGACTATTTTGGGGAGTTCTTCAACTTTCTGTCAATGTTGGCAACATAATGATTTATCCCTACGACTAGAGACTTTCAATAGCTTTATTGTTATTTGGGGATCTTTTCAAAAATTGCCTTCATTTGGGGAACAATCTGAGCTTAAATCATAGAAAAATCTGCTTGATTTTTTTTTTTTTTTTGAAGAAGAAATTTTTATTTTTCCTCTTTAGTAGAAATCAAGCTGGGGATTTTTTCGAAAAAAAAAAAAAAAAAAAAAAACACCCTGATTTGGGAAAATTTGAAGACCTGTTTGGGGAAATAATTTTCGACCATCTGGCATCACTGAGTGTAGGCGGTAGAGAGGGGAATAATCGAATGATTTTGATAATCGAGTGATTTGCTTTCGAATGATTTTAATAATCGAATGATTTTACAATCGATTATTGATGACGTAAGCGTAGAATAAGCGTTTTGTAATTAGTTTCGGTTTCTTCGTAGCTATCAGGTTGCTTTCTGTTTATATTTTGTCTTTTCACTCATTGCTATGAAATTTTAAGGTCTAACCTAGAGTCCTGCACACCCGACCCGAACCCGACAGATGAATTTTATATCAACCCGAAACCCGAACCGAATCCACAGTAGAGAAACTTTTACGACCCAAACCCGCTGTCTTTAGACCCGAAACCCGAAAATTAAATAAAAATTACTTATTCATCTAAAAATCATACAAAACTTTTTTAATTTATAAAATAAGGTAAATTTTTACTGTCATACAGTTGGTAAATTATTTAAAAAATAATTTGAAATGTAATCACTAATTGTTTAGTTTAAAAATTAAAAAATCTGAAAAATAGATCAATGATAATTTTTAACGATTTATGTAAATTGTTAACTTCAAGAGTAAACTAGTATGTTGTGGCCACCACAAGACTTTCTTTTATACTTTCCTATATTTTACTAAGTGCAAATAATTTATTTATTTATTTATTTTTTATTATTATTATCTAGCAGGATGAATGCAAACGATTTGCATCTTGAGACAACTAACACTAAATATCCGAAGTATGCATTTTTATTGCCTATAAATGGCATCTTAAAAAGTACATTTTTATAGCCCGATAAGAATTCAAATTGGATCATCATAATGTCTCGTAATAGCCTTTTCACATTTCAAGCTTTGTTTGATTATACTCAATAGAACCTGAGATATAGCCTCCTCCTAAATCTCGAAAATTGCTGATAGCAGCGCCACCTGTTGATCGGTTGACAAAAATTGATGGGCACTAATTTAGGTCAAGGTGCCTCTACATATAAATTCATATATAATTCTGAACAGTAGTTCCGGAGATACAGTCGCCACAAAATTTTTGTCACACGCACACAGGCAGACAGACACTTTCTATAAATGATAAAATCGTGTTCTAGACCTCTCAAAACGTGTAAATCCGTCGAAAACTCGAAGTCGAAATTTTTTATGAATCCAATTCTTTTATTGAATATAGAAGAAAGTAAAAAATGCACTTCAATTTAAATGTTCGTAATTTATTGTTTAATACTTATAGTCTGGGGAAAAAATGATGTATTATTCTTTATTGCTTTTTACTTTCTCTTACCCATAAGGTAGAGAAAGTATTGTTTTAGGCTCAAATTTTCGAACACGAGATTTTGTTACATTTACACGTTTTGAGGTCCCCTGAATACGAAAATCATGTTTTTAGCAAATGGTCTGTGTGTCTGTGTGTGTGTGTGTCTGTGTGTGTGTCTGTGTGTGTGTGTGTCTGTGTGTGTGTCTGTGTGTGTGTGTGTCTGTGTGTGTGTCTGTCTGTTATCAGCATATCTCAAAAACAAATTATGGCAGAAAGTTCAAACTTGGTATTCTAAATGTGTATCATATAGGGATGCTACAGTAAGCTTTTCGTTAAGATCAAGCAAATGGTTCGTGTACAGGGACAATCAAGAGAATTCTAATACATTACGTCTATGGGGGAAATTGCAGGAAAATAGAGTTTAATGTCTATAGACTGCACTAAACCAAATGAAACAAATATATATTTTTTGTAATAGAGACAGTTAACTGGGAAAATTTTTTTGTGTATGTAGGAGCCTCGCCTCCCCCCCTGGGGGGGAAGTCCCCCCTCGAGGGGAGTAAATTTTCATGATGGGTATCTTTCAAAAGAGCTCGCAAATACCTTTAAAACGAATGGTTGAACCATCGATCTGCGATAATTTAAAACAAAGTTATCGATTTTTTTTACTTTTAACAAAAACAAAACTTAGAAAAAAATCGTACTTTATTTTTTTTTTTTTTTTTTTTTTTTTTTTATTATTGAGAATAAAATGGACTTTTTTTGGATATTTGGTGTTAAACTACTTCTCTAATATGGAAATCGTCTGCCTTATCATAAAAGATAATTTTTTTAAATAATAATTTTAATAAATTATTTTTTAAAAAGAGAAATATTTTTTAATAACCGAATTAAATTCTATATAAATGTAGGTGCAATAATGAAACGGGGGGTTGAACAGAAGAAATTATCATACAGAACTAATTATCATATAAAACTCTTCAGAAGCCTAATATGAATTGTTTACATAACAGTACTCGTTATCTTACCTCTTAAACTCCAACCTGTATTTATAGTATTAAATTTCAGGGTAAGAGAAAGTCGTGTGAGTGACACACCAGATTATTTCCCATGTGGATGTTTAACTTTACTATAATAATTTGTGTAGCATGTATGTGATTCACAGTTAAACATCTGCTAATTAAAGGTCATTGATCACTTTAAATTCCCATAATCAGCAACTTAGCTTCCTCCGGTGACAGTTTTGCTTGGTGCATTATTTATTTGTTCTAGAGAAGGCGATAAAGATCTGCCTTGATGGCATTCGTTTCCTTTATGTTTTTATTTTACATTACTTTTTTTAATTAAATTACAACAAGTATTCCCTGTATATTTTCTGCATATACAAATGTAAATGGAAGAAAATTCAAAATTTCATTAACATAAAAGCGAGGATTAAAATTCATTGAAAATAAAGATATCTTAAAAAAAAAAAAAAAAAAAAAAAAAAATGTAAATTAAGAAATAATTTAAATTCTCAAAACGTAAAAGCAAGGTTATGTTGTATTTCTTATATGTGTGTATATATATATATACATATATTAACAATAGTAAATAAAAATTTTAATACAGTACTTTAAAATTTTCATACAATTTCTATAGATGATCAGTTTTCGATTTGTTGAAGAAAAGAAAACGTATACGGATATTTTTTTGTCATGCTTACACGGATTTTTTTTTTTTTTTTTTTTTTTTTTTTTCAGGTGGGTATCCGCGTATAGGAAAACTGAGCTCCGACACGTGTCTAAAATCAGTTAAAGAGCTATAATTATGTCTACAAATTTATGCTTTCAATTGTAAATTTTTTTTTTGAATGATGTTCTCAAGTCGACCCGACTCGTAGAAAGCTAGTTCAAAACCAGGTCATGTCCATTCGCACAGCCGTACGGAATTTTCTGTGTTTTTTCTCCAAAACTCACAGGAAAACTGCTATTGAGTGTACTCCCCTCGAACCTAGGTCCCAAGGGCAGACAAACACCTTCAATTCTCACATTATAACCGAAATGTTTAAATTAGTCCACAAATAGACACTGAATAAAATATTGGAAACTTTTATTAGGTTCATTTGGTTATTATTTATACTCAGAATTCCTTTTTTAGAAAATATATATATATACTAAGGCCAGGGCCATTATGAAACCTGAATCCATTACTTTTTGACATGCTTGAAAAAAAAAAAAAAAATCCTTTTTATTATTTCTTATTCATGCACTAAAATATCTCACAGCATTTTTTTTTTTTTTTTTTTTTTTTTAATGTAAACTTAAAGACTAATAATTTTTTATAAAAGTGTGTGAAACTGTTTAACCCATATTTCACCCTCGTCCTAAAATAGGACACCATGCATAAGTGATGTTTATATAAATTCTTTTGAATATTTTAATTCAAATTACAGACGATATATTATTTAAAAGTCCAATAAATACATATGTGTCTTTATCGTTAGTTTAAATTAACGTTTAATATATGTTTTTTAATTTTTAAAATGACGATTTTTAAAGATTTATTCATTACATTTTCAACATATTATTACTTAAAAGGTTTTACATTCAAGAATAATGGATATACAAATTTATTGAAGTAATATTCTACACTTTGTACTGGTAAAACAATTATATAAGTATATATATATATATATATATATATATATATATATAGAGAGAGAGAGAGAGAGAGAGAGAGAGAGAGATAGATGTTAAAACCCGAATAAACTACTACGTCAGAAACGCCAAAGAAAAATATTGGAAATACATACAGCTGTTTCGGTAGCCTATAGCGTGCCGTCTTCAGTGCAAAAAGGATTCTGAATCAGGAGAAGTGCTCGTATACGAGCACTTCTCCTGAACGAGCACTATACGAGCACTTCTATTGATTCAGAATCCTTTTTGCACTGAAGACGGTACGCTATAGGCTACCGAAACAGCTGTATGCATTTCCAATATTTTTCTTTGGCGTTTCTGACGTAGTAGTTTATTCGGGTTTTAATATTCCAACGCCAAGTCTCCTGTTATTATTATATATATAGATGGTCTGTTTTCCTTATATTTCCAAATGTCCTAAATTATTGTCCTACTTTTAGGACAGCCTGTACCGATTAAACTAATGAAAAGTTGGTAAGTTTTTTGATGTTGTGTGTATACACAGACATTGAAAAACATTTTTTCAATGCTTGGTAGGATATGAGTTAAACGGGAAAAAAAGGAGGGGGGGGGGAGATTTCTTTGTGTCAGCCATAATACTCTTAAAAGCGATTACAGAAATTCTAAATGATTTTGAAGGGTTGATATTTAATTGCAGTTTTATTTTTAAACGTAGCTATGACTGCTAAAAATGCCATATTGTTTATTAACTAATGCTTAGAACAAGAAAATGCTATACTTTTTTTTTTCTTTTAAAGTATATAATGTTATTATTGCGTAAAAATAAATAAATAAACAAGGGAATAAATTAAAAGAAAAAAATGAAAAGAAAGGAAGAAATAATATTTAAAGTTGTAGCGCTAAGTTCAAACTCTTACGAATATATTAAATAGCCTATCGATATTGAGCCATCTTCCCTATCATTTAAAAGAATATAGACGGCGCTGTCGCCATTCTCGGCAAAATATCTAATGATATTTTGCCGATCATTAAAAGGAAGTGAAAACATTTTGTTTTCAGAAGTCAGAAGTTCGTCGGCTCTCGCTGAGAGATGTAGCTGTTTTCGTGTAAGACGCCCCTGTGGCCATGGACCGCAGGCTGCGGCCTGTAAGAATATTCGTTCTTATGTATCCTAATGTTCTGTTTACTGCGCGCGATGTATATAGTTATTGTGATTGTGCTTTATTATAATTAAAATATTAAATAATGGAACGCCAGAGCTCGTTCTTTCAATGTTCTAAGGTGTCATTCCGTTAAAAAGTTAAGTATATAAAACATTATACAAACAATTAAAATATTTATAAAATGTAAAATTATTTGTACAGTCGAACCTCATTAACATGAATCTCATGGGGGATAAAAAATTTGTTCATGTTATCAGTAGTTCATATTATCAGTAACTAATCTTCTTTTTGACGGGGATTGTGGAAACAGTTCATGTTAAAAGTAATTCACGTCAACGAGGTTTGACTGTACTTCATAAAGAAAAAAAGTGAACTTAAGATGAAGCCATGGTTCAATTTGTAATCTAATTTATGCTCTAAATTAAACAGTACCGCAGACATGCAAACATTTAGTTTATTCCACAGAATTGTGAATAACCGCCACATTTTCACACCACTTTATTTGTAGAAAAATATTCTCCAATATTTAATTACGATTGAATATTAAAAAAAGTACCCGCCAGGTAAACTGGTGTGAAAGAAAAAAAAAAAAAAAAAAAAAAAAACGGTCACATCAATATTTTGAAATAAATTGAAATCTTGACGTGTTTGGTAGCGTATTCTACTGGAGAACAAATAAAGCTAAAACCACATAATTCTTTATATTTTCTTATTCTTTTTTTTTAAACCTGTCATTTGTATCTGTTTATTGTTGATGATTAAAAAAAAAAAAAAAAAAAAAAAAAAAACTTTCTTCTGATTTCGCCCATTTCCCGCTCCACGAATTATCCACAACGTGTGTAATCCGTTCGCGGATAATCGAGAGTTTACCGTATATATATATACAGATTATTACGGGTAAATCGAATTGCAGTAGTCGGTCGATACAGGTTTTGGGTTTTTTTTTTTTAACGCATTTTAAACGCAAATTATTTTGTATGCGGTGGAGGTGGGGGGAGAAAAGTAAATCTTTTTCTTTAGCAATTTTTCTAAAAGTTAACTAATCGTGTTCAGGACATCCGAAAACGTTTAAATCCATCGAAAAACGAAGATCGAAAATTTTTACGAATTCAATATATGTATTTTTTTCTCGTTTATATTGATTTTTCAAAAAAACGAGAAAAATAAAATAAAATTATTTATTTATTTATTTATTTATTATTATTATTATTATTTCATTTGGTCAAAATATTTAAAAAGCGCAATAAATAAATCAATAAAAATAAAAATAGCACATTCTTTTCCTTAAAATATGAAATTGCGTTCTTTAGCAGCAGTTACATATATATTAAAGTTTTAAAATTTCTTTTATGCTATTTCTATTTGGTGCCAAAGGGAAAAAGAAAAAAAATGTTTTCATTTACTCTACTTTGTCCGAAAGAAATAGATCTCTCGTTCTAATAGCTTAATTCATGACAAAAGTTCAGGGCTGGAAGTTTCCGTCCGTCTTCAAGATATTTTCAAAATCTGAATGGCAATTTTTATCATAAAATAAACCAAAAAATTATCGTTACTGAATAATGGCTGGAAAATGTCCTGAAAAAAAAGAGCGTGTTTCAAATTCTACAGAAATTAAAAATTCTGGAAACAGTAAACGTAAGATTATTTAAAAAAAAAAACAGATAAACATAATATAAAATATAATTTTAATAGGTATATCTGTTATAGCAGATATCGATTTTGAAAATAAATAAATAAATACACAAAATAAAATAAATTCAATAAATAAAAAAGAGAGAAAAATCTTCCGGGATTCAAAAACCCCACTATCGGATCACAGTTAATTAACAGCAGCGCTACCTGTCGGCCGATATACACATAAATTTAAACTAGCGTAGTTGTCTGGCCAAATTTTTCAAAGGTCATTTGGATGGTGAGCAAACATCCAGGTTCAGATTATAAATGGCATAGAATGCAACTGGCACCAAATTTCGGCTGATTGTCGAAATTTGCTACAGGCAGGTGTTTGCAGGGTGAGTGAACAGGCGGTCGTAGATTTTGAAACAGGAAAACAACGTCGAAGGCGTCACCGAGCAGGAGTTTAATACGGTGAGTTTTCTGAAGGATCGCAAACCCACTGGTCGCCGAAGGCGAATTTGTAAGCTATACTGAAACAAAAGAACTTTCATCCTGATTTAGTTAAATTAATTATTTAATTTTTTTTTATAATTCTACCTCTATTTAAATTGGTATTAAAATTCTTAAAATAAAGAAAATTGGAATGTAAAATTAGAATTTCGTTTAAAATGACCTAATGAAATCTTCAAATTAAGCTCTAAGGATCTCTACACAAATTAAGTTTAATATGAAATTTAATATGACAAGGAACATTCAAGGTCAAAGTCATTGAATATGACCCTAAAGCGCTCCCAATTTTTGCACTGATTCGGCCCCAGAAATATACCTCTTTTAATTTTTAAAATAAACTATGTGCATCATACTGTCATGTGAACATTCTTTGCTATTAAAAAAAAAAAAAATAAAAAGTCAAATAATATCTTAAGGACTATGTTTTTATACTTGTTATATTATTTATCTTAAGTCAAAGGGAATACATATCAAGTTCAAGTTAAGAAAATCTTCTTTTAACCCTAGAACACTAGCGTGTTCATAAATACTCTATCACTAGAGATACCTAAAATTGACGCGCTCATATAAAAGTCGTTTTATTTGCTTATATTACATTAATATTGTTTTTAAATATGTTTAATTATTTGCTGTTTTACCCAATATTACTAATTTTTCATTATCTGAATAATTATTTCGAAGCACTCAAACTCAAACAAGTGTATCGATAGTAGGGAAAGTGCAGAAAAAAACCATTAAATGAAGACCGCACGTAAAATTTACGTACCACTAGTGTTCTAGGGTTAAAAATTCATTTGTAATCATAAACATATTCAATTTGTTATGATAAATTGCTTAATAAATAATTAATATTTTTTGTTGAATTTCATGAGTGCAAGTTTATACACGTTAACATAAATCTGTTCATATAAAAAAGTGCATTTAGCACTTCCTTGGCCAGCATATAACTTGATAAATGTAATTGTATGAAAAATCTTTAAAATGACTATACTGAATGATTAATAAGAAACATTTTTTTTAAATTAATTGTAAATCGTTAAGAGAAAAGTTGTAGGTGTCATGAACTAGACATGCTACAATATGTTTACAACTAATGCGTTTTAACGAAATTTTAATTAATCAATACAAAATGTTAATATAAAAATTAAAAACTAACCTTTCTGATGAATGGACATTCTTCATTCCATGCTCTTCACGTTGTTCATTCCTCGTTCATGGTTCATCTGCATCTGAGTTCAGAGACGCAGATGTTATGCTTCCACAAGCAGATGTTCCTGTCTAAAGTCCACAAGAAGTCGATTTTACAGCATTTAGTGCTTGAATTTATTTCACAGCATAAATACTTGAAAATATACCGCAGAAAGTGCAGGAAAAATTACAACATTTTTTACAGTGTAGTAATACATATATAGATCTATCATCCCAGTGCTATCGAGCAAAAATTTTTGATGCCAAAAAATGTTTTGGAATCAGCCATTAGAAGGTATTGAGAAAATGGAATCTCCCCCCCCCCCCCTTCAAAAAAAAAAAAAAAGCGGAAGTGTTACAAGAAATATTAAAAATTCAGAACACAAGGGACTCATCTCTGGAGGCAGCAGTTTCAAAAAACTTGACTCAAGATGTTTTGACTGTATCAAAATCTGTTCTCCCAGTTCCGGAGTTAACCACCTCTCCTTTAACACCCTCTAGATTTCTAACTTATCCTCAAAAGTAAAACTTTTCTCCTTTGATACCGGTTTGCCGAAAACCGATATATTTTCCGAAAGCTTATGTCACAAGTAGAAAAACTGTGAAATCTTAGGGGCAGAGAGGCAAGCGTTAAGGAGCTATAGGACCCACAAAGCATCAGTAAATTGTTGACAACAAAAGTCGCTAAAATGCTAGTTTCACGTATTTATATAAACTAATAATATGGTAAGAAGGTGGAGATCTCAATATAAAGGAAGAAATAACTCGTTGAAAAGAAACAATATACGTTAGGATGTTGAAAATGTGACTTGTTATTGACTTCAAACAAAATCTATTACAAGAGACACTCAATGTGCAATCCATAAAAAAAAAACAGTGAGACGGCCAGAAAGACAATTCCTAATGGGCACATTTTACAAATGTGATAGCCTCACACTTTGCACACTTATCATTTGTCAATGAATCGGAGCAGTAATCCATTGGCGTAATCCACGTTCTAGGTTCGACGTCCAATTTTCCGCCCTTAAAAAAAGTATACTTACTCAAGTTCTTGAAACGAGAAGCGCTGAACTGATATAGGGAAAAGGACTGCAGAACCAGAAAACTATCGCGATGTCAGATGTGCCCCTGTGTCTCGATAATGATTTTGTCCGTTATGTAACGAACAAAAAATTTGTAGTGCCTGAAAAAATGATCCCGTACATCCTTCAGGTACCAGTTCTTTTTGTAGGACTTTACCATCAGGTACTTTGGAAACAAACAATGCATGATCTTTGGTAGAACACCATGAATCGCTGTTTTCCAGCATACAATCTTATATTCGGAGGATCTACCGGCTTTGACCGCAGTAATTTTCCAGACGTTAGCCTCAGTATTTCGCCTTCTATTGAAATCACAAGCATAATCATTAAACTGTGCTGTGTTGCAGAGACTGATCCAACAACAGTGCAAACAACTGTTGTTCTTCTGGTTCGAAGGGTTCGATGGCCCTTTAACTCTTTGTCAAATATGCTCTGGTCAGCATTGAAGACATGTGTCGGTGGTACGGTTTCTGTAACGATGAGATTACGAATCTTCGCAACAAAATCATCACACGCCTGTGACAAATTTGCCTCTTTATCCTGCCAGTTCCTGAAGACTATGTGGGTTATTGCTCTGTCAACAAGGTTATTCCGCTTCTTGAAGCGATATGCCTAGGAATAAGAAGCTTTAAAATCGATTGTATTTTGCGGATCCACTGCTATCTTAAGTTGCATGGCCCACTCTCACAACGTCAGGTTGCGAATAATTGCTCCTTCTGTTTCCTTCTCTTTGAATTTCTGCAGAACAGCCTGATTGATTTTTTGGATTGACGGAGCATTCATTTTTTTTTTCTCTAAATTGTAATGAATGTTCATGTTCTTAATTTTCTTGAACTGATTCATTACTGACGCATGCGATAGACGTTTTGTCCGAGGTTCGCCTGTCGTAGGATTTGTGGTCCAGTACATTAAAGCGCTCTACTTGTAAGCAGTCCAATCTTTTTCTGTCATATCTTCTGGACCATCTTGCTTTCGATTTCTGGGCGAAGGCACATACTCGGATGCCGATGAACTTGAAGTAGAGGACGGCGACTGTTGCGACGAGCATTGCTGTTCCTTATCGACACCATCGTCTCGGAAGTCCATTTCCTCGTCCCGTTCTTCTCCATCGCCTCCTTGAAATCCTAATGTCCGGATCTCTTCCACAATCTCCATATCCTTTTCCAGGAGAGTAGTTATGTATTTTATCATCTCCGATTCCAGGATGTTCGGAGACCGATTGCTTGTTGCGAATATGCATTTTATCATCTCCGATTCCTGGATGTTCGGAGACCGATTGTTTGTTGAGAATCGGTAGACCAAGGCAGCCACAACGACTTTAGAATCCATCTGCAATTTAAGAAGAAAACATACAATACGTTAGTGCTTGACAGCAACATACGGGAACGTACAAGAAATAGAGACATCATTACGAGAATCTGTCCATCTATACACACTTTACTGATACTTTGTGGGTCCTACAGCTCCTAAACGCTTGTCCCTCTGCCCCTAAGATTTCACAGTTTTTCTACTTGTGACATAAGCTTTTAGAAAATATATGGGTTTTCGGCAAACCTGTATCAAAGGAAAGAAGGTTTACTTGTCAGTTTAACGTAATAACAAAGTCACTTCAAAAATACCTTATTTTTTCCTGAGTCTACACGCCGTCGTCCCCGCCCAAAATAATAATAAAAAAAAAAAAAAAAAAAAAAAAAAAAAAAAAAACGAGCTAAGAAATTTTACCGAGTATGATCACATCAAATTCTTGGAGAGAGTTTTACAAAAAAATAAATAAATAAATAAAATAAAATAAATAATAAATGATAAATAATAATAAAGAAAAAAGAGGAAAAAAAAATTAAAGAAGAAAAAAGGCAAAATGCTACTGAATTTTTCTATTTAAAAAAGCGGCATTCAATTAAGGGACCGTTAAATGCCCTGTGCTTTAAAGTATAAGAGTAAATTTAGGTATTAATTATGTGCCAAAGACATTTATTTGATAAAATTTTGTGAAAACACATTTAAAATTGGATTATATAACAAAGTTTTACATTTTATTGATATGGCGATTACTGGTGCAAGCAACTGACGACTACTGGTGAAATCCCTTTCTCGAATGGCGAACACTGGTGTATTTCTACAAGTTCAATTTTTTTTTTTTTTTTTTTTTTTATAAAATTGGCTTAATGTATGGAAAGATTGAAAATGTCTATCGACAACTAGAAGGATCAGTGTATAAAATAGACGATGTTATAATAACACATAAATGCTACACGATTATCACGCGAAAAAAACAAATATTTTGAAAATAAGGCCTTAAGAGTGACGAGCGCTGATGCCGTTACCTTTTTTTTTTAAATTTTGCTCAAATTTGTTATTCGTTTTGTACAAATTCAATTTTTTCATTTATTTATTTTTTTAATTAATTAATTATTTTTATTTTTTAAACTTTCTAGCAAATTGGAAAAGGGAAATTTTTAGTTTGTCTGCTTGTATAGCTATTGGATGTCTGAATTTTTATTAACGTATTTGGAAATCAACGAAATAAAAGAATTTTAGTAAAAGTTTTTTTATTATTATTTGCTCACTGTTAAAAATTAGGAGTTCAGCATCCATAGCACTTTTACTATTGATGTTTATCTTACTTAAAACAGAAGATTGTCTAAATCACAAAGATACTAAAAAGTTGTATGAGACATTACATGTGAAGTACGCTGAGCGGCCACTTTATTATTAACCCGCATTTTTCGCACTGCACTGCAAAAATAATGGTAGTTTTTACAGCAAAAACAACTGTAAAAGAGTTTCTCTTTACAGATATTTTCTCAGTAAATTGCCTTGTTTTATAGCATAATGTGCTGGCAATAGGGGTGCCAGCACATTCTACTGTAAAAATTACCGTTATATTTTACCGCGTTGCCTTCGACTTCCACAAGAGTTACAAAGCATGGTACGGCGTACAGTGCGCTCAGAGATAATTTGAATAGATTCTTGGTTGAAATCTGATGCAACTTTTTGCAATGTTTCTGTTTTGTTTTCTGACAAAAATTCGAGAGATTCATCGTCCTGTACAATCAACTCGGTAATGATCACAATTTGAGCGTTCAGACCCTTTTACCTATCACTTCTATCTTGATAAACTTTCACTGCAACTGCTCAAATATTTCAAAAATATCGCAAATTTAACGATTCTTTCTTCATGCTCCCGAGCTCTTACTATAACCCCCCACGTTGAAATAATGTCAAATGATATCCCTACATTTTATCCCTACATATTCGCAAGTAAGTAACCTCTACTACTGTTTAAGAAGCTCAACTGTCTTTTTGCACACTCTCCTATCCCTCCAGAGGCAACACTGTGACTCAATAATTCATTTCAATAATATTAGCATAGGTGACTATAATAAAGTGGCAGCTCATTGAACAAATATATAACTTAGAACCAACTACAAAAACCATAATATTTAATAACTGTGAATGAACACTTTTTTAGCATTATATAGTAACAAGAATAAAAAAGACATCAAGCTATGCATGCTATTCACGCTATTACGCTATTAAGCTATGCATGCTATTACGCACGTAAAAATTCAGAAAAGTTATTTCAATATTATATCATCTTAGAATTGCTTTTAAGACTCAAAAAAGTCGCAATGTTTTTATTAACTTTATTCCGTTTCAAATTTTTACTTTCTCTTACCCTTACGGTAGAGAAAGTATTGTTTTAGGGTGAAATTTTCGAAAGTGAGTCTTTGTTATATTTACATGTTCTGAGGTCCCCTGAATACGAAAATCATGTTTTTAGCGAATGGTCTGTGTGTGTGTGTCTGTGTGTGTGTGTGTGTGTTATCAGCATATCTCAAGAACAAATAGTAGAAGAAATTCCAAACTCGGTATTCTAAATGTGTATCATATAGGGATGCTACACAAAGCTTTTCGTTGAGATGAAGCAAATGGTTCGTGTACAGGGACACCCAAAAGTATTCAAATACATTACGTCTATGGGGGAAATTGCAGGTAAGTAGAGTTTAACATCTACAGACTGCACTAAACCAAATGAAACGAATATATATTTTTTGTTCTAGAGATGGTCAACTGGGAAAATATTTTTGTGTATGTAGGGGCCTCGCCTCCACCCCTGGGGGGAAGTCCCCCCTCGAGGGGGAATAAATTTTCATGATGGGTATCTTTTAAATGAACTCGCCAATACCTTTAAAACGAATGGTTGTACCATCGATCTTCGATAATTTAAAATAAAGTTATCGATTTATTTTTTTTTATGTAATATTGAGAACAAAATCAACTTTTTTTTGGATATTTAGTGTTATACTACTCTTAGAATAACTTAAAAACGAATAATTTTAGGAGATCGAAATGTTGTATTTTGAAGTTAATATAAGTTTGTTGCTGGAAAAGTTTGATCAAGATTGATAAGTGTCAATGAATGTTGCGTGTGAAAATTGTGTGTATAATTTTACGTGAACTTTTAACTTTAACAACAGACTTAAATTCTATATAAATGTAGGTGCATTAATGAAACGGGGGGTTTAGGGGGGGGGGCAGTAGCCCATCTCACACAGAACTAATTATCATATAAAACTCTTTCGAAGCCTAATTTGAGTTGCTTAACATAGGTTTACATAACAGTACTCGTTATCTTACCTCTTAATCTCCAACCTGTATTTATAGTATTAAATTTCAGGGTAAGAGAAAGTCGTGTGAGTAACATACCAGATTATTTACTATATATTTATCTTGATGCATTGCTTATGTTGTGAAATCAACAACATGATAAATAGGTGTATTGCTACTTTCACGCCATATGTGGGCTTATACTTGTTCTCGTAATGAAGTTTTAAACTTAATTGTTTCGAACCAAACACGCGTAGATGTGTATACAACTTATGGAGTTCTACATATTTTGTTCTTCTAAATTCAGCCCCACCTATTCGGTGGATTTTACTGTAAATTTATTTGCATAATGGAAAAGTCTTTTCGTTTAAACAATTGTAGTTAATATATATATATATAAAATTCTTTCTGATATTTTAGTTTTCTTTTAATTATGATAATATTAATTACATTAATCAAAGCTATCAAGATTTTTTTTCTTTCGTTTTTTAACACAATTTCTCACAGAAAGTTTCTCTACGAATTTAAAATTTTTGTGTTATTAGTGAGAAGTAGATTTCTTCGAATAATTTTCTAAATTACGATTGATGTGGATTTTTGTTTGTTTATTGAAATAATAGATTTTTTTCACACAATATAGTTAAAAAAAAGAAAAAGAATACCTCAGAGAAAAGCATAGTCTATTAAAATTAGAGTAAAGTCAAACAGCCAAGTGAATAGTGTATAGGGAAAAAATTTCATATGCAAAAGAAAAAAAAAAGTAGAAGAATGATTTATATGCAGAATAAGGATTTTGCATAGTTCTTTCTTTCTTTTCTCTGTCTAGTTTTCTTTTCTTTTCTTTCTTTTATTTTAAGGTGATTTACAACCATTACCACAACTTGTCTGACATGAATTTATTGGTCTGGAGAATTATTCAGAGATTTGAGCAAATACAAAGAAATGTATCGTTATAGAAAGTCTAATTGTAAAAAAAAAAAAAAAAGAAAAGAAAAAAGAAAAAAGGAAAAAAAAAGGAACAGATATAATCGATACATACATACGTTTAGTAGATTAAAAATTCTTTTAATTTTACTTTTTTTTTTTTTTTTTAATACTAAATTAACTAATGTTTCAGCCCGCCAGCAATTCAAACGCGACTTCTTTTCATGTTTCTATCACGAGGTATAAACATAAATTTTACATTGAATATATAACTAAAATATCCCTAATAATTTTGTATTGAAAAATTAGTTAGCAGGAAAGTTTTGTTGGCACCGGAAGTTTAACCTGAACAACATCTGAATAACTTTTAAGAATTCACGAAACACCGTAAAAATTAAGTTATAAAAAAATGCGGAAAAACTATATGAAAAGATCATCTACTACTTCTAAAATTAGAAACAGAAATTATTTTTAAGATTTTTATAATATCTGAACAATATTTCAATTTTTATTCTATTTTTCTAAAAATATCATTTATAACATGTATACGTGTTTAACTGTGTAACTAAAGATTGCTTAAAACGAATAAAAAAATTTCAGCTGAAGAATAACGAAGGTTTGCTGCCAAATATTATTTAAATATTTGAAAGAATTAGAAAAATCTTAAATATCATCTCCTATGTGGAAAAAAAAAGAGAGAGAGAGAGATTAAACAATAGAATTATATCAAACAAAAATAAAATTTCAAAAATTTGTTTTATATTATTATTGTTTATGAAACTTCAAATAATTAAACCTGAAAAATTACATTAAGCATACCTGGTAAAATTTATAGTTTATTTTGGGGTATTGTTAGACCCACCCTTTTTTCATACCACTACTTGTAAAAAGTACTTTACTTCTTTTTGCATAGTAATTGCATATTGGAAAAAATTCCTCTACAAGAAAAGTGGTGTGAAAAAAGTGGCGGGTTCCTATGGAACTTCAAAATAAATTAAAAATGTAACTAGGTATACATTATGTACAAAATCTTAATTACTGAAAGAAAAAAAAGATGTGTTTTCGAAAATTTTATTTTGTTGAATTTATTCAATACCATAAATTCATTAAGAAATACCTCAATAAGAGGAACTTTTTTTTTTTTTTTTTTTTTTGTATCAACATGGGTTTTACAATTTAATTTTACCGGGTTCAAAATTTATGTTGGATGCAGTTTGGCTTTATTATATCTTAAAAGATTATGCCTGCAATACAAACAACTTAGAACTATAAATTGACTAATTTGGATACATATTTATATTCCTTTTTTAATATAAAGTCAAAATTTAATGATTTTGCTTATTATTTAAACTATTATTTCATTTAACAGGCATCATTAAGTCAGGCACAAAATTAAGTATTTAAAATAGTATTTCTGAATATGTCGAAATTTTATAAAATCTTATATCTGAAAATTTCCGCAGAAAGCATTTCGTAACTTATTAAGCGAATAAAGCAATGTTATTATAATGTACGTAAAAATTCCAGATAATTTAAAATTGGCCCTAATGAGTTAGTTCACCAAAGTAAAACAGGGAGGGCTTTAATTAGAATTTATATCAAAATTATAAAAATGACAATAACAAGTCCTAGATTTAGAGATATGATATAAAAATTTATCTCCCATGAAATGCTATAATTACTTTTATTTTAATGATTGAGTATGATATACCGAATTTTAAATTTATAGATATTTAAATGTATTTTTTATTAATTGAAATATTACAATATATAAATCAGTTGTAAGCTATATATATGAAATTTGAAAGGAGAAAAGAAGAAGTAAAGAAGTACATAAACTTATAATCAGTCAGGTGTCTGTAACAGTTCGATAATATCGAAAAATGAAGTAATTAGAGGCAGCTGTTTATAACACAGAGTTAGATGAAAGTTTAATGAGATAAAATATTCATTAGTGATGCTGAATTTGATGAAACACGAATTTTAAAATTAATTCATTAGAATTTATAATTAAGATTTAATTGAAGTTGTCTTGATGACTATTGGGTTATATTGTTAAATGAAGATGATTAACCTCGTTTTAATTCGTATTAATTTCTTTCTCCAGTATATCAGGTATGAACACACATATCTCATATCTATCATGTAATGATAATAAATTAATTGGTAGTTTGTTAATATTGAATTCAAACATGTAAAAAGCAACAAAACATATTGCTATTATCTAATGTAGCTTTAAAAAATAATCAAAATATCCCGTTTAAAAATTCTGAGCATGAATTACACTAATACAAACAAAAATTAGAAAAAATCTTTAAAAATAATCTACGGAAAGAATAATTTTTAGCATTCTAAATTGAAATTTGTTGATTGCTTTTTAAATAGTCTCCATCTTGCACGTCCTTGTTATTCTTCATGAATAAAATCAAGGTTCATTTGTAAATCTATATCGGACGCTACTTGTTTATCCAGTTCTGTAATCTCATAGCAATGACAGTGAATAATTTTACTATCAAACGCCACATTTGTTAATGTATTAGCTTTCAAAGTAGCTTAGTGTATAAAATTCTGAGTGTAAAAAATATTTTTTATGAAAACAAAATTCTATTTATTTTTATGGAAATTATATGCATAGGTGCAATTTTCTTGCCCCTTTGGACTAAGTGAGTGATATTTGCATTTTAATGTAGAAAAAATACTGTCTGTTTTACAATTTTTATTTTCAATATTTAATTTACAATTTCCTTATCAACACTTTATAAGTTACCTTTACCTCCGAAACTCTTATGTATGCATCACACACAATATTTTAAACTATTACTTTTATCACTTACGTTTCAAAAAACTTGTTTATAAAATCTTAAAATTTTCCGTCTTAACATATTACATAACAACGATTTTATTATTTCTTATTACAAAATTGGCATTAACTTTTCAGAATTCTTCTAAAACCATTTTTATTTTTATTAAAATTCTAAATTAGTGTCAACAATGATCTGATATATAATCTGAATTAAACAACTCATATATACAACAAAATTTTACAATATTGTCAGATCAACAAAATGCTTCACAAAAGAAAAGGTTCTTAAAAAATGTTTCTTTCACATATTTTTGTTATAGAAAAAAAGTAATTTATTAAATTAATTTTAATGCGCATAAGCATAAAAAAAATTTTCAATATCTGAAATAAATAAAATTGTTTATTTTAAATTATTATGAATTTTTTATACTATCAGAATATTAATGTTTCTCAAAAAATTATTTGTAAAAAAAAAAAAAAAAAAAACTAGTGTGGAACAGCCACACGACTTCCATTACCCACTATTACACGTATTATATGCATTTTTGGGAATATGATCAGAAGACATGAAATGGACCAAATGATGTAGAAACCTAAAAATTTTCTGGTAAGAGAAAACTGATACGCATGTAAAGACATATAAAACAAAGCTTACATAGAGAGTTAAAAAAAAAAAAAAAAAAAAAAAAATTTTTTTTTTTTTTTTTTTTTTTTTTTTTGAAACATCAATTTCCGAGATCCAAAACTAACCTACCTAAGCAGGATCACTATTAATTTCCCTGTAATAACCACGTAATACATGAGAATGGATATCTAAAATGGATATAACAGTTTTCAAGAAAATCGTTAGAGTCGTTTTTGAGATACCAACATTTACCAAAACTTGGAATACTTAAATATTGACCGGAAAAGACTAATTACATACAAAAGGGTATTTAAAAGGGAGTTAATATGGCGAGTTAGAAAAAAAAATCGAATAGCCGTTTGTAAAAAAATGCACTTGCAACACCTGAAATTAAGCATTTATACAGGAAGCCTATCAATTTCCCTGAACTAACCAACTATATCATTCGAAAGGACATCTGATAGAATGTTTATATAGCAACTTTGAAGAAAATCGTTAGAGCCGTTTTTGAGATACGGACTTACATTCCCATTTCCGGTTTCCGATGTCCCACTTCTGTTTTTTTTTTCAATTTTCACCAAAATTTCAAAAATCTATCTGTACACCAGATCCGTCTCAAATCTGAAGTTTCGTAGTTCTATCATTATTAGTTTCGGAGATATGATAGCCAGAATATTTTGCACATACATACATAAACACACACTGACCAATTGAAAAAAAACTACTTTTTTGGACTCAGGAGGCCTTAAAACGTGTAAATAAGGTGAAAACTCGATATCGAATTTTTAAACCGAATACAATACTTCCATTACCTACGGTAGTAGGGTAATGGAAGTAATAAAAAGTGTTTCTTAAATAATAATAATAATAATCTAATTAATTAAAGTTTAAATTTAATTACTTAAGATTTTAGAGACATTGTTGCTCACTTTTCTGTTTGTCTTCTAATTTTTGCTTTCAGCTACAGATAAATCAAACAAACTCTTTAAATTCGTTGACGTTTTCAGAATATCTATCAGTAATCGGTTCTAATACTACAGCTTTAGATGTTATGTGCTAGGTCTAAATTTCTTTCCGGTTTTATTAAATATTTGTTTCGGGAAAATTTTCTTTGTAAATATCAGTAATTATTTGTATTCACCCCCAAGACTTATAAACACAACCTTTTTTTTTTTTTTTTTTTTTTTCTTATAGTAGTTTTGGAAAGTGTCTAATATAAAGATTTCTAAGCTTGTCGGCTTAGAATTCCGGAGTTTTCCCTGATTTTATCCAAAACTTCCCTAAATATGACTCAGATCTCCTTAAAAAGACCTCTCAAGAAGTGCATCTCACGCAGGCCTTGTCCTTACCGTTAGTTTCAAACACTACTAAACACACAAAATACGGATGCACAGACCTTTTTTTAGTGTATAAAGTATTGTGTATAAAGAAGAGATAAAATGACTTTAAAAAAAAAAAAAAGTTTTAAATTTTATAATTCGGTCTGTATTAGGAATAAAATTCTATTTTCACTTTTATTTTAAAAGTCATTAACACTCTCATATTAGCTTCACCTGTATGTATGTATGTATGTATGTATGTATGTATGTATGTATGTTTGTTTGTAACTTCTCTGGGAGCAAAACGTGATTGCACAAAATCCTTCATATCTCAAACAAAAAAACAGATATCCGTAAAATTTTTGCTTTGAAATATAGCTAATACAAATGTCTCAAAATCGGTTTCTGGAATTTTTGAAATTCGGTCCCCAAGGGGGGGGGGGCGTAAAACGTGATTTCACATGAGTAAAACGTGATTTCGCATAAACCTATGTATCCCAAACAAAAAAAAATAGATATACGTGAAATTTTTTGCTCTAAAATATAGCTAAGGCAACTATCTAAAAACCAATTTCTGGAATTTTAGAAATTCAGCCCCCAGGTGGGGCAGCAAGGGGGAGGGGCTATGGAGCAAAAACAAATAGAAATACAGTTAGGCCGTTGAAAATTGGTACAGATAGGTTTTAAAGTTCTGCAAGTCGAATGGGGATATTTTCGATTGTGTAAAGTTATTAGGAGGGGCAACAGGAGGGGGGAGGGAGGGGGGGGCAAAAAAAATAAAAATGGTGTCAGATCGTTCAAAATTGGTACATAGAGGTTTTCGATACTTACAAATCGATTGCGGATATTTTTGAATTTGTAAAATTATTAGGAGGGGCGGGTAGGGGGGTGAGGGAGTAAGGGGGGCTATGGGGCAAAAACAAATAGAAATACAGTTAGGTCGTTCAAAATTGGTACAGATAGATTTAAGAGGCCTGCAAGTCGAATGGGGCTATTTTCGATTGTGTAAAGTTATTAGGAGGGGCAAGAAGTGGGGGAGGGGAGGGGGGGCAAAAAAATAAAAATAGTGTCAGATCGTTCAAAATTGGTACATAGAGGTTTTCGATACTTACAAATCGATTGCGGATATTTTTGAATTTGTAAAATTATTAGGAGGGGCAAGAAGGGGGGAAAAATGAAAATAGTGTCAGATCGTTCAAAATTGGTACATAGAGGTTTTCGATACTTACAAATCGATTGCGGATATTTTTGAATTTGTAAAATTATTAGGAGGGGCGGGTAGGGGGATGAGGGGATAAGGGGGGGCTATGGGGCAAAAACAAATAGAAATACAGTTAGGCCGTTCAAAATTGGTACACATAGATTTAAGAGGCCTGCAAGTAGAATGGGGATATTTTCGATTGTGTAAAGTTATTAGGAGGGGCAATAAGTGGGGGAGGGGAGGGGGGAGGCATAAAAATAAAAATAGTGTCAGATCGTTCAAAATTGGTACATAGAGGTTTTCGATACTTACAAATCGATTGCGGATATTTTTGAATTTGTAAAATTATTTGGAGGGGCGGGTAGGGGGTGGGGCGGTAAGGGGCGGCTATGGAGCAAAAACAAATAGAAATACAGTTAGGCCGTTGAAAATTGGTACAGATAGGTTTTAAAGGTCTGCAAGTCGAATGGGGATATTTCCGATTGTGTAAAGTTATTAGGAGGGGCAAGAAGGGGGGGAAGGGAGGGGGGGCAAGAATATAAAAATAGTGTCAGATCGTTCAAAATTGGTACATAGAGGTTTTCGATACTTACAAATCGATTGCGGATATTTTTGAATTTGTAAAATTATTAGGAGGGGCGGGTAGGGGGGTGAGGGAGTAAGGGGGGGCTATGGGGCAAAAACAAATAGAAATACAGTTAGGTCGTTCAAAATTGGTACAGATAGATTTAAGAGGCCTGCAAGTCGAATGGGGATATTTTCGATTGTGTAAAGTTATTAGGAGGGGCAAGAAGTGGGGGAGGGGAGGGGGGGCAAAAAAATAAAAATAGTGTCAGATCGTTCAAAATTGGTACATAGAGGTTTTCGATACTTACAAATCGATTGCGGATATTTTTGAATTTGTAAAATTATTAGGAGGGGCAAGAAGGGGGGAAAAATGAAAATAGTGTCAGATCGTTCAAAATTGGTACATAGAGGTTTTCGATACTTACAAATCGATTGCGGATATTTTTGAATTTGTAAAATTATTTGGAGGGGCGGGTAGGGGGTGGGGCGGTAAGGGGCGGCTATGGAGCAAAAACAAATAGAAATACAGTTAGGCCGTTGAAAATTGGTACAGATAGGTTTTAAAGGTCTGCAAGTCGAATGGGGATATTTCCGATTGTGTAAAGTTATTAGGAGGGGCAAGAAGGGGGGGAAGGGAGGGGGGGCAAGAAAATAAAAATAGTGTCAGATCGTTCAAAATTGGTACATAGAGGTTTTCGATACTTACAAATCGATTGCGGATATTTTTGAATTTGTAAAATTATTAGGAGGGGCGGGTAGGGGGGTGAGGGAGTAAGGGGGGGCTATGGGGCAAAAACAAATAGAAATACAGTTAGGTCGTTCAAAATTGGTACAGATAGATTTAAGAGGCCTGCAAGTCGAATGGGGATATTTTCGATTGTGTAAAGTTATTAGGAGGGGCAAGAAGTGGGGGAGGGGAGGGGGGGCAAAAAAATAAAAATAGTGTCAGATCGTTCAAAATTGGTACATAGAGGTTTTCGATACTTACAAATCGATTGCGGATATTTTTGAATTTGTAAAATTATTAGGAGGGGCAAGAAGGGGGGAAAAATGAAAATAGTGTCAGATCGTTCAAAATTGGTACATAGAGGTTTTCGATACTTACAAATCGATTGCGGATATTTTTGAATTTTTAAAATTATTAGGAGGGGCGGGTAGGGGGATGAGGGGGTAAGGGGGGGCTATGGGGCAAAAACAAATAGAAATACAGTTAGGCCGTTCAAAATTGGTACAGATAGATTTAAGAGGCCTGCAAGTAGAATGGGGATATTTTCGATTGTGTAAAGTTATTAGGAGGGGCAATAAGTGGGGGAGGGGAGGGGGGAGGCATAAAAATAAAAATAGTGTCAGATCGTTCAAAATTGGTATATAGAGGTTTTCGATACTTACAAATCGATTGCGGATATTTTTGAATTTGTAAAATTATTTGGAGGGGCGGGTAGGGGGTGGGGCGGTAAGGGGCGGTAAGGGGCGGCTATGGAGCAAAAACAAATAGAAATACAGTTAGGCCGTTGAAAATTGGTACAGATAGGTTTTAAAGGTCTGCAAGTCGAATGGGGATATTTCCGATTGTGTAAAGTTATTAGGAGGGGCAAGAAGGGGGGAAGAGAGGGGGGGCAAAAAAATAAAAATAGTGTCAGATCGTTCAAAATTGGTACATAGAGGTTTTCGATACTTACAAATCGATTGCGGATATTTTTGAATTTGTAAAATTATTAGGAGGGGCGGGTAGGGGGTGAGGGATAAGGGAGGGGGCTATGGGGCAAAAACAAATAGAAATACAGTTAGGCCGTTCAAAATTGGTACAGATAGATTTAAGAGGCCTGCAAGTCGAATGGGGATATTTTTGATTGTGTGTAAATATTTTAACCAAAAACTTACATAGTGTAGCTATTTATGTGATAAATAATAAAATAATAAATATAGTTTAAAATATAGTTTAAAAAGCATGCTTTCATAGCACATCGAACTAAAAAGTGAAAAATAAATATAGTTTAAAAAAACTAAAAAACACGCTTTTAAAGCACATCAAACTAAAAAGTGAAAAATAATTCTTAATATAAGCTGAAAACAATAATGAACGAAAAATACTAGTATAATTGTGAAAAAAGCGTGGGTTGCTCGATATACGAAAAATATGGCACAAAGCACCCCACGCTTTTTTCACAATTATACTAGTATTTTTCGTTCATTATTGTTTTCAGCTTATATTAAGAATTATTTTTCACTTTTTAGTTTGATGTGCTTTAAAAGCGTGTTTTTTAGTTTTTTTTAAACTATATTTATTTATATACAGAACAAATAGTTGCTTTAGTTTTATTTAAGAATGGAAACATCTTTTTTATAAACAGTTTTTAATTTTATACATGTAACCTATTTCATATTTAAAATTCGCATGGAAAATAGTTGTTTAACCTCACTAAAAAAATTATGTCACTGACATCTAGAAACTAAATTGTGGCTCTAGTAAGAATAGTTCCATGTCATCCTTATAAATGCCAGTTCCATCACTAGAATTCTAGCGAGTATTCCTATATTATCTTAGTCAAGCTTATTTAAAAATCTCTGTAAATAAATACGAACACATAAGGTGAGTTTTAGGTGTAGATACAAATGAAACACTTCCAGTTGCAAAGCCGTTTGTAGGTGTTCCAAATGTATGACTGCAGTCGGCAGCAAAAGTATCCGAGCACTAGCAAAAATTCCTATATGAAAAAAGCACACTTAACATTGTTTTGTTAAATAAATCCTTGTCGAATCATGTTCTTAGACTGACTAAGAATAGGATTCGACAAGGATTTATTAAAGAAATCTGCATTAAGTGTATTTTTTTACATGGAAATTTTCGCTAGTGCTTTGTTACTTTTGCTCACGACTATATTTGCAAAAAACTTGCAAAATTTTCGTCATCGAAATTGAATGCGTTCCGTTTGTATGTAGTAATTATAATTTTGTTTTCTGAACCAGTTCTAGGAATTCAGGCGAGAATTTCTTGCAACACAAAAGATTCATACTTTTCATAATATTCATAATACTGTTTCACCATCCAGGAAAAGTTTAGATTAGAAATTCTCAGTTATTTCGCCTATCTAAATTATTTGTTTACCTTATGCGCATAATTCAAAAATCTGTATTTCTAGTTTAAGGATTCAGAAAACGACTACTTATTCGTTCTAATTAAAGGAAATATATATTATTTTTCTCAGTGCTTCACGAGCAATTTTTTAAAATTTATTGCAATGGCTCGTGATTTAATTTATTTTCCGGATTTATTTTTTAAAACTTCAAACATAATGCCACACAGAAGAATTATTTTCAGTTCTTTTTCTTTTTTTTTTTTTTTTTTTTTTTTTTTCTTATCATTTCTTTTTTGGTAACAGAAGTGAATATATTTTTCATATTTTATTTGTCTGGCAACAGAAGTAAGCATAATTTTATTTTCTTTCAAACTGTTGACATTTTTCTTTTTAAAATAGCACCGTTTTTTTAGTTCTCCATCATACTATCCGCATTTGTAATGATCGATAGATGGCGCTTTTTCAGATTTTGTTGTCAGTAAATATAATAGCCACGTGTATTTATTATTGTTCTTTTTGTTATTCTACTTAATATTCGTAATATAATTTCTCCGCCATTACATCATGGAAAATCGATTGCTTCTGGAAAAAGATATTTCAGTTTATTCAAAGTTCGATCGGAAGTAGATTTTTAACTGAAGTTGAACAAATATTAGTTTCAAATCATCTGATTAATTCTTTACTTCCATTAGCCGAAGCAACTGAAACTTCAAATTTGTCATTTGGAAATAAATGGAAGCTTAATTCTGGATTTCTTCATACTTTGGAGTTATACACTGTAGCACACAACAGCGTGTGTTATCTTTTTTACCGGATTTATTCATTTTTATTCAATAAATATATGTGAAACTAAACATCGGCAAGCAATGGCGGCTTCATGAAAGCCGAATTAAAGCATGTTAATTGTAATTTCACCTTAGCCCACCAGAGGGCGAGCATTTCATTACAATCGCGGATAGGTATGGGGAACTTAGGTAATCGTGAAAGTTTTCGACCTCGGTTTTTTGACTTTTTTACACGTTTTCAGGTGTGAGGAATCCGAAAATGACAAAATTTGTATCTTGTCTGTCTCTAGGGTGTCTGTTAGTGTGTTAGTCCGTTAGTTCGTTAGTCCGTTAGTTTGTTAGTCTGTGTACACGATATCTCAAGAACAAATTGTCGCAGAGAGGTCAGATCAGTTTTAAAATATTACTTTCGACACTGGCAAGAACCCTATTCATTTGCAACATTCGAATTAAAAAACTTCCTAAGTTATTAGAAATTTACGATTTTCTTAACATGGGAGAATAGGACAAAAATTCACTTAAACGTGCATTAAATGGACACGTTTTAGTGTAAAAATGTCACACCAGTTTTAAAATATCAGTTTTGATGGCGGAATGACCATCAGTAACTATAAATATGCTACTTTGAAAATTTCGCAAGTTATTGGAAATTTACGAAAATCTTAACACGGCAGTATAAGGCAAAATTTCACATAAACGTCAATTTTGAGAGATATTTTCATCGTAAAGCTGTCAGACAACTTTTGAAATATTATTTAGGAAACTTGCAGGAATATTAATGACTATGAATTTTCCAATATAAAAATTTCGTAAGTTATTGGAAATTTACCAATTTCTTAACATGGCAGATAAGAGCAAAATTTCACATAAACGTCAATCTTGGGGGATGTTTTCATCGTAAAGATGTCAAGCCACTTTCGAAATATTATTTAGGATACTGGCATGAATATCATAGACTATGATTTTTCCAATTTAAAAAATTCGTAAGTTATTTGGAATTTAAGATTTACTTATCATGTCAGAATAAGGCACAATTGAGCATAAACTTCCATTTAGAGGATCATAAATACATTAGACAACTTCAAAATTACATTTATAATAATTGTTTGAACATGATTGAATGCAAATATTCTAATAGGAAAATTTCGTAAATTATTCGTAATTTACGATTTTATCAACATAGCGAAATTGTAAATTTTTCATATAAATATGAATTTTGAGGATTATTGCATTGGAAATAGTAGCATGAAAACTAAACAACGGAATTGACCCTGATAAAATAAATTAATAGATTAGAATAAGATAAGAATATCGAAGTGAACGGTGGATAGCCTATTAAGCGGGGATTTCGTTCTGTCACTGTATCAAGCTTTGGTCAAATTATTTTTTTTAACATGATTATAATATGTCTCGCACTAGAAATTTATGAGAACATAAATATGGTGGGGAACTGAGCAGAGTCCACCTATGCCAATTAGTTTGGTATTGAAATGCCCAGAACAATTTTGATTGACAGATTAAGATGCAAATACAGAAGTTAATAGATATATGTATAATCATGTAAATAAAAATGCAAATAGGGATTCTTTTTTTTCTTTTATTAGAATAACTAGGGGACTCTGCCCCTGCTCGCTCCGCTCACCAACCCCCGAGGAAAGCTTCGCCTCCCCCAGACTCGCTTCGCTCATTAATTCCTGCGGGATTTTACACGACTATTAGCAACTTTGCCTTTCATTGAATTGGAATATTAATAATACATGACACAAGATAAAAGTTGAACAATATTATAGAAATCCACCATATTTGGTATCGCATTGAAATACACAATATTTAATATTATATCGTTTATAACATGTAAAAAATCTGTTATAACATTTGACAATTTAATAACAATTTGCCATTACTTTGAGAGAAAACATATACTAGACAGCTAGACACACAAAATAAACAACCGTAGCACTAATTATTTAGAACAGATAGAAATTCTTAACATCTAAACCATTTAGCGTTACAGCTTTAGTATATAATCGACTTGTTAAATTTTAGTCACTGTTTGACGATGAATTTTTTGAGTGTTATTGCTTGATTAGAGAAATTATGAACTTACTTTTTCTGATGCCTATATTTTTTTTCTATTGAATTTTTTTAGTTAATTTAGAACAATATGTAATACTCTGCATTTATTTCCAATGTACAGTAAGGTTTAAAATGGTGCTTCCAACAGTAAAGATGCAACTTTTTAAAGTGCATTTTATCTAGAATATGATTTAGTCAGGTTGAAAACAAATATCTTATGTGATTGTTGCAATTATTTCAAACATTTCATTAGTAGTAGTAGTACGACAGGACAATTTCTTTCAGATAGCGACTTTGCATTGTCGCCACATTGAATTACACTACGAATTTGCCAAGATGCCTGCCAATATCTGATTTTACTATTTAATTTCTTAAACAATATTAAATACTAAGTTACATCGAAAAAAAAAAAAATCACATTTTTCGAAACCTACTGGTAAGTGAAAAATTCAATCTTGATTGTATTGTAAAAACGAATTTCTGGTTTGAAGCATTCGAGATAGACCATCATCATTCATAAATTGGATGGCTTTTGAATATTTGTTGACAATATTTTCTGAATAAGTATTGATGATAGATCCTGAATACTTGTTGGCGATATCTACTGGATATATAATGATCATGACATCTTAATAGTTGTTGGCGATATCTCCTGAACTTGTGTTGATGATGGTTCTGAATATTTGTTGGCTATATCTTCTGATTACACCTTGATTTTTTTACATATATATTATAATGTTAAATTTAGAAAATAAAAAATTAGCGTGGAGAATGAAATATAATGATTACTGGATAATTTAATTTAATTCAATTTATAGAGACATCAAGGGTACAGGAAAAACTGCTTCATCCATTTTCTTTCTTATAATGAACAGAACGAAAAAGGGATAATATTTTATCTGCAGATATTTTGTGCATTTAGACCAAATAAAAAATGTTCTTCTTTTTTTCCCTCTTGAATTAAGTTAAAAAATATTTTTTTTTAAAATTGAAAAAAAAAATCATGGTACAGCAATGGTACAGTTTAACCTCTTGGCGAAATTTTAAATTTGGCACCGAAGTACAGTCGGTAACAAAAGTGTCCGAACACTAGCAAAAATTCCTACGTAAGAAAAGTACACTTCTTGTTTTGTTAAATAAATCCTTATCGAATCATGTTCTCACACTGACTAAGAACAGGATTTGACAAGGATTTATTTAACAATACCGTATGATGTGTACTTTTTTTACATAGGAATTTTTGCTAGTGTTTGGACACTTTTGTTACCGACTGTAGCTTAGACGTTTCTCCCAAAAATCTTGACATGCATTATTGCGATAGATAATTTAAGTCATCGTTGAAATGAATGAAAAATTTAAAATTAGCCAGTGAGGTCCTGTATTAGCTGTAACTAAAATATTTTAGCAATGCAGTTACTACATTCCTTTATATGGAAAAACAGACAAAGAAAAAAAAGAAGAAAAAATGTCCTGTTGTATTAAATTCTGTTTTCTGCAAAGTTTTATATCAATGCTTAAAAAACAAAAATAGGTAGCGGATTTTATTATTATTATCATTATTATTGCACCATTTTATAATTTATCTCTATATTTAAGGCATGGCTAGAGTTAAAATGGCTTATGTGGTTGCGTAAATAAATTCCTTGGCGAAAAACGTACGAGTTTCTTCATTTCTAAATTTAAAAAACCGCTAAATTGGTCATAGTAAAGATCTATTCTTTTATGTATGTTTTGAATTAAAAAACTAAATCTTTACATAAACTAATATAAATTTTTATCTCGTAAATTTCTTTTTAAAAATTTCTGCGCTTAACCTCTAACTCTATACCAATAGATGTTTAACATAATCATGGTATTCATTACTAAATCTTTTTCGCCTAACGTTAAAATAAAACTAATAATATAAACTAAACTAATTGTATAAACTTAAATAATAATATAAAATAATAATATAAACTAAAATAAAAATAAAAACTAATTTTCGTTTTATCTTTATTAAATTTTACTTAATATTTTAAAAATATCGGTTATTTATAAATGTTTTGCTATTCTAAATACTCTAAACATTTTTTTTCTTCTCTCGAGCATCTCAAAGATACCAATTATTCAATTTTTCTTATTTACATCATTGATCACATTTTAATTTTCCTCAGGAAAGTGACATCAGAGACACAGAAAAAAAGTCATAAGAGAAGCTTTTTCTCCGGTGGCAAATAGAGTACTTTTATAAACCCGACGTTTTTAGCTAATAACTTCGTTAATTAAAATGATAGAAATTTCCAAGAAGTTGAAATACCTTCCTTGAAGCAGTCGGAATACACTGATATATCTCATGACGCGGAGAACCTGCCCTCCGCGAGAACTTGCTGTCAGCGACAGTTACTTTTTTACTTTCTTCTATATGTAATATAGAGAAAGTATTGGATTCGCGAAAATTTTAGATCTCCGTTTTTTGACGGATCTACACGTTTTGGGATGTCCTGAACACGAATTGATAGTTTTTAGAAAATGTCTGTCTGTCTGTCTGTGTGTCTGTCTGTACCATTTTTTTGTGGACGCTGTATCTCACGAACCAATGAATGACATTTAACCAAACTTGGTATTTAGTTGCACCCTGACATGAACTGGTGCTGATTAGATTTGGGGATCAATAGTTCAACAGGTGGCGCTGTAATCGCATTTTATGCAAATTTTTAACATGGCAACATAGGACAAAATTCCGTAGAAATGCGCATAATGAGAGTTATTTTAAACTTGTGATTGTAAAATTAATATGAATTATTGAAAATAGTAGTAGTTAACTAGGAAAAAAATTTTGTGCATGTGGGGGCATCGGTTCCCCCCCCCCTGGGGGGAAAGTATCTCCCCGGGGAAGTAAATTTACAAGATGGGTATCTTTCGAAAGGTCTCGTTGATAATAGTAATAGTTAACTGGAAAAAAAATTTTGTGCATGTGGGGGCATCGGTTCCCCCACCCACCGGGAAGGGGGGGCAAAGTTTCAAGATGGGTATCTTTCGTAAGGTCTCGTCAATACCTTTAAAACGAATGGTTGAACCATAAATCTGTGATAATTTAAAACAAAATTATCGATTTTTTTTTACTTTTAACGAAAAAAAACTTAGAAAAAAAATCGTATTTTTTTTTTTTAAACGAAATTTTACCAAACTTGGTATTTAGTTGGTCCCCGACATAAACTGGTGCTGATTATATTTGGGGATCAATAGCTCAACAGGTGGCGCTGTGATAGCATTTTATCTAAATTTTTAACATGGCAGTTTAGGACAAAAATTCGTATAAATGTGCATAATAAGAGTTATTTTAAACTTGTGATTGTAAAATTTATATGAAATATTGATAATAGTAGTATGTAACTAGGAAAAAAATTTTGTGCATGGGGGGGGCATCGGTTCCCCCCCCACCGGGTGGGGAAGTACCCCCTCGGGGGGGGGAAAGTTTCAAGATGGGTATCTTTCGTAAGGTCTCGTCAATACCTTTAAAACGAATGGCTGAACCATAAATCTGTGATAATTTAAAACAAAGTTATCGATTTTTTTACTTTTAACGAAAAAAAACTTAAGAAAAAAAATCGTATTTTTTTTTTTTTTTTTTTTTTTTTTTAACGAAATTTTACCAAACTTGGAATTTAGTTGGTCCCCGACATAAACTGGTGCTGATTATATTTGGGGATCAATTGCTCAACAGGTGGCGCTGTGATAGCATTTCATCTAAATTTTTAACATGGCAGTATAGAATAAAAATTCGTATAAATGCGCATAATAAGAGTTTTTTACACTTGTGATTGTAAAATTTATATGAATTATTGATAATAGTAGTATGTAACTAGGAAAAAAATTTTGTGCATGGGGGGGCATCGGTTCCCCCCCCCCCGCCACCGGGTGGGGAAGTACCCCCTCGGGGGGGCAAAGCTTCAAGATGGGTATCTTTCGTAAGGTCTCGTTATTTTTTTTTTTTTTTTTTTTTTTTTTTTTTTTTTTTTTTAACGAAATTTTACCAAACTTGGTATTTAGTTGGTCCCCGACATAAACTGGTGCTGATTATATTTGGGGATCAATAGCTCAACAGGTGGCGCTGTGATAGCATTTTATCTAAATTTTTAACATGGCAGTTTAGGACAAAAATTCGTATAAATGTGCATAATAAGAGTTATTTTAAACTTGTGATTGTAAAATTTATATGAATTTGTGATAATAGTAGTATGTAACTAGGAAAAAAATTTTGTGCATGGGGGGCATCGGTTCAACCCCCCATCCGCCACCGGGTGGGGAAGTACCCCTCGGGGGGGCAAAGCTTCAAGATGGGTATCTTTCGTAAGGTCTCGTCAATACCTTTAAAACGAATGGCTGAACCATAAACCTGTGATAATTTAAAACAAAGTTATCGATTTTTTTACTTTTAACGAAAAAAAACTTAAGAAAAAAAATCGTATTTTTTTTTTTTTTTTAACGAAATTTTACCAAACTTGGTATTTAGTTGGTCCCCGACATAAACTGGTGCTAATTATATTTGGGGATCAATAGCTCAACAGGTGGCGCTGTGATAGCATTTTATCTAAATTTTTAACATGGCAGTTTAGGACAAAAATTCGTATAAATGTGCATAATAAGAGTTATTTTAAACTTGTGATTGTAAAATTTATATGAATTATTGATAATAGTAGTATGTAACTAGGAAAAAAATTTTGTGCATGGGGGGGCATCGGTTCCCCCCCGCCACCGGGTGGGGAAGTACCCCCTCGGGGGGGGCAAAGTTTCAAGATGGGTATCTTTCGTAAGGTCTCGTCAATACCTTTAAAACGAATGGCTGAACCATAAATCTGTGATAATTTAAAACAAAGTTATCGATTTTTTTACTTTTAACGAAAAAAAACTTAAGAAATAAAATCGTATTTTTTTTTTTTTTTTTAACGAAATTTTACCAAACTTGGTATTTAGTTGGTCCCCGACATAAACTGGTGCTGATTATATTTGGGGATCAATAGCTCAACAGGTGGCGCTGTGATAGCATTTCATCTAAATTTTTAACATGGCAGTATAGAACAAAAATTCGTATAAATGCGCATAATAAGAGTTTTTTTACACTTGTGATTGTAAAATTTATATGAATTATTGATAATAGTAGTTTGTAACTAGGAAAAAAATTTTGTGCATGGGGGGCATCGGTTCCCCCCCACACACACCGGTTGGGGAAGTACCCCCCCAGGGGGGCAAAGTTTCAAGATGGGTATCTTTCGTAAGGTCTCGTCAATACCTTTAAAACGAATGGCTGAACCATAAATCTGTGATAATTTAAAACAAAGTTATCGATTTTTTTTACTTTTAACGAAAAAAAATTTAAGAAAAAAAATCGTATTTTTTTTTTTTTTTTTTTTTTTTTTTTAACGAAATTTTAACAAACTTGGTATTTAGTTGGTCCCCGACATAAACTGGTGCTGATTATATTTGGGGATCAATAGCTCAACAGGTGGCGCTGTGATAGCATTTCATCTAAATTTTTAACATGGCAGTATAGAACAAAAATTCGTATAAATGCGCATAATAAGAGTTTTTTTACACTTGTGATTGTAAAATTAATATGAATTATTGAGAATACTAGTACGCAACTAGGAAAAAATTTTGTGCATGGGGGGGCATCGCTTCGGGGTAAATTTTGAAGATGGGTATCATTCGAAAGATCTCGTCAATACCTTTAAAACGAATGGTTGAACTATAAATCTGTGATAATTTAAAACAAAGTTATCGATTTTTTTTACTTAAAAAAAAAAAAAAAAAAAAAAATTAGAAAAAAATTCATAATTTTTTTTTTTTTTTTCATATTGTTATGATTGAATATGTATTACTTTTAACAAAAAAAAAAAAAAAAAAAAAAAACTGAGAAAAAAAAATCGTATTTTTTTTTTTTTAACGAAATTTTACCAAACTTGGTATTTAGTTGGTCTCCGACATAATCTGGTGCTGATTATTTTTGGGGATCAATAGCTCAACAGGTGGCGCTGTGATAGCATTTCATCTAAATTTTTAACATGGCAGTATAGAACAAAAATTCGTATAAATGCGCATAATAAGAGTTTTTTTACACTTGTGATTGTAAAATTAATATGAATTATTGAGAATACTAGTACGTAACTATGAAAAAATTTTGTGCATGGGGTGGGGGGGGGCATCGCTTCGGGGTAAATTTTGAAGATGGGTATCATTCGAAAGATCTCGTCAATACCTTTAAAACGAATGGTTGATCTATAAATCTGTGATAATTTAAACCAAGTTATCGATTTTTTTTTAATTTTAACAAAAAAAAAAAAAAAAAAAAAATTAGAAAAAAATGCTTAATTTTTTTTTTTTTTTTTTTTTTTTTTTTTATTGTTACTGATTGAATATGTATTACTTTTAACAAAAAAAAAAAACTGAGAAAAAAAATCGTATTTTTTTTTTTTTTTTTTTCTAAATATTGTTACTGATTGAATATGTATAGGAAAATATAGAAGAAAGTCTTGTGTTGGCCACAACATACTAGTTTTTAATATATAGAGATTGCTAAGAAAATAAATATTAAAAGGAGACTTAGCGGTAGATAACAAAACATAAAAAAAGAAAACCATCAACATCTTGCGCGCCAAACGAAATTATAAAATAGTAATGAATGAATATATAGTAGACTACTAAAAGTATAGTATGTATTAAAGTATTGCTATTTTATAAATTCTTTTGGCGTGCACGACGTTAATAATTTTTACTTTCTTCTATATTCAATAGAAGAAAGTATTGGGTTCGTAAAAGTTTTCGACCTAGGGTTTTTGATGGAATTACACGTTTTGAGAGCTGTAGAACACGATTTGACCATTTTTAGAAAATGTCTGTCTGCCCGTCTGTCTGTCTGTCAGTCTGTCTGTGTGTGTATGACAAAATTTTGTGGCAACTGTATCTCAGGAACTACTGCACATAATTCCATACAAATTGGTATGTAGTTGCAAATTGACATAAATTAGTGCCTATCAACTTTTGGTAAAAACTGTCTTACAGGCTGCGTTGCCATCCCACTTTGTCTAAATTTTTAACATGGTGATATAGGACAAAATTTTGTATAACTATGCATAAAGAGAATTATTTTTTAGTAATCATTATGAAATTCACAAGAATTATTTACAATAAAGATAGTCAACTGGGAAAATTTTTTTGTATGCGTAGGAGCCTGGTCAACCCCCCTGGGGGGGAAGTCCCCCCTCGAGAGGAGTAAATTTTCAAGATGGGTATCTTTCGAAAGGTCTCGTCAATACCTTTAAAACGAATGGTTGAACTATAAATCTGTGATAATTTAAAACAAAATTATCAATTTTTTTTACTTTTTACGAAAAAAAAAAAAAAAAAAAAACTTGGAAAAAAAAATCGTAATATATAAAAAAAAAAAAAAAAAAAAAAAATTAAACAAAATTTAACCAAACTTGATATTTAGTTGACCCCTGACGTAAACTGGTGCTGATTAGATTTGGGGATCAATCGCATAACAGGAGGCGCTGTGATCGCATTTTTCTGAATTTTTAACATGGCAGTATAGGACAAAATTTCGTATAAATGTACATAATGAGAGTTATTCTTAACCTGTGATTGTAAAATTAATACGAATTATTAATAATAGTAGTAGTTAATTAGGAAAAAAAATTGTGCATTTGGGGGCATCGCTTTACCCCCTGGGGGGAAGTACCCCACAGGATGGGGTAAATTTCCAAGATGGGTATCTTTCGAAAGGTCTCGTCAATACCTTTAAAACGAATGGTTGAACTATAAATATGTGATAATTTTAAACAAAGTTATTGATTTTTTTTACTTTTAACAAAAAAAAAAAAAAAAAAAAAACCTTGGAATTTTTTTTTTTTTTTTTTCAATATTGTTACTGAGTGAATTTGTATTGGAAAATATAGAAGAAAGTCTTGTGGTGGCCACAACATACTAGTTTTCCTGCGTTTTTCAATGTTTTTCATTGTTTACATAGAAATTTTGAATTTCTATATTTATTATTTTAATGTTTGTACTTAAAAAATATGGATCGAGTTTCGAGTACTGGGAGAAATTAGTTTTATTTATTTGATAGCTTAAAAATGGAAACTTATAAGTTATCACTCTTGAAATAGAAATGTTTGAGAATAGGAAAAAGCATTTTGGATAATTTCCATCCCCAGTGTAATAACACCAATTTTCATCTTTCCAATAAAACAATACAGATTTTGTATTGATAACGTTATACACCAATTTTCATCTTCCAAATAAATCAATACAGATTTGCAAGTGAGAATGCTTCCCAAAATAAAAGGTATTTTTTCCAAATACCTTTTAATTCATTTTTATCAATACACTTTTTGAGAAGCTAATAAACTCAGAATTATGAATTATCGGGTTTTTCGGAAAGTAATTTCGTTTTTCTCAGTAGAGGACTTAATTGTATTTTTTTTCACACCATCTTCACAATTCAGCTGCAATACCATTATATATTGTGACAGCTGATATAGCAAGGCCTGCTTGTAAAAAGGTCCTTTTATTCTGCTCAATAGTTTTTGATTGGTGCCCTATCAAATAAAGAAAATCGGAAGTGATATTTTCAGCATATTTTGTCTTTTCTATCAAAAAGGCAAAAAATACTGTTTAAACAAGGAGAAAAGTATACGATGTGTATACAGAAAATTTTTTTAAAGAATTCCAGTGTAAAAACTGGTTTATCAAATTTTGTTCCGGCAATTTTGACGTTGAAGATGCATCAAGTTCTGGAAAAACAGTTTATGCTAAGGAAGACAAAATAAAGTATTGATTTTTATGAAAACTGCCAAATAACAACTCGTGAGATCGCTAAGAAACCGGTCAAAGTAGAGAATATTATATTCTCTACTTTGACCGGTTATTCAATAAAATATTTATACAATATAAGAAAATCGTCTTTCATTTTCAAAGGAAAGAACGAAATTATTTTCCGAACAACCCAATATTAAAAAAGTTTAGTATGTCATAAGTTTCTTGTCCAAACTTTAAAATTTTACTTTAAGCTATTAGACACTTTTTTTAATTCATCTTTCATAAAATTAAACTTGGCATTAGTTTATTCATTTTTTCCCCCTTTATTCATGTTAATGGCGTATATGCCTCTTTATCTAACTTTAATTGATTGAGAAGCCAACTGATGAAAATAGATAGACTTTAGAGAATTTTCATTATTTAAATTTTCAGCATTCATTATTTTAAAATTGGTTTTAACGTAGTAAAGAATTTTAGACTTTAAACGATTATCTTAAATAGTAGATAAGCTGATCAAAAAGATATGACAGTTTTTAAACTCTTAATTTACTTTAGAGCACTTTATAATGCGATCATACTGCCAAATAAATTTACTTTAATGCCACAACAGTGAACACAATTTTTTAACACTAGATATTTTACTTTAAAGAGAATTAAAATTGACAATGTCGTTCTACATAAAAACAAAACAAAACAAAAAAAATATTTTTTTCTTTTCTTCTTAAATTTGCTGAAAATAACATTTTAAAAACTTCAAAATCAATTTGAGAAAAACAACTTAAGCTTCTAATATTATTGATTTATTTATTATTATAATATTCAGTGTTGTCATGATTAAAAGTGAGACAGTTAAAAAACTTTTTTTTAATTAATTAATTAATTATTTTATTTATTTTAATTGATAATTAGTCGAGTAAATTAAACAATCGAAACTTATTCTCGTCGAATATTACATTAGCGGGTTACAGTATTCTGCGACTGTAAATGCGTTTATTTATTTATTTATTTATTTTTCAAAAGCTATCAAAATGTAAAATTTTATTTTATTTATTTTTTATTTATTTTTTTTTTTTTTTTAGAATTAATAAGTAGTCATTACCGGCAAAAACTTTTTAAACAAGCACTAAATACAAAAATTCATTTGAATAGCATGATGTAAAAACTTTCTAAATGTATTTGCCCGTTAACGCGTTTAAACTTCAACTTTTAAACTTTGCTTTAAATATTAAATAATTACAAGATAAAAAGATGTTTTTATATACCATGTTTTTAAATTTTCTGTTCAATCATATAAACGCTACCGAAGGCAGCGGGAACCCGGAGCAATTGGATAAATTTTTAAAAAAATTCATTGCTCTCGTGTTTTGAGCTATTATAAAAGTTTCAAATGTCTAGCTAGTTGGGAAGTTAGTGAAAAATCGATTGCAAGCTTTGTACTGGTAACGCTGCCGAAGGCAGCAGGAACCCGAAACATTTGGCTAAAGGTATTAAAAAAATGCATTTTAACCGTATTTCTGAACTATTCTGAAAGTTTCAAATGTCTAGCTAGTGAGGAAGTTAGTTAAATAAATTTTCTGTTGAATCATATAAACGCTGCTGAAGGCAGTAGGGACCTGAAACAGTTGACTAAAACTATAAAAAAAAAAAAAAATATGTATTGTCACTGCATTCTGAGCTATCCTGAAAGTTTCAAATGTCTAGCTAGTCGAGAAGTTACGGCAAAATCGATTGCAATCTTTGTACTGATAACGCTGCCGAAGGCAGCAGGAACCCGAAACATTTGACTAAAGGTATTAAAAAAATGCATTTTAACCGTATTCTGAACTATTCTGAAAGTTTCAAATGTCTAGCTAGTCGGGAAGTTTGTTAAATAAATTTTCGTTCGAATCATATAAACGCTGCCGAAGGCAGTAGGGACCTGAATCAGTTGAGTAAAAGTATAAAAAAAATGTATTGTCACTGTATTCTGAGCTATCCTGAAGTTTTCAAATGTCAAGCTAGTCGAGAAGTTAGTGAAAAATCGATTACAAGCTTTGTACTGGTAACGCTCCCGAAGGCAGCAGGAACCCGGAGTAGTTCGTTAAAATTATTTAAAAAATGCATTTTCACCGTGTTCTGAACTATTCTGAAAGTTTCCCATGTCTAGCTAGTCGGGAAGTTAGTTAAATAAATTTTCTGTTGAATCATATAAACGCTGCCGAAGGCAGTGGGGACCTGAAACAGTTGACTAAAAGTAATAAAAAAATGTATTGTTACCGGTTTTTGAGCTATCCTGAAAGTTTCAAATGTCTAGCTAGTCGGAAAGTTAGGAAAAAATCGATTGCAATCTTTGTACTGATAACGCTGCCGAAGGAGCGGGAACTCGAAACAGTTGGCTAAAGGTATTAAAAATATGCATTTTAACCTTATTCTGAACTATTCTGGAAGTTTCAAATGTCTAGCTAGTCGGGAAGTTAGTTAAATAAATTTTCTGCCGAATCATATAAACGCTGCCGAAGGCAGCGGAACTTGAAGCAGTTGACTAAAATTATTAGAAAAATGTATTGTCACCGTGTTGTGAGCTGTCCTGAAAATTTCAAATATCTAGCTAGTCGGGAAGTTAGTTAAAATCGATTGCAAGATTTGTCCCTGACAAACACACAAACACACAAGAATCGAAGTTAATAAAAACATGGTAAAATATAAAATATAATTGAAAGTGCCCTTCGAGAAATTATGCCTTACAAACTGAAATATGAGGGTTAGTCGAAAAGTTAGTTGCATTGATTAAGAAAACAAAACAAGATCTAAAAGGCAATTTTTTACTTTCTTCTATATTCAATACAAGAAAGTATTGGATTCGTAAAAATTTTCGACCTCGGGTTTTTGATGGATTTACACGTTTTGAGAGCTGTAGAACACGATTTGACCATTTTTAGAAAATGGCTGTCTGTCTGTCTGTCTGTTTGTGTGTGTGTGTGTGTGACAAAATTTTGTGGCAACTGTATCTCAGAAACTACTGCACAGATTTTCATATAAGTTGGTATGTAGTTGCACCTTGACATAAATTAGTGCCTATCAACTTTTGGTGAAAATTGTCTCACAGATTGCGCTGCCATCCCGCTTTTTCTAAACTTTTAACGTGGTGATATAGTACGAAATTTTGTATAAATTTCCGTAAAGAGAATTATTTTTTAGTAATCATTATGAAATTTACAAGAATTATTTATAATAGAGATAGTCAACTGGGAAAAAATTTTTGTATGTGTAGGAGCCTCGCGACCACCCCTGGGGGGGGGGGGAAGTCCTCCCTCGAGGGGAGTAAATTTTCAAGATGGGTATCTTTCGAAAGGTCTCGTCAATACCTTTAAAACGAATGGTTGAACTATAAATCTGTGATAATTTAAAACAAAGTTATCGATTTTTTTTACTTTTAATTAAAAAAAAAACTTAGAAAAAAAAATTGTATTTTTTTTTTTTTTTTTTTTTTTAACGAAATTTAACCAAACTTGGTATTTAGTTCGCCCTTGACATAAACTGGTGCTGATTAGATTTGGGGATCAATCGCTCAACAGGTGGCGCTGTGATCGTATTTTTTCAAAATTTTTAGCATGGCAGTATAGGACAAAATTTCGTATAAATGTACATAATAAGAGTTATTCTTAAACTGTGATTGTAAAATTAATATAAATTATTGATAGTAGTAGTAGTTATATAGGAGAAAAAATTGTGCATGTGGGGGCATCGCTTACCCCCCAGGAGTCGGTAAATTTTCAAGATGGGTATCTTTCGAAAGGTCTCGTCAATACCTTGAAAACGAATGGTTGAACTATAAATATGTGATAATTTAAAAAAAAGTCATTGTTTTTTTTTTTTGTTTGTTTTTTTTTTACTTTTAACGAAAAAAAACTGAAAAAAGTTTTTTTTTTTTTTTTTTTTTTTAAATTGTCACTGATTGAATTTGTATAGGAAAATATAGAAAAAAGTCTTGTGGTGGCCACAACATACTAGTTTTTTCTTTTAATTCTAAAATTTCAAGCCAAGTTTACTTTTTCACATAATTACTACAGTTTTTTAAATATTTATTGAGGTGTAGCACAGGTTTTCAAAGCCTTCTGCAAATAAATCGTGCCGTGAATTTTAAAAATCCGAAAAATAAAAATTTATTTTTACTTATTGACATTTTGGTAGTTTGAAGCATACTATCAGCAATGAACAACAGCAAAAGGATCAGTGCTCCTAAATAAACTAGGGTGTATTAAACAGCCGACATAATTGTAGAAATTTAGAGGGATTAGTCAATAGAAAATTGGAAAAAGTTACTAATTCTGTGAGGTCGAGACTTTAGTAGGTCACCACGGTTTTTTTTTTTTTTTTTTTTTTTTTTCTTTAATTATACTGAATCCAGCGACTAAAATGTTAGGAAAGCTAAAAATACTTCGGCGCTAGTAGTAGGCGAAATTTTAGGATGGAATAGTTTTGCGTCAGCATAGCGCTGCAACGAAGAAAGTAAGTTGCGGAGTGTGAGTGAATACGAAGAGGTTTGAAAGTTTTATTAATTGAAGAGATTGGAGCTGATGGAGACTAAGTATAAATGTGAATGTATTTTTGGTGTAGAGGTGTGTGGAGTAGAATAGAATTGTTCTTAGGCGATCATTTAGTGATTAAGGTAGGCATACTATTGTAACAATCGCAGCTATCGTACATCACAAGTCGGATCGTACACTCCGCAGCAAAAGTATCCGAGCACTAGCAATAATCCCTTTCTAAAAAAAGTACACTTAATACTGCTTTGTTAAATAAATCCTTGTCGAATCATGTTCTTAGACAGACTAAGTATATGACTCAACAAGGATTTATTTAACGAATGCTAGTGCTCGGATACTTTTGTTGCGGAGTGTACTATCCGACTTGTGATCTACGATAGCTGCGATTGTTACAATAGTATGCCTCCCTAAGTTTCTTAGCTCGGCGAATGTCGTGGTGGTTTTGAAAGAGTTGAATTACAGTGGAGAGTTTGGTGCAAATAGGGAATCCTACCACCTTAGTCCAAAGTAAAAAGTGTTGTGGTTCATCGAGAGCAGCCTTCAGCCTATTATAATATCTGCAGCTGGTGAGATCTTTTCTTCATTTGAGCCGCTCAGTGCACACATCGATTAACTCCATAAAACAAAAAGTTGAGAAACGCGATGATGTAATGTATATTGTTTTTTAAAATTCCTCTGATAATATGAATTCAAATATATAATGTAGAATGCATAATTGCAGATATAGCTTTCATCTAACGGTGTATAAAATTAATAAGAAAGAATAGCCAACAAACAATCGTCAGTAATGTTACAGTTTTTATGTGACTGGTGGAGTTAATCGATTTGGCAACTGAAAAAAGTAATAAAGTTAAATTAAGTCTTTACATTTTTAAGTTTTTTATTACAGAAAAAGTTAGTTATTATACATTTTTATCACAGCTTTTCCATAAGAATGTATGTTGTCAGTTCTGTTATATTATAATTTTTGTAATTAATTCATAGCAGTTTTATGTCAGCGGCATTATTCTTTGGGATGATTCAGCAATATTATAAATAATGTCTTCTTCATCAGCTGTATGCGAGGATTCGTCATTTCGATTTGTTGACAAGTTCTTATAGTAATCGTGTTTAACAGGAGGAATGAATTTTAGCAGGTCCATCATGTCTCTCCATTTTTCATGATAAAAAAATAATCATGATAAAAAATAATCATGATAAAAAAATCTAATGATTTGATTTAAATACGATTTTCTGTAAATTTCTGTAAAATAGAGATCCAAAAATATGGTATTTTTATTTTAGCAGTATAATTTAAAAGAAAAAAATATATTACTTTTACTACAGGTAAAGTCTACTGTAAACGTTGTTCTTTTTATCTGTTTACCGATGCGATTTTGTTACGAATATTATTGAGAGGGAGAGAGCATCTTCCGCTGTTTAAAAACAAATAAGCGTCGATGCACGGCCAGAACAGATACAGCGTTACCGAAACGATTTACATTAGAGTATGGAGTTAATCGAAATGGCTTCTGAAATAAATTACTTATTATTCAATGGCCAAAAAAAATTTGCCATTTAACGGTGCTAATCTTTATTATTCCGGAAAGTTATTATAAATACAAAAAGTTATGATTATACCAAGTGCTTTGACATAAAATTTAAGATTTTTCAAAAAGTGGAGTTAGTCGATGTGTGCACTGAACGGCTCATTTATCTAAGTTATTTTCTTAAGCTGTTAAAAATTTGATATTGAGTTTGGCCCAAGTATCCTCCCTGCACTTAAATTCTAATAAAACTTTATTTGTATTTCAATTGGAGTCTCGCTATTTCTACTTAGACATTTAAGTTAAGATGGGTCTGCGTCAACGCAAATCTCACAGTTCTTAACTTTTAAAATACTAGCAGAGAATGTCGATTTAAAAACTTCACGAATTTAGCCGCAGGCCTCAAAATGTTTCAAAACAGGCAGCGGTTGGTCATCTCTCATACACAGTATTTTTTTTTATCAGTTTATAAATATTCTATAAATCAATAAAAAACATTTTAGAATTTTTTCTACTTTATATTTTCTATACTAAAAAAAATAATAAAAACTTTTTAATGATAATATTAGCTGAAATTCATAATAGCATATACTTAAGCATATGTTTTCGTAATGATTTTAATATGAAAAGAGATATTATAAAGTAGTCAAAACAGAAGACTTAAAAAAAAAAAGAAAAAAAAAAAAAAACTCGTTTCTCAGAATTCCATTTATTAAAGAATCTAAGAATTATTTTCTATAAATAAATTCATCTATTGTTCTTCATAAATCCTGTTTCCTTCGAAGTACCAAACATAATTTCTTACGTATATAACATATTTTTTTTTTCTAAATTACTTACAGCGTTACAAGCATATTATTACGAAATATTATGCGGAAAAAATTTCCTCTTTTGAATTTCAATCAACTTCAACTATCATTTTTCATGATTTAAAAGACAGTATAATTAGATGCCGAGAAGAAAACACACTTCTATTCATCATGATAAAATGTCAAAAAAAAAATATCCTTTTTAAAAGAGAATTTAGCCTGTTGTTCTATTTTAAGATTATTAATAATATAGTAATCATTTTTTCCAGATAATGATCTGAACGTTGAAATCAAAACAGATACATCACAAATAGTTCAGAATTTTTAGTTTTCGATCACTTACGGATATCGCATGATTTTTTTTTTTCTTTTTCATCTTTTTCTAACTATTTATGCAATGTTTGCATTTTGATAGATTTACATATTTATTGGTAAGCTCGAGCAGTAATATGACTACTTTTAGTGCATTTACTGTCAATGTGTTACAAATGTATTGTGGACACTGGAACTCAAGATCTAATCTACGAAATTGTATGCAACTTTATTATTCCTAGAAATATTTACTTAATTGTTCATCAGTGGCGCTTAGTGGTGTTTTCCTTCTTTACAACATTTCGATAGCTATATGTCAGCACTAAATTATACAAAACTTGAAACATCATATTCAAGACAGTTAATACAAAATAAATAAATAAATAAATAAATCTGATTTTGTTTTAATTGAATTAAATAAGCAATACGATTTCTGCTATGATTATGTTTTTAACACTTTCCAACAAGGTTGAAAACTATTTATGACTTCGGTTTGTCTGTCTGTCTGTCCGCGTTCTAACTCCCGTAAATATTTATGGAATTTCTTGAAACTGATATATGTTATTTAAGTTCACTATCGGACGCTCCCTATTGAAAATAGAGTTTATACCTCTAATGGTTTGTGTACAGGGACACCCGAAAGTATTTCAAAGCATTGCGTTCTATGAGATGTATTTCTATAAACCATATTTTCTTACCTTTACTGTAGACATATCTTAATGAAATTGAAATATGTTATTCAAGTTCACTATCGGACGTTCCATATTGAAAATGGAGTTTATACCTCAAATGGTTTGGGTACAGGGACACTCAAAAGTATTTCAAAGCATTGCGTTCTATGAGAGATATTTCTATAAATCAAATTTTAATAACTTTACTTTTCACTAAGTTTTAGGAAATTGAAATATATATATTTTTTTGTGTGTGTGTGTGCACAAAAGAATGCTTTCCATAGAATATAGCAGGATTAGCATTAGATTTACAGGGTGTCACAAAAATATCCAGTTATATTAAGAGGTATTAATAAAAAATTGCTAGAATTGTACTTTCGTTTACATTAAGCGTTTTTAACACTTTTTAGCATTTTTTAAGTGTGAATATGATTTCCGTTTTGTGTATCTGCATGTCCATCTCTCTGTCTGCCTGTCTGTCTGCCCGAGCTCTAACTCCCGTAAATATTTATGGAATTTCTTGAAATTGATATATGTTATTGAAGTTCACTATCAGATGTTCCCTATTGAAAATGGAGCTTATACCTCTACTGGTTTGTGTACAGGGACACCCGAAAGTATTTCAAAGCATTGTGTTCTATGAGATTTACCTTTTCTCTAAGGTATCTCTAAACCATATTTTCATACCTTTCCTGTAGACATATCCTAATGAAATTGAAATATGTTATTTAAATTCCCTATTGGATGTGGCCTGTATAAAATGGAGGAAATATCACCACCGATTTACATACAGGGACACTCAAAAGCATTCCAAACCATTGCGTTCTATGAGAGATATTTCTATAAATCAAATTTTAATAACTTTACTTTCCACGACGTTTTAGGAAATTGAAGGATGTTATTTAAATGCACAAAAAAATTCTTTGCATAGAATGTAGCAAGATTAGCATTAGATTTACAGGGTGACACAAAATTATCCATTTATATTAAGAGTTATTAATAAAAAATAAATTGCTACAATTGTATTTTCGTTGACATTAAGCGTTTTTAACACTTTCTAACATTTTTAAGTGTGAATATAATTTCAGTTTGTATAGCTATCCATCCATCTGTCTATCTGTTTGCCCGCACTCTAACTCTTGTAAATATTTATGGGATTTCTCGAAACTGATATATTTTACTGAAGTTCACTGTCGGATGTTCCCTATTGAAAATGGAGTGACTATCTCTACTGGTTTGTGTACAGGGACACCCAAAAGCATTCGAAAGCATTGTGTTCTATGAGTGTTATTTTTACAAATATTTTCCATAGAGAATGTTCCCCATTAAAAATGACATTAATAGGTCCTGTAGAACTAGTTTGTTTACAGGGACTACAACAATAACAACAACAACAAATGCCAATGCATTACGTTTTAGGACAGAATTTTTTTTAAAGTTATATTTAAAAGTCTTTCTACTGAAAAAATTATCAGAATATTGAAATGTATTGTTTATATTCTGAAATAATGTTTTGTATAGACTATGATATGACTAACTTTCTGATTTACAGGGATATTACTAGAATATTCTGAGAGATGAAAAGCTGTAATTATAATCTAATGGCTGCATTTTCTTTTGCGTTAACTCTTTTTAACATTTTCCAAAATGCCTAAGACTAATTTTAAAACCAATTAGTCTAGCTGTATATTTTTCAGTCCTTCTGTCTGTTGTGTGATAACGTAGGGAAAGAATATTAAAAGTTATTTGATACAACAATTACGTACAGTTGGAAAGTGATACTAATCAATGCGTACTGCATGATTTTTCTTTCTTGTTTATTATGAACGCCAGTGTTGTTTCTAAATGAATGTCTAATACCCACATTCAAAATACCAAAAATATCACTTATAATCATTTTTGAAATCTAGTAGCATTCAATTATATTTTTGTTACTTTGCGACAATAATACTTTTAGCATTATTGAAACAATCGTGATTTCACACTAATTGATTATTCTAGTAATAACACATGCTCTGCATGAAAATTGGCCCCAACAGCATTTCTGCGAATTCTTGTGTAAAACGACCTCCTGAATTCGAATGTTCCCTTAGGAATTTGAATTCCCTTTTTGCTCTACCACCCACCATTCTTTAGGGACTCGCCCCTAATTTTATCACTTTTCTGTAGTTTTATGGCTATAAATTACATTTGTAGAGGAGGAAAGAATTATTGTAACTCTCAAATATCTTCTGAGGGACTACAGAGTTGGTAAATTTTAAAACATGAACATTTGTAGCAAGGAGAAAATTTAGGGAAGATTCGCCACTGAAATTATATATATATATATATATACATATTTGTTTTGTTTTTAAGAGTTAAAATAATTTTTTCCATTCTCTAAATCAAATTCATGGCCATAAAATTACCGAACAGTGATAAAAATTGGGGGAAGGGGTGGTGTGAACGAGTTCACACATGTTGTTAACTTTAAATTTAATTTTAATTAAAACAAAAAAACTGAATAATAAATTAGTGCATTTTTACATTAAAAAAAAGAAAAAAGAAAAGTTTAATTGGATTTCAAATTACATATTGTATTAAGAAATTTTGTTTATCCACTGGGTAGCGTTATCAGAGATTTCGACAAAAACTCGAACGAGTTCACACATGTTGTTAACTATATTAAAAACACTTTAAACACACGTAAAATTAAATTTTATTTAAAAGATGTTAAAAAAATTTATCCGAAGCTTTTTGTTTTAATAGTAAAGCATCATCAGGGATTTTTATTATTCGTTTCCAATGAGCAGTTTTTAACAAGTGTGTTTAAAATGTTTTTAATACAATTAACAAATGACACCTGTTCAATTTAACTCTTTTTTAGAGATTATTTACATGTTGTGAACCTTAAATTTAATTTTAATTAAAACAAAAACTGAATAATAAATTAATGCATTTTTACATTTAAAAAAAAAAAAAAAGATTAATTGTATTTCAAATTAGATATTGTATTATTCAAATAATTTGTTCTCAGGCATTTGAGGAAATGACTGTTTTTAAATGTCATCAGAAATCCCATAATTTTAATGATACACCCGGCATACACAATGTCAACATGAAATATGTTAACAGACATTATTCATAGACCTAAATTTTATTCGTTTTATAACTGAGAATCTAAAATCATAAATAAAAATGTTCATATTGTTTTGAATATAAATGTACTTCCTTTTAATAATAAGATTAAAAGAAAAAAATATTAAAAAAAGAAAGAAAGAAAATGTAACGTAAAATTCTGACATTAAATATAGATATGAAAAGTGTTTTCAAATATTTCTAAACAAGAAAACTCATTGTCAGAATTAATGTGGATTTATAGCGGAAGTAATAATTCATTTGAAATTGCGCAATAATAATCATTTTTAGATTTGCACCTGCTTTCCAGTCGACTCTTAGGCTCTTGGCAAAAGCCGGCCAGAAGCAGGGTACTTTTTAAACCGTCTTTAAAAATTCAAAAATTTAATATTAGTTTATGCCTGGGAACAAAGAATTGAAATTGGCATGCATTTGGCGAGAAACACTGATAATGGAGACAGATGGCTTCCCTGCTTGGCGGACTACTCCGTGAGACTAAAACGAAAAACCCCACTTTCGACCTCTTGGAGTTGTTGTAACAAGACGTATTTTAGATAAGCTCCCTCTCTCTCTCCCTTGCTCCTCGAATTTAGGAATTTATTCCTGAACTTATTTTTAGTATGAACCTGAAATTCTATAATGTAACATTTTTGAGCAAATAAAATAAAAACTGTATTTAGTTTGAATACTTCTGATTTTTTTTTTTTTTTTTTTTTCCAGTCCCCTGCGGACAATGCAGTGACGAACACGGTTTTCAACACGAACTATACTCTGTACTTGACGAAGATCTACGCTACAGAAAACTTGGTGCTCATGTCCAGTTTCGGTGATGCTACAAGAGAGAGAGGGAGGCTGATAAGATTAATAACATCGATGATCATTCAGTTGCAAACTTTATCTTCAATTTGGTGAACATTCACGTAAATAGTTGCGGTAATATCTAACGGATTGAAGTATCACGTCTACGGAGATGACTGACTTTTACCCTCCTATGAGGCTGTTGAAGTATGAGTCTCAAAAGCTGCGCTTCTTTTAAAAATGCTGATAGCTGCTCCTGCGTACATGAGTGTTTATGTTCCTCTTCTGAGATCTTCTGCTTTGGAGAATACTGATGCCTTCATCTCCTTCCAGTGTTTTCTTCAGCGGCCAGGATATCGGGTATCAACTTACATATTTTTGCTATTCATAACATTTTACAGTTATAGTGAACATTAATACTTGCGAAACTATGACAGGACGATTTCTTTTTTCTCATTCGCGTCAAATTGACATATTTTAGTGATAGAGTGTTCTGCGCGCATGATTCTTGATATTGAACAATAATACAAGAAAAAGAAAGTTTGCTCATCCACCCCGTAGCATTATCAAAGATTTCGACAAAAACTCGAACGAGTTCACACATGTTGTTAACTTTAAATTTAATTTTAATTAAAACAAAAAACTGAATAATAAATTAATGCATTTTTACATTTACAAAAAAAAAAAAAAAAAAGATTAATTGGAATAATACAAATTATATATTGTATTATTCAAATAATCTGTTCTCAGGCATTTCAGGAAATAACTGTTTTTAAATGTCATCAGAAATCACACAATTTTAATGATACACTCGGCATACACAATGTCAACATGAAATGTTAACAGACATTATTCATAGATCTAAATTTTGTTCATTTTATAACTGAGAATCTAAAATCATAAATAAAAATGTTCATATTATTTTGAATATAAATGTACTTCCTTTAATAAGATAAAAAAAAATAATAAGAAGAAGAAGAAACAAAGAAAATGTGACGTAAAATTCTGACATTAAATATAGGTATGAAAAGTGTTCTCAAACATTTCTAAACAAGAAAACTCATTGTCAGAATTAATGTGGATTTATAGCTGAAGTAATAATTCATTTGAAATTGCGCAATAATAATCATTTTTAGATTTGCACCTGCTTTCCAGTCGACTCGTAGGCGCCTGGCAAAAGCAGGCCAAAGGCAGGGTTAATGCTTTTTAAACCGTCTTTCAAAATTCAAAAATTTAACATTAATTTATGCCTGTGAACAAAGGATTGAAATTGGCATGTATTTGGCGAGAAACACTGATAACGGAGGCAGATGGTTTCCCTGCTTGGCGGACTACTCCGTGAGAGTAAAACGAAAAACCCCACTTTCGACCTCTTGAAATTGTTGTAACAAGCCGTATTTTAGATACCCCCCCCCCCCCCCCCCCAGGGCCTGACTATCACACGGGCACCTGGGGCTTGTGCCCTGGGCACGAAATTTCTGAGGTGCAAAAAATTTTACTAATAGTTAAAATGTATGGTCTTAATTTTTCTTTTCCTTTTTTGTTTTCTCACACAACTGTGTTTCACTTACATGAATAAATTTTTAAAATAAAGTCTGTCGTTAGGTTGACTGGGGGTAATTTTATTTGTCTTTAGATCCCAAAACGGAGGCAGATAATTTTTTTGACCAAATAACTCTTTTCGGTCTTTTTTCGCCAACTGTAAACTGTAGTGGAGGGGGGGGGGGGACGAAACATTTAAAAGAGGCCCTGGGCACAAAAAGTTGTTAGTCGGGCCCTGCCCCCCCCCCCTCTCACTCTCTCCCTCGCTCCTCGAATTTAGGAATTTATTCTGAACTTATTTTTAGTACGAACCTGAAATTCTATAATGTGACTTTTTTGAGAAAATATAATAAAGATTGTATTTAGTTTGAATACTTCTGATTTATTTATTTTTATTATTTTTATTTTTTTTTTTTCAGTCACCTGCGGGCAATGCAATGACGAACACGGTTTTCAACACGAACTATACTCTGTACTTGATGGACATCTACGTTACAGGTGGCGTCCCGAGAAAACGGTGGATGATTGGGCAAAATGGGTGTCATATTTGGAATCAATTGTTCATTTTACATAAGAATCAGCAAAAATGGTATCAGGGCTCGATTTTATTTAGTTTTTTTTTCAGCGCAGTGTATTTAGTTGTAATGAGGGATTAAATAATTTTTTTTAAATCATTTAATAGTAGGATGACCATATGTCCTCCAAATTCCAGGATAGTCCTTATTTTTAAATAGTTCTTTTTCTTAAACTCTTCTGTTGTTTAATAGTTCTTTTTCTTGCTACAGTTTTGAAAAACTGTAGCAAGGAAAATATGTATGCTAAATATTATAATTTTGATTCTCTCACATACTTGCATAGAATAAAAAATGCCTACGTAATCGATTATTATTATTTTTTTTTAATGATATTTTGTTATGAAGGTAATCTAATATGTTCACCATAATTAATACAGATTCAGGTTGCAATCACCATGTTAAATATACAAAATAAATACTACTTTAAATAAACTTTAAAAAAAAAAAAATCCCAAATCAATGCATGAAAAAATTTAAAATTCATTAAGTAAAATTTTCGGTTCCTCTGTATGTCTACCCTAATTATAGGTTTTTTTTTTCTGTCTTTAAAAACCAAAGTGTTAATTGCATAGAATGAATTCTATTCTAAAGATACAGAAAAAAGCTTTATTTAAAGTATATCGAGTACATAAAAAGCCATCATTTGAAATTTTTTTAGACATACTAATAAAGAAATTCGTCCTAAATTTCCCACTCTTTTTTTTTCACTCCCTCTTCTGAAAAATGTAAGAATGATTTTATTTTTCTTTTGTTCTTATCTAATTAAATGGAATTTAAATTTATATATATATATATATAAAAGTATGTAAAAAAATCAAAATAAAAGTGTAGAACTTGTCTTCAAAATTTTGTTTATTTGTACATTAACTTTCATCCATTAGTTCACAATAAGATGCAAAAAAATAAATAAATAAATAAAAATCAAATTAGGTAATAAAAGAAGGTTCTAAAATACTTAAAAAAAAAAAAAAAAAAAAAAAAAAAAAGGAAAGAAAAGACTTTAAGGTAAATTGCGCGTTTCGCTATAGGGAAAAAGTTCTGAATAAAAAAAAGTCACATAGTGCACTTTCTCTTTCAGGTAGAATGTTTAATCAATTAATGTATTTAAAAGTAAATGGGTCATGTCTGAAATAAAAATTTTAACGTTTGCATTAATATAATAACTAAAGTAAATGTTATATTTAGTTGTTTCAGTAAAATAATATCTTGTTAAAGTCTATGAATGATATACAAATTGTAATAGTGTGCGGCTTCTTTTTAACTCTTTAATACGCCGTTTTTTTTTTTTTTTTACATATGCAAAGTAATATAAATAGGTTGATTCTTCCACTCTTGTTGAACCTTGAATCTTACAGTCGGCTGCAAAATTATTCGAGCACTAGCCAATAATTCCTATATTTAAAAGTACACTTTAGACTGTTTTGCTAAGTAAATCCTTGTCGAATCATGTTCTTAGACTGATTAAGAACATTACTCGACAAGGATTTATTTAACAAAGCTGTACTAAGTGTACATTTTTTTGGCAAGGATTATTGCTAGTGCTCGAATAATTTTGCAGCCGACTGTAAGTACCTTTGCACACCTCCTAAATAGTACTTTGGAATACCTTACATAATTCTGGCAACAGTTTGCACCACTGTTAAATCAGGGAACTTTTGTTGGAATTGGTTGTTAGATACGTCCGGAAGTACATATATTTGTGCTAATAAGATTTGATTAAAAAAAAAAAAAGGGAAAAAAAAGATAAGAAAAAAAAAATAGAAAAGAAAAAACAACACAATTTTCAATATTTTTATTTTCTTCTACAGTCGGCAGCAAAAGCATCCGAGCTCTAGCAAAAATGTCTATGTAAAAAAAGTACTTTTAATACTGATTTGTTAAATATCCTTGTCGAATCATGCTCTTCGTCAGTCTAAGAACATTATTCGACAAGGATTTATTTAACAAAACAGTTTTAAGAGTACTTTTTTTACATAGGAATTTTTGCTAGTGCTCGGATACCTTTGCTGCCTACTGTATATTCAATAAGGAAAGGTCATGTTTACAAACAAACGCTCCGTCAGTCAATCTTTGCCACTCTCGAGTGGCAAAAGATCAATTTGTATTGGTGGAAAAGCCAATGTTATGGCACTTTACCCATAACTTGACTGTGAGTGACGTCACGTGCCCTTTCCTTATAGAAGAAAGTATTGAATTCGCAAAAATTTTCACTTCCGTAATTTCGATGCATTTACACAATTTGGGAGGTCCAGAACAGATTTGATTGTTTTTATTAACACTTTCCAACAAGGTTGAATAGTGTTAATGACTTCGGTTTGTCTTTCTGTCTGCCTGCACTCTAACTCTCGTAAATATTTCTGGAATTTCCTGAAACTGATATATGTTATGCAAGTTCACTATCGGATATTCTCTATTGAAAACTGAGTGCGTGACTCTACAGGGACACCCGAAAGTATTCCAAAGCACTGTGTTCTATGGAAGGCATTTCTATAAATCATCTTTTAATACCTTTATTGTACACAAATATTAATGAATTTTCTTCGTGCGTGATTTTTTCGTAAATTTTTCACGTATAATTCACGAAAAAATTACGTGGTCAGAACGTATTTTCTCAAATTACAGAGAATTTCTGGCAGCAAATAGGATATACTTTTTACAGTGTAGCTCCTCTCTTCTTGCGAGTAAGTTTCTTCTCGTGTAGTTCTTATTTCTGAAATTATTACAAAAAATAGAAAGAAAATGTATTACATAGAAATTTTATTGAATTATATTGGAACTAGCAGGCTTTGACCGCTTCGCTGGACACAATACTTAAATGAGTTGTCAAAATCCCATATCATCATTAATAATCTGAGTTTAAGTTCTCGCTGTGTCTGGTAGAGATTTTTCTCACTCAAAACGTGAGGTGTCCGTGTTCCCACTGCCTTCGGCAGCAACTTACCCGATTCTTACTTCCCCTTCCCCAGTGGCTAAGTTCGAAGTTTTGCGAAATCTCACCGAAGTACATAATGCGTACACCTAATCAACATCCACACACTAAAATTCGCCTTTCCAATATAATTTAAGGCGAATTCAAACGAGAAAACTTGTTTTTACACGTGTTTATAGATCCCCACAAGACCTCAAGGGGGTAAGGGGGGGATTTCGTAAAATTACGTTACAATAATTGTCGGATACATATAAGCAATTTACGCACCAAACTGCGTGACCGATAAATTTCCCAGGACAAATTTAGCGCTAAAAAGGGTGCCTCGAATTTGCCCATTGCAACACATATCTTCCTCCCCCCTCCTCCCCACAAAAAAAAAAAAAAAAAAAAAAAAGGCAGATCACAAAAAAAATCAGAAAAGTCTTTTGGAAATATCCTAAAGAAGTCGCATGGCTATTTTTTACATCTTTGTTCCATTTTTGGCACAGTTTTAATCAAAAAATCCAGAAGTTGCAAAATTTGGATTTTCCCCTCCCTCCCCTTAAAATTCGAAATTTCCTAGATCGCAGATAATGTTTTATTTGTACTAATGTGTAGTCTCCCCTTGTGAAATTTCTTCACTGTGAAATAATTTGGGGCCGAGTTATGTTTACAAAAGTATTTTTGCCTTTTTTTATTTTTTATAAATCCTGTTACTTTAGGTGTCGGATACATATAAAAAATCCAATTGCCAAAATTCGTGACAGCAGTTCCCATAGATTTCTCAGGACAAATTTAGTATTTAAAGGGGTGTCAAGATTTTGCCCCCTCGTAACCTCCCCCCCCCCGCCCCAATAAAAGAAAAAACTAGTATGTTGTGGCCACCACAAGACTTTCTTCTATATTTTCCTATATACATATTCAATCAGTAACAATATTAAAAAAAAAATAAAAATTACGATTTTTTTCTAAATTTTTTTTTGTTAAAAGTAATACATATTCAACCAGTAACAATATTAAAAAAAAATATATATATATATGATTTTTTTTCTGTTTTTTTTTTTTTTTTTTTTTTTTGTTAAAAGTAAAAAAAATCGATAACTTTGTTTTAAATTATCACAGATTTATAGTTCAACCATTCGTTTTAAAGCTATTGATGAGATCTTTCGAAAGATACCCATCTTGAAAATTTACCCCCCCGGGGGGGTACTTCCCCCGCAGGGGGGAACCGGTGCCCCCACATGCACAAAATTTTTTTCGTAGTTAACTACTACTATTATCAATAATTCATATTAATTTTACAATCACAAGTTTAAAATAACGCTCATTATGTACATTTATACGAAATTTTGTCCTATGCTGCCATGTTAAAAGTTTACATAAAATGCGATGACAGCGCCATCTGCCGGGCGATTGATCCCAAAATCTAATCAGACCCTTTCCATGTCAGGGTCCAACTATACACCAAGTTTGGTTCAATTTCATTCATCGGTTCGTGAGATACGGTGTGACATACGAAATTTTGCGATCACAGCGCCACCTGCTGGACGATTGATTCCCAAATCTAATCAGCACCATGCCCCGTCAGGTTCCAACTATATACCAAGTTTGGTTGAATTTCATTCATTAGTTCGTGAGATACGGTGAAAAATACGAAAATTTGTCCTATACTGCGATGTTAAAAATTTACATAAAATGCGATCACAGCGCCACCTGATGGGCTATTGATCCCAAAATCTAATCAGCACAATGCCCCGCCAGGGTCCAACTATATACCAAGTTTGGTTGAATTTCATTCATTGGTTCGTGAGATACGGTGAAAACACTAAACCACAGACAGACAGACAGACAGACAGACAGACAAACACACAGACACACAGACAGACATTTTTTAAAAACTATCAATTCGTGTTCAGGACATCCCAAAACGTGTAGATCCGTCAAAAAACGGAGGTCGAAAATTTTCGCGAATCCAATACTTTCTCTATATTACATAAAGAAAGTAAAAAACGCAAACTAAAAAAAAAAAAAAAAATTGTTTTTGAATTTCTTAAAATGGCAGAATAGGGCAATATTTCACACAAACGTCTGTTTTGAGGGATTATTTTCTTCGTAAAGATGTCACACCACTTTTTAAATATTATTTAGGACACAGGCAGGAATATCCTTGACTATGTATTTTCCAATATAAAAATTTCGTAAGTTATTGTAAATTTACGAATTTTTTAACATGGCAGAATAGGGCAAAATTTCACATAAACGTCAATCTTAATAAATTATTATTTTCGTAAAGGTGTCATTATTTAGGATACTGGCATGAATATCATTGACTATGAATTTTCTAATTCAAAAATTTCGTAAGTTATTTAAATTTTACGATTTACTTAATATATCAAAATAGGGCAAAATTTCGCATAAACATCCATTTTTACTTTCTTCTATATGTAATATAGAGAAAGTATTGGATTCGCGAAAATTTTCGACCTCCGTTTTTTGACGGATCTACACGTTTTGGGATGTCCTGAACACGAATTGATAGTTTTTAAAAAATGTCTGTCTGTGTGTCTGTCTGTCTGTGTGTCTGTATCATTTTTTTGTGGACGCTGTATCTCACGAACCAATGAATGAAATTTAACCAAACTTGGTATTTAGTTGCACCCTGACATGAACTGGTGCCCATTAGATTTGGGGATCAATAGCTCAACAGGTGGCGTTGTGATCGCATTTTATGCAAATTTTTAACATGACAGCATAGGACAAAATTCCGTATAAATGAGCATAAAGAGAGTTAATTTAAACTTGTGATTGTAAAATTAATATGAATTATTGATAATAGTAGTAGCTAACTAGGAAAAAAAATTTGTGCATGGGGGGGCATCGGTTCCCCCCCTGGGGGGTAAGTACCCCCCCGGGAGGTTAAATTTTGAAGATGGGTATCATTCGAAAGATCTCGTCAATACCTTTAAAACGAATGGTTGAACCATAAATCTGTGATAATTTAAAACAAAGTTATCGAATTTTTTTACTTTTAACAAAAAAAAAACTTAGAAAAAAATCGTATTTTTTTTTTTTTTTAACGAAATTTTACCAAACTTGGTATTTAGTTGGTCCCCGACATAAACTGGTGCTGATTATATTTGGGGATGAATAGCTCAACAGGAGGCGCTGTGATAGCATTTTATCTAAATTTTTAACATGGCAGAATAGGACAAAAATTCGTATAAATGTGCATAATAAGAGTTATTTTACACTTGTGATTGTAAAATTAATATGAATTATTGATAATAGTAGTACGTAACTAGGAAAAAAATTTTGTGCATGGGGGGGCATCGCTTACCCCCCTGGGGGGGAAGTACCCCCCCGTGGGGGGTAAATTTTGAAGATGGATATCATTCGAAAGATCTCGTCAATACCTCTAAAACGAATGGTTGAACTATAAATCTGTGATAATTTAAAACAAAGTTATCGATTTTTTTTACTTTTAACCAAAAAAAAAAAAAAACTTAGAAAAAAATTCGCATTTTTTTTTTTTTTTTTTTTAATATTGTTACTGATTGAATATGTATAGGAAAATATAGAAAAAAGTCTTGTGGTGGCCACAACATACTAGTTAAGGATATTTTTGTCATAAAGTTATCACACCTAATTTAAAATGACATTGACGATACTGGTTTGAACATTATTAACTACAAATATTCTAATTCGAAAATTTCGTAAGTTATCCTAAATTTAAGATTTTATCAACATAGCAAAATTGAGTGATATTTTGTATGCATTTTGGGGATTGCGGTATTGAAAATAGTATGGAATTGCATAAAAACTAAACTACGAAACTTACCCTAATAAGATAAATTAATAGATTAGACTAAGGTAAATGCATAGAGCTCAACGATGGGTAGCCTATTAAGTGGGCCGTTTCAGTGTCTCACTCTGTAAAGCGTTTGGTCGAATTAATTTCTTTTAACATGAATATAGTATATTTTGTAGTAGAATTTTATGAAAACATATATATGATGGGGAACTGGGCAGAGTCCATCTACGCTAACTAGTTTTCGATTTTATTTTAGTGAGAAATGCCAGAGGTGAAATTATTGTGTGTGAGGTTATATGGATTTACTTTTTTTTTTCTTGTATGCATATAAAAATGTGGCGAATTTAAATGTAAAATGTGCCACTGGGTACACAGTGTGAGATAAGAATGAATTCTGATAGATACTATCGAAGTGAGAATTTAATACCTACCTCCGTGGGAATTTCTGAATATAACATCGAAGAATAATAACGTATGTATGAATAACAATTTTGATGCCTTAATTTTTAACAAATTTCTGAGCTTTTGAATACAGAGGAAAATTAATATATTATAAAACTTTTAAAAACTTCTGATGTCAAAACTAATTTTACAATTGAATAAGTAAATAATTTGTAAAAATAATATTTTTTTATCGTATTTAATGCTGAATCCCTCTGCGTAATTTCCGTGAAACTTTGCACTACTCTGCATAAATTTCAGGTTGCGCACTCACTCGGTAGTATACTTTTAATTAAAAAATTATTATTTCACAATAATAATAATAATAATAAACTAGAGAACATAAATTAAAACATGTCTTTATTCAAAAATTTCACTACATAAGATTTTTAAAATAATAATAACCGATCGATAGGATGATATGGCAAACCTCTTCTCAAATAATTTTGCGATTTTCACTTGTGATAACATTTGTATTATATTAGTAGCATAAAAACGTTTTACTTTATGAAACATTCTTTCATTTTAATACAAATTTTGAAATTTACATCACGTAGTATTTCGTTCCGCTTTAATGAATGTTAATGAAAGCAATCTTATTTAATAAGACATGTGAAAGAACAAGTGTAATTTATTCTCTCTCACATGATGCATTATGCTTCACATATCTTTAAATAATCATACTTAAAATTAGAGCTTAAGAGCAAATTTTAAATTATTAATTGGTTTAGTTAAAATGAAACTGTACAGTGCTGCAGATTTATGGCGCTGCAGAATGTCCTTTGGATATTGGTTATATTATATTGGTTATTGTTGATATTGTTGCGTACTTGGAGGTCCGTGAGTTGTCTGAGAATGAACGGCCAAACGTACAAAAATTCAGTAATTTATTCACAGAAAGTTCCAGAAAAATACAGGTCTATAAACCAAGTATCAGCTTCAATTCAAACAGTAAACACAGCTTAAACAACAGCTGTCAATAGCAAATCCACAGTACAAACTGTATCACAATAACACTTGAAGCAAATCTCTCTCAAAGAGGCTCAAGAGCAATGCAAGCACTAGCGAAGCTGGCTGAAGACTGAACTGAACTGACTGCCTTGGCGAAAAACGCTTCTTATATACTATTCCATGGAACCCAGATTTTTCGAGAAAACTCTAGAAAGTGGTCAACCAATCAACTTACAGCTTCCATATTTGGTATATCCCATATAAGGATTTTCTCGCCAAGGTCGCCAAAAAAATCGCCAAGGTAGGAAAAAGTCGCCAAATTTGGCGCCAAATCCATTACTTGCATTACTGGGGCTTTTTAATGCGTTTTTAAGGGAAAATAAGGCTATTTCAACGCTAAAACGACTAGAAATGCACAAAATTAGCACTTTATCAACTTACTAAGCCTCTTTGAAAGAATTTATACAAAAATAAACACAATTATTTACAATTTCGTAACACTGCCCCCCTCCCAAGGACTGCACGTCCCGGGCAGTGCAACCCTTGGTCAAGAGGCGAAACTAAACAAATTTACACAATCTAAAACACAAAAACTAAGTTGCATATAACGATAAAATAGAAATACAAATCAAGTGAGAAATATTTACAAAATTCACAAATATGTTCAAATATTTATATACAAATATTTACATTACGCATGCGCAAATTTTACCAGTATTTACATTTTTAATTTTTTTTTTAATATTACCGTTACTTGTGGTACTTGGCTAGCCTATTATAGTGCACCACCTTCGGTTTTGATGAAGGTGTTTTAGTGATCCGCACCACTACATCATTCAGCCTTTTTAAGACTGTGTATGGTCCGTCCCAGTTGCACTGTAACTTGGGAGAGAGTCCTTTGCGTCGAACAGGATTCCACAACCTGACCTTCTCCCATTCCTGAAACTCATGTTGTGTAGCCTTTAGATCGTACCTTGTCTTCATTTTCTCCGTTGCCATGTTAATCCGCTCCCGAGCAAAGTTGTGTACGTCCTCAAATCGTGCCTGGAGATCTTGGATGTACTCCTCGGGCGATGAAGGCGCATCGGGTGGACAACCAAACAGGAGATCACAAGGGAGACGAAGTTCACGTCCAAACAGCATCTGGGCTGGAGTATAGCCGGTGGTTTCATGGACAGCACTTCGATAAGCCAGCAGGAACAATGGCAACTTCAAGTCCCAATCTTGCTGGTTCCTTGATACTAGAAGGGAGAGGTTATTCAGGATGGTACGATTGAACCTCTCGACCATGCCGTCCGACTGGGGATGTAAGGGTGTTGTCCGGGTTTTGTCTATGCCGAGTAGTTCACACAGTCCTTTGAAAACATCAGAGGTAAAGTTCCTACCTTGGTCGGTATGAAGTTGTAGGGGCGTGCCGTACCTTGACACCCATTGCTGCACTAGGACTTCTGCGACTGTGCATGCCTCTTGATTGGGAATGGGATATGCCTCAGGCCACTTGGTGAAATAGTCCATCACGACGAGAATGTATTTATTTCCACTGGAGGTCCGTGGCAAAGGACCCAAGATGTCGATTGCAATCCGCTCAAATGGTGCTCCCACGTTATACCGTTGCAGTCTTCCTCGACTTCGTTTCTGCGGGCCTTTACGTGCCGCACAAGCATCACAGGATTTACACCATTTCTCCACATCCTCCTTTGCCTTGCACCAGTAGAAGCGTTCCCGAACTTTCTGCAGAGTCTTCATAACCCCAAAATGGCCTCCGGTAGAGCTACTATGCAGTTGTTCTAAAACAGCTGGAATTTTTGATCTTGGTAATAAAATCTGCCATCTGAAGCTTTTCCCATCATCAGATTCCCACTTTCTGTATAATACGCCGTTTCTGATATGAAGAGAGTCCCAAAGTGCCCAATAACTTTTCGTAATGGGACTAAATCTGGAAATGTCCTGCCAGATAGGTCTGTTGCTGGTCGTCTCCTTCAGCTGTAATATTGGCTTTATGTCAGGATCTTCCAACTGGGCTTTTCTAAGTTCTTCGTCACTCCATGGATCGGGATCTTGATCTGATGATGTTGAGACAGTAACTTGGCAGGCAACCGGATTTATCGGCAGGTATTTCTGTTCGGCTCTAGAGCAGTACTTGCAGCTTTCCGAGCAGGGCTTCCGTGACAAGGCATCTGCATTACCATGTAGAGTCCCCTTACGATGACGTATCTCGAAGTCATATTCCTGCAGGCGTTGTATCCACCTGGCAATCTGTCCTTCCGGGTTCTTGAACTGGAGCAACCACGTTAAAGATGCATGGTCAGTTCGGAGCAGGAATCTTCTGCCATAGAGGTAATGATGGAAATGTTCTACGGCTTTTACGATGGCGAGTAGCTCTTTCCTGGTGGTACAGTAATTTCGCTCCGGTTTAGACAGGCATTTACTCCAATAGGCAATGACATGTTCTTGACCATCAATTTCCTGCGACAGAACAGCACCGACACTCTCATGGCTGGCATCTGTATCAAGTATGAACTGTCTGTCGGGCTGTGGATACGTCAAGATAGGCGATGATGTTAAGGCCTCTTTAAGTCGCTTGAACGCATCTTCACATTCATCTGTCCACAGGAACTTCTGTTTGGCTTCCGTCAGCTTGTGGAGTGGTCTGGCAATATTTGAGAAACCCTTGACAAACTTCCTGTAGTAAGTGCATAACCCCAGGAAACTTCGTAGTTGGTGTATATTTTCAGGGCGACTCCAGTTCTCGACTGCAGAGATCTTCTCAGGATCAGTTCTCACACCTTCGGCAGAGATGATATGGCCGAGGTAGCTCACTTCACGACGGAACAAGTTACACTTGCCTGGATTCAACTTGAGGTTAGCCATTCTGAGTTTCTCCAGCACCTTTCGGATATTTCGAAGATGGTCTTCAAAGGTGCGCCCCACAATGATAATATCATCCAAATACACCAGACAGGCTTCATAGGAAAGTCCTTTCAGCACTGTCTCCATCAGGCGTTCGAAGGTGGCAGGTGCATTACATAATCCGAATGGCATAACTTTAAATTGCCACAGTCCTTGTCCCGTGGTGAATGCAGTCTTCTCACGATCATCAGGATGTAACTCTACTTGCCAGTAACCGCTCTTCAGATCCAAAGTCGAGAACCATTTATTGCCAGCAAGTGTGTCTAATGTGTCGTCAATTCTGGGAAGAGGGTAACTGTCTTTCTTCGTGATGTCATTCAAACGACGATAATCCACACAAAACCTTGTTGAACCATCCTTTTTCCGCACCAGTACTATGGGAGAGGCCCAAGGACTCGTTGATGGCTCGATGACATCATTGTGCTGCATTTCACTTAGAAGTTCAGTGACCTCTTCCTGTTTAGCAAAGGGAAGTCTTCTTGGATGTTGTTTGATCGGAGGATGATTTCCTGTATCAATTCTGTGCTGGGTGATGTTCGTTCTCCCGATGTCTTCAGGTGTTCGAGAAAAAAGGTCTTTAAATTCTTGGAGTAGCTTCTCCGCAGCACATCTCTGTTCCTTTCCTAACTCTGCATTCTTGAGTAATTCCGTTATTAATTGTTCAGAAGACTTGGATTCAGTTGACTGCGTGGGGCGGTTGATGCATGTAACAGGAGTGCAGGTTGCTAACACCTCATCCTTCTTCACTGTCCGGACCTTATCGCTGATGTTTGCGACTCTCACAGGAATAGTACTCTTTGAGAGATCAACTAGAGATGAAGCTACCAGAACTCCTCTTGGGCTATTGTCTGTATTCGGGTATTCAATCAGTCCATAGCGGAAGTATTGCTTGGTAGGAGGTGTTCCTGAAACTATTGTCTCTGTATGTGGAGCGATGGAAATTTCAGACTTGGCTGTTATCTGGCAAATTGTCTGAATGTCTTGATTTTCAGTGTTGAACACAGCGATGTCTTCCAAACTCGAATGCAGTTCATTATTCTTGAAGTCCAATTGAAAGTTAAATTTTCTCAGGAAATCAATTCCAATGATTAAAGGATCTCTTATATCAGCCACATATGCCATATGATGGTAACTGGTATTCCCAAAAGTGATGGCCAAGTTCATTTTTCCATATATTTTGATTTCGTCTCCGTTCACAGTCTGGAGTTTAACGCAGGGCGGAGTCCAGATGATCTTCTCCTTTAGGTCTTGAGCCAAATCCGTTCTAATGATGGACACGTTGGCTCCCGTGTCCAGAATCATCCGGCAGGTGGCGTTGTTGACTTGGCCATAGACGTGAAGTCCATTATCGCCGCCACTCATCGATGAAACATGAAATACTGTAAATTGGGGCTCTTTAATTTTAGGCAACCTCCGCCCCGCGAGATGGCCTACTCTTAGTTTCCCTGCAGTGATGGTGAAGCCGGGTGATTTCTTATAGTTGGTCGTACGGGGCAGTTCCTCTTCACGTGACCATCCCCTCCACAGCCCCAGCACTTTATCTTCCGGTCCTTTATTTCCTTTTTATTCTCCAGGCTGCGCAATCTCTTTAAGATCTCTTCGATACTTCTCTTCATTTCATTTTCACCAGCAGGCGTATCGTTTAAGGAGACTGCTCTTATGGTATGGCGGTCTTTCCGGGAGGCTTGTTGGGCTGCCTCTACCCTAAGTGCATAGCCTAAAGCTGATTCTACGTCTCTGATGTTGGAGAGTCTCAGCGCTTTTTGAATTTCTGGATCCCGAACAGCATCGATAAAGTACTGAAGAGCTAAGTCGTTTCGAGTGTCAGCTTGACAGTCTGAGAATGCTAGGTGTGACAACCTCTGAATGTCCGCTGCCAGCTCTTGCAAACTTTCGCCCGTTTTCTGGTAACGGGACTTTAGCTGGAGGCGACTGTAGTCCTTAGAACACTTCTCTCCGAACCGTAGCTCCAGTGCTCTAGTCAAGGCCTCGAAGTCGTTCCTTTCTTCTTTAGTAACATTTCTCAGTATTTCGGCTGCATCTCCCCGTAATGCTGCTGCTAAGTGGACTGACTTGGCGGTAGAGTCCCAGCCGTTAGCCTCAGCTACGATGGAAAACTGCGTTTTATATACATGCCAGGAGGAACTGCCGTCGTAGGTAGATAGCTTAATAAGTTCGTGATTCTGGCTTCTTCTCTCTTTCTTTTCAGTTTCCTGAGGCATGGATTCTAACTTTTCTTCGAGATTCCGAATCTTGCTCTGCAGTTCATTCCCTATTACTTCTCCGTTCCACTCTTCTTTCATTTTTCTCTCAAGATCTTCCTCCATTTTCTTAAACTTGCTTTCTATCTCTGAAACCCTTCCTTTCAGTTCTTGATCAAAGTTTTCTTTAAATTTCTCCTCAAAATTCTCTTCTATCTTCATAAATCTCTCTTCAAAATTCTTTTCTACTTTCATAACATTTTTCTCTATCTTCATTGCTTTCTCTTCAAAACTCTCTTCTATTTTCAAAACTTTCTCTTCAAAAATATCTTCTATCTTTATAACTTTCTCTTCAAAATTTTCTTCTATCTTTATAACTTTCTCTTCTATTCCATCCATTCTATTTTCCATCACCGTTAATTTACCCTCGATTGATTCTTTCACCGTTGAAAGCTCTCTCTTCATCTCATCTTGATTAGATTTCATTTCTTCACCCAAACTGTCTTTCATTTCCTTCATTTCTTGACTCAGGCTATCTTTCATCTCTCTCTGTCCTTCTTTCATTATTTCGATCAATCCGGTTTCCATCTTTTCTTGTCCTGTTTTCATTTCATTCATCTGGGTAGCTAAGCTTTCTAGAATTTTTTTCATCTCTTGCTCCATAGCTCTCGTTATCACCATTCACAGACAATCCCGCTTCTGACACCAGAAATGTTGCGTACTTGGAGGTTCGTGAGTTGTCTGAGAATGAACGGCCAAACGTACAAAAATTCAGTAATTTATTCACAGAAAGTTCCAGAAAAATACAGGTCTATAAACCAAGTATCAGCTTCAATTCAAACAGTAAACACAGCTTAAACAACAGCTGTCAATAGCAAATCCACAGTACAAACTGTATCACAATAACACTTGAAGCAAATCTCTCTCAAAGAGGCTCAAGAGCAATGCAAGCACTAGCGAAGCTGGCTGAAGACTGAACTGAACTGACTGCCTTGGCGAAAAACGCTTCTTATATACTATTCCATGGAACCCAGATTTTTCGAGAAAACTCTAGAAAGTGGTCAACCAATCAACTTACAGCTTCCATATTTGGTATATCCCATATAAGGATTTTCTCGCCAAGGTCGCCAAAAAAATCGCCAAGGTAGGAAAAAGTCGCCAAATTTGGCGCCAAATCCATTACTTGCATTACTGGGGCTTTTTAATGCGTTTTTAAGGGAAAATAAGGCTATTTCAACGCTAAAACGACTAGAAATGCACAAAATTAGCACTTTATCAACTTACTAAGCCTCTTTGAAAGAATTTATACAAAAATAAACACAATTATTTACAATTTCGTAACAATATTATATTGGTTATTTTCTTGCTCCATATGCACGACATCCCTACACCATTCTTCTACATCATTTCGAAGTCGATCCCAGAAGAGACGTTCTTTAGTCTTATTTAAGGGTTTTCAAATCTCCGAAATGTCCACCACTTGGGCTACTATGCACTTCTCTCAGGACGTCTTTAATTCTGCATTTCGGGAGGATTAATTTCCAACGTAGTGTTTTGCCGTCGTTATTGTCCCACTTGCAATGTAACACTTCATCTTTAAGGTGGAAGGAGTTCCAGAATGATCAATACTACTTTGTTATGGGATTATATGGAACTATTTCTTGCCAAGTTAGACGGTTGCCATGGCTTAATAAAATAAGTTTAATGTCTGGATCTTATAATTGCATTTTTTGAAGCTGATCAGGGGACCAAAGGTCTGTAATTGCTGGTACAACTGCTTTGAGAGAAATGTCCACCTCCATGTCATATTTCAACTCAGCATGTGCACAATGAGTTCTCTGAGCATGGCCTTCGAAAAAGAGTATCTGCATTCTTGTGAGTTGAGCCTTTCCGATGGAATATCTCAACGTCATTTCCCTGAAGTCTATGTATCTAATGTGCCACCTCACATTCAGGCTCCTTAAAGCTTAACAACCATTTCAAAGAAGCATGGTCCGTTCTAAAATTAAATTTTCGGCTGTAAAAGCAATGATAGAAATAATTAAAATTAAAAACTTCTAAGAGTTTAAAATTCGTATTATTATCATTGTAATATATATTTATTACAATGATAGAAATGTTGAATAAAATTTTACTATGGCGAATAGCTCTTTCCTGGTGACACAGTAATTTCTTTCAGGTTTTGACAAACTTTTGTTGCAATAAGCTATTTTACGTTCCTCATTGCCAAACCTCTGGAAAAGTACTGCTCCGATACTTCCTTCTTTACTGGCATCCGTGGCGAAAATAAACTGCTTGTCATTCTGTCGGTAATCCAAAATCGGTGCGGATGTGAAAGCCTTTTTTAAATAATTGAACGATTTCTCTCATTCATCAGGCCAGTTGAACGCACGTTTGACTTCCGTTAGTTGATGAAGGGTTCTTTCAATCGCTGAGAAATGTTTAAAGAAGCGTCGGTAATACAAAGTCCAAGGAAATTTTGAAGTTCCTAGATCGTGTTTGGGAGAGGCCAATCTATTACTAATTTAATTCTCTCTGGATCCGTTTTGATTCCTCTTGCTGAAATATTATGCCCAACAGAGACTTCCTTTTAAAAAGTTTACACTTTTTAGGACTTAATTTTAGATTTGCGTTTTGTAATCTCTGGAACACTTATCAGATATTACGTTCAAAAGTCCGTCCAACTATGGTATTGTCACCCAAATAAACTAAACAGGTTTCAGAAGATAATCCACGTAATACAGTCTCCAATTGTCTCTCGAATATCACTGGGGCATTATATAGTCCAAAAGGCATTCAACTTGCCATTATCCGCTCTTTAGGTCCAATGTGGAGAACCACTGGCTCCCACTCAGCGCATCTAACGTGTCGTCGATACGCAGCAAAGGACAGCTGTCTTTATTCGTTATATTGTTAGGTTTTCTCTTATCGACTTAGAAATGTGTTGTTTCTTCCTTTTCTATAACTAAAGCTACAGGTGAAGCCTAGTGTTCTGAGGGTTCTTCGATGACACCATTCGCTTCCATTCCATAATTAAATAAAATGTGAAAATAATGATATACTAATAGCGTTAAAATCGCCATTAAAATATTAGTTATAATTTAATTGTTGCAAAAAAAAATTTACGCTTTTCAAGTTTTGTCACGGCCAATCAATAATGGATCTGGGTGTTGTAATCCTCCCTCACAAAAGTGCATTTCAGGTTGTGCTGTATATTATTAGTTATTACTGTAGGATTATATTTAGATGCACTATGTTGTTTGTACATATTCTTCAAAAGATATACAGTGATGCAAATATTTAACCGATAACATTATTTTTTATTGTTAGTGGAAGTGCTTTACTATAATATTTTACCATGTCCAGTAAATCTGCTCAGGAAAAGAAAGGAATTCCTCATAGACATGCTGAAAAATATATGTTTTTAAGCTAAATATTGGTCGCTTGTTTTTTGTTTATTTACACGTTTTCAGGCCCCTGATTACCAAAGTCGAGTTTTTTAAAGTTTGATCTTTGTATTTGTCTCTGAGACTAACTTAAAAACGAATAATTTCATGCGATCCAAAAGTTGTATTTTCAAATTAATATAAATTTGTTGCTGGAAAAGTTTGATCAACACTGATAAGTTTCAAGTAATGTTGCGTATGGAAGTGGTCAGAATATTTTTAAGTGAACTTTTAATTTTAATAACAGATATAAATTCTATTTAAATATAGATGCAGTAATGAAACGGGGGTTGAACTAATTATCACAGAACTAATTATTATATAAAATTCTTCCGAATCCTAATTTGAATTGTTTTAATATAGGATTACATAACATTACTCGTTATGTTACTTCTTGATCTCCAACCTGTATTTATAGTATTAAATTTCAGGGTAAGAGAAATTCGTCTGAGTGACACACCAGATTATTTTTTCTTATAACTGTTGGTACTTCCAGAATCAAGATCAAACGTAGATCAATGAGTAGTAAATGAAAACGACGTACAAAGAGAAAATTTAGGCGTATAAATAACAAAATGTATTAATTTCAAGAATGAAAGAATGAAAGAAATCTCTCTATATATATATATCATTGGCGTAGAATTGAATCATGTTTAGGGCTGCACACAAGTGGCTATAAACGGTCCGTTGTCTGAAAAATTCATTCGTTTTTTCCATTGTCAAATGTCATCATAACTACATTGGTTTAGAAACAAACAAATTAACTAACAAGATGAAGAAATATTACATCATAATATAATGTTTCTAGCCACCGTTATGGAGTGAAGACAACCCAAAACGTCATTCGCAAGAAGATAATAATAGGTATTTATAAAGAACATAATTTAACCAAGAAACAATTATCCTCTTCGGAGATCAAAGGCTTATATGTAACTTATTTTAACATTTTAAACTACGTATTAAATTAAAATTTGGCAACAAGCGAATTCAAAATTTAATGGATAAATATGCCTCTTATTTTTTATTTTGACTGTGTTAGATAATTTCAAATTCTTAGATCAACTTTTTCTTTATTTTTTATTTCCAAAAAAAATTAAACCGTAAGTTTTTGTCTTTAAACTCAAATATATACTTATTTGTATGTGTAAACTTAAATTGATTGATATTACAAAATTACACCAAAAATTCTTCCGTGTACATTTCGTCTTTTTAAACGTACTTTTTTTATTAAATTGAATTATTTAATGTGCGTAAAAGGGTACTTGGGCATACATTTGATGTCTATCGTCCTGGGAAATTTTTGTATTTAGCGATCAAAAACGTAATACGAAAATATACATGCCAGATATGTTTTTTCGTAATATGTATTGTATTAAATATTGTTTGATACTATTGATTGATCTCCTAATATACGTGTTATTAAAATGCCCATGATTTTTGAAAGGAATAAAATATGTTCGCCAAATAAATTGGCGACCATTTTTTTTCGCCAAGGACAACAGATCTGCTCTGAGCAATGTTAAGAAAAAGATTTTCCAATTTTGTACAGCTTTAGCAGAGGACCGACCTTGGCGTTTTTTTTTTTTTGTCGCCATTTTGACAATTAATTAAAATTGTTATTATCTTTAAAGAGAAATTTACGAGCTACTTCGATGTCAAATTTTGAAAAGTGGGTCCTACACTAAAACTATGGTACAACTTCAGTATACACCCACAGCTGAATTTGGAGATTTTTCTTTAGCGCCGTTTTGAACGATAACGATGTCGTTCTGGATTGTTTGCGATATAATATGGCAGCCTATATGTTGTTTATTTTAGATTTGAGCTTTTATGTTTTATGATTTATGATTTAGATTATGATTTTATCATTTATCATTTATCATTTTTAGATTTATGATTTAGCCATAATCGCCAACAAAAAATCGCCAAATATCGTTGCGGGTGTACTAAAGTTGTTCCAAAACTATTCAAAACAAATTCATTTATAATAATTACAAGATAAAAAGAACTTTTATGTACCACATTTTTAATTTTTCTGTTGAATCATATAAACTTGACAATTCTATGTATTAATAAATGCTTAAAAAAAAAAAAAAAAAAAAAAATTCTTGGATTATCTCATCAAATTGAAAGAATATGATCAAATGAGAGCAATTATCAGAAATTTTCGAACATTTATTAATATGAGTAAAAATGAAATCAAATGCACTAGTTCAGTAACAAAAAAGGAACAACTATAGTATTTCCCCTCAGCTAGATTTGGCGATTTATCGTTGGCGATTATGGCTAAATCATAAATCTAAAAATCATAAATCATATAGCATAAATGATAAAATCGTAAGCTAAATTATAAATCATAAAATCATAAATCCAAAATAAATAGCGGAACAACTATAGTATTTCACCTCAGCTAGATTTGGCGAATTTTCGTTGGCGATTATGGCTAAATCATAAATCTAAAAATCATATAGCATAAATGATAAAATCGTAAGCTAAATTATAAATCATAAAATCATAAATCCAAAATAAATAGCATGTAGGCTGCCATATTATATCGCAAACAATCCAGAACGACATCGTTATCGTTCAAATCGGCGCCAAAGAAAAATCGCCAAATTCAGCTGAGGGGAAATACTATAGTTGTATCTAAATGGCATGCAGGCTGCCATATTATGTCGCAAACAATCCAGAACGACATCGTTATCGTTCAAATCGGCGCCAACGAAAAATCGCCAAATCTAGCTGAGGGGAAATACTATAGTTGTACCACAGAAAAACAGAACAGCTTTAGTATAGGACACCCATGGTGGCTTTTGGCATTTGACGCCAATGTAGATCAGGTGTTTTTCGCCAAGAACTTCATTTTCACAGCCAAGATAGCTATTTTAACTCTAGCTACGCAATAAAAATATAGATTATAAAATGTTTCAGAATAAATAAATGAATAAATAATGAAACATTTATAAAGTAAATTAATTCTATCATTGTCGTGGATTAAGGTTAAGGAATTTAACATCGCACTACAGCTAGGAAACAGATCTATTGGCGAACTATCTGGAATTCACCCTTAGAGCTTAATGTCGTGGAAAATTGGAAGTCATGTGAGTACCTAAATTGGGGTTGTAAATCTAGTTATAACAGCAGTCTGAGATATATATTTGCAACATTCTTACAACCAATCATTTTTTAGTTATAGGTTCTTTAGCAATGGGTCTAGTCAGTAATGAGCGACGGTTAAAAAACAGACGGTAAGTACTTCATATGTGATGGATCTTTTCTCGCCAAATCGCATACGAGGAAAACTACACGACGTCCCGTTGACGAATACGATTTGACTATTTTTAGAAAATGTCTGTCTGTCTGTCTGTGTGTGTGTGTGTGACAAAATTTGTGGCAACTGTATCTCAGGAATTACTGCACAGAATTTCATACAAATTGGTATGTAGTTGCACCTTGACATAAATTAGTGCCTATCAACTTTTGGTAAAAATTGTCTTACAAGTTGCGTTGCCATCCCGCTTTTACTAAATTTTTAACATGGTGATATAGGACAAAATTTTGTATAAATGTGCTTAAAGAGAATTATTTTTTAGTAATCATTATGGAATTTACAAGATTTATTTATAATAGAGATAGTCAACTGGGAAAAAATTTTTGTATGTGTAGAAGCCTCGCCAACCCCCCCCCCCCCCCCCTGGGGGGTAAGTCCCCCCTCGAGGGGAGTAAATTTTCAAGATGGGTATCTTTCGAAAGGTCTCATCAATACCTTTAAAACGAATGGTTGAACTATAAATCTGTGATAATTTAAAACAAAGTTATCGATTTTTTTTACTTTTAACAAAAAAAAAAAAAAAACTTAGAAAAAAAATCGTATTTTTTTTTTTTTTTTTTTTTTTTTTTTTAACGAAATTTAACCAGATTTGGTAGTTAGTTGGCCCCTGACATAAACTGGGGCTAATTAGATTAGGGGATCAATCGCTCAACAGGTGGCGCTGTGATCGTATTTTTTCTTAATTTTTAACACGGCACTATAGGACAAAATTTCGTATAAATGTACATAATGAGAGTTATTCTTAACCTGTGATTGTGAAATTAATATGAATTATTGATAATAATAGTAGTTAATTAGGAAAAAATTTGGGGCATCGCTTTTTTTTTTTTTTAATTATTATTATTATTTGTTGTTACTGCGTGAATTTGTATAGGAAAATATAGAAGAAAGTCTTGTGGTGGCCACAACATACTAGTTTTTAAAATATTATTTTACACAAATCTTAAAGATATTGAAATATGTTATTCATATGTACAAAAGGATGCTTTCCATAATATATAGTATAATTGGCATTAAAATTTACAGGGCCATGTAAAAGTATTCATTTACATTAAGAATCATTGGAAATTTTCTGGAGCTGCATTTTAAGCGTCTTACGTTAATCGTCTTTAACAGTACTTTATAATATTTTTTACGATTCAATACTTTTTCAGTTAATGCATGTGTCTCTCTGACTGTCCATCTCTCTAAGTGTCCGCCTGCCCGTTTCCATCGTCCATAAGTACTTTCAGAATTTCTTTAAAATTATATATGTTATTTAAGTTCACTATGGAATATTCCCTATTTAAAATCACATTAATAGGCCCTGTAAAACTAGTTTGTGTACAGGGATAGCCCTTAAAATCTATTCCGTTTAAGAGGATGCATTTTTATAATTCACATTTAAATAACTTTCTACTGCAAAAACAATAATGAAATTGACCTTTACCAATAATATGATAAAATAATGTTTTGTATAGGATATGATATGTTTAGGATTCAGATTTACAGGGATGCACTAAAATCTTCAGATAAATTAAGGGCTTCAATGGGAAATTTTTGGAATTTCCGTTCCATTTGTGTTAAGCATTTCAGGTTGATTTCTTTAGAACACTTTCTATTGCAATCACTTCATTTATCTATATATATCTATACCTATCTATCTATCTTTAATGAAAATTTTGTCATCACGATAACTCCCGAAACATTACTCCAAATCGAACCAAACACGGACGGCGAACTGAGTTCGTTAAACCAAGTTGCTCCGACTTGTTATTTTTAAGTGGCAGCCACTTCAATATTTCAAACCCACATTGTAAAAAGCGTATTTAAAGCAAGATTTGCTTGAATTTTGATGTAAATATAGACCACATAAGGGTCTCAATGAAGTTTATTAATGAACTTTAGCCGCCATTTTTAATAAAGTGGCGGATATCTTAAGTTAAGAGGGGCCACTTGAAATCAGGTTACCTCTTGAAAATTTAAAATCACAATAACTTCCGAAATAATACTCCAAATCGAACCAAATTTAGACAGTATTTTATAAATATCTTGGATGAGTTTCTTAACCAATTTGCTCCCTCATTTTGTTTTCAAGTGGGCACCACTTGAGAATTTCAAATTCAAATTGTAAAATGCGTATTCCGAATTTATTTGAATTTTGATGTATACATAGACCATATAAGTGTCTCAATCAACTTTATTAATGAACTTTATCCGCTATTTTTAACAAAGTGCCGATGTTATAAACTAAGCGAGACAATTTCCCTAACAGCACACTTATCTTTAGTACATCCTGAGGATGTCCCTTGGATGTACTTTCATCCATAGGATATCCTGAGGATGTCTTGTGGACGAGGTGTGCTGTTAGGGTTGAAATTAGGCTACCACTTGAAAATTTATAAACATAATAACTTTATAAATTCTGATTCAATTCGAACCAAAGGTGAACAGTGATCTTATAATATAATTATATTGGATGAATTCACTGGGCAACTTGTTCCAACATCTTGTTTCCAAGTTGCGGCCACATGAAAACACGCTGCCACTTGAAAATGTGCTATCAAGATTGCTTTTAAAATACTAAATTGATTCAAACAAAAGTTGGATAGTAAATCTATGGTTCAAATATCTTGGATACATTCGCTTGGTAACTTGATCCTCAATTTTATTTCCAAGTGGCAGTCACTTGGAAATTTGTCATTATGATTGTAACTTTTGCAACTTTTTTCTTTATGATAACTAAACCAATTCACATCAAACTTGGGTAGTGGATTTACCATTCACATATCACAGATAAGTTTGCTGGGCTTCTCACTCCGCATTTTTTTCCAAATGGTGGCCTCTTGAAAACTTTTTATCACGATAATTTTTCAAATACTGATTTAATTTGAACTAAAATTGTACATTGAACTTATCATACAAAACTCTTGTATGATTCCGTTGGACAAGTTGCTTCGCCATTTTGTTTCCAAGTAGCAGTCACTTTAGACTGCCACTTGAAAATTTGTCGTAACAATAACTTTTGAAACACTGCACTGATTCGAACCAAAGTTTGACAGTGAACTTATGCTTTAAATATCTTGGACGAGTTTGCTGTGCAACTTGCTCCATTATATTGTTTCCAAGTGGCGGCCACTTAAAAATTTGTTATCACGGTAACTTTTGAAATACTTAATCAATTCAAACCAAAGTTGAAAAATGAATTTATCATTCAAATATCACCAAGTCCATTGTTTATCACCAAGTCCATTAATAATTTGTAGCCGCCATTTTGTTTGAAAATGGCGGCTACTTGATACGGAGAAAGAAATCAACCTTCCCTGCCGAATGAGCCGGAAGGACTTGTTTAAACTTTCAAACAATGTTTATGTGTGATTACGATTTCAATTAGTCTATCTATCTGACTTACTGTCCTTCTGTCTGTCCATTGTGTAATAACGTAACCAAAGAGCGTTGAAAGTTAAACAATACAATGAGTACATGCAGTTTGAAAGTGTAAATAATCAATGCAAATCGCATGATTTTTCATTATTTTTTTTTATAGTTATTGAAAAAATTAGTACCGATTGAGCAAAAATAAAAGTAATAAGGCATCGATTTGCCGATTTACGTAAATTGTAGTTAATTTTTGACTTGGTTGCGATAATATGTAAGCACTAAAAAAACAAAGAGAAATCTTCGAGATAATTTCACTTCGACAAAGAGACAATTTCGTTAAAAAAGGAACTCATGAAAAACTTTAATTAGGGAAATTAAATTATAATGATTTATATTTCATTTAGATCATCAGAATGTATATCATTATAGAATAATAATACATTCTTTATAATTGTAATGCATCATATATGCAGTATAAGAGAAAATAGTCGAGACTACTAGTATATGAAATGTTTAAAATAAATCTTTAAAGTTTTATTAAATTTTTAAAGTAATATCTTTAATTAATATGAAAAAAGAAATTTTAGAACTGTAATTATATTGGCCTAACGTTTACTCTATACGAACAATTTTGTTTTGAATTTAAACGATATTTTAAACAGAAATGCCAATCATTCTGTAGGCTGAGTCATTTATGTTACAACCCTAATAAAATTCTCAGATGTTTTCTTATGTTTATTTTTCAGATAAAAGTCCATAACCAAAGAATACTGAATCGCGATGTCCGAGTGAGTAAATTTTCTCCTCTGAAATTTTCTCAAAGCCTATATTTTTTGTTTGAATTTTCTGATTATCACGGCAATAATCTGTGATTTTGTTGTAGATTAATAATTTTGTATTCCTTTTTAATTTTACAAGATTAACTTGTGATTATTGTTTATAGTAAATAAAAAAAAAAAAAAAATCCACTAAAACTTACAATTTCTTTCTTTATATTCTTTCTCTTTCTCTTTTAAAAATTTTATTAATCATATATATATGTTTGCTTTCTTACCCATGCTCTTGTACATACTTCATAAATGTTGTAATTTTATCAAAATATATGTAAAAGGATAGGAAATATCTTTTTGTCTTTGCAATCACCCTTTTACGGAGTATATTTATGACTGTATCTATACGATCTCTTCTCTAACAGTAAATCTAAAACATTGTCTATTTGAGTTTTAATATGTTTGTCCACTATACATGTCCACACCCTTTGACAGATTGAAAGTAAATTGGCACACATGTTTCTTGAGGACTGTAAGATGTGACTGTTAAAATTGTTAAATAAGTGAAATAAACCGATTTTGGTTAGTTTGTGATACGCTTGAGCTAAAAACTTGATATTTAATTTGAAAATTTTTCATTCAATTTGAATTCACTGTGCTTTAAAAGTTGCTACCCCGTAATAGAGCATGGACTAGGGTAAAAAGAGAGACCATACTGTGAAATTTGAAAAACGCTTCAGTTAGGTACTGGATAGATACTCGATCGGTAAATACACTAGATGTGATTCAGCTAGATACTCGATTTTTGGTAGGAAAAATTTACCTTATTCACATTCACTGTGCTGTTAAATAGTTACTCAATCTTCTTAAATATATCTTCTTCAATTTTTTAAACAAACTAATACATTAAAATTACATAAGATCTGACAACTTCTCCATTTTTGTTTCAGAAATTACGAGGAGAAAATACACTATTCTAGTAACTCAGTGAGGTGCAATAAAACTTCCTCATTATCACTATGGATAATGTTACTTAAGGCTAAACATCAGTCAGATTCAACCTTCTCGTGTTATAATTTGGGGGTTTTGGGCCGCGGTAGCCCAGTCGGTAGAGCGCTGGCCTCGTAATTGGAAGATTGCGGGTTCGGTACTCGAGCCGGCCAAACACCGTCATGTACACTAATGGTGTCTGTTACACGTAAAATCTGTCGTGGCCGCAATGTCCTCCATGTTCCCATCAAAAATTATACCTCTGGGGGTCACCGAATCGTGAGAGCCATCCCTTCCGTGGAGGATCAAAATTGTGATGGCATGTCTCCGGACCACCTCTAGGGGTGAGTCCCAGACCGTTGCCAATTGCCCATCTGCGCAGCACTAGTGCGACGTAAAACCCAACTAACCAACCAACCAATCTATGGGTGTTTTCTTGCTTTGTATTATAAAAATATCTCATTCAGAAATGATGTTTTTCGAATTCTGTTTTTTTAATTATGCACTTTGAAAATATTTTACTTTATATAGCAAACTTGCGACTCTAATTTTCAATCACTAAAAGAAGTGTTATGATTAATTTTATATTTTCAAAAAAATGCTCACTAAGCTAAAAAGCGTCATGTTTAATGAGTAGTTTTCAAATTCTGTTTTATGAATTTTACTCTGAACATATCGCCTTTTAGATTAGAAAGCAGGAAATCCAAAATAATGACCTAAATGAGTTTTTTAAATGAAGAAATCATAACTTTAATGTTACAACCCAAATAATTTTGAATGGTGCGTCCAAGATTAAACCATTAACGCATAGAACAACTATAAAGGAAATAAAGAAAATGAAAACAATTGGAAACTAAATCGAAATCTGTCTTGTAATATTTTAGTAATTTAGTAATTTTCTTTACAATACTTATTTATTTCAATGGGAATATAGAAAAGTATTATATAATTTATGAGGGAAGCATAATTTTACTGCATATGCATACATGTGCAAAAGTATGTATGCGGATGTGTGTAAGTGAAATCTCATTTTATCTACTGCAGATTTTAAAAATTTCACCTGATAACTTCTTCCTTTTTAGTATTTCACGGACATTAAAATCCCTTCCTTTTCTTGATACCCTCATCTCTCGCACTGTAAATGGATTTTCCACCACCGTCTATCGTAAAACTTTTGCGGTCTCCCTTCCTCCCCATGCGCGTTCATGTCACCCATCTAACAAAAAGATGGTTGTTTTCTATACTTTTGTAAACCATGCCCTTAATATTTGTTCAAATCCTATTTTATTAAAAATCTGAAATTAAATACCTGAAAGCTATTGCAATTAACAGAGGTTGTGACCCTTCCATTATAGACAAAGCTATCCAAAAATTACAACTCCCTCGTATTTCGTCTACTAAATCAGTCTCTTCTAATATCAATATTGCTTTACCCTATTTTCCTAAATCCAGTCAAATCATAGCTAAAATTCTCAAACAATATGATTTTAAAATAATATTTTCGCCTTCTAATAAACTCACCTTTTCTCAGTTAAAAGATCCCATTGATATGCATAATTCTTGGGGGATTTATAATATTTCCTGTCAGTGTGGTTTATCATATATTGGCCAAACTAAACGCAGTCTTTAATTTCGTCTAAAAGAACATATGAATTACGTCCGCAAACAAGAAACCAATAAATCGGCTATTTCTAAACATTGCTGGGAGGAAAATCATAATTTTAAATTTAATTCAGCTAAAATAATTTGCAGACCTAAATCCATTCATGAACTCGATTTCTTTAAAGCTTTTCATATTTATAAAAATTTTAAAAATTTTGTAAATTGTGATTTCGCAGTTCCCTATTTGTCTGATTGTTGGAAATTTTACATTCAGTCAACATTTTCTTAATTTTTCTACTGTTTACACAGCTAAAATTCCTAATTTCCTATTGGCCACACTCCCCACCTTTCCCGTAATCCTATCGGTTGAACTAAATTCGCTCCCTCTCCTATATATACGAGCGCTTCTCCAGATTCAGAATTCTTTTTGCACTGAAGACTTAAGGCTATCAAAACAGCTGTATGCATCTCAAATATTTTTCTTTGGCATTTCTGACGTAGTAGTTTAATCGGGTTTAAATATTCCAACGCCAAGTCACCTGTTATTATTAACTACATATAAGTTTATATATAATTCGGAGATGTAGTTTCTGAGATACAGTTGAAAGAATGTTTTTAGCACACAGACATGCAGATAGATGTTCAATAAAAATGGACAAATCGTGTTTCAGAACTCTCAAAACGTGTAAATCCATCGAAAACCAGAAGTCGAAAATTTTTATGAATCCAGTACTATTGAAAACAGAAGAAAGTAAAAATCTGGGTACAACTATAGTATTTCCCCTCAGCTAGATTTGGCGATTTTTCGTTGGCGCCGGTTTGAGCGATAACGATGTCGTTCTGGATTGTTTGCAATACAATATGGCAACCTGCATGCAGTTTACTTTTTAAGCCATAGCAACCAGCGTTTGGTCATTTTTTTTATTACCATGCAAATTAATAATAAATTATAAACAAAATTAATCAATAGTAAAAAATAAAATACGACCGTTTTATATAATGACTAGCAGGCTTTGCCCGCTTCGCTGGTCACTAAATTTAAAGGAAACTCTTTTCTATATAGCTTTATAAAAATAAAATAAAATACTAAAATTGCTCAAAAGCTCGCTTCGGATCCCTGCTGCCTTCGGTAGTGATTTGGTCATCCGCTAAAACTCGGGCGCTTGTCCCTATTACCTGAGACAATGGTTTACCAATAGGCTTGCATTAAGTCCTTATTAGATAACAGTTTCGAAATAGATAGTATCGAAAAAAAAAAAAAAATGAAGTATCCCCTTTATATTTGAATCCCAGTTACATATGAACAACACTATACGTGGTGCACATAATATTCGCTTTTACGTTATTTCCTATGTTTATTTTGTTTATCCCCGATCAACCATAAAAATGATAACAATTTCACGCTAAATATTATAATATGCTATGACCGGCTACGTCTGTTGCATGAGACAATTAATTTTTTGTGGTTATTAGTATTCATGGTTTGTAAGCATGATCATAGTACCGCCTTAATATAGCTCTCTTTGGCGACTTTTGAATTTTTGTCACCATTTTAGATTTTATCCCTTGTAAAAATAAGACTTAATACCTTGTAACAATATGCTATGAGCGCTATTTCTGACATATTTTAGACAACTAAACTTTTAATGGTTATATATATTTCCCATTAAGCATATTTTTATTTTCATTTATTTATTTAAATCACGATTTAAATATTGATGAAATTTGAACTTCAATTTGGTCTAGTGTTGTACAGGCTGTATACTACACGTTTGTGTTTGTGAAAGAAAATTTATAAAATACATACATTAGTTAATTTTAAAAAATCTAATTGTCCGATCGATAAGCTGTTTAATCCGTTGGATTCACAAAAATTGCATCTTTCATTTGGTATCTTCTCCGTGGGTATCTTATTTGTAACGATACGACTGATATTTCTAATTTTTTTAATTTACTTTCCTCATTTTAAATACATGTAATTTTCATTGTTCACGTTTTTTTTTTTTTTTTTTTCCGTCGAAAAAATAATGATAATTTTTTTGGCAACAATTAAATTAAGGAATAAAATTAAATATTTTAAAAATAAATGTAATTTTTATTGTTCACGTTTTTTACTTTCCGAACACTATAGTGAGGAAAGTATTGTAATCATGTCAAAAATCCGAATTCGAGATTTTGATGTTTCTATACGTTTTGAGGTCCCCTGAGTCCGTTTTCACTATTTTTACGATGATGTATGTATGTGTGTGTGTATGTGTGTATGTGTGTATGTGTGTATGTTTGTGAACACGCTAGCGTCTAAAGGCTTTGTTCGATTAACCTGAAAGTTGGTACGTATATTGTAAGTCACCATAGTACGAACCCTATAGATTTTGGTGAATCTAGCACTTATAGTTTTTACTTTCTTCTATATGTAATATAGAGAAAGTATTGGATTCGTAAAAATTTTCGACCTCGGGTTTTTGATGGATTTACACGTTTTGAGAGCTGTAGAACACGATTTGACCCTTTTTAGAAAATGTCTGTCTGTCTGTCAGTCTGTCTGTGTGTGTGTGTGTGTGTGACAAAATTTTGTGGCAACTGTATCTAAGGAACTACTGCACAGAATTTCATACAAATTGGTATGTAGTTGCACCTTGACATAAATTAATGCCTATCAACTTTTGGTAAAAATTGTCTTACAGGTTGCGTTGCCATCCCGCTTTTTCTAAATTTTTAACATGGTGATATAGGACAAAATTTTGTATAAATGTGCATAAAGAGAATTATTTTTTAGTAATCATTATGAAATTTACAAGAATTATTTATAATAGAGGTAGTCAACTGGGGAAAAAATTTTGTATGCGTAGGAGCCTCGTGAACCCCCCTGGGGGGGAAGTCCCCCCTCGAGGGGAGTAAATTTTCAAGATGGGTATCTTTCGAAAGGTCTTGTCAATACCTTTAAAACGAATGGTTGAACTATAAATCTGCGATAATTTAAAACAAAGTTATCGATTTTTTTTACTTTTAACAAAAAGTAACTTAGAAAAAAAATCGTTTTTTTTTTTTTTTTTTTTTTTTTTTTTTTTTAACGAAATTTAACCAGACGTGGTATTTAGTTGGCCCCTGACATAAACTGGGGCTGATTAGATTTGGGGATCAATCACTCAACAGGTGGTGCTGTGATCGTATTTTTTCTAAATTTTTAACATGGCAGTATAGGATAAAATTTCGTATAAATGTACATAATGGGAGTTATTCTTAACCTGTGATTGTGAAATTAATATGAATTATTGATAATAGTAGTAGTTAATTAGGAAAAAAATCTCGGTGATCGCTTCCCCTCCCCTGGGGAAAGTACCCCCCGGGGGGGGGGTAAATTTTCAAGATGGGTATCTTTCGAAAGGTCTCGTCAATATCTTTAAAACGAATGGTTTATCTATAAATATATGATAATTTAAAACAAAGTTTTTTTAAAACAAAGTTTTTTTTTTTTTAACGAAAAAAAACTTCGAAAAAAAATCTTTTTTTTTTTTTTTTTTTTTTTTTTTTTTAATATTGTTACTGCGTGAATTTGTATAGGAAAATATAGAAGAAAGTCTTGTGGTGGCCACAGCATACTAGTTTTACAGGGACACAAAGAAAAATTCTTTATCATTATGGCCTATGGGACCAAAATCTTAAAAGTGCAATAGCATCTAAACGCCTTATTCAATTGAGCAAAAATTTTATACCCATATTATAGGTCACAGATACTCAATCTGTATAGATTTTGGAGAATCTAGCACTTATAGTTTTTTTACAGGGACACAAAGAAAAATTCTTTATCATTAAGGCCAATGGGGCCAAATTTTTAAAAGTGTGATAGCGTCTAAACGCCTTATTAATCTGAGCAAAAAAATTGTACACATGTTATAGGTCGCATTTGCACCAACTGTATAGATTTTGGTGAATCTAGCACTACAGTTTTTTTACAGGCACACAAAGAAAAATTCTTTATCATTATGGCCTATGGGACCAAATTTTTAAAAGTGCGATAGCATCTAAACGCCTTATTCAATTGAGCTGAAAATTTGTATGAATATTATAAATCACTGTTGCACTAACTATAAGCATTTTGGTGAATCTAGCATCTATAGATTTTTACAGGGACAAAACGAAAAATTCTTTATCATTATGATCTAAGGGCTCTAAGTTCAGTAGCGTTAAATAAAACCTCGTGTGATATATGGAGAAAAAAACACTCTATTATGGTTTTCTCTCTTTTGTTTGTTTAGCAATTCCTCTTTCTTTATTTTATCTACAAAACTGTTAGTTACTCAATGTTCGGAAAGTCGAGTGGAGTCACTCCAGATTTTTTTTTCTTTTTTTCTGTCCAAAAAAGAATAATTTTTTTTGGCAACAATTAAATTAAGGATTAAAATTAAATGGCCAATTTATCAGTTATTAGAAGATTTTTATTTTAACATTTTAATTAATTAAAAGAAAACTAAAACAAAATTCGAAAATCCGGCTTCGAGGTGCATCAGGGGAGGTCATTACGAATCAACATGCAAATTTTTGTAGCTCAGCCATCAGCCGTTAGGAACACACCTAAACTTTATTGAATAGCAATAAAGTTCAAATTGACTCTAGAAAACGTTTGTATGGGAAATAGAAAAGGGCTGTTTTTAGGGTTTTCCCGGAAATTATTCGATTTTTTCTCGCCTTTTAAACCTTCCCTAGACCTCCACGAACATTTCAAGACTAAGATAAGATAAATCCGTTCAGCCGTTCTCGAGTTTTAGTGAGACTAACGAACAGCAATTCATTTTTATATATATAGATTTTTGTAGTAATTTAGGTGAAATATTATAACATCATTTCAACATCGTCTGCAGGCTGCATACTATTTATTTTTTATGCCATAGCAACTAGCGTTATGTTTTTTAATTACCATGGGAGCACAGGAAAATTAAAATTAGTGATTAATATTGTTTACTTATAAGTACGGAACTTGTTTCTATTGTTTTTTTTTTTTTTTGGCTAAGCTTTACTATACGGCACCCATTGCTTATTACCGTTGCCGATGTTTTGATCGCGTGATATGACGGTGATTCGAGACCCGAATCAGAGTATCGATACTTTTTTCTGTTGTATCGAAACATAACATTTACTGATTCATGCATCGCTCATTAGGGGTATACAGTGATTTTTTTTTATTTTTTTTTTTTAATGCTCGCGAAGCGAGCAAACAGCAGAAAACATAGTGACCGCTGCTCCATGAATCTTCATGCTTTTACTGATTCATGCTCCACGAATTAGGCGCGTCCAGTGATGTTTTTTTTTTGTTTTAATGCTCGCGAAGCGAGCAAACAGCAGAAAACATAGTGACCGCTGCTCCATGAATTTTCATGCTTTTAATGATTCATGCTCCACGAATTAGGGGCATCCAGTGATGTTTTTTTTTGTTTTAATGCTCGCGAAGCGAGCAAACAGCAGAAAACATAGTGACCGCTGCTCCATGAATTTTCATGCTTTTAATGATTCATGCTCCACGAATTAGGGGCGTCCAGTGATGTTTTTTTTGGTTTTAATGCTCGCGAAGCGAGCAAACAGCAGAAAACATAGTGACCGCTGCTCCATGAATTTTCATGCTTTTACTGATTCATGCTCCACGAATTAGGGGCGTCCAGTGATGTTTTTTTTGGCTTTAATGCTCGCGAAGCGAGCAAACAGCAGAAAACATAGTGACCGCTGCTCCATGAATTTTCATGCTTTTAATGATTCATGCTCCACGAATTAGGGGCGTCCAGTGATGTTTTTTTTCGGTTTTAATGCTTGCGAAGCGAGCAAACAGCAGAAAACATAGTGAAACATAAAAAAAATGTTTCATAGTGATGAAAAGTATTGTTTCATAACATTTTGATTCGATTCACGACGTTGTGAAACTATTCGCAGTACCGACTCACAAACTGAATCAAAACACCATCATACCACGTGATCAAAACATCGGCAACGGCAATAAGCAATGGGTGCCGTATAGTAAAGCTGTTCCTTTTTTTTTTATATATATATATAAATAAATGTACATATATCTACATTAAAAATAATTTTTTCCTTTTGTTAAAAATGTTAAACGAAATTCTAATTTATATAATCATATTTTACCGGTAAATATAAAATAGCATTTAAACTGAATAACTGTATGGAATGTAAAAGCATAACGAAATTCATAAACATCAAGAAAGTAAGTCAATTTTAAATACATATTTGTTTTGTTATTATTAGAAATAAGTTCAATGAATTATTTTAATGATGCCATTCTGAAAAACATATTTCGGTTTTGTTTACGTTAGAAATCCATGGCAACCACTTCAAAAGTAGAATTTACCCATAATCGCCAACGAAAAATCGCCAAATCTAGCTGAGGGGAAATACTATAGTTGTTCCAAAATCTGAAATATTTAATGCATAATTCGTGGAAAAAAATCATTTCCTTCTAGTACGTTTCTCATAAGTTTAAACCGCATTACTTAGCTTAAATCTTCACTTTCCTGACTGCATTTTTTGTAAGTCGCAAAATCCGCTAAAAGGGCATGCCTCCGAACCACCACTAAAGGTGAATGCCAAACATCAGCTGCCAACTTTTTACCTTGGAAGACGTCAGCTTTCCCACTTGGCGCATTTAACGCGGCTATTTTTATGTCGTAGGATCTGAAGGAAATATAAACATTTTATGTCCTCTCCTGGAATGATCCGAGTAATTTATTGATGAATAAATTCTTATATCAGATTTTGTTAAGCTAAAACAATAAATAAAATAAAACAAACGTAACACATAATGTCCGATACAGTGGGTACCACTTGATAATCAACAGACTCGCTGGATACATGTGACAACCGTAAGGCAAAAGAATGTCAGATGCTCCAGCTCGTATATATAGGAGCATTAGATAAGTATTATGTTAAAATGCACGAAAGACAATCTAATTCATGACGCAATAATCAAAATATCCGTTGTTAAACATTTAGGTGTAAAAATTTGTAAAATGAAAAAAAAACATTTCTTCTTTCTTTTTTATTTCTTTAAAAATGCAATACTTGATATATATTGCGAATTATTGTAATGACAGATATGTAATCGTTTCTGATAAGTTCAGGCTGTTATGAGGATTATTAAAACCCGAATAAACTACTACGTCAGAAACGCCAAAGAAAAATATTGCAAATGCATTTGCAATATTTTTCTTTGGCGTTTCTGACGTAGTAGTTTATTCGGGTTTTAATATTCCAACGCCAAGTCTCCTGTTATTATTTGTTATGAGGATGCTCAAATGCACCTATTTTGGTCTTAAAAAATAACTTTGGTTTTTATTTTACAAGATTGTTTCATTTATCAGGAGGAATGCGCTTGAGAACGGAATTGTATCTGGTCGCGGAGATTGTCCACAAACCTCCGATGTCCATCCGATGCAAGCCAAGAACTGCTACCAGTCGTCAAGGGATAAATCCGGGAGAGAATCTACCTCTTTTAAAGTTCGCAATCGCACTCGACTCAACTTTGCGGACAAGATTGCCAAAGGTAATTGATTAATTATCCTTATAATCATACATTTGATGAACTGCATTCGAGCAATGATTGATATGAGGGCTCTTCCCAGCGTCGTCTGCTCAATCACGTGATACTAAAAATCAAAGAAATGAATTCAGTTAAATATTGTTCTTAAGAACAAAAGTATTAATATTTAATATAAAATAAAATAAAAGTAATATTGTACATTTGTAAACAGTAGAACAATTGCATTTGTAAGTTTAATAATTTAAAAAAAAACACTTTATATGTTTATTTATTTTCACAAGTAAGAATCGATTTTTGTATGTTGTGGTCTAACTGTTACATTAACTGATCTAGCGATAAATAGTGGAATGTTTATGGATTATAACTTGAAATTAATTCTAAAAGTTTTAAGTTAAATTTAATCGCGTAAAGGTGTTACAACAAGTTAATTAACTTAGCTACAGGTCGAAATAGTTTTACATCGTACAATGTTGCACTGTTAATGATATACAGTCGGCTGCAAAATTATTCGAGCACTAGCCAATAATTCCTATATTTAAAAAGTACACTTAAGACTGTTTTGCTAAGTAAATCCTTGTCGAATCATGTTCTTAGACTGATTAAGAACATGACTCGACAAGGATTTATTTAACAAAGCTGTATTAAGTGTACTTTTTTTTTTGGCAAGGATTATTGCTAGTGCTCGAATAATTTTGCAGCCGACTGTAAGTACCAAAAATCAGAGTATTTAACATGTTCTCCTTCAGCGTTAATAACAAATTTACACTAAATGATGATTGTAAATAATACAGCAAACAAAAGATGATGAATAATGATATAAAATGGATTAAAAATGATGATGCATAAAAAAAATAATACAGATTAATTCGGATTGATCAAAAATAAGTATAGAAAATATATTATTTCAGCAATCGCTATAGGTATAGAAGACTTCGTCTGCTCTTTGTTTTACTATGTCATGTGACCTCTGACTTCAGGTGGGAAGAGCCCATTAATTAGAAAATGCTGGAAAAATAGTTATCAAATTTAATTCTCTTTAGTTATCGAATACACTTGACAAAAGCGTAAATTTTAAAATCACATTGCTAAATGTTTCTATCGTTCCCATAGGGAAAATAAGCAAGTGTATTAACTGTTATTGCATCAATATACATTTATTAGTTCCCTGTCATACTATTGGTATGGGGAACTTAGGTAATCGTGAAAACTTTAGTCCTCGGTTTCATGTGTGAGGAATCAGAAAAGGAAAAAATTTGTATGGTGTCCGTCTGTAGGGTATCTGTTTGTTTGTCCGTTTGTATTTAGTCTGTTAGTTAGTTTGTTAGTCTGTGTACACTATATCTCAAAGACAAATATTAGAAGAAGAAGTCATATCAGTTTTAAAATATTACTTTCAACATTGGCATGAATCCTATTCATTTGCAACATTCGAATTAAAAAACGTCGTAAGTTATTAGAAATTTACGATTTTCTTAACATGGAAGAATAGGACGAAATTTCGCTTAAATGTGCATTAAATGCAAACTTTTTACTGTAAAAAGTTTTTAATGGTAATTAAATTTTTTATATTTCCAAAATCATAATTTTTTTTCTGTAGTCATTCAGATAACTTTTCCGTGGCCATTATCGGGCAACATACACATGCCAAAAATCCCAGAAAAAACCTCCAAGATTCAAATTCCTCGTCTGCTCGGGGAACCCTCAATGCTTTTTTGGCAAAGAAATATGAATTATTGACAAAATATCGTTCTCAATTTGAATATTTTACTGCTTTCTTTAATCATTTCTGGTTCCCCACCATTGTAGATGACTAAACGAAAATTTTAAAAATCAAATATTTTATTATTCTTATTGTACACAATTTAACAGAAAATTAAAACAAAAAGTCTATGTTGTTACTGAAAATTGTTTATGTTATAAATTTAGTAAATTTTAAATTTATTTACAACCTTGTATATATTGTTTTAAGAGTCCCCAGTAGTCAGATACCTTCCTTTCTCTTCCCCATGTAATTCAATGGGATTTTTGTTGCTTTGTATTTTCTAGATATCTCGCTCAAAAATAAAGTTTTTCGAATTCTGTTTTTTTAATTCCATTCTTTGAACATGCCACTTTTTCTCTTACTAAGAAATTTTTTTTAAAAATAAATTTCAATATTTTATTTCATTAAGAAAACTTAAGGATATAATTAAAAAGAAATATTTAAATTGTATTTTTTTAAAAATTGCTTAATAAGAAAAAAAGTGGCATATTTAAAGAGTGGAATTCAAAAAACAGAATTTGAAAAACTTTATTTTTGAAAGAGATATCCGAAAAATACAAAGCAGCAAAAATCGCATTGGATTACATGGGGAAGGAGAAAGGAAGATACCTCACTACTGGGGACTCTTACGCTCTACTAAAATAATCTCCAAAATTGTAGCGATAAATCATGGTAATTCGTCTCAATGATTCACTTTTTGAAAACTTACTGTAAAGTTAAACGTATCTAGAATGATCGACAACATTTTTCTTTTTTCTTCGTTTAAAATTCATGAAATTTTCCCTTTGATTTCGGACGCAGTAAGTAAAACACATATTTACTCGATGTTCTAATATGTTTGATAAATAAATTTTAATTTTTTCATAACGATACAGAGTGTTTATTCAAAATGCAACGTCAAATTGTTTACCTTTCAATATATCTTATGCAAAAGTAATTCATAATGAACTAATATGCTGTAGCTATAACAAAACATTTTTCTGTATCAATCTATATAACAGGGCCACTGATAGGTTAATATGCAGAGAAATTTAATCATAGCATCTTACTATAAGCGCTTTACATATGATGTTTATTGCAATTGTAATCAACGCAGAGACACCTGCTAGCCGATGTACATCCAAATTAAGTAAGCATTGTTTTTTTTTCCCATAATGGTCATCGCACGTGTCATGTTTAATGCATGTATACGCTATAGAAGCTGAGAAATAGCCTTTCCATCACAGTTTAAATTGCAGCATAGCAGCCCTACTTGTCGGTCAATATACACCAAAATTGAAGCAGCATAGATTTTTAAATGGCGCTCTCATCTATCAAGATTTGATGAATTATACACTAGAAGCTGAGATGTGGCTTTCTCATAAATGGGGTAAATCGCAGTATTGCAGTGTTATCTGTTTATAGATCTGTATCAAAAATTTCAAAGCAACAATTTATCTTAGGGTGCATTTATAAACTTTTACGGAATTCTGTGCATTTTTTCTTGATTTAGAGCTGCCTCAAAGCTTTTGTACGTACACAGACAAACGGACATTTAAAAAAAAAATGGTTGAATTATGTTTAGAATATCACAGCACAAATGACGGCCATTGTGACATATCAAGCCTTGATGTTCATTTAAAAACCAGTTCGCATGAAACGTTAGTCTATTAACAATATCTTTATTAAGCTATGAAAATTAATTTTTCTTCGGAAACAACGAAAAAAAAAACGGATTGCGACTTTTTAATTTTGTTATAAATACATATAAGGAAAACTTTATCGCATCATTTGAAATTTTTAAACACAAATTTCAAATCAACCTTTATTATATTATTTTTTAAACATGCATAGTTAATTTTGATTTTTGGTTATACAAATATTCCTGTAGCACTATTTCATATTTAATAATATTATTCTAAATCTTTGATGGCGTTTAGCGTACTTTGACAACCTTTCTGAAAATTTCGTTAATTTTAAATAAATTGTCTGCATGTTATTGACGAATATTGCACACTGTTTAGTGAAATAGATATGTACCATAATTACTTTTGGACACTATATTTCACCATGTGTTTATTAACTTCTATTCTTGTTTGCTTGTTCGGTACAAATCTTGCAATAGAATTTTAACTAACTCACCTACTAGCTAGAAATTTGAAACTATGAAAATAATAACATCCTAATAGCCTTAAAATAGCCATTAAAATATCAACTATAATTTAATTGTTGGCAAAAAAAAATTACGGGTTCATTTTCTTTCGTCATAAAAATAAATACATTTAATTAAACGTGAACGCTAAAAAATTATAAAACGTTAAATTATGCATCTCACAAATATTGACGTCATTATCACTTTAAAATTTTTAAACACATTGATAAGAGCTCTATGATTCATCAGAAAATTTAAAATATGGGATATAAAAAGTTTCTTTTTATCTTATAATTATTTTAACTGTTACTTTGTCTTTGTTACTTTGAGCAATTTAGATATTAGACAATATTTCTTGAAACAAATGATTACAGTCTGACTTATTCACTAAGGTTTCACTAAAATTAATAAAGCATAGTATTTTCCAATATAGCCTTCTCTTATATTCATTGATGAATGCAGGTGAAATATTGGACTTTTTTGTTTTCGTGTAGGAGATCATGTCGGAATTGTACTTGATCAAGCAAAGGTAGATCGCCCTGATTCTTGTCTATGCTGCAAGCGTGAGGTCAGAAGACTGGAAAAACTGTGGGATCAAAAGAAGACAAACAGAGTAATCGTCTGGGAAGGACCAAAAGAAAAATTCCGGGGCATTTCGATGACATCTCATGACTACATAACCCATGAATTGCCCAAAAAGTAACTAAAAAATAAGAAAAATTATTTAAAAATAAAAATTGTTTGAGTTGCAATATATAAAATTATACAGTAGCTTTTTTTTTTTTTTTTTTGAATACTCTAGAGATTATAAATTAGAAAATCCTTTTATGCTAATAAGTAATGATGTTTATTTGTTTTGTTTTGTTTTTTGTCTTATAGGCTGAGAATTATGTATGCGAGTCCTCATTATTGTACCTGCAATATATTAAATTATGCTTTACATGATTTTAAAACTAATTTTAATTCTAGTGAAAGTTTTAAAGTTCGTACTTGAAAAACAATTTCTCGAATACATGTGGCAAGATTAAATTTTTGCCGAACATTTGCTGTATTTCCAATAAAAGTAAAACTTAACGTAATGAAACTTTTTGATTGTATTTTTCCGTTTCAGTGAGTAAATCTATAAGGGTGTTGGTGACAGATGCCTACAAGCTGAAAATGGTGACACTTGCGTACATATCCCGGTGGTTTAAATATTATAGATGTGTTTTTGAAAAATCTAGTGGCACTTGCGTACAATATTTACTTCACTTTATTTGAGGATTGTTGTACAGTGGTGGAAAAAACTTTAAGATCACCATCGAATTTTTTTGTTTGCATTCAAAATTGAAAATCTGTTTGTAAGTTATCTTTAAATTTAATATATAAAATGCAAGAAATAAAAAAATATGAATTTAAAATTTAAAATAAGTTTATTTTCGATATAAAGTAAAACTGTGTTATGTAATCAGATGGAAAAAACTTTAAGACCCGTTTTAAAAGTGATTGCTTGCATAATGAAATGACGTCACATTTGCATGGTTTTGTGCGGGACACTTGTTAGAATTAAAAGAAACAATTTTTAGTCATTTAGCTGGCAAGGGAAGTGTGAATTAGTAAAATCGAAACCAAAACCAACGTTAAATTAAAGAGCATGGTCGAAAACATTGGGTACCGTGCAAATTTGCTGCAACAACTCCCATGGGGGTGAGATATGCCCTCTATTAGTTTTAGTTATTTCTATAAAAGGCAACAAAACACACAACGTAGTGTGAACAGATGGTGTAGTGCTAGCATGTTTGACTTCGGATACGGAGGTCGTGGGATCGAATCCCCGCAAGGGCGTTTTGTATTTTAATTTTTCATTTCAACTGAAATATTTATTTTTGACATTTTTAATTAAATTAAATCATGATTTTAAGAGAAAATATTAATTATATTAAAACAAGTTTTTTTTTTCTTTTCTTTTCTTTTCTTTTCTTTCTTTCTTTTCTTTCTTTTTCTTTTTTTTTTTTTTTTTTTTTTTTTTTTTCAGCGTGGACAATTTAATATTTTTTTTTATTTTTAACCAACTAATTTATTTATTTATTAAATTTAAAGAAATTAATAATTCAACGGGAAATACTTTTATATTATATTTAGGTAAGATTTTGTTAATGGTTACATTCAGATAAAATTTTGTTAATGATTGTTTTATATAAATTATTAATTACTATTTTTAACGACGACATTATTAGCAAGAGTTAATCGTCTGCTCTCAATTGTATTATTTATTCAGGCAATTTTTTGCATGAAAAATACTGAATGATGAACAGCTGTTGTTTAACTATTCGATGTCGCATTTTACTTTTATTTTAAATATTTCATTAAACAACTGTCAAATTTAGTGGTGTCGGAAGAACAGACAATAATATTGAAGACAATGACAATTTTTCTCAAAATGATTTTACTAATTTATAATTAATTTACATCTAAAAAAATTCAAAATCTTTGTAAATATGAATTTTACAAATTAAGTAATCTCGACGAAGAGCCAAATATTTCACAAAATTTTCGTGATGAACAATAATTGACGGTGAACAAAATTGAAATTCAAATAATTGTGATCAATCATTTTATATTTCTTGTTCTAATTGTGAAAAATACTTGTGGTTTCATGATTTTTCTACTTTTAATCATAATTGTTATAAATTAGAAACTATATTCGTAGCTTTAAACATGGTTTTCGTTTTTATAAATAAAAAAATGCATTTCTTAAATTCATTCTCAATACTTTACTAATTGGAATACTCAAAAAAAAAAAAAATTCTTAATGTAATAAATATTTTCTCTTAAATTAATAATTTAATTTAATTAAAAATGCATAGAAAAAAAATCGAAAAAATTACAAAACGCCCTTGCAGGGACTCGATCCCACGACCTCAGTATCCGAAGTCAAGCACTGCACCATCTGCTCACACAACGGTGCGTGTTTTGTTGGCTTTTATAGAAATAACTAAAACTAATAGAGGGCATATCTCAGAGAGTTGTTGCAGCAAATTTGTACGGTACCCAATGTTTTCGACCATGCTCTTTAATTTAAGGTTGGTTTGGTTTCAATAGCGATTTTACTAATTCACACTTCCCTTGTGAGTGTTGAAGCAACTGAGGTTATGGGTAGAAGAAGTTTAATGAGTGGAATTTAAAAAGGGGAAATTTTGGCGTTTCGAGAAAGTAGAATGAGTGAAAGGCAAATTGCTAGCAAAATCACGAGGTCTAAAACTGTAGTTCAACAATTTCTTGCATATCCATGCAGATATGGTACAAAAATTGAGGAGGGAGACATTCAAAACTATCAACCAGAATGAAAAGAAGTGTTATAAGAATGGCTGTTAAAGACAATGCATGTTCTTCAGCAATAAAATTGGCTTTAAAATTTTAAGTAACAGCTAGAACTGTTAAAAATATCCTGAATCGTGCGGAAAACATCAAATATTCAAAATTAAAAACCAAACCTATAAGCTTGAAAATATTGAAGCAAGATTGAAATTAGCAACATCTAATGTTTTAAAACCCAACTTTTGGCAAAGAATTGTGTTTACATATGAAAAGAAATTTAATCTAGATGGACCTGATTCTTTACAAAGCTATTGGCATGGTTTAAAACAGGATCCTACGTATTTCTCAAAGCAAGTGCAAGGATGGGATCTGTCATGGTTTGGGCAGGTTTCTATGCTCGAGGTAAAACTAATATTGTATTCACTAAAGGTAATATGAACTCTTTTGACTATCAAGATATACTGACAAACAATTTTGTTCCCTTAAAAGTTGAGCTTATGGATCAAAATTTGATTTTGTTGCAAGATAATGCGCCTATGTACAAATCTGCTTTAACCATTTCTTGGCTAACTGAAAATTTTGCAAGTTTTATGGAATATTCGGCCAAAACTCCAGACTTGAACCCCATAAAAAACATGTGGGGTAACATTGCACGCAAGATATATGAAAATGGTAAATAATACTATTCTGTTTCTGAGGTCAAATCTTCTATTTCAAAAGCATGGGATAAAATATCGATTCTAACATGAAAAATCTAGCAAAATCCTTCCAAAATCGTCTTTTAGAAGTAATTTGAGTGAAAGGAAAATATACGAAGTACTAAAAATTAGAATGCAATACTTTTAATTAATGTTTAACTTTGGGGTCTTAAAGTTTTTTCCACCCTTTTATAATATTGTGGGGAAAAAAACCATTTGTATATAATATATAGTTACAACTATTCTTTTATAAAACTATGTGAAGATTTATTATTACTTTCTTCTATATTCAATAGAAGAAAGTATTGGATTCGTAAAAATTTTCGACATCGGGTTTTTGATGGATTTACACGTTTTGAGAGCTGTAAAACACGATTTGACCATTTTTAGAAAATGTCTGTCTGTCCGTCTGTCTGTCTGTCAGTCTGTGTGTGTGTGTGTGTGTGAGACAAAATTTTGTGGCAACTGTATCTCAGGAACTACTGCACAGAATTTCATACAAATTGGTATGTACTTGCACCTTGACATAAATTAGTGCCTATCAACTTTTGGTAAAAATTCTCTTACAGGTTGCGTTGCCATCCCGCTTTTTCTAAATATTTAACATGGTGATATAGGACAAAATTTTGTATAAATGTCCATAAAGAGAATTATTTTTTAGTAATCATTATGAAATTTACAAGAATTATTTATAATAGAGATAGCCAACTTGGAAAAAAAATTCTATGTGTAGGAGCCTCGTCAACCCCCCTGGAAGTCCCCCCTCGAGGGGAGTAAATTTTCAAGATGGGAATCTTTCGAAAGGTCTCGTCAATACCTTTAAAACGAATGGTTGAACTATAAATCTGTGATAATTTAAAACAAAGTTATCGATTTTTTTTTTACTTTTTACGAAAAAAAACTTAGAAAAAAAACCGGTAATTTTTTTTTAAATTTTTTAAACGAAATTTAACCAGACTTGGTATTTAGTTGGCCCCTGACATAAACTGGTGCTCATTAGATTTGGAGATCAATCGCTGAACAGGTGGCACTGTGATCGTACTTTTTCCAAATTTTTAACATGGCAGTATAGAACAAAATTTCGTATAAATGTACATAATGAGAGTTATTCTTAACCTGTGATTGTAAAATTAATAGGAATATTGATAATAGTAATAGTTAATTAGGAAAAAAAATTCTGCATGTGGGGGCATCGCTTCCCCCCCCCGGGGGGGGGGTTTAAATTTTCAAGATGGGTATCTTTAGAAAGGTCGCTCATCAACACCTTTAAAACGAATGGTTGAACTATAAGTATGTGATAATTTAAAACAAAGTTATTGATTTTTTTTACTTTTAACAAAAAAAAAACTTGGATTTTTTTTTTTTTTTTTTAATATATTGTTACTGAGTGAATTTGTATAGGAAAATGTAGAAGAAAGTCTTGTGGTGGCCACAACATACTAGTTTTTTATTCTGTTTATACTATTTGATGTTTCTTTCATATGTGGTCTTAAAGTTTTTTCCATCACTGTATTAATGTGTTGTATCCATATAATATAAACTTTTTTTTTTTTTTTTGGTGTGTGTGTGTGTGTGTACGTGTGCATGCGTGTGTAAAATTACATGGTGCTTACTTATTGCTAAAACGTGAGTGAAGTGAATTTAACGTGATTACACAGAAATACATAACAGATTACACAATTACTTAAAATAGATTAAATAGAAATTCCAATATGCTATGTAATCATCATATACGCCGTTCAAATTTTAAATGGGAATTTCGGAGGAAACCACGGAAAAAAAAACGGCTTTTCTTTAATATTTGAGTTTCGGAGAGAACCACGGAAAACTCAGACCACCTTTATTCTTTTATACTTTGCAGAATTTTTATCATGTTAATTCACGTGAGAGAAAATGTAAAAGATTATATTTCTTTTATATTTTATGGACTTATAAACTGATAAACACATTTAAATTTCGTACGAGAGTTTCGAAGAAAACCCCTGAAAACTCAGAACGGTTTTTTCAGTTATATTTTGCAGACTTTTGAATTCCGATACTCCGTTCACTTTTCGTACTAAGAATTTTTTTTAACGGTATTCAACCCGTAATTACGCAAGTTTCCGAGAAAACCATGAAAAAGTCAGACACAAATCTTTTTATAAATGTTTAAATTACTTTTGTATCTCAGTTTCTAATTAACAAAATTTCATAAGTAATATATTATTTTAAACTTATTGGAATTAAAGAGTAAATGTTGCAATTTTCTGTTGCCAGATGACACTTTAATGTTTTAAAATTTCAATTTCTCCAGTTCTAATTATGATTAAATTACTTATAGGGGTATATTAGGATACTGTAGGCAACACCAGGTTGGGGATTTGCAACGAAGTATGTGAAATAATCCTCTGAGACTTTACTAGAACACAAACATAGATATTTACTTAATTTACGACACATTTTATCAAAATATTTTAGTTACAAAATACTTTATGATATTTTAACTCTTTTTTTTTTTTTTTTTTTTTTTGATACTTAAATGAATTATTTTTTAAATGAAGAAAATGATCCTCTATCTCCATTCGCCTATATTTACGAAATACAACTCATATTCAAAATATTAGAATAATTGAGAAGAAGTAATAAAAAAGAAATTATTTTCCATTTATTTATTTTTGATACAAAGTAAATGCAATTAATTTTTTTATAAATTAAATCTGGAATGTTTAGATAAGATTTTAACATTTATCAAATATAAAATACAATAAATTAGGTATACAATAGCTTTCTGAAACACATCAAAATATTAGAATAAAATTTAGATTGGTTCAAAATATTAGAATATTTTATTTTATGCTAAAAATATTACCTTATGAATACGAAGTAAATGGTAGTTAACATTTTGTAGCTTCCCCTTTAGCTTTAATAACAGCGTACAATTGATCTTGGATACTATATACAAGGTGTTTACAAACATTTCTATCAACAGTAGCCCAAATAGACTTTATACGTCCACTAACTTAGTTTTACTTGAAAGAGGATTTTCTTCCTTATACCCCATAAGTTTTCAATGGAATCAATGTCTGATGAGTTTGGTGGCCAAGGAAGTACCTCAATGTTGCGTTGGCGGAACCAATTCTTAGTTGACACCGAGGTATGCGGTGACGTTAAATCTTGTTGAAAGAGGAAATCATCTTCAAATAAATCTTATGATGATGGAATCATGTAATATTCCAAAATTTCTTGATATATCTGAGAGTTAACCTTTTCGTAGACGATGTATAACTTTCCAGGTCCTTCTGCGCTCATGCAACCCCACACCATGACACTAGCAGCAAATTTTATCGAGCGTTTAAGACATTCATTATCAAATGCTTCTTGCTTCATTCTCCAAACTCGAACACCTTGATTACCATATGAAACACAAAACATACTTTCAACACTAAATAATACTTTTTTCCAATTTTCTTCGCTCCATAAACGTCTTGATTTACACGAATTCAATCTTTTCGCTTTTGTTTTGCTGTCATGAGAGGTTTCGTTTTCGAAACACGAGATTCAAACTTAAATTTATGGAGACGTCTTAGTGTTGTCGATGTAAAAACTTCAACTCCTTCGTCTTTCCATTTTCGGTATAAGAATCGTACACTTTTAAAACGGTTTTTCTTAACCATATGCTTCAGTTTCCTGTCATCTCTAGCAGATGTTTCTGGTTTTAGGCCGCCATTTCGGCGATTATTTTGAAATTTTCCATTTTTTAAATATTGTGTTAGTATTTTACTAACGCTTGATTGCGAACAATGTAAATAATTCGCTGTATAACATTGATTTTTACCGTGCCGATACAAATCAACCATACGAAGTTTAACAGATTCAGGAATATCACTCACACGACCCATTTTAAGACGAAAAAAGTAATTTTTTTTTTTCAATTAATCTTTTTAAAAGGGATGTTAATTTTAAGATAATAAATAAGTTTAATCAACAATAAGTTTTTAATAAAAATATCGTTTGCATATTTGCATTAACAAAAGTTAAATTACCAAACGATACTTTCAATTTGTAAAAAAATGTAATTTTTCTAATATTTTGAATATGAGCTGTATATGCTATAGTTTCTGTTCTTATCGAGGAGGAACAAAATATAGACTGTCCAGTAAAGCAGTCGATATAGAAATTGATGATGGCTGTAAGAAAGGTTTAATCACATTTGTAGAAAATAAATCTAATTTTATTTTACTAAATATTAAAAGAACACTTGGCGCTAGATACATAAACACAGGAAACATAAATAACATCGATGATCGATACGTTTAACCCTTTCACTGCCACCCAATATTCCCACCATCTGTTTGTTTTTATAACTAATCACAAAAGGTGTGGCTTAATTGCCACACAACTGGTGACATCATGAGTGAGAATTGAGCAAACACTGAAAACGAATTATCTCTTGTTATAGCAAACAGACGACTGACGAGATAATTCGTCAGTCGCAGGGAAAGGGTTAAATGTCACCGAAACCACAGTTATCTACTATTTTATTATTTCCTGTGGGCCTGTGGCGTTCAACACATTCTTTAATTTTCCTGCATTCATCGAATTTCTTTTTTCTACATGTTATTTTGTTCATTAGATTTCACTGGAAAATGATATATCTTTTTATTGAGAAATATCTTTTGAGAAATTGAATATTTTTGTCTGTTTTTTTTTTTGTTTTTTTTCCCTCGTGGATGTTAAATATTCGTTTATATTTTCTCTCATTTTTAGAGAAAATCGGTTTTCCTTCTACAAAAAATCCCTCAAATCCCGAACAGTAATAGAAAAATAAAAATAAAATTATACATTCTACATTGAGAGAATGAAAATTTGAATAAGAGGTGTTTTTTTTTTTTTTTTTTTTTTTTTTTTTTTTTCAAACTACGTAAATAGAATCCTCTTAGCTTATCTAAGCATTAGTTATGCTTAGTAAAGTATTTTAACTTTCATATAAATGTGTGCTGTACTCAAAAAGTATTTATTTAAATGCTCATTTTTTTTTTTTTTTTAATGAAAGTAAGAGGGTGAAACCCCGAGAGGAGTTGGTGAGTGAAGCGATCTTGGGCGAAACCTACTATTAATACAGTATATATATATATATATATATATATATATATATATATAAGCATCAATACAACATATTATTAAAATAAAAATAATATATTAATTATGTAGTATATTCAAAATAATGTTTTCAATAAACTCAGCCTTTAACAGTGTTCAGGAATATACAACAATGAGAGTACAACTACTGCAAAATAATTTTCATCATGAGTAAAATAGGGAATTCAGAAAAACGCGAGTTTAAACCTTATTTAATTATTCTATTTTATTCCTAAACAGAGAAGTGCCACCATGGCATCCTCATCGAATTCAACCGTGGAAAAGCTTGGACGTACCCAGTGTTACAGAAACGACTTACAGCAGTGCCTTTGGTCCGCCCAGACTTCTTCCTTTGAGAGCCAGGACAAGCCATATGCAGTACGTTCAAGAATGTCAGAAATGAATGTATATAAGCACAAGACTGGTTGTTTAATATGCTAATAAACCTTTTAAAACGTTTTTTCTTCATGAATTTCATTCGCATTTGCCACAATCATGATTGTTATATTTATTTAAAAATAAGTAAAATATAACGTCAAAGATTAAGGCGTATATAAATTATTATCAAAAGATAGCCATTTTTCTAAATTTAACCTTAATCTTTCATTTTCCGTTTAAAAGTTAAAACAAACCTTCTTCCGTTCCTTAAGCACATGTCAAAAAATTTTTGTTACGTTATTTAGAAAGTATTAATTTATCTTAAACCTACGAAATAATATTCAAGTTAAGTCCAATAATTTTTTCCTGTACAACGAAATGTATGTTTTGTTAGAAAAACCAAATTATGTTGCTAATTGATTTTGTAGATGTTATGTTGCAGATTGATTTTGTAGATATAGATGTTTAACAATAATTTTATTCAGTTTACCAAACCAACTTGCTTCGATTGACCAAAAGAATAGGGTTGAAAGGAGAGTCACTGTTACGGTATTCTCCGATAAGCTATGTCATAGATGTCTTTATCATACATATACTAATAATGTATGGATTGATCATCCAGGAGAAAATGCGATTCTTTTCATCCGGGAAAAGACGGCCATTTTACCGTCTAATGGCCGTTTTCCCCCGAGTGAATACACACGGTAATACACGCGGATAATTTAGCAAATAAAATTTATTAATAATTTATGTACTGCTCCAGATATACTAGTTCCAAATTCATTTTTTTTTTTTTTTTTAAATACTATGTCTATTAATTTAGTTAGTATTTAAAGTTAAAAATGTTTTATATATTAAAACCAGCGGGCTTTATCTTTTATATTGTTAACGCTGTTAACAATATTTAAAAGAATTTTGAAACTTGCATATTGCTTACTAATATAAAATCTTAAAAAAAAAAAAAAAAATCCATTAAATATGAAAACAGTAATTATTTCATAATAATAACAAAGCAACTGATAATAAAAATTATGTTTTTCATAAATTAGTCAAATATAACTTTCTGATGAAAACTTATCCCATCATCTTTCATACACTTATTAGAACAATTAAAAGCCGTGCAACATTTTGGTATTTTCAAAATTGATCTACATTCTATTCTATTACTATTGCCGAGTTTCAATACTTACTAATGGCTTATGCTAAAACTTTTCTGGTCAGAAAATTTTTCTTAGGGTCCATAACAACAAAAATTCGGTTGATTTGAGGTATATTTTCTTGTTTCAATAAAATATTTTTATTGGTTTACATTTCATCCAGCTGCATTCTTAAAAAACCCGTATTTCTGCTGCGTGAGAATTTGTTTTAAGGCAGCTGTAGAAATATGCCAGTATATTATTTATCTCTCATGCATTTTTTTTTATTTATCTGCGTTTCCGATCATATGTGTGTGTGGGGGGGGGGATTATAGAACTAATGTATTAAATAAATGAATAAATGCCAAATGTAGCAGGCTCTCCCACATGCAATGTGTACGTTAAAAAGATAGGTTGGTCAAATTATTCAGAATTCAAATGCAATTGACCAAAATTTTGAAGCATTTGGTGGGAGTCTCTTTTGAAATCTTCAGTTGCATACACGTCGTAATTTGTCGGTGTAGTTCTTCTCCAGACTTATCAGCGATTTGTTGAAAATTATAGTAATTGCTGCATTTTTACCTAACATTTCCTCTATGTAATTTATACATACTGATGCATGCAAAACCAAAATTATTTGATGAACTAAATACTTATGTGAAATTCTAGGACAGGCGAAAATTTTCTATTCGTTTTAAAATACAGCATTTACCATTGTAAAAGTGTAAAAAAATATATATATTTATATATTTAGTTTGTAAAATCATGGCGTTGTTTAAAATCTAAGCTATTATATTTTACAAAACCATGTATTGTGTACATATGTTTGGTAACTTCAAAATCTTATTTGTCTTTAGCATGATATGTTTTAAAACTTGGTTTATTTTTAATGAATTTCTTAGCTTGTAGACAAAAACATAGTCTTGTGAATTTTACAGAAATGATCTTCTCCCTTTGATAAATACTTAATATGTTTTTTTTAATTAAAACATTTCTATCATTATGTTTTAATTAATTCAACATGTAAATAAAGCTTGTGTTTTACTATTACAATTTTCACTTTAAATCACTTATGCCCATTTCTCTAATTTTTCATAATTCGAAAATTGTATTTTCAAATAACCGCAATCTATGATAACATTATTTTCTGCTATTGCATGCATTTCTTTTTAAAATTAATTTGGAGACGTGTATTAAATAATTTTAAATTTTAATATGCAATTTGTTCCATCATTTAGTGTACTATTAATGAAAGTAATTTATTTCCCGTACTCTAATTTTTACTTTCTTCTATATATATAATAAAAAAATATTAGATTCGGGAAGTTTTTCGACCTATGGTTTTTGATGGGTTTACACTTTTTGGAATAACCTGAATACGATTTGACCATTTTTCAAAAATGTTTGTCTGCCTGTGTAGTGTATCACAAATTTTATGGACGAACGAACTAGTGAACAAAATTTAATCAAGCTTCGTTTTTTAGTTGTACTTTGATCTAAACTGGTGCTGATCATATATGCGAATCAATCTCTCAACAGGTGGCAATGTTGTCCCATTTTTCATAATTTTTAATATGGTAGTATAAGACAAAATTTCATAAAAATGTACATAATGAGAATTGCTAAGTGGACTTTTCGTTGCACTAGAACTAGGTAATAGGCGACGGTCTAAGATTCGTCCCTAGGAATGCTCTGAATACATGCCATCACAATTTTGGTCTTCCACGGAGGGAATGGCTTCACCGCTGATTATTTTTTTAGAATTCTGCGCATTAGGTTCAGAGCTACAATTCTTACAAAATTCCTAGAATATACTGACATAGTTTTTTTTTTTTTTTTTTTTTTAGTGAAATTGTATTAAATGATTTGGAAAACGTAAAAATCTATCCAAAATCGGAAGACAGAAGCTTTCATTAATCTGTATTTTCTTCTTACGCATATAAAAAATAACCATTCGTCATTTACTTCTGAGTAAACATCGCCCATTACTTAGTATGTTATTTATTTTTCAAAATTTTTTCCCTTGTTTTTTAATATTTACATCACAACTGATGATACGTGATATGTATGAAAAAAGAATCTGGAAACAGCTATTGTTACACACAAGATTAAAATTAAATCACAGTTGTGAGACAGAATAAATAGATTTTGACAATCAAAAGGCAATTTCCTGTCAGAATCGGGGATGCATTTTAGGATATTAATAAAATCTGAATTCTGGTATTCAATAAAAATTTTATTTCCTAATGAATTTTTTTATTAATATTATTCGCAAAAGTACCAAATAAACATTGATTTAACTTTATGCATTTTTAAATCGTGTAGGACTTGATCAATTATTATTTAAGAAACTTCCATACTTAAAATGACGAGGGCAATCAAATGTGTTTTTATTAACTAAATGCCATATTAAAGAAACACTTTATCAAATTTAAGTTACTTCAGATAGTTAGCTTTTATTATTTAAAGGAGAGCCTTGATCTGAATGTTAAGTGACAGTTTTCCCTATTTCTTAAAAATATATATTTCCTTCTCAAAAATTCATTTTTAGCAATTTCTCATTAGAGCGTTTTTCAATCAGAAATTCTTTTACAAATCTTTTTTGAGGTATATACTTTTGAAACAATTATATTAAAGTTAAAATATTATTTTTAGTTCATAATTTAAAGATTTTGGTGCATTGCTGAAAGAAAAAAAATATAATTAAATTAATATCTTATAGCCAACAAAAAAATTTCTTCTACATCATTTTGTATGACAATACCACCTGCTGGTTAAAATACAAATATTTTATTCAACATAGCTTCTCACAATAAAAATTTCCCACATTCCGTTTTCTGTAATTTTATCCAATAGATGCTGGAGGGATTTTGAATAGAATTGTGGACTGTATGGTTTTAAAAATCGCTGGTTTAAATCATATTAAATCATAAATCAGTTTAAAATGAATTTGAAGGACTCACCTTCCTTTCAATTGAATTAATAACATCATATTTAAGAAACAATGAATAAAAGCTTGAATAAATAAACCGAGTTGAATACAAACATGAATTATTGACTTTATTTCAGCTCATACGTTAGAATGAATTCTTCTAGCTTACCGCAAGAAAACGCAACCAAAAATTCACAACAAAAAGAACAAACTAGAATAGGTCTGCAGAAACATAACTGCTTCACAGCAAATTGAAAAGAAATTATTTAAAGTATAACTAACAATTAATTGAAAACATAAATAAAATAAATAATAATAAAAGAAAAAAGAATTAATTTAGCGTTTAAAACACATTAAAATATCAATAAAAAGAATGAATTTAAATCAAAGTTTTATATTCTAAAGAGTCATAAAATTGCATAGTGCTGCCATCTATTGTCAAAATTCAGAGTTATTATAATTCTGAACATTCTCCCCCACCGGGAGAAGGAGTGTCACTTTAGCAATAGGGCGTTGAATTTCACCACTCTGAGTCCAAATGCTGACTACACGAACTCTATTATCAGGTCCTGGATAGGTACGAATAATTCTACCCAGCTTCCACTGAAGAGGAATAGATTGTGAATCATGAATAGCAACCAAGTCCCCAACTTGAAGATCAGTTCGTGGAGTGAACCATTTAGGTCGATTTTGCAGGTGATGTAGATAGTCTCTAGACCATCGCTTCCAGAAGTCTTGCTTCATTCGCTGGATTAGAGTCCAACGAGAAGATAAAGTGAGATTTGGTGAATTTCCACTTTCTGGAATCTCAAGGAGTGGAAGTCCTATCAGGAAATGTCCGGGAGTGAGGGCTCTAACATCGGATGGATCTGAAGAAAGTGGCGTTAATGGTCTGGAATTTAAGCAGGCTTCTATTTGACATAAAAGAGTAGTAAGCTCTTCAAAATTTAGAATGGTAGCCTTACAAGCTTTAATTAGATGACTTTTCGTCAATTTAATAGCAGATTCCCATAGTCCACCGAAATGAGGGGAATATGGTGGGATAAAATGCCAATTGATGAAGTTGCTGGTAGCAAAATTTTGAACATTTTCAGAACTAATGATTCGAATTAGTTGCTTAAGATAGTTAGCAACTCCTCTGAAATTTTTTCCGTTGTCACTGAATATGTCTGATGGCAGTCCTCTTCTAGAAACAAATCGTTTTAGGGATGCTAAGAAAGCTGATGATGATAAATCTGAAACAGCCTCTAGGTGCACCGCTTTTGTGCACATGCAGACAAAAACACAAATATATGACTTCAATTTAACTTTAGATCGAGGCACATTTGGTTTAGTGATGAGTGGGCCAGCAAAATCTAGTCCCACCTTTGAAAAAGGTCGAGTTGGAGTTATACGTTCGACTGGCAACTCACCCATAATTTGTTGGCAAGTTTGTTTCTTCAAACGTTTGCACAAAATACATTCATTGAGAATTCGACGAATGTAAGAGCGACCATTTAGTATCCAATACTTTTGTCTAATTAGGGAAAGAATCAATTGTGCACCAGCATGAAAATGTTTTTTATGATATTGCTCAACAATTAATTTTGTAATGAAATGATTTCTCAATAAAAGCACTGGATATTTCTGATCTTAATTAAGTGACTGATGTCTGGACAACCGTCCGCCAACTCTGATTAAACCTTGATCATCTAGAAATATATTTAAGGATAAATATTTGTTGTTGGTTGGTAAAGGTTGATTTTTCCTGAGCAAATTCAGTTCTACCGAAAACTCTTGTTCCTGAATCAATTTAAGAATATGTGTAATAGCACTTGAAACTTCAGGCGTACTGACAAGTCCAATACGTCTAGAATTACGATTACAACTACGAATGTTATAAATGAATCTCAAACACAATGCAAGGATTCTGCAAAGTTTTGAAAAAGAAGAGAATTTGAGTAGAAAATCAGGAAAGGTTTTATGACTAGATGTTGCAACATGACTTAAATTTTCTTCAGAATTTTTTGACTTAACATTTGAAGATTTGACTAGGAATAATGGTAACTTGACACTAGCACTAAGCCATTCAGGCCCAAGCCACCACAATTTGTGATGCAAAAGACTCTTCGGTAGAATGCCTCTTGAGGCACAGTCTGCCGGATTTGACGAACTCTCAACATAAGTGCTTAAGTGATTTGATTTTGTTTGCTCGATTTGTTACGAACTGATTTCCTTTGGTTGGAGGAGATTCAATCCAATTTAAAGCAATTTGTGAATCGGACCACAAATAAATTTTATTTACATTAAAGGTTAAAGATTCTAATATTGTGGAACTTAATTGTGCAAGCAAGAATGCAGCACATAACTCAATTCTCGGAAGCGTGACATGTTTTAAAGGATTAACTCTGGTTTTTGCAGCGACAAAGTTAACTGAAATCTCACCTAGAGAAGATAGTGTCCGAAGGTATACCACTGCAGCGTAGGCCTTGCCAGATCCATCACAAAACCCATGGATCTCTATGTGGTTCTCTGGAGATGTTTCACAGTTCAGATATCTTGGTATGCCAATGGACTTTAAGAGTTCAATTTGAGAATTAAATTCTTGCCAAATTTTCAAAATGGAATCTGGGATTTGATCATCCCAAGCACACTTATCTTTCCAAAGCTCTTGCATCATGATTTTTAACATGATCGTGGTTGGAGCTAGAATCCCAAAAGGATCAAAGATTTGAGCTATCATCGATAGCAATTCTCGCTTGGTATGCACCGATTTGATGCCATTCAAATGAATTTTCAATAAGTCTTCTGCCGAATTCCAAACTAAGCCTAAGATTTTTTGGGAGGAATCTTCGGAAAATGTTACATTTTGCCTAGTGGATTTAAGATCTTCTGGTAGATTTTCAATGACTGCGGGTACATTGGAAGCCCATTTTCTAAGTGTAAAGCCTCCTTGATTTAAAACGTGATTTAGGTTTTTGACCAATTGTTTTGCTGCATCAATTGAATGCGACCCACCAAGATAATCATCCACATAAAAGTTCTCGAAAATTGACTGCGCAGCAATAGGAAATTCTGAACTATAATCTTTGGCTAGTTCGTGCAATGTCCTTATAGCCAGGAATGGGGCACAGGCTGTGCCATATGTTACAGTCAATAATCTGAAACTCGCAATAGATTCATGTGGCTGGAATCGCCAAAAGATTCGCTGAAAGTCAACATGTTTGGGATTTACCAATATCTGTCTGTACATTTTGGCGATGTCTCCGGTTAAGGCTATGGAATATGTTCTAAACTTAAGAAGAAGTTTAAACAAATCTGGTTGCAACTTTGGACCTATTTCAAGAAAGTCGTTTAAAGAGTGGCCTGATGTTCCTTTAGCCGAGGCATCAAATACCACCCTCAATTTAGTAGTTGTACTATCTTCTTTCAAAACCCCATGATGAGGCATGTAAAAATAATCTTTAGAATCAATTTCAGAATTTGGGACTGGTTCCATATGATGTAAGTCAATATATTCTTGCATAAAGGCATGGTATTGCTCCTTAAGCTCATGATTTTTATTAAGTTTGGATTCTAACAAATAAAACCGTTTTAAAGCATTTGATTGTGAGTCACCTAAATTTGGAGCTTCTTTAAAGGGAAGATCCACCATGTACCTTCCAGACTGAATTCGTCTAACAGTTTTAGTGTATTTTTCTTCAGAACTGTGAATTGGTGTTGCATCAGGAAGGGACTCAATTTCCCAAAATTTCTGAAGATCATAAGTTAACTGAGCTGTAGCATGGCAACTAAGGACAGTTTTAGAATGCTGAAAATTGTTTACATGTATGACACCCGAGAGTAACCATCCCAATTTGGAATTTAAAGCACATGGAGTACCTTTAGGACCCAGAATAGATTGCCCTAAAATTATTAAGGGAAATAAATCTGCACCAAGCAAAATTTCAACTGGATTCGAAACATAAAATTTAGGATCTGCTAAAGATAGACCTTCCAAATGAGGCCATGAAGATTTTCGAACAACAAAATTAGGAAGATTTACCGTAACATTATTTACTATTAAAGCATTCACATCAAAGATTTCATTACTATAATAAGACTTTAAAATAATATTAACTTCAAAAAGAGCAGTTTCTGCAACAATATTATTTACACCCGAGATTCTATGAATTGTGGTTTTCATAGGTAACCCTAATTTTTTAGCACAAGAACTGGAAATTAATGATTTTTGACTTCCTGAATCCACCATGACTCTACATGGCACAAACCGTCCAGTATTTGATTTTACAAGAACCATAGCTGTCGATAACAAAGTTTGACAACTCTCTTGGGTACTGGTTAAACAACTAGAGTTGACAAAGGATGGACTTTCAATGTTGAGATTAGTATTTTCAATAACATGTGGAGAATTAACTTTATTTTTCTCGAAATGGAGAAGTGTATGGTGCTTAGCATTACACTGTCGACATTTTGTCGAAATCAAACATTTATTAACGAAATGATTACCACGTAAACAATTTATGCATAGTTTTTTACCCTTCACAATATTCCATCTATCTTCAACAGATTTTTTAAGAAAGTGTGGGCACTTGAAAAGTGCATGAGATTCCGAGCATTCTGAACAGATAGAATTATTGGATTTTATATCTGAATTAGATATTACAGCATTAGACACAGATTTTTTAAATACTACTTTTTGTTTACTTTCAGATTTAGAATAAGTACTATCAACAATATCTTGCAAGCTTCTCGCTTGTTTTTCAAGAAACAAAACAAATTCATCATAGGTGGGAAAAGAATCACTATCTAAAGATAATTCCCATTGCTTCTTTAAATTATCATCCAATTTTGTTTGCAAATTATAAACAAGAATTAAATCCACAAATAAATTAAATTCAAATCCTAAACATTTCAAGTTACGTGTTGCTTCATTACAGCTATCTAATAAATCTAGCATAGATTTCCGACAATTTGGTTTCAAAGATTTCGAATTAAAGAATTTGTTTAACTGGGCATAAGCTAGATTTTTTTTATTATCGAATCTAGAAATTAGTGTTGCCCAAGCTTCCTTATAACTTGCTTCAGTTATTGGAAAGCCTTTTATTAACTTATTGGCAGATCCAATAACAGACGCTTTTAAATATTGTAATTTTTGCAAATCGGAAAGCTGAGTGTTCTCATGAATAGTGGTTAAGAATATTTGCTTGAAGCTTAACCAGTCTTCCAAATTACCAGAGAAATGAGGCAAATCAAATTTTGGAAGGTGAATAGATTGCTTCGAAACAGAACAAGAATTTTCATTAACCTGTGTTACAATTTTAGTGTTCTGAAAACAAGAAAGTTCTAATCTTGACTCTATCTGATATTTTATACGAGTAAGTTTCTCTGTCCATTTTTCGTTATCTTCAATTTCCTTTTTTAATTCATCTAAATCACAAATAACTTCCTCAACTTCATTATTAATTTGTTCTAATTGAGTTTGCCTTTCATGCAAATGACCTTTCAAAATTTTTATTTCTTGAATGTCTAAAGGATCCGCTTCCAAAGCTTTTATCGCTTTGTTTTCAAATTTAGTCACTGACGACCGAATAGTAGTTCTTTTTACTTTTAGTTTTTCAATTTTCGAAGCCATTAGAACATTTTTTTTTTTTTTCTCAAATTTGAAAAATATTAATTTTTACTAAAAGATTTCATAATTTAATATATCTCAGGCTCTAGACGGCCAAAAATATGGAGGGATTTTGAATAGAATTGTGGACTGTATGGTTTTAAAAATCGCTGGTTTAAATCATATTAAATCATAAATCAGTTTAAAATGAATTTGAAGGACTCACCTTCCTTTCAATTGAATTAATAACATCATATTTAAGAAACAATGAATAAAAGCTTGTTGAATACAAACATGAATTATTGACTTTATTTCAGCTCATACGTTAGAATGAATTCTTCTAGCTTACCGCAAGAAAACGCAACCAAAAATTCACAACAAAAAGAACAAACTAGAATAGGTCTGCAGAAACATAACTGCTTCACAGCAAATTGAAAAGAAATTATTTAAAGTATAACTAACAATTAATTGAAAACATAAATAAAATAAATAATAATAAAAGAAAAAAGAATTAATTTAGCGTTTAAAACACATTAAAATATCAATAAAAAGAATGAATTTAAATCAAAGTTTTATATTCTAAAGAGTCATAAAATTGCATAGTGCTGCCATCTATTGTCAAAATTCAGAGTTATTAGAATTCTGAACAGATGCTGAGATGTAGCAATATGTTTGATTGTATCGTAATAACCTTTTGACGTATACCGTTTAGTGCATTTATATGCTGTAGAAGCTGAGGCTCTAGTCTCCCCGTTAACAGAAAAAAAAAATGCAGTAAAGTAGCGCTTTCTCTTAACTGGTATGCACTCAAAGTGTATCAACGTAATTTTTCACAATTTTCCTCTCACATAGGTTTTGTGCAATATTTTAATACAGAAAGCTATACTTTAAAGGGGGTAATTCCAGTATAGTATCGCCAGTTGTTAGGTTGCCATCAAAAGTTAATAGAAACTAATTTACGTCAAGGTGCAATTAAATATATGGGAAATTATATTTCCCGGCTATCATCTCCACTGTGTGACGTCACTGCTATGTATTTATGACGATATTACTACGTCGCTATTTGTATCATCCTTTCAATGTATGCGCACGCACCGAGAAGCGCACCTATTTTATTCAGATGATGTTTAATCGTTGTCGAGGGAAAGACGTTCCCGCTTGGATGTAAACCAATGTTTAGTTATTGAGTTGACGTGGAGCGGTGTGTGAAAGACAGACGGTCTTCTCCGCTCGTAAAATATGTATATGTTAGTGTTTCTGTAATGTCCCTTTTCTTTATTTAATAAATGTCGTAATATTATACTGGTCTGTAGCCGTTTCCCTATATTTTGGGGGCTCGACCTATCCCGTTAAATTCTACCCCTAGATGGACGTTACTAACGGAAAAGCCGCTATTTTGTTTTCAACACAGTAGCGTGAAGTCGAATGTTTCATTTATTTTTTTCTTAATAAAATGACTGACGAAGTATCCTATAGTTGATAAGACGTTTGAATAATATTTAATAGACGTTCTCAAGTGTTCTTCATTTTATCTTGAAATGTTCTTCGTTTCATCTAATGGACGTTATTCCATAACGGACGAAATTGTCCGTTTTTTTTTAATGAAATACCAGAGTTGCAAGTAATATTATTTCATATGCCAACATCATGCCGATGACTTGGAGTTTTTCAGTATTAGTGCTCCCTTCTTCATGATCGACGTATTCTTGTTTTTAAAGTGCTTCATTTCCGAAGTGATTCTATTTCAGGTTTTGTTCCTGATGTTTTTTTTTCTACCTTCGTTAGCTGCAATAACCATCGCTGCATCTGCATGGGACTGTCCTTAATGTCAGGTACGAGCATGCATTTTTTTTTCTCCTCTTTGTATGATAGTATATAAGAAAAAAAAAAAAAAAAAAAAAAAATCATTTGTAGTTTAAATTTGGATTTAAATTAATTCATTGCCGTTTTACGCCCTTTAAAGATGACTTGCTTGTTGATTTTATATAACTAAAGAATTTTTTTTCCCCCATATTCAATTACTTTCCATGAATAAAAAGATATTCTGTTCCCCAATATTTATTTATTGTTCTTAAAATATATATGCTCTGGTTTTAATCCATTTTTTTTTCTCCAATATTTACTTAAAAAAAAAAAAAAAAAAAGAAGAACATTTTTTTTTTACTTCTGTTTCCTTATGTTATTTCTATTGCATCCTAAAAATGGCCCTTAAATTAGGCGACCTTCCGCTAGTTGCAAATTCTTTGAAATATTCTAAAACAAATACCATAAAATTGCTAAACACGCTATTAGGATACCCAACATTTGATCATCAATCGCGTAAACGTATGCGAAATTTTAGCGGTTTTACTGCCGATTTCGACATTAATAAACATCAAGAACAAATTTTAAAATCAGTTTCTTTGTCCGATTTTATATCAATCGCTAATTCGCTACATTTAGAACCAGTCGGTAGTAAGGAAAATTTATGCAAAGAAATTTTTAAAGCACTTACTAATTTATCTGAATTTCAGAAAACATTAGATACTAGTTTTTTGTCAGACGAAGACGATCTCAGTGTAAATAATCATTCTGTTGAAACCCATTCTTCGATCGTTCCAAATAGTTCTGTTTTTCAAACCCAAAGCGAAACTTTTTTCCCTTCGGGTGTTCAAAATATTTCTCCGAATGACGCTGCAGACGCAATGTCTGATTTGAGTAATCATTTCTGGTTTCTCCTTCGAGATTTAGCTAGCACATGTAGAACTTTTTCTGGAAATGATTCATATTCTATTCGTAATTTCTTTAATGACATTGAGGAACAATTCTGTTTATTTCCTAGTCTTACCGATCAACAAAAACTTATCTTTGCTAAACGTTTAATTAATGGTTCTGCTAAAACATTTTTATTTTCGCAACGAAATCTTAATACTTACGAGTCATTTAAAGCCGCGTTAATTTCTGAATTTTTGGATACCATACCATCCATCGAAATACATAAACAGTTAGAAAACAGAAAAATGCGTCCTAATGAAACTGCTACGCAATATTTTTTAGCGATGCGCGAAATTGCTAACCGCGGTAATGCTATTATTGACGATTCTTCGGTAATTCAATACACCATTTAAGGTATACAGGGTAACCCCTCTGAGAAAATTCTTCTCTGTGGAGCAAAATCTTTTTCAGAATTTAAAGAAAAATTGCGTATTTATGAAACTGCTCTTAATACAATACACTTAAATCAACGAAATTCAGTTAATTATAAACAAACATATGACAGTCGAAAACGCAGTACTGGTCATACACAATCAGTTTTCACTCGCGAATACAAATTTAATACTGGTCCGGCATCTCAAAATAAATTACGTTGTTTCAATTGTAACGATATCGGTCACTTATCTAAATTTTGTCCTAACCGTTCTCGTGGCCCTAGGTGCCTTGCATGTGGTCTTTTTGGACACAAGTCTACCGATTGCCGCCGAACCGCTGCAAATGAAGGACCTCCTTCTAGAGATAGAGTTAACACTGTACATGAATCGCATGCTTCTCATATGAGTAAACAAGTTAAAATTAGTGGTAATGAATTAACTGGTTTGGTTGATACTGGTAGTCAGTTAACCCTTTTGAAACATTCTGCATGGATAAAAATAGGTTCCCCACCGTTGTCAAAAATTAATAAATCCTTAACTGGTTTTGGCTTTGCGCGTATACATGTCATCGGTACTTTTAATTCTTTTATTACTATAGACGATCAAGAGTTTTCAGCAACTATTTCAGTTGTACCCGACGTGTCCACATTTTATGATCTTATAATTGGATGTGACGTCATCCAACAAGCGAACATTAGCATTTCACCCACCGGTGTTACTTTTTCTAGTTTTTCACAACAAAATGAGTGTACCGCAGATCCAAATTTTATCATGACGATCACTGACGATAATCCCAAATTTGATATTGGTCCTAATGTTTCACGACATATTCGTAACGACATCAACAAACTGTTGTCGACCTATAAACCTAATAAAATCAAAACTGCGAACATTGAGCTTAACATCACTTTAACTGGCGATACACCTATTTTTCACTCACCCCGACGTCTACCCTTTACCGAACGAGACATTGTAGACGCACAAGTCTCTGAATGGCTTAAAGATGGTATCATCGAACCAGTGTCCTCCCCATATGCCAGCCAAGTTGTAGTTGTTCGAAAAAAAGATGGTAAACACAGAGTTTGCATCGATTACAGGAAGCTCAATCGTAAGTTAGTTAAAGATCACTACCCCCTCCCCCTAATTGATGATATTTTAGATCGACTTCAACATGCAAAAATTTTTAGTACGATAGACCTACGTAATGGATTTTTTCATGTACCCGTAAACAAACAGAACCGCCCTTTCACTAGTTTTGTAACCCATAACGGTCAATTCCAATTTCGCTACATGCCTTTCGGACTTAGTTCCTGCCCTTCAGTGTTCATGAGATATATAAACGCTGTTTTTAGAGACTTGATTGCTGCCGGCATAGTACTCCCTTATATGGATGATCTTGTAATTCCCGCGAGTAACGAACATGAGGCCGTAGAATGTCTAAAAACAGTTCTTCAAACAGCTAGCGAGTACGGACTCGACATAAATTTTAACAAATGCCAATTTTTACATACCAAAATAGATTTCCTCGGTCACAAAATAGAAAATGGTAAACTTTTGCCATCCCCTTCCAAAACTAAAGCTGTTTTAAATTACCCAGATCTGAAAAATGTTAAAGACGTACGTAGATTCCTTGGCCTTACAGGATATTTTAGGAAATTTATCCCTCATTTTTCTACCATTGCAAAACCCTTAAGTGATCTTCTGCGTAAGGACACCCCTTTTCAATTTCAAAATGAACAAAGAGCCGCATTTCAAAAATTAAAATACTTACTTTCCCAAGAACCAGTCCTCAATATTTTTAATCAAAATTCCCCTATTGAGGTACACACAGACGCGTCTATAGATGGCTTGGGGGCAGTCCTGTTGCAGAAAAATATGAACGATAATCAATTCCATCCAGTCTTCTATTTTTCGAAGAAAACATCTGATAACGAAAGAAAATACACCAGCTTTGAACTTGAAGTCCTGGCTGTGGTAGAAGCTCTCAAAAAGTTTAGAATCTACCTGCTCGGAACAAATTTCAAAATTATCACAGACTGTGATGCGTTCGTCAAGGCATTTAATAAAAAAGAAATAAATTCCCGTATTGCACGATGGGCTCTGTACCTTCAAGAATTCCATTACAATATTGAGCATCGAACAGGTTCCCGCATGGCGCATGTGGACGCTCTAAGTCGAGCTCCACAATGTTTCATCATCCAAGATAGCCTTCATATAAAGCTTTTGAAAGCTCAGCAATCCGATGAAGAAGTTCAAGCATTAAAAATGCTCCTGCAGTCCACACCTCATGATAATTACACTATAAAAAATAATCTTCTATATAAAACAGTGAACGGTGTTGATTTACTCGTCGTCCCTAACGACTTGCAGAATAGCATAATTAAAGAAGCGCACGAGCGTGGACATTTTGCAGCACTCCGTACCCAAGAGCTAATAAACAAAGATTTTTATATACCTCACCTCAAAGACAAAATCGAAAGTTGCATTAAAATTTGCGTAAAGTGCATACTCTATAATAGAAAACGAGGTTTACCAAGATGGAATGGTCAAGTTGAAAATAAAAATTCTACTATCATCGCAGTCTTATCCAAACTATCATCCGACAACCCCGAAAAGTGGTTTTCCCATGTGCCTGCTCTCCAACAAATCCTCAATTCGACATTTCAAAGAAGCATAAAGACGACACCATTTGAATTACTATTCGGTACCAAGATGAAAAATAAAGATGGCATCAAGATCCTGGAGCTTCTCAACGACGAATCTACAAACACATTCCAGAGGCAACGTGAGGAGCACCGTATCGACGCGAAAAAGCAGATTCGAATAGTGCAAGAAGAAAATCGCAGGCAGTATAACCTTCGAAGACGACCAGCTGCTTTAAAACTTAATTGACATAGTTCTTCAAGACTTTATATATTTTTTTAAGAACTCTTCCTTGGACATTTTCGTGTGCACAATTAAACTTTTTTTTTTAATTATATGTTGAACTTGAACTCACCAAAATAAGAGAAACTCTATTTTTAATGAACAATTTTTTTTTTCCATGAACATTTTTCAATACCTGATTTTTTTTTGGTGAAAATTATCTACCTATTTTTTTTTCTACTTGTCTGTATGTATATTAACATCTTATCTTATTTTATTTTAGTATTTTGACGATATGATTCAGGTTTTGAGTGTAATATTTACAATATTTTCCATTTGGTAATGTATACATTTTTTTTTTTTTTATTAATGCAGCTATATTATTACTGTATCTATAATTCTATTATGTAGTGTTGTATATTGTTTATTTTTTTTTTTATTATTATTTCTTTTGTTTTTGTATAATTTAATTTTTTTTCTTGTGGTTTAATAACCTTCAGGCGAGGCCGCCTGCTTGGTCATGATGGCCGATATGGGAAATTATATTTCCCGGCTATCATCTCCACTGTGTGACGTCACTGCTATGTAGTTATGACGATATTACTACGTCGCTATTTGTATCATCCTTTCAATGTATGCGCACGCACCGAGAAGCGCACCTGTTTTATTCAGATGATGTTTAATCGTTGTCGAGGGAAAGACGTTCCCGCTTGGATCTAAACCAATGTTTAGTTATTGAGTTGACGTGGAGCGGTGTGTGAAAGACAGACGGTCTTCTCCGCTCGTAAAATATGTATATGTTAGTGTTTCTGTAATGTCCCTTTTCTTTATTTAATAAATGTCGTAATGTTATACTGGTCTGTAGCCGTTTCCCTATAAATATAAACTTCAAATAAATTCTCGACTCCAGTTCTTTATCTGCAGCTGCCACAAAATTTTTGTCACATACAGAGAAAGAGAAAGACAAATATCATTCCAATATTGGTCAAACACATAGAGGAAACCTTAAAACGTATAAAACCGCAAAAAAACTGGATGTAAAAAGTTTTTACGATTCCATATTCCTATTGAATACCCAAGAAAGTAGAAAAAAAAATCATTTATTAGTCATCAGTTTAAAAAGTAAATTTCTTGTATTGTTGCGTCAAAATGAAAGACAAATATTCATATATATTTAATTAACCAAAAATAATGTAAGAATTCTATTAAAAAATCTTTTATAATTTCAAAAGGTACCATCAAAATATTTTCTAATTGTGGAAAATTTAAATACTAAGCATACGATCCAGAATCTATTTTAGAAGAAGGAGCAGAAAGAATATCAAAAACGCTCTAAAAAGTAATTAGGAATGAAAAAGATTTTAAGAACACTTTTTAATTTTCTATAATTTGTAAAGCTTATATCTTTACGAAGATACTGTTAAATCTTTTCTTTTCCTTTTTTTTTTTTTTTTTTTTCTTCAAGAATAATTTACCTTAGCAAAGATACTCTGATGGTTAAATGGTAATAAACCGTTTTGGTAATTAACAGGTCCCGGAATGTTTGCAGTGGTTCGTATCAATTTCAAACAATGTATTCTGGTCTAATTAGTGTGGTAATTCCGATCTATAAGTGACCGTGAAGTGACAAACTAAAGAAAAATATTTTTTATAGAAAAATTTTTGTACTATTAAAATGCAGTTATAATTAGACACTTTTAAATGTCAGTTGCATGATGGAGTAAACAAGTTCTGAGTGAACGAAAAAATATGATTAAGCCACTATAAGATAAGTATTACAACGTACTAAAAAAAAAAAAGCCTGTCTACAGTGGCGTCAAGCTTTGAGAAACCTTAAAGTTCAAAATTATAAGTAATCCTCAAAAATGACGTTTTCAGCTATTTCAATGGCATATTTTTCAGATTTTATTTATATAATGTTATTAAAAAAATAGTGATTATTTTATTTTATTTATTTATTTATATTCATTCATTTATTGCCGAAACGTCAGTGGAGGCCCTCTGTTGAGACTCAAAACGGTTTTGGGCTGTGTCTGTGTGTCTGTCGCGCGATAGCGGCCGCAAAAATAGCGCTATTGACTTGAAATTTGGTACACATGTTCATGAGCCCCACGAAATCAGCTGTATAGTTTTTGGTATGTATTCCATCTGTAGTTCGTATACAGGGACACGCCAAAGTTTTTCTTATCATTACGGCCTATGGGAGGAATTTGTATGTACCGCGATAGCAGCCACAAAAATTACGCTATTGACTTGCAATTTGGTACACGTGTTCGTGATCCCAACGGAATCAGTTGTATAGTTTTAGGTGTGTATTGCATTTGTAGATCGTGTACAGGGACACGCCAAAGGTTTTCTATCATTACGGCCTATGGGAAGAATCTATATGTTCCGCGATAGCCACCGCAAAAATCAAGCTATTGACTGAAATGGTAATGGTCTAATTACAATTTTTGCCGAAACGTCAATGGAGGCCCTCTGTTGAGACTCAAAAAGATTTTGGGATCCGTCTGTCCGTCTGTCTGTCTCTCTGTCGTGCGATAGCGGCCGCAAAAATCACGCTATTGACTTGAAATTTTGTACACATGTCCATGATCCCCACGAAATTAGCTGTATAGTTTTGGGCGTGCATTCCATTTGTAATTCGTGTACAGGGACACGCCAAAGTTATTTTATCATTACGGCTTATGGGAAGAATTTCTATGTACCGCGATAGCGGCCCCCAAAATAACGCTATTGACTTGCAATTTGGTACAGATATTCATGAGCCCAACGGAATTAGCTGTATAGTGTTAGGTGTGAATTCCATTTGTCATTCGCGTACAGGGACACGCCAAAGTTTTTCTTATCTTTACGGCCTATGGGAAGAATTTGTATGTACCGCAATAGCGGCCACAAAAATTACGCTATTGACTTGCAATTTAGTACACATGTTCATGAGCCCAACGGAATCAGCTGTACAGTTTTAGTTGTGTATTGCATTTGTAGTTCGTGTACAGGGACACGCCAAAATTCTTAACATTACGGCGTATGGGGTGAATTTCGTTTAAACGCATTTTAATATCATTACTTTGCAATGAAGAAAAGGAAACTAGCGTATGTGAGTAAGATGCTTAAACTTATGTTGTTTAAAGAAAATATGTGCTCTCAAGCTTTCTAATTAATGTACAGGACCTTACAGAAGTGTACTGACAATGTCACGTAGTCATCCAAACGATGTTAAATTTGGAACAATTATTAATTTTAAACGTACAATAAGCTGAATAGTTTTTACTGGTGTATACAATGTTTATGGTTCGTTTACAAAGACACACGAAAGAATTTCGTAACATTAGAGCCTATGGACAAATTTTTAATTTAAGCGCGCACTTTAATGCGTTTATGCTGAATTGCACTTAATAAAATTAACATACATTATAAAGATGCTTAAAATCATGTTTACTCTTAAAAAAGGTTATGTATAGACTAAATTATTTATGGGACCTCACAAAATAATTCCGAGTATATACTGTAATCATCCAAATGATTTCAAATTATTTTGAAAAATTAATGAGTTATAATTAATTAGGTTTATCCTTATTATTGGCGTTTATAATGACTGTGGCTATTTTTCTGGGATACATAAAAGAATTTCGTACTATTACGGTCTACAGTCGGTATTTCTTAAAAGTGTATTTTAACATGGTACATCAAATATAATGAACCTTTATTAGAATTTTAAAAGCATGTTTTCCTGTTGAAAATTGTAGTCATAGAATTGATAATTAGTTTAAAGGTTACGCAAAATATTTCCGATATGCTATGTATTTTTTTTTTTTTTTTTTTTTTCTTGTGAAATTTGATAGTTATGAAATTTGGTATTTATGAATTTCAGGGAAATAATACAAGATCGTCGTTTATTAAGAATACATATTGTTGCGTACTTGGGGGTTCGTAAGTTGTCCGAAAATGAAAGGCGAAACTTGCAAAAATTCAGTGATCTATTCACAAAAAGTTCCAGAAAAATACAGGTCTATAAACTAAGTATCAGCTTCAATTCAACCAGTAAACATACCTTAAAAAACAGCAAAACAACAGTACTAACTGTTTATCAATAACACATAAAGCAAGTCCAATTCAAAGCGGCTCAAAGCAAAGCAAGCATTTGACGAAACTGACACAGATCTGTGATTGGCCGCCTTGGCTAAAAAAATGCTCCTTTTATACTTTTCTATCGAACACAGACTGGAAAATTCTCGTATCTCATTCTGGAAAATTCTCGTATCTCATCAGCCAATGAGATTAGAGCTTTCATATTTGATATATCCCTAATAAGGATTTTCTCGCCAAAACATCGCCAAGGAGGGAACAGTCGCCAAATCCATTTCTTCCCTTATTGGAGCTTTTTAATGTGTTTTTAAAGGAAAATTAGGCTATTTTAACTCTAAAACGACTAGAAATGCACAAAAATAGCATTTTATCGACTTACTAAGCATCTTTGAAAGAATTCATACAAAAATAAATGCAATTATTTACAATTCCGTAACACTTTATATGATATACAAATAGGTATACAAAGACAGATACAACAGGGGGTTGAGGGGGGCGGGAGCCCCCCTCAGGAATGTATCTGATTATGGTAATAAGTCTATTGAATCAATATATACTATTATATAATAAGGAATAAATAAAAATGACCTATTGAATAATGTTTGATGCAAATAGGACGTTGAGGCTCCTGATCTGCTGATCCACTAGTTTTTATTTATTTATTTATTTATTGCCGAAACGTCAGTGGAGGCCCTCTGTTGAGACTCAAAACGGTTTTGGGCTGTGTCTGTGTGTCTGTCGCGCGATAGCGGCCGCAAAAATAGCGCTATTGACTTGAAATTTGGTACACATGTTCATGAGCCCCACGAAATCAGCTGTATAGTTTTTGGTATGTATTCCATCTGTAGTTCGTATACAGGGACACGCCAAAGTTTTTCTTATCATTACGGCCTATGGGAGGAATTTGTATGTACCGCGATAGCAGCCACAAAAATTACGCTATTGACTTGCAATTTGGTACACGTGTTCGTGATCCCAACGGAATCAGTTGTATAGTTTTAGGTGTGTATTGCATTTGTAGATCGTGTACAGGGACACGCCAAAGGTTTTCTATCATTACGGCCTATGGGAAGAATCTATATGTTCCGCGATAGCCACCGCAAAAATCAAGCTATTGACTGAAATGGTAATGGTCTAATTACAATTTTTGCCGAAACGTCAATGGAGGCCCTCTGTTGAGACTCAAAAAGATTTTGGGATCCGTCTGTCCGTCTGTCTGTCTCTCTGTCGTGCGATAGCGGCCGCAAAAATCACGCTATTGACTTGAAATTTTGTACACATGTCCATGATCCCCACGAAATTAGCTGTATAGTTTTGGGCGTGCATTCCATTTGTAATTCGTGTACAGGGACACGCCAAAGTTATTTTATCATTACGGCTTATGGGAAGAATTTCTATGTACCGCGATAGCGGCCCCCAAAATAACGCTATTGACTTGCAATTTGGTACAGATATTCATGAGCCCAACGGAATTAGCTGTATAGTGTTAGGTGTGAATTCCATTTGTCATTCGCGTACAGGGACACGCCAAAGTTTTTCTTATCTTTACGGCCTATGGGAAGAATTTGTATGTACCGCAATAGCGGCCACAAAAATTACGCTATTGACTTGCAATTTAGTACACATGTTCATGAGCCCAACGGAATCAGCTGTACAGTTTTAGTTGTGTATTGCATTTGTAGTTCGTGTACAGGGACACGCCAAAATTCTTAACATTACGGCGTATGGGGTGAATTTCGTTTAAACGCATTTTAATATCATTACTTTGCAATGAAGAAAAGGAAACTAGCGTATGTGAGTAAGATGCTTAAACTTATGTTGTTTAAAGAAAATATGTGCTCTCAAGCTTTCTAATTAATGTACAGGACCTTACAGAAGTGTACTGACAATGTCACGTAGTCATCCAAACGATGTTAAATTTGGAACAATTATTAATTTTAAACGTACAATAAGCTGAATAGTTTTTACTGGTGTATACAATGTTTATGGTTCGTTTACAAAGACACACGAAAGAATTTATGACACGAATTTATTACACGAATGTTTATGATATAGACACATGAAAGAATTTCGTAACATTAGAGCCTATGGACAAATTTTTAATTTAAGCGACCGCTTTAATGCGTTTATGCTGAATTGAACTTAATAAAGTTAACATACATTATAAAGATGCTTAAAATCATGTTTACTCTTTAAAAAAGTTATGTATAGACTAAATAATTTATGGGAACACACAAAATAATTCCGAGTATGTACTGTAATCATCCAAATGGTGTCAAATTAGTTTGAAAAATTAATGAGTCATAATCAATTAGGTTTATTCTTATTGACGTTTATAATGACTGTGGCTACTTTTCCGGGATACATAAAGGAATTTCGTACTATTACGGTCTATAGTCGGTATTTCTTAAAAGTGTATTTTAACATGGTTACACCCCATCAAATATAACGAAATTTTATTAGAATTTTAAAAGCATGTTTTCCTGTTGAAAATTGTGGGCATAGAATTGATAATTAGTTTAAAGGTTACGCAAAATATTTTCGATATGCTATGTAATTTTTTTTTTTTTTTTTTTTGCATGAAATTTGGTATTTATGAATTTCAGGAAAATAATACAAGACCGTCGTTTATTAAGAATACATATTGTTGCGTACTTGGGGGTTCGTAAGTTGTCCTAGAATGGAAGGCAAAACTTGCAAAAATTCAGTGATTTATTCACAGAAAGTTCCAGAAAAATACAGGTCTATAAACCAAGTATCAGCGTTAATTCAACCAGTAAACATAGGTTAAACAACAGCCGTTAAAAGCAAAACAACAGTACAAACTGTTTAGCAATAACACATAAAGCAATTCTGATTCAAAGAGGCTCAAAGTAAAGCAAGCATTTGACGAAACGGACACAGATCTGAGATTGGCAGCCTTGGCTAAAAAATGCTCCTTTTATACTATTCTATCGAACACAGACTGTTCTGGAAAATTATCGTATCTCATCAGCCAATGAGATTAGAGCTTCCATGTTTGGTATATACCTAATAAGGATTTTCTCGCCAATGTCGCCAAAAAATCGCCAAAGAGGGAAACAGTCGCCAAATTTGGCGCCAAATCCATTTCTTCCCTTATTGGAGCTTTTCAATGCGTTTTTAAAGGAAATAAAACGCTAAAACGACTAGAAACGCACAAAATTAGCATTTTATCGACTTACTATGCCTTTGACAAAAATTTATACAAAAATAAATGCAATTATTTACAATTCCGTAACACTTTATATGATATACAAATAGATATACAAAGAGGGATACAGCGGGGGTTTAAAGGGGGCGTCAGCCCCCCTCAGGAATGTAACTGATTATGGTAATAAGTCGACCGAATCAATATATACTATTATATAATCTATCTATCTGTATATATATATAAATTACGTGTCACGATGTTTGTCCGGGGTAAACTCCTAAACTAAGGAACCGATTTTAATGAAATTTTGCACACTGTGTGCAGTTTGGTCCAACTTGAGAGATAGGATAGTTTTTATCTCAATTTATTGTCACAATATTGTTTTATTGCAATTATTTGTTAATTATAGACCTTTATTAAAGTAGCTCCAAAATATTTGTGAGTTCCATTAATTTAATTGTTGCCAAAAAAAAAAAAAAAAAAAAAAAAAGAAAATACGAGTTCATTTTCTTTCGACATAAAAATAAATACATTTAATCAAACGTGAACTTTAAAAAATTATAAAAAGTTAAATTATGCATCTCACGAAAATTGACGTCATAATCAATTTAAAGATTTTATACACATTGATAAAGTGCTAATGTAGTTCTATCATAGATATAGTAATATATATAGATCTCTCATCCCCATGTTATCGTACAAAGATTTTTGATGCCGAAAAAAAAAAAAAAAAAAATGACCGCTTTAGAAACAGCCATTAAGTGGTATTGAAAAAAAGAAAAAGAAAAGAAAAGAAAAGAAAGAAAGAAATATGAATTTGAAACTGTATCTGGAGTCTTCCATTCCCTTTTAGCAAATAAATTATTCATAAATTTTATTTGCTAAAATATTAGTATGTATTCCCGTGTGTATTCACTCGGGGAAAGACGGCCATATTTTGGTAAAAGCGTCGTCTTTTCCCAAATGAAAAGGAATAACTTTTTTCTCCCCAATGATCACTCTATTCTATATATGCTATACTATATCTATGAGTTCTATACGCAAGCGAAGTGTGACTCACTGACCGTCTGTGCAGCCAAGAAAAAGATTTCCTATGTTAATTGCCCACTGGATTTTTTGTAAGAAATTATTAAAAATCGAGGAAATTTATTTCCCGATTTTAATCCTTATATTTGGGTATAGAGATGTATTAGTTATCGCGGGTGTTAGATTGAAATATTTTGCTGTCAAATTGACAAAATTTTAATTTTAAATTTCAAAACTCTGTCGCCCTTGGCTTTTATTATTATTATTATTATTATTTGGCGATCAAAAGCGTAACACGAAAATATACATGCCAGATGTATGCATTGTACGAAATGTAATATGTATTATTCATTGTACGTATGTATGACATGTAATATGTATTGTACGAAATATTGTTTCATATTATTCATTACTCTTTTAATATAAGTTGTTAAAATAACCATGATTTTTGAAAGGAATTAAATATTTTCGCCAGATAATTTGGCGATATTCTTTTTTTTTTTCGCCAAGGATGACAGAAATGAAATCTATTCCGTTGCAAAATATTAGTATCTTACATCAGATATTTTATTTAGACATTTGAAAACAAATTTGACTTCAAACTATGATAGAATATTTATCATTTTCCTTTTAATTAGTATATTATTAGTATATTAAAATTTAAAAGCATGGTATATAAAAAGTTTTTTTTTTTTTTTTTTTTTTAAATCTTATAATTATTCTTATCTTAATCCTCAATGTTTCCCATCTTTATTAACTTGAATTTACTATTAAAATTTTAACATACTCAAAAACTTCTCATCACTTCGTTAAAATACGCTAAACTTTTCCAAAATCTTTTTCTATTTAAAATGATACATGTATTTACTTTAAATGTCCAATATTTCATAAGATTTCCAATTTTAAAGTTTTAAAATATTTATCAAATTTACTTATTTTTCCGGTTTAGCCTTATTGTTTTCCTTTTTATAACTACAGCTGTTGCCCTCTTTAAAATATTTAAAATGATGAGGTCATTTTATAGTAAAATTATCCATTATAGCATATATTATATTTCACTCCTCCATAAAAATTGATTTTAAAATCGTCTGTTTCTTTTATACTTTTATTTTAATAGAATTTAATTTATATATTAGTCATTTTAGCAATTTTATCCAAAGTAGCATTAGAAATAATATATATCACTTCTCCATTAAAATTTATAGGACCCTACAATAAAATTAATTTGTGCTTAATATCAACACTACGAAAATTTTTATTAATCGCTTCCAAATTTTGACCTAAGTTTCAAATCTCAACCCTGTGGGTTTTTACATCGGCTACAACGTTTTCGTCTTTGTTCGTAAATAATAATTTGACTGTACTAAATAGTTTACAGCCGTATAATTCAACGTATAACTTAGTCACAGCAACGCGTGGCCGGGTCTGCTAGTACTAATATATAAATGCGAAAGTTTGGATGGATGGATGGATGGATGTTTGTTACTCAATCACGCCACAACGGCTAAACGGATCTGGATGAACTTTGGTACAGAGATAGAGAATAGTCTGGAATAGAACATAGGCTACTATTTATACCGGAAATTTGATTAGATTTTTTAAAATTAATTAAAATATGAAAATAATAAACTGGTAATTGACTTAATATAAGCCATTTAAATTTTTAATTGTTGCCAAAAAAGTTTACGAGGTATTTTTTATTTTTTATTTATTTATTTATATTTAATACTAATATATAAATGCGAAAGTTTGGATGAATGGATGGATGGATGGATGTTTGTTACTCAATCACGTCACAACGGCTAAACGGATCTGGATGATTTTTGGTACAGAGATAGAGAATACTAATATATAAATGCGAAAGTTTGGATGGATGGATGGATGTTTGTTACTTAATCACGCCACAACGGCTAAACGGATCTGGATGAACTTTGGTACAGAGATAGAGAATAGTCTGGAATAGAACATAGGCTGCTATTTATACCGGAAATTTGATTAGATTTTTTAAAATTAATTAAAATATGAAAATAATAAACTGGTAATTGACTTAATATTGCTTAATATAAGCCATTTAAATTTTTAATTGTTGCCAAAAAAGTTTACGAGGTATTTTTTTTTTATTATTTATTTATTTATATTTATTTTATTTTTTCAACATAAAATGAAGTATGCTTTCACGCGAAAAATAAAAAATAGCTAAATGTTAAATTGGTCGATGAGAAAATGACACTTTATAATTTTAAAATAAAATAGTAGACGGTGGCGGGCCTCCAAACTCTTATCCAGGGTCTGTGGCAGATTTCGCAATGACGTCGATTATTTATTTATATTTGTTGAATAGTTTTATGATTTTATTTTATATTTGTGTATTTTATTTTAGTCCTAGTGCTTATTTTGGCACTAACTTAAAAAAAAAAAAAAAAAAAGATGCACTATTCAATCTTGTGTTCAGAGAAGATAAGCTAAATATTTTAAATTAATTTTTTTTTTCTTTAATACATGTGTATATACGTTAATATAGAAGATAGGTAAGTGCTTTAAAAATAGCATTTACAAATAAATAAATGTCATAAATTCTTTTAAATTTAAAGAAATGCGAATAGTATAAATAGAAACGTGATTTTAAAAATATATGCAGAGAAATACATTATTAATTACTAGAGAGAGAGAGAATGGACTATTTTTTAACTTTCAAAGAAAAAAAAAATTGCTATTACATTTTGTACTCAAAATATTGCTAGGAGGGCATTTATTTCCTTTTCGGCTAAACTTTACTATACGGCACCCATTGCTTATTGCCGTTGCCGATGTTTTGATTGCGTGATATGGATATGATGGTGATTCGAGACCCGAATCAGAGTATCGATACTTTTTTCTGTTGTATCGAAACGTAACAAAGCGTAACATTTACTGATTCATGCATCGCTAATTAGGGGTATCCAGTGATGTTTTTCTTTGGTTTTAATGCTCGCGAAGCGAACAAACAGCAGAAAACATAGTGACCGAGGCTCCGTGAACTTCTATGCTTTTACTGATTCATGCTCCACGAATTAGGGGTGTCCAGTGATGTTTTTTTTTGGTTTTAATGCTCGCGAAGCGAGCAAACAGCAAAAAACATAGTGACCGCTGCTCCATGAATTTTCATGCGTTTACTGATTCATGCTCCACGAATTAGGGGCGTCCAGTGATGTTTTTTTTTTTTTTTGTTTTAATGCTCGCGAAGCGAGCAAACAGCAGAGAACATAGTGACCGCTTCTCCATGAATTTTCATGCTTTTACTGATTCATGCTCCACGAATTAGGGGCGTCCAGTGATGTTTTTTTTTGGTTTTAATGCTCGCGAAGCGAGCAAACAGCAAAAAACATAGTGACCGCTGCTCCATGAATTTTCATGCTCTTACTGATTCATGCTCCACGAATTATGGGCGTCAGTGATGTTTTTTTTTGGTTTTAATGCTCGCGAAGCGAACAAACAGCAGAAAACATAGTGAGCGCTGCTCCATGAATTTTCATGCTTTTACTGATTCATGCTTCACGAATTAGGGGCGTCCAGTGATGTTTTTTGTTTGGTTTTAATGCTCGCGAAGCGAACAAACAGCAGAAAACATAGTGAGCGCTGCTCCATGAATTTTCATGCTCTTACTGATTTATGCTCCATGAATTAGGGGCGTCCAGTGATGTTTTTTTTTTGGTTTTAATGCTCGCGAAGCGAACAAACAGCAAAAAACATAGTGACCGCTGCTCCATGAATTTTCATGCTTTTACTGATTCATGCTTCACGAATTAGGTGCGTCCAGTGATGTTTTTTTTTGTTTTAATGCTCGCGAAGCGAGCAAACAGCAGAAAACATAGTGAAACATAAAAAAAAAAAAATGTTTCATAATAATGAAAAGTATTGTTTCATGACATTTTGATTCGATTCACGACGTTGTGAAACTATTCGCAGTATCGACACACAAACTGAATCAAAACACCATCATACCACGTGATCAAAACATCGGCAACGGCAATTAAGCAATGGGTGCCGTATAGTAAAGCTGTTCCTTAAATTCTTTAATGTTGAAGGGGGGTACCGGATTTTGGGATGAATTATCTTATTATATTACGGATTATTTTCTTTTATATTACGTTGCGTTCAGATCGTCAGTAAAAAGATTTTCATCCAAATACATTCCAGTTTTGTTTACATTCATCTCAGGACAATCACTAGTCTAACGCTTCGTCTGATTCTTTCACTCATCAGATATGTAAAGTCGTACACGATTGGATACTGGTTTGGACCCTGGATGAGAGTTTGGAGGCCCGCCACCGTCTAGTAAATAAAATAGTAATATTACAAACTTAACATATTTCTTCTGAATTGTATTTCATAGCATTTTTTTATATACCTCAACTTCGGATTTTTTTTTTTTTTTTTTTTTTTTTTTTAGTACGGTGGATGAAACCATAGAATAATAATAGAGGAAGAAGGAGCACGCCAATAGTCTTAATGCTTACAAGCCCCTTCTAGTGAAATGCCAGCGAAAGCTACTTTTGCTCCTCTCAGTATTGAAGTTTGTTAATAAAGGCTTGTTAATAATCGCTGTTTTTTGTGGCAACACAACAGCTTATGTAGAAACCTTATGCTCCTTCTTCTTTTATTATTATTCTATGGATGAAACACGCTTGGCATAAAAGCTAATTCAGCTTCATATTAAAGACATTTTCTTATTGATAATTCTGGACAATTTTTTTAATTTTGATGCTGAAGTAGATAGGACATTTTCCGCCAAGGAAAAGATAGAAAGAAACACGCAAGCGAGGTGATGACGTCACTGGCCGTTCGTCGATGCAAGAAAAATATTTCCTGTGTTAAACGCCCATTGGATTCTTTGTAAAAAATTATTAAAAATCGAGGAAAATTATTTCCTGATTTTAACCCCCATATTTAGGTATAGATATGCATTAGTTATCATGGTCATGCGTTAGATTAAGTTATTTTTTGTAAAATTGACAAAATTCGAATTTTTAATTTCAAAACTCTAGAAATAAAAAATGGCAAACTTCCATATTCGATTGAAAACACAAATATTTCATTTCAAAGGATGATATTAACACAATAAATATCCAACTAATACACTAATTAAAAGGAAAATGATAAATATTCTATCATAATTTGAAGTCAAATTTGTTTTCAAATGTCTAAATACAGTGTCTGATATAAGATACTAATATGTTGCAGCGGAATAGTTTTGAAATCGGTCGTCCTTGGCAGAAAAAAAAATATCGCCAAATTATTTGGCGAACATAATTTAATTCCTTTCAAAAATCATGGTTATTTTAACAACTTATATTAAGAGAGTAATGAATAATATGAAACAATATTTCGTTGAATGCATATTACGAAAATATACATCTGGCATGTATATTTTCGTATTGAGTTTTTGATACGAAATACAATAAGCGTCAAGAAAAACAGAGTTTTGAAATTTAAAATTAATTTTTTTTCAATTTGACAGCAAAATGACTCAATCTAACACATGCACATGATAACTAATACATATATATAAACCCAAATATGGGATTAAAATCGGGAAATAATTTTCCTCGATTTTTAATAATTTTTTACAAAAAATCCAATGGGCGATTAACATAGGAAATCATTTTCTTGCATCCACTGACGGTCAGTGACGCCACACTTCGCTTGCGTATAGGAACAATAATCGCATAAATTATGTTTTGGTCTGAAACGGCAACAAAAATTCAAAAGTCGCCAAGGGCATTAAGGCTGTACCATGATCAAGTTTACATATTAATTAATTTATTTATTTTTCTATATACCAACTACTATTAACTAAGCATGAAGTATATATAACCCAAAAGTAATAATAATAATAATAATAATTGTCTCATGCGATAGAAGTAGCCGATCATAGCATTTTGTAATATTATACGTGGCTTGAAATTGCTGTCATTCTATGGTTGATCGATTAAATCAAATAAATATAGGAAATAACTTGAGAGCAAATATTATGTACATCACGTATAATGTTGTTCATATGTAACTGGGATTCAGATATAAAAGAGCTACTTCAAAATTTTCGATATTGTCCGTATCGAAACTGTCATATATGATAAGCATCCAAATGGAAGCCCACGGGTAAGCCATTGTCTCAGGCAATAGGGACAGGCACTGGAGATTGCAAGGATGAAAAAGTAGATGCCGAAGGCAGCGGGAACCCAAAGCGAGCTTTTGACCGATTTCAGTTTTTTTTTTTTTTTTTTTCTTTTTTTTTTCATAAAGCTATATAGAAAAGAGTTTGCCAGCGAAGCGTTACAAAGCCGTCCAAAATTGTTTAAGAACTAAAATATTACTCAACAATTCGCCGGGAGATGAAAAAAAAAAAAAATTTCTTTGAAAATAAAAAACCTAATAATTTGAAACATAAATATTATATGAATTTCACCACATAATTAAAATTTTAGTTCACCAGTCACTTAATTATTATTAGAACCAGAATTATATTGTGCAATAGTGAACTAAAATCATACAAAGAAAGGTTTCGAAATAAAATTCATAATTGGCGACCCATTTTTTATACTTCCACAAAGCAGTACTGTTTTAGTACAGAATCCCTATGAACGAATTTTAAATTTTTATCGCCATATTGACGATAACTTTTTATTTATTTATTTTGGCATTTTATTTTGACTTTCAATGAGTTACAAATTTTTTTGAGTATACTTTATCAGACTGTTTTGCACAGCACCACAATGATAAGGTTTCATTACATTACATATTATGATCAAACCGTCCGTTCCCACCATAGAATAATAATAAAGGAAGAAGGAGCATGCCAATACTCTTAATGCTTACAAACCCCAAAGCTGTTTGTTGTGGCAACACAACAGCTTATGTAGAAACACTTATGCTCCTTCTTCCTTTATTATTATTCTATGGTTCCCACACATACACATCAAAATTTCCACGTGAACGAAGTCGCGGGTAACAGCTAGTAAGGAATAAATAAAAATGAACTATTGAAAAATGTCTGATGCATATAGGACGTTGAGGCTCCTGATCTGCAGATCCACTAGTTTATATTCATTCATTTATTTTTATTTTTTAATTTATTTATTTTAAGTGCGACAGGTCGTACAGGTCTTTTAGAAAGCGATTTCGGCGGCGTTACTAATTTTTATCTATCAACTTGAATGAATGTGCAAACATTTTTGTTTTTATTTAAAATACATAAAGCTGAAAGATTGTCATTGTGTCTGTCCGGATATTAACACAGATTATTAGATTTTATAAAAAATTAGTATACCTATTAATCAGGACATCTAGCTAACGTCGTATTTTTTAGTTCAAGCGGAAATTTATACAAAAGACATTAATTAAAAAACCCCTTTTAATATTAAAATTATTAAAAAAAAAAAAAAAAAAAAAAAAAAAAATGACACCAAAAGTAAATCAATAAATAAGTAAATATATATATATATTTATTTTTATGATAAAAAGAGAAAAGAAAAGAAAAGAAAAATGAACGTGCAAACATTTTTTTTTTTAAATTAAAATAAAATTGAGAAAAATCGTGCTAAAGAAATGAAACTGTTTCAATGTAGAGCCCCATGGCGAAATTTGAAATTTGACACCGAAATAGCTGGGGCATTTCTTGCCAAGATCTTAACTTACGCAATTGCGATAGCCATTTTAATTCATCGCCAAAATGACAACAAAAATTTAAAAGCCGCCAAGGGGCTCCTATTCTATAGCTATACCAAAAAATTTTAAGAAATGAATATAATAACCAATGCTAGGGAATGAATGCAAATTACTGCGTGCCTTTATATGGAAGAATAGATTAAAATAATTATAAGATTAAAAAAAAAAAAAGTTATAAACCATGTTTTCAAAATTTTCTATTGAATCATAGCTGTAGAACTAACTGCATTAGCACTTTATCAATGCGTATAAAATCTTTAAGTGATAATGACGTCAATTTTTGTGAGATGCATAATTTAACTTTTTACAATTTTTTAACGCTCACGTTTAATTAATATATTTATTTTTATGTGGAAAGAAAATGAACAAATAATTTTTATTTATTTATTTATTTATTTATTTTTGCAACAATTAAATTATAGCTAATACTTTAATGGCTATTTATGAGGTATTAGAAGGTTATTATTTTCACACTTAAGTTAATTATGAGAAAACTATTCGAAAATTCGAAAATCGGACTTCAAAGTATTGTGTTGTCATCGGGTTTTGAGCTATTGTGAAAGTCTCAAATGTCTAGCTAGTAGGGAAGTTAGTTAAAATTCGATTGCAAGATTTGTACCGAACAAACAAACAAGAATAGAAGTTAATAAGAAACATGGTAAAATAAGTTTTGTTGCGCTAAATTAAATTCTGTTTGTGTGGAATTTTATATCTATTACATAAAAAAACAAAAATAGGCTTAGAGTTAATATTATGTATTTTATTTTCATTTATTTATTTATTTATATTTCATTTATTATTTACTTATCTTTATTTATTTATTTTTAATTCACTTAAACATTAGAAACTAAGGCAGCAAGCAGAGTCTGCTTGTAGTTTATTTTGTTTGTCTACAGTTTATGCATACTTTAGTATTAAGTCGATATAATCTTCAAAAAATTATAGAGAAAGTCTGTGTTTGTTTTACAGATCTTTCTTTTAATAGTCTAACTTCATTAGACTACTAAAGTATAATACAGGGTTCGTAAAGACCCACACTTCTGTAAAGGTTCCTCCACCGTAATAGTTACATAATAAAGTTTCACTTAAAATTAGAAAATTATTTTATGACAAAGGTTTTTATAAAATTTTACTAGTGCCGAAAAATAAGGACTGTACGAACGCTGTAATATCTGAAGTATTTCCTGTTACCAGTTTTAAATCAAATTTTATAAATATAGAAAACATTATTACTCAACTTTAGTTAATGAATGAGATGATTAAAATTTTAAAAAATCACCTTTCAACAACGCTTTGAGCTATTTAATAAATAAATAAAAAAAAAAAAAAAAAAAAAAAAAAAGACAATATTACAAATGCTATTAATTCAAAAGGGATTTAAATAAAACATCATACTTTTTATAAAAATGGTAAAAAAAAAAAAAAAAATACGACCTTTAATTTACAAAATTAAATGTAAGTTTTTCTCTAAAGTTAAGGGCATCTATTATCCTAATCCGAAAATTTTAGTTTGTTGATTTTATTTTTTGTGGGATCATTAAAAGATGCAATAAATAAGTAAAGACCGCAATTGAACGCAAGTATTTTTTTCCCCTCAAAATAAATGATAACCCTATAACATAAATATGAAAATAATTACATTTGCGATGTGTTGAGAATTCGTGGGGGGGGGGGGGGGAAGCTAATTCATTTTGCATAAAGACGGGTTTTTTTCTGCTCTTTAGTTTTTCTTTCTTTTTTGTTATCGTTGTTGTTATTATTAACGCTCATAAAATGAATATTTATAAGGGATAGAATTATAATGTAACTTTTTTTTATGAGTACAAAAAGTAATTACGTTAATTTATTTATCAGTAATATTTCTTTCAAACAGCGTTAATTTTAAACATCTGCTATATTGGTTAATATTTTTTTTTAACGAACTCAGCAATTAAAGCTAAAAATAAATTAATCAAAAGGAACTATATATAGAAGAGAAGAACATAAGTTTCATGACTGTTTTGTTAGGATTTTTTTTTTTACGATGGAAATTGTATTCTAAATCTTAATATAGTTAGAAAGTTAAAAAATTAATTCAGTAAGGTGTTAGGAAAAACTATATTGTAAACTGTCTAAATACATATAGCTTGTGATTTTTTTTTAAAACTCTTTATTATAAACTATAAAAATGAATCACATGTATTTTATCTTGCTATCTTGAAATATCTTATTTAACAATAACTTATATTAATTTTGCAATAGGGGGAGACTGGGGCTAGTTACCAGTGGTGGATCTGGGGGGCGAGGGGGCTGAAGCCCCCTCCCCCCAAAAAGTACTGACATTCCCAATTGGTATTACAGTTGTAAATTTTTCATTGATCGGGAATAACATTTTAAAAAATCTTAGCCCCCCCCCCCCCCCCCAAAAAAAAAAAAAAAAAAAAAGGTCTGGATCCGCCACTGCTAGTTACATACATTTTGGTTTTTGATTTTTATGATTTTTTTCATTTAGAGAAATTATGTTGAATGCATCAGAAAGCTTTATTCTTTGGCTACAAAATCATGAATAACCCATGAATTAAATATGTGTTTAACAACCCCAAAAACACTTTTCCTAAGATCTTGCAACTATGACAACCGACGTCGGGTGCGGGACGAATTAACTTAACCGTAATGAGAAGTTGGCATAACGTGATGTGGATATTGATATTTAAGAAAAATAGCAATTTTTTAGGTTTTTTTTTTTTTTTTTTTTTTTTTTTTGCGAAACATCTATCTTATTAACATTTTGGCAAAATTTTCAGACTTAATTTATAAACAAATAATGAATTCACCAAGAACGAAATTCTGCTTATTTAATGTACCTATGCTTATTCGAACAAAATTAGATTAATGTTTCAAATCAACCACGAATACAGGAGTTGCGCGCTCATTTATTTGAAAAGGTGGGTTCCATTTTTGAATAATTTTACTTTGATCGCCAAAATTAAGTCATTCAAGTCTGGCCATCTCCATTTTTTCCTCTTTTTCAATGTGGTGGACATGCGAATCTCATAGCCATCGGTTTCATCAATTTTTTTAAGATACTAAATGAATTAGTGTTTTACCAAAGTTTTTTTTTTTTTTTTTTTTTTTTTTTTCAGAGTGGTCAGGAGGCCCTTGATTTTAAAGAGTCTGTCTTATTTCTAGTAACCTCTCTTTTTGAGGTTCTTCGTGTTTTGTAGAAACCCTCGAAAGAAAACATTCACCATCGTCTTGGCAGGATACTGAGGAGGATAATTTTTCAATTTGGAGTGGTTCTTCAGCCTTAGAATTGTCGTTAAGATAATTTATGCTATGGCATAGCCATGTTTTAGCTATGCCAACTGACCCCATATCTAACTATGCAAACTAACCCCACAAGAATACCGCGTATGAGATGGATACCACAGAATCCCAAGTATCAGAAACAAGACTATGATACATATATGCAACCCCAGTTAACCACCTTTCGAAAACAACCATTAGCAGAGCCTTAATTTGATCTACAGATTCACCACACCAAAAACATGCACGAAGAAAAAATTTACTTACCAGTCAGAAAAATAACAAAATATAGTTTTTTGCCTTCGTGATGCTTCTAAGCAGACTAAATTTACGGTGGATAGTGCACCTATACATACACTCTCCACTAACAAAATGACATCGCTCTGCTTCCAATATGGCAGAAAATAGAAGCTGAGTGCTAATTAATAATTCCTTATGCCCACTAACCCCAGTCTTCCCCCCTGAGAAATTTCCATCGGTGAAAAATGATCTTAAACGGATCATGAATAACCATGATAATCAGTGATCAAAATGTGATCAAGGTCTCATGTTTGGTATGTAAAAAACTTGAAAAAAAGAGAAGGCTTACTTGTTAAACGGAATTGATGTATTCAATACGTATAATTATTTTAAGGAAACTAAAGTCTATACTTAATTTCTAACTCATATTCAATCAGATAGTGTTCACATTTTAGTAATATTATAATATACTTTGTAAAAGATTATGCAATACATAACTTCCGACATACCCTCATGCTTTTTGTTCGTTTTTATGTATATGTCGCCTTCGAAAAACTTAAAAACTAAACCATGTCAAACATATTTCAGCCAAAAATTGGGTTGAATTCTGATCATAATAATATAGAAGACACCAGTACTATAAAATCTTTAATGATTTTTGATCAAGACAAAAGATTAAATTTTTCCATTTAAAGGGGACAGCTACTCGTTTCAATAATAATAATAATAATAAAACTTAAGCTAAATATTTAGGATTTGAATCATTATAAGGAACTCGTGTTCATTAAATGAAAAGGGAAATATATAACGAGATAATGAACGAAATTAGTCTTAAAATAAGTAACTAAGAAAGGTGCAAGGTTAACCCGATCAGGTTATCGCTTTTTTCGGCACCTTGTCAGTTTATCATGGGTCTTCTATTCATAACTTTTGAACAAATTGAGATATTTGAAAAATTCAGATTGCATAATAAAATTTAAAAATGGTATTTTTAATGAAAAAAATCATGGATACGATGGATAGGTATTTCTTCTATATATGTATTCTTAGGTTTGAGACAAAAGAAAAATGGCTCGGGTCTCCAACGACCCACGATAACTTGATCGGGTTAAATTCTATTTGATTTTAACGAAAATAAATTTAATTTTTAAATAAAAAAAAATACTCAAATTTAGATTTAATATAACACTTCGAATTGACAATACAATCTATTATTATGTTAAGTCACAAACTGTATAAATAAACACGTTAATTTCAATAATTATAACTTGGGGAAATGTTATGTTTTGTTAAGTTATCTTTATTATATTCGCGATAAATGTTTTATAAACTGATTACGTAAGCTGGTAGGATTTACAATATCTTCTTTTTGTAAAAAGTTAACATTGTAACTATGCATCGGCTAAATACAACTATTCTATAATCTGTTTTCATTAACCCATTTTATTATTTGTTATTTTATTTTCTAAACTTAAAGTATAGCGTATCTCAAATTTGTACATTTACAAATAAAAGCCAGAAATTTTTATCTAATTACATATATTCGGGCTTTATTTCTTCAGAAGTCGATAAAATAATGGTTGCATGTTCATCAATGATTAAAACCTGAAAGGAAAGTAAAATTTGCTATAGGAACAGAAATGTGACACCCTGTGCGACGGAAAGTTCCATCTAAAGTTTCGGATAAATTTGAACAGATATCGAATTTCAAAAGACAATCCTTTTGTTTAGTACAATAATTTACTAAAGTTAGATACAGGAATTATATTACTAAAAGAATGATTAATCGGGAATTAATCGGGAGATCTTGGAGGCCATGCGTGATTAAAGTAGCGACTGAGAATGCGATATTTCGATGCATATAAGCTTCGACTACCATTACCTGCTGTAGTTGCTCTTTTTTTATATCGTTTGTTGCTTTGCATAATCCTACATCAGAAATACGACAGCGCCATCTGTTGGTCGCCAACAGAACTATTTTTTTTTCTTTGCCACACAAAACCCGGCTTCTTTTCCATCCGTTTGGTGCAAACCGTATCTTTGTATCTTGATTCGTTTTCGATTTATTCATTTTTAAAGTTTGTCCAGACTTTTGGATCACCCGGTATATTTTATTTTTATCTCAAAGGGAAGGAATCTCGCAAAAGCATCGTGAATATATTATGACTGATTCTTTAATTAGTAGTAGATATAATTTTAATTATTTCACACGCTTATTTCCTTTTTTTTCAAATTGAAACAAGGAATAATTTTAATCTACAAAAAATCCTGAAATATTCCTTCATTTTCTTCAGTAAAATGTATCAAAAATGTTCTTAAATATAATGAATAAAAAACTTTGTAATTAAATACCATAAATGACAAAAACTAGTTACAATCGTTTTGGAAGAAATATTTTGACCTTTCATTAGACTAAAAAATAAACACGAGTAAAGCATGAAAACGAATGCATTGTGAACATTTTTTTTTTTTCGTTTCTACTTTCATGCTGCATCTCTGCCTACTTTTTTTTTTTTTTTTTTTTTTTTTTAACCTGATGATGGATCATATTATTATTTTGTCGCAATACAATTATTGTGAGCTTTTATAATTGATATTGTTTTCTTACAAAGTTTTATATTTATTCTTACTCTTAGACAAACTTATCATATACCAAATCTGATTTGTTTAATATGAGTCCCCCAGTTCAAGCTGGGAATTTAAAAAAAAAAAAAAAACTCTTTTCGATTTTATTTGTTATTCATAGAATTATTGAAAACTTTTGACATTTCGAAACTTGAATAAGCTACGCTATTATTTAATCTGGATAAATAATAACAATGTACAGTTGTCGTTTTGTAACTGGTTTGAAATAAATAATTTCTTATGTATTTTTCGTATAAAATGTGCTTTCAGAAACGCCATATCACGTAAACTTTTTACGATATTTAAAAAAATATTTTTACTTATGCGCATTTCTCATAGTTGTTCTTTTTTTTTTTTTTTTTTTTTTTTTTTTTTTTCCGCAAAAAAATAACGAAGAAGTAAATGATTATATAAGTTTTAATCTTTATTTCGCTCTTCTGAACAGTTGAGAAAATTTACTTTAATGATTATCTAATGGCAGTACAATATAATTTTTGGAAAAGAAAACAAAAAGCAAAGCAGTATCATCATGTATTGAACAGTGCTGAAACTGTTATGTAACAATCTTATAGTGTTTATGTTACAATTTGTTTCGGGAATACTTAGCGCTCTAGCCTTCAGTTACTAGGTGCCGAGTTCGAATCTTAGTTTAGGTATGGATGTTCGTAGAGGGTCAAAATGTACTGTAAACGGTAGGTTCCAATCTATTGAGCCTTAATAGGCAAAAATGACCGTAGAGCTACAATCCAAACTCAAAATTAGTTTTGTTCAATCCAAAAGACGATATAACTGACTATTAGTTTTTCTTTGCATTCAAATAATACTAAACTTAAGATCAAATATCCTGATGTGCCCCCTATAATTAGAAATTGTGATGTGATAAAGAATCGAATGTTCTACTGAATTTAGAATCATGAAATTAGTTAAATACGCATAATTATCAGCTATATGCTCAATCCAAAATTTAAAGTTTGTTAAATACTGTAATTTACAGCTGCAGTTTTCTATTGCTTTGACTGTACTTACATAAACTTAATAATAAGCAAAAAAGCTTAAAATAATTTATGATATGAAATCTCATAAAGATCTTCTTCCAACTTAGGATCGATTAGACTTTTTTTTTTTTTCCCCTTCTTTCCATTTGATATCTATTTGACACGAAATATCTCTTTTTAACAGCTGTTATGGTTATGTGTTTTTCGTATCATTTTATGCTTTGGTCGAATGGCAAAAAGAGAAAGAAAATCTTATATATTTGTTTATCTACATCTCACCTTATAGCTTTGCTAAAATTTAAGCTCTGCGTGTTTAAAGGAAAACATTTTGTAAAACAACACAGTAACATTATTTCAATTTAGTTGACGCCTGAGTCTTCAAAGAAAAATATATATCATATCAAAAAGGTATATTCATAGACAATAATGCATCTGACACTCATTAGCAAACCATTCATTAGACAATAATGCAACCGAATTTTTCGTACGGTTTGGAAGAAAACGTAAACGCTCTAGTCGTAATCTTTTACGGCACATGTAACTGTTTTGGTATCCAAATATGCTCTGTGTACCCATAGTCCATATAACAACATGTTTGAATTTCATTTCAGTTCGCACTTTTTTTTTTTTTTTTTTTAAGTGAAAAAGACAGAGAAAGAATTGAAATGATTCGAAAATTTCTATATTCTTTAACCTGTGATTTTAGGCATGCTAAACAAAGCTGAATAAACTTAAAAATTACAAACCCTTCCTATTGTTGCTTTTAATACATAGAATGAGTGATATTTATTTCCACCTTTTTCAAAGATTAGATCACGCAAAAAAGCGGCTAAAATCATCACCTTAGAAAATAATTTCACACATTTCGTCAATGATTCTTATATTCAATTCGTGATATTTTATCATTCATATGTTTTTTTTTTTTCGTTTTTTCTCACTATACCAATTTTATGTACTTTGAAGATTTTTATTTCTGAAACTTTTTTTTTTTTTTTTCCCTTAATATCAAATATCAATTTTCATTTTTTTTCCTCTCTCTTTTACTAGCTGGCGATAAAGTGGCAATAAATAAATATATTTCCCTGGGAAGATTGCAGAAAATAAAAAAAATAACTTTTTCAATTTAACCGTGTTATTAGATATTTAATGGATCAATATCCCTAAAGTTTATTTAGATAGAAAAGTCTTCAGCTCATTTTTACTTAATATATGTATGTAAATGATTATAAAAAAAATATATTGACATTAATTAAACACATTGTGTTTGTTTTAATAGATAAAAGTAATCAACAAATAATTCTTTATTTTACTTTAAAATATAATCTTATTTTTATCTTATTTTAAAACGCGAAATTTAAATTTTAAAGATCTCCTTATATTATTAAAATCTGTACGCGTGTGTGTGTGTGTGTGTCTGTCTGTGAGAAACGGCTTGACGCAGCAAAAGCTCGGCCGGTAACGGTCGCACGGACTTCGAACAGGTACCGATCGACAGAGAATTTATCGCAGATCTGGGTTATCTAATTTGCTAAACGATGCGACTCTAATTAGCGGAGATATTAATTAAAACGTCGACCATTGTCTACCGAAAAATGACCCAGAATTCATGATTAAATGCTTAAAAAGCGACATTTTTACGGAAAAAGTGGAAAATAAATTAGAAATATCAGTCGTATCGTTACAAACAAGATACCATTGGAAAGGGCTTTTTTTTCTCAATCCGATGGTTTAAACGGCTTATCGATCGGACAATTAGATTTTTTAAAATTAACTAAACTATAAAAAAAAATGTTGGCAACGAATCACAAGAATGTTATCTTTGCAGACATTAAGTCTACAGCAGTCTTCAACGGAAACACATCTGGGATATAATGGAGTCACGTGTTTTGTAGTGCGATTAAAAATTACAATTTTCTATTTTCTTCAAATTTTCAAATTTTACACATTTTATTTAGTATATATTATTTACACCACAAAACAAACTTGCATTTCAAATTTCATCGATTTTCGTCAATAAACAAAAGATTTACATTTTAATTGCAAATTAAATTTTATCTTTACACGCCGGCCATTTTTGCAATATTCTAATACGCGTATTTCAATTTCTAATTACGATTGATTTATTTTTTATACATCATACGAAAGATATTTTAAAGTTCTTTTACGTAATTCAAAGTTTTCAACAGATTTACACGTTTTGAGGTCTCCTGAATCAGTGTTCTTTCATGGCGCTGTAATATTTTAAAATTTCAATATTTCAATTTCTAATTATGATTAAATTATTTTTAATACATCATTCGAAAGATATTTTAAAGTTCTTTTAAATTATCGAAAGTTTTCACAAGAATTACATGTTTTGAGGTCTCCTGAATCAGTTTTCTTTTATGGCGTTGTAATATTTTCAAATTTCAATATTACAATTTCTAATTATGATTAAATTATTTTTAATACTTAATTCGAAAGATATTTTAAAGTTCTTTTATATTATCGAAAGTTTTCACCAGATTTACACGTTTTGAGGTGTCCGAATGAGTTTTCTTTTGTATCTCAGATACTAATTATAATAATTTCATAAGTAATACATCATTAGAAAGCTTTTTTGATTTGGAATCGAACAGTGGAATACAGAAATTTCTACCGCCAGATGGCGCTGTAATTTTTTCAAATTTCAATATTTCAATTTCTAATTATAATTAAATTATTTTTAATGCATCACTCGAAAGATATTTTAAAGTTCTTTTAAACTATCGAAAGTTTTCACGAGATTTGCACGTTTTGAGGTCTCCTGAATCAGTTTTCTCTTATGGTGCTGTATTATTTTCAAATTTCAATATTTCAATTTCTAATTATGATTAAATTTTTTTTTAATACATCATTCGAAAGATATTTTAAAGTTCTTTTATATTATCGAAAGTTTTCACCAGATTTACACATTTTGAGGTGTCCTGAATTAGTTTTCTTTGTATCTCAGCTACTTATTAAAATAATTTCATAAGTAATACATCATTAGAAAGCGTTTTTGAATTGGAATGGAACAGTGGAATACAGAAATTTCTACCGACAGATGGCGCTGTAATATTTTCAAATTTCAATATTTCAATTTCTAATTATGATTAAATTATTTTTAATGCATCATTCGAAAAATATTTTAAAGTTCTTTTGAATTATCGAAAGTTTTCACCAGATTTACACGTTTTGAGGTGTCCTGATTACGTTTTCCTTTGCATCTCAGCTAATTGAGTTAGACCGTTCAAAATTGGTATACGTAGGTTAATTAGGAGGGGCTGAAAGGGTGAGGAAGAGATAGGTGTGCACCGCGCGCGTATCCCCTAACTTGTGCGCGCAGCGCGCACGGGACTGCGCGGCCGAAGGGAGTGGGGACCAGGTCCGGCTTTTTAACCGATGAGAAATGATTTTTTTCATTTTCTTTTCTTAAGAATAAAAATTTGATTTGAGAAGGAGTATATGCGCGCAGCGCGCGTATACCTTCACACGTGCGCGCGCAGCGCGCATGGGTTTGCGCTGCCGAAGGCAGTGGGGACCCGGTGTGAGTTTTAAGCCGATCAGAAATGATTTTTTTTTTAGGGGGCACGAAGGGTCAGGGAAGGAATACGCGAGCGCAGCGCGTGTATCCGTGAACTTGTGCGTGCGCAGCGCGCACGTGACTGCGCTGCCGAAGGCAGTGGGGACCCGGTCCGACTTTGTACCCGATGAGAAATGATTTTTTAAATTTTCTTTTCTTAAGAATAAAAATATGACTTAAGGAGGAATATGTGCGCGCAGCGCACGTATACCTTCACACGTGCGCGCGCATGGGTCTGCGCTGCCGAAGGCAGTGGGGACCCGGTGCGAGTTTTTACCCGATCAGAAATGATTTTTTTAGGGGCACGAAAGGTCAGGGAAGGTATACGCACGCGCAGCGCGTATATCCCTTAAGTTGTGCGTGCGCAGCGCGCACGGGACTGCGCTGCCTAAGGCAGTGGGGATCCGGGCCGACTTTTTAACCAATCAGAAATGATTTTTTTTAATTTCTTTTCTTAACACTAAAAGTTACTTTTTGTTTCTGTTACTGTTAGTTTTCTTTTCTTAAGAATAAAAATATGACTTCAGAAGGAATATGTGCGCGCAGCGCACGTATACCTTCACACGTGCGCGCGCATGGGTGTGCGCTGCCGAAGGCAGTGGGGACCCGGTGCGAGTTTTTACCCGATCAGAAATGATTTTTTTACGGGGCACGAAAGGTCAGGGAAGGTATACGCGCGCGCAGCGCGTGTATCCCTTAAGTTGTGCGCGCGCAGCGCGCACGGGACTGCGCTGCCGAAGGCAGTGGGAACCCGGGCCGACTTTTTACCCAATCAGAAATGATTTTTTTTTTTAAATTTCTTTTCTTAACACTAAAAATTACTGTTAGTGATTCATTAATTTTAGTGATTCATTTGAAAATACTGACCCGCTAGCGGGCGAAGCCAGCTAGTTATTACATTAAAATTTGACAGCATAAAATTATGTAGAATTTAGCAGAATATATAGAATGTGTAGAATATATATGATTCATTATCTTTATACTTCAACATGGGGCTGTGCCCTTAGCGGAAATGTTATCCCCCCCCCCCCCCCCCCCCTCGGTGGCGTGCTTTTAGCATACGAAGCTTTAGCGGAAATGTATAATAACTTTTAAAATAAATTAATAAATAAAAAAAATGAACTCTCAATTTTCCTCCACACTTTACCCACATTTAGCACTGGCTATATTTTGTTTCAGAAGTAACCTATCGCAAAAATAGGTATACGTACTGTAGAATATCCGTTATTTGATGGAACGGTGATCTGTAACCATATAAAGTTTAATTAAAGCATTACATTTGTACTGGGGTAAGATGTGTTGTGAAGGCGGTTTCTGCTTCTTTTACAAAATGTCGCCGAAACTCAAATACACAGTAATAGAAGGTTTGTGAACACTTTATATTCACTTCTTGAATGATTATAGCAGTTTATCGCTAAAGAAACTTCCATATCATAGTTTACTTAGCTAAAATTATGAAATATAATAAAACAAGTCACTCTAAAGTAACGTAAGACGATAAAAAAAAAATTTTTGTCGTTTGTTTATCAGAGAAACGTACATGTAGCAACCCTAAGGCAACAAAATGCCTGATGCGCCAGCTCGTATATATAGAAGCCTTACTCTGACTAAGGCTCCTATATATACGAGCTGGCGCATCCGACATTTTTTTGCCTTAGGTTTGCCGCATGTACCCAGCGTGATAAACAAACGGCATCCATTGTTTCTACCGTCTTGCTCGTAATTTTAGTGAAATAAACTGCAATATGGGAGGTTGTTCAGCAATAAACTGCTGTAAACACTCCAGAAAAGGATACAAAATGTTTAGGTTTCCTTCGGATAATGCAAGAACGAGAAAATGGGCTGCGAATTGTCGTCCAGATTCTTGGATCCCGGACCTAATGCACAGCTTTGCATAGTAAGTTTTATTGTTATTCACTTATACTTTTCTTTGCATTTCTGACATTTATAAAGTAAAAAATTTTAAAAAAAGTATTATTTAAATCTAAATATGTATTTTAATAACCATAAATTATTTTAAGAAACGCTTTTTTACTGTGTGTTTGTAGAGTCTTGGCGACGTTTTTTTGGTTCGCCAAAGTCGTCTTGTTTCCGTGTCCTGATAGTATTAGGTCGTTGAAAAAACTTTCCAATTTTAATTGGTACGCTCTTTTTTATTTCCCTCTTTCAAATGTTATGAATTATTTAAGAAACGAAACAGAAACAGATTACTTGTGTTGCTTATCATTTTTGGTCGATTTTATTTTTAGATGAAAATTTCTTAAAACCACCAGTGAAGCGATAAAATCGCCAAGCGGAAATCCTGTCCTCTTACGAGGCAAAAAAATGGCGGGGATGCGCCGGCCTATTATTTATTTAAGGGGCTCTAACTCTGACTGTTTCCGCTGTAAATACGTATTCTCGTGTTTTTGCTTAAAACAAGTGTCGCAAACACTTGGAATCTGTTGTTTCCTCATGTATTTTTACATCACAAGAGAGGCTATATTTTTCTTGCATAAATTTATCAGTATATGCAAAAATATAAATATTATTTGTTATTCTTACCTTCACTGTAAAAAAAAACTCGTGAAAAAAACGGAAAAAAATTGTCAGCCCAGGACGCCAATCATATTCCGTTTTCTTTACGGGGAAAAAATGTTTCAAATTAACACAAGAAAACCGTTATTCTTAACAGAAAAACACTGTTATTTTTAAAGAGAGTTCTGTAAAAATTTACAGAAAAATCTGTAACTTTTACGGAACAAAAAATTTTTTCTCTGTAAAATTTACAGAAATACCTGTAATTTTTACAGAACAAAAATTTTTTTCTCTGTAAAATTTACAGAATTATCTGTAATTTTTACGGAACAAAAAAATTTTTCTCTGTAAAATTTACAGAAATATCCGTAACTTTTACAGAACAAAAATTTTTGTTCTGTGAAATTTACAGAAAAATCTGTAATTTTTTACAGAACAAAAACTTTGTTTCTTTTAAAATTACAGTGTACTTCTGTTAACATAACGATATTCTTATGTTTATATAACAAAATTTGGCTGTTCTTAAAAAAGTTTTATCCCATCAAGAAAACAGTTTTTTACTGGCGTCCTGGCTGACAGCTTTTTTCTGTAAATTTAACATTTTTTTTTTTTTTCTCCTTTTTCAAATATAGTCACATTTTATTGCTATTTCAATAGGAAAAATAATTTCAACAGAAGACAGAGAAATCTTTTTTCGTTTAGCAAATGAAACATTATTAATAATAAACAATACAGATTTTTTTTATTTTGAAGAATTTGTTCTGATAAATACAAAAAATTTAAAAAGAAATATTTTTCTTAAAAGGAATTAAATAAAAAATAAATTGTATAATGGTTACTGCCAGGAAACGCAAAAGATTGAAATGTAAGAATAAATTTAAGAAAATGAGGCAGAAAATTCAATTGATAAAATTCACAATAATAATAATAATGCATCACTGTTACAGAATAAAAATTTTCAGGATCTACAATCATGTCAGTGCTTATGCACATTTTTTTTTTTTTTTTTTTTTTTTATGGAAGATGATGCTCCTCAAAACATTACAGGAGTGAAACTTCCCAACATGCAATAACTTTGAAAACTATTACTTGCATGAAATTATGTAAGACTCAGTAATGATATACCAAATGACTACCTATAATAAGTGATATTTACGGCAAATTAAGCATTTATAACAAGAAATTTACATAAAAACAAAATATTTTATCATGAAATTCAGAGACCAAAAATTTTCAAAATTCTTGAATTTAGGGTATGCACCTGAAAAGTTTCACTCTTGATATTAAGACAACCTGAAAAATCATGTGTCATCAATTATCACTTTCATAATCTGTGGTCTTCCCAAACCCCAGCCTTAATCATATGGGAATTTTGCCTTTGTGAGTTGGGTATTTGAAATATCTAATAATATATGAAGTGTATATTAAATGTTCAATTAATTACAAAACTCTCAGGTGACGAAATATTTTTTTATTAGCTCAAATTAATTCCCATCTTCTGAATTCTATATATACAAAATTTTATAATTTTCTGAACATTGTTTTGTCTGTAGACAACTTTAAAATAGAGTCATTTAATTATGGACATTATTCCCCCCCCCCCCCCCCCCACTTTTATGACCTGACACAACACATGCCACATGGACTTTTTGAACCACCCTGCAGCAAGAAAAATCTATATATTTTTTTACTCTATTCAAAATTTTGAAGACGCATAAAACAACAGGGGTCAATCCAGATTTTCATTTTTTGGGCCTACTTTTGGGAAAAATCAAAAATTTTCTGATTTTTTTATTTATTTTTTGTGAAAAAGAAATAATATATATACACACATATATATAACAAATTTTATAAATACTGTGAAGAGGACTATTTTATGGATATGAATTTTGTAAAGGAGGCCTTATAATATGGAATTTCGTGAAGAGGCATAAAAAAAACTAATTCTTGTTTGGATTGACCCTGAGTAGACAAATGAAATTAAAACATTTATTCGTATAAAACACATAAATAAAATATATAAAAATTAAAAATTCTTTTTTTCTTCCAAATTTATTTTGATCTTCGACTCCGATTAATTCCAAGAAAACACCTAAAAAGAAACATATTTACTTTAGCAAGTTAAAAAAACATTTCTGTAAAATAAATAAATAAAATAGATAACAAATAAATATACATATTTTCTATGTAAATGAATAAATAAATATTGCAAATTGGAAATAATCGTATACATTCCTTAACCCTCGCTTTCCCAAGATTTTGACCCCATTTTGAAGATGAAATTTGGTTTACCCCGCCTCATTCGAAAAGTGCACTAATTCGTCAGAGATAGCAAACATAACCAGTGGAGTGCTGCAACTTCTAAAAAACAATACAAAAAAGTGCAGTGCCGCACTGGTGATTTTCGGCAAACGTGCCGAGCGGCACCTGAATGCAATTTTTCTTGATCTTGGGAAAGCGAGGTTAATTCCAAAATCCTATTTTCAAAATTAATTTATTTCATACAGGGGCATATTCAGGATTTATTTCGGGGAGGGCTGAGTTAAGTTTAATAATGTTTCCCAATGTACAGAATTCATGCATATTATTCTTAATCTTTATTTTTTTTAACTTTCTGCAAAATTTTGGAAGGCTCTGCAGCCCATCAGCCCCTATATCTATATGCCACTGATTTTATGTCTTAAATACTTTAAAGCATGACTAATTTGATACACACCGGGTGCAATCTAATTTGGTATCAACTTTTAGCCACATTTAAAACTTAGTTAAAACTTAACTTTATCAAAATAGATAGCAATTTAAAAATAAAAATGATATACTTTAAGTAGTGTGTGTAGACCTTCCAACTGCGGCCCCAAACTTCTTCATTGCTATGATGATCTTCCTCTGATTTGGTAAGCAACTTCTCTTCTGCTGTTACTTTCAGATAAACGAGGCAGCACCATTGCACATCTAAATTTTAGCTGTGTTCGACACAACCTTTGTTCGTTAGCTAACATTTAGACTGTATCTTTATTGATTTAAAAACACTTAAAAACCTTGATAATTAAGAAGAAATATATTTATGCAATCACTATAGAAATGGTCAAAATTTTATCCAACAAATGTAACTAACTGTGCCAAATCCAACCAAAATTTGGACATGATATGGTGCTGCGTTCTTGAACAAAAATAACAGAAGAAGCAGATTTGCCAAACCAGAGAAAGATTATGAAGGTGATAAGAGTCAGGCCTTGACAGAAAGAGTACACTACTTCGAGTATGTCATTTTTGTTTTTAAAATAACAAATATTTAAACTTTTTTTTTTTTTTAAGTAACAGTTTTGCAATATTTTTCCTTATTTTAATCAATTTTTAATCTTTTGTTCCTAAATAAAGTCCATACACTTACTAGAACCTGCCTATTTCTTTACGAACTACTTTCTCCATAACAGAAAAATGCTATTTTTTGTAACAATATTAGTTTTTGCTGTCTCCCTCACAGTATACCCAACCCTCAATTTATACTTAATATTCACCTTCCTTAAAAGCCCGGTTTTATATTAACTGCTTTTTGAAAATGCTCCAACTTACAAAAACTCTTTTCTACATTTTATGAAATGTGCTATCTCTTCTTCAAAATTTAAGTCCTTAGTTTTTATAGTAGATATCATTGCTCCATAGTCCATTTAAAACATGTACTATAAGTTTCAACAAAATACATCTAATATCACATGATATATGAAGGTCTAAAAAAGGTCACTTTAATTATAATCACCCTGTATTTTTCATAAAAATTTAAGCAGGCACATGTGCAAAAAGAAATTTAACATAATTATAAAGATAGTTTTACTATATAGTAGCAGTCTTTGCCCGCTTCGCTGGCCACTAAATTTAGAGGAAACTCGTTTCTATATAGCTTTATAAAAATAAAATAAAATAAATTACTGAAATTGTTCAAAAGCTCACTCCAGGTCCCTGATGCATTCGGCAGCGATTTGGTCATCCACTGCAACTCGGGCGCTTGTCCCTATTACCTGTGACAATAGTTTACCAATGAGCTTCCATTTAGGTGCTTTTTATATAACAGTTTCGAAATAGATAGTATCGAAAAAATTGGAGTTTCCCTTTTATATTTGAATCCCAGTTACATGTGAACAACACTATACGTGTTGTTCACATGTAACTCGGACTGGACTCAAATTAACTGGGTTTAGACAACATAATATTTGCTTTTACGTTATTTCATGTTTATTTTGTTTATCCAATCAACCATTAAATGACAGCAATTTCACGCCAAATATTACAATATGCAGTGACCGGCTACGTCTGTCGCATGAGACAATTAATTTTTTGTGTTTATATGTAATTCATGGGTTGTAAACCTGATAGTACAGCCTTAATATAGTTCTCTTTGGCGACTTTTGAATTTTTGTCACCATTTTAGACTTAATCCATTGTAACAATATGCTATGAGTGTAACAATATGCTATATTTCTGCCGTATTTTAGACAACTAATCTTTTTATGGTTATATATATTTCCCATTAAACATATTTTTATTTATTTATTTAAATATTAATTTGAATTTTTCAAATATTTCTGTTCGACAGCGTGCAAGTGCAGTAACACACAGAGGCTCATTTGTTTGTATGATAAATTAGCATAGTGATTATTATATAAAAAAATAAATAGATAGGTAAAGATTATCGTGTTACACAACTTTATTATGTCGCTCCATTGGCGGCTTTTGAATTTTTGACGCCATATTAGCGATGGATTTTTTTTTTTTTTTTTTTTTTTTTTGTATGAAAAGGGGTAGACTATTTTGCTAATAAATTTATCAGACTCTTTTTTGTTTATGCATAAGAATCCTTTATATTCTGCTTATATTTTTAATGGTTTTTAGGTTTAAAATAGTGCTTGTTGACATAAATTTCCTATCTTTAAAACTGCATTTGTTCTGTAAATTTTGTGTAAAAATAAATCATTTATATTTTTATATATTTGATGCGCTACTTAGATTAAAATGGCTGTTGCTATATTAAACTTCTTGTCGAAAAACGTTCGTGTACTTCAAAACCAAAATTTAAAAAATCGCCCAGCAGGATCTGTTAATGAAACTGATAAAATAAAAATATGGTTCATAGAGTTTAAATAATCTATTTAAAAAATCTTTTAAAACCCAAATTATTAATGTATATTGTATCACATACATAGATATAGTAATAATATATAGATTGATCATTGGGGAGAAAAAAGTGATTCCTTTTCACTCGGGAAAAGACGGCGATTTTACCAAAATATGGCAGTCTTTCCCCGAGGGAATACACAAGGGAATATACACGAATGTTTTAGCAAATAAAATTCATGAATAATTTATTTACTAAAGGTGAATGAAAAGCTCCAGATATAGTTTCAAATTCATTCTTCTTTTTTTCCTTTTTTCCTTCAATACCACTTAATGGCTGATTCCAAAGCTTTTTTTTCGGCATAAAAAATCTTTGCACGATAATATGGGGATCATAGATCTATATATATTATATCTATGATCACATAAATCTTTTCGAAGATAGAATAAAACCTAATTTGAAAAAAAAAAAAAATAATAATAATAACTTTTGTTTATTAACCGAAGTAATTGATGAAATTTGAAATGCAAGTTTGGTCTTGTGGGGTACAGGCTGTATATTATATTTTTGTGTTCGTGAGAGAAAATTTAAAAGAATTTGAAAACTGCAATTTTTAATCCCACTTAAAAAACATGTGACTTAATGTGAAGCAGATTTTTTTTTTTTTTTTTTCCTAACGGTATCCATACAATCTTCCGCTGTTGCCACCTAAAATTCATACTTTAGTTAATTTTAAAAAATCTAATTGTCCGATTGATAAGCTGTTTAATGCATCGGATTTACAAAAAATTTCCCTTTCAATTGCTATCTTATTCGTAACGATGCGACTGATATTTCTAATTTATTTTCTAATCTTTCTGATTTATTTTACTCATTTTAAATAAATGTACGTTTTTTTTTGGTTTTTTTTAAATTAATTATTATTATTTTGTCAAAAAAAATGGCAACAATTAAATTATGGATAAAATTTTAAAATTTAAATGGCTTATTTTTCAGAAATTAGAAGGTTATTATTTTCACATTTTAATTAATTAAGAAAAAACTAATCAAAAATTCTAAAATCTGACTTCGATGTGCACAATGACCCTTCGGGGGGCACCTTTGTGTTAAATCTCGTGACTGTCCGAGCTACCGTTTTCGAGAACAGTGAAATATACAAATATTGCTCACTTAATAGTATAAGATATATATATATATATATATATATATATATATATATCAACAATTAACTATTGGGAAATACAACATTTAGTTACACATGTGTATGTTTCATAATACAATAATCTATGAACAAAAACAAGTTGCATCACTCAAATAAAATAAAATACTATCTTAAATCTACAATAAATACAAATATTAACAGGTTTTAAACAAAAGGTACACTTGATACTAAAATCCATTTCCATATATGGGGAACATGTGGTACAAAGAAACAAATTTTACTAATTATTTTTTACTAGCCACAATTTTGCATGAATGAAATTAATGTACACTTTTAATCTTGTACTTGCTTTATCTAAATACATTTTTATTATTTTCTAAAGAATATTTTTATACAAGAAAAATAGCAAAAAGTAAATGCCAAACAGATTTCATTGTACCCCATATAATAAAACTCTTTAAATAATGCATTTTTTTTTTTTTTTTTTGCCAAATATAGACTTTTTTAATGAACTTTTTAAAACATAGTAAGCGAAAAGGTAAAAAAAAAAAAAAAAAGGGGGGGGGGGGACTTAATGAATTTATAGTTGTCGATGAAAAGTACTATGATTTTATTACAGGGTTGCCACTAAAATAGGAGAATGAAATTCCCTGATTTTTTCCAGGTATGTCCTAAGAAAATTTCAGTGCAACCGTATATTGAGCATTGGGCTATATTGAGGGCAAAATAATTATGGTGCCATTTTAAAACACAAAAGTTACATATTACTTTTACCTAAGGAGAGATTGTCCTTCACAGAGTCTTTCTAAGAGGTCATGTTTAAGAAAAAAAGGAAAAAAAAAAAAAAAAAAATGGCAGGTGAGAAAAATACAGGAAAATGGCCCTACATTGACAGAAAAGTTGTTTTTTGGCAGTCATAGTAGGAAATTCCCTGACTTTTCCCGATTCTGGCTAAAATATTCAAATTCCCTGACTTTTAGAGTCCATTTTCAAATTCCCTGGCTTTTATGGTCAATTTTCAGATTCCCTGAGTATTCCAGGTTCCCCTAGTTTTCCAGGTAGCATGGCAACCCTGTTATTACATTAAGTATCATTTCATTTTATATTAAACTGGCTCAAGCCTGTTTAGAAAATTAACATTTTTGCTTTTCTTTCAATTGCTCAAAATGGGGGCTTGCTTTCAAATGGGGGTGACAGTTTCAGCATAGTTTGAATTTTTTTTTAAATGTGCTTTTCTGCAGAATGCATACATTTAAATCTAGGTTGAAGTCTTAATATACAGTACTTCACATTAATTTTCATTTAAACATGATTTCTCCAACAGAATACATTTCCTACTATTATCATTAGTTTCATTTCACCCTCCTTCATTAAAGCAATCCTTATAGACATAGCCGGTGTTGCACATGTGTTGATAAGTAGAGCTGTACCGAGTACTCGGTAACTCTGTACTTGGTCTATTTGCTGAATGCTCGGTACTCGGCCAAATTTAGGCTATGTATTCGGCCAGTACCGAGTTGTTGTGGGAATTTCACTATTTTTATGCATTATTGAAAGAAATGTGTTAATGAGTGATATTTATTTTACATAACTAAAAAAATAGGAAAATATAAACACAGAGTTATTATAATTAAAATTTTTGCTATAACAGCTTTCTGCAGTTAAAATTGGCTGTTACCAAACTTAGTATAAAGATGATTCATGATATGAGCTTTTAATTATATATAACTATCTTGTATGTATGTAATATGCATTATTTTTTAAAAACTTAGTACATAAAATTGTATCTATAAATCAAACAAAAATAAAATATTTTAGGTAAAAAAAAGAACCTCTATGTAATATTAACACAAAATTTTAGTTATACATTTGTGCACCAGAGTATACTATTGTTCAAAATTGGTTGCTATCGCTGCTAGCGAATACATTATTACTTTTATGTGGTCCCATAAATAAAAAAGAAAAGAGAAAAATCCCACATAATACACATTAAAAAAGAGCAGATTTGTTAATGGTTTTTATCAAGAATAATAAAATTACTAAAACTAATTTATTAAAACATACTAATTGAGTCATATTTGAAATCGCTCTCTCTTTACTTAGTGGTCATAGTAATCTAAAAAGGGATTAAAAAAAAGGGGGGGGGATATCAAGAAATCCTGTTAATATATCTGGAAAACTTATTTAGTCAAAGAAAAATTGTTACTAAAGCAAATGACATATATATATATATATATATATATATATATATTCAGTTCTATATTATTGTGTGTTGTTATTGTTTTAGTTCTATTAATTGCTAAATTTTAAGATTAAATTTTATTACGTTATCTATCATTTACATATATATACACGTGTGTCAAAACAATTTCCATTCATGAATAGTTTGCAATGATAATATTAAATAAAATATTTGTGATATTTTCTATAATCTTATTAATCAAGAAACAACTCTCAAAAATTTGTACATCATTTGCGATGTAAGCACAAGTAGAACAGCACATTCTAGAACAATAATTGCAAGTCTTTTCCCTTTTAATGGTAGATGCCCGGTGCAATTGCTTAAGATGTTACCGATCACCTTGAGTTGTAAAAAAAAAAAAAAAAATTAAGGCCTCAATTTTGGAAATCCTGGGATAATACCCGATTTGCCCATGCAATAACACGGCCCTGTTGACACATTTCATTTTAATCTGGCAATTGCATTATTATTAAAGAATGACGGAGAAAATTATGTAAATCAATTATATTAATAATCAAAATAAATGAAATTATAACTTACATTAACACGGAAATCTTTCATAATTTTTTTTTCCCTTGCTTTTCCCAGTAGCAGAATTTTCTGAATCTACACCATAAATGCCAAATCGTCTTGTGTCACTAAAAGTAATAGCAATTCATAAAATTTGTAAAATTTGCATCTACAAAAAAAATAAATAAAGACTATACAACAAATACAGTAACCTCGAGACATAATGCAAAATATATGTATTTTTAAGCCTAAACATTTCTTTCTTTAGCTGTTAAATTGATTTGTATGTTGTATGTAGAGCTTTAAACAATTTGCAGAGCTCGCTGCCATACCGTGCTGTTTCTGCTACTGGCTTGCTTCTTCTTAGGCAACATTAGAAAAATATTTAAATTCATTTTAGTAAAATATTTTAAATGGAGAAAATTATTTTAATTGATTGAATGAGAATTCAATTTTATTCCTTCATAAGCAGAAACAGCATCTATGGAGATTAATTTTGTTGTAAAACCATATGATACAGGATCACAAATTATGCAATTTCTTTGAACTTCTTTTGAACTAATGAACAATAACAACAAAAATATTTGGCATACAGAAACACTAAGACACCTATCCATCACATGAGTACCAAGATTCGGACAATACCTAATCTCGCCGGCAGCCTTTGCCCATGTTATTCTATGGGAAAATTTGTTTACATAATTACTCATTACTTAATGGATATTATTCAATTCTGTTTTCACATTTAGAAAATTCATAAGCATTAAATTAGTACTTGTTTTCCAAAAATTGATTTTTTAAAATTTTAGTATTTTATTTTGCAATTAGAAAATGAGAAAAATGCATTTTGTGAAAAATAGCATTTTTGAACTCAAAATTATAATGTAAAAATTAAAAAAAATTAATTTTTCAAAAATGAGTACTCATTTAACGGTTATGAATTTTCTGACTGCGAAAACAGAATTCAAAAATATTCATTAGGTAATGTGTAATTGTAGCAACAAATTTTCCCATAGAATAACATGGGCGAAGGCTGCCAGCGAGATTAGGTATTGTCCCCTCTTAACTACAATAGCTTTTATTGTACCTTTAGTATTGATACTGTTTACAGTAAAGCTTACTGATTCTCATACTTTTAAATCAGCAATTGTGGAGAAGGAGAAATTATTTTTTTTTTTTTCTGTCCAGATAATTTTAAATCTGCTTCTTGACATAAAAGTAACAGCTAGATATGGATGATATCAACATTAGATCCTGTATGAGCAATGCAAATGAACAATGCGTAATATACCTCAATAATGATCTTTTTTCTAGCAGATTACAAAAGATCAGTGGCATAGTGAGCATAACTGGCACCTGGGGCATGATATCTTTTTGGTGACCTCCCCCCCCCCTACCAAAAAAAAAAATTCCTACATTAATAAAAGATGTTTGTTTGTCTGTCTTTCACCTGTATATTCTGCCTGCACGGAACATAGAAGTACAAAAATTGATATACGACTGCATAGAAGTACCGTGTCAAAGGGGATTGTGAACAAAATTTAAATTGTAATTAATTTTTGAGATATTAATGTTAATTTAAAATGCCTCTTTTTAGCAATTCAAATGACTTTCTTTTTCGAATACTTTCTTGCTCAGCTAGACCATTTATGAGAACGATCCGTCTCAAATAAAAACAGACATTTAAAATGCATTAAAAGCACCAAATAAATTAAAAATATCGGTACCAATAGCAGGAACATTTTCTCTGAATTCTGGAGTGCAACTCGCTAATCGATGCTACAATCAGAATTTTTTTAATTAACTAAACTAATAATTTTCAATTGAAATAACTGATTTCTCCTTTTATCATGCGAGACACTATGGCAGACAATTATGACGATTAAGTGAGATACACATTATGAAAAATTTCACTGACTTGATTTAGGAATATCTCAGCCTATCTTTCAGCATATCAGCCAAAAGGTGATGCTGCTTTTACTTTTTCTTCCTAATATTTTATATATGAAATTTCATGCAATTTTCCTCAGTAGATACTGAAATATATCCATTTGGAAAGTTGCAGAAAGTAAGAGCAGCGACACCAGTCAGGCGATACACACCCAGATTAAATAAGCACAATTTTTTATTATATAAATATATATCTCCTTCCTTCCTATCTTGTGTTTCTTAGGTTATTTTTTCATTAATTTTGATATAGTTTATGGTTTTAAGTTAAGATTTGTTGTGTCAGTTTATTGATTCGTTTGTTTTGCAGGCTGTTAATTAATAGATCTGGTTTCTTTACATTAGTGTATTTCATCCACTGATAAAAGTTTTTTAAATCTTATTGGTCATTGGTGTTTCAGTGATCTTGTATCTGTTGCTTGGCTTCTACTATGCTTAATAGATCATCTTTATTATATATATATAGTAATATATAAATTCAGAAATATATAAACAAATGAATGAAATTATACCCCAAAAAACACTGAGATCTTCATCTGGGAGGCCCCTCAGTGTAGGGGTGAATGAGAAGTTTCTGAAAGGACAGTAGCTATAAGCTAATAACTATCCTTAGCCCCCAACTTCTCACCAAACAGAAAACCACCAATAACTGAAGAGAAATCAAACATACATATAATGTATAAAACTATTAAAAATATTTTATAAAATTATCAAATTGTAAAAGTTACAAAATTACATCAATTCATTAAAAAAAATATACAATACAAAAGAGAATTACTGAAGGTAAACAAGAAAGTATAAAAAGAAATAAAAAATACAACCCTTCATTTGGAACACAAACTATCTTCGGCCGACGGGTGCATCAGAACTTCAACCTAACACAAATTAATTAAAAAAAAAAAAAAAAAAAAAAAAAAAAAAGTTATATTTTCTAGGTAATAAGTAAAACATCAATAAGAAATGAAACAGGAAGTGAAATTTAACTACAGGAGTAACTTTAAAAAATTCATTTTAAAAGGTGTTTGAGAATAAGGCCAGGTGACTGCATATTAATATTTCTACATAGAAATTAAATACGGTAGGGGATTTTTATAACGCACACCTTGGGGCCAAAGGTTTTGCGTTGTATAGAATTTTGCTTATGCCAAGACCAGAGTTGGAAGTTTACAACTAGACGTCATTAAAAAAAAAAAAAAAGGCATTTTAAAGTAATAAGTACAAAACTTCAAATAAACACCATAAAATACAAAAAATTCACAACAATTATTTTGGGTCAAAAGAAGACACGACCTTCGATCAGGCAAACAAAGTAGGCACGAGTGCTGCAAACAATGCAACAAACGCAACAAGAGTTGCAAACAAAGCAGCAATGCATTGTTTGCAGCACCCGTGCCTACTTCGTTCGCCTAACGAAGGGTCATCTCTTTTTTTGACCTGAAGCAAGCTTTCCATGTTTTTGCATTTTATGGCATTTATAGTTCTGTACTTATTACTAAACGTCATGACAGTCACAAATATAAATTTATATTCTACGACCATTTGTTTTAGAGATACTTGAGATGCAAAATTCATTGTGAAAATAAGGAGTACAATACTTCACAATATTCTACTGGCCCTTCATAAAATTCTACTTTATAAAAAGGTCCTCTACAAAATTCAAATTTATAAAATCAAGCCTTTCACACAAAATTTCATTTTATTAATATTATCATTTTATAATTATTGTTGTTATTCTTTTTTTTTAATATTTTAAATGAATGCTTATACTTGATTCAACAGGGATCGATCCAGGCAAAATTTGGGTCCCTTTTGCGGACCCTTCACAAAATTCAAATTCGTAAAAAGGGACCCTTCACAAAATTCAAATCCATAAAAAGGGACCCTTTACAAGATTTTGTTTTATAAAAATAATCCTTTTATTAAATGTTTTCAGTATTATTTTTAATTACTGCCTTAATTTGGCTCAACAAAACTCTATTAACTTGATATTAAGCATTACATAAAGTGATTGTAAAAACGGAAAATTTTACACAATGTTTTACTTTTTCACAAAAATATTTTATATTTCACAAAAATAAATAAAAAATTCACAAAAATATTTTGTTTTTCACAAAAAAGGGACCCAAAATTTAAAACCTGGATCGACCCCTGTTCAATGAAATAATGTTAAATGATATTAAACATGTTAACATTATTAAACATTAAAAATAATATTAAACTTTAAAAAAATTTCAGAAAATTTGTTTTTTCCCACAAACATTGGCCCCAAAAATTAAAACTTTAATGACCCCTGATATGTGCAGTAGAGGAGCAGAAATCTGCCAACCTAAATTTCCCCAAAGTCCGAAATCTGCACAGCTTTTATTAATATTTATGAAATCTAAAATTCCAAAGTTACTTATGAATTTTCACATAAGCCATGAAAACACAGGAATACTGGATTTTTTTTTCTTTTTCTTTAAGTAAAACATAATATATGTGGGCAGTAAATTAATATGAATTTGAAAATAATTATATTTATAATCTATCATTTATTAATAAATGTTTATCTATTTATTATTATTATTGATTTTATAAATATTTGTACCTGTTTATAGCTTGGATTACTGGTGTTTAGTGTTTTGGGAGTAAGGCTGATTGACTACTCTAGGGTCTTAGGCCTAAGGAGAGGTGCCTTACGTGGGGGTCTTTCTAAAGGGTCCTAGCCCTTATTTATACAAGTTTCGGAGAAAAACACGAAAAACTCTGAACGACTAGGCCGACGAGCGCGCCCTGGGATCGAACCCGGCACCTCTCGTCTACCAGCTTTGAGTGTAGAACCGCTTGGGCACTGGTGGGCCCTACAGCTTAGACTAATAATTTTTTTTTTTTAAGTGTACGAGTGAATATTGTCTCACGGTAATTATAAGAATTTCAGGCACAATTCAAGATTGTTTAACATTCAGAATTATTGCTTTTTCTTAAAAACTTGCAATATCAGCAGTCATTAAGAAAAAAAAAAAATTATATTTTTCTATAAAATATTAAAATACGAAATATTAGGCTATGCGTTTTTATTTTACTGGTTAAATACTGAATACATAATACTAAACAATTGAAATATACAATGTTGTATTTCAAATAAAATGATTTATCAATCAAAATAATCTATCAATTATTTATAAATCATGAATTTTTAGAAGCCTAAAGTTTTGTTTTTATATTAATCAAAATGTTACAATAATGTTTCTCCAAAAAATTACTATTACACTCGAACCTCATTAACGTGAATCTCAACGGGGATAAAAAAAAATTTCATGTTATCAGTAGTTCATCAGTAACTGATCTTCATATAACTAAACTAATCATCATGTGGAAGTGGGTAATGTTAAAACAGTGTTCATGTTAACTAGGTTCGATTGTATAAGTAAAGCGATCAGCATAATATAATTGAATGAAATAAATTTAAAACAATAATTATTAAATGGAACTTACCCCTGAATCCAAACATCCGTTATCTAAAGTCATAGTCAGTCTTTCTTTCCTTTAGCGAAACGAAGGACACGGCGTGGCGTCTTTTACTTCTATGGCTTCTATGGTGGTCAGAGAGAGTCATGCCCTGTTCACGTGATTTTTGTTTTCAGCGCGGCAGTGACATGTGCTGATTTGTGAGTTCTTTGGTCGTGACGTCATCGCTGAATGTCCCGTACAGAATTTGTTCTGTAGTCGATCTTTCATCGAAGATAAAATAATAAAATAATTACCACAATCATAATTTATCCTTGAAAAACGTTGAGAAATATTTTTTGTTTAGTATATTATTATTATTATTTTTAAAACATTTCTTTTTTATAATGAAATAAAATAAAGAATAATTTTAGCTTTAAATATTCCTCCACTATTCTTTTCCCTTTCCCGCAAAATTACATAGTGTTCAGGAATAATTTTCTTATTTAAAGTTGGTGAAGCTAAAAATTTATAAGAAATATTCTTTAAGATTATCTCAAACAATGATTTTTCCTTCTATTCACAAGAAAAAAGTATTAAATTCGTGAAAATTTTTGACTTCTGGTTTTCGATGCATTTATACGCTTTGAAAAGTCATGAAAACGATCAGACCACTTTTAAAAATGCATGCCTGTCTGTGTATGGTTTATCAAAATTTTGTGGGCGCTGTATCTCATTAAATAATGGACGGAATTCCGAAAAACTTTAAATTTTCATATGAGTTTGTGCTGGTTGTAATTGGGTTAAATCGCCCAGAATGTGGCGCTACTATGATGCAAATTATCCCCATATAGCTATATATCATCTTTTGTTGCGCATAATTTCGCAAAATTTTACATTTTGTTGGATCTTAATGAGAATTTATCCTAATAACACTTTGGAGTAAACCTCCCAGCAGGTGGCGCTGTTGTGCTTTCTTGCTTGTTTATAAAAAGAAAGGCAGGTTTATAAGTGTAAAAAGGTGACAAAGTTGATAAATATAACAAAAACATGTGTCAAAAAGTGACTTAACCCTTTAAAGCTCACTATATATTTTCTTTTGAAAATTAACTAATTTCAAAAATGGTGTTGTAAATAATAATAAGTGAATTAAGGAAATAGTACTCTAATAATTACTGGTACTCTGTTGATTATAATCTGGTGGGGCACTCACACTGCCTTCTCTTATTTTTCTGATTATAGAAACAATTTCTATCATTGTCTAACAATTCAAAGATTTCAGCAATGGATTAGGACACTTAAAATATGGGAAAAAAAAAAAAGGAAACCAAAAATATTATTAAACACCATGTACTTATTTTTTCTTGATTCATTTAAAAAAAAAAAAAAAAAAAAAAAAAAAAAATGGTCTATCAAATAATACAGCACATTATATACTAAAAATTTAGAAAATTAATTGAAAAAATAAATAAATAAATAAATAAATAAATAAATAAAAAGCAGCAAATAGTTAAAAATTGAAAAAGAAAACAATTCCAAATTTTTTGCGTCATTTCTGTCACATAATTAAACTTACTTATTTATTTTTTACATTTAAATTTAAGAACTTTTTAAAAATAGCATATGAGGTGAAAAGCCTGCTTGTATAAATTAAAATTTCTGGATTTCGGATGTGTCTTAATTTAGAGCAATTGGATGACAAAGATGACAGATGAGTCACTGAAAATATGACTTTTTTGTCATGTCTATCACGCTGTATTTTACCTTTTTAAACATAGTTTTTTTTTTTTTTTTTTTTTTTTTTTTGCCTTAGGTAGAAAGTTTTGTATTATTTATAAACAAGACATTCAGATATATCAGAACACCAAAATTCATTAACGTGCATGAATATTTAGCATTTAAAATGGTACAAAAAAGCTGTATACTAGCCGCCTTCAGCGACCAGCTGGTTCGCGATGCTTGAAAAGTCCGGCTCGGTAGCGACTGCGGCACCTTCTTCCCGTTTCAGGACATATAACAACTTATTCGCTTATTGTTAAGTACCTTTATTGAGAATTCTAACTATAGCAAATTCCCGCTTTGTAGCGCCTGCGGCGCCGTATTCCTATTTCATGATCTAAACAGCCTGTTCGTTCACCGTGCAAGCGATCCTTGAAAAATCTCACCGTATTAAATTTCATCTTGGTGTCGCCTGCGGCGCTTTCTCCCCGTTTTAGAACCTACAACATCTTTCTCGCTCATAGTGCAAATACCTTTGAAAATTCTAATTGTTGCAAATATCCGCTCTATGGCGATTGCGACGCCCATCTGCGTTTCATGATATGAAACAATCTATTCGTTCCTCGTGCAAACGACCCTTGAAAATTATTATCGTGGCAAACCCCCAATCCGATGACGGCTACAATCTAATCTACCCAAGTAATTTAATCATAATTGGAATTGGAGATATTGAAATTTTAAAATATTAAAGCGCCATCTGGCGACAGTGATTTGCGACGTCTACTCTTGAAATCCAAATCAAATAAGTTTTAAAATGATATATTAATTTTGAAATTATGCTAATTAAGCTGAGATACAAAAATAATATAAATAACGTTATAAAACGATTTATGTCTGACATTTTCGTGGTTTTCTCCGAAACTTGCGTAATTCCCGGCTAAATACTGTTAAAAATATTTAGTATGAAATGTGAACGGAGTATCAGAATTCGAAACTGCAAAATATAAAAGAATAAAAGCGTTATGAGTTTTCCGTTGTTTTCTCCGAAACTCCCGTTCCTTTTCTACATTTCATGATAATTTATGATAATTTAAGTTATAGATTATTCGAATGCGCGAAACTTTTGAAGGGGCCAGAGGGGCCCGTACGCTGCAAAATAAAAAAAACAGTACGTGATTTTTTGAACAGGTTTTTTGCGCTTAACACGTTTCTGTAAAAAAAAAAAATACATGTTTTACTTAAAAAAAAAAAAAAAAGATGGAGTTTGTGTCACGTGGGGCCCTCAGGTTACCAGGGGGCCCATTTGTGATACCTCATGTGAGATATTTGAATCCAGGAAACTTTTGAAATTAACGTGTTCAGCGAATTTACTTTCCTTTCGAGAAATTTTGGTGTAACGAGACTTATCAAACACCCTATATATATATGTGTGTGTGTGTGTGTGCATGTATGTATGTATGTATGTATGTATGTGTGTATGTATGTATGTATTATTCTGACTTAAACCGAACACATAAAATGTGATTTCTGGTTTACTGACAACTAAAGAAAATTGGCGTATTCCTTTTAACTCTGTGGGCACACCCCCTTCTGGTGCCACGGCTTCATATTACTGTTACAGTTTACAAATTTTTGCACCCGCAAAACAGAAAAAAAAAAAAAAAAAAAAAAAAAAAAAAACTGATTTTCTTTAAAACTGATTATTTCTGTAAACAATACAGTTTTTTCTGTAAAAAATACAGATTTTTTGTTTTCAGCGTGCTGAAAAACAGAAAAGAGGGAAAAACAGAAAAAGGGGGAGGAAAAAAACAGAAAAAAAGATAAAAGACAGAAATAATCTGTTTTTTCTTTAAAACAGCTCTTTAATGTACAGAATACAGATATTTTCTGTAAAAACTACAGTTTTTTTTTACAGTGTTGTTTCTATCCGAAAACAATTTTTCCTGTATGTTTTTATTACTTTTTATTTAAAAAATCGTAACTCGTAACAGCCGCCAAAATAAAATTGTACTTAGATAGCGCACCAACAATACAAATTGTCACAGATAGAAGAAATAAACTGTCAAAGATTCTAGTTGAGTTCGGAAACGATAAAATAGTTTTGGTAAAATTAAAATTGAAAAAAAAAAGACACTCTGCAAAAGTTACTACATAAAGAGATACGAGGTTTTAAACATACGATGTTATAGTCGGTAACAAAAGTATCCGAACACTAGCAAAAATTCCTATGTAAAAAAAATAGAGTTAATACTGTTTTGTTAAATAAATCCTTGTCGAATCTTTTGTTACTGACTGTAGATCAAGTGTAAAATTATGTGGTGGTAAAAATGGTACAAAATATAATCTTATTTTTATCTTATTTTAAAACGAGAAATTTAAATTTTAAAGATTATTACATTAAAATTTGACAGCATAAAATTATGTAGAAGTTAGCAGTATATATATGATTCATTATCTTTATACTTCAACATGGGGCTGTGCCCTTAGCGGAAATGTTATCCCCCCCCCCCCCTCGGTGGCGTGCTTTTAGCATACGAAGCTTTAGCGGAAATGTATAATAACTTTTAAAATAAATTAATAAATAAAAAAAATGAACTCTCAATTTTCCTCCACACTTTACCCACATTTAGCACTGGCTATATTTTGTTTCAGAAGTAACCTATCGCAAAAATAGGTATACGTACTGTAGAATATCCGTTATTTGATGGAACGGTGATCTGTAACCATATAAAGTTTAATGAATCACAGTACTCCATACGAAAACGTACATTATTGCCCTTTTATGATTTTATTTAGTATTTGAAAATATAATTAAGCATTACACTTTTTTAAACTAAAACAAAAACGAAAAATCATGAGGTACACATTGATTATCAACACTTTCCAACTGTACGTACTTGTTGTATCGTATAACATTCTATGTTCTTTGTCTATATTATCACTTAATGGACAGACAGAAAGACAGACATATAGACTAATTGAATTCATAATCACTCTGAAACATTGTTGGAAAGTGTTAAAAATGCTTAAAAAACAGAAATGCTGCTCTTAATTTCCTATTTGCACCCCTTAATGTATCGAAACATATTTGCGTAGCCCTGGAGGTTAAGCATATTACAGTTTATACAAAACATTTTCTTAGCATCTAAACGATAAATGCGAATTTCTTTATGATTTTTTGATAAAGTTATTTAAATGTGATTTATAAAAATGTCTCCCCTAAGGCGCAATGCATTGGCATTTTTTGGATGTCCACAAACCAGTGGCATAGGTTCTATTAGAGTCATTTTAAGTAGGAAATATTCAATAATGAGTTTTAATAACACATATCATTAAAAAAGTAAAAAATAAAATAAAATAAAAACTAGTATGTTGCGGCCACCACAAGACTTTCTTCTGCATTTTCCTATTCAAATTCACTCTGTGCAAATAATTAATTTTCATCTTAGAGAAAACTAACACTAAATATCCAAAGAAAGGCAGTTTTATTGTCTATCAATGACATCTTAAAAAATGCATTTTTCTAATAGTTATCTCACACATCAAGTTTCGTAAAGTTATATGCCATAGAAGTTGCGATATAACTTTCCCGTTATCGAGGAAATTTGCAGTATAGCAACGCCACATATTGGCCTATAAGCATCCAAATTGAATTAGCATAATGTCTCATAATGGTCTTCACATATATCATGTTTTGTTTGATTATACGCAATAGAACTTGAGATATAGCCTCCCCTTAAATTGCGGAAATCGCTGTATAACAGCACCACCTGTGGTGCGGTTGACATCAAAAGTTGATAGATACTCATTTAGGTTAAGGTGCATAAACATATAAATTTATGTGTGATTCTGTGCAGTAATCCTGAGATATAGTTTTCCCTTAAATTGCAGAAATCGCTGTATAGCAGCGCCACCTGTTCGCCGATAAAGAATTCAAACTGAATCAGCATAATGTCTCATAATGGCCTTCACACATGTCAAGTTTTGTTTAATTATACGCAATAGAACCTTCGTATGTAGCTTACCCTTAAATTGTGGAAATCATGTATAGCAGCGCCACCTGTTGAGCAGTTAGCATCAAAAGTTGATAGGCACTAATTTAGCTCAAGGTGCATCTACATGTAAATTTATATGCAATTCTGAGCAGTAGTTTTGGAGATACAGTTGCCACAAGATTTTCGTCCCACACACACAGACACACATTTTCTAAAAATAGTCAAATCGTGTTCTAAACCTCTCAAAACGTGTAAATCCGTCGAAAACCAGAACTCGAAAATTTTTACGAATCCAGTACTTTCTTCTATTCAGTATAGAAGAAAGTAAAAATAAAAAATTCTTAAAATATTTACAGACGGTGGAGGCGGCAGACGGACAGTAGAATAAACAAATACACTAATTCAAATCATATTCACGTTTAAAAGAAAAAAAAAATGTTAGAATAAACGTTTAATGTAAACGAAAATGCAATTCAGCAAATTTCCAATAATAACCCTCATTGTAACTGAATATTTTTGTGTGACTCTGTAAATCTAATGCTAATCATACTGCATTCTATAGAAAGCATTCTTTTGTGCATTTAATAGCATATTTCAATTTCATTAAAATTTGTGCAAAGTTATTAAAATTTGGTTTATAGAAATACCCCTCTTAGAACGAAATGCTTTGGAGTACTTTCGACTATCCTTGTACATAAAACAATAACAATATTTACTCCATTTTCCACAGAGAACACGCACACCTTCGTATTTCTGCTAAGAACACGGCTTCTTCTATTCCTCCTTCTTCCCTTTCACCCCTTGCCGCTAAGGGCACGTCACCTTCAACATTAAGTTTATTTATTTATTTATTTATTTTTATTTTTTTAATAAAAGAAAAAGTAATAAATTAGCAGAATATAATATTCAATAATATTTTAAAAATAAGTATAACTTTCTGTATTCTTCTTAGAACAGAAAAAGGAAATGAAATACTTTAAAAATGCACAAAGCACTAACTGAAAATTAATATACTAGTAAAACATTGCGGGGATGTCGAAGCATAATTTTCCTCTTCCAGGAAGGGGACGTAAACTCCCCCCTCCCCCTCGTTTATCTTTTTTTAAAGGTAGACATTTTCACCAGGAAAACAATTTTTTGTTTTATATTCCAGTTATATGATCTAATATACAAATAACGTGAGTATAGTAATTTGTTCAGATCAAACTACAAATTATAGTTATCCTGTAAGAAAGTGACATATGCAATAATCAATAAAATGTGTTACATAAGACTGCGCATTGTTTGTTCAACTTTGTCACATAATATGATATTAAGATGATCATTTGTTTGGCATAGATATTAGTATTGTGCGATATTAATAAAAGACATTATTTTCCCTTATTCTGAAAAAAGATTTCAAAGAGCATGTAGATAAGAATGAACATACAAGAGATTATTTCAATAATATTACTAATAAGAACAGAGCTGCTGTGTTTAAGAACTAAAGGGTATCCATAATTGAACTTAACCTACTCAGAGCACCCTGTAGTTGCTGTAACTAAAATGCAGATTGAGTCGAAAATTTGTATATAGACAATTCAAAAGATGTGCTGAAAGGTCCTGGAAAAAAAAAAAGGGGGGGGGGGGAATTTAAAAATTTAAAAGTTTTCCGCACTGAGGGGACATACATCAAAATACAAACAAGCATGCTTGAAAAGTTATGTAATAAATTACTGTGGTCCATTTTAACATTTTCAAACCATAATACGACATTTAAAACTGCCATTTTTACATTTTCCAAAAGTATTTTTGCAAAAATTTACAGATGACAGAGTGATTACCCGTTCATTTTTCACTTCTTAGCCTGCCCTTTCCTCTAGTCTTAATCTGTGGGATTTTTGGTATTGGGGCCATTTAACCCATTTTATTCCACTGTCCTATCCGGAGGACAGATGAAAAATAGCATGTGGAAATCAGTATTTGTTTGTTGCGAATATTTTATCAGCTGGAACCTCACGCTAATATAAGCTTAGGCATACCTCTACATGTTCCAGCTGATAAAATATTCGCAACAAACAAATACTGATTTCCACATGCTATTTTTCAGCTGTCCTCCGGATCGGACAGTGGGATAAAATGGGTTAAATAGTTTGGTTTTTAAAGAAATGTTACTTTGGCTGATTTGAAGGGCTGTATAACAGAGGATCGCTGGCTATCAGCTGTTGAACACACTGTTCATCGACTGCAGATTTTACAACTTAATGATGGGGTCCACATTGAACATTGTGATCTCTATCGATAAACAGTCTGTAACTTGTAACAAAGAACAATAAAATCTATAATAAATAAAGTTGTTTGTATCAAAATTTGTAGCTCGTTTGTATTTTGATGTATGTTTCCTCAGAGCGGAAATTGTTAAAATTTAATTTTAATTTTTTTTTTTCTTTTTGCAAAACCAGTGAGCGTATCCCTAGAAATGTCTATGTACAAATTTCCGACTCAATCCTCATTTTAGCTATGAATGCTTTGAATAGGCCAAGTTTAATTATGGACACACTGTATATGAATATGTGTACATACATCTATTTCTTTATCCAGAATCAACTAATTGAAATAAATTGTAAATGCAAAATTTCATAAAGCAATGATTATATTTACAAATTATTTCATAAATATTTTATTTTAAATTTTATTTTTACAGACTGCATTTAAATATAACATAAAATAAATGCTAATTTAACTAATATACATGGAAATTTGAAAATATATTTAAAAAATAATTTTTGAAACTACTCATGTGAAATATGAAAAGTTTCAAAATAAATCAACCGTAAACTTGTTATAAATGTAATAAAACGTATAAATTGAAAAGTTACTTCCACATTTTCCACGAAACGGTAGAATCGTTACCAATTATGGTCTCGTAAAAGGAGGAAAAAATAAGACAGCTTTAAAGAACTATACCTTGGTAGAAAAATTAAAATGACCATCTAGAAATGACCATATAAAATCTACCACTGAAATCACAATTTAAAGATATCGACTATAAAATGTCACGTTCCTAGTGAATGGAAATTGAGACAAAGTTTTATATAGCTTTGGAAATTTTATATATTTTTTCTTAATGAGATGATTTTGTTATCGATTTTCTTCTGTAAAATTTTAAACTCTGACAAAAGAGAAATGATGGCAATAAATGAGCCTTTTAATGTCGGTTTAAAAAAAAAAAAAAAAAAAAAAAAAAAAAAAAAGTAATAAATGCAGGTTTTTCTTTCCTGTGTCAGATAAACTAAGCTAAATTTTAAAACAGTTCAAATATTTAATGTTTTGATGTAGTTCCTTTTCCACCCAGTTCAATATAATTTAAATCTGTTATTTTATTGTATTCAACTGTTTTTTTTTTCGTTTTAAATTATTTCCTTAGCAACACTTTCTTATCTATATATTTTCAAGTTTACAGTTTTCTATTATTATTATCCTGTTTATTTAACGAAATAGTTTTTAAGAATAATGAATAATTTACAAAATATGTAAATATTCGTATGTTTCTCTCTTCTGTATATATTAAATATATATTATGTGATAATTCTATAACATATAAATAGATTCGTTCATTTTAACTTACAAAACATAATACAGAGGAAATTACTAAGTGTAAAGTAATTAGTAAAGTTACATGTCACAGGTATAACATAGGTAGACAGTTATTATATTTTTTTCATAGTTGTATATATATATATATATATATATATATATATATATTACTACTACTACATATCGAACTACAGATTTCAAATACAGATTTACTGATCTTAAGCATAGTTTATGAATGAAAAAGTTGCGTGAAAAAATATACAGAATTTAATAAAATCAATCAAAAATTTCAGTTGATTCGATTTTAAGAATTAAAAATTTTAAATATGTTTACAATTTCACACAGAAAATGTCTTTTGAGAAAAGGTGTCTCATGTACCAATAAAGTAATGCGCAAGATGTCTCCATTTTATCATAAAGGTATCAGAAATTTCTCTGGATAAACAAGTTCTTTCCGGCTCAATCCGTCTGATTTTTTTTTCCTTCCCAGTAGTCGCCATTTTCAAACAAAATGACAGATTTTTTTTTTTTTCTTTTAATAAAAAAAAAAAAAAAATTATACCTAAAGAGAGGATAATTATAAGTTTCTTTCTTATCCACAAACAACCACATATGATTGAATTCAGAAATCAGTTACGCCTAATTATAATTTTTAAATTTTAATACATTTATCATTGCCTCACTAAATTATAATGTAAGAGAATGATGCTTCAGTTAAGCAATGATTCTTCAGCATTACATATTCAAAATATTAGTCATTTTAATGTTTTTTAATGTGTTTGGTTTTCATTGTCTTATTTTGTTAATATTTTATTTTCGTATAAAAATAGATATGCTGAACATCCTGTATTTGGTCTAGCCAGTATATTTTTGAATGGTTTCTGGGTTTGCCGACTAAATATATTATATGAAATATAATATTACCTAATGAAGCTATTTATAATAAAATACCACACACACACACAACATATAAGTGACTTTTGAATTAAATTATACGGTTAATTTGATGTTAGATCATCATGAACTGACAAACAATACTATTTCTTTTAGTCCATGGCAATTGATCAAATTTGTTCTGTTTAATGTATTTGAAAGTTAAAATTTCATTTGTTCAGGAATTCTTTATAGTGTGAATAAGATTAAAATAAGGAATAATTATTAAAGGATAAATGCTGGTAGCATATCAGAAAACTCTGTCGGGCAGAACTATAGACACTGTGTTTAGAAAATGTTACAATTGATGCAATGCTCTAAGCGATGGAAGCTAAATACAGTCTTTCCAAAAAATATCCATAATTATGCAAACACAGACTATTTTTTTTATCTTTTTCTTCTGTACCTCTTCGATATGGGAATCGTGTTAGCCAGATTTCTCTTCCTAAGCTATAAATATTACTAGTTTTAATTACACAGTGATATATTGTGACTTGGGTTTACACCAGCTATTTAAATTACGTGTTTCTACAAAGAACTGGGTTATGGTATACCGATTTAAATATATTAAAATGTGCGCAAAACAAAAAATTAGCGTATTTACAAACTTTTTACACGTTTATTTCATACAAAGGAATGCTTTTATTGAAAAACACAAAATATTAACCACAAAAATTCATAAAGCTGGTTTAATAAAGATGTAATATATAAACAAACACTATACATTCCAGAAAGACGCAACAATTATTTTTTTGGTAAACTTTCAGTGGCTGTCATATTTTGAGTTGGACAGTGAAAATATTCAGTATACTTCTAAATGTAGGTCCAATAGATCCACTACCTAACCTTGATTTGCATTATTTCAATATTCCAGAAGTTATCTTGATGAGAAATTTTCAAGTAATCGGTATTTTAAACAAGATGCCGAATTAAGTTAATACACTTGTTTCAGAGCTTAATATGGGCTATATATATATATATCGATTACTAAGCAAATCGAGTTATAAATGCATGATTTATGCGAGTTTAAAACTTTCAAGTAGTCGTCATTTCGAAACAAGATGGCTTATTTAGCTGCCCAACGAATTCATTCAAATTATTATAACAATAAGTCCAGTTTGATATTTTCAAGTGGCAGACATTTCGAAACAAGATGGCTTTGTCTAGTTGTCCAACAAACTCAGGCAAATTATTTTAAAAATAAGTCCACAGTCCAACTTTTGTTCAGATTGATAGAATTTTTCGGAAGATATTGTGATTAAAAAATTATCAAGTGGCCATTTGTGAAACAAAATGCAGTTTCAAGTTGGCCAACGTTATAAGATATGTCCACTGGGTTCAAATTAATTCAACATTATGGAATTTATAGTAATGACAAATTTTCAAGTGGTGCCGCTTGAAATAAAATGACGAATTAGGTTGTCCAATGAATTTATCTAAGATATTCCTAATATTAGTCCATTGTTCAACTTTGATTCGAATTATTTTAGTACTTCGGAAGTTGAGATAATAAATTCACAAGCTGTCAAGCTCCCTTCATTCCACATAGCCGCCGTATTGAAATAAGATGGCGGATCAAGTTGATCAATAAAGTAGGCTAAGAACCTGATATGGACTATATGTATATCAAATTTGTAGCAAACCGGTTTTTAAATACGTTTTTTAGAATGTAAATTTGGGGGGGGGGACTATTTTTTATGTGGCAAACACTTGTAGAGAAAATGGTGGATCAAGTTGAACGAACTCACCTAAGGTGTGCGTAACAGAATTCTACTGTCCAACTTTAGTTCGGTTTCATTCATTATTTCGGAAGTTATCGTGATGACAAATTTTCCACGATAATTACATATACAGATAGATAGATAAACTAAGGGATTACAATAGGTCGATTTCTAAAGAAATCAACTTAAAAACAAATTTGAACCACTTTTTGAAAACTGGAATTTCGACGACTAAAAGTCCAGTATTGTACATAAGTATACAATATATTTCGAAATTTGACTTTTTGAGAACTGCTTCTGTGCTGGAAAAAAAATACAAGAAGACCGGTGTCAGAAATCATACATAAAATAGCAGTGAAAAAAAATTATAGCAAAATTAAATGAACACATTTATATTTTAATTTGCGGATTATAATAAATCGACATCTGTATTTAAATTTATGTACGGGACTTTTGAAATATAATTCTGAAATTTTTGAACTCCATTTATTTGTAGTATGTTGCATATTTTGCTTATTGGATGATGTTATATTTGGTCATATAAAAAATTGTGTACACTGTAAAAATAAAGCACTTTTTTAACATAAATACGGCATAGACTGCTGTATATTTTTACAGCTAGTTCTGTAAAAATACTTGAAGACTGGTTACTTCACATCGTGCTGTAAATCGGTATAAAAAATTTTCCAGAAGTTTTTTGGTGCGTATGACGTGATTTTTTCAACCAATCAGTGTTGATATTGACTTTGTCTGTTTTTGTGAAGAAAAGTCATTGTGAGCCCTGCGTTGCAATTGGCAAAGTGTTGGCCTCTAGAATAGGAGATTGTCAGTTCGAATCCCGGACTGTCCAAGACCGTTTGCTCCGTATGAAAAATTAAATAAAGTAAATTATATGTGTAAAAATATAAATAAGTCGCTTAGTATTGTGAGTTACTCCCTGCACGCATGTGTAATGATTGCAGAAAATGTTTTTAAAGCATTCTGTGAAAAGTACAGCACACGTGAGTAAAAATCTCAGCAAATTTATTTTACTGCACATTGTAAAAATACAGCACAGTGAGTAGGCAATATTTTTACCAGCACACTGTGCTGTAATCTACTACAGAAACTTTTTACAGTGTAATTCTTGAAATTTTGAAGATGAATCTACTGAATTTATAAATCGACCTTATAAATTTCTATTAGTTTTTTTTTTTTTTTTTATTCACCGTTTTTTAATTTGTTCTACATGTCTCAAGCTGTTTTAAACTCTTCGTATACTTAATGAAATATAATACCTATATATATTGATTTTAATTGTATGAAAAAACAGTTTGCAGAGGTATGCCTAAAATTATTCGCGAAAAAATTGTATTTTCTAAACGAGAATAAATGTGAATACATTTATTTACTATTGAAATTCCGAAGTTCTTCATCTTTTACAAACTATTTTCAAAAATCTATGCAGTTATTTTCGTATTTTTTATTATTTAGTATTTTCTTCGAAAGAACTGAAGCGAGTTCAGATAACAACAGCAATACAGGGTGATTATAATTAAAGTTACGATTTCAAATCGCAATAATTTATAAACTACTGATCAGAATGGTTTCATATTTTACCAGAACAATCGTGAGGCGATGAAATTTTATTTAGCAAAGAAAAAAAAGTAGTTCCAAAATGTGCTGTTAATCATCCGTAAGGTGTTAGTTTCATGAAGCTAGCCTTTTTCTTTTATCACTCTGACTTAGAGCCCCTAAATAAAATAATAGGCCGGCGCATCACCGCCATTTTTTTTTTTTTTTTGCCTCCGAAGAGGACAGCATTCCCGCTTGGCGTCCTTATCGCTTCCCTAATGATTTTAAGAAATCTTGATCTGAAGCTAATTCGGTCAAGATAAGAGCAATAAGCAACGATAATAATATTCCTAAAAACACATTTTTTCCACAGTACATTCTCAGGATGTCATTTTATTCTGAGGATATCCTATGGATGTACTGGGGTAAGATGTGTTGTGAAGGCGGTTTCTGCTTCTTTTACAAAATGTCGCCGAAACTCAAATACACAATAATAGAAGGTTTGTGAACACTTTATATTCACTTCTTGAATGATTATAGCAGTTTATCGCTAAAGAAACTTCCATATCATAGTTTACTTAGCTAAAATTATGAAATATAATAAAACAAGTCACTCTAAAGTAACGTAAGACGATAAAAAAAAAATTTTTTGTCGTTTGTTTATCAGAGAAACGCGCTGGGTACATGTAGCAACCCTAAGGCAACAAAATGCCTGATGCGCCAGCTCGTATATATAGAAGCCTTACTCTGACTGTTTCCGCTGTAAATACGTATTCTCGTGTTTTTGCTTAAAACAAGTGTCGCAAACACTTGGAATCTGTTGTTTCCTCATGTATTTTTACATCACAAGAGAGGCTATATTTTTCTTGCATAAATTTATCAGTATATGCAAAAATATAAATATTATTTGTTATTCTTACCTTGTTTCTATCCGAAAACAATTTTTCCTGTATGTTTTTATTACTTTTTATTTAAAAAATCGTAATTCGTAACAGCCGCCAAAATAAAATTGTACTTAGATAGCGCACCAACAATAAAAATTGTCACAGATAGAAGAAATAAACTGTCAAAGATTCTAGTTGAGTTCGGAAACGATAAAATAGTTTTGGTAAAATTAAAATTGAAAAAAAAAAGACACTCTGCAAAAGTTACTACATAAAGAGATATGAGGTTTTAAACATACGATGTTATAGTCGGTAACAAAAGTATCCGAACACTAGCAAAAATTCCTATGTAAAAAAAATAGAGTTAATACTGTTTTGTTAAATAAATCCTTGTCGAATCTTTTGTTACTGACTGTAGATCAAGTGTAAAATTATGTGGTGGTAAAAATAATGGTACAAAATATAATCTTATTTTTATCTTATTTTAAAACGCGAAATTTAAATTTTAAAGATTATTACATTAAAATTTGACAGCATAAAATTATGTAGAAGTTAGCAGTATATATATGATTCATTATCTTTATACTTCAACATGGGGCTGTGCCCTTAGCGGAAATGTTATCCCCCCCACCCCCCCTCGGTGGCGTGCTTTTAGCATACGAAGCTTTAGCGGAAATGTATAATAACTTTTAAAATAAATTAATAAATAAAAAAAATTAACTCTCAATTTTCCTCCACACTTTACCCACATTTAGCACTGGCTATATTTTGTTTCAGAAGTAACCTATCGCAAAAATAGGTATACGTACTGTAGAATATCCGTTATTTGATGGAACGGTGATCTGTAACCATATAAAGTTTAATGAATCACAGTACTCCATACGAAAACGTACATTATTGCCCTTTTATGATTTTATTTAGTATTTGAAAATATAATTAAGCATTACACTTTTTTAAACTAAAACAAAAACGAAAAATCATGAGGTACACATTGATTATCAACACTTTCCAACTGTACGTACTTGTTGTATCGTATAACATTCTATGTTCTTTGTCTATATTATCACTTAATGGACAGACAGAAAGACAGACATATAGACTAATTGAATTCATAATCACTCTGAAACATTGTTGGAAAGTGTTAAAAATGCTTAAAAAACAGAAATGCTGCTCTTAATTTCCTATTTGCACCCCTTAATGTATCGAAACATATTTGCGTAGCCCTGGAGGTTAAGCATATTACAGTTTATACAAAACATTTTCTTAGCATCTAAACGATAAATGCGAATTTCTTTATGATTTTTTGATAAAGTTATTTAAATGTGATTTATAAAAATGTCTCCCCTAAGGCGCAATGCATTGGCATTTTTTGGATGTCCACAAACCAGTGGCATAGGTTCTATTAGAGTCATTTTAAGTAGGAAATATTCAATAATGAGTTTTAATAACACATATCATTAAAAAAGTGAAAAATAAAATAAAATAAAAACTAGTATGTTGTGGCCACCACAATACTTTCTTCTGCATTTTCCTATTCAAATTCACTCTGTGCAAATAATTAATTTTCATCTTAGAGAAAACTAACACTAAATATCCAAAGAAAGGCAGTTTTATTGTCTATCAATGACATCTTAAAAAATGCATTTTTCTAATAGTTATCTCACACATCAAGTTTCGTAAAGTTATATGCCATAGAAGTTGCGATATAACTTTCCCGTTATCGAGGAAATTTGCAGTATAGCAACGCCACATATTGGCCTATAAGCATCCAAATTGAATTAGCATAATGTCTCATAATGGTCTTCACATATATCATGTTTTGTTTGATTATACGCAATAGAACTTGAGATATAGCCTCCCCTTAAATTGCGGAAATCGCTGTATAACAGCACCACCTGTGGTGCGGTTGACATCAAAAGTTGATAGATACTCATTTAGGTTAAGGTGCATAAACATATAAATTTATGTGTGATTCTGTGCAGTAATCCTGAGATATAGTTTTCCCTTAAATTGCAGAAATCGCTGTATAGCAGCGCCACCTGTTCGCCGATAAAGAATTCAAACTGAATCAGCATAATGTCTCATAATGGCCTTCACACATGTCAAGTTTTGTTTAATTATACGCAATAGAACCTTCGCATGTAGCTTACCCTTAAATTGTGGAAATCATGTATAGCAGCGCCACCTGTTGAGCAGTTAGCATCAAAAGTTGATAGGCACTAATTTAGCTCAAGGTGCATCTACATGTAAATTTATATGCAATTCTGAGCAGTAGTTTTGGAGATACAGTTGCCACAAGATTTTCGTCCCACACACACAGACACACATTTTCTAAAAATAGTCAAATCGTGTTCTAAACCTCTCAAAACGTGTAAATCCGTCGAAAACCAGAACTCGAAAATTTTTACGAATCCAGTACTTTCTTCTATTCAGTATAGAAGAAAGTAAAAATAAAAAATTCTTAAAATATTTACAGACGGTGGAGGCGGACAGACGGACAGTAGAATAGACAAATACACTAATTCAAATCATATTCACGTTTAAAAGAAAAAAAAAAAAAATGTTAGAATAAACGTTTAATGTAAACGAAAATGCAATTCAGCAAATTTCCAATAATAACCCTCATTGTAACTGAATATTTTTGTGTGACTCTGTAAATCTAATGCTAATCATACTGCATTCTATAGAAAGCATTCTTTTGTGCATTTAATAGCATATTTCAATTTCATTAAAATTTGTGCAAAGTTATTAAAATTTGGTTTATAGAAATACCCCCTCTTAGAACGAAATGCTTTGCTTTGGACTACTTTCGATTCTCCTTGTACATAAATCAATAACAATATTTACTCCATTTTCCACAGAGAACACGCACACCTTCGTATTTCCGCTAAGAACACGGCTTCTTCTATTCCTCCTTCTTCCCTTTCACCCCTTGCCGCTAAGGGCACGTCACCTTCAACATTAAGTTTATTTATTTATTTATTTATTTTTATTTTTTTAATAAAAGAAAAAGTAATAAATTAGCAGAATATAATATTCAATAATATTTTAAAAATAAATATAACTTTCTGTATTCTTCTTAGAACAGAAAAAGGAAATGAAATACTTTAAAAATGCACAAAGCACTAACTGAAAATTAATATACTAGTAAAACATTGCGGGGATGTCGAAGCATAATTTTCCTCTTCCAGGAAGGGGACGTAAACTCCCCCCTCCCCCTCGTTTATCTTTTTTTAAAGGTAAACATTTTCACCAGGAAAACAATTTTTTGTTTTATATTCCAGTTATATGATCTAATATACAAATAACGTGAGTATAGTAATTTGTTCAGATCAAACTACAAATTATAGTTATCCTGTAAGAAAGTGACATATGCAATAATCAATAAAATGTGTTACATAAGACTGCGCATTGTTTGTTCAACTTTGTCACATAATATGATATTAAGATGATCATTTGTTTGGCATAGATATTAGTATTGTGCGATATTAATAAAAGACATTATTTTCCCTTATTCTGAAAAAAGATTTCAAAGAGCATGTAGATAAGAATGAACATACAAGAGATTATTTCAATAATATTACTAATAAGAACAGAGCTGCTGTGTTTAAGAACTAAAGGGTATCCATAATTGAACTTAACCTATTCAGAGCACCCTGTAGTTGCTGTAACTAAAATGCAGATTGAGTCGAAAATTTGTATATAGACAATTCAAAAGATGTGCTGAAAGGTCCTGGAAAAAAAAAAAAGGGTGGGGGAATTTAAAAATTTAAAAGTTTTCCGCACTGAGGGGACATACATCAAAATACAAACAAGCATGCTTGAAAAGTTATGTAATAAATTACTGTGGTCCATTTTAACATTTTCAAACCATAATACGACATTTAAAACTGCCATTTTTACATTTTCCAAAAGTATTTTTGCAAAAATTTACAGATGACAGAGTGATTACCCGTTCATTTTTCACTTCTTAGCCTGCCCTTTCCTCTAGTCTTAATCTGTGGGATTTTTGGTATTGGGGCCATTTAACCCATTTTATTCCACTGTCCTATCCGGAGGACAGATGAAAAATAGCATGTGGAAATCAGTATTTGTTTGTTGCGAATATTTTATCAGCTGGAACCTCACGCTAACATAAGCTTAGGCATACCTCTACATGTTCCAGCTGATAAAATATTCGCAACAAACAAATACTGATTTCCACATGCTATTTTTCAGCTGTCCTCCGGATCGGACAGTGGGATAAAATGGGTTAAATAGTTTGGTTTTTAAAGAAATGTTACTTTGGCTGATTTGAAGGGCTGTATAACAGAGGATCGCTGGCTATCAGCTGTTGAACACACTGTTCATCGACTGCAGATTTTACAACTTAATGATGGGGTCCACATTGAACATTGTGATCTCTATCGATAAACAGTCTGTAACTTGTAACAAATAACAATAAAATCTATAATAAATAAAGTTGTTTGTATCAAAATTTGTAGCTCGTTTGTATTTTGATGTATGTTTCCTCAGAGCGGAAATTGTTAAAATTTAATTTTAATTTTTTTTTTCTTTTTCAAAACCAGTGAGCGTATCCCTAGAAATGTCTATGTACAAATTTCCGACTCAATCCTCATTTTAGCTACAGAATGCTTTGAATAGGCCAAGTTTAATTATGGACACACTGTATATGAATATGTGTACATACATCTATTTCTTTATCCAGAATCAACTAATTGAAATAAATTGTAAATGCAAAATTTCATAAAGCAATGATTATATTTACAAATTATTTCATAAATATTTTAATTTTAAATTTTATTTTTACAGACTGCATTTAAATATAACATAAAATAAATGTTAATTTAACTAATATACATGGAAATTTGAAAATATATTTAAAAAATAATTTTTGAAACTACTCATGTGAAATATGAAAAGTTTCAAAATAAATCAACCGTAAACTTGTTATAAATGTAATAAAACGTATAAATTGAAAAGTTACTTCCACATTTTCCACGAAACGGTAGAATCGTTACCAATTATGGTCTCGTAAAAGGAGGAAAAAATAAGACAGCTTTAAAGAACTATACCTTGGTAGAAAAATTAAAATGACCATCTAGAAATGACCATATAAAATCTACCACTGAAATCACAATTTAAAGATATCGACTATAAAATGTCACGTTCCTAGTGAATGGAAATTGAGACAAAGTTTTATATAGCTTTGGAAATTTTATATATTTTTTCTTAATGAGATGATTTTGTTATCGATTTTCTTCTGTAAAATTTTAAACTCTGACAAAAGAGAAAAGATGGCAATAAATGAGCCTTTTAATGTCGGTTTGAATAAAAAAAAAAAAAAAAAAAAAAAAAAAAAGTAATAAATGCAGGTTTTTCTTTCCTGTGTCAGATAAACTAAGCTAAATTTTAAAACAGTTCAAATATTTAATGTTTTGATGTAGTTCCTTTTCCACCCAGTTCAATATAATTTAAATCTCTTATTTTATTGTATTCAACTGTTTTTTTTCGTTTTAAATTATTTCCTTAGCAACACTTTCTTATCTATATATTTTCAAGTTTACAGTTTTCTATTATTATTATTATTATCCTGTTTATTTAACGAAATAGTTTTTAAGAATAATGAATAATTTACAAAATATGTAAATATTCGTATGTTTCTCTCTTCTGTATATATTAAATATATATTATGTGATAATTCTATAACATATAAATAGATTCGTTCATTTTAACTTACAAAACATAATACAGAGGAAATTACTAAGTTTAAAGTAATTAGTAAAGTTACATGTCACAGGTATAACATAGGTAAACAGTTATTATATTTTTTTCATAGTTGTATATATATATATATATATATATATATATTACTACTACTACATATCGAACTACAGATTTCAAATACAGATTTACTGATCTTAAGCATAGTTTATGAATGAAAAAGTTGCGTGAAAAAATATACAGAATTTAATAAAATCAATCAAAAATTTCAGTTGATTCGATTTTAAGAATTAAAAATTTTAAATATGTTTACAATTTCACACAGAAAATGTCTTTTGAGAAAAGGTGTCTCATGTACCAATAAAGTAATGCGCAAGATGTCTCCATTTTATCATAAAGGTATCAGAAATTTCTCTGGATAAACAAGTTCTTTCCGGCTCAATCCGTCTGATTTTTTTTTCCTTCCCAGTAGTCGCCATTTTCAAACAAAATGACAGATTTTTTTTTTTTTTCTTTTAATAAAAAAAAAAAAAAAAAATTATACCTAAAGAGAGGATAATTATAAGTTTCTTTCTTATCCACAAACAACCACATATGATTGAATTCAGAAATCAGTTACGCCTAATTATAATTTTTAAATTTTAATACATTTATCATTGCCTCACTAAATTATAATGTAAGAGAATGATGCTTCAGTTAAGCAATGATTCTTCAGCATTACATATTCAAAATATTAGTCATTTTAATGTTTTTTAATGTGTTTGGTTTTCATTGTCTTATTTTGTTAATATTTTATTTTCGTATAAAAATAGATATGCTGAACATCCTGTATTTGGTCTAGCCAGTATATTTTTGAATGGTTTCTGGGTTTGCCGACTAAATATATTATATGAAATATAATATTACCTAATGAAGCTATTTATAATAAAATACCACACACACACACAACATATAAGTGACTTTTGAATTAAATTATACGGTTAATTGATGTTAGATCATCATGAACTGACAAACAATACTATTTCTTTTAGTCCATGGCAATTGATCAGATTTGTTCTGTTTAATGTATTTGAAAGTTAAAATTTCATTTGTTCAGGAATTCTTTATAGTGTGAATAAGATTAAAATAAGGAATAATTATTAAAGGATAAATGCTGGTAGCATATCAGAAAACTCTGTCGGGCAGAACTATAGACACTGTGTTTAGAAAATGTTACAATTGATGCAATGCTCTAAGCGATGGAAGCTAAATACAGTCTTTCCAAAAAATATCCATAATTATGCAAACACAGACTTTTTTTTTTATCTTTTTCTTCTGTACCTCTTCGATATGGGAATCGTGTTAGCCAGATTTCTCTTCCTAAGCTATAAATATTACTAGTTTTAATTACACAGTGATATATTGTGACTTGGGTTTACACCAGCTATTTAAATTACGTGTTTCTACAAAGAACTGGGTTATGATATACCGATTTAAATATATTAAAATATACGCAAAACAAAAAGTTAGCGTATTTACAAACTTTTAACACGTTTATTTCATACAAAGGAATGCTTTTATTGAAAAACACAAAATATTAACCACAAAAATTCATAAAGCTGGTTTAATAAAGATGTAATATATAAACAAACACTATACATTCCAGAAAGACGCAACAATTATTTTTTTGGTAAACTTTCAGTGGCTGTCATATTTTGAGTTGGACAGTGAAAATATTCAGTATACTTCTAAATGTAGGTCCAATAGATCCACTACCTAACCTTGATTTGCATTATTTCAATATTCCAGAAGTTATCTTGATGAGAAATTTTCAAGTAATCGGTATTTTAAACAAGATGCCGAATTAAGTTAATACACTTGTTTCAGAGCTTAATATGGGCTATATATATATATATCGATTACTAAGCAAATCGAGTTATAAATGCATGATTTATGCGAGTTTAAAACTTTCAAGTAGTCGTCATTTCGAAACAAGATGGCTTATTTAGCTGCCCAACGAATTCATTCAAATTATTATAACAATAAGTCCAGTTTGATATTTTCAAGTGGCAGACATTTCGAAACAAGATGGCTTTGTCTAGTTGTCCAACAAACTCAGGCAAATTATTTTAAAAATAAGTCCACAGTCCAACTTTTGTTCAGATTGATAGAATTTTTCGGAAGATATTGTGATTAAAAAATTATCAAGTGGCCATTTGTGAAACAAAATGCAGTTTTAAGTTGGCCAACGTTATAAGATATGTCCACTGGGTTCGAATTAATTCAACATTATGGAATTTATAGTAATGACAAATTTTCAAGTGGTGCCGCTTGAAATAAAATGACGAATTAGGTTGTCCAATGAATTTATCTAAGATATTCCTAATATTAGTCCATTGTTCAACTTTGATTCGAATTATTTTAGTACTTCGGAAGTTGAGATAATAAATTCACAAGCTGTCAAGCTCCCTTCATTCCACATAGCCGCCGTATTGAAATAAGATGGCGGATCAAGTTGATCAATAAAGTAGGCTAAGAACCTGATATGGACTATATGTATATCAAATTTGTAGCAAACCGGTTTTTAAATACGTTTTTTAGAATGTAAATTTGGGGGGGGGACTATTTTTTATGTGGCAAACACTTGTAGAGAAAATGGTGGATCAAGTTGAACGAACTCACCTAAGGTGTGCGTAACAGAATTCTACTGTCCAACTTTAGTTCGGTTTCATTCATTATTTCGGAAGTTATCGTGATGACAAATTTTCCACGATAATTACATATACAGATAGATAGATAAACTAAGGGATTACAATAGGTCGATTTCTAAAGAAATCAACTTAAAAACAAATTTGAACCACTTTTTGAAAACTGGAATTTCGACGACTAAAAGTCCAGTATTGTACATAAGTATACAATATATTTCGAAATTTGACTTTTTGAGGACTGCTTCTGTACTGGAAAAAAAATACAAGAAGACCGGTGTCAGAAATCATACATAAAATAGCAGTGAAAAAAAATTATAGCAAAATTAAATGAACACATTTATATTTTAATTTGCGGATTATAATAAATCGACATCTGTATTTAAATTTATGTACGGGACTTTTGAAATATAATTCTGAAATTTTTGAACTCCATTTATTTGTAGTATGTTGCATATTTTGCTTATTGGATGATGTTATATTTGGTCATATAAAAAATTGTGTACACTGTAAAAATAAAGCACTTTTTTAACATAAATGCGGCATAGGCTGCTGTATATTTTTACAGCTAGTTCTGTAAAACTACTTGAAGACTGGTTACTTCACATCGTGCTGTAAATCGGTATCAAAAATTTTCCAGAAGTTTTTTGGTGCGTATGACGTGATTTTTTTCAACCAATCAGTGTTGATATTGACTTTGTCTGTTTTTGTGAAGAAAAGTCATTGTGAGCCCTGCGTTGCAATTGGCAAAGTGTTGGCCTCTAGAATAGGAGATTGTCAGTTCGAATCCCGGACTGTCCAAGACCGTTTGCTCCGTATGAAAAATTAAATAAAGTAAATTATATGTGTAAAAATATAAATAAGTCGCTTAGTATTGTGAGTTACTCCCTGCACGCATGTGTAATGATTGCAGAAAATGTTTTTAAAGCATTCTGTGAAAAGTACAGCACACGTGAGTAAAAATCTCAGCAAATTTATTTTACTGCACATTGTAAAAATACAGCACAGTGAGTAGGCAATATTTTTACCAGCACACTGTGCTGTAATCTACTACAGAAACTTTTTACAGTGTAATTCTTGAAATTTTGAAGATGAATCTACTGAATTTATAAATCGACCTTATAAATTTCTATTAGTTTTTTTTTTTTTTTTATTCACCGTTTTTTAATTTGTTCTACATGTCTCAAGCTGTTTTAAACTCTTCGTATACTTAATGAAATATAATACCTATATATATTGATTTTAATTGTATGAAAAAACAGTTTGCAGAGGTATGCCTAAAATTATTCGCGAAAAAATTGTATTTTCTAAACGAGAATAAATGTGAATACATTTATTTACTATTGAAATTCCGAAGTTCTTCATCTTTTACAAACTATTTTCAAAAATCTATGCAGTTATTTTCGTATTTTTTATTATTTAGTATTTTCTTCTAAAGAACTGAAGCGAGTTCAGATAACAACAGCAATACAGGGTGATTATAATTAAAGTTACGATTTCAAAACGCAATAATTTATAAACTACTGATCAGAATGGTTTCATATTTTACCAGAACAATCGTGAGGCGATGAAATTTTATTTAGCAAAGAAAAAAAAGTAGTTCCAAAATGTGCTGTTAATCATCCGTAAGGTGTTAGTTTCATGAAGCTAGCCTTTTTCTTTTATCACTCTGACTTAGAGCCCCTAAATAAAATAATAGGCCGGCGCATCACCGCCATTTTTTTTTTTTTTTTTGCCTCCGAAGAGGACAGCATTCCCGCTTGGCGTCCTTATCGCTTCCCTAATGATTTTAAGAAATCTTGATCTGAAGCTAATTCGGTCAAGATAAGAGCAATAAGCAACGATAATAATATTCCTAAAAACACATTTTTTCCACAGTACATTCTCAGGATGTCATTTTATTCTGAGGATATCCTATGGATGTACTGGGGTAAGATGTGTTGTGAAGGCGGTTTCTGCTTCTTTTACAAAATGTCGCCGAAACTCAAATACACAGTAATAGAAGGTTTGTGAACACTTTATATTCACTTCTTGAATGATTATAGCAGTTTATCGCTAAAGAAACTTCCATATCATAGTTTACTTAGCTAAAATTATGAAATATAATAAAACAAGTCACTCTAAAGTAACGTAAGACGATAAAAAAAATTTTTTTGTCGTTTGTTTATCAGAGAAACGCGCTGGGTACATGTAGCAACCCTAAGGCAACAAAATGCCTGATGCGCCAGCTCGTATATATAGAAGCCTTACTCTGACTGTTTCCGCTGTAAATACGTATTCTCGTGTTTTTGCTTAAAACAAGTGTCGCAAACACTTGGAATCTGTTGTTTCCTCATGTATTTTTGCATCACAAGAGAGGCTATATTTTTCTTGCATAAATTTATCAGTATATGCAAAAATATAAATATTATTTGTTATTCTTACCTTGTTTCTATCCGAAAACAATTTTTCCTGTATGTTTTTATTACTTTTTATTTAAAAAATCGTAATTCGTAACACCCGCCAAAATAAAATTGTACTTAGATAGCGCACCAACAATAAAAATTGTCACAGATAAAGAAATAAACTGTCAAAGATTCTAGTTGAGTTCGGAAACGATAAAATAGTTTTGGTAAAATTAAAATTGAAAAAAAAAAGACACTCTGGAAAAGTTACTACATAAAGAGATATGATGTTTTAAACATACGATGTTATAGTCGGTAACAAAAGTATCCGAACACTAGCAAAAATTCCTATGTAAAAAAAATAGAGTTAATACTCTTTTGTTAAATAAATCCTTGTCGAATCTTTTGTTACTGACTGTAGATCAAGTGTAAAATTATGTGGTGGTAAAAATAATGGTACAAAAAGTTTCCCTCAATTAAAAATCTTGATATGAAAACCTCTCACTGCGCGTCATGCATCACGTGATATACAGTCATTGTCATAATAATTTGCGCACAGAGAAAGAGTTGTCAGAATGAAACGAAATTTTACATACGTAAATTCAACGTTGATATAAGTAAATGACTACAAAATCAAATCGAATTGCTCCTTAGTACAGTAAAAATTACGAAAGGTTCTAGCATGAATGCACGATGCGATACGGACGAGCACTGAAGCATACAAGTCCCGTATGATGTCCTGTGGCATCTTGTTCCACATTTGTTGTAAACGCGCTTCTAATTCGTCCAAGCTCGTAGACTGTCCAACTTGCCGTCACAAGTGATCCCAGATATGCTCGATTTGTGACAAATCTAGGGATCCAGCAGGCAAATCAAGGGTGGTATTCTGGCGGAGGCAGTCCTGTAACACTTTTCTGCGTGTGGCTGAGCATTTTCCTGTTGAAAAATGGCTCCTGTGAGGCCTTCCATGAGTGGCAACACTTATGGCTGAAAGATGTCACGAACTTACCGCTGGACTGTCATGGTGCCATGGATAAATATTAGGAATGACCGTGTGTCGTATACATTGTCATCCCATACATCCATACCACCACACCAGGCGTTCACCACGGTGCTTCCATACACGTACATGATTGTCATCACTGCCAAAATTGAATCTGGATTCGTCGTTGAAGATGACCAGGTTCCATTCGGTTGCAATCCAGCCTCGTTGAGCGCGGCTCTAATCTATACGGAGGAGAGGGGGGAGTATTATTGGCAGCATACGTAATGGGCGCTGCGATAACAAATTTCCTTCAGTCAGGTTCCTATAGTACGTACAGACACAGGGGCAGGTCATGTAGGTGCTGCATATGCCTGGGTGGTGGGCAACGAGACAGTTAGCGCAATGCGTATGTTTCGTATGATGTGACGGTTTTTTCAATTATTGGTCTGTCGAACGCGTCCTGAGCCTGGTCGCCATGTAAACGACCTCTCGCTTGTCAACTAATCCCAACACTTCCTCACAGTAAAATCAGAACACCCTAGGTGGCTGGTTACTCGCTGAGCTATTCACCCGGATTCCATCATACTGATGATTTTTCTCCTATCGGACTGTGAAAGCTTCTCGTATTGTCTTCAACGGCAGTGTAACGGCATCTCTATTTTAAAAGCATCCCTCTGCAACTGATCATATACACCAAACAAGCTCTGCTTACCTGTTTTATACTCCAAAAAGAACGAGTTTCAACGCCCTCTGGTGGCATTACGCTATACGTAATCACGCTGCATTTCTAATCATTTGCATATCTGCCTAGAACGTACCTTCATGTCAAGTTTCACTACGACTCAACTGTTACTTCTTGGTGCGCAAATTTTTAGGGCAATGAGTGTATTAGAATAAAACTATTCCTAGAGTAGTACTGCTATCCAGCGGTCACTGGAAATTTTAATCTCGGAATATCGTACTTTTTTCTTTTAATTTAAAGGAGAACCTTTTTTCCTTTGACGATTACAATATCTTACAGTTTGTGTAATTCTTTTATCTTCTTCAAGTAAATTGACAGTCTTTCTATATTTATAATCAGTTACAGTACGAGGAACTTCATGATCGAAATTAGCATTTCGAAAAACATTATTTTTAGACACATCATTAAATAAATCGTTTAGAATATTTGTCCTATTACTGAATAAGTATGACACTAAGATTGATTTAAACTACAAAAATTATCATTTTTACTAATATTTTGTTCTCAATGAACATGTAATGCAATCGGTATATTTCGTATAAAGGTTTCATAACTACATTACAAACTTTGCTATTCACGCACATAAGAAAGTGAGAGATTTTTTCGTTAACTTTGTGAGTCATTTCATGGCTTATTACTCTATTTTACCGTAGCTGGTTTACATGACGTTTACACATTTGTTTGTGGCGTTCATACAACTACAGACATGACGTTTATACAACTACTCCATCGTTTCTTCTAAATAAAACCTGCCGGTTATCTAACGATTTTATAATTTTTTCTGACATCTACTTTTCCCCTTTACCAAAGTTTTTTACAAAGAATTTTTCCTTTAATTAATATTTATAAATACATTCATTAAATTTAGATTTTGAAGGCAATACTAAATATAGGGCAGTTTTAAGTGATCTATTGAATATCAATTCAGCTGATGTTTTGCCAGTCACTGCGTGAGGCATTATTTTATTTGCTAAAAAGAGTCGAAAAATGGATAAAGTTATATCTGTCGAATGAAACTTATAACAGTTAAAACTCGTTTACGAGAGTTTTAACCGTTTAGAAATATTTTTCTGCTTCACCATTCGAAGCTGGGTGAAATGGAGAATTAATATGCGCTTAATGCCATTTATTCCTAAAATTTATCGAAATTGGTAACCGGTAAATGAAGAACCGATATCTGAAATTAACTCTAAAAGCAAATCAAAGATTGCAAAATTTTTTCACAGTATAGTTATTGTTGTTTAAAGTTCTTATTTAGTACAACTTGTACCTCTAACCATTGTGTATATGAATGAACAACTACTAAAAATATTTACCCTTAAAGGGAATACTGCATGGTATGCATGTATTCTTTCCCAGGTTTTCCTGCTTTCCATTATAAATGTTTTTAAATTTGGGTTATCTTTAGCATTGGCTTCTAATGCAAGAATACGCTAAATTATTAATTTTTTTATCGATGTTAAGCCAACATCGGCCAACAACAAGTTCTTGGTCAGGCATCTCAATGTCCCATAGTAAGTAATTTTCTAAGGAAGAAATATAGAATCGAGGCTTCTGGAATAAGATTCAATTATGCTGATATATTTTTCTTATGTTATCCATATAAAACCCAATTCCAAACTTGTTTTGTTGCATTACTTTCAAGAGTTCATTTAGAAATCGTTTCGGATACAACAGATTAATTCGAAACAAACATTACCTCAGGGAAGTTATCAGAATCACCAGTAGTTACAATTTCTGCGAGTGGTAGTATAAATAAACATTTTTTTTATGTATATTTACCTTCACGATATCCAGTCGAATAGTCATAACCATTAGAATCATCTCAACATCCTAGATAATTAAGTATTAGTTTTTTTTTTTTTTTTTTTTTTTTTTTTTTTTTATGGAAAGAACAATCTAAGAAGTGTCAAATATCAGAACCAATAACAATTTTAAATTTTTTGCAGCTACATATTGAAGAAATTTAGTTATACCAAAAATTATTCCCAATGTTCTTTGTCGATTTGGGCATAATTTCTTTCAGAAGTGTTTACGTTGTAGACTTTTCAATGTTATCAACAATGCTTTTTGAACGTTTTAGACCATAATCAAAAGCACTAAAGTATCAAACAGTGGTTTTGTTTACATCATATAATTCAAATTCTAAAGCTTTACATAATAAATCTTTTACTTTCGGAAACGCTTATTCGTACATTTTTTTCATTACCACTGCATGTCAGTATCTAACAATCTACATAAGAACTCTAAACTTTCAGCTACAACAGACAAGAAGATCTATTCCAAGTTCAATTCTAAGATCAATTCTAAAATAAATTCCAAGAAATGAACTCAACATTTGTGAAACATTACCAATCGCGGAAAACTTTTCAAAACTTAATTGCATTCCTTCTTTTGAAATTTGATGGCCTAAACAGCAAATTTCTGATACCATAAATTTAAATGTTTCGTTATTTAATTCCATGTTCAGAAAAACATGTATAAACACACATGTCTATTTCTATGAGTTTCTGTCCACATTTCGTAATTATAATAATATCATCAAAAAGAAGGGGAAAAACCTTTTCTTCTTCTTCTTCTTTTTTTTTTTTTTTTAAGATATTTTCAATTTTTTTTTTTTAAATAAAACTCTTCCAATGTTACCCCAAAAGATAATCTCTATATTTTATTTAAACCTCTATGAGTGTTAATAGTTGATAATTTACTTGCTTCGAAATCAATAGCTTGTTGCAAATGATCATCTTTTAAATCAAAAATGGTGAAAAGAAAATGCATCCGATAATTTAACAAAGAGTTCTTCTGTCTTCCGTAATGGATAGTTGTTATCCTCTGAACAAGTATTTATTGTGGATCTGTAATCACCGCATATTCGTACCGAACCATTAGTTAGAAACAGCCATTGTCGGAGAAGCTCTTTTTGGTTTCAAAATACCTTCATTATTTAACCTACCTAATTCCCCATGAGCAATTTTTCTCAAAGCAAAAAGGAACCTTTAAAAGTACTGATTTAGCATCTTTCTTTCTTTCTTTTTTTTTTTTTTTTTTTTTTAACAGATTTGGATGATCCCGACCCTCCGAAAAGATGATACGTATTTTTCCGTACACTGAGCAGTAGCGTTTCCCTTAATATACTAACTAATTAAAAAAATATATATATTATTATTATATATTCCTAGTTTGTTTTTAAAGTATGAAAGTCACAATATAATAGTCATGAGCTTTATCTTAACATCTGTAGTCACTTTTTTAATTTCAAACTGAAATAACTAGTGTTTTCGAACATTTTAAAAAACATGCAGTGAAAACAATATTAAAATTTTTCCTTTTTAGGAGATGCTCAATAGGTTTTAATGGTACCAATTTCGACTTCAATACCTCAAAAAATTATTTATTAAAACGTTGAGCGCCACGCAAATTCATCCATTTAAATTCCATAATGATTCCTCTTGTAATAAATAAAAATTAAGCAAATTTTTAATAAATTTTCAATTATTAAATGTAATAATTTTAGTTTTATATCCTATTTTTATATCCGCTACCGATGGTTGACGCGGCTTTATATCATATTGCTTTTACTTTCGGGGTAAAACTTGCACTGAAATGTTTGAAGTATAACATGTTCTGCTCACTCCTAAAGTTTCAAGATGATTCTTTCAGTACTTAGAGATGCATAACAAAATGTCTCGAATCTAGAATGTCTGATATGGCGCTCAATGTGTTAATTCCTCTTTTGTCAAGTTTTCAAAAATGTTAATGCTTGGCCAAAATATGTAGATGCTTCTAATAGGGTTTTTTAAATTTGACTCAAACTCTCCTCTTTAATAACCGGTAATAGAAGGTTAGGGATGCAGATATTATTAACCACTACATTCACTCTTAATTATCTTAAAACATTTAACGTTTACTTAGCGCACGTATGCAATTTTACATTAGAGTTAATCAAATGTATCTTACCTGAAAATGTATATTACTAAATGTATCTTATCTGCGGTAGATTTACATACGATACTGTAAGCGATATCATTAACCATTTGAAATAAAATGGGCTTGTTGTTTATAAACACAGATTTAGTAAACTCATCATTGTCCTTATTAGTCACGGATTTTTTTTTTTTTTAAATTGCTCATGCACAATTTAAATTTTACAATTTTTGACATTGTTCTTAGAACACTAAATGATTTTTTGAGGCGACATGCGATTTGAATCTTTACCACGCGAGATGCATTTTGTTCAATAGTTGTTGGGGTTATGTTGTTTGAAACATCTAAAACAGTTTTTACATATGAATCAGCTTGGTTGAACTATCGTTTGGAATCGAATTATTTCTCCTGGAGGGCATCAATTTAGTGAAGTATTGTCATCTGACGGTCATTGAAAGTTCTGTTCTTGTAATATCATTGTAACGATCTCAGATTGTTTGTTAATAAAACAAAAAACAAAAAAAAAAAAACGAAAAAAAAATAGGAATGATGTTATATTTAGTGAGTTATACTATATTACAACATGCATGAACATACACTAGGTGGATAAGATAATGAAAACATTTTTGATTTTACACGTTTTGCTAATTATCTACAAAAATACATGAACCTGGAGCTTCAGGTATATAAAGAATATGTTGTACTTCATATTTTTCAAAAAAATTTTGCCTCCCGAGGGCTAAAACGAGACCAGTTTAAAATTTAGTTACAATAATAATTATTAAATTCAATACTGTAAATTTCTATATGTAGTAGTATGTACAGTCGGTCAAAAAAAAAAAAAAACGAAACACCCCCGCCTATCTCATCAGCAAATTAATGCAGAAAAACACCGAAGGTACCATTCGTCAGGGAATTTTGTTCTCTTTTAAGCTAATTGGAAAAAAATAGCTTAAGGGGTCATTTCCATATTGAAATTGTGTCAAACTTTAATTTTTTCAATGGTAACATATAATTTTGATTTCGGATATCGATTCTACAGTCAATTTCATCCCCAGATATAAATTTGGAAGTCATATGGTGTATAAGTTTTGGAGTTATACACGTCTAAACTTTCGAGCTTCTAATGTTAAAGTCTCATTATACATTTATATTCATATCTCCTACATTTTTATTTTTTTTACCTGGTTTTTTTTTTATGATGTTAATAACAGGTTTTCCAAACACATTTATGAGTTTCATTAAGATTTTAATCTTTTTTTATCTATAGAATAAAAATTATTAAATTAATATTTTAAAAAATTATGTATTGTGGCCTATAATTTTTCTAACAGATATCGTTTTCTAGCACCTTTAAATACGCGTATGCAAATTTGCAGCTCATTGAGCCAAATAGTTTTCGAGATATTCCAGAAAAACGATCGAAGATCAAGTTTGGGAGCCATATAACGATTACAAACTGTATTTACAAGTAGCATTCACAACAATCAATTTTGAATTTTATTGCAGACGATATTAAAAAAAGTTTTAATTCACTTTCATATATTTTTAATTATTTCAACAATGTTTTTTTTTTTTTTTTTTTTTTTTTTTTAGCTGAAATAAATTTGAATTTAATTCTCAAATAAATTGTATTGTAATATTAGACATGTGTAAATTGAAATACAAGAGCATATTGAAGAATTGCATGCAATTTAAAAATGTAGTTTAATATTTATTTATATATATATTTTTTTTAATTTATCTCTTTCCTTACTATATTATATAATGTTTTCGTAATTTTCTTTAGAAGAATTTTGATTTCTAATTTCTATAGTCGCTATTATTAATAGTGTTGGAAATATAAATTAACCAATTAAAATAATATAATACTATTACAGAATAAATTATTTCTTTGAGTTGGACAGAACTTCATAGCTGAGAGATCAGATTTTTACTTTCCGAACATCCGTATGTAAAGGAAGTATTGTAATCGTGACAAAAAATCCGACTTTTGAGATTATGGGATTTCTATACTTTTGAATTACACTGAATTCATTTTTACTAGTTTTCGATTATGAATGGGTGTACGTGTGTGAGTGAATACGATAGCGCCTAAATCCTCTGTTCAAATAAGTTGAAATATAGTAAGTATATTGTATGGCACCATAGCACGATCACTGTTGATTTTGGTGAATCTAGCACTTAAAAGCACTTTTTACCGGCACAAAAAAGAAATATTCTTTATCGTTATAGCTTATAGGGCCAAGTTTTTCAAACTGCGACAGCGTCTATACACCATTTTCTTTTGAGTTAATACGCGTGTTATAAATGTCCGTCGCACAAAGTGTATAGATTTTGATGTATCTAGCATTTATAGATTTTCACAGGGACACAACAAAAAAATTCTTTATCATTACTGTCCATGGATCCAAGTAAAATAAAATGCGATCCATTTAGACGCCTTATTCGTTTGAGTTAAAAAACTTTTATACATGTTAATAATCACCCTCGCACAAAGTGTATAGATTTTGATAAATCTAGCATGTATAGTTTTTTTTTCTTTCTTTCTTTCTTTTTACAAGGACAGAAAGAAAAATTGTCATTATGGTCTATGGGCCCAAACGTTTTAAAATGCGATAGTATCTAAACACCTTATTCTATTAAACTGAAAATTCATGCACATGTTATACATTACCGTCGCACGAATTGTATACATTTTGGTAAAGATAGCCTTTATAGATTTTTACAGGAACACGACAAAAAATTATATATCATTACGATTTATGGTTTAAAATTATATGAAGTGCAATAGCGTAAAATTAAGCAAGAGGAGAAAATACTTGAACTCCCTGTAATACTTTACCATATTACCATGTTTTTATTAACTTCGATTCTTGTTTGTTTGTTTGTTTGTTTGTTTGTTTGTCCAGTACAAATCTTGCAATAGATTTTTAACTAACTTCCCGACTAGCTAGATATTTGAAATTTTCAGGACAGCTCACAACACGGTGACAATACATTTTTCTAATAATTTTAGTCTTAAACTTACTATTTCAGGTCCCGCTGCCTTCGGCAGCGCTTATATGATTCGACAGAAAATTTATTTAACTAACTTCCCAACTAGCTAGACATTTGAAACTTACAGAATAGTTCCGAATACGACGAAAATGCATTTTTTAAATACTTTTAGTCAACTGTTTCTGGTTTCTGCTGCCTTCGACAGCGTTATCAGTACAAAGCATGCAATCGATTTTTAACTAACTTTCCGACTAGCTAGACATTTGAAACTTTCAGAATAGCTCAGAACACGGTGACAATACATTTTTTATCACTTTTAGTCAATTGTTTCAGGTCCCTACGGCCCTCGGCAGCGTTTATATGATTCGACAGAAAATTTATTTAACTAACTTCCCGACAAGCTAGGCATTTGAAACTTACAGAATAGTTCCGAACATGACGAAAATGCATTTTTTAAATACTTTTAGTCAACTGTTTCCGGTTCCTGCTACCTTCGACAGCGTTATCAGTACAAAGCATGCAATCGATTTTTAACTAACTTCCCGACTAGCACATTTGAAACTTTCAGAATAGCTCAAAACATGGTGACAACACATTTTTTAATACTTTTAGTCAACTGTTTAGTCAACCTACTGCCTTCTGCTATAATTTGCAACTGGCCGATAAAATGTTAATTGAGAACGCGATTTTTTCTGAAGATAAGGATAAGTCCAATCATTTTTTCTCATTAAAAAGCCGTAACTCCAAACTTTCATAAAAATCGCTTTGCCCATTTCCGAATAAACTCAATTTCTACCGTATGTTGTAATGTGTCGATAAAGAGTTAACAACGAATGCGATTTTTTCTAAAGATGGGGATATTTCCAAAAGCCTTTTCTCATCACAAAGTCCTAACTCCAAGCTTTTATGAAATTCGCCATGTCTATTTCTGTGTAAACCGTATTCCTGGCAAACGTCGCAATAGGCCTTTAAAGGTTTCACAGAGAACAAGAAATTTTCTGAAGAATAAAATAATTCCACTCAATTATGCAACCTCACATTTTCATCATAATCCTTATACCTATTTACAAGTAGACGCAATTTTTGTCATATGTTGCAATTGGCCGATAAAGGGTTAGTTTAGAACGTTATTATTTTTTTTCTGAAGGTGAGGGCAGACCATTTGTTTTAGCAGTCCCCGAAAAAACTTAGTCCGAAATATTCATCAAAATCGCTATGTCCATTTCCAGGGAATTTCAATTTCTGCTATATGTTGCTGTTGGTCAGTAAAGGGTTAACTGTGAACGCTAATTTGTCTGAAGAAGAGATCCAATCGTCTTTTCTCATCAAAAAGCCCTAACTGCAACCTTTTACAAAAATCGTTTTCTCCATTTCCGTATAAAGACAATTTCTGACATACGTTGCATTTGGCCTTCAAAGGATTAACAACGACAAGGAATATTTATGACAATGAGGATAATTTCTTCGTCTAAGCATCACCGAAAGCACTTAATGCAAAACTTTCATAAAAATCCTTACATCAGTTTCCAAATAAACCCAATTTATTTCGTTTGTTGTCATTGGCCGATAAGGGGTTAACAGCCAACGCAAATTTTTCCGAGGATGGTGGTAAGTCTAATATTCCGAAAAAACTTAACCCAAAACTTTCATCAAAATCGCTATAATCATTTTCGAGTAAACCCAAATTCTGCTATGTGTTGCAATTGGCCGGTAAAGGGTTAACTGTAAACACTAATTTATCTGAAGAACAAATCCAATTTTTTTTTCTCATGAAAAAACCCTAGCATCGAATTTTCATAAAAATCGCTTAGTCCATTTCCGTAAAAAGCCGATTTCTGACATACTTTGCAATTGTCCTTTAAAGGGTTAACATCGACAACGAATTTTTATGATGACGGGGATAATTCCATTCGTTTAAGCATCCTCAAAATCACTTAACGCAAAACATTCATGAAATCCTTATATCAGTTTCCGAATAAACCCAATTTATTTCATTTGTTGCCATTGGCCGATAAGGGGTTAACAGCCAACGCAAATTTTTCTGAAGATGGTGGTAAGTCTAATATTCGGAAATCACTTAACCCAATTTTTCATCAAAAACCCTAGAACCATTTTCGAGTAAACCAAACTTTTGCTATATATTGCAATTGACCGGTAAAGGGTTAACTGTAAACGCTAATTTATCTGAAGATGAAATCCAATTGGTTTTTTTTATGAAAATTATTGGTTTTTTTTTATGAAAAAGCCCTAACTTCAAACTTTCATAAAAATCGTGAGTCCATATCCGTGTAAAGCCGATTTCTGGTGTACGTTGCAATTGTCCTTTAAAGGATTAACAGCGACAACGAATTTTTATGACGATGGGGATAATTCCATTCTCAAAAGCACTTAACGTAAAACTTTCATCAAAATCCTTAAATCAGTTTCCGAATAAACCCAATTTATTTCATTTGTTGCCATTGGCCGATAAGGGGTTAACAGCCAACACAAATTTTTTTGAAGATGGTGGTAAGTCTAATATCCCGAAAACACTTAACCCCAAACTTTCATCAAAATCCCTATAATCATTTTCGAGTAAACCCAACTTCTATACACACACACACTTCAATAAACTAGAGACGCGTTGGTTTATAGTCTGATACCTAGGGGAGAAAAAAGCATAACAGAAATTTAATTTCAATAAAAAGCTTCTGAAAATGCGATAATAAATCATCAATTTTGAATCCCGGTGCCCCCCCCCTCCCCTTCAAACACACAGGTGTTATCAGACCCTCCTGTGTTAACCTTTTTGGACAGAATATTTTTTATAGTTCGAAATTTCCACATTAATATGCTCATTGAAATTATATTCCTTTTGATGTATTTAGAGATTTGTAGATGAATGAAACGCATTGAATAATAGAAGAGAGCTATAATAAATTCGTTGAATCTGACCTAAATGAAAAAAAAAAAAAAAACTTGGAGATAGCCCCTTAAAGAAAAACCTTAAATATCTCAGGAACTAATGCTGGTATCTTCGTGCAAATTTATATCTAGGCTATTTTGATGCTCTAGATTCGTTTTCTGTCGTCAAATTAGTGGGTTAACATTCGAATTTTCAAAATTGGACCCATTTTTAATATGTAGACGACCCCCAATGTCATTTTTTCCTACATACAATAAAAGTAGACATAAATTCCTGACGATTGGTGCCTACTGCATGTTTCTGCGATAATTAGGTAAGGAGATAGGTGGGGGTGTTTCGTTTTTTTTTTTTTTTTTTTTGACCGACTGTACTTTGGCCATAATTTAAAACAAAAATTACCCTAAAGCTTGCGATTTTAATGAAAACAGTAATCATTTAAATTTGAAAAGAAATTTGTATTTTTCTGTAGTTTTTACATATTATCTTTTATATAAAATTTCAATTATTTTACTACCCTTTTTACTTCCTTATACAAAGTATAAGGAAGTATAGTAATCCCGATTTGCGAAATGGATTTTGTATTTCACATTGCTCGAAAACGAATGATCGCTGGATGTTGCCAATTTATACGTGTGACTGTCATGATGTCTAGTTGCACACCTGCAAGTGTCGTCTTAACACGAGCTCTCGTTTTAGAGATATAAGGGTTTTTACACGATTTTTCGTGACGTCTGTATGTGTGTGTGTCTGTGTGTGTGTGGGTATGTCGCATAACTCAAAAACGGTTGGACGTAGAAAGTTGCGAATTGGTACAGAGGTGTGTTATAACATCTAGTTGTGCACCTCCCTTTTTGGACTTTGTATGATTTTCCGTTTTGGAGATATTTAGAAAATTAGGTTCATAATGACAAAAAATACATAGGTTTTGGCCATAATGTATCAAAAAACGGTGATAACTCAAAAACGGTTTGGACAAATCTTGCAATTTAACTGACTTCCCGACTAGCTAGACATTTGAAACATTCAGAACACGTTGACAATGCATTTTTTAAAATATTTTTAGCCAACTGTTTCCGATGCCTGCTGCCTTCAGCGGCGTTTATGTGATTGAACAGAAAATTTATTTAACTAACTTCCCGACTAGCTAGACATTTGAAACTTTCAGACTAGATCAGAACACGGTGAAAATGCATTTTTTAATACTTTTAGCCAACTGTGTAGGGTTCCTGCTGCCTTCGGCAGCGTTACCAGTACAAATCTTGCAATCGATTTTTAACTAACTTCCCGACCAGCTAGACATTTAAAACTTCCCCAAGGCACAACTATGACATAAGTCCCCCCCCCCAAGGCACAACTTTGACATGAGTCTCCCCCAGGCATAACTTTGACATTAGTCCCCCAAGGCACAGCTTTGTCACGAGTCCCCCCCAAGGTACAACTTTGACATGAGTCCCCAAAAGGCACAACTTTGACATGAGTACCCCCCAAGGCACAACTTTGACATGAGTCCCCCCAAGGCACAACTTTGACATGAGTCCCCCAAGGCACACCTTTGACATGAGTCCCCCCAAGGTACAACTTTGGCATTAGTCCCCCCAAGGTACAACTTTGACATGAGTCCCCCCAAGGCACAACTTTGACATGAGTCCCCCCCCCCCAAGGCACAACTTTGACATGGTAACTTTTCGACTAGCTAGACATTTGTGTGTGATGAAACGCTCATGATAGTTAAATGAAATCATTAAAAGAAAAGTTACAAAATAAAATTTATGTTTGGCGACCCAGTTTTCATAATTCCCCAGGCAAGACAGCTTTAATAAAGGAACCCTATGGCGACTTTTAAAATTTTGCCGCCATGTTGGTGAGATCCCTTTAATTTTATTATTTATTCTTTTTGGCGTAATTTTTTGTTAAAAAGCCTTAGTACCTATTTTGATTATGCTTTTTATGATTGCGTTTTTCAGTCAACTTATGACAAAAGTTGATATTTTGTTTATATCTTTAAAGTATTGATGGGTTTAAAATGACGCCTTGAAAGATTGTAAAGATGCAACTTTTAAAAATAAATTTTCCTATGAAATGATCTAATCAGACAAATATCGTCATTAAAAAAAAAAAAAAAATATTGTATCACTGAACTGAGTCCGCGTGCTTAAATATTATCGGTATATTATTTTTTATCCTCGCGTATTTTATTGTCACTATCGTATTATTTCTACAATATAATCGCAACTGGTTCACGTTAGAGAAATATTACATAGATTATAAATTAGGCAACAGTATTATTGATTATTTGTATTTATTTTATTTTCTTTACTAGCAGGCTTTGCCCGCTTCGCTGGTCATTATATTGAAATGAATCCCCAAAACAGCATATCATTAATAATAATAAAATATCTTAAAAAAAAAAAAAAAAAAAAAAAAAAAAATCATTGAAATCCGTCAAAATCTAATTTTAAGTTGCCCAATGCCTTCGGCAGTGCCTTACCTGCTTCTTACTCCCCCTCCCTCGCGGTTACAGTTGAAAGTTTTACAAAATCTCATCAAAGTGCATATTTCGCACACTTAATTAACACCCACACACCAAAATTCGCCATTCTTAGGTAATTTGGACGGATTTAAGCTTCAAAATGTGGTTTTTGCCCCGCCCGCCCCAAGAGGAAGGGGGGGGGGGTAAATTTCCAAAATTACTTCATATTGCATGTTGCATACACATACCTAACCGACACATCAAAAAATTGAGATCATGAAATTATTTAAAGCTGAGTTATGCTTTAAAACTTTTTTTTTTTTAATCTCTCCCCCCGTTCTTAAAGGAGGGAATTTCGCAAAATCTCTTCATACTATGAGTTAGATACATATAATCGTCCCTTACATAAAAAATGTCCAAAAATCCCTTTGTAGTGTGTGTTCAGTTCGATTTCCCCGTGTGTTGAGTACCCTTCTTCCAAAACCTTTTCCCTTCCCCCCCCTCCCCCTTAAAAATCCAAAATCGCAGAAAGTAATTTTTTTGTACTCAAGTCTAGTCTTTCCATCTGCAATTTCTTCACCGTTAAGTAATTTGGAGCCGAGATAAGCTTTCTGCCCCCCAAGGGAGACAGGGGGGGGGGGTATTTTGCAAAATTCCGTCTTAGTTGGGGGTCAGGCTCCGAAAAACAACCTGGTCACTAAAATTTGTGACCCTCTTTCCCACAGAATCGTCATGGCAGTGTTGAGTCAGTGAATCATTGAGTTTACTCTTTTATATGTACAGATTTGTTTATATTTTTTATGGACTACTTGGCTTAAGGTTGCTGTCACAAAAATAGAGTCCTTGGCGAAAAATGCCTTATCTATTTCAGTATTAAAATTAAAAATATACCCAGGATTATCAAATAATAAAGCTCTTTAATAGAGATCTGAATTAGCTTTCATTTTCTTATTATTTAATTTTGATAATGACGTTATGTTGTCATGTGCCTAAGCAAATTTAATATTTATTATTTTTTTATTATTATTCGCGTGAAATATTCTTTGGCAACAATTAAAAATTAAAATAAATTATTTTAAAATTTTATTATAGAAGAAATATTTATATTTTATACAGGGATGGAACACGGGCGCAGAATCCATACCGGAATCTGTTTAAGGAATTTCTCTACTTATGATATCGTTGATTTAAGAAGTAGAAAGTTTTCGTACATTGATAGTTGTATGAATTCTGCGCCCGTGTTCCATCCTTGTATATAGAAGATTAATTAAAAGTTTACATTTTTTCCGGTATAAATAGAAGCCTATGTCTTATTCCAGACTATTATCTATCTCTGTACAAAATTTCATCCAGATCCGTTTAGCCGTTGTGGCGTGATTCAGTAACAAACATCCATCCAAACTTTCGCATTTATAATATTAGTATAGATTAGTTATCATGTGCATGTGTTAGATTGAGTTATTTTGCTGTCAAATTGACAAAATTTTAATTTTAAATTTCAAAACTCTGTCGTTCTTGGCGCTTATTGTATTTAGTGATCAAAAACGTAAATGCATGCCAGATGTATATTTTCGTAATATGCATTGTACGAAATATTGTTTCATATTATTCATTACTCTCTTAATATAAGTTGTTAAAATAACCATGATTTTTGAAAGGAATTAAATTATGTTCGCCAAATAATTCGTCAATATTTTTTTTTTTTTTCTGCTAAGGATGACCGATATCAAATCTATTCCGCTGCAACATATTAGTATCTTATATCAGATACTTTATTTAGACATTTGAAAACAAATTTTACTTCAAACTATGATAGAATATTTATCATTTTCCTTTTAATTAGTATATTAGTTGGATATTTATTGTGTAAATATCATCTTTTGAAATGAAATGTTTGTGTTTTCAATCGAATATGGAAATTTGCCATTTTTTTTTTTTTTATTCCTAGAGTTTTGAAATTAAAAATTCAAATTTTGTCAATTTTACAACAAAAATAACTTAATCTAACTCATGGACATAATAATTAATACATACCTATAACTAAATATGGGGATTAAAATCGGGAAATAATTTTCCTCGATTTTTAATAATTTTTTACAAAAAAATCCAATGGACGTTTAACATAGGAAATATTTTTCTTGCATCCATGAACGGCCAGTGACGTCATCACTTCGCTTGCGTATTAGCACTTTATCAATGTGTAAAAGAAATTTTTAATTAAAATTGACGTCAGTTTTTGTGAGATGCATAATTTTTTTTTATAATTTTTTATCGTTCACGTTTAGATAAATGTATTTATTTTCCTGTTGAAAAAAATAAATAAATTCGTTTTTTTTTTTTTTTTTTTTGGCAACAATTAAATTATGGATAAATTTAAATGGCTAATTTTTTGCTATTATTAGCTTACAAAATTGCTATTTTATGCATAAAAATCGCAAAAACAATTTTTTTTTCGGAATAAAAGGTAGCCAACTTTTTAAGTTAGGGTATAAGCTATCTCCATAACAAATTTTATCGAAATCCATCGAGCAGTTTTAGCGTGAAACTCAGTCAAATAAACGGACATTCACATTTATAATATATATAAGATTAAAGTGAAAGAAAGTGGAATGATATTCTGTGCTGAAAAAGTTATCAATGGTATACATTTTTAAACTATTTATTAATTTTATAAATGACTTATAGTAATTTATTTTCAAGTAAGATTTTAGAAAGCTTCTTTTTAACTGTGAATAGTGACTAAGTGACAGCTAGTTTACTACTTAAAATTTTGATGTACGTTGTCAAGTTTGGAGGTAAATTATTAAGAGACTTGATTTTAATTTTTAAATAAATTTCGGCACCATAATGAAACGGGAGGTTGAGGATGGCGGCAGCTCCGAATCACCCAGAATTATATGTTAAATAAAAATATTCCACTACCTATTTTAGATTATTTTAAAAGTACAATGAATTTTATCTTACCTTACTGATCTATATATTTTTATTTTTATAAAAACTACGATTATTTTAATTTAATTTCAATATTAAAACTGTAAATGGAGAAAGAAGTAATACCAAGAAATGTGGTAAATAAAACTGCTTCTGAAACCTCTTTAAAACCGTTTTAAAAGTAAGTCGGAAACTTTAAAATACTGTAAAATTTTTAAGTAGTAAATTTTATGTTTGGAACAACAATAGTATCTCCCCACAGCTGAATTTGGCGATTATGGCTAAATCATAAATCTAAAAACCATAAATGATAATATCATAAGCTAAATTATAAATCATAAAATCATAAATCCAAAATAAATAGCATGCAGACTGCCATATTATATCGCAAACAGTCCAGAACGACATCGTTATCGTTCAAAACGGCGCCAAAGAAAAAATCGCCAAATTCAGCTGTGGGGAGATACTATAGTTGTACCTTATGTTTTAGTTTCTTCGAAGAATATCACTCATATTATATATTGCTTGGGGGGGGGGAGACATTTATATTATCATCTGCTTTACTTTAAAGTTTGGCAGACGATTTTAGAGAAAAGTGTAAATGAAAATCCTTTTCGGATTTATCATGAGCAAACTATATTCATATTTAAAAAAGAATAAAATATACTCGCAAACCCATACGAAATTTTCGCAGTTTCTTTCTTTTTTACTTCCTTATACAAAGTATAAGGAAGTATAGTAATCCCGATTTGCGAAATAGATTTTGTATTTCACATTGCTCGAAACCGAATGATCGCTGAATGTTGCCAATTTATACGTGTGACTGTCATGATGTCTAGTTGTACACCTGCAAGTGTCGTCTTAACACGAGCTCTCGTTTTAGAGATATAAGCGACTTTACACGATTTTTCGTGACGTCTGTATGTATGTGTGTCTGTGTGTGTGTCCGTATGTCGCATAACTCAAAAACGGTTGGTCGTAGAAAGTTGCAAATTGGTACATAGGTTTGTTATAACATCTAGTTGTGCACCTCCCTTTTTGGACTTTGTATGATTTTCCGTTTTGGAGATATTTAGGAAAATTAGGTTCATAGTGACCAAAAATACATGTTTTGGCCATAATGTATCAAAAAACGGTAATAACTCAAAAACGGTTTGGAGAAATCATGCAATTTAACTGACTTCCCGACTAGCTAGGCATTTGAAACTTTCAGAAAAGCTCAAAACACGTTGACAATGCATTGTTTGAATATTTTTAGCCAACTGTTTCCGATACTTGCTGCTGCCCTCAGCAGCGTTTATGTGATTCAACAGAAAATTTATTTAACTAACTTCACGACTAGCTAGACATTTGAAACTTTCAGACTAGATCAGAACACGGTGAAAATGCAATTTTTTAATACTTTTAGCCAACTGTTAAGGGTCCCTGCTGTCTTCGGCAGCGTTACCAGTACAAATCTTGCATAAGTTTTTAACTAACTTTCAGAAAAGCTCAGAACACGGTGATAATTCATTTTTAGGACTGAGGGCCTATTAGTCTCAGACAGAGATTTTTGCGTTATCGTTTTCGATAGTTGGACATTTGTCAAAATCATTTTTCGATGGACATTTATCGAAAATATAATTGAATAATTTGAAAGCGATGTTATAATTGGGAAGAAAAAAAAACTAATAGTCCTCCGTCCTAAACTAAATTCTGCTTTTGCCAGAATTTCATCAAAATCTTTTCAAAATGACATTGACATGAGTCCCCCCAAGGCACAACTATGACATGAGTCCCCCCCCAAGGCACAACTTTGACATGAGTCCCCCCCAGGCACAACTTTGACATGAGACCCCCAAGGCACAACTTTGACATGAGTCCCCCCAAGGTACAACTTTGACATGAGTCCCCCCCAAGGCACAACTTTGACATGAGTCCCCCAAGGCGCAACTTTGACATGAGTCCCCTCCCCAAGGCACAACTTTGACATGAGTCCCCCCAAGGCACAATTTTGACATGAGTCCTCCCCAAAGCACATGAGTCCCCCCAAGGCACAACTTTGACATGAGTCCCCCCCAAGGCACAACTTTGACATGTCCCCCCAGGCCCAACTTTGACATGAGACCCCCAAGGCACAACTTTGACATGAGTCCCCCCCAAGGTACAACTTTGACATGAGTCCCCCCCAAGGCACAACTTTGACATGAGTGCCCCCAAGGCGCAACCTTGACATGAGTCCCTACAAGGCCCAACTTTGACATGAGTCCCCTCAAGGTACAATTTTGACATGAGTCCCCCCAAGGCAAAACTTTGACATGAGTCCCCCCAGGCCCAACTTTGACATGAGACCCCCAAGGCACAACTTTGACATGAGTCCCCCCCGAAGGTACAACTTTGACATGAGTCCCCCCCAAGGCACAACTTTGACATGAGTCCCCCCAAGGCGCAACTTTGACATGAGTCCCCTTCCCAAGGCACAACTTTGACATGAGTCCCCCCAAGGCACAACTTTGACATGAGTCCCCCCAAGGCCCAACTTTGACATGAGTCCCCCCAAGGTACAACTATGACATGAGTCCCCCCAAGGCACAACTTTGACATGAGTCCCCCCATAGCACAACTTTGACATGAGTCCCCCCAAGGCACAACTTTGACATGAGTCCCCCCAAGGTACAACTTTGACATGAGTCCCCCCAAGGCACAACTTTGACATGAGTCCCCCCCATGGCACAACTTTGACATGAGTCCCCCCCAAGACACAACTTTAAAATGAGTCCCCTCAAGGCATTTTTTTTTTATTTTTTTTATTTTTAGCCAACTGTTTCGGGTCCAGTGACAATGTTTTTTAACATGTATATTTCTAAAAGTGTATAAGGAAGTCATGTGGTGCCCACATCAGATTTTTTATTATTATTATTATTTACCGCTTGAAAAAATTAAAAGTAAAAAACAGAAATTTTACTTTTTCATTAAAATTAGGGAATTTGACAATAGCCGTCTACAAAGATTTAAGGCTAAAACGTCATGGTAAATTTGTACTTCGAAACTTTAACATTTATTTTATAACTAAAGTTAGTTTATACCTTATGGAAATCTCTTATGATAATTTCTGATTTTACATTTCGGAGGTTTTATATAAATAACAAAAGTACGCTAACATTACAAAATTATTTATTTCTTTAAAAAAAAAAAAAAAGAAAGGGAAGAAAGAAAGAAAAAACTTAATACAAAATTCTAGAAGAAAATAGAGAACGTATCTGTCAAAAAATAGAAAACGTGAAATTTAAATTTTATAGAAAAACATATTTACCTCAGATTTCTTTTTACAACTTCTTAAAATTAAACGTTATGCTATGATAAAAATAAAAGAGTTGTAAAAGGGCTTGTATCTATTAATGTATGTAATTCTTTGTGCTAATTTTCATGTTTTATACATAAAAATTAGCTATTCACTGTTAGTCATCAAATTTAAATATACATCAGATGTTTATGTTTCTCTTAATCACAGTAAAGAGAGAATTACATCGAACTTTAGTATAATTTCTGTAGAAATTTCTAGAAGTTCTGTAACTAAACGATAAGACGATAACAAAGCTTTTGGTTAATTAGTATGCATTATGTGTTCTGATCTTTCGATTGAGCTTCCGTGTTAAAAGCCTTGGATAACTTTTCCGAATTGAAAATAAACTTATTATTGTAGATATTTCTCGAAATCTATCTTGGGAATTAAGAAGTAAACATGATTAGAGAAGACGCATATTTCGAATAAAATTATTTTAGTGGGAAGATATGTGTAAAGATGACGTTTCTATAAATTAAACGAAGTTTAGACTTAAGTTGCAATGAGGATGAATCAGTATATTATGTTACTAAAACTATCTCAAACAATATGCCCTTCATATTCTATTCACTTGCATGGTACATATTTTTTTTTAACAGTTCAAATGGCGAAAGATGAAATTTGTTTAGTTCATTAAGAAAATATAGAAATATTTGTAGTTTATGAAATTAAAACATTTTATAAAAATAAGTAAGAAAGGAAATTATTTTATCTGTTTTAATATTTTACTTAGGTCCATTCTGTAGACAATTTTTGAGATTCAAATGGAAGAGAAAATATTAATAAATACCTTTTTTAAACTTGCTCATTTTGAATAAAATGCAGGAAAAATTTTTTAAAAAAGAAAGAAAGAAAGAAAGATAAAAGAATTTTGCGAAAACATTTCTCTAATGATAAATGCTTTTTACATGTGTTATATATATATTTATATATATATATAATTTGCAACACAATTGACTAAATAAAGAATGTTTATTTTATTTATTTTTATTTTTATTTATTTATTTATTTATTTTTATTTATTTATTTATTTATTTTGTGTGTGTGTGTGTGACTGTTTTCCCAATAATATTATAAGTTACATTTTTATTACATTTTTATAGAAAATGGAACTACTTAATTCATAAATTAACTTATTGGAAAAAGCAAATCCTCAAATTGAAAATTTTTTTTTTTTTTTTTTTATCAGAAATATTTTCATAAATAATATCTTTGCAATAAAATCCTATATTCCTTTGAGTTTTCTACAGTAATAAAAATTTTATTGAAACTGCAAAAAAATAAATAAATAAATAAATAAATCTGGAGTGACTCCACTCGACTTTCCGAACATTGAGTAATTAACAGTTTTGTAGATAAAGTAAAGAAAAAGAAGTTGTTAAATAAACAAAAGAGAGAAAAGCATAATAGAGTGTTTGAGTATTTTTCTCCATATAGTACACGATGTTTTATTTAACGCTTCTGAACTTTGAGCCCATAGATCATAATGATAAAGAATTTTTCGTTGTGTCCCTGTAAAAACCTATAAACGCTAGATTCACCAAAATGCTTATAGTTACTGCAACAGTGATTTATAATATTCATATAAATTTTCAGCTCAATTGAATAAGGCGTTTAGACGCTATCGCACTTTTAAAAGTTTGGTCCCATAGGCCATAATGATAAATAATTTTTCTTTGTGCCCCCGTAAAAAAAAAAAAAAAAAAACTGTATTGTGTAACCACGTTTCCTTCGCCTAGCTGTGAGGACGGGTCCAAAAGCTTGGAGGGTTGCCAAGTTGACCGACAAGTTGAGATTTAGTAAACATCTAGTCATTCACAGTGTTCCCTTATTGGTTATTTTCTCTCTACGATAAGATTATCTCCCCTATTTTAACAGTGGACTCGTTTAGTCCGCACTTGCTCAGAGGCTTCGATGGTCGCAAGAAATGTGGTTAAAGAATAAGTGCTAAATTTACTTACAATCTATACAGTTGGTGCAACTGTGACCTATAACATGTATACAATTTTTTTGCTGAGATTAATAAGGCGTTTAGACGCTATCACACTTTTAAAAATTTGGCACCATAGGCCATAATGATAAAGAATTTTTCCTGGTGTCCCTGTAAAAAAACTATAAGTGCTAGATTCACCAAAATCAATAGGGTTCGTGCCTATCATAATCAATATGGTGACTTACAATATACGTACCAACCTTTCAGCCCATTCTAATAAAGCGTTTACACGCTAGCATGTTCACTCACACACACACATACACACATACACACACATACATACATCATGGTAAAAATAGTGAAAACAGACTCGGGGAACCTCAAAACGTATAGAAACATCAAAATCTCGAATTCGCATTTTTGTCATGATTACAATACTTTCTTTACATATGTATGTTCGGAAAGTAATAAGACGCTGGAAAAATATGTCCTATTTGCTGCCAGAAATTCTTTATAATTTGAGAAGATACGTTCTGACAACGTAATTTTTTCGTAAAGTACGTGTATTTTCTCAAATTACAGATAATTTGTGGCAGCAAATAGGACATATTTTTTATAGTGTACTATTTTTAGCTCTTGGAATTATCCAATGGTCTGACTAAAATTAAGTCTCTGTTCTTAAACTCTAATTTAGCCTTTCACCATTTCTTGTTGTGCTTTGTTTAGAATTTGGGAAGAACATTTCTTCAAAAAGATTAGATTTAATCACTGAACAAACTGCCATAGCTCAATCTATTTTGAGGAATTGAAGTTAAATCCTAGTCGGGCGCTGCAAATAAGGATGATCCATTTAAAAAAATGTGCAGATGATATAATCTCAAAATCATTCGGATTGCTTGAAAGAGACAATTTTCTAGAATGCAAGACAGCCTCGACCTACACAATAAAGTTTGAGAATTTTTCGTTGCTTAATATACTCTGACAAGGAAGGTCTCCAAGGCGCATACGCAAAAAATTTTGAAAAAATTACAGAATACTCTCCTCGTGAGATTATGTATGCTTATAAAAAAAAATTCCGGCGGAATCACTATATATTGTCCGCAAAAAATTATTGAAAAAGTCTGATTCTTTGCTATTTATCGCTCGTTGACGACACAACGAAAGCTAATGGAAAACGGTTTTTTGATAAATACTCATTCCACAAATACGTTGTCCCTATACTTCATACTAGATTAGTTTTATAAAGTTTACTTTAAAGTGAATACACTTTTATAACTATGATTTTGTCATGTATAATTATAAGTAAACCTAACGATCGAATTATACAAACATTAGTTTAACTTGAAATACTTAAACTAAGCTTAAGTTTTGCATGAGCTTTAAATATTATGGCTTTGTAGCGACGCCATTAACTCCATTGTAATGTAGATAATCCTAACTTACCGATGGACAATAGGTTAACCTTTTGTCCAGAGGTACGTCTCTGGATTACTACCTAGACATCCTCGGTTCGAATACAACCTACCGCAACACGCACTTTCCTTCAGCTTAAAGAAAAGCAGTACGCACATCTGTTTATATTGCGTAATAAATTGAAAAGAATGTGCATAACTGTGAGGAAATGACACAATGGTAAACGACAGTCACTTGTCACTATTTTGTGTTTTGGAAGAATACTGATTTCACAACCAGTAATTTAGATCAAAATTAAAATTGATAAAAATTATTTCAAACTTAAATTTAGCTATAAAATTTCATTATAGAGTAAACATTAATAATGGAAATTTACACATTTTTTATTATAATTTACTTTTCCTTACACTAGTTAGATAAAATACACCAAATAACTTTTTAACTCTACGTACCAAATTAATTTAGATAAGTTTAACTTAAAAAAAAAAAAAAACATTTGTATAACGGTAATTTTTGAACCGTGCATCTTTTGTTAATTTATTCAAACTTTAAATCAAATTTTAATTGAAAATCGAAAAGAATTAGAATTTTTAAACACTTTATGAGTTTAAGTAATAATCGTAGTTTAGGAGGAGGAGTGAAACAGGTCTTTGGATTAACAAAAAGACACAAAAACAAATTTATTTGTAATGATCATACGCTTTGTTATTGAAAGATGTAATTCTACCCCCCCCCTCCCCCTATCCAAAAAAAAATGCTTTTTATTCCTTTAGTTTTTTTTTTTTTTTTTTTCTCTACGATTAGTTAAATTTTCTATTTATTTCTTACAATGATACAATTCACCTAATTTTTTTTCACACATTTAAACTTTGTTTGGACACTTTTTAAACTGTGACATGAATTCCCAGATTTCACATTATGCCAGAAATTTACAGCCTTCTTCTTGCAGTCCCATGATATATATATATATATATATTTATTTATATATATATTTATTATTTTGATGTTTCACATCTTTAAGAGGCAATTAGGTAGTACTGTCATATTCATCGGAAATTTGTGATATTTCATTAGACAAAGGAAAATGCAACATCAGAAATTATTTCAAATTTTTCATAACTTACATATTGCACATTCATATTTTTCTTTTTAATATTTCAACAATGCGGTCTTTTAATTTAAATTATTCTTATGTAACATTTGTGAGTACCATATTTTTTTTCATGTATTGTTTATACAGCATCCAAACAACATCGTACGTGTTAATGCCCAAAGATATTGTCTTCAATAAAAAATTAAAATTATTTTTTGAAATTGTAAAATTTATTTGAAACGCTAAATAAAAGCAAAAATAAATGTTTGCAACTTGCAAAATGCAGAAGTTTTTTTAATAACCAGTTAAAAATCTAAAGATATATATAACTTAACCATGTACTTGACATGCAATTTAAATATTTGCAACTCGCAAGATTTTTTTTTTTTTTTTTCAAAGCTAAAATGAAATACTTTTAATAAAAGGCCACTTACATGTACTATACAAGCTTTTACGAGAAACAGGCAACTCTTTTATCAATTATTTTCAAACTGAATTTACTATAATGCTATTCAGAAAGATTTGTTTTGCAAAATAACTAAACGCCGTAAAATTACTTGCATGTGGAGGGAATGGATGTTACTCGCCAAATCGCGTGCGCTTTTTGTCTTTTAGCGCCAAATATACAAAGATATTTTATTTTTTAATTAATTAATTTTATTTCATTTACTTAGTATGAGAAAAGAATGAAAAATCATGCGGTTCGGGTAGGTTATTAAAATTTTTCAACTGCACCTACTCGTTTCATCATTTCACCTCCAATGTATTTTTCCTACGGGATCACACAACGGACCGACACAATGACAAAAAGACAGACAGATAGTTTCACAGAATTAATAATCACTCTAAAACATTATTGGAATGTCTTAAAATCACTTAACACAAATGGAGATGCAATTTTCAAGTATGGCCTTGAATGTGTCTGAATTTTTGTGTGGATCTGTATATCTTATTGCTAATCATACTGCATTCTATAGAAAACCCTTTTTTGTGCCTATGAATGATAAATATCAATTTTATTATTATTTGTGCAAAATAAAGATATTAAAATGTTGTTTATAGAAATATCATTCAACGAGCTTTACAGGTGGTAGTGATAGTAACGATGTTTGGAGCAAGTTATAGCAAACTGTCGCATTTATGAAATATTTACGAATATTTGTAATAAAAGTGTATCAAGACATAGAATTTAGGCAAAAGATTGGGTCTGAATGATTAAATTGCGATCGTCAGCGAATTAGGAATTATCACGAGGAACATAGTTTTTCCTTCATTGTAACAAAAAAAAAAAAAAAAAAAAAGAACGATAACAGTGCAACGAATTAAGTTAGATCTTAACCAAGAACCATTTCAAGTTATCCGTGAGTGCTTTGTGCGCCACATCATGATTTATGAGGTCTATGGAACCCTAGTCAGTGCTAACAGTGCGGGTGTGGTCATAATAATTTGGCCTCTCAGTGTAGTATCGCCTACTACTCTGCACAGATCGAATTTCAAAGTGTTGACCTTCGCATTTCAGTCCTCCAAACTGTGAAGTAGAAGGTGGAAATGTTACTTAACAGTTTCACTAGCTACGTGTATTTATTGATTTCTTCTTTATTGGTAAATAAAATTCTGAGGGTTTTTTAATCTCATTATTAGTACCAGCAAAGTTGATACTATACTATCAACTTTATTCATATACCATGGTACAGCCATATACCATAGTATAGTTTACATGCCATGGTACAACGATATAGCAATATCGCTGTACAGCTCTGCTGGACAAACTCTCTTTGTATGAGGAAATTTCTGCCTTCAAACTGAAGATAAATGAAATACCTTAAAAATAAAACTATTCTCAATTATCATCAATATTTATCTATGTATATTAACAAGCAAAAATATAAAAAAGTTGAAATAGTTTTTTTTTTTTTTTTTTCTATGCTTAGTTATTACAATCTTGAAAAAAGTACCCGGATTTTAAACGTTAAATATGCCCTTCAAACAATTCAACGATGCCCTCAAGAATACAAAAAGAGTATTTTTTGTAGTAGCAACAAGCTGCTCTTTTGTATAAACATGGGGGGGGGGGGACGACACTGCTTAAACTGAATTTGTACTTCAATATTATTCAAAATATTATTTGAATTTTCGTAGTTTTTTACATCAGTACTCATATTAAATTCATTTGTTCTACCAACCTGTAGTAATTTGTTATTTAATTTTAAAATTAGACAGTTGTTTGCTAATGAAAGATAATTTTCTTCTCATTATAAAAAAACATGTGAAAAAAATTCTCTGAAAATATTTAAACTGAAAACTATTTTAATTAATACTACATTTTTAAACTCTCGTTTATTTTAACTAACTGTTTTTGAAAAGAATTCCTATATCTTAAAGTACACATATTTTAAATTTCAACACATTTATATTGAAAATATTCATATATATATTTTGCTTATTTTTTGAATTAATTATTTAGATTATTTTTTAAAAGCTTAAATTTATATTTAAAACTTTTTCTTTATTTTAATTAATTTATTTATTTTTCATGTGGCGAGGCAATAAATCTAGTTAAACGCGTCGTCGAATGATACATGATTTTCGTTTACTCTCTGTATTTATTGTCCAGATAAAAAGTTTTGAAAATATATTTACTTCCTTTTATCAACAAGAAACTTTAAATTTATGAGCCATCAGAAAATATAGAGCTCACACAGTGTGAAAAGTGAATTTCTTTATGAAATATTGAGATAAAATATCCCGTATATTGTTGAAAAGTATTTAAAACGAAAATTTTCATATCTTACGTGAATATCTGATGAGGAATTTGCACACATGAGGGATTTTAACAAAATCCTGTTTTTCTGGTAGTTTTAGGCCCATAAATTTGATTATGTTTATTTAAAAAAAAAAAAAAAAAAAAGTTCTCATTAATTTAAAAGTAACTTTAAAATTAACCAAAAATCACGTGACTTCAAAACGCTGCCTGACGTCACACTTTATGATGCTTCAATGTTTACATTTTGTTAGCCTAGTTAGCAAGCAGCAATTCGTTTTAACTTTCGTAATTATAAATCTTTTATGTGATTTCTGAACATTTCTTTTTCATCTTATAATCATTTAATATTATTATCACCATTTCCTATTATCATTATTTTCAATTGTTTTCCTTTCATGGCGGTTGTCCAATGTTTTCGTTTAATAGGATCCTGTAGAACGCTAAAGAATAGCTTTTGAGAAGCATTAGCCGTTGTATTAGTGCAGAGTGGTACAATACAATATTTATACTACGATTTTTTTTAATATCCGTCATTATTATGAAATAAAAAATCTATTTCACTGATTCAAGAAGCAAAGTAAAGCACGAAATCGAATGTAAACAACGATTACTCCCGTTTGTTGTCATAAAGAGTGACGTCACGATATATTATACTCGTTTTCTCGATATAGTATATAGTGCGATGTTTAAATTGTTATAAATCAGTAATTAGATTTCAAATAAAGAAAATGTATGTATTTATTTTCTTACCGTTTCATTTTCTATTATATAAGAATATAACATCAGAAAATATGCAAATTCCTCATTGTGAAATAGGTTATAAATATAATTGACAGAAAGCAAAATATTTTAACGAAATATAACTATAAAATTTTATTTTATGGTGCATTATTTTATTATATAAATTTATAATTTTACTCTTAACTACTTAATCACCTATTGAATTAAGTAATTGTATGCTAAATAATATATTATCGGGAGTCTGATTTCTGTGCTTAAATGAGGATGTAGAAATGCAAGGTACCTTGATTCTAAAGCGTTATTAATGAACTTTTGAAGGCATATAGCTAACAGTTCATGCTTATTTTCTTTAGTATTGTTATTTTCTAAAATTTTCAAAATGATATGTAGCAGACTTTTTACTTTCTCTTAGTCGTGTGGGGTAAAGATTGAATTATTTTTGGGTCAAAATTTCGAAGCAAAGTTTTTGGTATCTTTACACATTTTGAAGTTCCCTGAATAAGAAAATCAAGTTTTGAATGCTTGCTCTATGTACATGTATGAGAGAGTCTGTTATAACCCGAACTCGAAATTCGGTATTCTCGATTTGTAACATATGGGAATGTTACTTGTAACTTTTGCTGTAATTATGCAAATATGTAGTTCATGTACATTTTTAAAATGCTACTTTGTTCACTTTTTTTTAAATAAACAAAATTGATTTATAGATTATATGTATATATATAGGCGGCATTTCTGATCTCTATCTTTCTCCATATATAGGGATATAATATAAAGTATGCTTGTTAAATTTTTTATTATTTTTTATTTATTTAAAATAACTTCTCAAACATATTTTATCATGATATATTTAGAAAAAACATAGATTTCAAAGATAAAATTTATTTGGTGAAATTCAGACGGGAGAAATCAATCATTAAAATACTGAATAATAAAATAATATCCTAATTATAAACAAATTTGATTTTTAATTTAGATTTAGATTCTAAAAGTATCACTTCACTGGTTAATTCTTTATTTTATTCGTCATAATTTTAAAGGATTATTTTTTCCTTTACTAGATACAGGATATATGAATAGATAAAAAGAAAATAATAACAGAAAATCATTTAAGGATTATAGATTTATGAAATATACAAATAATTTTCTTTACTTATGATCTAATATTAGTTAACATATAATTAATTGAAATGTACTAATATAATATTAATATATTTCTATTAAGATGTTTACTTAAATTTCTATTATCTTTTATTTATTTATTTATTTATTTATTTTGTACCATACTACTTAGCCTGCAAGTTTTGCACGTTCATTTATGTACAATGGAATTTTATTATAACTATTGAAAATATCTCGGCAATGGGAATAAGTATATGCTGCTTATACGCACGATAATTTTTTATTTATAGCGTTGCATACGACAATAAAGTTTTACATTTCCTTTTTCCTGATAAACAATTTGACGCACACACATTTTTTTTTTTTTTTTTTTTTTTTTTTTATCAGAATACATAATTTTTTTTACCAAAAAGCATCTTTTAAATAATACATTTAAACGCATAAAAATAATTGCTGAAGTAAAAATAAATTAAAACAATATACTGAATCTCAGCAAACATCTTTTTCTCAATTACTCGAACTATCAGTCCGCAAACAGCATCTCTAAGACTGCAGAGTTTCTTAAAAAGTATTAAATCTTTCAACTGTAGCTTCATTTATCTTTTTTTAAGGAAAATTTACCCAATGAAGCAGTCATTTCTTGAGGGCAAAATTAAAGAAACTTTTGAAGTGATGCAAACTTTTGAACAGTAACTGTTGAATGATCATTAATTGCAATGTAGAATGTCAGTTCGAAGTACTTTTTAGTTAATCTAAGAAACTTAACATCGAAAATACTACTTGGCTTATAAGTAATTTATAATCTTCAAAAAAAAATAATAATAATGTACATGAGGGAATAAAATTAATGGATTTTAGAACGTATATATATGTGTAACAAAAATAATAATAATAATAATATCTCATTATTCTGGTTAAATTAAATTAATTAATCAATATTATTACATTCTTCTATATGTAATATAGAGAAAGTATTGGATTCGTGAAAATTTTCGACCTCCGTTTTTTGATGGATTTACACGTTTTGAGATGTCCTGAACACGAATTGATAGTTTTTAGAAAATGTCTGTCTGTCTGTGTGTATCACGTTTTTTGTGGACGCTGTATCTCACGAACCAATGAATGAAATTTAACCAAACGTTGTACTTAGTTGCACCCTGACATAAACTGGCGCTGATTAGATTTGGGGATCAATCGCTCAACAGGTGGCGCTGTTATCGCATTTTTTGTAAACTTTTAACATGGCAGTATAGGACAAAATTTCGTATAAATGTGCATAATGAGAGTTATTTTAAACTTGTGATTGTAAAATTAAAATGATTTTTTTTACTTTCTTCTATATGTAATATAGAGAAAGTATTGGATTCGTAAAAATTTTCGACCTCGGGTTTTTGATGGATTTACACGTTTTGAGAGCTGCAGAACACGATTTGACCCATTTTAGAAAATGTCTGTCTGTCTGTCTGTCTGTCTGTCTGTGTGTGTGTGTGTGTGACAAAATTTTGTGGCAACTGTATCTCAGGAACTACTGCACAGAATTTCATACAAATTAGTATGTAGTTGCACCTTGACATAAATTAGTGCCTATCAACTTTTGGTAAAAATTGTCTTACAGGTTGCGTTGCCATCCCGCTTTTTCTAAATTTTTAACATGGTGATATAGGACAAAATTTTGTATAAATGTGCATAAAGATAATTATTTTTTAGTAATCATTATGAAATTTACAAGAATTATTTATAATAGAGGTAGTCAACTGGGGAAAAAATTTTGTATGCGTAGGAGCCTCGTGAACCCCCCTGGGGGGGAAGTCCCCCCTCGAGGGGAGTAAATTTTCAAGATGGGTATCTTTCGAAAGGTCTCGTCAATACCTTTAAAACGAATGGTTGAACTATAAATCTGTGATAATTTAAAACAAAGTTATCGATTTTTTTTTACTTTTAACAAAAAGTAACTTAGAAAAAAAAATCGTATTTTTTTTTTTTTTTTTTTTTTTTTTTTTTTAACGAAATTTAACCAGACTTGGTATTTAGTTGGCCCCTGACATAAACTGGGGCTGATTAGATTTGGGTATCAATCACTCAACAGGTGGTGCTGTGATCGTATTTTTTCTAAATTTTTAACATGGCAGTATATAGGACAAAATTTCGTATAAATGTACATAATGGGAGTTATTCTTAACCTGTGATTGTGAAATTAATATGAATTATTGATAATAGTAGTAGTTAATTAGGAAAAAAATCTCGGTCATAGCTCCCCTCCCCCCAGGTGTAAATTTTCAAGATGGGTATCTTTCGAAAGGTCTCGTCAATATCTTTAAAACTAATGGTTGAACTATAAATATGTGATAATTTAAAACAAAGTTATCGATTTTATTTTTATTTATTTTTTTTTTTTTTAATATTGTTACTGTGTGAATTTGTATAGGAAAATATAGAAGGAAGTCTTGTGGTGGCCACAGCATACTAGTTTATAATAGTAGTAGTTAACTAGGAAACAAATTTTGTGGATGTGGGGGCATCGGTTTGCCACCCCCCCCCCCGGGGGGGAGTAAATTTTCAAGATGGGTATCTTTTGAAAAGTCCCGTCAATACCTTTAAAACGAATGGTTGAACTATAAATCTGTGATAATATAAAATAAAGTTATCGATTTTTTTTTTTTTTTTTTTTTTTTTTTTTTACTTTTTTTTAAATATTATTACTGAGTGAATTTGTATAGAAAAATATAGAAGAAAGTCTTCTGGTGGCCACAACATACTAGTTTATTAAGAATTTATAATTTTAACTAAATATTCCATTCGGGTTTAGATATTGCAAGAGCCTTGCCACGTGTCGAAAAAGATAATTGAGTAAGATCCCAATCCTTTGTCCATCTGGCATTACCATATAAGGTTATAAATGTAAATGTAACACTAAAAGGTACAGTAGGGGGGGGACGCAGCACTCGATGTAACTTCGTTGCTAATCGATGCACAAAAATGTAATATGTATCATTCGACGGGAAATTGTGAGTAGTTTCAGAAAATAAACTCAAATTTTGAATTGGGGGTCGTCTACATATTGAAATGCGCACCAACTTTGATTTTTTTCAATGGTAATGCCCTATTTTTATTTTATATTTGAATTCCTGGGATCGCGACAACGCGAAAAAGTATATTGGTTGTATATTTTACTTATTTATTCACAGAGTTATTAGCGTTCAAAGTTTGAGGGTGCTAATGTTAAATTCATATTTCAAAATTTTATTAATATCTTCACAAAAAATAACTTGATCGATATAACGCTTTTTTTACGAGATGCAGTGAAGAAATCCAAACATAATCCATCGTTACTTTTGATTCTGAAAAATATCTTTAATTATGAAAAATATTAATATATTCATATTCATAAAATTTATGAATTATGACCTATATTAGTTTTTGCATAAAATGAATCCTAATGCGGAAAAATATGGGTGTGCAAATTTGCACACCCATTCATTTCAGTTATTAGTTTTCGAGATATAAACAAATCTTTCTTTTGGAGTCGTTTAGGGGGCCGTCTCGTATAAAATTCCACCTGAGATAACGAAGCAAATCTTAAAAAATAACTAAAAAAATTAAACAAAATATGTTTTTTTTTTTTTTTTTCCGGTAAAATTATATAACGACAACGTCAAACGCAAAGAAACAAAACAGAATGATTGCTTTTAGACATTAGTGTTAGCATCAAGAATTCCTGTTTTCTAAAGAAAACAAGCCCCGCCTTTTAATCGTTCTTCAAAACAAAACGATACAGAAAAGAAAAGTAAATATGACTTTGAGTATTCGTTTAAAACCCCTTATTTTACGTTGACCAGGCCCTGACTAACGCCAGGTTAACAATGCGGGGCATCGGGCCTAGGCCCTCCTTTTGGAAGGGCCTCCCAATAGACATGAACAGAAATTTTGTAACCTGAAGACCTCTTATGCCACTGCAAGTGGGCCCACCTAAGCTTGCCCCGCGGCTCAAGGAAGTCTAAGTCGGGACCTGACATTGGCAAAAATATACACAAGTAGTATTTACATCATCGAACACTAGAAGAAAAAAATCTGATGTGGGCACCACATGACTTCCTTATACACTTTTAGAAATATACATGTTAAAAAACATTGTCACTGGACCCGAAACAGTTGGCTAAAAATAAAAAAAATAAAAAAAAAATGCCTTGAGGGGACTCATTTTAAAGTTGTGTCTTGGGGGGGACTCATGTCAAAGTTGTGCCATGGGGGGGACTCATGTCAAAGTTGTGCCTTGGGGGGACTCATGTCAAAGTTGTACCTTGGGGGGACTCATGTCAAAGTTGTGCCTTGGGGGGACTCATGTCAAAGTTGTGCTATGGGGGGACTCATGTCAAAGTTGTGCCTTGGGGGGACTCATGTCATAGTTGTACCTTGGGGGGACTCATGTCAAAGTTGGGCCTTGGGGGGACTCATGTCAAAGTTGTGCCTTGGGGGGACTCATGTCAAAGTTGTGCCTTGGGAAGGGGACTCATGTCAAAGTTGCGCCTTGGGGGGACTCATGTCAAAGTTGTGCCTTGGGGGGGACTCATGTCAAAGTTGTACCTTCGGGGGGGACTCATGTCAAAGTTGTGCCTTGGGGGTCTCATGTCAAAGTTGGGCCTGGGGGGACTCATGTCAAAGTTTTGCCTTGGGGGGACTCATGTCAAAATTGTACCTTGAGGGGACTCATGTCAAAGTTGGGCCTTGTAGGGACTCATGTCAAGGTTGCGCCTTGGGGGCACTCATGTCAAAGTTGTGCCTTGGGGGGGACTCATGTCAAAGTTGTACCTTGGGGGGGACTCATGTCAAAGTTGTGCCTTGGGGGTCTCATGTCAAAGTTGGGCCTGGGGGGACATGTCAAAGTTGTGCCTTGGGGGGGACTCATGTCAAAGTTGTGCCTTGGGGGGACTCATGTGCTTTGGGGAGGACTCATGTCAAAATTGTGCCTTGGGGGGACTCATGTCAAAGTTGTGCCTTGGGGAGGGGACTCATGTCAAAGTTGCGCCTTGGGGGACTCATGTCAAAGTTGTGCCTTGGGGGGGACTCATGTCAAAGTTGTACCTTGGGGGGACTCATGTCAAAGTTGTGCCTTGGGGGTCTCATGTCAAAGTTGTGCCTGGGGGGGACTCATGTCAAAGTTGTGCCTTGGGGGGGGACTCATGTCATAGTTGTGCCTTGGGGGGACTCATGTCAATGTCATTTTGAAAAGATTTTGATGAAATTCTGGCAAAAGCAGAATTTAGTTTAGGACGGAGGACTATTAGTTTTTTTTTCTTCCCAATTATAACATCGCTTTCAAATTATTCAATTATATTTTCGATAAATGTCCATCGAAAAATGATTTTGACAAATGTCCAACTATCGAAAACGATAACGCAAAAATCTCTGTCTGAGACTAATAGGCCCTCAGTCCTAAAAATGAATTATCACCGTGTTCTGAGCTTTTCTGAAAGTTAGTTAAAAACTTATGCAAGATTTGTACTGGTAACGCTGCCGAAGACAGCAGGGACCCTTAACAGTTGGCTAAAAGTATTAAAAAATTGCATTTTCACCGTGTTCTGATCTAGTCTGAAAGTTTCAAATGTCTAGCTAGTCGTGAAGTTAGTTAAATAAATTTTCTGTTGAATCACATAAACGCTGCTGAGGGCAGCAGCAAGTATCGGAAACAGTTGGCTAAAAATATTCAAACAATGCATTGTCAACGTGTTTTGAGCTTTTCTGAAAGTTTCAAATGCCTAGCTAGTCGGGAAGTCAGTTAAATTGCATGATTTCTCCAAACCGTTTTTGAGTTATTACCGTTTTTTGATACATTATGGCCAAAACATGTATTTTTGGTCACTATGAACCTAATTTTCCTAAATATCTCCAAAACGGAAAATCATACAAAGTCCAAAAAGGGAGGTGCACAACTAGATGTTATAACAAACCTATGTACCAATTTGCAACTTTCTACGACCAACCGTTTTTGAGTTATGCGACATACGGACACACACACAGACACACATACATACAGACGTCACGAAAAATCGTGTAAAGTCGCTTATATCTCTAAAACGAGAGCTCGTGTTAAGACGACACTTGCAGGTGTACAACTAGACATCATGACAGTCACACGTATAAATTGGCAACATTCAGCGATCATTCGGTTTCGAGCAATGTGAAATACAAAATCTATTTCGCAAATCGGGATTACTATACTTCCTTATACTTTGTATAAGGAAGTAAAAAAGAAAGAAACTGCGAAAATTTCGTATGGGTTTGCGAGTATATTTTATTCTTTTTTAAATATGAATATAGTTTGCTCATGATAAATCCGAAAAGGATTTTCATTTACACTTTTCTCTAAAATCGTCTGCCAAACTTTAAAGTAAAGCAGATGATAATATAAATGTCTCCCCCCCCCCAAGCAATATATAATATGAGTGATATTCTTCGAAGAAACTAAAACATAAGGTACAACTATAGTATCTCCCCACAGCTGAATTTGGCGATTTTTTCTTTGGCGCCGTTTTGAACGATAACGATGTCGTTCTGGACTGTTTGCGATATAATATGGCAGTCTGCATGCTATTTATTTTGGATTTATGATTTTATGATTTATAATTTAGCTTATGATATTATCATTTATGGTTTTTAGATTTATGATTTAGCCATAATCGCCAAATTCAGCTGTGGGGAGATACTATTGTTGTTCCAAACATAAAATTTACTACTTAAAAATTTTACAGTATTTTAAAGTTTCCGACTTACTTTTAAAACGGTTTTAAAGAGGTTTCAGAAGCAGTTTTATTTACCACATTTCTTGGTATTACTTCTTTCTCCATTTACAGTTTTAATATTGAAATTAAATTAAAATAATCGTAGTTTTTATAAAAATAAAAATATATAGATCAGTAAGGTAAGATAAAATTCATTGTACTTTTAAAATAATCTAAAATAGGTAGTGGAATATTTTTATTTAACATATAATTCTGGGTGATTCGGAGCTGCCGCCATCCTCAACCTCCCGTTTCATTATGGTGCCGAAATTTATTTAAAAATTAAAATCAAGTCTCTTAATAATTTACCTCCAAACTTGACAACGTACATCAAAATTTTAAGTAGTAAACTAGCTGTCACTTAGTCACTATTCACAGTTAAAAAGAAGCTTTCTAAAATCTTACTTGAAAATAAATTACTATAAGTCATTTATAAAATTAATAAATAGTTTAAAAATGTATACCATTGATAACTTTTTCAGCACAGAATATCATTCCACTTTCTTTCACTTTAATCTTATATATATTATAAATGTGAATGTCCGTTTATTTGACTGAGTTTCACGCTAAAACTGCTCGATGGATTTCGATAAAATTTGTTATGGAGATAGCTTATACCCTAACTTAAAAAGTTGGCTACCTTTTATTCCGAAAAAAAAATTGTTTTTGCGATTTTTATGCATAAAATAGCAATTTTGTAAGCTAATAATAGCAAAAAATTAGCCATTTAAATTTATCCATAATTTAATTGTTGCCAAAAAAAAAAAAAAAAAAAAAAACGAATTTATTTATTTTTTTCAACAGGAAAATAAATACATTTATCTAAACGTGAACGATAAAAAATTATAAAAAAAAATTATGCATCTCACAAAAACTGACGTCAATTTTAATTAAAAATTTCTTTTACACATTGATAAAGTGCTAATACGCAAGCGAAGTGATGACGTCACTGGCCGTTCATGGATGCAAGAAAAATATTTCCTATGTTAAACGTCCATTGGATTTTTTTGTAAAAAATTATTAAAAATCGAGGAAAATTATTTCCCGATTTTAATCCCCATATTTAGTTATAGGTATGTATTAATTATTATGTCCATGAGTTAGATTAAGTTATTTTTGTTGTAAAATTGACAAAATTTGAATTTTTAATTTCAAAACTCTAGGAATAAAAAAAAAAAAAATGGCAAATTTCCATATTCGATTGAAAACACAAACATTTCATTTCAAAAGATGATATTTACACAATAAATATCCAACTAATATACTAATTAAAAGGAAAATGATAAATATTCTATCATAGTTTGAAGTAAAATTTGTTTTCAAATGTCTAAATAAAGTATCTGATATAAGATACTAATATGTTGCAGCGGAATAGATTTGATATCGGTCATCCTTAGCAGAAAAAAAAAAAAAATATTGACGAATTATTTGGCGAACATAATTTAATTCCTTTCAAAAATCATGGTTATTTTAACAACTTATATTAAGAGAGTAATGAATAATATGAAACAATATTTCGTACAATGCATATTACGAAAATATACATCTGGCATGCATTTACGTTTTTGATCACTAAATACAATAAGCGCCAAGAACGACAGAGTTTTGAAATTTAAAATTAAAATTTTGTCAATTTGACAGCAAAATAACTCAATCTAACACATGCACATGATAACTAATCTATACTAATATTATAAATGCGAAAGTTTGGATGGATGTTTGTTACTGAATCACGCCACAACGGCTAAACGGATCTGGATGAAATTTTGTACAGAGATAGATAATAGTCTGGAATAAGACATAGGCTTCTATTTATACCGGAAAAAATGTAAACTTTTAATTAATCTTCTATATACAAGGATGGAACACGGGCGCAGAATTCATACAACTATCAATGTACGAAAACTTTCTACTTCTTAAATCAACGATATCATAAGTAGAGAAATTCCTTAAACAGATTCCGGTATGGATTCTGCGCCCGTGTTCCATCCCTGTATAAAATATAAATATTTCTTCTATAATAAAATTTTAAAATAATTTATTTTAATTTTTAATTGTTGCCAAAGAATATTTCACGCGAATAATAATAAAAAAATAATAAATATTAAATTTGCTTAGGCACATGACAACATAACGTCATTATCAAAATTAAATAATAAGAAAATGAAAGCTAATTCAGATCTCTATTAAAGAGCTTTATTATTTGATAATCCTGGGTATATTTTTAATTTTAATACTGAAATAGATAAGGCATTTTTCGCCAAGGACTCTATTTTTGTGACAGCAACCTTAAGCCAAGTAGTCCATAAAAAATATAAACAAATCTGTACATATAAAAGAGTAAACTCAATGATTCACTGACTCAACACTGCCATGACGATTCTGTGGGAAAGAGGGTCACAAATTTTAGTGACCAGGTTGTTTTTCGGAGCCTGACCCCCAACTAAGACGGAATTTTGCAAAATACCCCCCCCCCCTGTCTCCCTTGGGGGGCAGAAAGCTTATCTCGGCTCCAAATTACTTAACGGTGAAGAAATTGCAGATGGAAAGACTAGACTTGAGTACAAAAAAATTACTTTCTGCGATTTTGGATTTTTAAGGGGGAGGGGGGGGAAGGGAAAAGGTTTTGGAAGAAGGGTACTCAACACACGGGGAAATCGAACTGAACACACACTACAAAGGGATTTTTGGACATTTTTTATGTAAGGGACGATTATATGTATCTAACTCATAGTATGAAGAGATTTTGCGAAATTCCCTCCTTTAAGAACGGGGGGAGAGATTAAAAAAAAAAAAGTTTTAAAGCATAACTCAGCTTTAAATAATTTCATGATCTCAATTTTTTGATGTGTCGGTTAGGTATGTGTATGCAACATGCAATATGAAGTAATTTTGGAAATTTACCCCCCCCCCCCTTCCTCTTGGGGCGGGCGGGGCAAAAACCACATTTTGAAGCTTAAATCCGTCCAAATTACCTAAGAATGGCGAATTTTGGTGTGTGGGTGTTAATTAAGTGTGCGAAATATGCACTTTGATGAGATTTTGTAAAACTTTCAACTGTAACCGCGAGGGAGGGGGAGTAAGAAGCAGGTAAGGCACTGCCGAAGGCATTGGGCAACTTAAAATTAGATTTTGACGGATTTCAATGATTTTTTTTTTTTTTTTTTTTTTTTTTTAAGATATTTTATTATTATTAATGATATGCTGTTTTGGGGATTCATTTCAATATAATGACCAGCGAAGCGGGCAAAGCCTGCTAGTAAAGAAAATAAAATAAATACAAATAATCAATAATACTGTTGCCTAATTTATAATCTATGTAATATTTCTCTAACGTGAACCAGTTGCGATTATATTGTAGAAATAATACGATAGTGACAATAAAATACGCGAGGATAAAAAATAATATACCGATAATATTTAAGCACGCGGACTCAGTTCAGTGATACAATATTTTTTTTTTTTTTTTAATGACGATATTTGTCTGATTAGATCATTTCATAGGAAAATTTATTTTTAAAAGTTGCATCTTTACAATCTTTCAAGGCGTCATTTTAAACCCATCAATACTTTAAAGATATAAACAAAATATCAACTTTTGTCATAAGTTGACTGAAAAACGCAATCATAAAAAGCATAATCAAAATAGGTACTAAGGCTTTTTAACAAAAAATTACGCCAAAAAGAATAAATAATAAAATTAAAGGGATCTCACCAACATGGCGGCAAAATTTTAAAAGTCGCCATAGGGTTCCTTTATTAAAGCTGTCTTGCCTGGGGAATTATGAAAACTGGGTCGCCAAACATAAATTTTATTTTGTAACTTTTCTTTTAATGATTTCATTTAACTATCATGAGCGTTTCATCACACACAAATGTCTAGCTAGTCGAAAAGTTACCATGTCAAAGTTGTGCCTTGGGGGGGGGGGACTCATGTCAAAGTTGTGCCTTGGGGGGACTCATGTCAAAGTTGTACCTTGGGGGGACTAATGCCAAAGTTGTACCTTGGGGGGACTCATGTCAAAGGTGTGCCTTGGGGGACTCATGTCAAAGTTGTGCCTTGGGGGGACTCATGTCAAAGTTGTGCCTTGGGGGGTACTCATGTCAAAGTTGTGCCTTTTGGGGACTCATGTCAAAGTTGTACCTTGGGGGGGACTCGTGACAAAGCTGTGCCTTGGGGGACTAATGTCAAAGTTATGCCTGGGGGAGACTCATGTCAAAGTTGTGCCTTGGGGGGGGGGACTTATGTCATAGTTGTGCCTTGGGGAAGTTTTAAATGTCTAGCTGGTCGGGAAGTTAGTTAAAAATCGATTGCAAGATTTGTACTGGTAACGCTGCCGAAGGCAGCAGGAACCCTACACAGTTGGCTAAAAGTATTAAAAAATGCATTTTCACCGTGTTCTGATCTAGTCTGAAAGTTTCAAATGTCTAGCTAGTCGGGAAGTTAGTTAAATAAATTTTCTGTTCAATCACATAAACGCCGCTGAAGGCAGCAGGCATCGGAAACAGTTGGCTAAAAATATTTTAAAAAATGCATTGTCAACGTGTTCTGAATGTTTCAAATGTCTAGCTAGTCGGGAAGTCAGTTAAATTGCAAGATTTGTCCAAACCGTTTTTGAGTTATCACCGTTTTTTGATACATTATGGCCAAAACCTATGTATTTTTTGTCATTATGAACCTAATTTTCTAAATATCTCCAAAACGGAAAATCATACAAAGTCCAAAAAGGGAGGTGCACAACTAGATGTTATAACACACCTCTGTACCAATTCGCAACTTTCTACGTCCAACCGTTTTTGAGTTATGCGACATACCCACACACACACAGACACACACACATACAGACGTCACGAAAAATCGTGTAAAAACCCTTATATCTCTAAAACGAGAGCTCGTGTTAAGACGACACTTGCAGGTGTGCAACTAGACATCATGACAGTCACACGTATAAATTGGCAACATCCAGCGATCATTCGTTTTCGAGCAATGTGAAATACAAAATCCATTTCGCAAATCGGGATTACTATACTTCCTTATACTTTGTATAAGGAAGTAAAAAATTAAATAAATAGGCGGGGTTTCCTATTTGAAATAGAAAAATAGATTGATTGTAAAAATTGATTAAAAAAAAAAAGAATGGAATTAGAATGCAAGATAGACTTGTAAAATTGTTTCTGAAAACTCTCGCGACCGCATGCTTTTTTCTTTTTGATAGTTAGGTCCGCGCCTGTAGGTGTAGGCGTTAATCTACGAAATTACAATATTTCAGAACAAAATTTTCTTTATTCACATTTATATTAAAAATGAATATACATTATAATTATGTTCTTTTTAATCAAAATATTTGTATCCATGGTATATTCCATTGTAAAAATACGAATATTGGTTCTATACTTAATCCTTTCACTTGCAGTGTTCCCGCTGATGGAACACCTAACTTTAATTCTCAAGTGCAAAAACTCATCCCGGAAATTGTTTTGAAAAAATTTACATTTATAAAGTAATAGAAAAGGCCTTTTTTTTAAACCTGAAAATTTAAAATTTCTTTTATTTTAATTTTGTTCGTAAATTCCGGTGGGAGTGTAATTTAAATCATCTGAATTACCAAATATTATTCTGCAAAGGGTTAAGATATAAATCCATACAAATTGCGAAAGAAACGCCCACTGGTGAAGTTATAGATTTTCAAATGACGTGAATTAACGTCAGCGATCGTGAAGTGTTAACTACTGTCATAGTTAAAGGCTTAATTATTTACTTCATATATTGCTTTATTTTTATTTCTTTATTTATTCATTTATTTTATTATTATTATTACTTTTTTTTTTTTTTTTTTTTTGGAGAGGGGAGGGTTATTATTTTAAGGATACGTTAGTCTTTAAAATTTCATCGATATATTTTAATTTTACATATTTTTAAAATATATTTTAACTTTTATAAATATATTTTAACACTTTTGCGACCTCAGGATTTTTTCTTTTTGACAGTGAGGTCCGCCTACGGGCGTTATTCTCTCAAAATAAAGTATTCCAGAACAAATTTTCTGTATTCACAGTTACATTACAAATGAATATACATTATAATTTTATTCTTTCTAACCAATATATTTCTATCCATAGTATATTTTGTTGGAAAAATATGAACACTGGGTTACATACTTAAGCTTACCCTCCAACATCCTTATTAATATTCCATAGTTCTGAAAGACCCGCCCTTTTTCTCACACCAATAAATTTTTAGAATAATATTCCCTAAATGCATTCCGGTGTAACAAAAAAGGCGGGGCTAACAATACTACGGAATATTAATTAGTATGTTGGAGGGTATGCTTAAGAAATAAGTAACACACAAATTGCGAAAGAAAACGCCCAGTGAGAGAGTTACAGATTTGCAAATGACGTGAATCTATGTCAGTAGCCGCGAAAGCGATAATTAAGAAATTATATTTTCATAGAAATTACAAAACAAATGGTACAGTTCAAAAGAGTTCAACTGACCCAAACTGGTAAGAGCGATTAAAATTGTTTAACCCCTTAACGCGCGCTGTCCTCGCTGCGAGGACGCAAAATTTAAGATCCAGCTGCAAAAACTCATTCCGGAAATTTTTTAGCAAAAATTTACGTTTATAGCATAACAGAAAAGGCCGGTTTTTTTAACCTTAAAATTTAAAATTTCTTTTAGTTTAATTTAGTTCATGAATTCCGGTGGCAGTATAATTTAAGTGAACGGAATTGTCTTGCGCCGCAAAGGGTTAATATTTACTTCATGAAACCTTACAATAATTTATCCGAAAGGATTTAGTTTATGCATTGTTGTATATATATACACAGCTATATTATTTCATTTCGTATAATATTTTACGCCTACGAAAGAAATTTTAAGCTTTATTGGTGATCAGTAAAACCATGATAGACACTTTTTAATTGAAAAGTATTGAAATTTTTTTTAAGAGTATTGTCTGACCAATCATAAGTGTAATGTATTTAAATATACCGGAAATTATCTGAAAAAGTACTGAAGTATATCAATATCTAAAAACGAAATTCAGGAAAACTAAGGTACTAATTAATAAGAAAGCACCTCAAAACTGGCGTTTCAAATTATTACTTAGAAAATTTTGAATAAGCACCATAAAATACAATAATCTCGCAACAAGTTGCCGCTTTGACTACAGTACTCCTGCCTACTTTGCTCACCTGACGAAGGGTCGTGTGCTCTTTCCCGTTGTCCCGAAACAATTGCTGTAAGATTATTGCATTTTATGGCGTTTATTCAAAGATTTATAAGCAATAACTAAGGTATTGGTAAGGAACTAATGTTATTATTAATTTTTAAAACTTTTTCTCTTTCTTGAAACATTTCCGGTGTGAAACTGTAAAATTTTGTCTAATACTTGTAGGATTTAAATTTTATTTTTCTACATTTACAGATAACCCCCTAACACATTTTTGATGATAACTCTATGAATACTAAAGATAAAGTATACAAACAGTATACTTTTCCGCACTGCCGAACTCTCAGAAATTCGAATATGAAGTCAAAATTTGGTGTTGCTATTGAAAAAAATCAAAGTTTGCGCTCATTTCAATATGTAGATAACCCCAATTTAAAATTCGACAACATTTTCAGAAAGTGCATTTAATTTCCTGTTGAATGGTGTCTATTAAATTTTTCTGAGTCAATTAATAACGAAATTATAGCGAGTGCTACGATTTTTTTTCCCCCGACTGTACATGTACTACCATGTAGACGTATTCTATACCTACTAGCTAGCTTGTAAATTCTACACTTCGGAGTCAGACACAGAGTCAGACACGTATTAGATCTGGATCATCAAATTCATTAATTTTATGTTTATTCAATTTTTTATTAATTTCAAGTAGCATCCGAAAATAGTATGTTACATATACATATATTTAATCAAACGTAATTTTTTTACCACATCCAAATAAAAGATTAAGAAATGTTTATGACTTCGTGTATTCTGTCTTTATCTCTGTCTGCGCTCTAATTTCCATAAATATTTTCAGTTTTTGTAAAACCGATATTTGTTTTTCATGTTCAGAATGTTATGTTCTCTATTTAGAAAGATATAAACAGAACTACTATTGTGTGTATTATAACTCACAATAGAACTCTGATATCTATTACGGTCTGCGAGAGATATTTCTGTAAAGCATATTTTAATGTCTTTATACAGCACAAAAAATAATTCAGTTAATATACATTATCAATATGAACAGAAACATGGTTTCCATAAAATATGGTTTGTTTAGCGTAACAGACTATAAGTTGACCACACAAATATATTCAAGTATATTTGGGGATATAAGTGAAAATTGCTCAAAGGGCATTTTTAATTCTGTTACGCATTTTTACACATTGCACGAAAAATAAAAAGAATCTATAACTTCGGTTCGTGTATCTGTCTGTACAAGCTCAAATTTCCGAAAATGTTTATAAAAATGCCTTCAAACTCTTATATGTTATTCGGACTCAATATGGCATTTTCTGTGCCTTAGAAAGAGTATAAATAGTGCAACTGTTTTGTGTACAGGAATTCACAAAAAGATTCCTATTTTAGCATACTTAATATTTTTATACTAAATGAAAATTAAAATAACAAAAGTTACTCAGATGTATAAAACTGTGTTTCCTGTAGAATGTGGTAAGATTAGCACTGGTAATTGGTTTATATGATCTTACATACGAGAAATTTCTACCATAGGGCATACTGTGTTCATGTTATGAGAAACACATTCACTCGATACTGTGATAGACGAAAATGCCCCCATAATAGGCTACCTACCTTTCAGTTCGATACATTTACCTTATCCTACTTGGTTGATTAATTCTATCGGAAGCAGTTTCGTATTTTAGTTTACATGTTATTCCATATTATTTTCAATGCAATTATTCCCATAATGCAAGTCCATGTGAAATATAACTGTATTCTGTAATGTAACAAAAATTTTAATTTAGGAATAATTTACGAAATTTTCAAATTAAAATATTCGGATTCAATGATATTGAAACCAGATTCATAAATGACATTTTAAAAGTAGTCTGACATCTTGGTTTTGAAGTTGGAGATTTGAGAGCCACATTGCCAATATTGCCATTTCAAAAAATCGTAAATTTCGAATAACTCATGAATTTTTTACATTTGGTAATTTATAATCAATATTATTCCTTCCATTATATTTTATATTTTAATAGTGATCTGACATCTTTAAAATGAAAGTATTTCTCAAAATGGACATTTATGTGAAATTTTGCTCTATTCTGCCGTGTTAAGAAATCCATAAATTTTAAATAACTTACGAAGATTCCAAAGTTTAATTTTCTTAGTCAATTAGGTTCATGCTAACATCATGACTGATACTTTAAAACTTGTCTGATATCTTTATAGTAAAATTATTCCTTTTAATGCATGTTTAAGCGAACATTTGCCCTATTCTACCATTTGAAGAAATTCGTAAATTTCGAATAACTTACGCTATTTTTCAATTAGAATGCTGCAAATCAATAGAATTCTTGCCAGTATCTTAAGTGACATTTTAAAATGATCCGACCTATTTATAACCATTTTTATTGAGATATCATGTGCATAGATTAACGCACTAACACACTAATTGATACACTCCAGTCGGACACCACATCGATTTCCTAATTTTTGGATTCCTCATTTCTAAAACGTGTAATAAAGTAAAAGAAAAAGAAGAAGACGAAGACGAAAATGTTCACAATTACCCAAATTCGCCAAATCTATCGTATAATGAGAAACTAAAACCAGCGACTTTTAATATTAATCGGATTTAAAGTTAAAATAGTTAAAAACCTGAAAACGATTTTACTTATGCTTAATGCTTTCGGCTGCTAGGCAGTCATCTTCATCAAGAGGCGATGTTTATAGGATTCGAACTATTTTTAACTTGTAGATCAAGGGCTTTATTTAAATAGTCTTTCGAAATAAAAATTTACATTTAAAAACGATTTTGTAACAGATTTTGCATTTTATTGTCTTTCAGAACTAGTACAAATACTATTTGCAAGTTGGCAAATAAAGTGCCTTTGTTAATGCGAGGTTTTTAATTAATAACTTCGTTACTTAAAACGACAGAAATTTCTAACCGAAAAAAATGTCTTTGTAATAATCGGCAAGTATTGATACCTCTCATGACGCGGAGGACATTCCTGTTCGCGAGGAGATGCGGTCGCAGACATAAAAATTTGACGCCAGCGGAAATAACTTTTTTTAATATGTAGATATTTGTATTTATATACTTTATTAAGCGATAAGAAGACACATTTTAAGGAGGAAACACAAAAAAACAGAATTTGAAAACTTTGATTTCTCACGTGAGATAACCATAACCATAGAGTACGAAAGTAGAGCACATAATTCCCTGCTGACCCACAAAGACTATTGTTTAAAAAAAAAATAATAATTAATTAAAACTTTGTTTAAAAAATTATAGAAACCTCATCACATATTTTCGATTGAAATAATTAAGTTTGTGGTGTTTATGCTGCTGTTTTCATGTGACATTTGTGTCAATTATTTTTCCATTTTGAATCATAAAATGATTATTTTCATTTAAAAAACATTTACATTCTTGTATTGTATGGTGTTTGTTTTTAAAGCTTTATTCTTTACTAGCAGGCTTTGCCCGCTTCGCTGGTCATTATATTGAAATGAATCCCCAAAACAGCATATCATTAATAATAATAAAATATCTTAAAAAAAAAAAAAAAAAAAAAAAAAAAAATCATTGAAATCCGTCAAAATCTAATTTTAAGTTGCCCAATGCCTTCGGCAGTGCCTTACCTGCTTCTTACTCCCCCTCCCTCGCGGTTACAGTTGAAAGTTTTACAAAATCTCATCAAAGTGCATATTTCGCACACTTAATTAACACCCACACACCAAAATTCGCCATTCTTAGGTAATTTGGACGGATTTAAGCTTCAAAATGTGGTTTTTGCCCCGCCCGCCCCAAGAGGAAGGGGGGGGGGGGGTAAATTTCCAAAATTACTTCATATTGCATGTTGCATACACATACCTAACCGACACATCAAAAAATTGAGATCATGAAATTATTTAAAGCTGAGTTATGCTTTAAAACTTTTTTTTTTTTAATCTCTCCCCCCGTTCTTAAAGGAGGGAATTTCGCAAAATCTCTTCATACTATGAGTTAGATACATATAATCGTCCCTTACATAAAAAATGTCCAAAAATCCCTTTGTAGTGTGTGTTCAGTTCGATTTCCCCGTGTGTTGAGTACCCTTCTTCCAAAACCTTTTCCCTTCCCCCCCCTCCCCCTTAAAAATCCAAAATCGCAGAAAGTAATTTTTTTGTACTCAAGTCTAGTCTTTCCATCTGCAATTTCTTCACCGTTAAGTAATTTGGAGCCGAGATAAGCTTTCTGCCCCCCAAGGGAGACAGGGGGGGGGGTATTTTGCAAAATTCCGTCTTAGTTGGGGGTCAGGCTCCGAAAAACAACCTGGTCACTAAAATTTGTGACCCTCTTTCCCACAGAATCGTCATGGCAGTGTTGAGTCAGTGAATCATTGAGTTTACTCTTTTATATGTACAGATTTGTTTATATTTTTTATGGACTACTTGGCTTAAGGTTGCTGTCACAAAAATAGAGTCCTTGGCGAAAAATGCCTTATCTATTTCAGTATTAAAATTAAAAATATACCCAGGATTATCAAATAATAAAGCTCTTTAATAGAGATCTGAATTAGCTTTCATTTTCTTATTATTTAATTTTGATAATGACGTTATGTTGTCATGTGCCTAAGCAAATTTAATATTTATTATTTTTTTATTATTATTCGCGTGAAATATTCTTTGGCAACAATTAAAAATTAAAATAAATTATTTTAAAATTTTATTATAGAAGAAATATTTATATTTTATACAGGGATGGAACACGGGCGCAGAATCCATACCGGAATCTGTTTAAGGAATTTCTCTACTTATGATATCGTTGATTTAAGAAGTAGAAAGTTTTCGTACATTGATAGTTGTATGAATTCTGCGCCCGTGTTCCATCCTTGTATATAGAAGATTAATTAAAAGTTTACATTTTTTCCGGTATAAATAGAAGCCTATGTCTTATTCCAGACTATTATCTATCTCTGTACAAAATTTCATCCAGATCCGTTTAGCCGTTGTGGCGTGATTCAGTAACAAACATCCATCCAAACTTTCGCATTTATAATATTAGTATAGATTAGTTATCATGTGCATGTGTTAGATTGAGTTATTTTGCTGTCAAATTGACAAAATTTTAATTTTAAATTTCAAAACTCTGTCGTTCTTGGCGCTTATTGTATTTAGTGATCAAAAACGTAAATGCATGCCAGATGTATATTTTCGTAATATGCATTGTACGAAATATTGTTTCATATTATTCATTACTCTCTTAATATAAGTTGTTAAAATAACCATGATTTTTGAAAGGAATTAAATTATGTTCGCCAAATAATTCGTCAATATTTTTTTTTTTTCTGCTAAGGATGACCGATATCAAATCTATTCCGCTGCAACATATTAGTATCTTATATCAGATACTTTATTTAGACATTTGAAAACAAATTTTACTTCAAACTATGATAGAATATTTATCATTTTCCTTTTAATTAGTATATTAGTTGGATATTTATTGTGTAAATATCATCTTTTGAAATGAAATGTTTGTGTTTTCAATCGAATATGGAAATTTGCCATTTTTTTTTTTTTTATTCCTAGAGTTTTGAAATTAAAAATTCAAATTTTGTCAATTTTACAACAAAAATAACTTAATCTAACTCATGGACATAATAATTAATACATACCTATAACTAAATATGGGGATTAAAATCGGGAAATAATTTTCCTCGATTTTTAATAATTTTTTACAAAAAAATCCAATGGACGTTTAACATAGGAAATATTTTTCTTGCATCCATGAACGGCCAGTGACGTCATCACTTCGCTTGCGTATTAGCACTTTATCAATGTGTAAAAGAAATTTTTAATTAAAATTGACGTCAGTTTTTGTGAGATGCATAATTTTTTTTTATAATTTTTTATCGTTCACGTTTAGATAAATGTATTTATTTTCCTGTTGAAAAAAATAAATAAATTCGTTTTTTTTTTTTTTTTTTTTTTGGCAACAATTAAATTATGGATAAATTTAAATGGCTAATTTTTTGCTATTATTAGCTTACAAAATTGCTATTTTATGCATAAAAATCGCAAAAACAATTTTTTTTTCGGAATAAAAGGTAGCCAACTTTTTAAGTTAGGGTATAAGCTATCTCCATAACAAATTTTATCGAAATCCATCGAGCAGTTTTAGCGTGAAACTCAGTCAAATAAACGGACATTCACATTTATAATATATATAAGATAACATGCAATACTAGTTTTTTTTTTTTTTTTTTTTTTTTTTTTTCCCACGAATATTTTACTGCAAATTACTAAATATTGTATGCTGTTAGATTGATGTTTCATTGGAAAATGGTCGTTATATTTGCTTTTTCAAAATTAAAGTAGTTTTAGCAGTGTCTTTTAATGTTAATAAAATTGCCGTTTATTCAGCTCTGTAACGAATAAATCTTCTCAAGTGTTTTGTAAGACCTTTTTTTGTATTCTGATATAACGCCGAAGAATATTTTATTGATTAAAAAAATAATAATAATAATAATCACATTTTTTCTCTTCTACAACTCATTTTTGTTTGTTTATTTATTTATTTTATTTTGTTTATTTATTTATTTACTTTATTTTATTTATTTATTTTATTTTTTACTTTTATTTTATTTATTAATTTATTTATTAATTTATTTATTTATTTATTTAAGGAAAACTTGCATCTTGGGTTTTTGAAAAAGTCTAGTATGCCTATGTACTATTTTTGGAATTATAAATAACTTATATAATACAGAGAAATATGTTAGAATGATATATATATATATATATATATATATATATATATAAACATTACATAATATACGTATAGAGCAAGGTACATGTTAAAATAAAGTATATATGAATCATAACAGATGCAGCATATTTTTTATAAAGAAATTCACGCTAAATTTCTTTTAGAATTTTTCATTTGCTAAGTATGGAACTTGACAAAAAAGCAAGGCTTAACTTTTAATCTGCCTCCTTTTACACTGAAATTTAACAAATACGAAAATATGTTGCTATTGGAAATTAATTAATGTATTTTCAATGCAGATATAAATCGTATTTCTTAAGTCAGTGAACCGTATGATCATACATTTATTATATAGTTATTTGAGAAAAAATTACTTGTGTGTTTGTCTAAATCTCTATTAAAAATAACAATAATAATAATAATAATAATAATATTTGTTTTTAACTTAGTTGGTAGAGCATTCTTACGTTATGGCATGAAAACAGTTTGTCGAATTTAGCTTTATCTTTCTATTATTTTCCACCTTATTATGTTTTGCAGTAGTATATTATGGCTCAGTTTCAATAAATTTTCGATTTAACTTTTTGTATAATCGCTATTTTTTCAATTTCTTCTTAATTTTTGGAAACTAGTGTGTTATTAATTTTTTATCATAAAAGTTTAACGTTATTCACAAAGCTGTTAAAATACTTTAAACAATGAAGATTTTGAGTTATTATTATTAATTTTTACCTTTCAGATTAAAATTTTTTTCTTAAATCTCAGCATAAAACAGTTAATTCTACAATGCTTGATACTGTTTTAAAATATACTGTCATGAGTAAATTCCATGTATTTTTTGTCCAAAATTAAACTTAGAGATGCAGCGATAAGTCCATTTTGACTGCAACCTTGCCGCTTTTAGCGACCAGCTAGTTCGTGAACTCCGAAAATTCTGACGTTACCAAAATCTCACAAAGTGGGTGGCATCCTCAACCGGATGTATTGCTTTAAACAATTCTGACTTTGATAATATATATATATATATCTTGAAATTCCTGATTACGACACATTTCTGCTCATATGTATCAGCGGGGTCATTTTACCATTAATCTCTTCGCGTCCTATAAAATATCTGGCTTTGCTGGTGTTCTCAAATCGGTTGTATGTAATCGAACAAACAGAATTTGAACGCACTTTAATTTGTAGTGTTAATGCAGCACTCCATTTCATGCAATATCTCACGTATTGCATCCAACACAGATGCTGACTTACTAAGTTATTTACAGTTGAAGTAAAATATTATTAGTAAAAATAAATTATTTATTATACTAAACTTTCAACTCTATATCTGTACCCCAGAGGTAATACATTCTATTTAATTTTCATTATTGCATATTTAAGACAGCGAAATCTAAGTTTTCTTTTCCATTAGAAAAGTTTTCCGACAGAAAATTTATTTTATTTGCCTTCAGGATTACTCTTTGCATTTAAATTTAATTAGAAATATCTTCATACAATGCGTCTAAACAGATTTTTTTTCGAAATATTTCTTCTGATATCTTTGGATTAAATGCTCCAGAGAGAAAAAGCAAATAGGAATTTTGTTTCTACTCTTGTTTTTAACGCTTTTTAAACTTTCGAGGAAAAGCCTAGGTACTGTCCACAAAAGTTATTTATGAAATTAGATTTTCTTGAATACTTTAAATAGAAATAGTTTTAACTAAGAACACTTGGGAAAAGATAATTTTGGACATTTTAATCTCACAAGTTCACATTTTTTTAAAAAAAAAAAGGAATTTGCGTTTAATCCATAATATATTTTTTGCTTTCTATTTGTAGTAATGGAGACTGTTTCTTAGGTGTTTGCGTATTCCTTATGAAAAATGTTTAACATTTTTAAAGTTTTATATTTTAGAAATAAGACAATATTAAACTTTCAAACAGTTATTAAAAAGGCTTTACAAAATTAAAGATGATCGAAACAGAAATGAATTTGTTTGTTTTTAATTGAAAATAATAATTTCAAAGTTAAGTTTTAACTAAAAATGCACAACCATTTATTGTTCTCAAAAATTCCAATAGCAAGCACACTAATATGTACGCAAAAATGTCCAGTAACGAGCTATTCCGATCTTTAAGTTTATATGTTACTTCTAGTATTAAACGTCTGTTTTTGTCAATGTTCAATTTTGCATAGTTTACATATTTGTAAACCACTTGATATTGAATAATCATGATCACTGATGTTTTGAAGTTAATCAAGATTTTTGTCTCGCTTTTAGAATAGGTTCTAAAAATTCTCTTCCGAAAATATACCAATAATCTCATCCCAGCAAACACAGAACCAACAAATGACACCGAAATATTACCTTTCAGCAAACACGCAAGTTATCATTCCGATTCCAATGAATAGTAACCTTTCTGCATCGAAACTGTCAGTAAAATCGACATCCGTAGCGATAAGACAATAGAGTGTCGGTCCGGTATCAAATATCTAATACAAATTCGAACGCCACCGATAGTTCCGATACGGCAATGTTAAAAAATGACACAATTTTATCGATGCCATTACATTGCCTTTTTCATCATTGTTTTTGACTCATATATGATAATATATCGTACTTGCACCACGAAATTAAAAAAATATATATATTAGAACAACACGCGGTGTATACCCAAGTGGTCACTCTTCTAAGTCGTGCTTAACCACGCCTGACGCGACATTGCTTGACTTCGATGTGATTTGCTTGATTTCGACGTTGCGTGACTTCGGACGAGAACCGATACTTTTAGCATAATATGGCCGTTATTGGAATCAGATCTTTCTTAAAATGTCATTTCACTATTTAACAAGTTTTTTTTTTTTTTTTTTTTTTTTTTTTCTAATGTGTCTATTACTGTTAATTTTTTTTTAATTTCCAAGTAATTTTCATTTCACCATTTTAAGTAAAGCTTATTTTATTTAGTTGTTTATTTATTAGTATTATTCTTTTTCATTTCTTGTAGCATATTTATTAGTGTATGGACAGAATTAGGTAATGTGATTTATGAAAGAATCATTAGGTGTATCGAACACTACGTGATATTCTTCTCTCTAGGCTGGTAGACGGGAGATGCGGAGTTCGAGTCCAAGTTTCAGATGTCGGTCTATCAGATCGGAATTTTCCATTGTTTGCTCCGAAGAACATGTGAATAACGGACTAATAACACTTAGAAAGACCCTCCATGGAGGGCATCCCAACTACGCCCTGTGTATATCAAATCATTCTGTAAAAAAATGTCAGAAGGCTGGTATATATAATTGCCGAAACGTCAGTGGAGGCCCTACATTGAGACTCAAAACGGTTTTGGGCTGTGTCTGTCTGTCGCGCGATAGCGGCCGCAAAAATAGCGCTATTGACTTGAAATTTGGTACACGTGTTCATGAGCCCCACGAAATCAGCTGTATAGTTTTTGGTATGTACTCCATTTGTAGTTCGTATACAGGGACACGCCAAAGTTTTTCTTATCATTACGGCCTATGGGAGGAATTTGTATGTATCGCGATAGCGGCCGCAAAAATAGCGCTATTGACTTGAAATTTGGTACACGTGTTCACGAGCCGCACGAAATCAGCTGTATAGTTTTTGGTATGTACTCCATTTTTAGTTCGTATACAGGGACAAGCCAAAGTTTTTCTTATCATTACGGCCTATGGGAGGAATTTGTATGTACCGCGATAGCAGCCACAAAAATCACGCTTTCGACTTGCAATTTGGTACACATGTTCATAAGCCCAACGGAATCAGCTGTATAGTTTTAGGTGTGTATTCCATTTGTAGTTCGTGTACAGGGACACGCCAAAGATTTTCTATCATTACGGCCTATGGGAAGAATCTGTATGTACTGCGATAGCCGCCGCAAAAATTAAGCTATTGACTTGAATTTTTGCCGAAACGTCAGTGGAGGCCCTCTGTTGAGACTCAAAAGGATTTTGGGTTTCGTCGGTCCGTCCGTCTGTCTGTCTGTTTGTCGTGCGATAGCGGCCGTAAAAACCACGCTATTGACTTGAAACTTTGTACACATGTTCATGATCCCCACGAAATCAGCTGTATAATTTTGGGTGTGCATTGCATTTGCAGTTCGTGTACAGGGACACGCCAAAGTTTTTTTTATCATTACGGCCTATGGGAAGAATTTGTATGTACCGCGATAGCGGCCCCAAAAATAACGCTATAGACTTGCAATTTGGTACACATATTCACGAGCCTAACGGAATTAGCTGTATAGTGTTAGGTGTGTATTCCCTTTGTTGTTCGTGTACAGGGACACGCCAAAATTTTTCTTATCCTTACGGCCTATGGGAAGAATTTGTATGTACCGCAATAGCGGCCGCAAAAATCATTCGATTGACTTGCAAATTGGCGCACACATTCCAGCTTTCCATATAAGTAGCTGTATAATTTTCATTGCTATATTTTTTATAAACTGTGTACAGGGACACGCCAAAATTCTTAACATTACGGCGTATGGGGTGAATTTCGTTTAAACGCATTTTAATATCATTACTTTGCAATGAAGAAAATCAAACTAGAGTACGTGAGTAAGATGCTTAAATTTATGTTGCTTGAAGAAAATATGTGCTCTTAAGGTTTCTAATTAATGTACAGGACCTTACAAAAGTGTTCTGACAATGTCACTTAGTCATCCAAACGATGTTAAATTTGGAACAATTATTAATTTTAAACGCAAAATAAGCTAAATAGTTTTTACTGGTGTATACAATGTTTATGGTTCGTTTACAAAGACACACGAAAGAATTTCGTAACATTAGAGCCTATGGCCGAATTTTTAATTTAAGCGCTCACTTTAATGCGTTTATGCTGAATTGAACTTAATAAATTTAACATACATTATAAAGATGCTTAAAATCATGTTTACTCTAAAAAAAGGTTATTTATAGACGAAATAATTTATGGGACCACACAAAATAATTCCGAGTATGTACTGTAATCATCCAAATGATGTCAAATTAGTTTGAAAGATTAATGAGTTATAATTAATTAGATTTATTCTTATTATTGGCGTTTATAATGACTGTGGCTACTTTTCCGGGATACATAAAGGAATTTCGTACTTTTATGGTGTATAGTCGGTATTTCTTAAAAGTGTATTTTAACATGGTTACACCCCATCAAATATAATGAAATTTTATTAGAATTTTAAAAGCCTGTTTTCATGTTGAAAATTGTGGGCATAGAATTGATAATTAGTTTAAAGGTTACGAAAATATTTCCGATATGCTATGTAATTTTTTTTGTATGAAATTCGGTATTTATGAATTTCCGGGAATTAATACAAGACCGTCGTTTAATAAGAATGCATATTGTTGCGTACTTGGGGGTTTGTAAGTTGTCCGAGAATGAAAGGCGAAACTTGCAAAAATTCAGTGGTTTATTCACAGAAAGTTTCAGAAGAATACAGGTCTATAAACCAAGTATCAGCTTCAATTCAACCAGTAAACATAGCTTAAACAACAGCCGTTAACAGCAAAACAACAGTACAAACTGTTTAGCAATAACACATAAAGCAAGTCTCATTCAAAGAGGCTCAAAGCAAAGCAAGCATTTGACGAAACCGACACAGATCTAAGATTGGAAGCCTTGGCTAAAAAAATGCTCCTTTTATACTATTCTATCCAACACAGACTGTTCTGGAAAATTATCGTATCTCATCAGCCAATGAGATTGGAGCTTCCATATTTGGTATATCCCTAATAAGGATTTTCTCTCCAAGGTCGCCAAAAAAATCGCCAAGGAGGGAAACAGTCGCCAAATTTGGCGCCAAATCCATTTCTTCCCTGATTGGAGCTTTTCAATTCGTTTTTAAAGGAAAATTAGGCTATTTTAATGCTAAAACGACTATCAATGCGCAAAATTAGCATTTTATCGACTTACTAAGCGTCTTTGAAAAAATTTATACAAAAATAAATGCAATTATTTACAATTCCGTAACACTTTATATGACATACAAATAGGTATAGATAGAGAGATACAGCGGGGGGTTGAGGGGGGCGGCAGCCCCCCTCAGGAATGTTTCTGATTATGGTAATAAGTCGATCGAATCAATATATACTATTATATAATAAGAAATAAATAAAAATGACCTATTGAAAAATGTCTGATGCAAATAGGACGTTGAGGCTCCTGATCTGCAGATCCACTAGTTTTTTTCTAAGCTTTTCACAAGTTATACAAGCAGCCATGGTATGTTGTATGGGAGCACAGTCTATCAAAAAATATTATTTAATTTATTTAAAAAGTGCATTGGTATCACTTTTAGTTCTTGATAATGTCCACGGAGCAATTCGAAATTCCACTGGTTAAAATTCACTGTTTTCTTTCTTCTCTTTTTTTTTTTACTTTTTACTTTTTTAATTGGTTCTTTACTGCAAATAAATGCATTTGCTTTATCCTCATAATCTCCAGATTTTTTTTCATGCATTTTCTGTAAAATCGATACGCGTTTTTAAATTGTCCAAGGAATACAGAATAATCAGATATCTTTAAACTTTTTGATCAAATGTAAAGGTTTTTGGATAGTATAAAATTAGTCTGAACAGTTTTAAATCCCAGATAAAATTATTTCTTAACGTTAGCCATTTTTTCGCTGGTAACAAATGTTCTATAGTAATCAAATGACTTTATGACAACTAATTAAGAACGCAATTATCAGGAATAATTTGGATTGAAAATGAAAACCAGGCTTAAAATTATAAATTGCCTCATTTATATAAATTTTTTAAAATTCTGCTTGATTAAATGAGTATAGGTTAATGAAAATAAATTAAATTCTGTTATAGTTTTAGATTTTTTTTTCACCCGAGATATCTAGATATCTGGTGAGAATAAAATATAGCTTATTACTAATTAACATTAGTAATAAATTTCATTCCTTATCTTCTAGTTTACAGTTTATTGCTGCTTCCAAATTTTCCAAGAGTTTAATTACTTATCTTATCTAACAGTAATTTTACTTTGGTGCATCCTAATTAGACTCGTATCACAAAAAAAAAAAAGGAAAATGGAAATAACACTGCAGTATATTACACTAATTTTTAATTTCTTCTATATTAAACAGAAGAAAATGTGGTTTCGTAAATTTTTTGGCTCTCAGTTTTCGATATAATTATATGTTTTAAGACATTCAGAAAACGATTTGACATTTTAAACCTCTGAGTTAAGACCATCATAAAACGTTCCTTCTATAACATTCGATATAACAGCGCCACCTTCTATTTTACATACATAAAAATTCAATCGTAGCTTCTCACCATAAATACTTCACATAGAGAGTTTCGGGTAATTTTTACAGATGCTGAGATGTGAAAAATCACATAAGATGAGTAACAACAGAATCTGACAGCCGATAAACACCCTAATTGAATCAAGAGAGTGTTTTATATTGGTCCCCTCATATACCAAGTTTTGTGCAGTTATATACAATAGAATCTCAGTCTTCCTATTCGTGAAGAAATTTTGAATACATTAGAGCCTCTTACAGTCCGATGTACATCCAAATTGAATCAGCATGTTGTTTCATAATGTTCCTCTCACAGACTAAGTTTTGTAAAATTATATACAGTAGAATAGAAGAAATAGCCCTCCCATACACGAGGGAAAATTACAAAATAGCAGCGTTAGCTATCAGCCGATATGCACCCAAATTGACACCTTCGATTACATCCAATAGAATCTGAGATATAGCTTTCCCTTAAATGGTAGAAATTGCAGTATAGCAGTGCCACCCTTTTGATTGATTTGCACTAAAAGTTGATATTTATGTCAAGGATTAACTACATATAAATTTATATGAAATTTTGTGCTGTAGTTCCTGAGATACAGTTGACACAAAATTTTTGGCACACACACACATGCACACAGACAAACAGATGGACAGACAGATTTTCTAAAAAGCTTCAAATCATGTTCTTGAACATTCTTGAAAACATGTAAATCCTTCAAAAACCGGAAGCCGAATTTTTTTACGAATGCAATACTTCTTTTTAACATAGAAGAAAGTGAAAACGTCTGCTTGTCTGTATATATATGACGAAAAATTGTGTCGTAAGTCTAGTTCAAGAATTAATGTTCAGAATTTCTTACAAATGTATGATTCCATTGAACTTCTGTATCTCTTTGCTTCTCAATCCGATTCGTCAAAGTTTTTCTTTTGGACATTTCAATAGCAAAGGGCACTGTTAGTATCGATATACTTATCAACTGTTGAAAAACAAAAATAAATTGCCATAACCATTACGATCAAGTAATTTAAATGTGATTTCAAACCTGGGAAATCGATGTACTCTCGCGTATTTCTTTACTTTCAGAGATTTTTTTTTCGACAGAAACACTACATACTTTTACGCACTGTAACCATGATCGCTCGTTTTGTAAAACCATATACAATAAATTTTAACTTTTCCATCATGATATTTTAGATTTAGGCTTTGCCTTAGAAAAAACATTGAAGACAGGATACTTTTAAACTCTCTCTAGGAAAAAACCTATAAGAGAACAAGTGGCACTTTGTTATGGATGACACTAGAGTTTGAACTGAGAAATGTACTTCATTCAAATCTTACAGAACGATGGAAACAATGTTAAAATTCGGTCGAAATTTTAATATGAACATTGACTGATTTTTAATCGAAACAGATTATAAGTTACAACGCTAAAACCCTCTGTTAATTTTAGTGACATTTTATTGTAAGCTTTCAAGGGACAGTAGCAATATGCAAGAAAATGCTTAGTTGTTACACAAATCGGATGTAAAACAGCGGAAAATTTCATCTTCTCCAAAAATTTGACTACTTCGTAGCAGTCTCATATGTGTCCTACATTCAATATTATGCAAGACAGTATGTTTGTTATTCCTACTCGCCATCATCGTCATTATCTGACTCGCCAAATGACACATGATTCAGGAACTCAGGTAGCACTGTTGTGTAATCCTGTGTTCGAGCATATTCAAGGTAAGATAAAGTGTCCTAATTTCGTTCCCCAGTCACCTTTAGACCCTTGGAAGCTATAATTTTTCCCGAAAACCTGCCAGATTTGTGTGTTACAATCACTAACTATCCACAAACATCTAAACATAGACAATTTGAGTGCAAAAATATTTTTACCAAATCAAAAACTGTGTTTCAAAAAATGCATATATTTAGAAAAAGTAAAAAAGTGGTCACAATTTCATCCCCCTTGAAAAATCCAACAAAACGAGACTTTACTTATGAATCAAAATTTATTTTAATGTGAATAAAGGTACAGTTGGGGGGGGGGGGGGAATGTAACATTCGCTGTAATTTCGTTATTAATTGACGCAAAAAAAAAAAAAAAAAATACGTGTGGCACTCGGGGACTGCCGCGGTAAAGTTATTGCATGGCATTTTTTATCAACTTATGCAATTATAATTATTTATTTAATTTATTTATGCAGTATTTTTTTTTTCTTTGATATTAATTCAAGTTTTTTCTTTGATATTAATTCAAGTTACACTTTTTGAGCGTGGTGACCTATAAGAAAACAATTTTTTTTTTCTTTTATTGAATAAATGAGAAGTTAATATTGTTTAAAATATTTTTATTATCTTACAAGGTAGGTATCGAAAACCTCGATGTACCAAATTTGAATGACCTAACTCTATTTTTTTTTGCCTCTCTGTCACCCCCTCCCCGGCCCTTCTAATAACTTTACACTTTCAAAAATATCCCCATTCGATTTGTAGGCCTCTAAAACCTATCTATACCAATTTTCAATGGCCTAACTGTATTTATATATATATATTTTTTTGCCCATAGCCCCCCTTACCGCCCCTCTTAATAATTTTACAAATTCGAAAATATCCGCAATCGATTTGTAAGTATCGAAAACCTCTATATATCAATTTTGAACGATCTAACTGTATTTTTATTTTTTTTTGCCCCCCCCTCTCCCCTCCCCCCTTCTCGCCCCTCCTAATACCTTTACACTTTCGAAAATATCCCCATTCGACTTGCAGGCCTCTTAAACCCATGTGTACCAATTTTGAACGGCCTAACTGTATTTCTATTTGTTTTTGCCCCATAGCCCTCCTTACCGTCCCACCCCCCCCCCTACCCGCCTCTCCTAATAATTTTACAAATTCAAAATCATCCGCAATCGATTTGTAAGTATCGAAAACCTCTATGTACCAAATTTGAACGATCTGACACTATTTTTATTTTTTTGCCCCCCTCTCCCCTCCCCCCTTCTCGCCCCTCCTAATAACTTTACACTTTCGAAAATATCACATTCGAATGCAGGCCTCTTAAAACTATCTGTACCAATTTTGAACGGCCTAACTGTATTTCTATTTGTTTTTGCCCCATAGCCCCCCTTACCGCCCTACCCCTACCCGCCCCTCCTAATAATTTTACAAATTCAAAATCATCCGCAATCGATTTGTAAGTATCGAAAACCACTATGTACCAATTTTTGAACGATCGGACACTTTTTTTTTTGCCCCCCTCCCCTCCCCCCTTCTCGCCCCTCCTAATAACTTTACACTTTCGAAAATATCACATTCGAATGCAGGCCTCTTAAAACTATCTGTACCAATTTTGAACGGCCTAACTGTATTTCTATTTGTTTTTGCCCCATAGCCCCCCTTGCCGCCCTACCCCTACCCGCCCCTCCTAATAATTTTACAAATTCAAAATCATCCGCAATCGATTTGTAAGTATCGAAAACCTCTATGTACCAATTTTGAACGATCTGACACTATTTTTATTTTTTTGCCCCCCTCCCCTACCCCCTTCTCGCCCCTCCTAATAACTTTACCCAATCGAAAATATCCCCATTCGACTTACAGGCTTCTTAAACCTATCTGTACCAATTTTGAACGGCCTAACTGTATTTCTATTTGTTTTTGCCCCATAGCCCCCCCTTACCGCCGCACCCCCTACCCGCCCCTCCTAATAATTTTACAAATTCAAAATCATCCGCAATCGATTTGTAAGTGTCGAAAACCTCTATGTACCAATTTTGAACGATCTGACACTATTTTTATTTTTTTGCCCCCTCCCCTCCCCCCTTCTTGCCCCTCCTATTCACTTTACACTTTCGAAAATATCCCCATTCGACTTGCAGGCCTCTTAAACCTATCTGTACCAATTTTGAACGGCCTAACTGTATTTCTATTTGTTTTTGCCCCATAGCCCTTCTTACCGCCCCACCCCCCTACCCGCCCCTCCTAATAATTTCACAAATTCAAAAATATCCGCAATCGATTTGTAAGTATCGAAAACCTCTATGTACCAATTTTGAACGATCTGGCACTATTTTTATTTTTTTTGCCCTCCCCTCCCCGCCCCTCCTAATAACTTTACGCAATCGAAAATATCCCCATTCGACTTGCAGGCCTTTAAAACCTATCTGTACCAATTTTGAACAGCCTAACTGTATTTCTATTTGTTTTTGCTCCATAGCCCCCGCCCACTTGCTGCCCCACCTGGAGGCTAAATTTCTAAAATTGAAGAAACTGGTTTTTAGATAGTTGCATTAGCTATATTTTAGAGCAAAAATTTCACGTTTATCTATTTTTTTTGTGTGTGTGAGATATATAGGATTATGCGAAATCACGTTTTGGCCCCCCGCCCCCCTTGGGGACCGAATTTCAAAAATTCCAGAAACCGATTTTTAGACATTTCTATTAGCTATATTTTAAAGGAAAAATTTTACGGATATCTGTTTTTTTGTTTGAGAAATGAAGGATTTTGTGAAATTACGTTTTGAAGTGCCGAAGTCTGCCGAAGTCTGCCGAACTGTGTTAGGTTTTTTTTCGTTACGGAATTTCTTGATTTGTTTGCCGCGCTCAAAGCCCGCGATAGAAGCTATGCAATAGCTTAAAAATCTAATAGACATAATTCAACAGGAAATTTTGTGCACTTTTTGAAAATGGTGTCGAATTTTGAATGGGTCATCTAGATATTGAAATTTTCTTTTATTCATAATTTTCTTTTATTCATTTTATAACTGAGAATCTAAAATCAGAAATAAAAATGTTCATATTATTTTGAATATAAATGTACTTCCTTTAATAAGATTGAAAAAAAAAAAAAAAAAAAAAAAAAAAAAATTAAATAAAGAATGAAGGAAAGAAAATGCAACGTAAAATTCTGACATTAAATATAGATATGAAAAGTGTTCTCAAATATTTCTAAACACGAAAACTAATTGTCAGAATTAATGTGGTTTTATAGCGGAAGTAATAATTCATTTGAAATTGCGCAATAATAATCATTTTTACATTTACACCTGCTTTCCAGTCGACTCTTAGGCGCTTGGCAAAAGCCGGCCAAAGGCAGGGTTAATTCTTTTTAAACCGTCTTTCAAAATTCAAAAATTTAACATTAGTTTATGCCTGTGAACAAAGAATTGAAATTAGCATGTATTTGGCGATAAACACTGATAACGGAGGCAGATGGTTTCCCTGCTTAACGGACCACTCCGTGAGAGTAAAACGAAAAACCCAACTTTCTACCTCTTGGAATTGTTGTAACTAGAACTCCTACATAGATAGGCTGACGCACCCGCCATTTTCTAGCCCACAAGACCGGCTGACGATTTATTATTGGTGGTTTTTCGGCAATAAATTGCACGAATAACTCCAGAAAAGGGCACCGCCTGTTTATATTTTCTTCTAATCCAGAAAGAAGAAAAAAGTGGATTATAAATTGCAGATGTAACTCCTGGAAACCCGGAGCAGGAGCACAACTTTGTAGCGTAAGATTTCGCTTATTTTCAAATTATTTCATTTTATTTTCAAAGCTGTTTGACAAATTTAACATGAATGTACTGTTTTTTTCTCGGTTATTGTTTTAAATTCTTTTAAAATTAACTTTAATATTACATTTTTTGACTTGAAGTGTTGCAGTTTTGAGAATGTTGGCGATGTTCTTAAAATTGCCAACTTGTTTGTTTCGTGATAAGAAGTTCTTGCTCACATGATCTGTGTAGAAGTTTAAAGGCGATAACAACGCTAATCAAGTAACATAGCTTTTTCTACCGCCAACGTTTTCCCAGATGAGCTAAAAAATGGCGGACACTGCGCCAGCTCGTATCATATAGGAGCCTTACTTTGGGTACTCAAAATCCGTCAACAATGATTCATTTTCAAATTTTGTGTAAAATTTTGGTTGAAATAAAATTAATTATACGATAATGTCTGCAGGATATTAATTAATTTTTGACAGTATACGGGTAAATGGGCATTTTTTAAAGAGTCTCTCATTTAAAAAAAATTTAACTTTCGTTTGAAAAATGTACGCTTTTCCAGATTTTATTACATATTAATAGGTCAATTATTGTTCATACTCCAAATTATATTAACAAGAGTTGCTTAATAACTTTATTCACTCTAACAGTTTAAAATATATATATATAATTGCTATAAAAGTAAAATGTACACATTTTACAGATTATTAAGATGCAAAAGCTTTTGTTACCTATATGTTATCATGCCTAAATTCCAAGAGAAGTGATTTTGAACGTTCTCTGACCAATTTTAAGGAAATACCAGTATAGTTTCAAACTAATATTATTGATTTAAATATTTTATATCAAATATATGTGTAATAATCTGGTGTGTCACTCACACGACTTTCTCTTACCTTACATTTCAATGCCACAAAGATACGCTGCAGATTAAGTCGTAAGATCAATAAGGTAAGATTATAAAGTTCAATCTGCTTTTAAATCTGTACTGATAAGTATAAAGGATTTAAGTCCATATTCTTGATTTTTCAGGAGACGAAAAATAAAGTTTAACTAGCTAAAAACAAATCAGAAGAATCGATTAGGAAAAAGGTATTTCGTTGATTTATACCCTTTATACCATTCAGTGGTTGTCAACCTTCATTTAATAACGGGAAAAATTGAATTAAATATTTTATACCATACATGAATGGTAAATTTCTGAATTGGTCCTTTTTCTATCAATGGATTTTCTCAAAGACTAAATGACATAGAATTAAATCCTTTATAACAATCGATTGAGAATTTTTTTCTGAATCTGACTGTGTACTTAACTCAAAATCGACATTTTTGGACTTAAATCCTTTATACTTATCAGTACAGAAATAATCTAAAATAAGTTTAAAAACTGTTTTATTTGACATATTCTGTGTGAGGGGGGCTACCGCACCAGACAGGGGGTGACAACAAAGGAATGACAAAAATGCGTGTTTAGCTTGTTCAATACCATTAACACGTGCACTAAATCTATTTGCTTTTAAATTAGTTTAGCAAAAATTTCTCCAGTATTTAATCAGCATATACCATTTACTACAGTATCAGAGTTTAAAAAAGATACAGGGCAATAACAGTGAATAAAATCACTCACCAAGATGTAACCCTTTGCGGGCATAGTCATTTTGCTCATTTAAAATGAAGAGCCACCACAATTTACGAGGACGTTGAAAGAGTAAATGAAATCTTTCCTCTAAGTTATAAAAGAAAAAAATATATATTAAATATTTCCAGGGCGGGTATTTTCAGTTAAAAATTAAAATTAGCCGTCTTCCAAAGTATTAACTACGGATGAAAAATCTTTAGAAATAGATAATTATTTCTGAAATAAAAACAATTTAATGTGACTTCTCTGGTGATGCAACTCTTCAGAAAAGGATAATGTGGGCTTATACCAGTGTTACCAGATATAATTATAATAAGTTTCCTATAAGACAGGAGAATGACATCAGAACCAAAATACACTTTTTGAATATACAAATGGCATTCTATAAAAACTGAGAGTAAAATCATAAAAAATTAAGAAATATATTAACAGCAAAAAAATAAATCATTCTTTTTCAAAATACTTTTCCTCAGATGATATGCAACAGTCCCATCGTTCAACCCACTTTTCAAAACGGGTAGAGAAGACATTTTCTGAAAGTTGCTTCAAAGAGCCCTGCATTATTGAAATAACTTCTGAATACGTATTAAATTTTCTCCATCGTCGGAAATAGCCAGAAATGGCAGGGTGCAAAATCTGGCCTGTTATTAGAGTCTTTAGGAAACTGATCATTTTGAAACATCTGTTTCCACTCACAACATTGGTGAATTCTTTTTGCATTTGATCTTTAATAAGGTGATGAGGGACCCACCTGGAACAAGCATGGCGAAGTTGTAAATTGTAGCGTATAATACCAAATATCGACATTTTAGAAAAGTTATTTGGTGCCGCTATCTCCTCACATGTCATTCACCGATTTTCTTGCAATATTGCCTACCCAGTATTAACATTTCGATCATTCACAACACTTTATAGTCGGACAGTCTTAGAAGCCAGTTCTGCAGACAAAAGCCCTTTTTAAAAATAACCAATACCATGCCATTAAAAGTTGCAGTTTCACCAAAACAAGTGTCATTGTAAACTTTTTTCATTAACTTAACTATTTCTGGAGCAGTTTTGCCCAAACGATAGCAAAACTTTATGGAACAATGCATTTCGATTTTTAACTCTGAATCACTCACCCCCATTTCTGTAGGACAAATAAAATAATCTGGTTTGTCACTCACACGACTTTCTCTTACCCTGAAATTTAATACTATAAATACAGGTTGCAGATTAATAGGTATGAATATCGAGTAAAATTCGATCCTCGTCTCTGCTTGATTGGAGACACCATCATTTAAAATTAAAATGATTTCACTCATGGCTTTGAAAATAAAACAAATCGGACTTAAAGACGAAAACATTTAATAAGACATTACTAAAAAAAAAACGCACAAAACATAGATAAACATTTAGAACCTAAATAAATAAATTCTTCTCGAATGACTAGAAACATGCCATTTTCTCGTTCAATCCAAACTCCGTTCTTTTTTCCTTGGTTGTTGCCACTCATCTCCTATCTAAATACCACTTCTAGACGTTATGGAACTTTACTCGTCCCTCCTTTTTGAGCTCATACGTCACAGGAGTGACTATGATGCTACCAAACTTAGATACTGTTTCATGATATAGAGAGTTTCTACACAAATGTTCACATTCATGATAATGCTGAATAGTTTTTGATATAAGTTTTTCATATAGGAAGAACACCAACAGATAACACTAAGAGTTTCTAAGAAAATGCTCATGTAGGTACCACAAAAATTCTTTTTAGAAAAAGTTTATAAAATAAATGTCCATCCTAAAAGTTTATATCAAGAGTTTATAAAAAATGCATATATCATAAAATCTTTAGGAAGAGCTTCTGCATATGTCCAAAGAGAAAAAAAAATTAAATGCATAGTATATTCAGCAATAAACAACAACAGCAATACACACAAATAATTGATCTAACATTAAATATCTTACAAACAACCCTTAAAATATGCACATGAATTATATAGTATATCACGAGGTAAATTAAATTTGAATAATTAGATATAACTGAAATACTATTAAAATATTTTAAGGAAGTCTAGATAAAGAATCGGCATTGCCATGATTTTTCCCCTTCCTATACGTAATTTTTAGATTATATCTTTGCAAAGCTAAAGCCCAACGTGCTAACTTTGCACCGTGTGGCATTGTTTGGGTCAGAAAAGTCAGAGGATTGTGATCGGAAATTACTTCGACTTCTGCACCGAAGAGCCAAGTATCAAACTTTCGTAGAGCAGTCAGCACACTGTAAGCCTCTCGTTCGATCGTTGACCATTTGACTTGGCACGGAGACAGATTTTTACTAAAAAAAGCAATCGGATGTTCTTTGCCAGAATCGTCCGACTGAGATAAACATGCTCCTATAGCTTTGCTCGAAGCATCAGTGTACAATTTGAATGGCTTTGCTATATTAGGCGTATATAGAGATGGCATATTCATTAAATGGTGTTTCAAATTTTGAAAAGCTGTTTCTTGGGCATCAGACCAGGGAATTTCATTAGGTACGCTTTTCTTTGTTAATTCAGTCAAGGGAAGAATTTCTAAAGCAAAATTTGGAATGTATTCCTGGTAATAATTAGCCAAACCAATTACACTACGAAGATCTTTTTTGGTGATAGGCCTGCAAATTTTTCTTATAGCTTCGGTTTTTTCGGGATCGGGTGTATGTCTTCCTGATCCAATAATATGGCCTAAAAATTTCACTTAATTCTTTCCGAAATCGCATTTCTTTAAATTAACTGTAAGACCAACTTCTTGGAATGTTTTGAGAACTGCTTTCAAGTGTGTTATATGTTCACTCCAAGTGGTAGAAAATACTGCAACATCATCGATATAGGAACGACAATAATCTTTATGACACTCTAAAACTCTGTCTATAGATTTTTGAAATGTACTACCGGCGTTCTTCATACCAAATGGCATCACATTCCATTGGAAATGCCCTGAGTGGGTAGTAAAAGCAGTATAATATTTGCTGTCTTCTTTCATAGGTATTTGCCAGTACCCTTTCGTGAGATCTAGAACAGAAATAAACTGCGAATTACCAATCAAGTAAATAAGATCATTGGCAATCTTCATGGGGTATGCATCTGGGATGGTATAGCTGTTCAATAAACGAAAATCAACACATAACCTAACAGTTCCATCCTTTTTGGCAACGCAAACGACAGGATGAGCCCATTCGCTGTTACTATGTTCTATTAGTCCAAGTGTAAGCAATTCTTGAATCTGTCGATCCACTTCCTTTTGCATAACTATCGGTATTCTATATGGACGTAGTCTTTTAGGACAGCAATCTCTAGTAACGCGGACACTGTGTCCTTCTACTTTAGCGATTCCGGGTTTAGTGCTGAAAACATTATTATATTTGCATATCACATTTTTCAAACCATTTTTCTTTTCAAAATTTAAATCTAAACTATCAATATGGTCTGCTATCTCTTTAGGGGTTAAGCATCCATTTCCGAATGGTGCATAATGAATATCACCAAAATCTTTATCTTCATCAAATATTAGGCCAACATGGTCAATTCGAGCAACGTATCGTCTGAGCTTATTGAAATGCAGTTCTCTTCTGGACCCATTCTCTAATTCAACTAAGGATGAATGTGGTCTAGTGATTTCAACAACAGTAGCTGGGCCACTCCAAGTTTTAAGTAATTTATGCGAAGATGAAGGAACTAGTATTAGTACTTTATCACCAACATTAAACTGTTTATCTCTTGCTCTCAAATTATACCGCGAAGTATATCTTTCTTGAGCATCCTGAGCATATTCTGATGCAATTTCATGTGCTTTTCTTAGTTTCTCAACTAGTTCTGATATATATTTTTCAACTGATGCGGAAGCTGAAGTGGGAATTTTCCTCTCACCAGTCCATACGTCTTTCAATAGTGACAATGGTCCAGGAGGCAAACGCCCATAAACTGACTGAAACGGAGAAACACCTGTCGTACTATGAGGAACTTCTCTGTAAGCAAAAAGTAGATATGGAAGATGCAAATCCCAGTTAGATCCATATTCCTGTATATTTTTATTTAACATATCTTTCAATGTTCGATTCCAACGTTCCACTGCACCCGTACTTTCTGGATGACCTGGCGTTTCAAACCTCGGAGAAACTCCAAGAAGTTCCACAAATGCTTCACTTAATTTCGCAGTAAAATTAGTACCTTGGTCTGTACATATTACTTTGGGAACCCTGTCTGTGTAAATATTCTCATCAAATTATTGCAAGTTGTTTTAGCATTGATGTTAGTCACGGGAATAGCTTCAGCCCATCTAGTACATAAGTCAACTGCACAAATCACATATTTATGTCCTCTTCGAGACGGGGGTTCTAAAGGTCCAATACAGTCCAAACTCCAGACTTCAAATGGAATTTCTGGCCTAACAATGGGTTGTATCGGTATACGATCCCTATAGGAAACTGTTCTGCGTAATTGGCAGGTTTTGCAACTTTCACAAAATTTTTTAACGTCTTCTTTGAGACTTGGCTAATAGAATGAATATTTTATTCTCTGCTTTGTTTTCTGTTCGCCTAGATGACCAGCCAATGGTATTTCGTGTGCCATCCTAAGAACTTCTTTTCTTTTGCATGTGGACAGAACAACTTGATCAACATTTTCTCCACATAAGCATTCTGAATGGACAAGAACTCCATTACTAATTTTAAATGAATTCTTCCCATTTTTGACATAAAACCAGGATTTCTGTAAATCTTCATCATCTAATTGTAATTTTATAAAATCTTCTTTATTTCCATTGCTTTCATCATCGGTAATCTCAGCATTAAGTTGAAGGGACGTTGAGATGTTTTTCTTTTCATCATGTTCTTCCTTTTCTTTTTCAATGCTCTCATTTAATTTTGCAAGTACATGATTCATACATCCATTTAATTCTACATTCTCCATTAAAACTTCATAGGCAGTTGAACAAATTAGCATATCATTCACAAGTTTCTTCGACACTGCACAAGTTACAGGTACATTGCCGTGTTTCCCATCATCTATCTTTAGGTAAAAAATCTTTAGAGCAGCTACTTCTTTTTCACCGAAAGCCGAAATAATTTGGATTGTTCCATCCCCTTCTCCAAAGTCGGTATCGACCAAATCTGCACGTAAGACTGAAATTTGTGCTCCAGTATCCACTATTGCTTTCAAAACTTTTTCTCCACATTTGATATTTACGTATTTCAAATCATCAATTCCATCTTTAATCGGCATAGCGGTTGACACAGGAATTGACACCTTAGCAGTTACAACTTCGTTCGTTGTCTTTGGCTTAACGTCTTTGGCTTCAACCACATTACTTACGGCGTTACGAGTTAATGTTTTCTTGGAATTCTTGGGACAAACTCTAGATAAATGCCCCACAGATCCACACGTAAAACAAGTAGGTTTAAAACTTGTATTTTGATCAGTTCTTGGAGGAAATGATGTCCTAAATTTCCGAGATGGCTGTTCGTCTTTTTGTTTGTTGCTAAAGTCTTTAAAATCAGGTTTGTAATTACTAGTTGTTCTATGTTTCACATCACCCAAACCGGATCCCTTAGCATTCAATCGTACACTTTCGTACTCATCCAACTTATCAGCTAAAACACCCGGAACAAGTAACTTAGCCCAGTCATCAACGAAATGTTCTCGGATATCACCTGGAACGCGTCTTTTTAACTGATCCGTAATCATAAGATTCTTCAATCCTTCAAAATCATTTACTGCAACTCCTTCAAGCCATTCCTCAAAGTAGCTTGTTATTTCGAAAACAAAGTCTCGCCAAGATCGAGTAGGGTTTCGCTGATGTTTCACAAATTTTAGTCTGAAATGTTCAGGGCCTAATTTAAATCGTTTTAATAATAAACCTTTGATATAATCATAATCGTCAAATGTTTCTTCTGACTCCCGAGCTATTAATTGAGTGATTTCTTTTGGCACAAGAGCTAAAAGAGCTGACACCCAGTTACATTTATCTAGATTAATTCTCTTGGCTTGACGCTCAAACAAAGTCAAGAACAGCACTATATCTCCATCTCTCATTTCGAATTTTGGAACGATTTTTGTTAAATCTTGCGTACTACTCTTAGCTTCAGAAATTGGTGCTACTTTAAACTTTTCAGCTTCCAAACGGATTTTTTCTAACTCAAATTCATATTCGCGTTTTTGTTTTTCAATCTCTTGCTCTTGGAATTGCTTTTCAGCGTCTTGTTTCTCAGGGAGCTTCCTATCTTCGATAATAATGTCGAGCTGATTCTTAGTAAACTCTTCGTCATATTCTTTATCTTTGGTAATTAATTTGCGTAAATCGCTTACAGTCATTTCATTCGTGACCTGAAGATTCAGCTCCACAGCCAACAATTTCAAATCCTCTTTCTTTGCGCGACCCAAATATGCCATCTTATACACCCTAAATTTTCTGAACGAGAAACTTAGCAAAATTCCTCAAGGTGGTGCTGATTAAAACACTTTGTTAAATATTAATGGAAATAAACTTATATACCATACGCAAAACCCATAATTTATACCTAAATCAATTGATATCTATATAAATTTCTTTACTTATCTTATGAATCAAATTGACTTTAAAAATACATGAATGATATTTTCACACATTAGAAATAATTTAAAACACACTGTCGTGCATATTTACATTTCCCTACGCAATGAAATATAAAATAAAAATGTTTTCTTATTTATCCAATTTATTTTTTAATGAAACCAACACTTTTATTTCATATGAAATGAATAAACAAACATTTCTATCATAAGCTTACTTCAACGTTTGTAAAAAAAATAAACAATTGAAAAAAAATGTAATCTTTAACACTTTTTATATAATTACCATGTGTCATAAGCATAAACACCGAAAAGAAAAAAAAAATTACTCTTTCTATAAAATAATGAAATGGAACAAAAAAATAAAATAATAATAACGCAGACGATTTTCGTCAGCATTAGCTATTTCGTTCGAAAACGAACTAATTTATTATGGCTCGTTATTAAATGAAATAAACAAAACACTATTTGTGTAATTTCAGCACTTAATAACTAAATTGAATCAACTCTCATATATATTTCATATTAGGTGCATTCATTAAAATATAAATATTCGAAAAAAAAATAGATTTTCCAATTTCAGAAACTAAATACGATATTTACTCTTATTTATTTCATCACACAAAATACTTTTAACTCTATATTTCGGAGAGCAAACAAACAAATATATATATATATATATGTATATATATCAAACTGAGGGGGAAAATATCAAGATCTACAGTTGTAGATATTTAACAGATAAACAACTCTATATTTTTTGAAGTAAATAATAAAAATCGCATTGTATTAAAATTAATATTCACTGGCGTGAAATGTTAAACCTTTATTCACTGACGTAAATAAATGTAATTAATACATATACGCTGTATTAAAATTAAACAATCACTGGCGTGACATCGTATGCTGTTATATACCAGCGTAAAATATAATACACTTAATACATTCACACTGTATTAAAATTGACATTCACTGGCGTGAACTTTATTCGAATGTATTTGAGAACAAAAACTTAGAACTGGCGTTCTATTATGTATATAATTTTACGTTATAATACCAACAAAAAAAAAATTTAACACAGAATTAGCACTGGCGTGCTTCTTATAGAATATTTATTTTGCACTCGCGTGATTCATATCGAACACATTCAAAAATATTAGAACTGACGTTCTATTTTCACTTTATGTTATTAAAAAAAAAAAAAAAAAAAAAAAAAAAAAAAAAATTAAATGTACACTTAAAATATTTGGGCATATACACGAAAGCTCTTACCTTCCCCATTTCCTAGGTATCGTTTTCTATCCTAGTCAAAGGCTGCGCCAGTAAAATTCGATCCTCGTCTCTGCTTGATTGGAGACACCATCATTTAAAATTAAAATGATTTCACTCATGGCTTTGAAAATAAAACAAATCGTAAAATAAATAAATTCTTCTCGAATGACTAGAAACATGCCATTTTCTCGTTCCATCCAAACTCCGTTCTTTTTTTTTCCTTGGTTGTTGCCACTCATCTCCTATCTAAATACCACTTCTAGAAGTCATGGAACTTTACTGGTAAGATAACGAGTACTGTTATGTAAGCCTATGTTAAACAATTCATATTAGGCTTCTGAAGAGTTTTATATGATAATTAGCTCTGTGTGAGGGGGGCTACCGCCCCCCTCAACCCCCCGTTTCATTAATGCACCTACATTTATATAGAATTTAATTCGGTTATTAAAAAATATTTCTCTTTTTTAAAAAATAATTTATTAAAATTATTATTTAAAAAAATTATATTTTATGATAAGGCAGACGATTTCCACATTAGAGAAGTAGTATAACACCAAATATCCAAAAAAAAGTCCATTTTATTCTCAATTTAAAAAAAAAAAAAAAAGTACGATTCTTTTTTCAAAGTTTTTTTTTTTTTTCGTTAAAAGTAAAAAAAAAAAAAATCGATAACTTTGTTTTAAATTATCGCAGATCGTTGGTTCAACCATTCATTTTAAAGGTATTGGCGAGCTCTTTTTAAAGATACCCATCATGAAAATTTACTCCCCTCGAGGGGGGACTTTCCCCCCAGGGGGGGAAGCGAGGCTCCTACATAGGCATGGGTAGCTTTCTGCGAAAGCGCCAAAAATACCTACGGCCCACAATACAAAATCGCCTCAGGTAAAATGTCAGCCCACGCTAAACTATGTAACATTCTAGAAGATAATGAACACGTCACAATAGACCGAACCCTCGCCAAATTCCTGGACTCATTGTATCTAACGAACGAACACACCCCGCATAGGCTGAACACGCTCCCACCGCGCTTCGACGAACATAACCCACGTAAGATTACCCCACAGGAATTAAACAGGATCATCAAGCACATTAAACAAAACAAAGCCCCAGGCCATGATTTCGTTGAATACAACCTGGTCAAAAAAATCAATCGCGTGAGTCAGCACCTTCTCCTGGCGCTCTTCAATAAAAGTCTCCAACTGGAATACTTTCCCAAGGAGTTCAAAAAGGGTATAGTAGTTCTGTTCCACAAGGAAGGCAAGGATCCCAAAGACCCAAAAAACTATAGGCCAATATGCCTCCTACCAGCTATTAGCAAAATACTAGAAAGAATCATACACGGCAGAATTAATCATCACTTAACTTTAACTAACTACTGGAACCCAAATCAGTTCGGCTTTAAACAAGGCACCTCCACAGAACACGCACTTCAAAAATTAATAGAAAACATAAACAAGGACAAAACAGACAAAAAACAAACACTATTAATATCAATAGACATAAAAGGTGCATTTGATAATATCCACTGGCCGACTCTGCTTAAAAATCTTAAAAACTCTGGCTGTCCAACATACCTCGTCAACTGGATAGCTAGCTTTCTGGAAGACAGGTACGTGACACTGGAAGAAAACGGCATAAACATCACAAAACAGACTTACGGAGGCTGTCCGCAAGGAAGCTGCCTAGGGCCCCTCCTTTGGCTACTAATAGCCGAGACAGCGCTCAACCATAGCTGGGGGAACCACACAAAGATCCAAGCCTTTGCAGATGACTTTATCTTAACAATATTGGCAAAAAACACAGAAACACTCGTAAATACACCAAACACAGCTCTACAAAAATTCGGCACTTGGGCAAAGGAAAATGACCTCACGATTAACTGGAGCAAAACGGAACTGCTATACCTGAACAGGCCACGTCTGGGAAACCTCCCGACTTCCTGCACTCACAAACTAGACGGGATCCACTATAACGGGATCGAGCTAGAAACTAAAGAAAAAATGAAATATCTCGGAGTTATCCTACACAAAAATCTAAGATAGCAACCACACATAGAACACCAAACGAAACAAATATATAAGGCCTTCAATCTGTTCGGGCGTATGGTCTCAAGGGGTTGGGGACTAAAACCAAACCTGGTAAAAACATGGTACAAAACAGTAGTGGAAAAGACACTGATCTACGCATCCCCAATCTGGGGAAACAACCTAACAAAGCAGAATAAAGACAAACTGCTTAGCTGCCAAAGGCACTTCGCGCTGGCCATCGTGAGGGCATATAGAACGGCCCCAACATCGGCACTTCTGGTTCTTTCAGGCCTGATTCCAGTACACCTCCAAGTACAATACGAAGCAGCTTATGGCACAATCACAAGAACTACAAGCTACACGACCATATGTTTAACCACACTGACTATGTCAAAAAACAAAATATTTGGCGCAAGCACCCAGCAGACACACCCGAACCACAAATTGGCTCATCAACTAAAGATATACAAATCTATACGGATGGTTCGTAGCTGGAATCAGGAGCTACAGGTTCGGCATTTGTAGCCTTCGAAAATGTATCCAAAATACACGAATGGTCAGTGCCCTTAAGGAAGTGCAACAGCTTTCAGGCCGAACTACTGGCAATACTCAAAGCTGCTGAGTGGGGAAATACAAAGGGAATATCATATAGCATCCACTCGGACTGCATGTCAGCCATCCAGGCACTCTCCAAACCATTCACGACAGAAAACATGGTAATTAAAATCCACTCGGAAATCAAAAGGTCAAATAATAATTTTAAAATTGAATGGGTTAAAGCACATGTAGGGATCCAAGGAAACGAAGAAGCAGACAAACTGGCTAAATATGCAGCGGAAAACGAAACGAACTGCGAACATTTCTACCTGGAAAAGCCGATTTCCTATTTAAAGAAAAAACTAAGAGGGATCACCTTGGAACAATGGCAGTTCGAGTGGGACTATGGGGACACGGGCAGGCTAACACATAGATACTTCCCAACAGTGGACACTAAGACACTCGTTAGCTGCAAGCTCTTGACACAAATTTACACAGGACATGGGGCATTCCCAGCTTATCTCCATCGGGTTAAGAAGAAGAATAGCCCAGACTGCGCCTGTGGTGCACTAGGCACATCAATACACTACTTAACAGCCTGCCCTCTAACGGACCACCACCATCTGGCTCAAATTACACAAGCAAATGAAACACTATGGTACAAACAGCTAGCACAAAACACACATGTACAAAACAAGGCAAAACACATAGTAAGATGGCTCACGAACAACATAGATGACATTTCACAGTAACATTAAGCAGTGTCAACACCAACAAGAAAGCTCCACTCTTCAGCAGCATAAGGAATAAAACACCGGAAGAAGAGGACCTACCAGCCAATGAGGCAACCACCGCTACCGCCACTTTTTGTTTATTTTAGGTCATGAACGAGGCCCCTGTTGTTAAAGCGGCCAGCATCAATATTACATGAGGCCCGGTAAAAGTAAAAATGTTAAAAGTAAAAAATCTTTGTAAAATAAAAATTATTAAAAAATAAAAAAATGTATAAAAAACTATTATAATATAAAAATGTATAAAAAAATGTATAAATAAAAACTGTATAAAAAATGTGCATAAAATGTAAACGGTCCTCTGTTTTATTTGGTCTATAAGTCCGCACCACGCTCATGACCGCGCATTAATGGGTAATTAAACCAAAAAAAAAAAATTTTTTTTTTCTTTTTTTTTTTCTTTTTTTTTTTTTTTTAGTTTACTTAAATTCAGCCAAGTACAATAACTTTTTTTTTTTTTTTTTTTTTTTTTTTTATGAGTTTGTATGAATGGTATGATCAAGAAGCTAGCACTACCGCTCAGCACACCTCTTTGGATTCACCTATCAGCATTCTTAGGTCCGAACAGAAGAAGTCCAAAACTCCAGAATCCCAGGAAGGGATCCAAAAGGCTGAATCCTCGCATCGGGCCTCGCAAGCCACTTTACGTCCGTAGTGTCTCATTCGAATCTTGATCATGCACCCATTATTCTTTTCATTATCTATTTTTTATTTTATTTTTATTTTTAATTATTGTAACTACTAACTTAGAACTTACTCTTAGAAATTTATTTTTTTTTTTCCCGTTAAACTCAAACCACAAACAGCGCTCCCTCAGTTATCCCGCCTAATTTATTTCATCTTATTTAATTAAATACTTAACTTATTGTTATTCTTAGTTATTCTCATAATATTTCATTTTATTTAATTTTTTTTTATTTATTATTTATTATTATTATTTTATAATTATTATTTATTTTATTACTTTATTATTTATTTATTATTATTTTTATTTTATTTATTTATTTATTTATTTATTTTATATATATATATATATATTTTTTTTTTTTTTTTTTTTTTTTTGCTTCTCCCTCTTCGGTTTTCTTCGGGTTAGTGCTGGGAGGAACCAGTGCTACTGTCCTCTCATCTAGTCGTTGGGCCCCTGTCTTGCTTGGCCCCCTCTGCCTCCGGGTCTTTTTTTTTTTTTAGCCCCTTGGTTTTCCTGAACCGGACCCTTGAGTGGGTACGGCGACCGGGACCCAAGCTTGTGTGGCTCTCCCCCTTTTTTTTTTTTTTTTGAGCCCCTTGGTTTTCCTGAACCGGACCCTTGAGTGGGTAATTTGACCGGGACCCAAGCTCGAGCGGCTCTCCCCCCCCCCCACTTTTTTTTGAGCCCCTTGGTTTTCCTGAACCGGACTCTTAGGTGGGTAAGGTGACCGGGACCCAAGCTCGAGTGGCTCTCCCTCCCCCCCCCCTTTTTTTTTTTTTTTTGAGCCCCTTGGTTTTCCTGAACCGGACCCTTAGGTGGGTAAGGTGACCGGGACCCAAGCTCGAGTGGCTCTCCCTCCCCCCCCCTTTTTTTTGAGCCCCTTGGTTTTCCTGAACCGGACCCTAGAGTGAGTAAGGTGACCGGGACCCAAGCTTGTGTGGCTCCCCTCCCCCCCTTTTTTTTTGAGCCCCTTGGTTTTCCTGAACCGGACCCTTAGGTGGGTAAGGTGACCGGGACCCAAGCTCGAGTGGCTCTCCCCCCCCCTTTTTTTTTTGAGTCCCTTGGTTTTCCTGAACCGGACCCTTAGGTGGGTAAGGTGACCGGGACCCAAGCCTGAGTGGCTCTCCCCCCCAATTTTTTTTTTTTTTTTTAGAGTTGTTCTTCCCTTGTTCTCCCGCCCGGTCCAGAGGGTAGCCCTTTTGGGAGGTTCAGCTTCTTAGTTCAACCTCCTGCTCCCTGTTGGCCCCTCAGTGCTCTTCTCGCCTCTCAGCATTTCTCCGGAGCCTTGAGGGCTTTACTCACCCACTAATTTAAGCATTCCAAAACCAATAGTTTTACTTTCCAAATTACTTATTCACTAAAACCTTTTTTTTTTTTTTTTTTTTTTCTTTCATCTTTCCGAGGGTGTGGCGGTGTCTGGTCCTCGTTAAAATGTGCTGCACCGTCAAGTGCTCGATGGGGTCGTTTAGCAGTTATCGGGCTACCAACGCGGGGCACCATCCCCCCGTGGTGGAATCCAAATTGGGATGGTCCCTCTTTCTTCTCCCTTTAGGCCTTTTAGTGCATAGCTCATTTCCTCCCATTGGCCCAGCCACTTCAAAATTCTACGCTATGTGCTACTAAATTTCCTTCCAACCATCCGTGGCGAGTTCTTAAAAAGAAAAAATACTGTTTGTAGCGTTTTTTTTCCTCTCTTTCTTTTAATAGCTCCTTGTTTTGTAGACCGTTCAGCCAATTTTATTTTAGGTGTTTAGCTCCCCTCCCGCATTGTTTTTGCCTCCTCATTTCGGTGTAAATCTGAGTGCACAACTATCCTCTTGGCTCCCACTACGATTCTCCCCCCCCCCCAAATTCAAAAATAATTTATTTTATTTTATTTTATTTTTTTTACTTCCTCTCTGGCTCTAGGCTAGCTGTGCACATATTCAAAATTCTTGTTTTGCATCCAGGAAGCGTGTCTGTGCGCTCCGTTCCCTGGGCAATCTGGAGGTGTGGTGTGCCAGTCGAGCATTATGCGTCATGAAGCAGATGTCGCAACCCTGCCATTCCTGAGCTGTCATCAGAAGTAACTTTGCAGTTGTGTTGATCAGGAGCCAGCAGTCTCCCTGTCTGATGTCAGAAGCCTGAACGAGTCGTCGGACACATTCTATGAGCTCATTCTATGTAGCGACTAGATAACTATCTGGCAGTAGGCAGCTATCATGCAGTGATCTGGCAATTAATTCGCTCCGGCGGACGGCATCCAACCCGTTAAGCTTGGCTCGTCCAGGCAGGCAGGGGCTGTCCAAAGGTTTCAATGGGTTTCAATGAGGCTCCTACATACACAAAATTTTTTTCCCAGTTAACTGTCTCTATTACAAAAAAATATATATTTGTTTCATTTGGTTTAGTGCAGTCTATAGACGTTAAACTCTATTTTCCTGCAATTTCCCCCATAGACGTAATGTATTAGAATTCTCTTGATTGTCCCTGTACACGAACCATTTGCTTGATCTTAACGAAAAGCTTACTGTAGCATCCCTATATGATAAACATTTAGAATAGCAAGTTTGAACTTTCTGCCATAATTTGTTTTTGAGATATGCTGATAACAGACAGACACACACACACACAGAGAGACATACACACAGACCATTTGCTAAAAACATGATTTTCGTATTCAGGGGACCTCAAAGCGTGTAAATATAACAAAATCTCGCGTTCGAAAATTTAACCCAAAAACAATACTTTCTCTACCTTATGGGTAAGAGAAAGTAAAAAAGTTGTTTAAAAAAGCACGAAACTAGGGAAATGAAATTGTGTTCTTCGTTTAGAATATTTATAAACGTTCAGTTATCGTTTTGAAAAAAATTCCTGCACTTTTATTTTGTAGTTTCGCGGTGTTACCACTACTTAAAAAATAACTCTCGATTTTTATGGAATGCCCTTTGTAATTTTTATTTGTAAAAAAAGAAATTATACTAGTTATTCAACTGTTAATTTTTGAAATTTATATTATATTTTTTAATAGTTTAAGTCCCACATATCACAAATATTAAGTTTCTCTTTTAAAAACTAGATTTGCTTTTAGGTAGTAGTGCGGATATACAGGATTGGCATTTGTTAGATAAAAACCAACTCTAAGCATTTCACATTCATAAAAAGTCTCTTTTAATCTATTAAGGTAAAAGACGCTAGTGTTTGCCACTACTTGCATTAATGTTCACCATCCTCACAAAAAACATGTTAAAATAAGCCTTTAATAATCTATAAATTTGAATCTGCTCGCGTTAAATTCCCTAGAACCGGGGAATCAATCTGTAACGGATTTAAATTCACATATGTTAATTAATGGTTACTTTAACATGTCTTTTGTGAGGATGGTAAATACTGCTGCAAATTTTAGAGGTGGCAAACGCTGGTGTCTTTACCATATATAGAGACAAAAGGATGCGTAAAAGCAAACTTCTTGCATTTATTTCATTTTCATATAATTTTTAAGTGTTATTTTTCAGGAGGATAAAAAAGTCGTTAAATAACGACTTTTTTGTCCTCTTGAAAATTAATTTCTTTAAATAATTAATAATCATAATTAATAATTATCATTAATATAAATAATAATTTATAATTTTCCCTGATTAATTTCTTTAAATAAAGAAATTAATCCATGTGTGCTTTTAAAAATAATATTCATTCAAATCTTCACACTGACTCGCATTTTTATTCTAATTCTGTCTCACTATGCTTGAGAATGTGTCTTAATCTATTCATAATACTTTATTTTCCTTTTTACCTTTCATTCTTATTATTCTAACAAAACCATTATTTAACACTTTTTATTTATCGTTTATCATCGGTATTTATGTGTTTCATTAGTAAGATAATCTATTATTATGTTAACAAATTATCAGGTTATTTTTTGGAAATGGCATTTTTCTTGTATATTTTCTCATTTAAAGAAAAATATACTCTGGCCTATAAAAAATAATGAATGTTTCAATAACTTAATTTGAGTGGTTCTTTCAACATTTAATTTGTTTGAAAGAGTTGAACTTATTCTTCATAATACAGTTAAAGAATAGTATTACCCTGTTCGTTTATGAACCGCAAGTTCAGACATAACACATTCTCTCAAATGAAGAAAATATGGTTAATAGCTGTAAACGATATTACATATACATAACACTATTAAATGGTTCTTGCTATTGCTAGAAACGCACAGGCAGGTTTTTTCAAACAATGATGTTATATGTTCTTCTACAGTTTTTGAAAAAAAAATTCATTATTATCACTATTTAAGATCAACAATTTCAATAAAAATAACGAATACTAAAATTATCCTTCACTAACTATTATTACTGCTCATTTAAGTATAAAGCTTTGAATAGAATATAAAATAAAATTCTATCTTTTTTTAAATTCCTATTTTATCCCAAGTTGTTTGCAAACAAACGTTTTATGAAAGTCGCGGTGGTCGATAAGATTAATTGCTTTACAAATTGTTTCATTACGCGTGTATGTGACAACGCATAATTTTAGTTAAGCAACTTTAAACCCTTACTTCCTTAATATCCAAGAATTCATTTATCATTAGAACATACAATAGCTGCATAAATTGGGTCGAAAATGTATGCGCTGCAAACGACCGAAAAAAATACATAAGTAAATTAAAACTTTTCTAAAATTCTTTAATGCATAGTAAATCAAAGCGAAACCGATTACACAAACATTTTCAACAATAAAAGCAAAGAGTAATAAAAACAACATTAAATTTTGGAAAAATATTGCCTCGGTCATAATGTGGATCATAAATCGCTATAAAATGCATGCTTTCTTCGTTAGAAGTCTTGGACTTTGTTTAAAGTATTTCGGAACTTTAAACAAACTTCCCAAGTTTAGAAACAAAAGAAAATTGAATATGGTAATACCTTTATTTCGTGGGAGCGAGTGAATAAATATTAATAAATTTTCGTTGCTTTTTAGAATAAAGCGAAAGAAAACTAGTGAATCTGCAGATCAGAAGCCTCGATGTCCTATTTGCGTTACTGATTAATGGCCATGTTAAATAAAATATATATACGATAACTATCATTTATATATAGTCTAAGCGACAAAAAAAAAAAAAGCCGCATTGCAGAAACAATGACTTAAACCTTTTTTATTTGTAATAACTTTAAAATTAATGGTTGGAACAAATAAAACTGTCATGTTTGCATAACACCAAAGGGATGAAATGATACCTATGTACATTTTCGATTTATTATTCGCTTTATTACACTCTACGAAGTATTTTATAAAAATCTACATAAAATTTTCTTTTTAAATATAATGCAATAAGCATACACTTTGTATTCTGTTATGATTTATTACATGAAATAAACAAGTTATGTTTTAATATATGAAATAAAACTATTTATTTGTTAGATCTAAGCAATTTTTTAATAAAAATATGTATTCTGAATTGGGTTAATTCCATCTTTACATGGAATTACTTCTGTAATGCTCAGTGGCGTAGCATTATACCCTTTTTTGATATAAATCTAAAGCATTTCACTGTGCTAAATATTGTAAATAATTTTTATAGTTCTTGCAAAGTTGTAGGCTGCAAATTTCGAATCCTCCTTTCTCTTCCAGCGCCTTTTTTTGACTAAACGTTTTCGAACGAATTGAGATTTTTCCAAGTCTAATAAAGAAGAAATTCTACAATATTCTTTGAGGGATTTAATTTAGAATAAAAATCATATTACTACTTACAGAATTATAGAAGCTCATTATGAGGTAATGAATATGTAATGTTAACAATTTGATTCAAATTGACGTACCACAGATGCCGCACAGTACGGTGCATTATCATGAAATGCTGTTTGAAGAAAAGTCTGAAATACCTCCAAAATAGTCAGGCGCCACTTTTATAATCACCGTGTTTTATTTTGAGTTAATTGATCCCTTGAGCATGAAAATTTGCCCAATTCCTTGAAAAACTGTGCACCTTCGTACCATAATGTACGGGGAAAATATCACTGTTTTAAGAGTGCGATTTTCATTAAGTCAGTTACATTTTCGTCCTCACTCTAGCTTTTTTCAACTGCTCGAAATAAAGAAAACTTGATTCATCCGAGAAAACCAGTTCAGCCTAATAATTAACTGATAATGTTTTTTAAATTTTTGGTCAACTAAAATACTGTTTTTTCTTATTATTTTCCTTAATAGAGGCTTTTTTCGCAGATCTTCTATTCTTTAACCCGCTTTGTTTAATTGTTCCCGCATTGTTTTTGAAGAAAGTAATTTACTATACACTTTTTTTTAAATCTTTCTTAAGTTCTGGATGTGATACAAATCGATTTTTTTAAACATTCGCTTTTTAACTTGCGGTTATCTTGCTTGGATGAGCAACATGACCGCCTAAAGCCAAATTCCCAGTTTAAACGGCCAAACTTTTATACTTGGCTAAAAACCATTTTACCAATATTTCGTTAACATTTAATTACTGGTGTATAACCACGTCAAAAATGACTGAATGTGAACTCGATTAAGGTAGTAAATCAACGAATGCTTACCTGCTTCGCTGGACACTATATTTAAAGGGGACTAATGTGCAAGTTGCACCTGACGGGACTAATATGCAAGTTGTACCTGACAGGACTAATGTGCAAGTTGCACCGAACGAACAAACTATTTGTTTTACGAAAATGCCTACTAACCCAAGACGATAGGTCTAATATAACGTATCATATTATGTATCGTATTTATCGTAATATAACTCAGTACTTATTTCGCTTCCTTCTTCGACTCGTTTTAATAAGTATTTTTTATATGCATGGACAAATTTAATATTTTTTAATTTTTAATTTTTCGCGTGAAAACATTATTTCATCTTATTCCTCCCCCCCTCTTTCAATATATATATATATGACAATAACTGGTAAATTTTTTTGGCAACAATCATAAATTTAAATGTTCAATTTTGAAGTTATTTTCATATTTTAATTAATTTAAAAAAATCTAATCGAAACTTCCAAATAAAAGGTACCATATTTGTAACGAAGTAACCTTAAGTACATTATTTGTAACCTTATTTATTTTAACTAATTTGATTCACGTCACAATTAACTGCTTGTTTATAGGGCAGTTCCTTGTTTGTAAACAAACATCTCAACTTTTATGAGTGGTTGGCAAAAAGGCTTGGGATCTCTTGATTACTTGATTACTACCAACGGAAAATCAATGGTGGGCGGGGCGCGGGAAAGTCGAGCGCGCTTTTTTGCCAACCACCATACGTCACGAGGAAATGCTCTATATCAGATAAGTACATTATCATAATTGCAAGAAAATGATGTAATAACTATTAGCCCATAATTTTTATGATTGAATTTTAAATTATATTTTAATTTTATCCTCCATGGGTATTTTAGAATTGCAATGGTAGTTATAAACTTTCGTTGAAATCTTTTTACATATTGAGATTAAGGGAAAAGTGCAAGCACAAAAAATGTTCAGTTTTGAAAGATCTTTCTAATGATGTAACATTTATGCAGATTAATATAAAAATAAAAATACATAGCATTTCTAAGGGGGAAAAAAAGGCTACCAAAAGTCTCTGTTTTGAAGCTCGAAAAAGTTTTTTTTAATAATTTTGAATTAGGAAATAAAAAGTGCGCGTGAAATAATATGAAATAAAAATAAGTAAAAAAATGAATTTAATGATTTAATGTTTTTGTTTTTCGGGGGCTGCTCATGCATATAAAAAATGCGTATTAAAACGAGTCGAAGAAGGGGGCGAAATAAGTATTGAGTTATATTACGATAAATACGATATATAATATGATACGATATATTAGACCTATCGTCCAGGGTTAGTAGGCATTTTCGTTGAAAGAAATAGTTTGTTCGTTCGGTGCAACTTGCACATTAGTCCCTTGAGGTACAACTTTCACTTTAGCCCCGTCAGGTACAACTTGCACATTAGTCCCCTTTAAATATATTTTTTTATTTTTATTTTATTTTATTTTTTTATATCGGGATACTGACCACTGCAGTGCAGATTTTTATAATTTTTTTTTCTAGAGTAATTTTTATTGTTATATTCATGCCTCCTCCCTACTGTTAAATTTAAGAAAGAAAGAAACTTTTTTTTTTTTTTTTTTTTTGGTCGCTTAGTGTTTATATATTACAAAGGAAAATATTTTGAAAGATTAAAAACCAAACAATAACTTAAAAAAAATTAATATAAAGACAACAAAATTCACATACTCAGTGCACGAGAAGATGCAGAAAATTAATATTTTAAATTAATTTAATTAATATTTTCTGTTTGCTCAAATTTTTAAGGTATTTACCTACATTCAATTTATATTTTTACATTATATAATATACTAGCAGTCTTTGCCCGCTTCGCTTGTCATTATATTAAATGAATTCTCAATAATTCATATCATTAATAATAAAAAAATTCTCAAAAAAAAAAAAAGAAATCAGTTAAAATATAAGTTAAAGTTCCCGCTACATTCGGTAGCGGTTTTCCGCCTCCCCACACTTTTTTAATCCTCGAGTCCCAATGCTTTCGGCAGTACCTTACCTAATTTTTACTCACCCTCCCTTGCGGGTAATGTTGAAAGTTTCGCAAACTTTCCTCCCATCAAAGTGCATATTGCGTACACTTAATCAACACCCACTCATCAAAATTCATCATGCTAAGGTAATCTGGAGTATATTTAAGCTTGTTTTTTGCCCCCGCCAGCCCCAGAAGAGGAGGGGGGGGGGTAATTTCGCAAAATACGTTTATAGTACATCTTGCATACACATACCTAACCACACATAAAAAAAATCGAGATACTGAGATTATTTGAAAAAGAATTATGTTTTAAAACGTGCCCCCCCCCTACCTGCACATGAAGGAGGGTCGAAGGAGGGAATTTTGCAAAATCTCTTTATACTATGAGTTAGATATGCATATAACCGACGCACACATCAAAAATCTCCTTCCTAAGATAATTTAGTGCAGAGTTACACATGGATACATGTTTTTTGTCCCCACCTCTGCCTCCCAAGACCGGTTGGGGGGAAATTCACAAAACCCCTTTCTAGTGTGTGTGTTGAGTACGCGTAACCAACCGACATATCAAAATTCGCTTTCCTGAGGTACTTTGGAACAAAGTTACTCTTAAAAACGTGTTTCTGCCCCCACTCCGCCCTTAAAAGAGGGAAGCAGAAGGAAATTTCGCAAAATTACTTGATAGTGCGTGTTGAGAATGCATAATCAACCCACACATAAAAATTAATCTTACTGTGATAATTTTAAGAAAGGTTATACTTGGAAACGTCTTTATTGCTCTCCCTTCCTTAAGGGGAGAAAATAGAGAAATTCTCAAAATCCCGTTGCAATGGATGTTGGATACACGTAAAAGAGCCACACACTAAAAATTGTGACCTCAGCTCCTTCGGACAAATTTTACCCACTTGGCTGGTCACTATATTTAAAGAAAATTCTTTTCTATATCGCTTTATAGATAAAAAATAAAAATAAAATTCATTGAAATTGCTCAAAAGCTCGCTTCGGGTGTGTGTCGCTATTGCATGCGACAATGCCATACCAGCGGGCTTCCACTTTTGTGCTTATCAGATAACAATTTCGAAACAGACAGTATCGAAAAAATTGAAGTAGCTCTTTTATATTTGAATATTAATTACATATGAACAACACTATGCGTAATGTACATAATATTTACTGTTACGTTATTTCCTATATTAATTCGAATTTTCCGTTCGACCATAACCTGACAGCAATTTCACGTCAAATATAATAATACAATATGCTGCGAGACAACTCACTTTTTGTGGTTATATGTATTTCATAGTTAATTAACAGTGGTTCGTATATAGAAATATAAATAAATAAATATTTATCCTTATCGTGGTACAGGCTTATTATAGCTCCCCTTGGTGACTTTCGAATTTTTGTCACCATTTTAAACAAAAATACATAATTTATGAGGTTATTGTTTCTGTTTCTTTCTTTCTAGGGGCCGCGGTAGCCCAGTCGGTAGAGCGCCGGCCTCGTAATCGGAAGATTGCGGGTTCGGTACTCGAGCCGGCCAAAGACCGTCGTGTACACTAATGGTGGCTGGTGCACGTAAAATCTGTCGTGGCCACAAAGTCCTCCATGTTTCCATCAAAAATTATACCTCTGGGGGTCACCGAAGCGGGAGAGCCATCCCTTCCGTGGAGGATCAAAATTGTGATGGCATGTCTCCGGACCACCTCTAGGGGTGTGTCCCAGACCGTCGCCAATTGCCCACCTGCGCAGCATTAGTGCGACGTAAAACCCAACCACAACCACCACTTTCTTTCTAGCCTTTTTTTTTTTCCTCAATATTTTATTTGTTTATGGGCTACTTGGCTTACAGTGGCTATCCCAAAAGTAGACTCCTTGGGGAAAAATGTCGTATCTACTTCAGCATCAAAATTTTAAAAATTACCCTGCATTATGAATAAGTAAATCTGAATATAATGCTGAATTAGCTTTCATGTCAAACGTATTATACGTGCCAATAAATAAATAAAAACACTATTAAAAAGAAATCTAAAATTGAGGTATGTTAAAAAAGATTATGGAACAAAATTTGAAGAAATATGTTGGATTTTTATTATTATTATTTAATTTTGATAATGACGTCATTTTGTCATAGCCTAAGCAAATTCATTATTTAATATTTCTTTTACCATTCACGTGAAAATATATTTCATTATATGTCTAAAAATAAATCAACTCGTAAATTTTTCTGGCAACAATTAAAAATTAAAATAATTATTTTTAAAACTTTCTCTATATATTAAAAAAAAGTAACTGTCGCTGGCGTCTTTTTTTTTTTTTTTTTTTTTTTTTTTTTAGTGCTAGAGGCCTATTTCAGTCGGTACAGTTGTCGAATTTTTATAATACACTCTTAATTAGTGCTAAGGGCCTATTTCAGTTGGTTTATTGAATGGGGATTTATTGAATGAAGTCCCCCCAAGGCACAACTTTGACATGAGTCCCCCCCCACAAGGTACCCCTATTTCAGTTGGTACAGCGTTGTCGAATTTTTATAATACACTCTTAATTAGTGCTAAGGGCCTATTTCAGTCCGTTTATTGAATGGGGATTTATTGAATGAAGTCCCCCCCAAGGCACAACTTTGACATGAGTCCCCCCCCAAGGTACCCCTATTTCAGTCGGTACAGCGTTGTCGAATTTTTATACGTCACTCTTAATAGTGCTAAGGGCCTATTTCAGTCGGTTCATTGAATGGGGATTTATTGAATGAAGTCCCCCCAAGGCACAACTTTGACATGAGTCCCCCCCAGGCACAACTTTGACATGATTCCCCCCCAAGGTACCCCTATTTTAGTCGGTACAGCGTTGTCGAATTTTTATAATACACTCTTAATAGTGCTAAGGGCCTATTTCAGTCGGTTTATTGAATGGGGATTTATTGAATGAAATCCCCCCAAGGCACAACTTTGACATCATACCCCCCCAGGCCCAACTTTGACATGAGTCCCCCCCCAAGGTACAACTTTGACATGAGTCCCTCCAAGGTACAACTTTGACATGAGTCCCCCCCAGGCCCAACTTTGACATGAGTCCCCCCAAGGTACAACTTTGACATGAGTCCCCCCCAAGGTACAACTTTGACATGAGTCCCCCCCCCAAGGCACACCTTTGACATGAGTCCCCCCCAAGGCACACCTCCCCCTCATTGGGAAAAAGAGAAAAAACGTTTTGCGGCTATAAAACAGTTTGGACTTCCAACGTTATTTGTTACAATATCTGCAGCTGAAACACATTGGTTTGATTTAATGAAAACTTTATCATGGAATTTAGATCGTCACGAATTAACTAAAGAAGAATTTGTCGATATTAACAAGTTTAGCAGTAGGCCTCTGGCACTAAATTAAATTCTGTCAATGTCATGTTTTAAATAATGAAATAATGTCGTTATGTATTTTTTTTTTTTTTTTTTTTTTTTTTTGTCTGCGACAGCAACTTCTCGCGGAGGGCAGGGTTCTCCGCGTCATGAGATAGATCAGTGTATTCTGACTGCTTCAAGGAAGGCAAGCATTTCAGCTGCTTAGAAATTTTTAGCATTTTAATTAACGAAGTTATTAGCTAAAAATGTCGGTTTTATAAAGGTACTCTATTTGCCACCGGAGAAAAAGTTTCTCTTACGACGTTTTTTTCTGTGTCCCTGACGTCACTTTCCTCAGCAAAATTAAAATGTGATGAATGATGTAAATAAAAAAAATTGAATAATTGGCATCTTTGAGATGCTCGAGAGAAGAAAAAAAATTATTTAGAATAGCAAAACATTTATAAATAACCGATATTTTTCAAATATTAAGTAAAAATTTAAAAAAAAAATGAAACGAAAATTAGTTTCCATTTTTATTTTATTTTATTTATATTATTTTATATTATGAACTAAGTTTATACTAACTATAGTATTTCCTCACAGCTGAATTTGGCGATTTTTCTTTGGCGTCGATTTGAACGATAACGATGTCGTTCTGAACTGTTTGCGGTATAATATGGCAGCCTGCATGCTATTTATTTTGGATGTATGATTTTATCATTTATGCTATATGACTTATGATTTTTAGATTTATGATTTAGCCATAATCGCCAAAAATAAATCGCTAAATTCAGCTGTGGGGAAATACTATAGTTGTTCCTAAATATCGAGATAAATTATAAAATGGTGCAATCCGCGTTTGTAATGATCGTTAGATGACGCTTTCTCAACTGCAGTTGTTAGTAAATATTGCCACGTGTAATAATTGCCACGTGTATTTATTATTGTGCTTTCTTGTTGTTCTATCATTGTTTCAGCGTGAAAGCTATCAGTGGTATGATAATTTCACCTTAGCTCACCAGAGGGCGAGCATTTCATTACAATCGCGGATAATAATAATAATAATAATAAAATCCGCAACCTATTTTTGTTTATTTAAGCATTGATATAAATCTTTGCAGAAAACAGAATTTAATACAACAGGACATTTTTTTTTTTTTTGTCTATTTTTCCATATAAAGGAATGTAGTAACTGCATTGCTAAAATATTCTAGTTACAGCTAATACAGGGCTTCACTGGCTGATTTTAAATTTTTCATTTATTTTGACGATGACTAAAATTATCTATTGCAATAATGCATGTCAAGATTTTCTCGAGAAACGTCTAAGCTACTTCGGTGCCAAATTTAAAATTTCGCCAAGAGTTTAGATTTTTTTCAATTTTATTTTAAATATTTTTTAACTTAATTCAAGAGGGAAAAAAAGAACATTTTTTATTTGGTCTAAATGTACAAAATATCTCCAGGTAAAATATTATCCGTTTTTCGTTCTGTTCATTATTAGACAGAAAATAGCTGAAGTAGATTTTCGTGTACCATTGATGTCTCTATAAATTAAATTAAATTATCCAGTATTCATTATATTTCATTCACCACGCTCATTTTTTAGGTATAACTTCAGTATAACCCCACAGCTGAATTTGGCTCCGTTTTGAACGATAACGATGTCGTTCTGGTTGGTTGAATGTCTTTTCTTGGAGCAAGGTCCACAGTAGGACAAGCTGCGCCATGATGTCGTTCTGGACTGTTTGCGATATAATATGGCAGCCTATATGTTGTTTATTTTGCATTTATGATTTTATGTTTTATGATTTATGATTTAGATTATGATTTTATCATTTATCATTTATCATTTATGATTTTTAGATTTACGATTTAGCCATAATCGCCAACAAAAAAAAGTTGCCAAATATCGTTATGGGGTTATAGTGAAGTTGTTCCATTTTTTATTTTCTAAATTTAACATTACATAATATATATGTAAAAAAATCAAGGTGTAATCAGAAGATGCAGCCAACAAGTATTCAGAACCATCATCAACACAAGTTCAGGAGATATCGCCAACAACTATTAAGATGTCATGATCAATATATATACAGTAGATATCGCCAACAATAATAATTATTCAGCAGATATCGCCAACAAGTATTTAGGAGCCATCATCAATACTTATTCAAAACTATTGTCAACAAATATTCAAAAGCCATCCAATTTATGAATGGTGATGGTCTATCTCGAATACTTCAAACCGGCAATTCGTTTTTACAATACAATCAAGAATGAATTTTTCCCTTATCAGTAGGTTTCGAAAAATGTGATTTTTTTTTTTTTTAATTTAATTTAGTATTTAATATAGTTTAAAAAATTAAATAGTAAAATCAGATATTGACAGGCATCTTGGAAAATCCGTAGTGTAATACAATAAGTGGCGATAATGCAAAATCGCTATCTGAAAGAAATTGTCTGTCGTACTACTACTACTAATGAAATTTTTAAAATAATTGCAATAATCACATAAGATATTTATTTTCAACCTGACTAAATCATATTCTAGAAAAAATGCACTTTAAAAAGTTGCATCTTTAATGTTGGAAGCACCATTTTAAACCTTGCTGTACATTGGAAATAAACGCAGAGCATTACATATTATTCTAAATTAACTAAAAAAATTCAATAGAAAAAAAATAGGCATTAGAAAAAATAAGTTCATAATTTCTTTAATCAAGCAATAACACCCAAAAAATTCCTCGTCAAACAGTGACAAAAATTTAACAAGTCGACCATATATTAAAGCTGTAACGCTAAATGGTTTAGATGTTAAGAATTCAGCTCTCTGTTCTAAATAATTAGTGCTATGTCTGTTTATTTTGTGTGTCTAGGTGTCTAGCATATGTTTTCTCTCAAAATAATGGCAAATTGTTATTAAATTGTCGAACGTTATAACAGATTTTTTACATATTATAAACGATATAATATTAAATATTGTGTATTTCAATGCGATACCAAATATGGTGGATTTCTATAATATTGTTCAAGTTTTCTCTTGTGTCATGTATTGTTAATATTCCAATTCAATGAAAGGCAAAGTTGCGAGTAGTCGGGTAGAATCCCGCAGGGGTTAATGAGCGAAGCGAGTCGGAGGTAGGCGAAGCTTTCCTCGGGGGTTGGTGAGCGGAGCGAGCAGGGGGCAGAGCCCCCTAGTATTATAGAAGAAATATCTATATTATTATATAGAAGATACAATATAGATAATGTTCTGCATCCTCCCCCTCCCCTTGGGGTCTGAATTTCTAAAATTCCAAAAATTGGTTTTTAAGTATATGTGTTAGCTATATTTTAAAGCAAAAGTTTTACGGATATATGTTTTTTTCTTTGAGATATAAAGGTTTTTGTGAAATCACGTTTTGCCCCCTGTACGCCCTTAGGGGTCGAATTTCTAAAATTCCAGAAATTGGCTTTTAGGTATTTATATTAGCTATATTTTGAAATAAAAATCTCACGTATATCTGTTTTTTTATTTGAGATATGAAGGTTTTTTAAGATATCACTTTTAGTGCATGAGAAATACTATTTTGCCACGCACCCCCCTTCTGGACAGAATTTCCAAAATTCAGGAAATCGATTTTTAGGTATTTGTGTTAGCTATGTTTTAATGCAAAAATTTTACAGATATCTGGTTTTTTCTTTGAGATATGAGGTGTTTTGTGAAATTGCGTCTTCCCCCCCCCCACCCCTTGGGGGCCGAATTTCGCAAAATCGCTTCTTAGGGGGTGCTTGCACTACATGTTCTATAACCTGACCCAGTTTCGAGTCAGTGGCTCTAGTAGATTTTGCTATGCGTTGATGAGTGAGTGAGTGAGTGGAAGTACTCTTATATATATGTAGATAATAAATATAGCTATTTGAAATTATTTATATTAAGATGTAAATTTATTGTTTGTTTGTTTTTGTTTTATCTTTTTTTTTCTTTCTTTCTTTATTATTAAATAGGGTCTGGTGGGGTAAAATGGGTATTTTTTGAATTTTGTTTATGCAATGTATATTGTGGTATAATGAATTAAATATTTCGCTCCATATGTTTTTAATATTTATTTCCTAAATAACAGTTTATATTTTAAATTTTAGCGGCACATATAACATTCTCCCCCCCCCCCTTTTTTTTTTTTTTTTTTTCTTTTTGAGAATGCTTAGTTATTTTTATAGACCTAATAAATTTCTTAAAAACTAATATTTCGCATAGTTTATTAACAGAATTTAACGATAATTCACGTTGGATAGGTTCTGAACTACAAATTTTAAAAAACAGATAAGAACTATTTAAAATTTTTGGTTTATAAAGAATATTTTTCTTTGGTGTCAGTTAAGCTTAACTATTGCAATTTTTTCAATTGTTGGTAGCAACATTTAAAATAAAATAATCATTCTTTGTCTACCTTCAAGTGCATACCATGCTACATAATGAGATGCATCATAATGAGATGCATCATAATGAGATGCAACATAATGACCTAACATCTGAATGTTGGGTTCTTGCCCCAGTACTGAGGACTCATTCTAAAAGCATTGTATAGAGAAAGATTCGTATTCAGAGATTGTCAGAAATTACGTTTCCATATCTGCTTAAACAACTCTCTGTTAATTTGAAGGGATCCTACACTGAGAAAAAATATATATACCGCTTTCATCTAGAACGAATAGGTGGTCCTTTTCTAAATCCCTAAACTAGAAATATAGATTTCCGAGCTATGAGTATAAGACACGCCAATACACTGAGAAAAAATTCTATAACTGACATCTAGAATCTAAATCGTGGCTCTAGAAAAAATAGTTCCATGTCATCTTTATAAATTCCTTATAAAAAAAATTTCTAGTCCCCTTCGAAAGCGAATTCTAGAGACCTCTATTAGAATTCTTGAGCATTTGCCTATACTATCGAGAACAAACCTATTTGAAAATATTTCCAAATAAATGTGAATACAAGAGGCGGGTTTCGGCAGTTATAATCTTGTTTTATGACCCAATTCTAGAAAATCAAGCGAGAATTTCTCGTAATAGAAAAGATTCAGAATATTGTTTCACCATCTAGAAATGTGTAGATTAGAAATGCTTGACCATTTCGTCTATTCATTTTATTGCCGTGCCTTATGTGCATAGCTCGGAAATCTATATTTCTAGTTTAAGGATTTAGAAAATGACCATTTATTCATTCTAGATGAAGGCGGTATATTTTTTTTTCTCTGTGTATATCATAAAATTTTTAAAGGAACACGATTTTATTGTGTTAACAAAGAAGTTGTTAATGTTATAATCACACTAACAGAGAGAGACCTCAGCAAAATTATAGACAATGTAAGAGATTTTGCAGTCAAAAAAGTAATGGGAAATTATGCTTCTAATTCAAAGTCTTCTATTTCTGTCATCTCATGCCTCAATCAAGAAAAAAATAAATAAATAAAAATAAAATAAGATAAGATGGCATGCGATTAAATAAAAAATAAAATAAAATAAAATAAAAAATACAACGTAAATTTGAAAATTGTTGATTGAATCAGTTGTACCAAAACGCTTTCTAAATGAGAAACATAACTGCAGTTTAAGGAAAAAAAGTTTTGTGCTTCAAATATAAATGACCAGAATACACAATATATATAAAAAAAAAAAAAAAAAAAAAAAAAAAAAGAAGAAGAGAGAGAGAGAGAGAGAGAGAGAGAGAAAATTCCATTTTAATGAAAACATAATTCTATGAAAGCTGCATTCAGGTTAATATTCAATTTGAATTTCCCTGAAATATTACTATGGAATTGTGTAATGTTATAGTATGCAGTTCAAAAGAAAAAAATAATAATAATGGTCAAATTATCAACATGGACTTGGATGATTTTAATGTGAAATATCTACAGTTGTCAACTTGTCGTGGATTACGCTTTCTTACAAAATGGTGACATACATTTTTAATATTGAGATCTCATATTAAAATTTTGAGGAAATCACGGCACAGCCACCGTGGTTATTATACCTTTATGGTACAAAATTGTATCTATTGGATTAAAATTCCTTCTTGTGTTTAAACAGAGTACATTTTCCCTTAATCATTTTTTAATCACTAACCTTTGTATCCCTTATCTTATTCATTTTATCCTATCCTTGGGTAAAATGGGTATTAAAGAGTGATAAAAGTTTTTCTATTTAAATATTTAAAAATTTGAATTAAAATATTTTAAAGGTGATAACAATAAGTTCATTGCATAATACACCAAAACAAATGTTCACATATCTAATAGTTTTTCAGTGAAAATAAATTATGAATGGCGAAAGAGCGATATTTCTAGCCACTTCATCCCACCGGACTATATTCTAGAAAACAATTTTTATTAAAATCACTCAATCAACTGTGGAAGAAAATCATATTTATTGAAATTTAATTTTTCCGACTGAGTGAAAATAATGCCTGGATCGGGAGTCGAACCCCGGATTTTTGACTTACAAGGTCAAGGCTCTACCAATTGAGCTATCCAGGCCGACAACCGGCCAGCATTACTCACTCAGATAACTTTTAGTCAGAAACATCTCTGGTCTATCATGTAGATAGCTCAACAGAAATAAGCCGCAGGAAATGGAAAACACCATTAAACAATGGGAGAAAGAAATACAATTTTTATTAAAATCACACAATCAACTGTGGAAGAAAATCATATTTATTGAAATTTAATTTTTCCGACTGCGTGAAAATAATGCCTGGACCGGAAGTCGAACCACGGATTTTTGACTTACAAGGTCAAGGCTCTACCAATTGAGCTATCCAGGCCGACAACCGGTCAGCATTACTCACTCAGATAACCTTTAGTCAGAAACATCTCTGGTCTATCATGTAGATAGCTCAACAGAAATAAGCCGCAGGAAATGGAAAACACCATTAAACAATGGGAGAAAGAAATACAATTTTTATTAAAATCACACAATCAACTGTGGAAGAAAATCATATTTATTGAAATTTAATTTTTCCGACTGCGTGAAAATAATACCTGGACCGGGAGTCGAACCCCGGATCTTTGACTTACAAGGTCAAGGCTCTACCAATTGAGCTATCCAGGCCGACAACCGGTCAGCATTACTCACTCAGACAAACTCAGAGATGTTTTTGCCTAAAGGTTGTCTGAGTGAGTAATGCTGACCGGTTGTCGGCCTGGATAGCTCAATTGGTAGAGATTTGACCTTGTAAGTCAAAGATCCGGCGTTCGACTCCCGGTCCAGGCATTATTTTCACTCAGTCGGAAAAATTAAATTTCAATAAATATATTCTAGAAATTTACAGGAAAATACATCTACAAAGAATTAAAAGCTGTTAATATCGTAGTTTTAAATCAATATTTTAAAAATGACTAAGCCATATTCTATTTTTATTTAAGTTATTTTCTAATAATTTTAAGTAAAAATACATTGAATCAGATTTAATATTTTATTGATATTAATTATTATATAATTTAAACAAATCATTTAATGTAAAGTTATTTGTGTTTCAGTGTATAAAGTGTGCGGTGTACGTTATATTTTCTTGAAATTTTGCGATATTTCTTAAAATATCAATAAAATAAAATCGTCTCACTACTGGAGAAAGATAATGTTAAGTTCATAGAACATATATTTCATTACTGGTAATAAAACTGACACATAAATGACACAAAAATGACATACAAATTTATGATTTTCATCTATTTTCGTACTTTTATTTATTCTTTTATTTAGATTTCCAAATATTTACACGCAGTTATTATAAAAGATGTCTTATGTCACAAAAAAATATTTGTAGTAATATCTTTGAGCCCGCATTCTCTAGTATATTTAGAGATTTTTTATATTTTGTCAGAGAAAAAAAATATGGAGTGTATCAAAATAATAATAATAATAATGATTGTTCATTTGAGTTTTCTTTTTTGTTATAATACTACAAATGTATATATATATATATATATATACATATATATGCACACATGTATATATGTATGTACAGTCGGTAACAAAAGTGTCCGAACACTAGCAAAAATTCCTATGTAAAAGAAGTACACTTCATACGGATTTGTTAAATAAATCCTTGTCGAATCCTGGCCTTAGTCAGTCTAAGAACATGATTCGATAAGGATTTATTTACTAAAACAGTATGAAGTGTACTTTTTTTTACATAGGAATTTTTGCTAGTGTTCGGACACTTTTGTTACCGACTGTATGTCTTTGTTTTGATAATTTTATAGAATTTTCTCACTGAGGAAAAGAATTTTTTTGTCCTCGTGTTATTTCTTCTGCACATAATATAAGAAAATCTTGGGTTCATAAACGTTTTGTACTTCGGTTTTTGACGGTTTAATGCATTTTGAAAGGTCCTAAATAATCAGGCTTGACCAGGCTTCATACAAAGGGAAATTTTTTGTACCATTACTTTTAACACCATTTAATTTTGCAGTTGAATAAACGATGATATCTATTTTATTTTTATTTTATTTTATTTTTTTTTTTTTTTTTTATATTATGTAAAATATCTGATCTCCAAATTTCTCTTTGTGAGAATTTGAAGTTATCAATGTTTTGGAATGGTTGCTATCTGGGTGTGACAAACATTTTGGAGCTCCTCACAATTGAGAACTAAAACACAGAATTTCAAAAATATATATATTTAATTGCAGTTTGACATAAATTGATGTCTGTTAACTTTAGGTGCATGTCTCTTGACAGACAGCACAACTGTCATGTAATTGCTCTGCTGCAATTTTCTAATAGGTGAGACAGCTGATAAAAGATTCTGCTGATTCAATTTCGATAATCACCAGAGGTCAGGTGGTGCTATTGCGTTGCAATGTCCTCGGTTACAAAAAAGAATTTTATATAGAGTATCATTGTACCAAACTTGATATGTAAGATAAACATTAGGAAAAAGAATTCTAGATAAATTCCTTGTATATCGGCTAACGGTCGGCCCTGCTATTTCTTTCATATTGCATTTTTTATGGACATATCTTATCATCTATTGGATAAAATTGCACCACATTACATATCTGAAATCTGAAAAGTTATGATGACTAAAATTTGTACATGCACTATCTTTCTATGAATGACCAGACACCTTCGATTTCAGACGTTTTGTCAAATATCTAAACAAATTCTCGATAAATTATTCATCAGTTAATTTCATCGTGTAAATAACATGTTATTTTTCATATATTTCAGCAATAATTTCCTTCTGATAACGAAAAAGGGTACGGTAACAAATTAAAGGAAGAACAGGTTGTTTGGGATCACCCTGTAAAAAGTAATACTTTTAAAATGCCTTTTGGTTGTCGCATACGATTATAAATCTTCTTCTAATTATTCGTATTCATTTGTATGAGATTAGCATGTATATTTGTGGATAAATAAGACTTTTTTTTTCTTTTAAGTTGAGAAAAAAAATATGCAACTTTTCTTCGTTATAACATGCAAGTTAATAAACCCAATGCAAAGCCCATTTTTAGGAAATTTATTACATTAAGTTAGACACAGCATATAGCAATCAGAATATTAAAAATATTAAATATCTAACGAAATATAATTAATTTTATTTAAACAAAAGAATTAAATGCGCGTGCGTAAGCCTTTTGCGAAATTTTATTCGTATAATATATTAACGAAATGTATTGAGCTACTTACATGAAAAGCAAATTTTGGGAAAATTGAAAATGTTGCTGTCGATAGAATGAACTGAATCTCAGTTCCTTTCAAAAAAAAAAGGGGGGGGGGTACATTATAAGGGTAGAGTAAAGTGATTACTGTAGTTTGGATAAAAAAAATATAAGGGATTTTAACCAAATTTTTCATTTTGATTCAATCAATGGTATTATAATGTTCATTGGTTATAAATAAATATTGATAAAAGGTATTCATATTGATAAAAAGTTTTCATATAGGTAAACCAATAAATTATCTAAAAGAAATTTTTTAAAGCATACGCGCTTTTACAATTGAAGTTATTCAGTAAATGTGATCATATTTCATAAGATATTTATTTATTTATTTATTTATTTGTATTATTCTGATCGCAATGATGTGTCTAGAGCACCTATGTCCAGTTTTCTAAATATGGCTTTGCATAGGATTTTAGGGTTGGCACAATTTCTCATAATATGTTTTAGACAGCTCAGGAAAATTTTGAATAGTTTTAGGCGGGACACTTTTAAGCAGTGGAAGCCGTCTGTCCTGTCCAAAACCAGTTTTGGACGCCCTAAACCATAACCTTAGTTAAATAGCATATAGTATAATAATAACAACAAAAAAAAATATTTTTTTTTTTTTCGTTTTTTGCGAATTATAAAAGAATTCTTTATATACATCCATAAACAGAAGTGCTAGTCTCATACAAATGAATACAAATAATTAGAAAAAAAACTTCATAACACCCAAAACGCATTTCAAGCATTATTTTTTGCAGAAATTTTGTTTGTTTGAATCCAAAAATTTTGTTTTTTCTTTAAATTTTTATCTAACCCCTTTTTTTGCTCTTGGGGCAAAACTTTCGCTAAAATTCAAGATGTATACCATGTTCTTTACATCCCGGAAGTTTCTAGATAATCCCACAAGTATTTTTCTAGTTACTTGACAAAATGTCTGAAATCGAAAATGTCCAGTCATTTGTAGAATGGTAGTGTATTGACCGATAGGTGACACTGTAACACAGAATGATATAGAAAAGTGCTTTGAGATGCTCCCAACATGCTTGCTCACTAAATAAATTCGTATTTTAAAAATATATCTTTGTCGTTTAGTTATATATTAATAGGGCAGCCTGTTTTGAACAAAATAAATAATTAAATATAATAATTAAAATATACTTTTTTTAAATTCTGTGCATTAGTTTGTGAACTACAGATTTCGAAAATTTTAAGTAACTTATCGATACAGAAATACATTTTAGAAAATAAATAAGGTCTCATATAAAACATTCTAAAACGTTTAAATCCACCGAAAAAATTATGAATCTATATTTTCTTTTCACACAGCGCAGTTTGTGACAAAACATCATGCATCATTTACTACATTATTTGTTTTTCAGATATCTCTCACTTTATATATTCACATTTGTAATACAATTATTTCAACGTGAGATGCATTGAAACTAAAAATAACTTCTGTAACAGATGGAAGTCAAATCAAACCATGATTGAAAGACAGAATAAATACATTTTGACAGAGAAAAGGAAATTTCCTGTCAAAACTAAGAATACATTTTAGGGGATTAATATAAGAAGCTTTTCTTGGTCCTTTTAGATACTATGGATTTTCTCATTTTAATGCTTCTTTTTTATTCCCTGTTCAAATACTAATCAAACATTGATTTAACTCAGTGCAGTTTTTTAAAATATTAGGACTTGATCAAATGTTTGGCAGAAATTGGACAGTTACAATTAAGTGTGTTTTTACTTATTTTCATATTATTGAATAAACTTATCAAACGTAAATGACTTAAAATATTCTGGTATATAATTAATTGAAGAAATAGCTGATCTGTAAATTGTCAGTTACCTCCATATATATATATATATATATATTTTTTTTTTTTTTTAATTGGAAAGGGCCTAAAATATATATATATTTTTTTTTAAGTGCATGAAAATGATTTTTTTTTTTTCATTATATTTTTTATCCGTGTTTGTAATGATCGATAGATGGCGCTTTTCCAACTTTTGTTGTTAGTAAATATAATAGCCACGTGTATTTATTATTGTTGCATTTGTGTTACTACTTAATATTCGGGCTATAATTTCTCCGCCATTACATCATGGAAAATCTATTGCCTTTGGAAAAAATATTTCAGTTTATTAAAAGCTCGATCGGAAGTAGATGTTTAACTGAAGCTGAACGAATATTAGTTTCAGATATTCTTTACTTCCATTAGCCGAAGCAACTGAAATTTTAAATTTGTCATTTGGAAATAAATGAATGGAAGCTTAATTCCGGATTTCTTGATCCTTTGGAGTTACACTGTAGCACACAGCAGTATGTGTTATCTTTTTTACCGGATTTATTCATTTTTATTTAATACATATGTGTAAAACTAAACATCGAATATACAGCAAGCAATGGCGTCTCGACGAAAGCTATCCGTGCATTGTTAATTTCACTTTAGCCCACCAGAAAGCGAGCATTTCATTACAATTGCGGATAGTTACATAAAATTCAAACAAATTCTAGAATGAGATAATAAACACAATAAAAATACAAAGGCACACTTTATTTAAAAACATAAAACACGAGGCAAATATTTCAGCTATGCATCAATTGCACAAAAGTTAAAATCTAGCAGTAAAACATCCAAAATAAAACTATACAATTATAAGATAAAATGCTTTCTATAAACCATGTTTTTAAATTTTTTGTTGAACTGTTTTCTGTAGAACTAACTACATTAGCACTTTATCAGTGCGTATTGTTATGAAATTGTAAATAATTGCATTTATTTTTGTATAAATTCTTTCAAAGAGGCTTAGTAAGTCGATAAAATGTCAGTTTTCTGCATTTCCAGCTCTTATTCGCGTTAATATTGCTTAATTTTCCCTTTAAAACGCATTAAAAAGCTCCAATAGGCAGGTAATGGATTTGGCGCCAAAATTGGCGACATTTTGCCCTTGGCGACTTTTCTGGCGAGAATATAATATAATGCTGAATTAGCTTTCATGACAAGCGCGATTCATCCGTGACAAAAACATACTATTTTAACAAAAGAAAAAAAAAAAAACTAAAATTGAGGTATATTATTATTATTATTATTATTATTTCTTGCTTTTTGATAATGACGTCAATTTTTGTGAGATGCATAATTTAACTTTTACAATTTTTAATGCTCACGTTTAATTAAATATATTCATTTTTATGTTGAAAGAAAATGAACTCGTAAATTTTTTTTGGCAACAATTAAATTATAGCTATTATTTTAATGGCTATTTATAACTTATAAGAAGGTTATTATTTTCATATTTTAATTAATTATAAGAAAACTATTCAAAAATCGGACTTCGAAGTATTGTGTTGTCATCGGGTTGTGAGCTATTGTGAAAGTTTCAAATGTCTAGCTAGTAGGAAGTTAGTTAAAGTTCGACTGCAAGATATGTACCGGACAAATAAACACACACACACAAGCAAGAATAGAAGTTAATAAAAACATTGTAATAAAATAGTGTTAACATTTATTACTTACCAATCTTCCTGCACGTTTACAACACAATTCTCTTCTATGGACGTGTCTAAAGAAATTCCTCCTGAGTATTTAGTTTTATTTCGATGTTTTATTGCGAGATTTTTTAACTGTTGCGTATTTGATATATTGACACGGTAAACGGCAATTTATAGTTGAAACAAATATCTCGTGTTTTACGTTTTCAAAAAAAGTGTGCTTTTATACTTTTGATGTATTTAATTATCTCATTTTAGAAGTTGCTCGAATGTTACTATTTTCGTTGAAAAATAATAGGTTTAAATGTAAACAAAATATATTTGATAGAAATACTGATTGTTTAAAAACGGAAACATAAAGTGACAACGCCAAATATCGAACTTAGGTCTTTTGGCGTAATTTGTCATCGCTTCACCACTGTTCTATACCGCCACTCTATTTGCAATGCTACCTTACTTGTAAGATGAGTTCGATTTCATTAACTCAGCTGTAGAACATTGGCAAACTATCACAAAAAGAAAAAGAAGAAGAAGGAAAAAGAAAAGAAAGAACCGGATATTCAATCCCTAACAAGTCAATTTTTGCTGTTACTATACAGTTTCAAGAGAATAATTGAATAATTTGTTCGTTCTTTCGATCTAAAACATTATATTTACTTTTGGTCGAAGTTCGAAATCTAATTCACTAAGTGTATTTCTAAAGAAAAAAAAAATGCATCTTAAAAAAGAACTTTTTTATTTCTTTTAACTGAACTACAAATGAAAGGTTCAAACTTATTAATTTGAAAAGTTAAAATTCCATTGATTGTGGGATGAAATAAAATCTCAACAATTTAAAAAAACAAGTCCCTCCGGCGGCTTAGTGGGAAGAGTAGGTTGATTTTTTCTCTTTTCCCCTCAACAAGTGGCCGTGAAGAAAGATAACGGATAAAGTTTATTAATAAATTTGGTGGAGACAATAATGTGAACTATGTACAGTCGGTAACAAAAGTGTTCGAACACTAGCAATAATTCGTATGTAAAAAATGTACACTTAATACTGTTTTGTTAAATAAATCCTTGTCGAATCCTGTTCTTAGTCAGTCTAAGAACAGGAATGAAAATCGACAAGGATTTATTTAACAAAACAGTATTAAGCGTACTTTTTTTATATGGAAATTTTTGCTAGTGTTCGGACACATTTGTTACCGACTGTACATACAGAGTTTTAAGCAAATTCATTAATAAATACTTTTTTATGTGAATTTGAAATGATCTGCAATCAGCAGCAAAATTATTGACATACTGATATTATCCACACAATTATTATATTAGTACACAATTATTATCCACGCTTCTCATATACATATATATATATATATACACAGTCGGTAAGAAAAGTGTCCGAACACTAGCCAAAATTCCTATGTAAAAAAGTACACTTCATACGGTTTTGTTAAATAAGACCTTGTCGAATCTCCTGTTCTTAGTCAATGTAAGAACATGATTCGATAAGGATTTATTTAACAAAACCGTATGAAGTGTATATTTTTTACATAGGAATTTTCGCTAGTGTTCGGACACTTTTGTTACCGACTGTATATATAGTTTGATCGATAATTTCTATCATCAACTTACTTTTTTATAAACAGTATAGAAGTAAAATCCTGACTCCATAAATATTTACTTAATAAAACAGTATTAGGTGCGCATCTTTTAAGTAGGAATTATTGCTAGTGATTCAATAATTTTGCTGCAGACTGTAGTGGCCGAAACTTAGAAACAAGATGGTGATCAAGTTATTCAACGAACATATTAAATCGAATTAACAGTATTTCGAATGTTGCCATAATGATAAGTCTTTAAATGGTCGACATTTGGAAATAAAATGACGGATAAAGTTGGCCAAAGAACTCAATGAAGATATAGGTAAGATACAGTCGGCTGCAAAATTATTCGAGCACTAGCCAGCCAATAATTCCTATATTTAAAAAGTACACTTAAGACTGTTTTGCTAAGTAAATCCTTGTCGAATCGTGTTCTTAGACTGATTAAGAACATGACTCGACAAGGATTTATTTAACAAAGCTGTATTAAGTGTATTTTGTTTTGGCAATGATTATTGCTAGTGCTCGAATAATTTTGCAGCCGATTGTACGTCTACCATCCAACTTTGATTCCAATTAATTGTACATTTCAAAAGTTAGCGTGATGATAAATTTCAAGTGGCTACCACTTGGAAACAAAATGGGGAAACAAGTTGGCCAGTGAATTCTTCCAATATATTTGTAAGTTCATCTACTGTACAACTTTAGTTCAGTTTAATTCACTTTTTCAAAAGTTACTGTGATGGCAAATTTCGAGTGGCAGCCTAATATTAAGTAACCTCCACTTGGATACAAAATGGAGGAGAAAGTTTCCCTGCGAACTCATCCGAAATATTTGATAGTTAAGTTTGCTGATAAATTTGACTCAGATGAATTCAGCATTTCACAAGATATCATGATGACAAATTTTCAAATAGCTGGTTAAATATTCTTAATGAAGACCGAAAAAATATGGAAAAATCTCAAACTGTGAATATAAATATCTCGGTCAGTTTTGGATGCACAGAAGTGTGAGGTAGAAGTACTTAAACTTTTGCGCACGACCAGGAAAACTACAATTTCCATCTGCTCCATTATTAGTCTCTGTGGAATGGCAACGACATTTCTACCAGCATTGCAAGTTCGGAGGTGGTGGTGGTTGGGTTTTACGTCGCACTAATGCTGCGCAGATGGGCAATTGGCGACGGTCTGGGACCCCTAGAGGTGGTCCGGAGACATGCCATCACAATTTTGATCCTCCACGGAAGGGACGGCTCTCCCGCTTCGGTAACCCCCAGAGGTATAATTTTTTATGGGAACATGGAGGATTTTGCGGCCACGGCAGATTTTACGTGCACCAGCCAACATTAGCGTACACGACGGTCTTTGGCCGGCTCGAGTACCGAACCCGCAATCTTCCAATTACGAGGCCGGCGCTCTACCGACTGGGCTACCGCGGCCCTGCAAGTTTTGAGGAAAACCCGCAGTTTGTCGCTGAAAACGGTGAAGTCAGATGGGACTCGTTTTGGTGAACACGAACAGACGTGTTCACCTTTTCACCTTAAGCCTCGGCTTTCTTCTTATTTTAAATTAGCTCAGACTCTGCTCAGATGTAATACTTTTATAATTATCCTAAAACATTGTAAATATTTTACTGTAAATTCGTCTCCGTAATTAAATGCATCTGTGTGTTAGTACTCCAACATAATTATTTTCGTGCTTTAGTGATTTATTCTAAAATATCACGACTTTAATGGGTAGACCAATTGAGTTTTGATTATGAGAAATTCTGTGTATTCTTACAGATGTAAAACCTTGTTATGTTATCTTTGTTAGGACGAGTGTCGACTTTTACTAAATATAATCATTGGGACTTGGAGATTGTATATAAAGTTAATTTTTGCAATTTTCAAAAAACTGATTGTTTAAATTTAAACATGCTATCATACCATAAATGCTTATATTTTTTAAAAGTATTTTGTAATTAGAAGTATACGTCTACGACCAATGGTTACAAAGAGAAAGGTCTTTCTGCGACTTTGCTTTGCACCCAGTATAGATAAACTAAGTGCTTATAACATGACTGTAATAGGTCGAAAATGCACACATAATTTAAAAACATTTTAGATTTTAAAAACTGGCGCTAATATAATTTCTGTTGTTGGGATGTTCAAATGTTTTCCATAACTTCCAAAAGCTTTTTTAAAGGATAAGCCTAGTGTTACTTTTTAAAAACGTCAAAAACCTCTCTGTTTCAACTTTCCTGCGCAGAATATTTCCTTAGAAGAGGGAATGAAAATAGTTTTTAATTCTGTTTTTAGATAACAGAGATTAACTGAAGTTGTGTTTTTCAGCATATTTCAAAAGAGATACGTTTTGAGTTCAACTTTGTCCATTGTATATGTTGAATTTGGGAACTGGAATGGTGTTAGGTTAAAAAAAATAGAAATATTCTGTTTTTTTTTTTTTTTTTTTTTTTTTTACAAGAATGTATGTGACCTTTAATTTTCGTTTCAGAGAAATAATATATCTTTGTTGAACTACTTTTTACCCATTATTTGCCAAAACTATTTTTTTTTAAGTAAGTATCTAAATTAACTTTTTTTCTCTTAATTAATACATTTTATAAGTTTCTGTAAAGAATATTAAAGGATTGCAAGAAATTACAAGCAGTTAAGTTTTCTACCACAGTGCCATCGTCCAATTTTTTGGACAGTAGCATTTTGCTATTATCTAAGATATTGTCTAAACCTTTTTTTTTTTTTTAAGTAGTTACTAAAAAAAAAATGGACAACGGTAGTTAAGTTTCATTTAAAGTATAATTTTAAATAAATTGTCGAATTAACGTTTCAATTTTTTTTTTAATTCATGAAAATCATTTTATTATTATTATTATTTACAGAAATTTCTACCCTGTAATTTTAGATATTTAATATAAATTTATCTATTCTCTAAAGTTAATGAGGTTTGTTATCTTTATAATAGTATCTAAATTTGCTAACTTTTTTTTTTTTTATGTGACCATTAAAACATGCAATAAATGACTAAAAACCGCAATCGAATTCATATATTTTTTTTTTCCCTTACATAAATAAAAGATAATCCTATAACATTGAATATGAAAATAACTGCATTTGCAATGAGTTAAGAATTTATGGGAAAAATAGATAATTTATTTTGCATAACCAGTAATTATTTTACGCATTTTGTTTTTTTTTCTCTCTAACTTAGTTGCTGGGTTAATGATGGTCATAAAATGAATATTTATAAGGAACAGAATTATAATGTACATTTTCTGCATAAGAACCAAAAAAAAAATTACGTTACTTTTCATATCAATAATATAATATTTCTTTCAAACTGAGTTATTTTGCCACCTGCTATATTAATTAATATTTTGTTTTTAATAAATTTACTGAAAAAAACCCCCTAAAAATAAATTAATTAAAGGAAATTGCATATGGAAAAAAGAAAAACATAATGTAACCAAAAGTTTTGTAAGTATGCAAATTTTATTCTAATTTTTTTTTTTTTTTTAATCTTTAAAAATAAAATACAGAATTCAGACAGAAATTATGACAAGTTTGGAATTATTTACAAACATCTAAATATAAATATTTTCGAATTTTCTCTTTTCATTATGATTTATAACAGCTCCTATTAATTTTGTAATAAGAAATTTTTCTTAACAGAGACTATTTAAATATTCGTGATAGTTTTCTCTTCTCGACAATGGTTTATGTATTGTATCTGGTATGTAAAACAATTTGAAAAAAAAAAAAAAAAAAAAAAGAGGAAGTATGCTTTCTATATAGTAGAATTTTTGAAAAAGGTTATTTCATACGTTAACTTTAACATCTCGTTGTATCTTTTTTCTCTTTTATAACTCCTTCCTGAAACCTAAAGTCGAACCCAAGAGATATTTTAGCCAAAAATTTACGTGGAATGAAAATTATAGTAAAACAGAAGAATCTAACACTATTAAAATTTAAAAAATATTATGGTAACAAAAATTTAACTCTTTAAAAAAAAAAACTGCACTTGGATTTAGTAAAGAATGTACTCTAAATATATAGAGATTTTAAATTATTACAAGAAACACGTGTTCACTAAAACGAAAAGAGAAATATAGTAATTTCTTTACATTCGTGAATTTTGATTTATCGCGATCATAGAAGTGCGACAAAACTTAACATTCGCGAGTGTGTCTCTCGATGATTCACGATTAGTTTTCTTCAATCAGTTAATTTTTCTGAACGAAATGATGGAAGAAATTCTTTTTTCACTTTTTGAAAGAGTATTTATTTACATATTTTAAAGTGCCAATACGTAAAAGAGGTAACAGGACATCAGTGTCAATCTAGTGCGAAATCTGTTACAATAAACTAATCTTTATAGTCTTAGTTATTAAAAGTGAATGATACGATAATCCCATTTATCCTATTCACTTAAAAGTAAAAAATACTTTTGGGTTTGTGATGATATTGTTATATTTCACCTTTTACTTTAGATCAAAGATTAAATTTGTTTTGTAAGCAAAATAATCCACGTACAGTTTCTTACAATTTCAAAAGGCAAATAATCGTATGTGCATTACTTTACCAATTTTAAGTTTATTTCTTTCAGAAATTAATTTTGTTTTTGTATTCATCGCGTAAATTCGGGTTACTTATGTACTTCTTATGAATGAACACATTTCAGTTATAAAAATAGTAATAAAATCTCACTTTACAGCACATCAAACTATATAAAATACCTTTATATTCCAAAATATATTTACATTCCGACGTTTCGGTTAATATTCAATCTTTAACCATCTTCAGGGAAATGATGTACATAAACTATAAACAGAAATTTTAATTAAGCCATTCATAGACGTTACAAACACAATTCATAAAGGAAGGTATACTATTGTAACAATCTCAGCTATCGTAGATCCCAAGTCGGATCGTACACTCCGCAGCAAAAGTATCCGAGCACTAGCAATAATCCCTGTCTAAAAAAGTACGCTTAATACTGCTTTGTTAAATAAGTCATTGTCGAATAATGTTCTTAGACAGACTAAGAACATGACTCAACAAGGATTTATTTAACAAAGCAGTATTAAGTGTACTTTTTTAAGACGAGGATTATTGCTAGTGCTCGGGTACTTTTGCTGCGGAGTGCACGATCCGACTTGTGATCTACGATAGCTGCGATTGTGACAATAGTATGCCTCCCAAAGAAATTAATACGTGATTACATAACTTATATAAAAAACACTCTATATACATCTTAAAATGAGTTAAAAACATCTAAAAAAATTCCAATCGTGCACATTACAAGAAAAATAAAGCTCTTTAATAAAATAGAGTCAAAGGATCACACTGCAGGGTTGCAGAAAAAAATAACAGGGTTACCTTCAATTATTTTAAGTTTAAGAAACGAAGCCAAATTGAGGGGGAGGGGGGGTTAATGATAATGTATCATTATAAATTTAGGATTTTCTTTTTATAATTTCAAAAGATTCATAATTCTTTCAAAAGATTCATATTTCTTTATTGAACACATTTCTTTGTTCATTAAATGTTATATCCTTCTAATTAAAATTTTATGGAACGTAGCTCCTTTTTTCCCAATGAAGGTAGACTTAACATTCGCAATGGAATGTAACCCTCGAGAATGTTAAAGGATTATCGTACATGCGAAGAGCAATGATCGGAATTAACGCCTAAAATGACTACAAAAAAATAAATAAGAGATTGAATTACATAGACTTGAAAGAAATAAAAAAAAAAGGGTGTGAAACAACCACACGATTTCCATTACCCACGATGCATTTTTTAAAGACATTATGTGCATATTTTGGAATTTTCCAGTAATAGAAACTTGATACACATGTAAAGACATCTAAAACAGAATTTACATATCGAGTTAAAAAAATAAGAAAGAAAAAAAGATTTTTTTAAAAAAGATATTTCCGAGATCTAAAACTGAACTACCTAATCAGGATAATCGTTAATTTTCTTGTAATAACAACGTAATACATGAGAAAGGGTATCTAAAATGTATTTAGGTAACAATTTTCAAGAAAATCGTTAGACCCGTTTTTGAGACACAAACTTTTACCAAAACTGGTCTACTCAATTACTGACAGTAAAACAATAATTACATACAAAAGTATATCTTAAATCTGGTCAATATGGCGAATTTGAAAAAAAATCCGTACAGCCGTTTTTAAAGGAACGCACTTGCGAGGCATGAAATTGAACTATTTATACAGGACGACTGCCAATTTTCCTGAACTAATTAACTATATCATTCGAAAGGACATCTAATAAAGTGTTTATACAGCAACTTTAAAGAAAATCGTTTGAGCCGTTTTTGAGATACGGACTTACGGTTCCACTTCCGGTTACCGATGACCCACTTCCAGTTTTCCAATTTTCACCAAAATTTGGAAAATTCATTTGTACGCCAGGTCTGTATCAATTCTGAAGTTTCGTAGTTCTATCTTTATTAGTTTCGGAGATATGATAGCCAGAAGATTCGGTGGGGAATATGGAATGGTCGAGTAAAATAGAATAACGTTATATCTCACTTGTACGATGCTGCAACCTATAGGAAGAACGACAGGCGTCTTCACTGGACCTCAAATATGAACGGTACTTCCCCTTGTGTGTGTAATAAGAGCAGTTTTTGTGTCATGACATACACCTTCTTTAATTATTCAAGATACAGATTTGTTTAGAGATAACTATTACGAATTCTGTAATTTATTTACGAATCAGTAAAATGAGTGAAAACCTAGTGTCATTTTCGATAGGGATAGAGTTAGTTAGTAGTCTGATTTCCATGTACTTATTTCTATCAACAGGTGGTTGAGATTGATTTATTCTATAAAATGACGATTCGGGTAATATGGAATACCAACTATTCCATTTGTGTAAAACTTGAATCTTGATTATTTTCAATAATAATCTCAAAATAAACTGTTTATATAACAATTATTCATGATTATTTGTAAAAATACTTCCCTTTCATACTATTCTTTAAAGAAATGGGAATATTCCCTATTTCCCTTCATAATTGTTCTATAATAACCGCTAGTTCCGTATTACCTGAAAATAGCTTTTTTTTTTTTTTTTTTTTTTTGTTTTGTTCTTCTTAACAAAAAATTTTGCATACAAACCTTTTTTTTTTGCAATATAAAACTATCAAAATACATTAACAACACGTGAAAGTTTGCAATAGTCGAATCAACAACAGTTTATTATGGTGAGTTTAAATAGAAATGGTATCCCATATTCATCTGCATTCCTCTATAAGGGGAAATATTCTCTTTTGTTAGATTGTAAGCTATTTTTTAGAATTTATGTTCGTTTAAAACAAGAACGAAAAATCATGCGTTATATTATAATCATATTATTAACACTTACCAACTGTACGTACTCATTGCAATATTTAAGCTTCAATGCATTTTGCCAGCGGACAGACAGAGTTATAAAAAAAACAGACATATAAGCTAATTGGATTCATAATCATTCTTAAATATTGTTTGAAAGTACTAATGGCACTTAACACAAATGAATATGCAATTACAGCAATATCCTATTGTAGCCTTTAATATATCTGAATATTTTAGTGCGCCTTGTAAAGCTTACAGTGATGGAATGTCCGTACTGATGAAGAGAATATACCTTTTAAAAAGTATTCACTGGGCAAAAGCATCGTAACACGACATTAGACCTCAATCAAAATCGAGATGAGAATCAAAACTCTAGATGAAACCGTAGCTTCATAAAACATCCAGATGAAACAGTAACTTCATAAAACACTGAATTTGACGCCTAAATATAATCTAAAAAATCTTCATTGGTGAAAAAGAACGAAAAAAAAGTAATAATACTGCTCGGAATGAAATTAGAAGTACAGAGGAAACGGCCGCGGATGATCAATGAGTGAGCTATTCTGAACCCAGTTTATAAAAAAGAAGGAGGAGGCTAAGTAGATCAAATATTATTTTATTGAATAATAGGGGTGGGAGTAACTAATCAGAGCCCCAAATCAGATAATCATTATTTTAATTAAATCAGAATAGACACAGGCATCTGAATGCTGCCTGTGTTTATAAACAAAATTCTTCTTCGCTCCTCCCTTGCTCAACTCACTCTGCCGATTTCTTCGGCGGGTTTCTTCAACTTTCTGGCTGTTGCCACTTTTAGTAGACAAATCTTGTACTGTAATGGAGCTGCCAGTCTGCAGAGATAAACCCTACTGGTTTGTGAGTTAGAATAACAGACATAGGAAAGTGAGGTGACCCCAGCCGATTGACATACATTTTTACGGTAAATGCCAAATTCATTATGATTTGTGTATAACAAAGTTATTTAAATATGATTTATAAAATTGGTAAAACGTAATGCATTAGTATTATTTTGAGCGTCCCTGTATACCAACCAGTTGTGTTATTTATACCATTTGAAACAGAGAACATGCCAGAGTAAATTTGAATGATATTTACCATTTTAAGGAAATTCTGAAAATATTTACGTATGGTAGATGCTGACAGACGGGCAGCAAGACAGACAGATAGATTAATTCACATCACAATCATTCTTAAACGCTGTGTTAAAACCGCATAATGTTAGAGAGTGTTAAAACCGCATAATGAAAGTGAAAAATTAACTGCAACAATTTCCAATTACAGCCCTTAATCTATCAGAATATTTTTGTGTGGCCCTGTAAATCTTTATGATAATCACACTTTATTTTACAGAAAACATTTTTTGAGTATATAAATAATAAATGTCAATTTCATTATCATTTGTGCAAAATTAACTTATTAAAATCTGGCTTATAAAAATACCTATCATAGATCGCGCTGCTTTGAAATTCTTTTGAGTGTCCCTGTTACACAAATCAGCAGAGGTATTTCCTCCATATTCAATAGGGAATATTCCATACTGAACTTGAATCAGATTTATTAGTTTCAAGGAATTTGATGAATACTTAAGGTAGTTAAAGCGCGGGCAGACAGATTGGCAGACAGACAAACAGATCAAACAAATAGAGCGAAAAATCGAAGTCATAAAGAATTTTCAGCTTTGTTGAAAAATGTTTAAAAGTTTAGGGTTTTAATACCTTCTTTCAGCAGTAAGCTTACCATTAAAATACTCAATGCTTGCAACTATTCTATAATATTTTTTCGATAATAAATTCTATTATTTATCATTATGTTGTCAAAACTTAATTTATATAATACCTCAATTTTTTATCAATTACAGCTAAAAGTCAGACATTTTTATCCAATTGCATATATTTGGACTTTTATCCTTGAAAAGCCGATAAAATAACTACGTTATACGTTAAAACCAGAAGCAGAAACAGAAAATGTGATACTTTATATTATAGAAAGTTCAAATTAAAGTTTCAGAAAAATGTAAACTGAGGTTAGATTTCAGCATAAAATTCTTTTGCTCAGTACAATAATTTACTAAAGTTTGACATTTAAAATTTCCTTATTAAAATACTAATTGTTGCAGTGAAATTTTAAACTTTCGGCTTCAAGATAAGAGAGAAGATATTTAGAAATCTTTTTAATATTTCATTTTCAATAATATTAAGAACTTAGCTTACACAAAAAAAGCATTGAATCTAAAGGCCCATTTAATGCTTGAAATATCTTTTTTCCGTTTTGAACAACCACAAAGGAAAAATACTAAAGTATAAAAAAGCATATAAACCTCAAAAATCCACTCGCCACGTAGAGATTAAACAAAATAATGTGACTACTTAAAAAAAAAAACTATACAACTATTTCTTTCTCTCTCTCTCTCTCTCTTTCTCTCTCTCTCTCTCTCTCTCTTAAAATAGTAACCTTTCGCATTAAGCAGCATATTCTTTAACAATCGACCTCAAAAGAGAAAATTCCATAAAAGCATACTAAAGCGAGCACCATACAATTTCACTATTTAGTGTTCTAAAATTAATATGTGACGGGTGTGACAATTCAGGAAATGATCCTATGAAAAAAATTACTTTTGAAGTAGTCTATTAAGGTCTTAGGCATAGTTAGTGTCCAAAAACACACTCCTCACAAAACCCGATGCTCTTGGAATGGATCTTTAACAAAAATCAGTCAAATTAAAATATACTTACCCTTCACGGGAGTTAGACCGCGAAAAGACGGACAAATAGATAAACCGAAGTCATAAACATTTTTCAACTTTTTTGAAAATTGTTTAAAAGAACATTTGTTCCTAAATTATGTCTTCTAGAATAAAATAATGATATGTTCTTAAAAATAATAATAATAATAATAATAATATATATTTTTTTAATTCTATACTTTTTAAATACAAAATGCAACAAAAATAGACTCGCATTGATTGGAAATAAATTCCAATTCAATCCCTTGACACATTTTTTCGCTTTTATAATATCCAATTCATCATTCTTAGAAATCTTGATAAGTGTATATACTTTTCGTAATAAGAAAGACAGAAATACGTATTGTATCAATGTTCAATTATTTTATGTCATTCGCGAAAATGAATAAGGGTGCAATGTTCACTTCTGACTTATTAGATTAAGTACTCTAGAATGACATAAAAGGGGAAATATTACGTGTCATGTTATATACTAAGCATAATATTATTGTAAGAAACACTGTAACAAATCAGATATTAATATAAAAGAAGGATATTAAAACTAAAATAATAAAAACAATAACATATAATATCGTTTTTTATAAACTTGTTTACGATTATTGTTGTTAAAGAAATGGGGAAAATGAATACACAATATTTAGTTTTTCAGATTACTAAATTAATGTCGATTATGTTAATGTTAGAGACATGTCATGTGTCGGTTATGCTAATGTTTATGTTAATGTCGGTTATGTTAATGTTTATGTTAATGTTAATGTTATGTTAATGTTACTAAGTTAATGTCGATTTAAAAAAAAAAAAAAATATATCATTTTTCTTAATTTAGTTAAATTGCTTACAATAAATGAGTAGATAGGATCTTTTTTTTTTTTTTTTTTTTTGTAACGAGAAAACAGACAAAAGTTGTTTGTCAATATAGAGTAGAATATATTTTATAGCTAATATTTTTTTCTTTTTATTACCATTCTAATATAATAGAATGCAGAATTTTCCTCTATTAGCAAATGCGCTCAACTAAAGCTCAGATTTTACCTTAATGTTTGGATAGAAATTAACGCTTCGGTTTAATAGGTTCTTTCCAAATAATCTTTTCATTTTGTTAAAATTAATGTGTAATGACAGACATTCACTAAAATCATTGTCAAATGAATTGTATAGAAGTAAACAGAGTTGTTTGTTTTTAAAAATCATCACTATAAGTATATTTCTTTACTGATTGAATTTTTAGCATAAGTACTCATATTTTAGAAAGCACAATAAAACAATAAATTATATTGATTTCAAATTCAAAAATATTCTTATCCGTGATTTTGACGAAAATCGCTAGATCCGTTTCCTAGAAAACTCAATTTCTGCCAATTTTTACCCCTGGCGGAGCGCGGATTAGCAGTAGACACTAATTTTCCAAAAAAATTAGGGTACTTCAAATTGAATTGTTGACTCAACTCTTAACTCCAAATTTTTATTGAAATTGTTCGAGAAGTTTATCCAAATTTCTGCCAAAAATAGTTCCAAGAATTCCAAATTTTGTGCGGACAATTCACAATTTTCTGCCACAGGTTACCAACTAATGCTGATTTTCCTGAAGAAGAAATTAATTTAAATCGAATTGTCATCGTGAAAAGAACTTAACTCTACATTTTTATTACTTATTTTTATTACTTTTATTCGAAATTACTTATTCGAGTAGTTTGAAAAAAAGTCCAAGTTTTTACAATATTCTGCCACAGGATGAAAACGGGATACCAGTTAATGCTATTTTTAGTTCCCCATCATACTATAGGTATGGGGAACTTAGGTAATCATGAAAAATTCCGACCTCGGTTTTTTGACTTTTTTATACGTTTTCAGGTGTGAGGAATCCGAAAATGAAAAAATTTGTATGGTCTCTGTCTGTAGGGTGTCTATTAGTGTGTTAGTCCGTTAGTGTGTCAGTCCGTTAGTCCGTTAGTTTGTTAGTCTGTTAACACGATATCTGAGGAACAAATAATCGCAGAAAAGTCAGATCAGTTTTAAAATATTACTTTCGATACTGGAAAGAACCATATTCATTTGCAACATTCGAATTAAAAAAATTCGTAAGTTATGAGAAATTTACGATTTTCTTAACATAGCACTAAAGCGAAAATTTCACATAAACGTCAATTTTGAGAGATATTTTCATCGTAAAGATGTCAGACTACTTTTGAAATATTATTTAGGACACTGGCATGAATAGTAATGACTATGAATTTTCCAATATAAAATATTCGTAAGTTATTGGAAAAGTACGAATTTCTTAACATGCAGAATAGAGCGAAATTTCACATAAACGCAATCTTGAGGGATATTTTCATTGTAAAGATGTTAAACCACTTTTTAAATATTATTTTGGATACTGGCATGAATATCATACACTGATTTTTTCAATTAAAAAAATTCGTAAGTAATTTGGAATTTACGATTTACTTAACATGTCAGAATAAGGCAAAATTGAGCATAAACTTCCATTTTGAGGATCATAAATACATCAGACAACTTCAAAATTACATTTATGATATTTGTTTGAACATGATTGAATACAAATATTCTAATTGGAAAAATTCGTAAATTATTCGTAATTTACGATTTTATCAACATAGCAAAATTGTAAATTTTTCATATAAATATGAATTTTGAGGATTATTGCATTGGAAATGGTAGCATGAAAACTAAACAACGGAATTGACCCTGATAAAATAAATTAATAGATTAGAATAAGATAAATATATCGAAGTGAACGGTGGATAGCCTATTAGACGGGGATTTCATTCTGTCACTGTTACAAGCTTTGATCAAATTCATTTCTTTTAACATGATTATAATATGTCTCGCACTAGAAATTTATGAGAACATAAATATGATGGGGAACTGAACAGAGTCCACCTATGCCAACTTTTTTTTTTTTTTTTTTTTTTTTTTTTTTGTCTTCTTCTTCTTCTTCTTTTTCTTTTTCTTTCTCCGAACTTTAATTTCGATCAGATGTAAACTGCAACTTTTTGATGGAAAAATCAAATTAAAAAGAGATCTAAATATTATCCATTTGAGGAATTAATCATAAGTTTTTTGCATAATGTGCCGCCTTAAAGAACTAAAGTAAATCGGTCGATTTAATGATCGAAAAAAATTGCTGAATTGAAACGTGAAAGAAAATCTTCTTTTCTACAAGTTACAGAGAAACTTTCTTTCTTTCTTTTTATTTATTTTTTTCCTCTTTTTAAACTTCCTTATTATTCTCAAACAAATATTTCGAACGAACCCTTCAAACTACGTGTCTATTTGGTTTTCAGAATTTTAATTATTAAGAAGGGAGTTCATATATTTTATGCCTTTATGTATTTTAAGTTAATATTTATTTTAATATTGAAGGAAATGAAGCATCGTAAAATATACTAGACGTTTAAAATATATGTGTATTTATACGTTTAATATCTCATGTAATATATATTAAGAAGGAAAAGTCTCTCTCTCTCTCTCTCTCACACACACACACACACACATTTCTGGAGTAGAATTAAAATATAGTAGTTAAAAATGCATTGAAGGACTGGAGCCAAAAGTTATAAATAAAAAACTTAGTAAACAAAAACCACGAACTGAGGTTAATTTATTTTATTTTATTTTATTCAACGTATGACTTTTTGCAAAGTATTTTATTTATTAGAATTCAGATATGTGATTGTAGCATATTTAATTAGTTTCTCGTGTCTCTTCTTCTCTATGATTTATCTTTGATTTACATTTTGTCTATGATATGATTTTTTTAAAATAAATTTCTATGTAATATGTTATAATCTTACGAAGTTCATTCGAGAAAATTATTAGATATTTACAAAATGTTCATCAATATTTGATAATTTATGCTTTAAAAATAAATGACATTTTTCATAAAAATAAATAAATAAATAAATAAATAATAATAATCAGTCTCTCTTTTTCCTCTCTGTGTGTATGAGAGTGATTCGTATTGTACTTACTATTCACAATCGTTTCTATAGCAATTTAACCAATAATAATAATTTGGTGTGTCACTCACACGACTTTTTCTTTTACCCTGCATTTAAATACTATAAAGGCAGATTGGAGATAAAGAGTAAAGATAATAATTACTGCATATGAAATCTACGTTAAAAAACATTACAAACAAACTTTAGAAACAGTTTTATTTGACATATAGTTCTGTGTGAGCGGTGCTATCCGCCTTTCAATACCTGGTTTGGAGTGTTGAAATTATACTATAAATGTAAGTATAGTACTTACATCTATGTAGAATTCAAGGCTGTTATTAAATTTAAAAGTTTATTTCAAAATTTTCCCACAACCTTCACCCGCAACACTCACTGAAACTTGTGAATCTTGATTAAACTTCTCAAATTAGCAGCCTTAGATAAACTTCAAAATACAACATTTGAAATGCCTGCAATTATTTGTTTTTAAGTTACACGGATAACATATTCACAAAGATCAACCACAAAAATTTGACTTTAGTATTCCGGAAACCACAAAACGCGTAATTATACAAAAGAATCTGCACTGATAATTAAATTTTAAAATACTTTATTTACTGTATGGTTAGGAAGAATGTTATTTTTCATTCCTGAGCAGTTTTCCTGGACATGGTAAAATATAGTAAAGCACATTCACCAATTACATTCAATGGAAAAGAATGTTTTTCTTTAATTTTTGATAGCGCTGTATGTTGTCTGTAAAACATGTACACACAATATATTGTGTATTTATGCATAGTCCTATATTATTATCACAGAGCACATCCAGATGTGCACTTCTTTCTCTTTTCAAATATAGCAACACTATATTTTGTCTCTTTTGGGTAGTCCTGTAAACGAATGGAGAAGGATTTTCATACCATATTCAACACGAAACATGATTTTATGCATTTAAAAATATATGTTCATTTCATTTTGTTCAATGAAGCCTCTAAATGTCAAATTGTACCTACCAGAAACTTTGTCTATAGACAAAATGTATTTGAATTCTCTTTAATGTCCCTGTACTCGACCCATATGCTTGATGTCTATGAAATGTTCAGTGTAGCATCACTATATGATACCAATTTAAAATACCAAGTTTGGAATTCCTGCTACTCATTACTCTTGAGATATGCTGAAATTATATACACACAGAGGGAGATAAGCATGCACAGACTAATCATTAAAAGCCTGTTTTTCGAATTAAAGGGACTTTAAAACGTTTAAATATCAGAAAGGGTAAATATCGAAAATTTGACTCAAGAACAATTCTTACTCTACCATGTTATTAGTGTATGTCAACTGCACGCGCTAGTGCCATAGGAAATGTTCAAATGCGCTCACGATCTCAACCCCTACCAGTTTGAACTGAGCTTTGGAAGGACGGGATGGGGCGAAGTTCCTTTGTGATAACAAAGTAAAGCTTCCAAAATATTTATTTACATTTTTATTTACTGATTTAAAGTTGTTATTATATTCTAAAAACTACTGTAATTACATGTAAATATTAATCGTATTATTCCAGAGTTGCTCTTCTTCTTACATATATAGAAGAAACTACAAATCAAAAAGATCCAATTAAAAAAATGGATATATATATATATGTACAGATGACTGACAAAATAATGTGAACTCTTTCGCTTTTTTACGTTCTGCTAAATATCTTGAAAAGTTCTTTAGGAATCATTTCGAAACTTTGGTGGTATAAAGAATACTAGCAGGCTTCGCTCGCTTCGCTGGGCACAATATTCAAAGGTTTTCTTTTTAATTGAATAATTGAAACGACTAAATAAATATATTTCGATTGGCGACTATTTTTTTCACAGTTTTAGCATGGGATCTCCTTGACAGTCTCTTATACCAATATATATATATAACATTACCTTTTTTATTAAACTGCAGGAAAAAGGGATGAGAGATGAATTTAAAACTTTCATGGGGAATCGTGATACAGAAAGCTAGAAGGGCACCAGGAGTACTCCTCTGTTGAAAAAAATTTCCAAAAGCAAATCACGTCAAACTGATGCAATAAGAAGACGGGCCTACACAGCGAAAAGGGATCTCCTTTCCAGCCAAACTACTTGAATATTTTCTTTCAGGCATTCCGCCTTTTCAACCTAGGCCATATGCCAAGGAATCCAACATCTTGATTCCTTGGTCGTTTGCATTCAGGAAAACGGTTACGACAATACAACTAGACTGTTTGGGAAACAAACCCCATCCGTTCCTTTTCCAATTTTCTGCTCATCGATGCTGAAAATATCAGGAGTACGACTCTTGAAAAGAATAATCCAAGGAGTCATCCATTTCTTTATCGCCGCTGACTAAGTACGAGAGGCTGTCTCCTTACAATAGAAGTCGCAGAGAGGAGCTCGGAAAACGAAAGCTCGCAAGAAAAATGCTCAAAAACAGTATGAATTAAAATCTAGGGAAGAGATAATGCTTGCAGCCCCTCCAAGTCTCTTCCCCCCACTTTTTTTGTTAAATTTTGAACTGCTGCAACTCTGAAGCACCAAAAATTCACATTATTCTAACGAAAAAAAACATCTACACACACCACACGAACCACACCTCCTAAACTCAATAGGCAAATCGCCGTTGCCACTCCCTTTACGATAAAAAAAACTCCACACTCATTCGATAACATTATAATCGAAACTTTAAGCTAAGGAACCACCCTAGTTAAAATTAATTAAAACCCCCTAAAATGCCCCTGAAGGATTTTCTCATGACAAGAGGGCCATTTAAAAATCAATTAGCGCCCAATCTTTAAATTTTAAACATCTGGGATAAAACAATCATTACTATTAATTCTAAACAGATAACTTTCGGATTGTCTGAACACTGTAAACCGTGAGAAAAGACCCCTGCACACCGGCTGGTATCTGTCATTAATAAACCGACGCTCGCCAGTAGCCTTGACAATATCCATTCTAGGAGAGAAGAAGATATAATGATCTTCTTTCTTCCGAAAAGATAGTGCAACCAATTTACTCAAATGACTACCCCGCGTTGATGATGGAAAAAAATATTTGGTTGACAGAGGAACATCTGTTTGGCGATTAACGCCAGGTTTTCACACCAATTAGTGCATCAACGGAAAATAGCAAGTAATTACCTTTTCGTGGGAAAGTATATTTTTTTAACGAACACGAAAAATACCAGATAAATTCTAAACTTAATTACAGTTAAGTAAAAATTTTATATTTTAACAATTGAGGAATTTTCTTTTAATAACTATTAAAAAAAATAAACAAACCGTTATGAATCTTCATAACAATAAAATCAGAACAAAGTTAAGAAAGATATAAGTTCAGCTCGAAATTACTAGGAGAACTTAAGAAATTAATAAATTCCTTCTCCAAACAGTATAAACATTCCAATAAATCATAAAATTTGCAGTCGACGCAAATGTATTCAAGCGCTAGCAATAACTCCTATATAGAAGAAGTACATTTCATACTTTTTTGTTACATAAATCCTTGTAGAATCATGTTTTTAGTCTAAGTACATGATTCGAAAAGAATTTATTTAACAAAATAGGTATTAAGTGTGCTTTTTTTATGTAGGAATTATTGACAGTGTTCAATAATTTTGCTGCTGACTGTAAATAAATTTTGATTATTTTTTTAGAGTTGTTTTTAGAGCGATGGCTACAAACTCTGTTGTCTCAAATAATCATTCTTCGTAGTTTCCTTTATTCCTTTATCCCTGTATATAATTGATCCATTAGTAATATCTACATAGAACTATGAACATCCTTCGAAATTCGATAGTTAAAGTTTTACGAAGTTACGATTTTTTTTTTTTTTTTTTTTTTTTTTTTTTTTTACATTTTTGGTATAGCTTTTATATATGTCGTACTTGGCGATCGAAAACGTAATACAAAAATATACACGCGAGATGTATATTTTCGTAATATACAGTAATGGTACATACAGTAAAGTACATAATTTTCGTAATATACAGCTTATATTTCGAAATTTCGTAATAAGAACTAGTATTCCTGTATTTTCTTGAGTGCTCTTTTAATATTCCTTGTTGGAATAAACATGATTTTTGAAAGGAATTAAATATGTTCACCAGATAATTTAAGCTTCTTTTTTTTTTTTTTTTTTCTGCCAAGAACGACAGATATCAACATAACTGGTGGCGTGCGGATTCCCACGTGCCAATTCCGGACATAGTCAAAGTCCCTCTTTGTAAGGAATTAAAGTGGTGAAGGAATTTGTCTTAAAAGGATCATTTTATACTTGGCCCACTCCCTAAAGTCTATTGACCGGAAATGTAGCCAAGTTGAATTTTGGAGATAAAATTATTAGTTTTAAGTAATTTGAAAAATTCCCATTTGCGCGATTTTTCTTCCCATTTGCGTGAATAAAGTAAAAATACAAGAATAGTACGAGTTACATGCGTTCTCAGATTTATACACAGCAAGGTAGAGGTGTCCAGTATTTTTTTTTTTTTAATGCGCTTGAAGCGTATATAAGTGTGGGATACTGATTGCTGAGAAAACGAATTACCAGCGTTTTCAGATTCATGCACATCGAGGTAGGGGTGTCCAGTGATTTTTTTTTTTACGTACGTGGTAGTGATTGCCGCAGAACCGAGTTACGTGCGCTCTAAGATTCATGCACAGCAAGGTAGGGGTGTCCAGTGATGTTTTTTGGTTTTCACGTACGTGGTAGGGATTGCCGCGGAACCAAGTTACGGGCGCTCTCTGATTCATGCACAGCTAGGTAAGGGTTGCCAGTGATTTTTTTTTCTGCGTGCATGGTAGTGATTGCCGCGGAACCGAGTTACGGGCATTCTCATATTCACGCAAGGCGAGGTAGGAGTGTCCAGTGATTTTTTTTCTTTTTGTTTTTACGTCCGTGGTAGGAACAGAGTTACGGGTGTTCTCAGATCATCAAGTCAAAAAGGACGAACTCACCTGTCTTGCAATTTTTGGTCGCGCAAATGGAATTTTTTCCACACTTTAATCCCTTACATAGAGGGACTTTGACTATGTCCGGAATTGGCACGTCAGAATCGGTACGTAACCAGTTAACTCCTTAAACTTTCGCAGCTTACGAAATCTTGATTGTTTGTTTCATTGAATGTAGTTTTCGATTGCGTTTTGCAGATGGCAAAGTGATATGTATATAGTGCGACTGTCAGGAGCTGGCCCCTGTCAATCAAACGTGACGTGGGCAGCGACGATTCTATTACTTTGAAATCGGTTGAGGGTGAAAAGGGAGGTGGTTTGCTATCTATACGAGTTTTGTGACATTTTGGCGAAAATACTGTTTATTATCTATTTACTTATTTCCAAATTTGGAGAAATTTTGGGCTTTCTAATATGTTATATCATTAAAAAATATTTGTTACATTATAACTAATTATTAATACGATGAGGATTGTTATGATTGTCTAAACTATATTTCAATATTTCGGTTTGCAGTCTTTTTTTTCTCTTCTTCATTTTTTTTTTCTTTCTTTCTTTCCTTATGTCCTAATTTGGACCTAGCACCATAAATAAAACTACCAATCTACCAACCTTTCTTTCTTCTTGCTTTCTTTCTCTTAGAAAAAAAGTGAAAAGAAAAGAAAAGAATAAAAAAAGAAAAAAAAAATTTAAAATTTAAATAAAGAACTGCACTACAAAACGTACAAAAATTCAGTAATTTATTCACAGAAAGTTCCAGTAAAATACAGGTCTATAAACCAAGTATCAGCTTCAATTCAAGCAGTAACCACAGCTTAAACAACAGCTGTCAATAGCAAATCCACAGTACAAATTGTATAGCGATAACACTTGAAGCAAGTCTCTCTCAAAGAGGCTTAAGAGCAATGCAAGCACTAGCGAAGCTGGCTGAGATCTGAACTGAACTGACTGCCTTGGCGAGGAAGCGCTCCTTATATGCTGTTCCATGGAGCCCAGATTTTTCGAGAAAACTCTAGAAAGTGGTCAACCAATCAACTTACAGCTTCCATATTTGGTATATCCCATATAAGGACTTTCTCGCCAAGGTCGCCAAAAAAATTGCCAAGGTGGGAAAAAGTCGCCAAATTTGGCGCCAAATCCATTACGTGCATTACTGGGGCTTTTTAATGCGTTTTTAAGGGAAAATAAGGCTATTTCAACGCTAAAACGACTAGAAATGCACAAAATTAGCACTTAATCAACTTACTAAGCCTCTTTGAAAGAAGTTATACAAAAATAAACACAATTATTTACAATTTCGTAACACTGCCCCCCCTCCCAAGAACTGCACGTCCCGGGCAGTGCAACCCTTGGTCAAGAGGCGAAACTAACCAAATTTACACAATCTAAAACACAAAAACTAAGTTGCACATAAAGATAACATAGAAATATAAATTAAGTGGGAAATATTTACAAAATTCACAAATATGTACAAATATTTACAGTGAGCATGCGCAAATTTTACCAGTATTTACATTTTAAATTTTAATTTTACCGTTACTTGTGGTACTTGGCTAGCCTATTATAGTGCACCACCTTCGGTTTTGATGAAGGTGTTTTAGTGATCCGCACCACTACATCATTCAGCCTTTTTAAAACTGTGTATGGTCCGTCCCAGTTGCACTGTAACTTGGGAGAGAGTCCTTTGCTTCGAACAGGATTCCACAACCAGACCTTCTCTCCTTCCTGGAACTCATATTGTGTAGCCTTTAGATCGTACCTTGTCTTCATTTTCTCCGTTGCCATGTTAATCCGCTCCCGAGCGAAGTTGTGTACGTCCTCAAATCGTGCCTGGAGATCTTGGATGTACTCCTCGGGGGATGAAGGCGCATCGGGTGGACAACCAAACAGGAGATCACAAGGCAGACGAAGTTCACGCCCGAACAGCATCTGGGCTGGAGTATAGCCGGTGGTTTCATGGACAACACTTCGATAAGCCAGCAGGAACAATGGCAACTTCGAGTCCCAATCTTGCTGGTTTCTTGATACTAGAAGGGAGAGGTTATTCAGGATGGTACGATTGAACCTCTCGACCATGCCGTCCGACTGGGGATGTAAGGGTGTTGTCCGGGTTTTGTCTATGTCGAGTAGTTCACACAATCCTTTGAAAACATCAGAGGTAAAGTTCCTACCTTGGTCGGTATGAATCATAGATGTTTGTCTCATTCTGAATTTAGAATTCGTGCTGAGAACAACCTTCTCTCGCTCTCTCTCTATTATTACTTCTCACTTTCCAACTTGAATATTATTTTGCAATGGAGTTCAAATTTGACGAAAATATGCCAGCAATTTCCAACGTGTGTATTTAAAACATTTATTAATATTTAAAAATGTTTAGATTATTTTTTAAAAAATGATTAAAAATATACTTAAATATATTATTTCTCTCTTTTTTCAGTTCGAATTTGATTTTGGACTTACCCAAGAGATAATTTTGGGGGAGATATTAGAGAGCAATTGTATCGATTGGACATCACCGGTCAATTTCTCTGATGACGATTCAATGGTAAATATAACTTCTTTAAAAAACTTGTAGAATATTTTAAAATAGATTTTTATACTCAAAATATTCTTTTTTTCTTATTTCAGATTGAGAGTGTCGATAAGTCTTCTGTAAAAGTACCTCCTGGTTTTGAAAACTTCGATCCTATCCGTCGCTCGAACCAGGAACCTGCTAACCGTTCGCTCCTTCGAAAATCTGTAAGAAAAATGTTTTTTTTCGCTTTCAAAGATAATTTCAACATACGATTTGGACTTAAAATATTTTTATGCTTTTTTCTTAGACATCTGCATTAAACAACGAGCCTGGCCCTTCACATCTCAGCGAAGTACCTGCAGAGCCAACACTACACTGTGCGGTTTGTGGAGGTGCTTTTTTCAATACGAGGGAGCTTAGAGCTCATCTGAAAAGTCATATGGTACGTATTATTTCACTTTTTCTGTTTAACTGTTTGAATAATATACAATCTTTTAAAAAAATATGTTTTCTTTTCTTTTTTTGCTCAAGGTTGTCCAGAGAGGTGCTGGATTAACATCTAGGGAAGAACATGTAAATTCAAGATCAGCTTCTTCAGAACCTCAAGTATGTTAGTTTCAAAGAATTTTTGTGTTTAAGTTGAGTTTTCAGAATTCATTTCTGCTAAAAATAAAATTCTCTCTTTAAAGTAATTAAACAAAACTTGTTTAGATAAACTTAAAATAAATTTTCACTTAGAATAAAAATGAAATTCACTCTTAAAAGTAATATTAAAAGTTTTGTTTAGATAAACTAAAAATAAATTTTCACTTAGAATAAAAATTTAATTCACTCTTAAAAGTAATATTAAAAGTAATATTAAAAGTTTCACTTAAAATAAAATTAAAAATTTATAATAAAATCCTCTTTTGAAAAAACTTGACAAAATAATTAAAACTTGTTTTCTTTTCTTTTTGCTATTTTTTTAGAATTCTATCCAAGTAGTTTCTGGAGGTGAGCAGTTGACTGGTGAGAGTAGCTGCGTTGGCGCCCCACCTACCAATCCGAGTGTTAATGGGATGGATGCCGATAGTTCGGATGATGATATGGAAGAGACAACTGCAAAATCAAAGGTAAAAACTTCTCGGGACTTTGGGAGTATTGCCCTTTTTCATGACTCGAGGTGGAGCATTAGGCACGACCTGAAATTCAGGCGCATACCGCCCCTCAGTCTCGCGTTAGACGCAAACTCCTTCTTTCCTATCTTCTAGAAAAAAATGTTAGGTTTTCAAAAACTAATTTCTCTTTAAGTTTTAAAATAAATTCTCTCTAAGATAGAAAAAATCTTGCTAGATTAAAAAATAATTTCCCTATAAGTTCGAAAAAATTCTCTCTTAATAGTAGATTAGAAAAAAATCTTGCTAGGTTTCCAAAAAACTAGTTTTCCTCTAAGTTAGAAATAAATTCCCTCTAAAAGTAGGTTAGAAAAAAAATCTTGCTAGATTAAAAACACTTGTTAGTGAAAAAATAATTAAAATTTTTTAAAAATAATTAAAATTCTAAAATAGAGTTTTTTGTCTTTTCAGACTTGTCCTGTTTGCGGGAAAGTTTTTTCCCATACGGGAACCTTTAAAAGGCATGTTAGAACCCACTCTAATGAGAAGGTATTCCAATGTAAAGTTTGCAGTAAAGGATTCAAACTGAAACACCATTTGGAAAGACATCAAAGTACTCATAAAAACGAAAAGTTGTTTTCTTGCGAAGATTGTGATAAAAAATTCGGAAGAAAAGAACATCTAGATAGACATAGAGTCATTCATGAACGACAAACTTCTTTCAATTGTGATGAATGTGAAAAAATATTTAATAGAAAGGATCATTTGAGAAGACATCGGGACAGTTTTCATGAAAAAAGCCCTTCTTACCCCTGTTCAAATTGCAATTTAAAATTTACAACTAAACAGAACATTATGCAACATCAAAGAACAGCTCATGGAAGCGTGGTTAGTAATAATACCCAAGCTTTGAAGAAAATAAAAATTACTCATAATAATAGAATAAGAAAAATAAATCAAGCCCTTAATACATTTAAAAATTTCTATCTTTATCCTGAGCCTGAGGAGGAAAGTAACATAAATATTTTTTCTAATAATAGTCGAAATGAAATAAATAATATTTTAACTAGTGAAATTAATGATAAAAAATCAATTAAATGGCATGGGGTAATGAAGGCAGAATTTATTAAGGTGGATGGAGATGAAATTAAAGAGAGAGCTTTGTGAAGGTGTTCACATATATTTGGTTAAATTTTAATTGAATTTTTAAATAAAATAAAATCTAATGATAAATGAATGCATTATTCCAATAAAAAAATAATTAAATTTTAAGTGAGATATTATATTTACGTAATTTGTTCTTAAGCATTTGGAAAAAGAATTATTTTTAAATGTCGTTAAAATTACACAATTTTAATTATACATACGACCTACACTATTTATCAACATAAAAACAATAACACACATCATTCAGAAATCTAAATTGTATATGTTTTATATCTAAATCATAAATAAATGTTTATCTTTTTGAATAGAAAAGTACTTTATTTTATGGGATAAAAAGAAAATAAAAGAAATAATATCTAACGGAAATTCTGACATTAAACGTAATTATAAAAAAAAGTGTTCTCAAATAGTCATAAATAAAAGAAAACTCATTGTCAGAATTTATATTATTGCAACACCGGATATAATTTATTTTAAATTACCCAATATTAATGATTTCAGTTCATAACGGTCATTTTCTCTAGTCAAACGGTCGCTTGGCGTAAAATTGGCGATTAAAAGTTAATACAATTATAAACCGTCATTACAAATTCAAAAATTAACATTAGTTTAATATCTAAAACAAAGAACTGAAGTTGGCTTTCATTTTGGCGAAAATAATGATAATGCAGTCATATGACTTCCCTTGCGGATGGTTCTCCCCGTGCGATCGAAAAGAGCAGACCCACAGTTTTTGCTTTTTTCACGGTATAGTAAAGACGCAGTATTTTTTCGCTGCCCTCTCTCTCTCCCTTGTTCCTCGGAATTTTCTGGAGTTTGATTCCTGAACAATATTTTTAAATACGAACCTGTACTGCTTAATGATGTGAATCCTTTTAACAAATATAATAAACTTGTGTTAAATTTTCAAGACTTGTAATTTTTGGTTTAGCGGCACAACACTCCAAGGAACAACAATATGAATTGATTCAAACAAATCATTTGTCTGTGATGGATTTCAACATTATAGATCTTGGTGCTCAAAACCAGTTTCCGAGAATGCATCGATGGAGAGAGAGAGGGGTCGACTGAATCATGTTTGTTTTATCGGAACTCTCGAATTTTTTGTAGAGAGAGGCAGACTGAATTGATTTTCTCAGAACTGTAGAACTTCTTGTAATACACCTCTCCTGCTATATGATAATGGACAAACATTTTTTTTATTTCCGCAAGACAGCATTAAAAAAATATATACTCAGCTCTTCTGCTTATAAACAGAATTTTTTCCTATATATTGCTACAAGTAGTGCCAATATTCCGGATTTCTGGGGCATGTATTCATACAATTTTGGTCATTCATATCATCGAGATGGAGTGCTGATATAGAATGCTCATTGAGATCGTATCGGTGTTACAAGGTCCCTGCTCCCAAGGCGGAACCCTTCTGTGTGTAATCAGCGGGTCACTCACTAGCGATGAATGCTTCATCTCCCCGTCCCTGAAGAGATCTCATTCCCGTCCCGTCGTCTTCAATCAAACATGACAAGGAGACAAAATCTTCGAGCGTACTTTTCCGGAACATATAAATAGGTTTTATGTTTATAAAAATTCCGGATATCTCATACCTGCGTGACTATAATCGTCGTCGGCTGCGGAGTTCTTACTGATAATGCATTTCATCTTGTGATACTTGATGGTTCATAATGATAAAATTAAGGGAAAATTTTGTGCACAATGAATAAATTTACGTGCACTCATACAGGAGAAAAGCCATATAAATGTGCATTTAGTTCAAATCTTCGAAAATTTTTTTGTGTGAAAAACTTATACAGGAAAAAATCCATACATATGTGATTTTTTTTTTTTTTTTTTTTGCATAAAAGTGATAATGTTTCTTCAAGATTTTGTGCACAGCGCGTGACAGATCTACGCACTCATACAGGAGAAAAGCCGTGCGTGTGTGGATTCTTTATGAAGTGGTTTTTTTTTAAATTTCATACAAAATAAAGCCATGCACGTAAGCAGTTATTTGAGATAAAATCGTAGTCTTCGAACTATTGATAAATGATATAAACATTGCTACTCGGGTAAATTTTTAATAAAATATCTTTCAAAAGTGAGGTGATAATAAATATTGAATAAAAAAAAGAGAAACAGTAAGTAAATTTTTATTTGAAAGTTTCATAATTTGGAGGATATGATAAATTAGTTATTCAATAATGACTATTTATGAAGTAATTTCAATTTTAATATTTCATATTTTTAACTGCATAATACTTTATATATATTTTTAAATATACATTTAGCTAAGTAGTTTTGCCGATTATTTTAAGTAATAGTTTGAGTCTATCGATTAAAAATAATAACAATAATAATTATGATATTAATTGCAAATTGAAATAAATTGGGCAAAACTGCTTGCTATGTTTGAAACTTTATTTATTCATATATTTATTTTTCATAAACACAATTTTTCTCATTTATAGTGCATAATTATCACTACATTTTTACACAAATATTTATTTTATTATCGTATATTTATAGAGACAGACTAAGTATTTTTGCTGAAATTGTCATGCAATATTGTTTTTATGAAAGGTTTCATAAGAACTAATAAATAAATAAATAAATCAGAGCAGCAGAAATGCTTGGTACAAATTCTAATTTTTTTCATTCATAATATTGGTTGAATATTTTATTTTCAATACATTTTATTTAATTTCACAATATTTTTATTTCTACACAATATTTATCATATCTATGCTCATCTATTTTTTTTTCTTTTTGGATAATAATATATGGGCATATAAAACTAAGTATTCTTGTTTATGAAAGTGGCATACAATACAATAAAATTATATGCCAAAATAATTAATTAATAAATAAATAAATAAATAAATAAAAATAAAAAAAATAAAAAAAAGAATACTTGGTATTAACAATTTTTGTTTTGTGTCACATAAAATATTTATTAGATAGTTTATTTACAATATTTTAAGTTGGTTAGGCAAAATTATTAATTATGGCGAAAGCCAAAACAGTCAACATTCAGTTAATGAATTTTGATGGGGAACCATGTTTAGTTGACTTCTTTTTCGACCAAGTGTCCACCTACGCGAAAATAAATAGGTTATCATCTGAAGAAGCTGTAGCGGTAATGAAAGGAAAATTATCTGGGGCGGCATTAAAATATTTAACACAATCTCCCCAATTGTACAAATCAAACGATTTAGACTTTCTTAAGGAGGAATTTAAAGCATTCTTTACTCCTATGAGTTCTACTCAAGCTCTAATTGAATTTAATAATCTGAATTTGCTCCCTCAAGAATCCATAAAAAAATTTTCTCATAGGTTAAGTATGCTAGCAAACATTATTTACAATAAAATTACGGATGATAACGCACTAGATAATATTAAATTTACAAGGTTTATTTCCTCCATTCCATCTAACATACGTATAAAAATCATGGAAGAGGGAATTTCGGATTATAAATTAGCTGTAAATCGCGCTCAAAAATTACAAGAGATTAACATGAATGAAAGTATTCTCCTCAAACAAAATGATAGTGTATTTGTCAACACTTTATCGGAAAAATTAATTGAACTAACGGAAAAAGTAGATGCTTTGTCGTTTGGACAAAAAGAAAAAAAAGAGGAAGTAAACAGTTTATCAGATTCACAAAATGCTCATGTTGCACGAAGTCGACACAATGATTATAAAAAAAAATTTTAAAACACATAAGGCTAGGGGATCACAACAACAGGGTTTTCATAGTGTTGTTTGTCAGCTTTGCATCCGTAAAGGCCATGTAGCTAATAAATGTTATAAATGGCAAAGAAGCCAAACCCAAAACAATAATTTTTCGAGAGGAAGATTTTTCAAGAGAAATGACAACAATAGGCATTTAAACTAGACTCGAGATGTAGAGTAGCTGATGGCCTTGCATCTCAACTACACCAGACAACATCAGCACCTAATCCTAATTTTGATTTGTCAAATCTAAGTGACACTATGAAACTATCTGGTACAAGAAAAGTAAATTCAATTGCCTCACAAACTGTGAATAAAATAAATATTGCTGATAACAAATACACACAAACTACAGAAATTCAAAATGAATATATTTTTAATGTAAATAAAATTTTACCTACACTACCGTTAATTGAAATTAACTTAGCTAAAAATGCTATCACCGGTTTAATCGATACAGGGAGTTCGATATCATTGCTTTCTGAAAGTACTTTTAAATCTTTAAAGGAGAAATTAACTTATAAACACTTGTCTTCACCAGTAACGATTAAGACTGTAAATTCAAACGTACAATTCTCCTCATGTATTCAAACTTCTTTCAAAATAAATAACACATTTTTCTCACAGAAATTTTTCATTGTTGACATCCCTAATGAATCAACGTTTCAGGCCATACTTGGATGGGACTTTATTCAACAAAATAATGTAATAATAGACTTGTATAAAAACAATATCAAACTTAAAGATATAATTATTCCCATTGCAAATACACTTGTAGAAGATGAAAACTTAAACAATTGTAGTGTTGCGGAAAATACTGAAACTCAGAAAAAAAATCAAAATCCTCCCCAAAAATGTAAACAAATGACAGTTAGGGCTTCTAGGAAAATATTTTTAGAACCTGAAGAGGAAACATTTATAGATGTAAATACAATTTTTTTGTCTGACAGGGACTATTTGTTTGAAAATACAGAAAATAATGCAAATATATTGTGTCTAGATTCAGTAATAAATAGTAGTACTTCAAAAATGCTCGATAATGATAATAATTGTAATAGAGACCAATTTCAAATTTATGTTAAAAATCTAACTAAAGAAAGTATTCACATAAATAAAGGTACAAAAATGGGCACCCTAACAGAAATTGATGAAATTATTCCGCAGGAAGCAGAAATTGATAAAAACAGTAAAATTGTTACTGATTCAACTACACAAATTTTGAATTACATTCAAGCTTCTGATGAAATATTAAATTTAAGAAGAAAGGAACTCTCTCCTTTGGATTTTGATATCAAACATCTCCAAGGAGACCAAGAAAAGAAATTAAAGAATATTTTGTTAACAAATTTTGCAGCCTTTTCTAAATCTATGAAAACTTTAGGGCATACAGACAAAGTTATACCAAATTTAAAATTCATCACTGAGTTCCCAATTAAAACTTTACCTTTTCCAATACCACAATCATTACAACAAGAAGCTAAAAGTCAAATAAATCAACTTGTAGAAGCTGGAATTATTGAAAGAAATTGTTCAGAATGGGCTTGCCCCATTCTTTTAGTTAAAAAAAAACTTGACGCAGAAGGTAAACAAAAATATAGAATTGCAATGGACCTTAGAATGCTTAATTCAATAATTCAGGGATCTTCATACCCTTTACCCAAAATACAAACAATTATTGCTGACTTATCAGCCTATAAGTACTTCACATGTTTAGATTTTCAACAGGCTTACCACCAGATTGCACTTCCTGAAGATTTACAAGATAAATTAACATTTACTTCTATGTTTGGTAGTTTTAAATACAAAAGACTATGCTTTGGATTAAAAAATGCTGCTTCTCAATATCAAGCTTTAATGGACACAATTATTGATGAAATTGATTTAGAGGGAATACATGCTTATCAAGATGACCTCATTTTTGGCTCGAATAGCTTTGAGGAAACATGCACTAAATTAAGTAGAATCTTACAAATTTTGATAAAGTACAACTTAACCCTTGCACCTAACAAGTGCACTTTTCACAAAACTGATGTAAATTATCTTGGATTTCATATTCAAAATCATTGTATTTCCCCAATACAATCAAATATTGTCAAAATTAATTCTTTTCCTACACCGTCAACTAAAAGGCAATTAAAAAAATTTATTGGTGTTGTAACATTTTATAAATCCCTTGTACGCAACTTTTCTAAACTAATACAACCTTTAATTGATCTGACTAAACCAAAATCAAAATTTCATTGGACTACTGAACATCAACAGATTTTTCACAAAATTCAAAAAATTTTCTTTGAATCATCAGTGGTCAGACTACCGGATTGGGATTGAGATTTCTACCTTAATACAGATGCTTCAAATATTTCAATTGCTGGGGTACTAATGCAGAAACATGATAATAAATTACTTCCAATAGCCTTCTTTTCTAAATCATTGAAGCCATCCGAAAAACGATACCCTGCACTAAAATTGGAATTAATGGCTATCTACAAATCAATAATTGCATTTAAATACTATTTGTACAACAGAAAATTCACAATTTTATCTGACAGTGCTCCATTAAAAAGATACAAAAAAAACAACTAATCCTACAGACCTTACCACAAAATGGTTAATGGAAATTTCAGAATATTCGTTTGATTTTGAACACATTCCTGGTTCATCAAATATTTTAGCAGATTATTTTTCGAGATGTGACTTCACTAACAATCAACAAGATTTGAACTCTAATCCTGAATTAATTTTTGAAAAACAACCTCTACCTGTAGCACGTGATAATAGTAATGTTGTTAATCACTTTAATGATAACAATTGTAACAAAATCAAACAACAATACACTAATTGCTTAATTTCTGGGGATTCAAATAATAAAGACCCACTTTTAGAAATCTCTAATAATACTTTTGTAAATGAACAAATAAAGGATCCTGTATTGTCAAAAATTTACACAGAAATTCTAAAGAAAGGTTTTTCAAGAAAATACCCAAACTATTTTATTCATCCAGACACAAAGGTACTGATGTATAAAAAGCAATGTCCCAATAGCTCAACATTCTCATATCTTATTATTGTTCCTAATTCGCTAAAAGCTAAGACATTAACAATTTCACATTTGTCTCATTTTGGATTAAATAAAACATATAATTTCCTATCAAACAAATACTTTTGGAAAGGAATGTACACAGATACATTAAACTTTGTCGCTTCATGTACACGATGCCTACAGGCTAAACATCATAACACTCTTCCAGCTCCATTACAACCTACATACACACCCACACATCCTGGACATACTATTAGTGTTGATTTAGTAGGACCATTTAATAATGGTCACTCAGTACTCACAGTGTTGGACATTTTCTCACGCCATATGGAACTTTATCCATTAAAGGATACATCAGCAGAAAAAATAGTTAAATGTTTGTTTAGTTATATTACCACCTTTGGTAGACCTTCAGTTATCCTCTCGGATCTTGGTCCTCAATTTACATCCAGTGTTTACAACTCTTTTAATAGTACTCTTGGTATAAAAATTACACATTCTTCTGTAGCATATCCACAATCAAACGCATTGTCCGAAAGGATCAATAAATCCATTAAATATTCAGTAAACATTTTAATGTCTGAAGGCCATACATTTGAAAACTCTTTATTTATACCTAAATCATTGTATAATGGCTCTAAACATTCATCTACTTTGTACTCACCTAACTTATTACATTTTGGAAGAGAAATTTCAATGATTTTTGACACTTTTGAGCAACAGATGAATCAACCTTTTCTCAACAAGAATATTGATACACATAAATTATTAGAAGATTTAAATAAAATTTACCTTAAAGCTTACTCTAACATAAAAGATAATCAAAATAAGAGATATCAACAATTTCACAGACATGCTAAATTAAGACCTGTTGCTGTACATGACATTGTTTATTTAAAATCCGTTGATAAGTTTAAACCAAAGTACACAGGACCTTTTATTGTTCTACAAAAACACTCACCGGTTTCATTTACAATTAAAAGACTACAAGCACCTGACAGATTGTCATTTCGAGTCCATATTGACAGACTTATTATTGCACCACCTAGATACAGCCACTTACTTGATGAAGCAAGTCCTAATAGAAATGTTAATTATAATTCAAGACAAAGCCACAATTATAATTTAAGAAACAGGAATTAATTTTTAATATCATATTATGTAATGTTTTACAAAACTTATGCATTCCATGAGCTCAGTAGTGCATGAGTTTTTTTTTTTTTTTATGTTTGTTTATTTATAGTTCTGTCATTCATTGTATGCAGGCAATTGGCTGGACCAATGTATACTCTGCATTTTTCTTTTCTTTTTTTTTTCTCTTTCTTATTTTTAATTACAATGGATGACACAACACTATGTGAAATATTGCATAATTTTTCTTTTCTAGTTCTTATTATTACAGTTTTCTTAACAACAAATTTAATAAAATTTATTATAATTCAGTTAAAAAAAAAAAAAAAAAATCTTGTTTAACAATATTTACATTTTGATAGATATTAATATATCATAAGTTTAACAGATGATTACAATACTGTTTGTTGACATACTATATACAAAACTTTTCAATAGTGCAATGACTTAAAGTTAAAACCTCAAAATTTTAATATGTGGCAATTACCTTATTATTATTGTTATTATGCTAGGTTTTTTTTTTTTTTTTTTTTTTTTTTTTTTTTTTTTTAAATGCTTCATTGGGTTTAGTGAGTTGTTTTGGTAGTCTTTATCTCATCACACTAAATTTTGATAGTACTAAGAATTTTAATTAAACATATTTTTTTTTTTTCATTTTTTAATTTTACCCTCTATGTTAATGCTAACTCGTTCAAAATTTACCCGGGAGAGTAGCATTTCATTGTGATGAGACCCCCACACTTCTTTTGAAAATTGTTTAATACAATTCAATTGACATATATATACCCAGTTTTGCGAGGTGTCCCTACAGAAGTCTTTGACTTTGATGGGGGAGGGAGGCCTGTCCCTAACAGGTCAGGTCTTTATACACGCCCTATCCCGCTAGGACAATGGCCATAAGCCAAAGTCGATATACTTGTTGCTACATACAAGATTAAGGGGAGATTTTTTTTTTTTTTTTGACTGTCCAATGGGCGTCGTTTTTGAATCTCTCCAGTGTGGAATTGCACGAACAAATTTTTCACTTTTGTGATATTTTCTATTATTTGTATATACATTTATATTTTTTTTCCTCTCATTTTATGTTCATTTTTTAATTTAATTGTACTCATGTGTTGTTTTTTTTCTATGTTTAATATTAATGTTATTTGACATGTTGCAGTATTAAATATGGCATGTTCATTATTCTTAACAATGTAGAGAGTAATATGTAATACCTTTAAAGCATAACAGCATCATTCCATGTATATATATGTAAGAACATTGTAGAGAAAAACTATTTTTACAAAAAAGTGAATAAGTATCACTTTTAAGGCTTTCTTGACGAGATATATATACGGGAAATCTGGATCCAGACTCTGAACTATAAGAAAATGTGGTGCCCACAATCATTGTCAAATGATAAAATATTCGGAAAGCCATTCTGTCATGATGAGACAGATTTTTTTTTTAATGTGCACATTTTATACTAGTAATTGACTGTTTCATTATATACAATTTTTGTTTTTGCTCATGCAGATTTCTTATATATATTTTTAAAAAAAAATGAATGACAATTTTCATTATGTTTATATGACATACTAGGGAGTGAGAGAGATTTTTTTTTTATTTTTCTGGGTCGCCGGGAGAAATATGTGAAGGTGTTCACATATATTTCGTTAAATTTTAATTGAATTTTTAAATAAAATAAAATCTAATGATAAATGAATGCATTATTCCAATAAAAAAATAATTAAATTTTAAGTGAGATATTATATTTACGTAATTTGTTCTTAAGCATTTGGAAAAAGAATTATTTTTAAATGTCGTTAAAATTACACAATTTTAATCATACATACGACCTACACTATTTACCAACAGAAAACAATAACACACATCATTCAGAAATCTAAATTGTATATGTTTTATATCTAAATCATAAATAAATGTTTATCTTTTTGAATAGAAAAGTACTTTATTTTATGGGATAAAAAGAAAATAAAAGAAATAATATCTAACGGAAATTCTGACATTAAACGTAATTATAAAAAAAAAGTGTTCTCAAATAGTCATAAATAAAAGAAAACTCATTGTCAGAATTTATATTATTGCAACACCGGATATAATTTATTTTAAATTACCAAATATTAATGATTTTAGTTCATAACGGTCATTTTCTCTAGTCAAACGGTCGCTTGGCGTAAAATTGGCGATTAAAAGGTTAATACAATTATAAACCGTCATTACAAATTCAAAAATTAACATTAGTTTAATATCTAAAACAAAGAACTGAAGTTGGCTTTCATTTTGGCGAAAATAATGATAATGCAGTCATATGACTTCCCTTCCGGATGGTTCTCCCCGTGCGATCGAAAAGAGCAGACCCACAGTTTTTGCTTTTTTCACGGTATAGTAAAGACGTAGTATTTTTTCGCTGCCCTCTCTCTCTCCCTTGTTCCTCGGAATTTTCTGGAGTTTGATTCCTGAACAATATTTTTAAATACGAACCTGTACTGCTTAATGATGTGAATCCTTTTAACAAATATAATAAACTTGTGTTAAATTTTCAAGACTTGTAATTTTTGGTTTAGCGGCACAACACTCCAAGGAACAACAATATGAATTGATTCAAACAAATCATTTGTCTGTGATGGATTTCAACATTATAAGCTTCATTTTTCTTCTCATCCAAATGCACAATAGAATTAACCTCAGACAACTTAAATAATAATATAAATAATATGTTTGCAAAAATAGAAAATAACATAGAAGATTTTCAAAATCAGGGATCCGACTGGATCTTCAACAAAATAGAATGCCTTGAATTAAAAGTGGCAAAATACATACCCCTTTGCGGCGGCTCTTTCATAAATACTCCTCAGAAATTAAAAGCTAAGAAGGCCTTAATAAATATACAAAATTTCTCGGATAATAAATGTCTCATATGGTGTCTTCTGGCCCATAAATATAAATTTGAAGATCATCCCTATAGAGTTAATAAATATTACCCATATGAGCATGAAATAATTTTAAATGACATTCCCTGCCCAGTTCCATATAATAAAATACCAGAAATTGAAAAATTAAATAATCTCAGAATAAATATCTTTATATATGATGCTGATGAAGACATCTGTCCTCTCTACATTTCTCCAAGAGAGGATGAAGATGTCATCAATTTATTATTATTAGAAGATTCTGAGGGGAATCAGCATTACATTTATATTAAAAATTTTTCAAGATTAATGGGCCACTTAACAAATCACCAACATCAAACTTACTACTGCTATAGATGCCTCCATAGATTTTCAAACCCTGATTTATTAAAAGACCACCTACAATATTGTAAAAATCACTCTATTCAACAAATTAAAATGCCATCCAATAATAATAATATTCTCTCTTTCACCTCCATCCACATGCAACATCTAAAATCCTACGTTATTTATGCAGATTTTGAATCTATTTTAAAACCCGTCTCCACTGTCGCACCTAATAATAGTACCTCATACACCATAAAAACATCTGAACATATACCTTGTGGCTATGCCTATCTTATCGTAGGGCCCAACGGTAAATCTTATAAACCTATTCAGATCTATAGGGGTGATGATGCCGTTGGGCACTTCTTAGAAGCCATCCTGTACGAAAAAGAAGACATAGCCAGAAAATTAACTTCAATAGTTCCCATGCAATTAACCCCAGATGAGGAGACAGCTTTTCAACAAGCAACTAGATGTTCCATATGCAATAATAGATTATATAAAAACAGAGTTCGCGACCACGATCATCTTTCCGGAGCTTTTCGTGGCGCGGCTCACAATAGCTGTAATCTCAATTACAAACAGCCCAAATCCATCCCCATCATTTTTCATAACAGTAAAAATTACGATACCCATCACCTCATGACCCAACTTGGAAGAGTACAAGATCACACCATAGAAGTCATCCCCAACACCTTAGAAAAATATATTGCTTTTAAATTAACCAAGAAAAATTGTCCCATCCAGCTCATCTTCCTGGACTCTCTACAGTTCCTCCCCTCATCCTTAGATAAACTCGTCCAAAATCAAGATCCTAATCAATTTAAATTATTATTTGAAAACTTTCCTCCTACAACAGATTGCTCTCTCCTCTTAAGAAAAGGGGTCTACCCCTATAGTCATATCACCGATTTCAACACCTTCGGTGAAAACCAACTGCCACCCCCAAGGGCCTTCCACAATGATTTGACTGGTGAAGACATTTCTTCTGACGATTATCAACATGCAGTTAAAGTGTGGGAGGCCTTTAACATCCAAGATCTTGGGGAGTACCATGACCTGTACGTGAAGACCGACGTGCTGCTGTTAGCAGATGTTTTCGAAAATTTTCGAAGACTTTGTTTAAAATATTATGGATTAGATCCTACACACTGCTTCACAGCACCCGGTCTGTCATGGCAGGCATGCTTAAAAATGACAGGGGTAGACCTCGAACTACTCACCGACATCAATATGCTTCTCTTCATTGAAAAAGGTGTAAGAGGTGGGGTTTCCATGATAAGTCACCGCCACGCAAGATCAATATCCCAAGAACTGAAGATTACAACCCCTCTGCTTTATCCCAATACATTATGTATTGGGACGCAAATAACCTTTACGGCCATTCAGGGTCAGACCCCCTGCCTTACGGAGGCTTCCAGTGGGCTGACCCTGAAGACTTTAACTCTTAAATAATCCTCAACCTACAACCCGACGCAGCAGAAGGTTTCATCTTTGAGGTGGACTTGGAATATCCACAACATCTCCACGACAGCCACAACGATTATCCACTAGCACCAGAACCCCTACACATTACAGAACAGATACTCTCACCATTTGCCAAACACATGCTTCAAGATAGAAAATTCCACCCTTCCAAGAAACTCACACCTAATCTCAACAATAAAATTCAATATGTCACCCACTACAGAAACCTACAATACTACATTCAACAAGGATTAAAGCTCACCAAGATTCATAAAGTTTTAAAATTTAAACAAGCACCCTGGCTGAAACCCTACATTGCCTTCAACACAGAAAAACGAAAAGAATCCAAGTCCGCCTTTGAGAAAAACTTCTTCAAGTTACTCAACAATGCTGTGTTCGGGAAGACAATAGAAAATTTAAGAAAACGAAGATCCATAGAACTTACAAACTCCTCCATAAGAGCTGAAAAGATTGTTGCCTCACCTCTTTACACCAATTTTAAAATATTTAATCAAAATTTAGCGGCAGTGGAGCGGGTTAAAAAATCCATCTTGATGAACCGTCCCGTTTACATCGGCTTCACCATCCTGGAACTTTCCAAACTACACATGTACAGCTTTCACTACGATTTCATAAAACCTACATTCCAAGATCAAGCTAAACTCCTCTTCACCGACACGGATTCCCTCACCTACCACATCACCACACCTGACATCTATCAAGACATGCTACATCACCAAGACATCTTCGACACATCCGATTATCCCACAGACCATCCACTTCATTCACAGCACAACAAGAAAGTTTTGGGAAAGTTTAAAGACGAACTAAACGGGCGGTTCATCCATGAATTTGTAGGCCTCAAAGCCAAAATGTACAGTCTTAAATCTGAAGATGGAGAAAAGAAAACCGCGAAGGGGATTTCCACAATAACAGTTAAGAAAAAAAATAAACATCAAGATTACCTTAATTGCCTCAATAATTTAAAATATAATATATCAGAGCAAACGAGAATTGGGCAGGAATGTCATACAATATATACATTTAAACAAAATAAAATTTCTTTAACTCCTTTTGATGACAAAAGATACATTTTGGATGATGGCATTTCTTCTTTGGCTTATGGGCATTACAAAATAACTTAAAAAAATATATATATATATATATATGAAAAAAATGAAAAAATTGAAAAATGAGAAAAAATGAAGAAAAATTGAAAAATAAGAAAAATGAAGAAAAATTGAAAAATAAGAAAAATGAAAAAAATTGTAAAATAAGAAAAATGAAAAAAAAATCTGAAAAATGCAAGATTTCAGAAAAGTTAGAAGGTCATAAAAAATTGGGGCGTCGCACACATGCGGCGGGTGGATGGTGGGACCCCTTTAAAACATTAAAGAAAAAACTGAAGATTTGAAAATAAGAAGATCTCAAACTTACAAGAAAGAAAATTAGAAGAATGAAAATGAAGTTGCAAGATCACAGAAAAATTAGAAGATCAGAATAAAAAAATTAGAAGATTGAAAATGAAGTTGCAAGATCCCAGAAAAATTAGAAGACCTGGAACATAGAAGGTTGAAAATGAAGTTACAAGATCCTAGAAAATAATAAGAAATGATGATTCAAGTTCATAAAAAATTGGGGCGTCGCATACATGCGGCGGGTGGATGGTGGGTCCCCTTTAAAACATCAAAGAAAAAACTGAAGATTTCAATATATAAAGATCAAAAACTTGCAAGAAGGAAAATTAGAAGAATGAAAATTAGAAGATCGAAAACTTACAAGAAAGAAAATAAGAAGAAATGATGATTCAAGTTCATAAAAAATTGGGGCGTCGCACACGTGCGGCGGGTGGATGGTGGGTCCCCTTTTTTAAAAAATAAATAAATAAATAAATAAATAAATAAGAAATCCTCTTTTGAGGATTTCAAAGAAAGAAGGAACTCTTCAAATGAGTTCCCAAAAATATATGTTTGAACAGTTTAAAAAGAACTGTGCAGACATATAATAGAAAAATCACACACATTCATAATGAAAATAGAACCATCAGGCTATATTTCCATAGGTCCGTGGTTTCGCTTTTGAAAACTACTGTCTTATGGAAATATTTTTACTACAAGGTACCGGGTTCGAACCCCAGCCAGACCACTCTATTTCTTACATACTCTATGTACATCCACATCCTTAAATTCAATCGATTTCTTATTTATTTCCCAATTTTTAAATTTATTTTTAATTTCTTAATTAACCTCCTAATTAACCTCTTAATTAACCTCTTAATTAATTTCCTAATGACTCACAAACAATATCCTGCTTTTTTCATTCTACCACAAACATCACTTTAAAACCATCCTCACCTTCTACAATAAACCACTCATTAATTTTTTTAATTAAATTTCCTCATTAATACCCTCGTCACGTTTCATGATTAAGTTAGAAGATGTCTCAAGGTCAATACCAAGTCATCCAGACACCTCAGGGGGTGGTGCGGCACCCGCACGACTTGCCGGTGCACCAGTGCACCCCCCTCATGGGCTAGAACCGGCCTTTCTTACCTACTCGTGTCATCCGCTACGCTGCAAAGTGTGCAACGTAGTTCAAGTGTGCACAGTGTAGGAAATTGTGGACAAACAACTGCACATTTTAAGCGTTCTATTTTTAGCAATAATGTCTAAAAACTGTCTTTTCGTAGTAAATCGATGATGCTCTACAGCTTCGTAATTAACTTTTCTCCCTTTTTGAACCGTTTTTTAGATAGGAGCGCGAACACCGCTGTTTTTCACCAGATGGCGTTTTATTTTCTTTAGATTGTAAAGATATTACAATGGGACCTACTTCAGACCAAGATCTTTACAAAAAACAAAAAGTATAAAGTAACCGTATTTTGAACTATATAGCGTATGTCTCACCAGCTACGCTACAACGTGTGCAGTGTAGCTCAAGTGTGCATAGTGTAAGAAATTGCGAACAAACAAATGCGCGTTTTTAGCATTGTATTTTTAGCATCAATGTCTAAACTATCTTTTCGTACTAAATCGATGATGTTCTGCAATTTTATAATTCACTTTTCCCCCTGTCTTGAACTGTTTCCGAGATAGGAACGCTAGCATGAATGTCTAAACTATCTTTTTGTACTAAATCGATGATACTCTTCAACTTTTTAATTCACTTTTTTCTCTAGTACCCTTTTCGAGATAGGAACACTAACTCCACTATTTTCCACCAGGTGGCGCTGAAAACGGTTTGATCTTGTACTGTATGGCCACTTTGTTATACTTACATACCATTTTTATTACTATAGCTGCAGCTGTTTAGCAGTTAAAAGAGTTGGGACTGATTTTTTTGTGCACCCTGTATTTTCTTTAGATCGTAAAGATATTACAATGGGACCTATTTCAGACCAAGACCTTTTCAACAAAACAAAAAGTATCAAAATCGGAGCATCCGTTCAGAAGTTATGAGCTAACAAACATAAAAAAAAAACATACGGTTTGAATTGAGAATCTTCCTTCCTTCTTTAAATTGGTTAATAATAATAAAAATTAATAAATTTTCATTTTAAATGAAAATTTTAATAGTCTTGAATATTTATACTTGCATATATAATTTCTTGTACTTTTCTTCTTTTTTTTTTTTTTTTTTTTTCAAAAATATTTATAATATATATGTCTTATAATTATAATAATAATAATAATAATAATTGTTATTATTATTATTCATTATTATGATCAAAGACGAGAAAGTAAGGCATTGAATTAATCAATAAACAATTACATATGAAAGTGAAGCTTTAAACAAATAAAAATTATATTGAAAAAGTTAATGTAAAAAAATAACTTTCAAATTTTCCCTCAAAACTGCTATATCTTTGTCAAAGGCAATTATAGCAGCAGGATAATACAAAAATGAAATCTGTCTGAGACAATGATACAAATTATGTGAAATGACTACCTTTGCCGAACAACTCAAAGATTTTAACAATTCACTAGTGGATCTACAGATCAGGAGCCTCAATGTCCTATTTGCATCACACATTATTCAACAGATCATTTTTATTTATTCTTTATTATATAATATACTAACAGGCTATGCCCGCTTCGCTGGTCACTATTTTTAAATGAATCATTATAATTAATGAATTCTTAAAATTGCATTAATTTTTATCATGTGAAAAAAAAAAAAAAAAAAAAAAAAAAAACCTCTCATCGGGAAAAATGTCGCACCGGGTCCCCACTGCCTTCGGCAGCGTAGACCCGTGTGCGATGCGCACTCGTGAATGCATATATATGAGCGCCCTAATAATTTTACAAATTCGAAAATATCCGCAATCGATTTGTAAGTATCAAAAACCTGTATGCACCAGTTTTGAACGATCTATCTCTATCTTTATTTTTTTGCCCTTCCGCTCCCTCCCCCCTTCCCGCCCCTCCCAATAATTTTAAAAATTCAAAAAGATCTGCAATCGATTTGTGGGTATCGAAAACCTCGATGTACCAATTTATGAATGATCTAACTCTATTTCTTTTTGCCCCTCTGTCCCCCCCTTCCCGGCACTTCTAATAACTTTACACTTTCGAAAATATCCCCATTCGATTTGCAGGCCTCTAAAATCTATCTGTACCAATTTTGAACGGCCTAACTGTATTTTTATTTGTTTTTGCCCATAGCCCCCCCTTACCGCCCCTCCTAATAATTTTACAAATTCGAAAATATCCGCAATCGATTTGTAAGTATCGAAAACCTCTATATACCAATTTTGAACGATCTAACTGTATTTTTATTTTTTTGCCCCCCCTCCCCCTCTTTTTTTTAATTACGATTTTTGAAGATTTATTCTTTACATTTTCAACACATTATTATTTAAAAAGGTTTTACGTTCAAGAATAACGGACATATAAATTTATTGAGGTACTATTCTAGACTTTTGTACTGGTAATACAATTCTATAAAAAATATATATCTAGATGATCTATTCTCCTTATATTTCCGACTGTTCTAAACCATTGTCCAATTTTTAGGACAGCCTGTACTGATTAAGCTAATGAAAGGTTGGTACTTTTTTGATTTTGTATGTATACATAGGCCTAAAGATATATTTAAGATTTTATAAAATAAAAAAATATTTTTTCAGCGCTTGGTACGATATGGGTTATTTCCATTATGTTGAATGCTGCATAAACACATTAAAGTGCGCTTAAATAAAAATTTGTTCATAGGCTCCAATGTCAAGAAATTCTTTTGTGTGTCTCCGTAAACGAGCCGTAAACGAACCATGAACATTGTATACACCAGTAAAAACTATTCAGTTTATTCTACGTTTTTCATAAATAATTGTTCGAAATTTGACATAATTTGGCTGATTACATTGCATTGTCAGAACACTTTTCTATGGTCTAATTAATAAGCCTAAAAGGACATATTTTCCAGGACTAGAGAAAGAGAGTTTATCTAGTCCTGCATATTTTCTGCAGAAAACATAAATTTAAGCATCTCAGTAATTTACGCTAATTTCATTTTGTTGGTTGTAAAGTAATGATGCCAAAATGCGTTTAAACGAAATTCACCTCATATGCCGTAATGATAATAATTTTGACGTATCCTTGTACACAATCCATAAAAAATATAGACATAAAAAATTATACAGCTATTTCTATTCAGAGCCTGAACGTGTTTGTCAATTTACAAGTTATTCGGAGGATTTTTGAAGGGCCGCTATTGCAGTACATACAAATTCTTCCCCTAGGCCGTAATGATAAGAAAAACTTTGGCATGCCCCTGTACACGAACTACAAATAGAATACACACCGAAAACTATAGAGCTAATTCCGTTTGGCTCATGAACATGTGTACCAAATTTCAAGTCAATAGCGTAAATTTTGCGGCTGCTATCGCGCGACAGACAGGCAAACAAACAAACACACAGACTTAACCCAAAATCTTTTTGAGTCTCAACAGGGAGGCCTCCACTGACGTTTCGGCAATTAAAAAAGATTTAAGATGTGAAAAAAATTTAAACCAAAAAATTACTAAATGTCGTCCATGTTCATATTAATTTACATGAAATTAGAATAATTTAACAGTATTATCAACACGATACAATATTAATGTAAGAGACAATCAGATTAAACATTTTAAACAATTAACCGTGACTTCTGCTCCTTTCTTGTTGTTATTTTTGTTTTGTTTGTATGAATTTTCGCTCTTGTTTCACATAGTTTCCGTTCTTACTTATATCAAATACATATATCAGAAAAATTTCTATAACTTTAGGAAAGGCAGATTTGTAGGCTAGAAATAAGTAATATCATTTGCATATTTATTAGAGAAAAAGAAATCTAATCTGTCATAGCCATAATATACACAAAAATAAAAACTAAAAAAGACAGAGAGAAAAAAAGCTTTAAAAAAAATAAATAAACTAGTGGATCTGCAGATCAGGAGACTCAACGTCCTATTTGCATCACACATTATTCAAAAGGTCATTTTTATTTATTCCTTATTATATAATGTATATATTGATTCGATCAACTTTCTACATAAACAGATACGTTCAACACCCCGCTGTATCTCTCCTTCTATATCTATCTGCATATCATACATACATATGTATTGTTAGTAATTGACAGTCTTGTATTATTTCCATGAAATTTATAAATATTTACACCGAATTTCATGCAAAAAGATTACGTAGCATATCGGAATTATTTTGTGTAATCCGTAAACTAATTATCAATTCTATGCCCACACTTTACCACCGAAAAGCATGCTTTTACAATTTACAGTTTCAGTAAAATTCCATTATATTTAATGGGGGTGTAACCATGTTAAAATACACTTTTAAGAAATACCGACTATAGACCACAATAGTACGACATTCTGTTATGTATCCCGGAAAAGTAGCCGCAGTTATTATATACGACTATAATAAGAATACACCTAATTAAGTACAACATTAATTTTTCAGACTAATTTGACATCATTTGGATGATTACAGTACGTCATAGGAATTATTTTGTGTGGTCCCATAAATAAATTATTTAGTCTGTACATATCTTTTTTAAGAGTAAACATGTTTTTAAGCATCTATACAATGTATGTTAATTCCATTCTTTTCAATGGAGCATAAACACATTAACATCTGCTTAAATAAAAAATTGTCCACAGGCTCTAATGTCACGAAATTATTTTCTGTGTCCCTGTAAACGAACCAAAAACATTGTATACACCAGTAAAAACTATTCAGCTTATTCTGCGTTTTTCATTAATAATTGGTCTAAATTTAACATAGTTTGTATGATTTCGTGACATTGTCAGAACGCTTTTGTAAGGTCCTGTACATTAATTAGAAAGCCTAAGAGCACATATTTTCTTCAAACAACATAAGTATAAGCATCTTACTCACGTACTCTAATTTCATTTTGTTGATTGCAACGTAATGATGTTAAAATGCGTTTAAACAAAATTCACCCCATACGCCACAGTAATGTTAAGAATTTTGGAGTGTCCCTGTACACAACTTCTAAACAGTATAGGCATAAAAATTATACAGCTATTTCTATGCAACGCTTGAACGAGTGTGCCAATTTTCAAATCAATCGAAGGATTTTTGCTACCGCTTTCGTGGTACATACGAATTCTTCCAATAGACCGTAATGATAAGAAACACTTTGTCATGTCCCTCTAAACGAACGACAAATGGAATACACACCTAACACTATACAGCAATTTCTGCTGAGCTCATGAATATGTGTACCAACTTGCAAGTGAATAGTGTGATTTTTGCGGCTGCTATCGCGGTACATACAAGTTCTTCCCATAGGCCGTAATGATAAGAAAACCTTTGGCGTATTGCTGTACACGAACGACAAATGGAATACACACCTAACACTATACAGCTGTTTTTGTAGAGGTCATGAAAATGCGTACCAACTTGCAAGTGAATAGTGTAATTTGTGCGGCCACTATCGCGGTAAATGCAAATTCTTCCCATAGGCCGTAATGATAAGAAAAGCTTTGGCGTGTTCCTGTACACGAATTACAAATGAGATGCACACCGAAAACTATACAGCTGATTTCATGGAGATCATGAACATGTGTACCAAATTACAAGTCAATAGCGTTAATTTTGCGGCCGCTATCGCGCGACAGACAAACAGACGGATCCCAAAAACTTTTTGAGTCTCAACAGAGGGCCTCCACTGACGTTTCGGTGATAAATAAACTAGTGGATCCGCAGATCAAGAGCCTCAGCGTCCTCTTTGCATCAGGCATTATTCAACAGGTCATTTTTATTTATTCCTTATTATATACTAGTATAGATTGATTCGATTGACTTGTTACATAATCAGATACGTTCCTGAAGGGGGCTACCCCCCCCCCTCAACCCCCCCGCTGTATATCTCTTTCTATACCTATCTGTATATCAAGTATATATATTCTTAATACATGGTTCCTCATGATTCTTCATGGTTCTTCATGATTTTTCATGGACCTCATGGTTCTTCATGATTACAGACTTGTATTATTTCCCTGAAATTCATACATATTTGTACCAAATTTCATGCAAAAAGATTATATAACATATCGGAATTATTTTGCGTAACCCTGTAAACTAATTACCAATTCTATGCCCACAATTTTCAACACAAAAAGATGCTTTTAAAATTCTAATAAAATTTCATTACATTTAATGAGGTGTAACCATGTCAAAATACACTTTTAAGAAATACCGACTATAGACCGTAATAGTGCGAAATTATTTTATGTATCCCTGAAAAAGAGACACAGTTTTTATAAACGCCAGTAATAAGAATACACTTAATTAATTATAACTCATTACTTTTTCAAACTAATTTGATATCATTTTCATGATTACAGTACATTATCGGAATTCGTTTTTGTGGTCCCATAAATTCTTTAGTCTATACATACCCTTTTTTAAGTGTAAACATTCTTTTATGCATCTTTATAATGTTCTGTTAATTCTATTATGTTAAATGCAGCATAAATGCATTAAAGTGCCCTTAAATAAAAATTTGTCCATATGCTCTAATGTCTCGAAATTCTTTTAAATGTCTCTGTAAACGTACCATAAACATTGTATACACCAGTAAAAACTATTCAGCTTATTCTACGTTTTCCATGAAAAATTGTTCGAAATTTGAAATAAATTGGATGATTACGTAACATTGTCAGCACAATTTTGTAAGGTCCTGTACATTAATTTGGAAGCCTAGGAGCACATATTTTCTGGAAAAAACATAAGTTTAACCATCTCATCAATGCACGCTAATTTCAATTTGTTGATTGCAAAGTAATGATGTTAAAATGCGTTTAAACGAAATTCACCCCATATGCCGTAATAATAGGAATTTTGGCGTATCCCTGTAAACAATTCATAAATAATATAGGCATAAAAAATTATACAGCTATCTCTATACCCCTGAAAGTGTGCATACTAATTTGCGTGTCAGTCGGAGGATTTTTGCGGCCGCTATTGCGGTACATACAAATTCTGCCCATAGGCCGTAATAATAAGAAAATTTTTGTTGTGTCCCTGCACACGAATTACAAATGGAATACACACCTAAAACTATACACCTAATTCCGTGTAGCTCATGAACATGTGTACCAAATTGCGACTCAATAGCGTAATTTTTGGGGCCGCTAACGCTGTACATACAAAATATTCCCACATAAGCCGTAATGATAAGAAAAAACTTGGCGTGTCTCTGTACACGAACAGAAAATGCAATACACACCCAGAACTATACAGCTAATTCCGTTGGGCGCATGAACATGTGTACCAAATTGCAAGTCAATAGCGTCGCGGTACATACAAATTCTTTCCATAGGCCGTAATGATAAGAAAATCTTTGGCGTGTCCCTGTACACGAACTACAAATGGAATACACACCCAAAACTATACAGCTAATTCCATGGGGTCATGAACATGTGTACCAATTTCCAAGTCAATAGCGCAATTTTTGTGGCCGCTATCTCGCGACAGACAAACACACAGACAGATGGAACCCAAAATCTTTTGAGTCTCAACAGGGAGGCCTCCACTGACGTTTCGGCAATAAATTTATTCAGTGACTTTATTTATGACTGTAAAAAAAAAAAAAAAAAAAAAAAATTACATGGATAACATATTATTATAAAATTAATATTTTATCTTATCATACGATAGTTCAGACTACAATTTATATAGCATATTCATCAGTTTAGTGACATAATTTGTACAACATTTCTTCCTAGTTCGTACTTTTAAAAAAATGAGTACCTGTATTAGGATATTAATTCATATAAGCTTAAACAAACATGCATTTATGCAATTTTTAAAATGTAAATTTATGTTATTAAAAAACCATGCAAGGAAAAAAAATTATAAAGAAACAAAAAATAAAATAAATATATAGTACAGGGTGCCGTATTTACTATGTGTAAGAGAGAGAGAGCGAGAGAGAAAAAAGTATATCAGTAGGCATTTCAGAGGAAAAAAGATTACCATGGGGAGATGTGGGAGATACAATAACCCGGACGCAGTTGATATATTTGAAACAAAAGACAGATTTCTACAAGGGCATTTCATACGTCTCCCATGTTACCATATATCGATAACAGTAATTTAAATGATCTGGTGTGTCACTCACACGACTTTCTCTTACCCTGAAACTTAATACTATAAATACAGGTTGGAGATTAAGAGGTAAGATAACGAGTACTGTCATGTAAACCTACGTTAAACAATTCAAATAAGGATTCGGAAGAGTTTTATATGATAAATAGTTCCGTGTGAGGGGAGCTACCGCCCCCCTCAACCCTCCGTTTTAATAATGCGCCTGCATTTATATAGAATTTAATTCGGTTCTTAAAAAATAATTCTGTTTTTAAAAATAATTTATTAAAATTATTATTTTAAAAAATTATCTTTTATGATAATGCAAACGATTTCAATATTAGAAAAGTTGTACAACACTAAATATCCAAACAAAATTTGAATTTTTTCTCAATATTGCATTTTTTTTTTTTTTTTTTAATGAAAAAAAATCTATAACTTTATTTTAAATTATCGCAGATCGATGGTTCAACGAGCTCTTTTGAAAGATACCCATCATGAAAATTTACTCCCCTCGAGGAGGGACTTCCCTCCCCAGGGGGAAGGCGAGGCTCCTACATACACAAAAAAAATTTCCCAGTTGACTATCTCTATTACAAAATATAAATATTCGTTTCATTTGGTTTAGTGCAGTCTATAGATGTTAAACTCTAATTACGTGTAATTTCCCCCATAGACGTAATGTATTTGAATATTTTTGAGTGTGCCTGTACACAAACCATTTGCTTCATGTTAACGAAAAGCTTACTGTAGCATCCCTATATGATAAACATTTAGAATACCGAGTTTCAATTTCTGCTGCTATTTGTTCTTGAGATATACTGATAACAGACACACAGGCCATTCGCTAAAAGCATGATTTTCGTATTCAGGGGGCCTCAGAAAATGTAAATATAACAAAAACTCACGTTCGAAAATTTTACTCTAAAACAATACTTTCTCGACCCTATGGGTAAGAGAAAGTAAATGATCTGGTGTGTCACTCACACGACTTTCTCTTACCCTGAAATTTAATACTATAAATACAGGTTGCAGATTTATAAGTAAGATAACGAGTACTGTTATGTAAACCTGTGTTAAACAATTCAAATTAGGCTTCGGAAGAGTTTTATATGATAATTAGTTCTGTGTGAGGGGGGCTACCGCCCCCCTCAACCCCCTGTTTCATTAATGCACCTACATTTATAAAAAATTTAATTCGGCTATTAAAAAATAATTCTGTTTTTTAAAAATAATTTATTTAAATTATTATTTAAAAAAATTATATTTTATGATAATGCAGACGACTTCCATATTAGAGAAGTAGTATAACACTAAATATCCAAAAAAAGTATATTTTATTCTCAATAATAAAAAAAAAAAAAAAACGATTTTTTTTTTTTGTTGTTGTTGTTGTTGTTGTTAAAAGTAAAAAAAAAAAAAAATCGATAACTTTGTTTTAAATTATCGCAGATCGATGGTTCAACCATTCGTTTTAAAGGAATTGGCGAGCTCTTTTGAAAGATACCCATCATGAAAATTTACTCCCCTCGAGGGGGAACTTCCCCACCAGGGTGGAGGCGAGGCTCCTAAATACACAATTTTTTTTTTCCTGTTGACTATCTCTATTACAAAATATACATATTCGTTTTATTTGGTTTAGTGCAGTCTATAGACGTTAAAATCTACTTACCTGCAATTTCCCCCATAGACGTAATGTATTAGAATTCTCTTGATTGTCCCTGTACACGAACCATTTGCTTAAACTTAACGAAAAGCTTACTGTAGCATCCCTGTGTGATACACATTTAGAATACCAAGTTTGAACTTTCTACCATAATTTGTTTTTGAGATATGCTGATAACAAACTGACACGCAGACACACACACAGACACACAGACATACACACAGACCATTTGCTAAAAACATGATTTTCGTTTTCAGGGGACCTCAAAAGGTGTAAATATAACAAAATCTCGCGTTCGAAAATTTGACCCCAAAACAATACTTACTCTACCTTATGGGTAAGAGAAAGTAATAAGAGAAAGTAAAAAAGCGAAGAAGGAAATAAAACCCTTTAATTTAACTGAGTTTGTGATTTACAACCAACTGCGTCGATAGTATCCATATTTTCTATACCCTTATTTACTCTAAGCATAAATGTGTTTTATTTATTTATTTATTTTTTTAAGTATAATAAATATTACTTATCTGAAATACTGGTAAGTAACAGAGCCCATAAAAAAAATCAAGAAAGAAAGTCTTCATATTAACCATAGATAGTAAGAAACTGCCTATTTTATGAATTAAAAGAACTTTCTTTTTATAAGTATTTTAAATTATTTTATAAATTAAAAAGTTTTACAACAATTAAAAAAAAACTAGTATGTTGTGGCCACCACAAGACTTTCATCTATATTTTCCTATATACATATTCAATCAGTAACAATATTTAAAAAAATTTACGATTTTTTTCTAATTTTTTTTTTGTTAAAAGTAATACATATTCAACCAGTAACAATATTAAAAAAAAAAAAAAAAAAAAAAAAATACGATTTTTTTTCTGTTTTTTTTCTTGTTAAAAGTAAAAAAAATCGATAACTTTGTTTTAAATTATCACAGATTTATAGTTCAACCATTCGTTTTAAAGCTATTGACGAGATCTTTCGAAAGATACCCATCTTGAAAATTTGGGGGGGGGGGGGGGGTTACTTCCCCCCAGGGGGGGAACCGGTGCCCCCACATGCACAAATTTTTTTTCCTAGTTAACTACTACTATTATCAATAATTGATATTAATTTTACAATCACAAGTTTAAAATAACGCTCATTATGTACATTTATACGAAATTTTGTCCTATATTGCCATGTTAAAAATTTAGAAAAAATGCGATCACAGCGCCACCTGTTGAGTTATTGATCCCTAAATGGAATCAGGACCAGTTTATGTCGGGGACGAACTAAATACCAAGTTTGGTTAAGTTTCGTTAAAAAAAAAATATATATATATACGATTTTTTTTCTAAGTTTTTTTTTTTGTTAAAAGTAAAAAAATCGATAACTTTGTTTCAAATTGTCACAGATTTATAGTTCAACCATTCGTTTTAAAGGTATTGACGAGATCTTTCGAAAGATACCCATCTTGAAAATTTACCCCGCCCCCCCGGGGGGGTACTTCCCCCCCAGGGGGGGAACCGGTGCCCCCACATGCACAAAATTTTTTTCGTAGTTAACTACTACTATTATCAATAATTCATATTAATTTTACAATCACAAGTTTAAAATAACGCTCATTATGTACATTTATACGAAATTTTGTCCTATGCTGCCATGTTAAAAGTTTACATAAAATGCGATCACAGCGCCATCTGCCGGGCGATTGATCCCAAAATCTAATCAGACCCTTTCCATGTCAGGGTCCAACTATACACCAAGTTTGGTTCAATTTCATTCATCGGTTCGTGAGATACGGTGTGACATACGAAATTTTGCGATCACAGCGCCACCTGCTGGACGATTGATCCCCAAATCTAATCAGCACCATGCCCCGTCAGGTTCCAACTATATACCAAGTTTGGTTTAATTTCATTCATTAGTTCGTGAGATACGGTGAAAAATACGAAAATTTGTCCTATACTGCCATGTTAAAAATTTACATAAAATGCGATCACAGCGCTACCTGCTGGGCTATTGATCCCAAAATCTAATCAGCACAATGCCCCGCCAGGTTCCAACTATATACCAAGTTTGGTTGAATTTCATTCATTGGTTCGTGAGATACGGTGAAAACACTAAACCACAGACAGACAGACACACAGACAGACACACAGACAGACATTTCCTAAAAACTATCAATTCGTGTTCAGGAAACCCCAAAACGTGTAAATCCGTCAAAAAACGAGGTCGAAAATTTTCGCGAATCCAATACTTTCTCTATATTACATATAGAAGAAAGTTAAAAAAATTATTAGGAGGGAAAAAATTAATTTATTGTGAATAAAAATATTTTTCTGTATGATTTATCATTAATATTAATATTATTATTATTATTTTTATTGTACAGTACAAGAAATAGTATATGCTATTTAATTTCTAGAATTTAATAGCATATACTATTAAATTTTAAGTATACTATTTTAGTAAAATAAATAAAAATTATAGACATAAACGAGTTATTAAAAATCTGTTTATTTAAGGTAAAAAAAAAAAAAAAAAAAAAAAAAAAAAAGAAGAAACTTATGATTTCCATAACTCATAATCAATTTTCCTAGCTCTCTTTTATCAAGGGGAAGGTTAAATTCCTTTGAGATTCCTTTTATTTATTCTTTAAATTCGGCAGCACCTCATCTTTTATCAATGTTTTTCAAAATTCTCTTCCATATTCTTTCCTCTAATGCAGTTTAGGATTTATCCGAATATGAGGGCAACTTGTTCTTTTATAAGCCGCATATAAAATCAAAGAACATGAGAAGATGTATCAGGAATAAATGAATAACATCGTGTAGTGTATTAAGTGAGAAAGTTTTGAAGATATAATGCATGTTGTATGACATAATTATGCATAATTGTATAATATTTCCTATTTTTTTATCTGTACATGATAAACAGTTAATAGGTATTCCGTTTAAATAGTAATTTGTAAGTCAACTCTCTGATTTGTTAATTGGAGCATTAAATAAACAAAAACGAAAAATCATGTGGTTCGCATAGATTATTAACGCTTTCCAACTGTATGTACCTGTTGCATCATGTAATCTTCAATGTACTTTGTTAATGGGATCACACAATGGGCAGACAGAAGATCATAAATACAGACATTTAATAAAAAAGCACCACAAAACTGGCGTTGTAAAAAAATATTACTTACAAACTTTGAATAAACACCATAAAATGCAATAAACTCGCAACAATTGTTTCGGGTCGAAAAAACACACGACCCTTCATCAGGCGAATAAATTAAGCACGAGTGCTGCAGTCAAAGCGACAACGCACCACTTTGACTGCAGCACTCGTGCTTAATTTATTCGCCTGATGAAGGGTCGTGTGTTTTTTCGACACGAAACAACTGTTGCGAGTTTATTGCATTTTATGGTGTTTATTCAAAGTTTGTAAGTAATATAAATACAGACCGACTAAACGTATTCAAAATCATTTTTAAACATTGTTGGAAAGTGTTAAAAACACTTAACACAAACAGGAATGCAATACCAGAAATTTCCAATTATAGCCCTTAATGAAGCTGCATACATTTGTAAGGCCTTGTAGCTACACATGCTACACAGAAGATTATTCATACTTTATGAAAAAACGGTTTTAGTAGTTGAGTTTTATGCATAAATGCTTTTTTTTTTTTTTTTTTTTTTTTTTTGCGTCGATTTGCTTCTATTTGATAACCATGGTTCTTCACAGTAACTCTAGCTAGGATTTTCATTAAAAGTAATTATTTTCTTAGTACTGTCATGTTAACTTTATCCCATTCCTCTTGTATTGTTTTCCAAAGTCCGTTCAATGTTCTTGGATGCCGTTTTCCTAAAGCTCGTTTTAATAAACCAAAAGCACAAAAGTCCATTGGAGAAACGTCAAGTTGTTTTACAGACATTTCATTAAATGGGATACATTTTATTCCTGCTTCTGATTCTTTCTTTTCTAAATAAGCGACAGTGGATTTAGACGTATGACTAGACGCTTTGTCCATATGAAGCTTAACTTTATTAGTGCCCTTTCCATATAAGGCTTATTTCCATATACGTATATATAACAAGTCACGTGTTTAAAACTCTTTGACGCAGATGGGAGACCGGTTCCCTTTTGCTTATTTATTTTTTGACGCTCTTATTACAAATATTATTATTATATGATAGATTTTATTATAAAAGAGAGCCTAATAATTACTATAAAAAATCTATTTGATTATCAGAGTAAATTTTTTACTAAAATAAAAATGTTAAATAAAAGTAGTTTGAAAAAATTTTATGAATTAATTTCAAAAATTTATTTCTAATTAAATTTTATTATTTAAAAAAGATCAGTAATGAATTATTGCTACTCCTATATCTAAGTAATTGTAAATAAGTGCAATTTGTAAAAATATTTATTCATGGGACGCCCGTGTCCCATGATGAATTTACCTTTAACGCAGAAAGGGACACCGGTGCCCCACTCTATATTTTAGAACCAAAATTAATTAAAATTTTAAATATAAACATTTTCCACTTATTTAGATCTAAAATAACTTAAAACTATCAAAAAAGTGTAAAAATTATGTTTGATGAGAAATCTGCTTGAAAGGGTTAACTCGTTTGTTACAGGCGAAGGATGTATATATTTATGCACACAGGCGCATATATAGGGTACTTGAAAAATCCTGTCCTCTGCTTTAATATCTTAACTGTTGTTCATATACAAATATAACAAGTTTCGGATATATTTAAAATAAGGAAGAATTATACTGCTTAGATAGAATTGCGCTTGGTGTAAAATCTATAATAATAATAATACAATATGTCTGCGTGTTCCTCAGTTCAGTTATGCATTTAGCGCATACGTGTCGCAGAATTTCAGAAATTGGCATACGGGTAGAATAAAATGCTCAGGGTAGAAGAAAAAATTAATTTTTAATTAATTACCTGGTTATTAATTAAAACTTCAACAAAATCGCAATTTTAAACTAAATTTAAATACTTTTTTTTTTCTGCCAAGCAATTTTAGGTATGTTACGCAGAAGGAAGAAACCAAAAAAGAATAAGTAGCCCTTTTCAAACTGCCATCCCTTAATAACGAATAAAAATACTTTTAAAAGATTAAAAGTGGAAAGCTTCTTTATTTATTTATTTATTTTACTAGCATATATTATTCATTTACATTTAAAGAAGTGCAATTTTAAACTCCCCCCCCCCCTCCAAAAAAAAAAAATGGTTATAATGGATTTTTTTAATTTTTCTAGAAAGTAGACTTGAATTGTAATGCGGAATAAATATCTCGAAAAATAAATAAATAATAAGCAATAAATTCATTTACTCTTCGGAGTAAACAAATAAATATTAACGGTGTTAATTGGACACGGAAACAAAATTTTGGAAATCCCACAAAACGTCGCCAAAATTCTACAAACACGCATTAATAAAAGGTCTTCTTAAATTAATTAATAGTATTAATATAAATATTAATATTAAAATAACACCTTTTTCTGTATTTTTACATTTGTATATATCAGAAATACAAAATATATACGAGGTCCGCCAAAAGTCCTACAGTTCCCAACCTATCTCGGAAATGCGTTGGAATTTTTAAAAATGGCGGAACACGTGTTCAATGAATTTGAGAAGGACCATTTTTGGTGAAATATTTTTGGACCCGGGCAGGAGGGGAGAGGCTAGGGAGCTGCTAGGGATGGCAACTTTAAAATTTCAAATAGGAAGGTATGTCTTGTGATACGTCCCTGTTAACGTCTCTTCAAGGCAATGAATTGTTTTGTTTTGTGATGATTATTAAAGGAGGTACATGAGCATAGCATACCTATTTCAAAACTCGATAAACTCATGCATCTCCTTTCCATGGATAACTGACCTGATGCAAAACTCTTATTGCAATACAGAATATGCAAAATAGTCATTATTATCACGCACCACAAACAACCTGAATATTTTTGCCTTGGTCAAATTCAACAACACACCAGGTTGAGGTAAAGAAGTTCTAGGTTGAGGATACCACAGACTTCAATACCTTTATTTTTCAAGAAAATGTGAAAATAGAATTTTGCATCTTCTTACTTTTTGAAAAAATTATATTTTTAGACGTACTGTAATTCATTAAATAATTATTTAAAATTTTAATATTTTCACATAGTTTTGGATGATTACCTAATAGTTAAGCAACTAAAATATTTAAAATAAAATCATTCTAAACTTTTAAAACTAAAGAGTAAACAAATCACAGTAAGAATGAATTTTTAAAAATGCAATGCTCAAGGGGGTACTGCTGTGGATTTTATTATTATTATTATTATTACTATTTCTTTAGATTATTAATGAATTATTAAAAAATAATAATTTAAAAATAAATTAAGCATTAAATGATTTTAAAGGCTTTTATTACACATGAAAAAAAATCTCTTTAAATAAGCGTTTTATAAAAATATCAGTCGAGTAAAGTTTACCGGAAGAAAGTGCTTTGAAATGTGATGTTTCAATGCAGTACTCAATAAATCAGCTGAGGAAGTTAATTTAACAGGGGACATAAAAAGTTTTATGTTATGCGAATTTCCTTCTTTCGCAAATGGGACATATAAAAAGTATTATAAAGAAGTACTTCGAAACAATTTTAATTAAGTTTTTTCTAATTAAAAGGTTTTTACTGTTACGGTATATGCTTTATATTTGTCTTATACATATATATATATATATATACATTTTTTTTTTCTTTACTGGAAATCTTCAAACATTTAAAAACAAAACAAATACTTGATGGCCTAAAAATAATAAAATTTCTCTTATATTTTTAAACACGTAAAAAAATCGTATCGAGCTATAAACTACACTTTTTTTTCTGATAAAGTAAATTTAACTTTTAGATTTTTCATTAAAAAAAGAAACAATACTAAACTATGCATAACACTTTTTACATATATGGTAAGTATTCTGACAATTATTTTCATTTAAAAATTGCCTTTAGATGTAAGATTTTTAGAAAAAAGAATGGCAGTTATATAAAATATAAAATAAATATAGTTTTTTTAACTTGCAAAACACAAACAATTCAATTATTTTGTTTATTTTTGTTTTTTTATGCGTCAGTTTTAGCTGTTATCATGTTGAAATAAAACAAAAGATATTTTAGGGTTTTATTATTGTTATTATTATTATTATTATTTCGAGATTAAAAAACGAAAACGGAAACGAAAAATTTCAGTTAACGATAATATTGTGAAATTTTAAATTTGCTTGTCTACAGAACTTTTTTTTAACTTCGAAAAGTCTTAATTGAATATATATATAGAGAGAGAAAAAAAGCCAGACATTTGCATTTTTTTAGAATTTTAATTAAATTAATAATTAATGAATTGGACAATGTACATTTTTATGTATTGTATGTATTTTGGTCATAATTAAAAGAATAGCCCAAAAGGTATTTTTTATGAAAAAGTAAACATTTAAATTTAAAAAGAAATATAGGCTTTTGCGCGTTTTTTATGTGGAACTTAGGTCTGTGTCACGTTGAAATAAAATTTCAGTAGTTTTATTTACCTATTTACTTATTTACATCTGCATCCAGAAGATATTAAAAATAAAAACTAATTTCTTTTTTTTTTTTTTTTTTTTTTTGAACTGTCTACAAAATTATTTATGGCTAGAATATTGCGATGGACTGAAGTTTACTTTGCAAATTTATAAAGATTTCTTATTTTACATTTAACCCTTCAATGCATGATTTTTATATTTTTACCAAATAGTTTTTTTTCATGGTCATAGCTTAAATAAATATGGAAAAATATTTAAAAATTATTTAACATTTTTTATTGAGTATTTTTTTTTTTTTTTTTTAATGTTTAACGAATTACACCAAGCCTAAAAACTCAAAACAATTCAAAGAGTCTGCGGTTAAATCTTAACACATAACACAGGCCGACATGTAAAATTATGATTTTATAATTTTGACTGATCTTTATGTTTTTTGGTGTGCTAAAACCGAAAATGGAGTCAGTTTTTCTCTATCACGTATAGATTTTTGTCAATACAGGGTGCCTACCAATGTAATTTCTTCCATCACTTTTCCACCAATATAATTATATGGTAAGTTTTACAGCATGTTTTCATGATTAGTTAATCATGGATACCTATTGTTATAATAGCCCAGCACTAGTGCGACGTAAAACCATACTAACCAACCAACCAACCTATTCTTATGATGTATATGTAAGAAATTGTGCCGGTAAGTGTCCTGTATTGACAAAAATCTGTACGTGATAGAGAAAAATGGGCTGCATTTTCGGTTTCAGCGCATCAAAAAACATAAAGATCAGCTAAAATCATCAAATCAAATTTTGTCAACTTTAATTTTGTAGGCCTGTGAATTGAAAAATATACACCTTCAATTATATAGAGTAAAACATTTTAAGTCTATATTACCGAATTTATAAATTATATAAATTAGCTTGACCACTAAAAAAAAAAAAAAAAAAAACAGAAAGAAATTCTGAGTTTTTGGCTGCAATTCTGAGCTCTTGACTGTTTGATGCTGCCATGTACTGGGGAAAAGAATAGTCAAACATTCATATGGATATATTAAGATAAAAATTCAGCGCAGTTAAACAGTCTGTTTTGTAATATTTTTAATGCTAAATTCAGTAAAAATTGATATCATTCATGTATACATCACCATAAATTGAAGGGTTAAACATTTTCATACAAATTATAAAATGAATCAAAATTACAAATTATTTAAAAGAAACTCAATATAAAATTGCATAATATTATGTTGGAAAAAAAGAAGGTGAACTTTATCATTAGCTATACATTTGCCTCATATTTCGATCTAACATTCTGAAATTTTTTTTAATCTGTTAAGACAAAAATCTGTGAACCATAAAAGACTTTGAATCGATTAATTTTTAAGATTCTTTGTTCTAATTTTAATATATAAATAACACTATTGATAAAAAAAAATTAAATGCACTCCACATAATTACGCTTCTTCTTCCTACGTATCATGAAAAGTAAATCCTATTAAATTTTAGAAAGTATAATTTCTGTTGAAATTTCTGGTAGTTCTGTAACTAAATGATAAGATAGTAACAAAGTCTTTCGTAATTACTGTGCATAATGTGCAGTGATCTTTTGGGTGGATTCCCGTATTAAGGAACTTGGATGACTTTTGTGAATTGGAAATAAACTTATATTGTAGGTATTTCTCAAAATTCGTCTTGGGAGTTCATATGTAAACTTAATTAGAGAAAGTGCATATTGGAAGTGAAATTGTTATGATGACACGAAAGGTGCAAAGATGTTGTTGCTATACATTAACAAAGTTTGGGCTTATTTTCGAATGAGGATGCTTCAGTGCAGATTATTTTACTAAATTTGACTCAAACAGCCTACTTAATTATTCCTTTTACTTGTATAATATATATTCATTCTAGGAAATGGAACATTAAAAGAAACATCTTTAGGTAAATAAGAACAAAAAAAAAAAAAAAGCACCTTTTTTTCTTAACATGAAAAATAATTTTTAATCAATTTTTTTCTCAGATTTAATTTTTACTTCAATTACCCTACTACTGTAGGTAATGGAAGTACTGTTTTCGGTCCAAAAATTCGATAGCGAGTTTTCACCTGATTTACACTTTTTAAGGTCACTTGAGTCCAAAAAAGTGGTTCGGCAATTGGTCATTGGTGTGTGTGCATGCGTGTGTGTATATGTGTGTGTATGTATGTGATGAATATTCTGGGTATCATATCTCCGAAACTGACAAAGATGGAATGACGAAACTTCATAATCGACACAGGTCTGGTCTACAGATGAATGTTCCAAATTTTGGTGAAATTGAAAAAACGGAAGTGGGAAATCCGAAACCAGAAGTGGGACCGTAAGTCCGTATCCCAAAAACGGCTCTAACGATTTTCTTCAAAATTGCTATATAAACACTCTAATAGATGTTATTCCGAATGATACAGTTGGTTAGTTCAGGAAAATTGATAGGCGTCCTGTATAAATAGCTCAATTTCAGGTCTCGCAAATGCGTTCCTTTCAAAACGACTGTACGGATTTTTTTCTAACTCGTCACATTAACTCCCTTTTGAATAACCTTTTGTATGTAATTATTATTTTCCGGTCACTAATTGAGTATACCAAGTTTTAGTAAAATTCAATATCTCGAAAACGGCTCTAAGGATTTTCTTGAAAATTATTACATAAATCCATTTTAGATATCCTTTCTCGTGTATTACGTAGTTATTACAGAAAAATTAACAATCATCTTGCTTAGGTAGGTCAGCTTTAGATCTCGAAAATTGGTGTTTCAAAAAATAACTCTACCATTTTTTTTTCTTATTTTTTAACTTGCTATGAAAACTTTGTTTTATATGTCTATACACGTGTATCAAGTTTCTCTTACCGTAAAATTTTTAGGTGTCTACTTCGTTTGGTCAATTTTATGTCTTCTGATCACAGTATCTCCAAAAAAAAAAAAATAATAATAATAATAATCTGTATAATAGTCGGTAATGGAAGTCGTGTGGTTGTTTCACACCAGATTTTTTTTATTTACTTATACTGTATATAAGTAGGTATTGTGAAACCGATTTATGAAAGGATTTTGTATCTCGTATTGCTCAAAAATGGTTAGACGTAGATTGTTTCAAATTTATATCTGTGATTATTATAAGATCTAATTGTACACATCTAATTTTGGTCTTGATATGACATCCTTTTTCAGAGATATCAACGCTTTTAGAAAACTCTTCGTTATGTCTGTATATATGTATGTGTGTGAATTCGAAAATAAATTTTTAACTGGGGTTTGGGTCCCAAGACCCACACACCTCGGTCCGTATGTACTTTTACTTCCATTACCCAACTACATGTTTAAAGGTCTCCTGAGTCCAAAAAAAGTCTTTTTGGCAATTGATCAGTGTGTGTATATGTATGTTTGTTAGGAATCTTCTGGCTGTCATAATATCTCCAAAACTAATAAAGATAAACTTACGAAACTACAGAATTGAGACAGGTCTGGTGTACAGATGATTTTTCCAACTTTTGGTGAAAATTGGGAAACCAGAAGAGGGACATTGGGAACCGAAAGTGACACTGTAAGTCGTATCTCAAAAACGGCTGTAGCGATTTTCTTCAAAATTAATATATGAACACTCAGTTAGATGTCCTTTCTTATGAATTAGTTGATTAGTTCAGAAAAATTGATAGGCATCCTGTATAAACAGCTCAATTTCATTACTCTCACAAGTGCGTTCCTTTAAAATTACTGCACAGATTTTTTTCAAACTCGCCGCATTAACACGCTTTTAGGTACACTTTTGTATGTAATTGTTGTTTTCGGGTCAACGATTGAGTATGCCAAGTTTTGGTAAAAGTCGGAATCTCAAAAACGGCTCTAAAGATTTTCTTGAAAATTGTTACATAAACTCATTTTCCGTGATTGAGTTACTCATTTTACATAATGGTAGACATTATGGTAGTATTACATTTTACTGAGTTACTCATTTTACGTTTACTCATTTTACCTAAACTCATTAACTGTATAGTGGGTTACGATGCTTATTACAGTAAAATTAATAATCATAATTAATAATAATAAGTTGGTCAGTTTTAGATCTCGGAAATTGATGTTTCATAAAAAAGCTGTACCGATTTTACTCTTATTTTTTAACTCGCTATGTAAATTCTATTTTATGTGTCTTTACCCGTGCATCAGCTTTCTCTTACGGAAAATTTTTAGGTGTATACTTTGTTAAGTTATTTTTATGTCCAAAAAGTGCATATAATACGTGTAGTGGGTAATGAAAGTCGTGTAGTTGTTTCACACCAGATATTTTATATTTTGTAGAAGTTCGATATTTAAGAAAGCTGACTTAATTTGTACATTTCCTATTTATGTACTTGTTGAATATTAAAAAATTTTCATATAAATAATATATATATAGGTAAGTAAGTTGCACTTACCTGTTGATATTTTTTAATCCAGTCTTCACGTTTATTCATAATGCACACTTAAAGTATTCGTCATATTTACATGTGTTATTCTTTGACCGTTGTTTCTAAAAATATAAATTTCATATGCTGATTAATTGTGGGGATTCAACATAAAAGTGCGAGTTAACTTCTCAATAATTCAGCTGGAGTATTTATTGAATAAAATTCAATTTTAATATTATTCACTTGATTAAAATATTAATTACATGTGAACTGAAATACTCACATTTTATATCTACGTATATTACATGTTAATAATATTCAAAGGGATCGAATGTATTTTACATCGACAACTCAACCACAGGCAGATAAGAATAATTACATGTCAGCGGTTTTACGCATACATTTTAGATAAATGTGAAGGTTTTTTTTTTTTTTTTTTTTTTTTTTTTTTTTTTTTTCTTAATTATTAGGAGTTGCTTGATTAAATATAAAATAAGTTTTAAATTAAATGTTCTCTGAGTTTATATACCAACACCACTGCGTAAATTCTGAAACAATTAATGGTTGTTTAATACCATTTTTCTGAGTTGTGGAAAAAATTTTCCTTGGCAGAGTTTTTGTTAGCATACCGGCAATCTTTGACTCTGTGTTTATATGTTGTAAATTTATGACGTTTTCATTTGCTAAATGTCTAAGAAGATGATATCTTAGATCAATATGTTTTGTCTTGTAGTAATAATTAGCTGATTCAGCAAGTTTTATAGACGTTTGATTGTCTTCATACAATGTTGTCGGATGTTGTTGAGGCATATCGAGAAATTTTACTGCTCTGCTTATAATAATATTTTTACCATTTGTATAGAATCTATATCCTTTACTCCTATTATCATAACACTCAAATATCCTTTCTTGTGCATAACTATTATAATTTTCCTATGTGTACCTTTTGTATGTAAGCATAGGCACGACATCAGAATGTTTTTATATCAGATAGTCCATTTTTCATAGGGAATGTAATCATACGATGAAGTTGGGAGTCTATTTTGTAAGAAAGTAGCGTTAGTAGCAGAATTAATAGCTTTCCCCTAGGAAGAGTTAGGTAAATTACAATCTATAAGGAGACAGCGTGATATCTTTAATAAAGTAAGATTTTTACATTAAACAACGCCATTTTGCAGTGCCGATAACGAAAATGGGAAGTGCTGAACCTAACCCTCCTTTTTTAAATATTCGTCGGATTCTTTTCCAGTATAGTCTTCTCCATTATCTGAATGGATTATCTGCGCTTTTCTTCCGAATTTATCTGTATTCATCGCCATGTACTCTTTTAATTAAAAAATTTTCGTTTTTTTTTTTTTTTTTTTTTTTTTTTCTTTTAAGATATACGATAGTAAACCGACTAAAATAATCTACAAAAGACAAAAAATAGCTTTTCACCGACTGTAGAGGTTTTAATAAGCCCACTAGACTAGGGTACCGTGTACTAATTTTATCGGTTTTGTAGCAGTGAATTGTAAAGTTTAGGTATGGATTATCTCTTAGTTTAGACAAATATTTTTTGTAACTTCGTTTCTGTTTAATTAAATTTCAGATTGAAAGTTTTTTTTACGCAAACTGAATTTAACGTTCATAGTGACCAACTGATTCTGATTAAGGGCCCGCTTCACTCACCGCCATCGGATGCCGAAGCTAATGTTATTCTATGGGAAATTTTTCTTCACAAATAACGTATTAACTAATACATATTTTTAAATTCTGTTTTCACATTCTGAAAATTCCCAGCTGTTAAATTGACGGACCTTTTTTTTAAAAAAATATTTTTTTAATTTTTTATATTTTATTTTGAAGCTGCAAAATACGAATTTTCAATATGTGAATTTTTTTCATTTTGCAATTTCAAAATAAAATATTAAAAATGAAAAAAATACATTTTTAAAAAAGGTCCATCAATTTAACAGTTGGGAATTTTCTGAATGTGAAAAAAGAATTTAAAAATACGTATTAGTTAATAAGTTATTCGTAAAGAAAATTTCCCCATAGAATAACATTGGCTCGGGCTTCCGGCGACGGTAAGTGAAGAGGGCCGTTAAGTGAGGTTCAGGTCTGTAATACTGTACGGAAACGTAACTTTAAACGAAGCCGAAAGAAAAAAAAAATAAATGAAGAAGAAGAAAACAATTATTTATTTAAAATATTCACACACCAACGAGACGTGTGTTTTTTTTTTTTTTTTTTTTTTTTTTCATTTCTTGTCTTTTAACACGTGTTACTTGTTAGAGTCTTACATATATATATATATATATATTTATTTATTTATTAATTTTATTTATCAATTTATTTTTATGCTTCTACCATAGTGCTTCATAAATATTTTAAAGATAACATTACTCTCGTACAATTTGGAGAATACATATATGCTGACGTGCAAAATTAAAGGAACAACTTGTTATCCCATTTTCTTTCCTTTTTTTTTTCTTTTGAACACATGGGCATATGAACATAAAATTTCGATTGTATGTTCATTATAAAGTCATTGATCTAATTTTATATCTTTAACATATAAATAATATTTTTTAGACTGGTATTAATTCAGATTTTCTCAGAAGTAAGCTTTGATAGATATGTTTTTACTTTCCGAACATAAGTATGTAAGGAAAGTATTGTAATCATGTCAAAAATCTGAATTCGAGATTTTGGTGCATCTATACGTTTTGAGGTTTCCTGAGTCCGTATTCACTATTTTTATGATGATGTATGTATGTATGTATGTATGTGTGTGTGTGTGTGAACACGCTAGCGTCTAAACGCTTTGTTCGAATGAGATGTAAGTTGGTACGCATATTGCAAGTCACCATAGCACGAACCCTATTGATTTTGGTGGATCTGGCACTTATAGTTTTTTTTTTACAGGGACACAAAGAAAAAATCTTTATCATCATGGTCTAAGGGACTAAAATCTTAAAAGTTCGATAGCATCTAAACGCCTCATTCAATTGAGCAAAAACTTTATACACATATTATAGGTCACAGTTACTCAATCTGTATAGATTTTGGAGACTCTGGTGTATCTTTTCTTCTGCAGAATTTGGTGTGTCATGTGTGTCTTCTTTTATCTTTAATGCATTCTTAAAACCATTTTTTATTTTGTTTTCTTTTCTAAATTTATTTAAAATTTTAATTTCTTCCAAAACTTTCTTTTGAGAAAAATTGAAGTAATATCAGTTTAATAGTTATTACTTATGTTAGAGTTATATAAAATTCGATTAATAATTTTATCGGAAACATCGAATTTGATTGAAGACTCTCAATCATTTTGATTAAATGACTTTTAGAAGTGTTCTCCATTTTGAGAAGAACGCGATTTTGTCATTTTTAGCATATTTAACTTTAAAATATCCATAAATATTTTGCATTTTTTGAAAATAGAATGGAATGAAAAGCTCAAATTGATATTTTAAAGTTTCTATTTTAGTCTAGATTCCCTGAGGATTTTTTTTTTTTTTTTTTTTTTTTTTTTTTGAAGCTGGGCTATAAACCTAGTTTTCTTGACATAGAATGATAGACGATTTTTATTTATGCTCTAGATAAAATATTTTGAAAATGTATTTGCTTCTTATCAACAAGAAACTAAAATTTAAAAATTTATGACCCTCAAAATAAATAAATAAAAATATAAAATAAAAATAAAATAAAAAATATGGAGCACATAGAAAGAAAAAATTAATTTATTTATGATATATTGAAATAAAATAAGGCATATATATTGATGAATGTATTTAGTAATTAATCGTTTCATTTAAGTTAATGCTTAATTGCTCAACAGATAGTAAACATATTTGTCGTTTGAAAAGAAATTGCTTTAAATGCTTTAAAATATATTTTGAAAAAGAGAAATTTCCAAAAGGAGTATAAAATTTTACTCTATAGTGTATAATTATTATACATCAACTTACTGTTTTATTATTAAGGAAATTTGAAAGACTTGATCATCATAATAGTTAGATAGTTTGTTAGTCTGTATAGACATCATCTCAAGAACGAATGGTCGTTCGTAAAGACGTCAAACTAGTTTTAAAATATCACTTATGATACTCGCAAGAAACTATTCAATTTTCAACATTTTTATTTAAGAACTTCGTAAGTCTTTCAAAATTGAACATTTTCTTAACTTTAGAAAATAGGACAATTTTTCGCTTAAACATATATTATCCGAAATACTAGCAGGCCCGTTAAAATTTTCACAATTTATTTCTTTTCTTATTTACTTTTAAAATTTGAAACTCATAAATATTATACAAACTTCCTTCGCCTAATTTCAACCTTAATTCATCAAAAGCCAAATTTTGTTAGAACAAAATTAATATTGGTGGATGAAACGTTAATGATAGTTGAACTAAAATCGTTCAGAGAGAGGTTCCAGAATCAAATTCATGTTTCGCGACCCATTCATTTTTGATACATACTAGGAATATTTACAGACAAAATAAAAATATATAACAATATCGTGAAACAATAGCAAAACAATACAAACCAAAATAAAAGATAATTCACATTTCATTCGTTAATAAAACATATATAAATAATAAATCACACCTACAAAAAATACCTATATTCAAATTTAGTTACTTTCATTTTGTACATAAAGGCACATTAATAAGACAATTTAAAGTAATAATAGAGAATAGAAGCAACTTAAGATAACCGATAACATGATATAAATGACTCTACTTTCATTTAAATAAAATCATATGTGTAATAAAATTAGAGAAAGAAAGACTTTACAATGCATAGAAATAATGACAATAAGCAACAATTTAATGTAAACTAAAGATAGTGATTCACTAAAACAAACACTAAAACAAGTAAAAATAATATATAAAAATAATAAGTATTAACAAGTAAAAATAATAAGTGACATTACTATGTGCAATTTTTGGTCATACATTTCAGTGTGGCTAAGCTGGTTACCACATATGACAAGTCATTATTAATCCCTTTTCTTCACTGCGCAATTTAGAGGACTTCCTGATAAACGCAATACAATATTTCCAAAGTAATACATACTAAACGATCATTACATTACTAAACGATTGAACTCTTGAGACCCCATATAGAATTACTGTAGAGACCTATATAATTGTCTATGACTGAACACATTTCATGATAAATCTTAACATATTTTGTCAACAATTCTGTACTGATAAGTATAAAGGATTTAAGTTCAAAAATGTTGATTTTGAGTTAAGTACATAGTCAGACTCAGAAAAAAATTCTCTATCGATTGGTATAAAGGATTTAAATCCATGTCATTTAGTCTTTGAGAAAATCCATTGGTAAAAAAAAGATTCAAGTCAGAAATTTAGCATTAATCTTTGGTATAAAATATTTAATTAAATTTTTTTCTTTATTAAATGAAGATTGACAATTACTGAATGGTATAAAGCGTATAAACCAACATAATCCATTTTTCCTAATCGATTCTGCTGATTAGTTTTTAGTTAGTTTAACTTTATTTTTCGTCTCCTGAAAAATCAAGAATATGGACTTAAATCCTTTATACTTATCAGTACAGAATTTATCCCTGAAATTTATTTACCGTCATGGAAAATGCTAAATGAAATAAGTTTACGACTAAGTAGGTCGCTTGTCGCATGAGTGAAATTTTCCCACTTTCAACAAAAATTCCAGTGGATGTTTCAAAACATAGATGCGGAACTGCAAATAAAATATGTAATTTTTGTGGAACATTTTATTGATAGAGCGAACTAAATATTACCAAAAAATATACGGAGTGCTTTCATGACAGTTTTGTCATATTTGTTTACGCTTTAAATTGAAAAGCGTATTGCCATCTAATCTTTAACCACATTTCTTGCGACCATGGAAGCCTCTGCGCAAGTGCGGATTGAACGAGTCCAGTGTTAAAATAGGGGTGACTGAGAGAAAACAAGCGATAAGGGAACACCGAATAACTGGATGTTTGCCAAATAACTATCTCTCGGCCAGTTTTGCATCCCTCCAAACTTTTGGACTCGGCCTCACTGCTAGTCGTAGGAAACGTGGTCGCACTATAACTGATGTAAATGCCGTATATGAAAAATATTTTATTGTCACTGATATCAATGTATTTATCCTCAATAATATTGCGCTGTAAATTACTGATTATTAATTGTTTGCTATTATATAAATCTTTACACTGCAAATAGAAGTGTCTTAAATTCAGACAGAAATGTGTCTGAAATACCAATTTAGACATATAAATATCTGAAACATATAACGATACAAATTTTCAGGCATCACACGCTTTTGAATTTAGGACACGTAAATGCCTTTATAAAGATAGACTAAGATAAATGTCTGAATAGCATTGTTATGTCTGAAATTCAGATACATTACAGTTTTGACACTTGGAAATTAACGCATTTCACAATTCAGACACCTAGAAATTCAGACATTTTACAGTTCAGACACTTAGAATTCCAGATACTTGTATTAACTTAGCAATTTTTTTACACGGATTCTATTTTAACCAACATGCATATAGTGTTTCGTTTCACATCCGGTTCATTTATTAAAATTTAATGTAATAAGTACTTAAGCTATTTAGTTATTTTTAGCTTTATGATATTGAATTTTCAAAGAAAAAGAAATCAAATTTGTAAACGAGCAATCCTGAACGAATTGTACGCAACTTCTGCTTATTTTTTTTTTATTATTATTATTTGATTAAAAAAAATAAAAAAATAAATTAAAATCTGCATGAGTTCGTACATGTCAGTGTAAAACAACCAATTTTCTGGGTTTCATGTACATTAGTTTGTTTTTCCTTTAAATATAAGTTTAAAAAAAAAAAGAGAGAGAGAGAGAGAAAAGGAGACCGTTTTCGAAATATCATAGGCTATACTTTTCGCACAATTATCATACATATTACAAAAATTAAAAAAATAATAAAAAATCTACATATCAAATTTAAAATAGAAATGTATATTAAGCTTTAGGTATTTTGTCGATAATTTTCTTAAAAAAAAAAAAAAAAAAAAAAAAAAAAAATTAATAGCTAAATTTACGATTTGTTTTATGAATACGACATATCTATACCAAAGAAACCAAATAACCAAAGAAAGTACCAAACCAAAGAAAGTTTGCCAAAGAAAATTTGTATAACCAAAGAAAGTTTGCTGTAACCAAAGTATAACCAAAGAAAGTTTGCTGTTGATGATTGTAGTTCAGTTGGTTGGTCGCTGACTTCTAAATCCATAGTTTCTCAGTTCGAGTCCAGACTATGGGAGAGGTTCCCTATGTGTGAATATTTTCGCATTAGAATTTTATGAATGCTCGAGAAAATTCTAAATCCACTTTTTAACTGGTAAATAAACCATACACAATCATTTATATGTATTATATAATTTATTTATAAAAAATGAGAGTTAAAAATGGCTGCTTTAAGTCACTACAAGTATCTTAAATCCAGTCACATTCAAGTCTTAACTTAAGACACCTTATGCGTCTAAAAATTTAAGACACGATCTCATGTCTTAAAATATGACCACCCATTTAAGACACTTATGTGACTGAATTTCAGACACATGAATTTACAGTGAGATGGCAGAAAATTTCTCAATAGCATTATAAAGGGAGCACCTTTAATTTTAAGCGAATGAGTATAGCATTTCACTAGGAGTTAAGCTACTTAAAAATTCTTCTGGATAAATAAGCTTGTCTGGTTTTGTCACTTACAATGCTGTCTACATTGTTATGGACCACTTCTGTTCCAAAAAAACAGTTAAAAACACGCTGTTTGGTTTGAAATGATAAATCACTAATGACTGTCAAAATGGCTGTTTTCTTCAACTAGTCAGAAGTCACTTGGTGAAAGCAATATCACCATACAATTTAGAGAATCTTGTATTGTAAGATAACACATTGAAGGCAAAACAATTTTGGCTCTGATTTTGCTTTTTCCGCAATATCTAGAAGCATATTTTCTTCCTCACTTTCGAAAGCACTGATATTTTTCGCAAGTTTCATCAGGGCTCCTATCGTCATTAGTTTATAAAAGTGAAACTATGTGATAGATTTGACTAATTTACGGAAATAATATGGCTCAGTTCTTGAAGGAAATTTTGTTTCTGCTCCGAATGTTGCAAAAGTTAAAGCAAAGTTATATTCACAAATATGCTGCCTATATTTTTTTGCTTCAAGCAAATTGTGCGTGAGCGAATCTTCAATCAAATTCGATGTTTTCTATAAAAAGGTCTGATTTATTTTGCTGCCATGAAAGCGTTTCGTATGTTTTTCTTGGTATTTAGTTTTCCCTTTTACTAAATTGTCCCACAAAAATTACATACTTCATTTGAAGTTCCGTAATTATGTTCCGACACAACCACTGGAATTTCTGTTAAAACTGGTACGTTGGTTGGTTGGTTGGGTTTTACTTTTGGGAAATCTGTTGATACTGGAACAATTTCACTTGGGCGGCGAACTCTGTCACTTACATAGAGATGGTCAATCTTAATTTGGTGCTCACGTAAATTTTTTTAAAGATGGCATTCTCTATCTACGAGGGTAAGTCATTAAGTAAGTCACAAATGCATATGGCAGGATTTAAAGTAGTAACAGATGTCTCCAAAAAATGGTGATAGAGAGCAGCACCATACAGCTTTATGATATTCAATTCATATTGAGTTGGTAGCATTCACACGTATGCGTAATGCAGTTTCTAAAATGGCGATGGTGCTGAATGATTGTACGATAGAAGAGCAGAGTACCGTGGTCCAATTTTTGTGGGCGAAAGGACTTGAATAAAAAAAATATTCATAAAGAAATGGAAAGTGCTACAGCATCCACCTTACAGCCCAGACTTAGCCCCAAGCGATTTTCATCTATTTGGTCCCCTGAAACAAGATATTGGAGGCAAACAATTTGCAACTGACGACGACGTTCAACATGAAGCCCTACTGTGGATGAGACATCAACCCAAAGAATTTTATGCAGCTGGAATATGGGCTCTGATAAAATGGTGGGATAAGTGCATCAACGATGCTTGAGATTATGTGGAAAAATAAAAATTGTTTTCAAGTGATTATCATGGTAGTTTATTTTTTTATTTTCTTTTGTGACTTACTTAATGACTTTCCCTCGTAATCGATTTCACTTGGATCTTCTTACTTCAGTATCTTCAAAAGGTTAATTTAACCCTTTCCAGTCCTATTTAATTTCACTCCTCTGGTCAGTGTTGCCAAATTTAGGGACTTTAAATTTAATATCCACCATTAAATTTTAATTGTAACGGTTGCCTAATCACTTCGAAGGTTATTCGTCCATTATGTACATCAAATATCACTCCTCAAAATTGTTGATGATAATTGAATAAAAGAATCCCTAAATTTGGTAACACTGTTTAGAGCGCTTTAGAGCGTTAAGGCCGATAAAGGTTTAAACGCAAAACTCCCTTGCGAGTATTTCTAACAACGTATTGAAGTTCCATTATTACAATCGCGAAACCTCCAAATTGTTGATGTTATGATGTTACACTTCTAGTAAACTGGTTCGAAACTTCCGCACATTATGTCGTTTTTATTTATTTATTTATTTTTATTTGACGGGATAAAATCTTTATATCACTTTTATTAGCAATTTACGAATCACGTTTATTTAATTTCAAATTGGAACTGTATCTTGAAAATTTTATTGCATAATAAAATTTGGCGTTAATTCATTAAAATTGCAACCTATCGATTTTGAATTTCGGTTCGATTCTAATTCGATTTAAACTAATGCGCCAAGTATAATGAAAATTTCCGCACTTCTTCAAAGGGCCCTCCGTGGCCGAGTGGTTATGTCACCACACTGCTAATCGCCTTCGAGCGTAGGAGAGCGGGTTCGATTCCCGCGCTGGCCCTGGGTGTTTTCCATTTCTTCGTATTGTAATTCTGTCATGTGCTATCTGTAATTATCTGACGAAGATTTGCAAGCGGACTACCAGTTAAGCCTACAAATCAGACTAGTGTAAAAGAATCGCTGAATGGTTATTTATTTTCATCATCGTAATTTTCATCATCGTAATAATCGGAACAATAAAAACAACATTTGATGTAAAATATAAACTGCAATATAAAAAAATCTGGAGTGACTCCACTCGACTTTCCGGACATTGAGTAATTAACAGTTTTGTAGATAAAATAAAGAAAGAGGAGTTGTTAAACAAACAAAAGAGAGAAAACCATAATAGAGTGTTTGAGTATTTTTCTCCATCTATTACACGATGTTCTATTTAACGCTACTGAACTTTGAGCCCATAGATCATAATGATAAAGAATTTTTCGTTGTGTCCCTGTAAAAACCTATAAATGCTAGATTCACCAAAATGCTTATAGTTAGTGCAACAGTGATTTATAATACTCATATAAATTTTCAGCTCAATTCAATAAGGCGTTTAGATGCTATCGTACTTTTAAAAATTTAGTCCCATAGGCCATAATGATAAAGAATTTTTCTTTGTGTCCCTGTAAAAAAACTGTAAGTGCTAGATTCACCAAAATCTATACAGTTAGTTCAACTGTGATCTATAACATGTGTACAAATTTTTTGCTCAGATTAATAAGGCGTTTAGACGCTATCACACTTTTAAAAATTTGGCCCCATAGGCATAATGATAAAGAATTTTTCTTTGTGTCCCTGTAAAAAAAACTATAAGTGCTAGATTCTCCAAAATCTATACAGATTGAGTATTTGTGACCTATAATATGTGTATAAATTTTTTGCTCAATTGAATAAGGCGTTTAGATGCTATCGCACTTTTAAGATTTTGCTCCCATAGACCATAATGATAAAGAATTTTTCTTTGTGTCCCTGTAAAAAAACTATAAGTGCTAGATTCACCAAAATCTATAGGGTTCGTACTATGGTGACTTACAATATGCGTACCAACTTTCAGGTTAATCGAACAAAGCGTTTAGACGCTAGCGTGTTCACTCACAGACATACACACATACATACACACATACACACATACACACACACATACATACATCATCGTAAAAATAGTGAAAACGGACTCAGGGGACCTCAAAACGTATAGAAACATCAAAATCTCGAATTCGGATTTTTGACATGATTACAATACTTTCCTCACTATAGTGTTCGGAAAGTAAAAATAAAATGGATTATATATTAAAACAGCAAACGAATGAAAATTAAGTTTTATTTCACATATGATCTAATATTAAACAATCTCCATCAAAACATTTACTTCAGATTTGTATTTATTAAGATTCAGTAGAGAGAACATTTTGGGGGGATCGAATTTTCGTAATTAAGTTTTTACTGCAGTTACACGTTTTGAGAATCTTTAAATCCAAAAACCAATGTATTAGCTGCTGGTCTCTATGTATGTGAACCTGTCTCACAAACAAATAACAGTAAATCCTTATTCATTATCATAAATCTTTATCATATGGGGATATTACTTGAAAGGTGTGAGTACCAAAAGATCGAAGAATATAGGTCTTGACAGGTCGAGGACCGAATGAAAAAATGATCTTATTTTGTGGTGATACGTGGCGAATAAAAATTCTCATCACAATATTATTACCACCAAACTTATCATTAATCCTAGAGAAACACCCTTTTATTATACGTTAAGCATACATTGCCAAACAGTGCCAAATTGTATGTTACTTTGTCAGTGAGAACTGAATTTTAGGATATAATTTACGCATATTTTGACGTGTTTTAACAATAATTGTTTGATTATCGTATCTGCCTTTCACTAAAATGGAAGATATGAATCTAACGTCCTTCAGCGTCATTTAACAAATCTCTATAATTCATCAAAAACAGAGCCGAAAATTTATAAACAGAGACAAAAATATTGAAATACACTACGTCTATGAGAGAAGTATTTCATTGGTATATTTTGGCATCTTTATACTGCGCAAGGCAAAATGGAATTAATATATATATATATATATATATATTAATATGAATAAAAATATATCTCACATAGAACATAGTATAAACAGCATCCATCTTTTGCTTACACGGTCACACCCAAGAAGTCTAATGTAGTAGAGTTATAGCTTGAAATGACAAGAAAAATAAGTCAAGTTATGCTATGAATTTTTTTTTCTGCGCTAAATTTCAGTACGTTATTTTTTCGGTGTGTATATGATTTTCATCTTAGAAAATTATCATCATCCCAATAATCATTCCAATTTTTATCTTAGAAAATAAACCAATTGAACAAATATCGCACTTTAATTGCTTAGGATGTGACATATTTTACAATTACGACAATGATATACAGAACAAGTTAAATAAGTTTCAATACATCTGCAGGACTATAAGAAGAACGTTACGAAATACAAGAAAATATACCAGAATTATTTTTTCAAAAAAATGGCAATACTAATTCTACGACATTGAAGTGAGACTCAGATGCTCAAAAAGAGCGATGAAAGAGAAATTCAATCTTCAGATATGAAATTTTTAAAGAATCTGAAGGAATATTCTATAACGGATGAAATAAGATAAATGATTACATCAGGGAGGAACTAAAAATTAAGCCAATAATACATACTGTAATGAACTACCGAAATAAGTAGAGAGAACACTTAGAACGAATAGGTACTGACCGTATAACAAAGGTAGCTTGGGAATATAGGCTAAGGGGTAGAAGAGACAGAGGAAGGTCAAGTAAAAGATGGATTAAGGCCGGTTGGTTGTTTATTGTATGGTTTAAGGCCGATACTACGCTAGGGTCCTAGACCAACTGGTGGAGTGCCCTCCCAGGGGGTCTTTCTAAGGGCTCCAAAATCCAAATCCGTATTTACGCATAATCCGTATTTAATCCGCGAGTTTAGGAGAAAAACATGGTAAATTCCGAACAGCTACGTCAATGCGCGCGACCTGGCACGTTTCATCTACCAGCGTTGAGCACAGAACCGCTCGGTCGCTGGTGGGCGATTTGAGGCTTGATTGATGTGGGCAGTGAACAGGCTTGTGGCCTTCAGCCGTGTTGTTCTTGGTTATGATGATGATGATACATATAATTTATAGACAAAATACACGGCTTATTAAAATTAGTCAAATAAGATTTGATAAGTTGTGTGAATAAAAGTTTTTGGAATTTTTTTTTTTTTTTTTTTTTTTTAACAGACATAAACGTTTTACAAGTTTAATTACAATGTTCAAACTGGGGGTTTAGCGAGGCAGTAATTCATTCTCCTACATATATATAGGTCAATTATATATTCATATATATAGGTCAACTATCTTGAATATTTTTAGTTTCATCCCTCACCTCCCTTAAACTAAAGTAATATGTTTATATTAAATGTACGATAAGAGAAAGTAGTGAGAGTATCACACCAGGTTAGGTTTTATTTATAAAGAATTCTTCATAACATGCTAAATTTTCGCCTTTCTTTTGCATAAAAATAATTTTTTCTCTAAATACTGCCTTTTCCTACTAAAAGGCAGATTTAGAAATGCATTGAAGGGTAGCAATTATTGAACCATGGAAATAATAATTGCTGAAAAGAACTTTTAAAAGTGAATAATAAATCTCAGCAGCATCTTTCTCTCGACAACTTGAACAGCAATCAATGCGCAAATAATATCTAAACCAGCAGGATTTATTAAAAAATAGATAGATTAAATCCTTCAACTGTGATTTCATTATCTTCTTTTAATGAAACTTTACTCAATCTATTTCTTGAAGGCAAAATCAAAGAAACTTTTCAAGGGAAAGATACTTTTGAATTGTGTAACTGTTGATTTTCAATTAATTGCACTGTAAAAATTTCGGTCTTAAGAATTCCTTTAATTAATTTAAGAAAACTTAATGTTCGAAGATATCGTCATTTATATGTATGTTTTAATCCTGAATTGACTTACATTTGCGTGTAATATTCCCAGTATAGTGTTTCTTTTTCTCATTTATAAACCTGAAAACACATATAAATATAATTGACATATTAGTTTTTAAAAAGTGCAAAAATTTCTAATACACGAATTTTAAATGCAGATTAATCTACCATTTTAATCTGTTGAACTATTCTGCTATAAATAAATTTCTATAGTCATAACTATAGACTTAGGTTTGTATTCCACAAAGACTCATCTATATAATGTTTCTCTAACGTGGACCAGTCACGATTAAATCTTGTTGAAGCGATACGATAGTGACGTAAGGTGTTAACTGATTGGTCAACCGAGACCAATGCTCGAGAAGAGACAACGCGATTATAAGCGTTTTGAAAAGCAACGCTTTCGACTACAAAAATTCAATTTAATACACTTGAAAAGCATACTTTCTTAAAGATATTGAAAAAGTATTTAACTTTTGTGCTGAAACATATGCTCAAAATCTCATATTTTGAAGTATAGTCGGTAACAAAAGTCTCCGAACACTAGCAAATATTCCTATATAAAAAGATATACTTAATACCGTTTTGCTAAATAAATCCTTGTCGAATCCTGTTTTTAGACTGACTAAGAACAGGATTCTACAAGGATTTATTTAACAAAACTGTATTAAGTGTACTTTTTTTATATAGGAATTTTTGCTAGTGTTCGGAGACTTTTGTTACCCACTGTATATTTAGAAGAATTTAAAACCAGTAGGCTTAGCATTTAATGGTGGCTCTTCTGGCGCCCTCTACGATTTTTTTTTTTTTTTTTTGGATTTTTCTTCATTATAAATAGAATAAATATTATTGCTTTATTATTAGTATTATTGTGCTTATTTTATAGATACATTTATTAATTATAGAATTTTTGTTACGTATGGTGGTATGGTAAGTTAATTCCATTAAATTTTAGGAAATAACTGATTTTTATTATAACAATATTTTAATTTAATTCTGAGGAACTTTTAACTTGGCGAAAAAAAATTATTTTCTAAAATTGAAAATATGATGCAAATATGAATGATTTAACGCATTTTTATTTTAAAAAGAAAATAAAGGGGGGGGGGGAGAGAAATTTCCCAGCGATCTTATTTATGAGATTTTTCCGATGATATTAGGTAATATAAATGTCAAATATTTAAATATCTTTCATAAATAAATTAAAAAAAAAAAAAATGAGATTTTCCAGTGATTTTATTTATGAGATTTTTCTGGAAATCTTATAGGTATGTAGGTACAATCCCGCAGTTGTTCTGCGCGGGAAGGGCTAGTATAATATTATTTTATTAACCCCCACCCAACCAAAAAAGAGGGACATTACAGGTTTGGAGGTTTTATCTATCTGTTTGTCTGTTCGTGGTAGTCTAGCTTCCCAAATGAATAGACCGATTTTAATGTGGATTTTTATTAGAACATTGATTTAATCAAGATGGTTCTTAGCTATGTTTGATAAAAATCTGTTTAACTGATCTTTTTAAATCAATTAAAATGTGATTTATTTATTTATTTATTTATTTTTATTTTACTATTACTTATTTATTACTACGACAAGACTATCGTCTTTAATCAGCGATTTTAACGTTGTAGAAGTTTTCAGCAGCCCACCTTGAATCAAGCATATATATATAATATGTCAGGTTTTAATTCGCTATACAAAGCTACACCGTTCAACCGATCACTACGAAAATTGGTACACTTATAAATAATCGGACCAAATCAATTGGAAAATAATTTGGTTCAAAAGATTTTAAATTAATTTAAAAAAAAAACTCATTTTAGTTTAAAAATTATTTAAATGAAAAAGCAAGTTGGTGAAAAAAATAAAAAAAAAGCCTTTAAAAAAAATAATAATAATAATGTTGAATTCTAGAAATGTGCGCATGAAAAATGAAATAAAATGGAACGAGATAGTTTAATGTATTTCATTTTATAGAGATTCTTTGATATACTAAAAACTACTTTAGCCGTTTTCTTCTTAGCGATAAACAAAACAGAAAACGTATAATATTTTACCTACAGACTTTTTAAGAAGCATTCTGAACTAGATGTTATGTTAATATTTTAGAAGAATAAATAAGCCTACCTTGTATCAAATGGGATGTCCGACAACATTCAAACCAGTATTTTGTGTAATTCTTTGAACTGATAAATTCTTACGATTGAATTTTACCAAAGACGACGTTGATAATCGGCAGTTTTGTAAAACGTGTTAATATAGTAATCGTTGTTAAAGAACATAACACAATTACCTCATGCCTTTATATAGAAGAATCGACTAAAAAATGTTCTGTCGTACTAAATTAAGTTCTATTTTCTACAGTAATTATTATTTTGTATATCTATTACTTAGAAAAAATAGGCTTCATTTTAGTTTTACCTTTTCTTTCTTTTTAATTCATTTTTAGGTTACTCTGTGTCAATATTTTAAAATTTCGGAAGTATTAGTCCTTAAATTTCCAATTCATGTTAATAATCAGGTGTTTTTTTCTTTTTTATTGAAGGTTAAAATGTGCTTATATATAATATAAATATAATCATTCCTTACAGAAAATGTTGAAAATGTTCGCCACCATTTTGAATGAAAACATGAGCACGTCGAAGCAAGTTTTTTAACACACTTCGCAGCATTGTTCGTGCTATTGACGAGATTTCTTCAGTTATGATATTTTTATTTATCGATGTTTCCAGGACTTCTCTGGAAAACCCTATCAAATGATAATGTAAAAATGATAATGATAATGTAAATGAAATGTAGGACTGATAATACAAAAAATTTTAATTAAATTTTGTTTTTTAACCGACTTCAAAAAAGAAGGAAGGTTCTCAATTCAAACCGTATGTTTTTTTTATGTTTGTTAGCTCATAACTTCTGAACGGATGCTCCGATTTTGATACTTTTCGTTTTGTTGAAAAGGTCTTGATCTGAAATAGGTCCCATTGTAATATCTTTACGATCTAAAGAAAATACAGGGTGCCCAAAAAAATCAGTCCCAACTCTTTTAACTGCTAAACGGCTGCAGCTATATAGTGATAAAAATGGTATGTAAGTATAGCAAAGTGGCCATGTAGTACAAGGTTAAATCACTTGCAGCGACACCTGGTGGAAAATAGCGGAGTTAGTGTTCCTATCTCGAAAACGATTCTAAAGAAAAAGTGAATTAAAAAGCTAAAGAGTATCACCGATTTAATACAAAAAGATAGTATAGACATTCATGCTAACGTTCCTATCTCGGAAACGGTTTAAGACAGGGGGAAAAGTGAATTATAAAATTGCAGAGCATCATCGATTTAGTACGAAAAGATAATTTTGACATTGATGCTAAAAATACAAAGCTAAAAACGTGCATTTTTTTGGTCGCATTTTCTTACACTATACACACTTGAGCTACATTGCCACGTTGTAGCGTAACTGGTGAGACATACGCTATATAGTTCAAAATACGGTTACTTGATACTTTTTGTTTTGCTGTAGAGATCTTGGTCTGAAGTAGGTCCCATTATAACATCTTTACAATCTAAAGAAAATAAAGCGCCATTTGGTGTAAAACAGCGGAATTAGCGCTCCTATCTCAAAAACGGCTCAAGATGGGAGAAAAGTTAATTACGAAGTTGTAAAGCATCATCGATTTACTACGAAAAGACAGTTTTTAGACATTATTGCTAAAATAGAACGCTTAAAACATGCAGTTGTTTGTCCGCAATTTCTTACACTGTGCACACTTGAACTACGTTGCACACTTTGCAGGGTAGCGGATAACACGTATACTCTGTGGCTCAAAATACTGTTACTGTAAACGGTCACATCGATTAGCGCAAAGTCGTTTTCAACCAACTTCAGAAAGGAGGGTGCTCTTAATTCGAGCTATGTGTTGTTGTTGGTGTTTATAAGCTAATAACTTCGTAAGAGATGCGCTAATTAACCGACTTCAAAAAGGAGGAGGTTCTCAATTCAAAGCGTATGTTTTTTTGTTTTTGTTTTTGTTTGTTAGCTCATAACTTCTGAACGGATGATCCGATTTTGATACTTTTTATTTTATTGTAAAGGTCTTGGTCTGAAATAGGTCCCATTGTAAGATCTTTACGATCAAAAGAAAATACAGGATTCCCACAAAAGTCAGTCCCGACTCTTTTAACTGCTGAACAGCTGCAGCTATAGTCATAAAAGTGGTATGTAGGTATATTAAAGTGGACATGTGTTACGCGATTCATCCGCCTAAAGCGCCATCTGGTGGAAAAGAATGGAGTTAGCGATCCTATCTCGTAAACGTTTCAAGACAGGGGAAAAAAGTGAATTATAAAATTGCAGAGCATCATCGATGTAGTACGCAAAGATAGTTTAGACATGAATGCTAAAAACAGAACGCTTAAAACGTGCATTTGTTTGTTCACAATTTCCTATTTTGTGCACACTTGAACGACATTGCATATTTTGTAGCGTAGCGGGTGACATTTTTGCTGTGTAAAATTCAAAGTATGGTTTTTGTAAGCGGTCACATCGATTAACGCATAGACGTTTTAAACTGACTTCATAAAGTAAGAGGTTCTCAATACAAACCATGTTTCTCGTTGTTGTTGAAATTTGTTAGCTTATAACTTCGTAAGAGCTAACTTAATTTTAATACATTTTTTATTGTCGTAATGATCTTGGCCTGAAATAGGTTTCATTATGATTTCATTAAGATATAAACCAATTACAGGATACTCACAAAAGTCTGTTTTCACTCTAACTGCTGAACGCATGCAGCTACACTGTTAAGAGCAGTATGTAAGTATCGATGTTGAAACTTCTGTCCGTCAGCTGCAATGCATATTTTGCTCTTTGTTTGAACTTTACGCTGCGCAATTTCCAGCTCAGCGGGTGACACGTATTCACTGTAAAGTTCAATATATATGCCTAACAGAATTTTCGGTTACGAATACAGCGTATCCGTTCTTTACATTTCTAAAGACTTTTTAATTTAACGTATGTTCGTTGAACAGATAGTTTTTTGCTCATATCCGATAAAGGCAAGAAAAGTGACACAACTTAAAAATGCAACATCTGAGAAAAATCAACTTAAAAATAACTTGACTAGAATAAAACTGGCACAACTGTCTGTCGAGTGGATAACTTTCTACACTGTTAAAAATTTCAGTTCAAGGTTGAACCAAATGTTGGTACTACAGTAGCTTCAGTTTGCTAGGTTGAACCAAAACATGGTACATTTTTGCTGCCACCATGCGATGGTGAAACCTTCTATTATGATTTGGCGTTTCTTGTTTAAAAAAAGCACCAAATTATGGTAAAAAATTTCTCCGTCTTATGGATGTAGCTATTGAAGTACCAAGCCTTGGTTTAGTAAAGCACCAAATAATGGTAAAAGGTTTCACCATCGCATGGTGGCAGCAAAAATGTACCATGTTTTGGTTCAACCTAGGAGAAAATTTTTAACAGTGTAGATGGAGATGTAATTTTTTTGTCCACATTGGGTGCATTTCAGGTATTTTTCAGTGACATAAACCCTTTTATGAGTAATGCCACTTTTCTTGGAAGCTGTGATTTGTGAAACTTCCGTCGAACGTCTTCTGATGCTCTGCTATATAAATGAGGTTTCATTGAAAAGAGAAAAATAAAATCTTTTTGTAAAAAAATAGAACCGACTCCAAAAATGAACTACTATTCAAACAACTAAAAATGAAAGAATATTGGCAGAAAATGGAACTGTAAATTGCGCCTAAAAGTATAAAATAATTTCCTTTGCCAAACAACCTATAACACTACAATTAATCCTAACTTTTGAAGTCGGCGCAAAATTAAATAAAAATTGATGCCTTTATTCAATACAAAAATCAGATCCTATTCAAAATATACATCTCACATTTTTACCTGCAAAACGCAGCCGAAACTACTTTTATTCAAGAAAACAAATAAGATTTCGTAAGCAGCAAATGTTGTCAAAGATGCTGGTATCTGACGTCCTTGGTGAAAGAAAAATCGCAAAATTATCTGGCAAACATATTCAATTTTTTTGGGATATCATGATTATTTTGATAATTTATATCAAGAGAGTAATCAAGAATATGAAACAACACATCGTACAATATATATTATGAAAATATACATCTTGCGTGCATATTTTTGCATTACGTTTTGATCGCCAAATCCAAAAGCCATCAAGGATGATAGTTATCAAAGTTATACCAAATTTGCAAAGGAAACTCTAACTTCGTAGAAACATAAATACCGCATTGTGAAGAATGTTCGCAGTTCTATGTAGATGCTACTAATGAATCAATTGTATACAGTAATAAAATAATAAAGGAAACATGAAAATGGATCATTCGAGACAACCGCATTTGTTGCTACCAATCTAAACACGAACTTTTAAATACTAATCAAATTTTATTTAATTTTGCGCCGACTTCAAAAGTTAGGATTAATTGTAGTGTTATAGGTTGTTTGGCAAAGGAAATTATTTTATACTTTTAGGCGCAATTTACAGTTCCATTTTCTGCCAATATTCTTTCATTTTTAGTTGTTTGAATAGTAGTTCATTTTTGGAGTCGGTTCTATTTTTTTACAAAAAGATTTTATCCTAAATAAAATTATCACAGGATTAAATAACATTGTGCATCTTCATTTGTGTTTTACCTCACAAATAAAGTTGTAACAGTCCAACAGTGTTGGAAATTGACTCACACACTTAAACAAGGTTCAAACATTTATACTTCAGTGTTATAATAGTTACCACATTCGTCATATTTAACCCTTTCAGTAGCGGTGTTCCCGCTGATGGAACACCTAATTTTAATTGCTAAGTGCAAAAACTCATCCCGGAAATTTTTTAGCAAAAATTTACATTTATAACATAGCAGAAAAGGCCCTTTTTTTAACGTGAAAATTTAAAATTTCTTCTATTTTAATTATGTTCATAAATTCCGGTGGCAGTGTAACTTAAATGATCCGAATTACTTTGCACCGCAAGGGGTTAAAATACTCCGCAATAAATTGAAATGTTGGGATCTATGCAACTTTTACGAATTTTTGTTGTTGATAATGTTTACTTATAAAGTGATTTATTTATTAAATTAAATATTATTTGAATTTAATAAGGTTTTCTTACAGATGTTTCAAACAGAAAATTTCTGGAAACAAAACAATGCTAATTTTTTATTTTTTAAATATTTATGATCAGCTATGTGTCTAAAAGCCAATTTTAAAATTAGTTTAGTAATTTTTAAAATAAATAAAGTAGTGAACGTTAAAGGGTTATGGGTAATAAGAAAAACCAACGGGTACTCTTTTAAATTGATCACCCTGTATAATGCTTATACATATATACATATATATAATGTTGAGAATTGAAAATCGTTATAAAATCCAAACAAGCGATATAATATTAATACCGATTTCATTCAAAAAATTCAGAATTGTAAATCAGGATAAAATTTAGCTTACAGGAGATACGTTATTAAGGCCAATTAGATTTAAAAAAATTAAATAAATAAAGGCTTGATTAGTAAATTAAAGAAGAAGAATATAATCACGCTTATATATAAACTTGTTCTCATAATTATAAGGATACCCGTTTTCCTATATTAACTAAACACTGAACACTCTTATTTAAACAAATATATTGGGACTGAGGGCCTATTTGTCTCAATATGGGATTTTTGCGCTGTCGATTTCGATAGTTGGACATTTGTCGAAATCTAAAATTTATCGAAGATATAATTGAATAATTTGAAAGCGATGTTATAATTTGAAAAAAGAAAAAAAAAAAAAAAAAAACTAATAGTCCTCCGTCCTAAACTAAATTCTGCTTTTGCCAGAATTTCATCAAAATCTTTTTTTTTTAATTATTATTATTATTGAAAGAAAAAGAAAAGAAAATTAATAATAATCAGTATCGTTACAAGCGATATCGAAAAAGTTTTTTTTTAATAATTTTGAATTAGGAAATAAAAAGTGCGCGTGAAATAACATGAAATAAAAATAAGTAAAAAAATGAGTTTAATGATTTAATGTTTTTGTTTTTCGGGGGCTGCTCATGCATATAAAAAATGCGTATTAAAACGAGTCGAAGAAGGAAGCGAAATAAGTATTGAGTTATATTACGATAAATACGATATATAATACGATACGATATATTAGACCTATCGTCCAGGGTTAGTAGGCATTTTCGTTGAAAGAAATAGTTTGTTCGTTCAGTGCAACTTGCACATTAGTCCCGTGAGGTACAACTTTTACATTAGTCCCTTGAGGTACAACTTTCACTTTAGTCCCGTCAGGTACAACTTGCACATTAGTCCCGTTTAAATATAGTGACCAGCGAAGCTGGCAAAGCATTCATTGATTCCCTACCTCAATTGATTTTTTTTTATTTTTTTTTTATTTTTTATTAATTTGAATTTCATTAATAGACGATATTTAAAAAGTTTTATCATTTTCCTATCTTAGAAAACTTTAAATACGGTCAAAAAAATTATTTTTCAGGTGTTCACAAGTATAAGGGCAGCTCGAATCTTTGTAATTTTTTTTCAGCTATTCTTTAAATTAATATTTTATGGATCACTTTTCAGGGTGAAACAGTCAGACATTCTCTCTGGTATATATATATATATATATATATACACTTTTTTTTAATATCCAGTTTCAATACCATTTCATACAGCATGGATGATATTCTGAATACATTTAAACTATTTAAAATTGCTTTACACTTACATGCACTTTTCTAATATGATAAGTTAATGATTTTTCAACTTTTAGGCCACGGAAAAGGCAATAATACAGAAGTTTCTTTCTTCAAACTATTTCCAATTGCTCTAGAAGTAGAGCCAAAATGTAAGTCTTGTTGAAATAAATATTATTACCCCCCAAAATCTAACAAAAGTCTGAGAATTCCACGTTTAAAATTTGCGGATATTCTCTTGATGTTCATAATAATAGAAAAAAATACTAAATTCATTCTGCCTTCAGTAGAAACTTCTTCCCAGAGCACCACAGATACACCTTTAAAATGCCCGATTCATATCTGCCTTTAAAAAATCTGCTCTGTATTTCGTTATCTTCAGATTCTGTCAGTAACTGTTAAAACCATTTGGTTAATCAAGAATAAAATGTATTTCATCCGAAAATGCAACATTTTACCATTTAATAATGTCTTTATTCAACTTTAACAAAGACGTTCTTTCAACTATTAAATGCTTATTGATTATTACAGGTTTTTTATTCATTTTAACTTATTATTAATTATTTTAAACATGCATAAATGTGGACCCCAATCTATCGTTAAAAATTACCAGCAAACTCAGCAGCAGTCATTATGAGTTTCAGTAAGAGGAATTATGAGTCTTCGATCTCTGTAAAACAACTCTGATTTTGCATCAGATATCTCTCCTATCGAACCAGCAGTTCAACGTTTGATCCCATTTCCTTCAGCAATTTTAGATCTTCGAATTTCATTAGAAATTCGGCGGATTGAAATTATACTTCCACTAAAAAAACGCATTTATCATACTTCACTACATGAACGTTCTTTTTTTCGAGGAATTATCAGTAATTCCATCCAAGAAAAATTGAAGGCTTATATATGAATTAATCTAGCCCAGTAGTTAAATTCGCATGTCAACTGTAATTTATCCACTGGTAAGTTAAATAAAACGAAAAACACTTGATTGTCCCTATAATTAATAACATCTAAAAACGTAGAGAAAAAATATTTTGCGTTATTTTTTATTAATTTTGTTTCATATTAAAAAAACATATATAGCAGTTTTTGTTTTTAGAATACTAGATATATTAAGTGCACTTAGCATAATCTTGTTCACAATTATTTTTACAATAGTTATTGCAAAACATAACGTGTCCTTATAAATGTGAGAAAGAGTGTATGTGTGTGTGTGTGCACATCGCAAATTTTTAACCGATTTTGACAAAATTTGGCTATAAATAGTAATGTTGAGTTAAAAATCCAAAAATTGTTATATCGTTGAAAGTTACAGAATTTAAAGAAAAGTAGTATTTAAATGAATTCAGTGCCAATCATATGGTTGACATTTTAAAATTTGTAAGACAGCGTTCTTCCAATTCAAAATTACAGATTTTATAGAAAAACATTAGTTGTCTAAATTCAAGATCGGGTGTTTTTGTAAATATAAATTTATACTTATATAACCTGTGCTTCATGCCAACTCTATTTATTTTTATTACATATGTCACTACACAGCCATGATCTTTTAATAATTTTAAATTTTTTAAAGAGTTCATTGAAACAAAAATCAGGCGAAAAAGAAAACAGTTATTTTTCTTCTAAACAAAATTTTCAGTGTGAAACTTGGCAATAAATTTTGCTAGTTTTCAACCTCTTACGACTAGAGCGGATTCTATTTATTAGTATTCAAAAAAAAAAAAAAAAGAGAGAGAGAGAGAGAGAAGGAGAGAACTTTAATTATTTTGAATTGAAATAATTAGCTATTGCATTGCTGTTTTTAGGTAGCACAGCACATGTGTATGTCTATGTATATCGATTCATTGATTCAAGAAATAATTATTTCCATCCAAAGCAATTTTTGCGTATTTTTGCCTTTTATAGCATTTACTGCTAACACTGTTATTCATGTTTTTCATTACAATTTGCTGGTCATTTTATGCGGTTAGAATGATTTTTTATTAACACCAGTATGTTGTGGCCTCTCAAAATTTTTTTCTGTATTTTTCTATACATATTCACGCAGTACAAATTATTTACTATTATTTTTTCCATTATGAATGCAAATGATTTTCATCTCAGAGAGGTATTACACTAAATGTCCAACGGAAGTGAATTTTTACCATGTAGATGACATTCTTCCGTTTTCAGGGGAAAATTGCAGTATAGCAGCACCACCTATAGGCGGATATGCAAGCAATTTAGTCAGCATAATGTCTCATAATGTTCTTTTCATATATCGTTTTGTTTGATTATACGCAAGAGAACCTGATATATAACCTTCCCTTAAATTGCGGAAATCGATTCATAGTAGCGCCACCTTTTAAGCTATTGGCACCAAATGTTGATAAACAGAAATATATGTGAAGGTGCAACTACATATAAATGTACATGCAACTCTGAGCAATAGTTCCTCAGATATAGAGTTCCCTGAAATTGCGAAAATCGCTGTATAGCAGCCCAATCTGCTGAATGATCGACACCAAAAGTTGACAGGCGCTAATTATGTCAAGGTCAATTTATGTCAACTACACATAAATTATATCTAATTCTGAGCTGTAGCTCCTGAGATACAGTTAGTTGAAACAAAATTTTTGTCATACACACACAGAGAGACACACAGACACATCTTTTCTAAAAATGGTCAAATCGCGTTCTGTATCTCTCAAAACGTGTAAATCCATCAAAAACCGGAAGTCGAAAATGTTTACGAATCCAGTATTTTCTTCTACTGAATATAGAAGAAAGTAAATATATTGTTATTTGTTTAGCAGAAATAACAAATAAAAACATTATCAATCTACGTATACACAAATAAAATTAGTACACTACAAAAAATGATTATTTCATTTAAAATAAATAATATATTCTCTGAGCGAGAAAATATATGCTACCAAGACTCTTTTAATCTTCTAATCTCTTCTATTTTGTTCCAAGCTCAAATTTTTTTTTCTTTTGTACAATTAAAGTAATTCTGGCAATCCGTTCTAATGCTAATTAGATTTCCTTTTTATTCTCCTATTTAACGAATAGCCTAGCTCCCTTCAAGTATTTTGTAAGCTTTTTTTTTTTTTTTTTTTTTTCATGCTAATGTAATGCCAAAAACTATTTTATTGACAAAGTAGAAAAATAAATGAATTATTACTTTGGTACATACTACAACTTTTTCTTTTCTTTTCTTTTTCTTTTCTTTCTTTTTTTTTTTTTTTTTTATTAAAAGATTAACTTCAATCGTGTTTCTTGAAAACGGTGTTTTTATATCCATCCTTTAGATAATTAAAAATGAATAATATACTATCTAAAAATAGGTTATAATCGTATGCATGATAGTTACATAAAATTTATTTTACTATAATCTAAGTTAATGTAAAATTTACATTGAATATACATGCAGCATAACACAGGCAGCCTTGATTCTATAAAAAAAAAAAAGTTAACGTCGTAGTGCAGTTTAAAAATATATGTATAAGCATTCACTAAATCTTGAACTGGATAATATAAAGAGGTTTAATTTTCAACATGCCTCATATTAATTACGCTGGAATTTAATAAACTGAAAACTGTGTTGCTGTTACAAATTAATGGATTAATTGTGATTAAAAGGCAAATATAATGCTTAAGGCTTCTCCCTACATCTTGCATTTTTCCTTCTCCAGCAGCCAAATTTCACGTTACTCTACGGAGGTTATATATATATATATTAATTCCATTGCATTCGATTAAAAATTTCAATATCTAATTTTCTCTTGACTTACATGTTTTAATACCTTCTGAATCCATTTTTTTTTTTTAAATTGGTGAATACGTGTATGGGGGGGGGGGGGGGTGGAAGGAACTTATGAATATGATTATTCTAGAAAAGAAAAAAGATAATATTACGTAAATTTAGAATAAGTCCGATGTACAGTCGGTAACAAAAGTGTCCGAACACTAGCAAAAATTCCTATATAAAAAAAGTAGAGTTAATACTATTTTGTTCAATAAATCCTTGTCGAATCCTGTTCTTAGACTGACTAAGAACAAGATTCGACAAGGATTTATTTAACAAAACTGCATTAAGTGTACTTTTTTTATATAGGAATTCTTGCTAGTGTTCGGACACTTTTGTTACCGACTGTACAGAAGATTTTGCCAAGTTTTAGTGAAATTAGAAAACTGGAAGTGATATGTGCAAAGCCAAGCTGAAAGTGGGACCAAAATCCGATATCTCTGAAGCAGCTCTAAACATTCTCTTTCTTTTCTTTTCTTTTTTCTTTTTTTTTTTTTTTTTTTTTTTTCATTTTTTGCTACATTTTTTAAGATGTCTTTTCAAATTTTAGCTTTCGAAATTCCATTTGTATAATTTTTGATAGATTTATACATTCTTATATATATTATTTTAAAGTAAGAAATAATTACTGGATATAGTCTTTAGAATCAACAGTAGCATACCAGATACCATGTTGAAGCTAAATTTTACGCAAAATTAAAAGAATAATCTGGTGTGTCACTCACACGACTTTTTCTTACCCTGAAATTTAATACTTATAAACACAGGTTGGAGATTAAGAAGTAACATAACGAGTACTGTTATATAAACCTATGTTAAAACAATTCAAATTAGGCTTCGGAAGAGTTTTATATGATAATTAGTTCCCCATGTTTCATTACTGCACCTATATTTATATAGGGGAGACCCGTGTACCTAGGGCCACCCCACTTTATTTGAATAATATCTAATTTTAAGTTTTAATACTCAATTGGGTGAGTAACAACGCCAATTGCAACTTTTACAACTACTTTGAAACATTTGAGGAGAAAGTTTTGACAAGTTACATGTAGAAAACGAATTTACATGGTTTGAAGTAAAATTTTGCAGCTCATCTCTTTTGCTATTTTACAAAGGCAAGTCAAATATTTTTCTTTCATTTTTAGTGTATAATGTTGCTTGTTATATTGAGTAAAAAATGAGATATTTAATTAGTCTTCTCTGCATGTGATTTTTTTTAGTGGAAGGCATTTTGAATGAAGTTACGAAAACTTGTACCTAGGGCCACATAGTTGTCTTGTACCTAGGGCCAGTGTGTTTGGACCATTTAACACTTTCGCGACCGCATGTTTTTGTCTTTTTGACAGTAAGGTCCGCCTGTGAGCGTTTTTCTCATAAGTTACAATTTTTCAAAACAAAATTTTCCGTATTTACATTTATATTACAAATGGATATGCATTATAATCATACTCTCTCTCTTATCAAAGTATTTGCATCCATAGTATACTAATTATATAAATATGAATATTGTGAATATTTTTTAGAAACAAATAACATACAAATTGCAAAAGAAACATCCACTGGTGGAGTTTCATATTTTCAAATGACGTGAATCTACATAAGCGGTCGAGAAAATGTTAAGAAACACAGTACAGCCTATAGTAATTGGATGCTGGCAAACCCTGGTAAACCAATCACTATATATGACGTTGCTGAAAGTGTTGGCAAGTCCTATCCGTCGGCCTTTACTCCTGTAAACTTTCTATCAGGCTTTCGTGTATCCGGCATATAGCCAATAAAATAAAACACATTCATTGAGGATGGATATTTAAGTTCAAATGTGACTGAAAGACAAGACCCCTCCATAAATAAAAATAAATAAATACATAAAAAATTAAAAGATTTTCCAGGAAGAAAGCGAACCAATAGTGATAGAATTCGATGTCTCTGTTTCGTGTCCTGTTGAAATTTCGAAACCTTTTCGTGTGTGTTATGCTTTAACAGGTACGAACCTAAGCAAAACCTTTACTTAAAGCAAAACCTCCCACATCAAAGAAAAGATGTAACCGAAAACCAGAGAGATCTAGAAATCCAAAACACACTCCAGAAAAAAAGAAAGAAATTGAAAAAAAAAAAAAAAAAAAAAACATTCTGTTTGAATATCCCAAAGAAAAAAGAAAAAGTGAAAATTTTTATGTTTTAACTTAAAGCAACAACATGATAACTATTATATGATAAATAAATATATTACTTGATATTGTTTCTTTTATAAAATACATGTTTATATGCCTATTTTTTATTCATTACAAAGTGAAATCTAAATTTGAGAGATTGGCCCTAGGTACAATGAGGTCTGGCCCCAGGTACAATGAGGGTATTGTACCTAGGGCCACGAGTGAAGTTTTTTTAAAAACCTTCTATTTGTCGAAATTTATTATTTTAGGTATTTATATTAATCCCAATTGGAAGTAATTAGTCCTAAAGATATGTACATATCAGTTTGATAATTTTAAACAGGTCAAGGGCTCTGTTTTGGGGCATTGAAAAAAAGCGGCCCTAGGTACACGGGTCTCCCCTACAATTTAAATCTATTATTAAAATTAAAAGTTCCCTTATAATTATTCAGAAAACTTTCACACGCAACATTCCTTGAAACTTATTAGTCTTGGTCAAACTTTTCAAGCAACAAATTTATATTAATTTGAAAATACAACTTTTGAATCTCCTAAAAGTATTCGTTTTTAAGTTACTCTAAGAGACACAGACAAAGGTCAAACGTTAAAAAACTTGACTTTGGTAATCAGGAAGTCTCAAAACGTGTAAATGCACAAAAAACAAGCGATGAATATTTAACTTAAAAACATACATTATTTATCATATGTCTATGAAGAATTCATTTCCATTCCTAAGCAGATACCTGGACATGGTAAAATATTATATGTAGTAAAGCACTTCCACTAACAATAATGAAAAAAAAAATGTTATTGCTTAAATATTTGCTACCCTGTATATCTTTTGTCGAATATGTACAAGCCACATAGGACACCTAAATATAATCTTATAGTAATAATATACGGCAAGACCTGAAATGAACCATCAATTTTTAGCTATTGTCGCACTATAATCTAGTTCTTTTGTGTAGCCCTGTAAATAAACAGTGAAAGATTTCCCTGCCATATTCTACATGCGGCATGTTTTTACGCATACAAAAAATATATATTCATTTCATTTGGTTTAGTGTAGTCTACAGATGTTAAAATCTACTTACCTGCAATTTCCCCCATAGACGTAATGTATTTGAATACTCTTGAGTATCCCTGTACACGAACCATTTGCTTCATCTCAACGAAAAGCTTAGTGTAGCATCCCTATATGATATACATTTAGAATACCAAGTTTGGAATCTCTGCTGCTACTTGTTCTTGAGATATGCTGGTAACAGGCAGACACACACAGAGACAGACACACGCACAGGCCAACCGCTAAAAACACGATTTTTGTATTCAGGGGACCTCAAAACGTGTAAATATAACAAAAACTCACTTTCGAAAATTTGACTCAAAAACAATACTTGCTCTAGCGTATGGGTAAGAGAAGGTAAAAATCCGAGTATTGCAAAAAGAAATTGACATGATAGAAATTTGTTATATTTTTCATTTTAAGTGAGCCAAAAACTGTAAGAAGCAGTTAAAATATTTTATGGAACTTTTTGTTTGCAGACATATGTTATTACTCTCTGAACATAAACTATGTAAGGAAAGTTACGCAATTTCGAAAAAAAAGAAACGATGTTTGGATTTTAGTGTTTCGATACATTTTCTGAATTTATTTTCTTACGTTAATGATAATGATATGTGTGTGCTTGTGTATAATTGAGCAGTACAGCGTCTCGTTTAAAGTACTACATTAGATTGGGCTGACATTTCATAGATATGCCGCAGTAGCACTGTTTAGAATAAGAAAAATAGAATAGAAAGATTAGAAAGATAAATTTAGAATGGAAAGAAGAAACTCTTTCTGATCACAGGCTAATTTGTTTTACTGTTACAGGTCCAATAAGACTTGATATCATGAGTATAGAATTTATTTTATATATTGGAAGAATTCTTAATTATTATGGATTATGGACTCAAAATATTTGAAGTGTTCTAGTGTTTAAATTCCGCATTCGATTAAGTTTAAATCGAATATGCATGTTATAGGTTACCATCGCAAGATTTTTATGAGTGTAAGACTTATCGTACAACTATACAAAATTAAATTCTTATGTATTACGGTTTATGGACACTAATTATTTAACATTCCTTTTAGTAATGTTAATTAAAAAAAACTGTAAAATTTACACATATTACATTGCTTTGCTAAAGCATGATGATAATGGAAAATGGCGTGCGTATTACTTACAGTTCTTTTACAAACAAGCATTACACAATGTACATACATTTCATTTTAGGGAACTAATTATCTGAAGTGCGTTAGATTATTTAAAAGCGAATAAAACTAATACTTTTCAGAATTTTTGCTACAAATGTTCTTTAAACAAAAAATGCGTAATCACCATTAGTCCTTTAGAGGGACGCACAAAATAGATTGGTTACATCAAAGACCAGTGTACAAAATATACGAATTTGGGGAGAAGTACTTAACATCCAATTATACCCATTTTCTTCTATTATAGTCTATAAGAAGAAAGTATTAGATTCTTGAAAATTTTCAAACTCCGGCTTTTGACAGATTTACACGTTTTGAGATGTCCTGAAAACGATTTGAGTATTTTTAGAAAATATTTGTCTGTGTGTCTGCGTATGTGTATCAAAATTTATTGGTCGCTACATATCACGAACCAATGAAGGGAATTTAAACAAACTTGGTATTCAGTTGGACATCAACCTAAACTGGTGCTAATTACATTTGGTAATCAATCGCTTAACAGGCGGCGCTGTCATCCCAATTTTTCATAAATTTTAATATGGCAGTGTAGGACAAATCTCGATAAATGTGCATAAAGTTACTTTTAACGAATGATTATAAAGTTAATTTGAATCATTGATAATAGTAGTCGTAAACTAGGAAAAATATTGTGTGCATGTAGAAGCATTACTCTTCCCGAGATGTGGTATAAATTTTCAATATAGTAGGGATCTCTCAAAAGAACTTGTCAAAACCTTTAAAACGAATGGTTGAACCATAGATCGGTAATAATTTAAATTAAAGTTATCGATAAAAAAAAAAAAAAAAAAAAAAAAAAAAAAGCTTTTCCTCAACTCGATCTTCCAAATATTTAGTTATTAATGGTTGTTTAAACAAATTTAAATAAGAGAAGCCGTTAAAAAAACAAAGTTAAACTAGTTGCATAGGTGGACTCTGCTCAGTTCCCCACCATATTATGTTCTCATAAATTTCTAGTGCGACACATAATCATGTTAAAAAAAATTAATTTGACCAAAGCTTGATACAGTGACAGAACGAAATCCCCGCCTAATAGGCTATCCACCGTTCACTTCGATATATTTATCTTATTCTAATCTATTAATTTATTTTATCAGGGACAATTCCGTTGTTTAGTTTTCATGCTACTATTTCCAATGCAATAATCCTCAAAATTCATATTTATATGAAAAATTTACAATTTCGCTATGTTGATAAAATCGTAAATTACGAATAATTTACGAAAATTTCCTAGTAGAATATTTGTTTTCAATCATGTTCAAACAAATATCATAAATGTAATTTTGAAGTTGTCTAATGTATTTATGATCCTCAAAACGGAAGTTTATGCTCAATTTTCCCTTATTCTGACATGTTAAGTAAATCGTAAATTCCAAATAACTTACGAATTTTTTAAATTGGAAAAATCATAGTCTATGATATTTATGCCTGTATCCTAAATAATATTTCGAAAGTGGTTTGACATCTCTACGATGAAAATATCCCTCAAGATTGACGTTTATGTGAAATTTTGCTCCATTCTGCCATGTTAAGAAATTCGTAAATTTCCAATAACTTACGAAATTTTTATATTTGAAAATTCATAGTCATTAATATTCATGCCAGTGTCCTAAATAATATTTCAAAAGTAGTCTGACATCTTTACGATGAAAATATCGCTCAAAATTGACGTTTATGTGAAATTTTGCCCTATACTGTCATGTTAAGAAATTCGTAAATTTCCAATAACTTGTGAAATTTTCAAAGTAGCATATTTATAGTTACTGATGTTCCTTCCGGCATCAAAACTGATATTTTAAAACTGGTCTGACATTTTTGCAGTAAAACGTTTCCATTTAATGCACGTTTAAGTGAATTTTTGTCCTATTCTCCCATGTTAAGAAAATCGTAAATTTCTAATAACTTACGAAGTTTTTAAATTCGAATGTTGCAAATGAATAGGGTTCTTGCCAGTGTCGAAAGTAATATTTTAAAACTGATCTGACCTCTCTGCGACAATTTTTTCTTGAGATATCGTGTACACAGACTAACAAACTAACGGACTAACACACTAACAGACACCCTACAGACAGACACCATACAAATTTTGTAATTTTCGGATTCCTCACACCTGAAAATGTGTAAAAAAGTCAAAAAACCGTGGTCGAAAATTTTCACGATTACCTAAGTTCCCCATACCAAGTATGATGGGGAACTAAAACATAATAAAAAAAAGTCGTATTTCTTCTGATGTTAGTAAAAAGTTGACATTCTTTCGGTATTCATTGTTAAAAATTTTTTAGATAAAATTCGTCTGCATTCATCATGGAAAATACTTTTAATGCATGATAATTTAATAGATAATTTGTACTACGTGAACTTGCATGAGATAACATAGGAAAAACGTCTTGTGGTGGCCACAGCATACTAGTTTTGTACTTAATTAAATATTCAGTGATTCAAATTTGTTTAAATGCCTAGTAACTATTAAATGTCTGAAAAATCGATTGGACACACTTGATTTTTTTTTCCTAAACTGATTTCAAAAATGGCTACTAGACAAATAGAAGATCATAAATATGTAAAAAAAAAAAAAAAAAGTATCATTTTTAATTTTTGAGAACTTTTTCGTTAGAAACATTTATATGTTAACCTGCTTAAATTCAAATTATAATTAATTAACTAAATAAATAACATCGTAAGTAGACACTGTAAATAGCAAAAACTTGCAACTCTTGTTTCAAGCCAAAATTATAGCGCAGTCCTTCATCGGGTGAAGAAACTTGGCAGGAGTATATCATCAAAGTAGTGAGGTGAATTTGCACTTACTAAGAAACTAAAAGTGACTCCTTTAAATTCCGGAGTAGTGTTAATATATAACGGATAGAGAAATAAAACAAAGTTTAAAAATCTATTAAACCAAATAAAAAAAACTAGTTGGCATAGGTGGACTCTGCTCAGTTCCCCATCATATTTATGTTCTCATAAATTTCTAGTGCGTGACATATTATAATCATGTTAAAAAAAAATGAATTTGACCACAGCTTGTACAGTGACAGAAAGAATTCCCCGCCTAATAGGCTATCCATCGTTCACTTCGATATATTTATCTTATTCTAATCTATTAATATATTTTATCAGGGTCAATTCCGTTGTTTATGTTTCATGCTACTATTTCCAATATAATCTTCAAAATTCATATTTATATGAAAAAATTACAATTTCGCTATGTTGATAAAATCGTAAATTACGAATAATTTACGAAATTTTCGTATTAGAATATTTGTATTCAATCATGTTCAAAAGAATATCATAAATGTAATTTTGAAGTTGTCTAATGTATTTATGATCCTCAAAATGGAAGTTTATGCTCAATTTTGCCTTATTCTGGCATGTTAAATAAATCGTAAATTCCAAATAACTTATGAATTTTTTAAATTGGAAAAACCATAGTCTATGATATTCATGCCAGTAACCTAAATAATATTTCGAAAGTGGTTTGACATCTTTACGATGAAAATATCCCTCAAAATTGACGTTTATGTGAAATTTTGCTCCATTCTGCCATGTTAAGAAATTCGTAAATTTCCAATAACTTACGAAATTTTTATATTTGAAAATTCATAGTCATTAATATTCATGCCAGTGTCCTAAATAATATTTCAAAAGTAGTCTGACATCTTTACGATGAAAATATCGCTCAAAATTGACGTTTATGTGAAATTTTGCCCTATACTGTCATGTTAAGAAATTCGTAAATTTCCAATAACTTGTGAAATTTTCAAAGTAGCATATTTATAGTTACTGATGTTCCTTCCGGCATCAAAACTGATATTTTAAAACTGGTCTGACATTTTTGCAGTAAAACGTTTCCATTTAATGCACGTTTAAGTGAATTTTTGTCCTATTCTCCCATGTTAAGAAAATCGTAAATTTCTAATAACTTACGAAGTTTTTAAATTCGAATGTTGCAAATGAATAGGGTTCTTGCCAGTGTCGAAAGTAATATTTTAAAACTGATCTGACCTCTCTGCGACAATTTTTTCTTGAGATATCGTGTACACAGACTAACAAACTAACGGACTAACACACTAACAGACACCCTACAGACAGACACCATACAAATTTTGTAATTTTCGGATTCCTCACACCTGAAAATGTGTAAAAAAGTCAAAAAACCGTGGTCGAAAATTTTCACGATTACCTAAGTTCCCCATACCAAGTATGATGGGGAACTAAAACATAATAAAAAAAAGTCGTATTTCTTCTGATGTTAGTAAAAAGTTGACATTCTTTCGGTATTCATTGTTAAAAATTTTTTAGATAAAATTCGTCTGCATTCATCATGGAAAATACTTTTAATGCATGATAATTTAATAGATAATTTGTACTACGTGAACTTGCATGAGATAACATAGGAAAAACGTCTTGTGGTGGCCACAGCATACTAGTTTTGTACTTAATTAAATATTCAGTGATTCAAATTTGTTTAAATGCCTAGTAACTATTAAATGTCTGAAAAATCGATTGGACACACTTGATTTTTTTTTCCTAAACTGATTTCAAAAATGGCTACTAGACAAATAGAAGATCATAAATATGTAAAAAAAAAAAAAAAAGTATCATTTTTAATTTTTGAGAACTTTTTCGTTAGAAACATTTATATGTTAACCTGCTTAAATTCAAATTATAATTAATTAACTAAATAAATAACATCGTAAGTAGACACTGTAAATAGCAAAAACTTGCAACTCTTGTTTCAAGCCAAAATTATAGCGCAGTCCTTCATCGGGTGAAGAAACTTGGCAGGAGTATATCATCAAAGTAGTGAGGTGAATTTGCACTTACTAAGAAACTAAAAGTGACTCCTTTAAATTCCGGAGTAGTGTTAATATATAACGGATAGAGAAATAAAACAAAGTTTAAAAATCTATTAAACCAAATAAAAAAAACTAGTTGGCATAGGTGGACTCTGCTCAGTTCCCCATCATATTTATGTTCTCATAAATTTCTAGTGCGTGACATATTATAATCATGTTAAAAAAAAATGAATTTGACCACAGCTTGTACAGTGACAGAAAGAATTCCCCGCCTAATAGGCTATCCATCGTTCACTTCGATATATTTATCTTATTCTAATCTATTAATATATTTTATCAGGGTCAATTCCGTTGTTTATGTTTCATGCTACTATCTCCAATGTAATCTTCAAAATTCATATTTATATGAAAAAATTACAATTTCGCTATGTTGATAAAATCGTAAATTACGAATAATTTACGAAATTTTCGTATTAGAATATTTGTATTCAATCATGTTCAAAAGAATATCATAAATGTAATTTTGAAGTTGTCTAATGTATTTATGATCCTCAAAATGGAAGTTTATGCTCAATTTTGCCTTATTCTGGCATGTTAAGTAAATCGTAAATTCCAAATAACTTATGAATTTTTTTAATTGGAAAAACCATAGTCTATGATATTCATGCCAGTAACCTAAATAATATTTCGAAAGTGGTTTGACATCTTTACGATGAAAATATCCCTCAAAATTGACGTTTATGTGAAATTTTGCTCCATTCTGCCATGTTAAGAAATTCGTAAATTTCCAATAACTTACGAAATTTTTATATTTGAAAATTCATAGTCATTAATATTCATGCCAGTGTCCTAAATAATATTTCAAAAGTAGTCTGACATCTTTACGATGAAAATATCGCTCAAAATTGACGTTTATGTGAAATTTTGCCCTATACTGTCATGTTAAGAAATTCGTAAATTTCCAATAACTTGTGAAATTTTCAAAGTAGCATATTTATAGTTACTGATGTTCCTTCCGGCATCAAAACTGATATTTTAAAACTGGTCTGACATTTTTGCAGTAAAACGTTTCCATTTAATGCACGTTTAAGTGAATTTTTGTCCTATTCTCCCATGTTAAGAAAATCGTAAATTTCTAATAACTTACGAAGTTTTAAAAATCGAATGTTGCAAATGAATAGGGTTCTTGCCAGTGTCAAAAGTAATATTTTAAAACTGATCTGACCTCTCTGCGACAATTTGTTCTTTAGATATCGTGTACACAGACTAACAAACTAACGGACTAACAGACTAACAGACACCCTACAGACAGACACCATACAAATTTTGACATTTTCGGATTCCTCACACCTGAAAACGTGTAAAAAAGTCAAAAAACCTAGGTCGAAAATTTTCACGATTACCTAAGTTCCCCATACCTATAGTATGATGGGGAACTAATAATGGAAAACTGTTGAATATAAAATATATTAAATGTCTGGTTAGAGTGCGAAAACAATGAACATTAAAATTTTAAAATACAAAAATCTGTAAGTTTAATGTATACATTCATTTTTTTTCCATGGAATTCCAATGGAAAAATTACTTTTTAACAATTGAATGAAAGTAATTTTGGGTTTCTATGGAATATTTGCTTCCAGAGAACTCTTGAAAAAAAAAAAAAAAAAAATACAGTGTAGTCAGTTTTATATGATACTTGGTTCTATTTCTATTTCAAAACTTTGTTATTTATGTCGTATATTCAAATCAGAAACGCTGCAATCCAGCCATTTTATTGTAAGTGACATTTAATTTCGAAAAAAGAAAAATGTTTCCTAAGAAGTATGTTGTGTGTTTACACCAATTGCGACATTCTAAATACAAGCAAGCTCACATACCATTTTTTGCGCATCCGTCATACATTATGGTATTTTACCAATACCGTCCAATTCATAAAGCCTTTACTAGATACACTGTAGCTAAATACATTCTTCGACACTTTTACACACACACTTTCTTTTGTATGTCGCACATACATTATCGTATGTTATATGTACCGTACATATGAAATATAGGATGCATTTCCATGTGCCCTTTCTTTTGCACGTCGCTGACACATTATGCAATGTATTATATATAATGCCTTTCTAATATGTGATGCAGATACTAAACACCCATTTTAATTTTTAAATAACAAAAAGTAATTTTTTTAAATCTGATGTGGGCACCACATGACTTCCTTATACACCTTTAGAAATATATACATAATGTTATAAAGCATTGTCATATAAAGCATTGCAAATGAATAGGGTTCTTGCCAGTGTCAAAAGTAATATTTTAAAACTGATCTGACCTCTCTGCGACAATTTGTTCTTGAGATATCGTGTACACAGACTAACAAACTAACGGACTAACAGACTAACAGACACCCTACAGACAGACACCATACAAATTTTGTCATTTTCGGATTCCTCACACCTGAAAACGTGTAAAAAAGTCAAAAAACCTAGGTCGAAAATTTTCACGATTACCTAAGTTCCCCATACCTATAGTATGATGGGGAACTAATAATGGAAAACTGTTGAATATAAAATATATTAAATGTCTGGTTAGAGTGCGAAAACAATGAACATTAAAATTTTAAAATACAAAAATCTGTAAGTTTAATGTATACATTCATTTTTTTTCCATGGAATTCCAATGGGAAAATTACTTTTTAACAATTGAATGAAAGTAATTTTGGGTTTCTATGGAATATTTGCTTCCAGAGAACTCTTGAAAAAAAAAAAAAAAAAAAAAAAAAAAAAAAAAATACAGTGTAGTCAGTTTTATATGATACTTGGTTCTATTTCTATTTCAAAACTTTGTTATTTATGTCGTATATTCAAATCAGAAACGCTGCAATCCAGCCATTTTATTGTAAGTGACATTTAATTTCGAAAAAAGAAAAATGTTTCCTAAGAAGTATGTTGTGTGTTTACGCCAATTGCGACATTCTAAATACAAGCAAGCTCACATACCATTTTTTGCGCATCCGTCATACATTATGGTATTTTACCAATACCGTCCAATTTATAAAGCCTTTACTAGATACACTGTAGCTAAATACATTCTTCGACACTTTTACACACACACTTTCTTTTGTATGTCGCACATACATTATGGTATGTTATATGTACCGTACATATGAAATATAGGATGCATTTCCATGTGCCCTTTCTTTTGCACGTCGCTGACACATTATGCAATGTATTATATATAATGCCTTTCTAATATGTGATGCAGATACTAAACACCCATTTTAATTTTTAAATAACAAAAAGTAATTTTTTTAAATCTGATGTGGGCACCACATGACTTCCTTATACACCTTTAGAAATATATACATAATGTTATAAAGCATTGTCATTGGATCCGAGACAGTTGGCTAAAAATACTTTTAAAAAATGATTATCACCATGTTCTGAGCTTTTCTGAAAGTTTCAAATGTCTAGCTACTCGGGAAGAAAGTTAAAAATTGATTGCAAGCTTTGTACTGATAACGCTGCCGAAGGCTGCAAGGACCCGATGCAGTTGGCTAAAAGTATTTTTAAAAAAACTGCATTTTTATCGTGTTCTGAACTATTCTGAAATTTTCAAGTGTCTAGCTGGTCGGAAAGTTAGTTAAATAAATTTTCTGTTGAATCATATAAACGCTGCTGAAAGCAGCAGGTAACCGAAACAGTTAACTAAAAATACTTTTTAAAAAAAATGCATCATCAACGTGTTCTGAGATTTTCTGAAAATTTCAAATGTCTAGCTAGTCGGGAAGTTAGTTAAAAATCGATTGCAAGCTTTGTACTGATAACGCTGCCGAAGGCTGCAGGGACCAGAAACAGTTCTCTAAAAAATGCATTTTCACCGTGTTCTGAACTATTTTGAAAGTTTCAAATGTCTAGCTGGTCGGGAAGTTAGTTAAATAAATGTTCTGTTGATCCACATAAATGCTGCCGAAGGCAGCAGTTACTCCGAAACAGTTTGCTAAAAATATTTTAAAAATGCATTGTCACCGTGTTTTGAGCTTTTCTGAAAGTTTTAAATGTCTAGCTAGTCGGGAAGTTAGAGAAATAATTCTTTTGTTGAATCATACAAACGCTGCTGAAGGCAGCAGGTATCCGAAACAGTTGGCTAAAAATATTTAAAAAATGCATTGTCAACGTGTTCTGAGCTTTCCTGCAAGTTTCAAATGTCTAGCTAGTCGGGAAGTCAGTTAAAAGTCGATTGCAAGATTTGTCCAAACCATTTTCGAGTTATTACCGTTTTTTAATACATTATGGCCAAAACCTATGCATTTTTGGTCATTATGAACCTAATTTTCCTAAATATCTCCAAAACGGAAAATCATATAAAGTCTAAAAAGGGAGGTGCAGAACTAAATGTTATAACAAACGTATGTACCAATTCGCAACTTTCTACGTCCAACCGTTTCTGAGTTATGCGACATACACACACACACACACACACACACACACACATACAGACGTTACGAAAAATCGTGTAAAGTCGCTTATATCTCTAAAACGAGAGCTCGTGTTAAGACGACAATTGCAGGGGTACAACTAGACATCATGACAGTCACACGTATAAATTGGCAACATTCAGCGATCATTCGTTTTTGAGCAATGTGAAATACAAAATCCATTTCGCAAATCGTAATTACCTTACTATACTTCCTTATGATTTGTATAAGGAAGTAAAAATTGACACTTCTCAATAAAATAGCTCCAAATTCAAGTTTTCCTTTAATCCAAACGATTTAGTATCAGTCTATAATTTCGCATATTTAAGACGGTGCAATTTACGTTTTACTTTTCAATCGGAAAACGTTTTGGATAAAAGATTTATTTGCCTGCAGGATTACACTCTTTACATCCAAATTTAATTAGAAATATCTTCATAGAATTCGTCTCAGTAGTTTTTTTTTTCCCCTTAAATATTTCTTCTGAAATGTTTGGATTAAATGCTTAAAGAAGTAAAACAAAAAAGAATTTTGTTTCCACTCCTGTTTTTAACGCTTCGCAAACTTTCGGAGAAAAGCTTAGGTGGTGTCAACTAAAGCTATTTATGAAGTTCGATTTTCTTCGATATTAATTGAAAGGACTTGAATAAAGGTAATTTTGAATATTTTTCTTCACAATTTTTTTTTTTTTTTTTTTTTAAGAAATTGTTGCATTTTACTTTTGTTACATTACCTTTATACTTTATGTATAATAATGTAACAACGTTTCTTATAATTGGATTTATTTCATTTTTAACATTTTTAAAACTTTATATTTCAAGCTAACAATAACCTTTCAATGAATCAAGTGACATTTTAAAATTTAAAACAAACAAATATAAATAATAAATAAATTTAAAATTTAATCATTTTTACTTCCATCACCCTACTACCGTAGGTAATGGAAGTATTGTATTCGGTCCAAAAATTCGATATCGAGTTTTCACCTGATTTACACGTTTTAAAACCACCTGAAACCAAAAAAAGTAGTTTTTTGCAATTGGTCAGTGTGTGTGTGTATGTGTGGAATCTTCTTGCTATCATATCTCCGAAACTAATAAAGATAGAACTACGAAACTTCAGATTTGAGACGGGTCTGGTATACAAAGGAATTTTCCAAATTTTGGTGAAAATTGGAAAACCGAAAATGGGTCATTGGAAACCGGAAATGGGGCAGTAAGTCCGTATCTCAAAAAAGGCTCTAACGATTTTCTTCAAAGTTGCTATATAAACACTCTGTTAGATGCTCTTTCAAATGATATAGTTGGTTAGCTCAGGAAAATTGATAGGCGACCTGTATAAATAGCTCAAATTTCAGGTCTCGCAAGTGCATTCCTTTAAAAACAGCTGTACGGATTTTTTTCAAACTCGCCATATTAACTCACTTTTAAATATCCTTTTCTATGTAATTATTGTTTTCCGGTCAACAATTGAGTATACCAAGTTTCGGTAAAAGTTGGTATCTCAAAAACGGTTCTAACGAATTTCTTGAAAATTGTTTCATTAATTCATTTTAGATACCCTTTCTCATGTATTACCTGGTTATTACAGGAATATTAACGGTCATCCTGATTTGGTAGTTCAGTTTTAGATCTCGGAAATTTGTTTTTTAAAAAAAATAACTCTATCTATTTTTTTTTTTTTTTTAGCTCTCTATGTAAACTCTGTTTTATATGTCTATACACGTGTATCAAGTGTCTCTTACTGGAAAATTCCAAAAATTGCATGTAACATTTCCAAAAAAATGCATATATTACGTATGTAATAGTCAGTAGTGGGTAATGGAAGTCGTATGGTTGTTTCACACCAGATTTTTTAATGAAAGAATTAGTAATGACTTTCTTCTATGTTTTCTTATACAAATTCACTCAGTAAAAATAATTTATTAAATTTATCCTCCATCATTCAACATCGAAAATAATCTTAAGATTATAGGGTCGGGTGGGATAGGGTATAGAAAATTTATATAATATTTCAAAAAATATAGTAACTTTTTGTTGCATATATGCATTACAAATGTTGAGAATACATTGCGTGTGAATTTTTGATTCAACATTTAAAAATAAATAAAAATTAATAATTTGAAATAAACTTACTTTTATACCCACTTTACCCCATGGTATGGGGTAAAGTGGGTGTATCGTGAATAACTATTAAAAAAAAAAGGGAACAAAGTTGCAGGTAAATCTTCAAACAAATTTGAAAAGCGTTTTTTTTTTTTTTAAATCAAATTTGAAAAAAAAAAAAATTGGACTTCAGTTTGTCTACTTGTCCGCGCTCTAACTGTCGTAAATATTTATGGTATTCTTTCAAACTGATATATGCTATTCAAGATATATTCTGTTTAAAATTGATGAAAAATTGGATGTTCTGTACTAAAAATGGAGGAAATACCACGACTGGTTTATATACAGGGACACTGAAAGAATTCCAAAGCATTTAGTTTTATAGGAGGTATTTCTAGAAACCACTTTTAAATGCCTTTATTTTGCATAAATCATAATAAAATTGACATTAATTATACACAAAAATTTTTTTTATGGAATACAGTATGATTAGCATTAAGATTTACAGGGCCACACAAAAGCACTCAAACACTTTAAGGGCTGCAACCGGAAATTGTTTAATTGCATTTTTGATTTTATTAAACATATTAAACTTTTTCTGACAAAGTTTAAGAGGGATTATGAGAAGGATTAGCCCATTTGTCTGTCTTTCTGTCCTCCTGGCTCTGTGTGTGTCTGTCCGTGATTTAACTTCCATAATTATTCATGGAATTCCTTGAAATCGATATACTATTTATGTTTACTAAGCAGTGCCCCTATTAAAACTGGAGTAAGTACTACCTCTGGTTTGTGCGCAGGGGCACCTGAAACAATTTTAAAGCATTACATTCTATGAGATATATTTTTTAAACCGGATTTTAGTACCTTTATTTTGCACAGATTATAATGAAATTGGTATTTATTATACAAATCCGCAGGGAAAAATATTTTCTATAAGTACAGTATTATTAGCATTAAGATTTAGAGGACCACTCAAAAAGATTCACAGGAATTAGCGCTATAACCGGAAATTGCTGAAAATGGATTTTCAATTTTATTAATCGTTCTTAGCACTATCCAACAATGTTTAGGTTATTATGAATTCTGTCTATCTGACTCTCCGACTGTCTGTCTTTCTTCGTTTTAACACCCGTAAATATTTATGTAATTCTTTAAAGTTGATATATACTATTTAAGTTCACTATGAAATGTTCTCTGTTAATTCGGTAATGAATTTGAATAAATTACGTAAGAGAGATTTTTACAGTCTGGCATTAATATGCAGTAAAAACTAGTGCATAGAAATGAAAGAACTAAGCAAACACCGTAAATTACAGAAATACGCAGCAATTATTTTGGGGTAAACTTTTAAGCACGACTCTTCCTAGGGTAAAACATTTCTAGTTGCCACATGTGTAGTGTGAAAGCAAAACGTACTGTGGTATCAGGAGAGCAGCACTAGTACATAACCAGAAAATCCCTTAATATATTAACAATAATAAAATAAATAAATATTAGTTTCTAAAAGGTCTCAGCCGTTTTATGATTATCATAATATATTCTCCATATTTTTAAAAATTGAAATTCAAAATAGAGATAGTAGGTTATTAAAAATATTTTGGTGACATATTTATCGTCAATATATGCGATTTTGTTGATGACCTGGCGACAATTACCTTAATTTCGCGTATATAACCCGCGGATAATCTTTAAAAAAAGAACTGACTTTGTATGTCCAGCGGGTTATCATCTGGTGCGAGGTATCTATCGCGAACAAGGAGAAAATCAAAGCATTTCTAGTGAAAGTAGCTGAATGGGTAATAAACGCTTGGGACTTTATTACTATCAAAACGATAAAATCTGGATTCAAAAAGTCTGGATTATTAACACTTTCATGACAGGCATACTTTTCACTTTTCTAAAACTGATTGACGGGGAATATCGAAGTAAACTCAAGCTAGTTGCCGCAAACTTTTTGTGTTTAAACGTGCATAAAAATTAGGTATAATGTTTTGAAATGTTACTCTTGTAATTATCTGAAGTTTGAAATGATGATTAGTCATATAATATTAGAATGAACCTATAATACTATCGAAGAATTAATACCCTAATAATACTATCGAAATATAGTACTAATGTATTGTTTCCATAGAAATTCTTTAAATGGTGTGAATTCACGTCATCGGTAACCAGGACCAAAATTGAAAAAGACGTAAATTCACGTTAGCGGCAACTAGCTATAGAAGTCAAAATGACGTGAATTCACGTCAGCGGTCGCGATTATGTTAACGTATAATGACGATGAAATTGAGAACAGTGAAAAGAAATTTGATGAGGAGGATAACAAGCATGATGAAGACAAACTGTCCCAAACAATATTGCAACATTTTAATTTTGATACGGAAGAATCCGAATTCGATTTATTTGAATGAATTTTGTCAATAAATTTATTATTAATCGATAATTTTCTTATAAATTGAATGAAGGTGTTAATCATTAGAAGTTACTCCAGTTTATAGTAATTTATATAGAGAGAAAGATTAATAATAAGTTATGATAAGATAATAAGACAATAAGATTAATAATAAGTTACCTCTTTCATTATAGGTAAGTAAATTTATTTGCTTGTTACTTATATTTAGTTGTACATTTGTTTATTATTTGTATTTTTTCCTACATATTATTAAAATAATAGCAATTAGTATTGAAATTACAAACGGCGATTGCCGACCATGTGATTTTAGAAATGCGGGGTATCTTTCGGTTATAGTTATTTTTAGATAATTTTTTTATGCTGCAGGTTACCTACCGCCGCGGGTTATATACACAATATTATGGTATCCTTTCTTGCCATGCTGTCTTGAAACCTTGTTATAATAATCTCAAATTTAATGTACTTGTAACTTTTTAATTAATTAAATAGTAGTGTATTCTAATAAAATGTCGTCCTCTTACTATAATTGTCATTTTCTCACTTTTCAATATTCTAAATAAACTTTTAATTTAAATAATCTAAGTAATATGCAGGATCTATATTTTTCTTATGAAGTTATATTGCATACATACCTGCTTATAAAAAGAATTTAAAAGCTTTTCATCCACTTTTTCTCATAATGGCAGTTTTCTTAAGAATGAATAATTTGCCATTATTTAAGCCTAATGCTATTCCCACTTTACTCCACATGATAAAATATCCCAAAGAATGCGAAATACAATAAATTTAACTAAACTTTAAGTGAATATTTGTTCTTAAATATTTTATGCTTCCGATTTTTCAAGAAATATTTTACAGCTGTGCTATAAAAAAGCAGAAAAGAGAAGTTTGGAAGAGTAACGTATGCATATATTGTACTGAGAACAATTTTAATTAAAAACGATAATTTTTATGTTGCCACTATTTCTTTTAGTATCAGAAATACTTTGTATTCATCTAATAAATACAAAAGAAAAAGAAAAAATCAAAAATATTGTAATATTTTAAACGTGTAGAAATTTTTTCCTATAAGAAATAATTTGTATTGAGTGAATTTGTATACGATTATATAGAAGAAAAGTCTTGTGGTGACCACAACAAAATAGTTTATTTCCAATAATTCACATGTTTCATTGGAAAGTTAATCCATTTTTGAAACAACTCATTAACAGGCTAATTTCAGAGATGATGTTTTTTCACTGTCTCATATTCATGTACGATAGAAAAAAATGATCATTTTGGGATCAAATTTTTGGGAAAAGAGTTTTTGCTATAATTGTATGTTTAGAGATCGTCTGAATCTAAAAATCATGTTTTTAGTGATTGATCTCTATGTCTTTCTGTCTGCTTTCAATATATTAAAAAATACTCCAAATTTTCTAAATTTCTATCATAACGCAAAATTATTTAAAAATTTTACTGTGATCAGATAAATTCGCATATAGGAAATTGAAAAGTGATGCAATTACATTACGGTGTATGGGCAAAATATCTCGTTAGAACTTACAAATTAATGTTGATTGCTTTAAATATTAATTTATGTGTTCTTCAATTATTTTTTTTTTCCTGATTCAAAGTAATACATCCTTAAATTACAATGTAAGACTACAGTCGGCAGCAAAATTATTAAAGCGCTAGTAATAATTTCTCTTTAAAAGATGGGCACCTAATACTGTTTTGTTACGTAAATATTTGTTCAATCATGATCTTAGTTTTATGCTGTTTATAAAAATGCACGTTGATGGTAAAAGTTAGCGAGCAAATTAAAAAACATATATATATGAGAAATGTGGATGTATGCTTCAATAATTTTGCTGCTGACTGTAGTATACCGTGAATTTAAATTTAATTTTTTTTTATGTAAATAACTCGTTAAATTTAATTGTTTACTCTTAGTGTAAAGAAAATCGATTGCTCCTCAACCTCTTGATCCCTACCAGCAGATTGTTCTTTGTCTGCAAAACAATGATTTCAAATCGATTTTCTGGTATAATTCAAAACTTTTATTCCAAGAATAGTTATTTAATAATAAAATTTTAATAAATATTAGAGGGTATTAAAAATATCTTTCACACTAATTATCATCAATAGAATTTTAAGTCTTACTTTTTGAATAGAGTAGCTGTAAAACAAAATCGTAACATTTCTAATTCAAACTCTGACTTATTCAACTTCCTGGCAAAAGTTTTATGAAAGTCGTTGTGATATGATAAAATGAATTACTGTACTAATTATTTCATTACATGCTTATAAGATAACATAAATTTTTCGTAAACGGCTTTCAACTTTTGTTTAGGTAGTATCCGAGAACTCATTTATCACTAACATATACAACAACTGTATAAACTGTGTCAAAAAGTTTTCTAAAAATTTTTAATGCATAATAAATGACAATGAATCTGATTCAATAAAAATTTTCCACAATAAAAGCAACGAGTTTTAAAAATAAAATTAAATGTCGAGTAATTATTTCCATATTCATAATGTAAATCATAAATCGCTGAAAATTACACACTTTCTTCATTAAAAGTCTTGGACTTTGTTTGAAAAATATCAGAACTTTATTCTTTAAACTAACTTCTCGTAATTTATAAACCAACCTTCCGAGATTATGAACAAAAGGAAATTGAATATGGTAAAGCTTTTATTTCATGGGTGAGGCGAAAATGTATTCATAAATTTCCATCGCCTTTTAAGGTAGAAAATTAAAAAGTATTTATTGTCAATTCAAAGTTTATCATTATAAACAAGAAAGAATTTTTAAGACTTTAATTTTAAAGAAATAAATGGGCTTAGATTTTATAATATTTATTATTTAACTGAAAATTTCACAAAATCTTCAAGCAATATTATTTAATTTTAACGTCATACCTCTATTTTTTTCAATATGCGATTTTGTATAGGCTCCATATTTGTAGATCACTTGATCTTGAATAAATTTAGATGTATGCTAATTGTGTTAAAGTAAGATTTTGACTGTTTTTGTAAAAATTAAAAATATTTTTCATCCGAGAATCAACCAATAACGCATCGCTTTTAATTCTCCATAATATCCAAGCCATTTTCATATTTTACCTTTTAAGTTTACGGTTTTGAATTTGGGTTTAGGGTTCAATAAACATTTTTGTAACATGAAAATGTTTTATGCCGGAACCTACGGCTGAATGGGATTCCGAACCATTACGAACATCTATCTATATCTGCACCTGGAATTGAATTCGGCAACCAGAAATTCAAGGCTAGTCTTTTAAGTTTATCATTTTACTTTTCGTTTCGTATTTCTCACTTTTCAATAATTCAATTTTTGTTTAAATGGCTCAACAGAGAAACGATATGATTGCTTTTTTTATATGCAATACGTTACATATCAGTTTCTATTGAGTATAGAAATGCACTAACGTTTTAAAGTGTTCTTTACTGAACACAACCCTGCGTGTGTGTGAAAAAAATTTTGTGGCAACTATATCGCAGGATCAACTGCACAGAATTTCACATAAATTTATATGTAATCGCACCTTTACATAAATTGTGCCTATCAACATTTCGTGCAAATGGTTCAACATTCGGCGCTGCTATAATATTCCTATAATATTCCGCTGCTATAATATTCCGAAGTAACCGAACAAATTGATATGTGAAAGGGACATCATGAAATATTACGTTGATTCAATTTGAATGCATATCGATCGACAAGAGGCGCTGCTGGGCTGCAATTTATCCCATGAATCGTAAGGCTCTCATATTCTATTGTATATAGTTGTATAAAACTTGGTATATGAAAGAGCCATTATAAAACACTATGTGGATAAAATTTGGAGTATACCGGCCGACAGGTGGCGCTGTTGTTACTCACCTTCTGTGAATTTTTACGTGGCTACATCTCAGAATGTATTGATTATAATTGCACTAAACTCTATACATAAAATTCTTAAGAATGAGAAGCTATGATTAAACTTTTGCCAATAAGTAGTGCTGTTATATAAAATGATATAGAAGAAAGTTTTGTGATAGCCACAACACACTAGTTTTACTTTATCGTATCCATATATAGTAGAGAAAGTTTAGTATTTAGGTCCAAATTTCGAAACTAAGCTTTTGTTATATTTACAGGTTTTAAGAATATCTGAATTCGAAAAAGAGGTTTTAAGAACTGGTCTGTGTATTTGCATGTGTGTGTTTGTATGTGTGTTTTCCTGATGTTAGAATATCTCAAGAACAAATAGTAGCAGGAAATATAAACTTAGTATTTTAAATTTGTATCATATAGGAATGTTTCACTAAACTTTTCGTTAAGATCAACAAATAGATCGTGTACAAGGACATCCAAGAGAATTCAAATATATTACGCCTACGGACGAAATTTTTCGATAGGTACAGTTTAACATTAAAAAACATAAAATGACCATATATTTTTTATATGCATAAAAGCAAGTTTTGTGTAGAATTCGGTGCAATTTTCATCATTCAGCTACCTTAAAAGTTGGAATATATTGGGACTAAAACTAAAAATTGCTGGGAGAACATTTCAGGTTGTACTATGTGTTTTCAGTATAGGATTATATTTAAGTACACAATGGAGTGTGTGCGTAACTTATATATAATATACAAGACCTACCAATAATAAAGCAAAGACATTCTTGTTGAATGTAATAAATAGAAACGCTTCACTACATTTTATCATTAGCTGCTGAGGAATGAAAATAAATTTCTCCTACCTACACAGTAGATAAAATATTCGTGAAGTTACATTTTCAACACTTGTTTTTTATATAATTACACGTTTTGAAGCTCCCTGAATACTAAAGCGAAGTTTTTAAATGTTGCTTTATGTATACGAGGTGTGTTCAAAAAGAAACCGAACTTTTGCTGTATCAGCTTTATTGCTTGTTGTACAACATTTTAAGCACTGCCCCTTCAAAATAGTCCCCTCTACTGGCAATACACCGTTCCTATCGTTTCTTCCATTTTTAAAACGCCTCCTAGAACGCATTTTGTGGGACGGTGCGTAGATTTCTAGTCGCATTGTCCTGTATTTCCTCTATGGTTTGGAAACGACGTCCTTTTAACGTGTTTTTCAGTTTGGGAAACAGGAAAAAGTCTGCTGGAGCTAGATCCAGAGAATACGGTAGAGGGGGCACAATGAGAGTGCGGTGTTTTGTTAGATAGCTGCAGACAAGGAGTGACCCGTGAGCTGGCCCATTTTCATGATACAACATTCAACTCTGCTTTTCCCACAATTTAGGCCATTATGAACCGCACAATTTTTAGTAACCGCCTTTTTTTTAACACCAATAATTTTTTAGAGTAATTTTAGTCTCATTTAATAGTAACAACATTTGGAGAGAATAACTCTAAAAATATAGTGGTGAGAGAAAAGGGGCGTTTTTTCAGGGGGCGTTAACAATTGTACGGTTATTAATGAGATGGTTGGCAAGTATGCAAAAAAAAAAAAAAAAAAAAAAAAAACGATTTTGATGAAATTCTGGCAATAGCAGAATTTAGTTTAGTATGGAGGACTATTAGATTTCTTTTTCATTTTTTTTTTTTTTTTTTTTTTTCAAATTATAACATCGCTTTCAAATTATTCAATTATGTTTTCGGTAAATTTTCGATTTCGATAAACGTCCAACCATCGTAAAACTGGCGATAACGTTTTACCCGTAGATTGAGACTAATAGTCTTTCGTCCTAAAAAAAAAAAAAAAAAAAAAAAAAAAGTAGTATAATAGAGATACCTATCGTCAACTAAAACAAAATTAAGTATAAATATTTATTTAAATATTAATTTTCTCAAATACCAAGTGTTTGGTATAATTTAATGCTGAGGTAAAGCTTCTAAGCAAATTTTAAAACGATTAGTTTAGAAACGACACTGGCTTAATGGTTTCCTCCTAATTCTGTTTAACTACTGTTAACGGCCCTCTTCACCTAAAAAATTTTTCGATTCGGAAGAAAAACAGACTTAGAAGTGTGCCACGTGGTATGACAGGAGGTGTTAAGTAATTGAGAAAATTGACAGATTTACTGACGAATCGCTGACTTTTTAAAATAATAAATCAAACGTCAGTCATCTGCATCATGGTAATTTTGCGGCTTTGCTCTGACCATTTCTTTCTTTCTGTTTGTTTTTTTTTTTTTTTTTTTTGCTAATTTCATATGACATCAAACTGCTTTCTTCATTTATTTTTATCTATTTATATATTTTTTGATAATGCTGGCCGATCCGACCAACTACTTTATGCCAGTTTCAGCTCGTTTTAGAATCTCAGTCATAAGAGTGAATTCTGTTACATTGGAATTTAATATTCTTTATAATGAAAGAATTGTGGTCTGATGTAATTAATTTAACTAACAAAAAAAAAAAAAAAAGAAGATATGTTATATTTACAACATTGCTTAGGTTATGTATTAATATAGTTATATTTAAAAAAAAAAAAAAAATATCTACCGTGAAACAAACATACGACTTCCATTACCCACTATTACACGTATACACTAAGTAATGTGATCAAAACTCATAAAATTGGACTAACGAAGTAGACACCTAATAAATTTCCTATAAGAGAAAGCTCATATATGTATATATAAAGACGCATGTAAAACAGAGTTTACACAGCAAGTTAAAAAACTAGTATGTTGTGGCCACCACAAGACTTTCTTCTATATTTACCTATACATATTCATTCAGTAACAATATTTAAAAAAAAAAAAAAAAAAGTACGATTTTTTTTTTCTAAGGTTTTTTTTTTTTTTGTTAAAAGTGAAAAAAATCGATAACTTTGTTTTAAATTATCACAGATTTATAGTTCAACTATTCGTTTTAAAGGTATTGACGAGACCTTTCGAAAGATACCCATCTTGAAAATTTATCCCCCCGGGGGGGTACTTCCCCCCCAGGGGGTGAAGCGATGCCCCCCCATGCAGAAAATTTTTTTCCTAGTTACATACTACTATTATCAATAATTCATATTAATTTTACAATCACAAGTTTAAAACAACTCTAATTATGCACATTTATACGAATTTTTGTCCTATGCTGCCATGTTAAAAATTTAGATAAAATGCTATCACAGCGCCACCTGTTGAGCTATTGATCCCCAAACATAATCAGCACCAGTTTATGTCGGGGACCAACTAAATACCAAGTTTGGTTAAATTTCGTTAAAAAAAAAAAAAAAAAAAAAAAAAAAAAAAAAAAATGCGATATTTTTCTAAGTTTTTTTTTGTTAAAAGTAAAAAAAATCGATAACTTTGGTTTAAATTATCACAGATTTATCGTTCAACCATTCGTTTTAAAGGTATTGACGAGATCTTTCGAAAGATACCCATCTTGAAATTTTGCCCCCCCGGTGGGGGGGCAACCGATGCCCCCACATGCACAAAAATTTTTTCCAAGTTAACTATTACTATTATCAACGAGACCTTTCGAAAGATACCCATCTTGAAAATTTACTTCCCCGGGGGGGGATTTTCCCCCCCGGGGGAACCGATGCCCCCCCATGCACAAAATTTTTTTCCTAGCTAACTACTACTATTATCAATAATTCATATTAATTTTACAATCACAAGTGTAAAATAACTCTCTTTATGCCCATTTATACGGAATTTTGCCCTATGCTGCCATGTTAAAAATTTGCATAAAATGCGATCACAACGCCACCTATTGAGCGAGTGATCCCAAAATCTAATCAGCACCAGTTTATGTCAGGGTGCAACTAAATACCAAGTTTGGTTAAATTTCATTCATTGGTTCGTGAGATACAGCGTCCACAAAAAAATGATACAGACAGACAGACAGACAGACAGACATTTTCTAAAAACTATTAATTCGTGTTCTCCATATCCCAAAACATGTAAATCCATCAAAAAGTGGACTTCGAAAATTTTCGCGAATCCAATACTTTCTCTATATTACATATAGAAGAAAGTAATAAGAAGAAAAAAAAATAGAGTTATTTTTTGAAACACCAATTTCCGAGATATAAAACTGACCTACCTAATCAGGATGACTGTTAATTTTCCTCTAATAACCACGTAATCAAATTAATGATAAAGTTTTGTAGAATTTCATACAGTAGTGCCTTGAATTACAGCGTCCATAAAAGTTTTGTGACAGCCAGATAATCCGAAAATAATCATACTGCTTTTAAACACATTTAAAAACTTAAATATCTATCAAATCGGGGATATTCCATTCCTTTCAAAATAAAGATAGATTTTTTTTTTTTTTTTAAGAAAGGAAAATAAAATAAAAAATATCGAATATTTAAAACTTTAGAATAATCTTTAATGATGTACATGTTTTCAGTACAACACTTAGAACCGGTAAAATAGGATATTTTGTGCCTAGTAATTTACGAATATAAAAAGAAGAGGCTAAATTCTCTTTTAAATGGCACTTGTTGACATTTTATTATAATGAATAGAAGTGTATTTTCATTTTTGCTTCTAATTATCCTGTCTCAAAATCATGAAAAATAGTAATTTAAGCTGATATAAATTCAAAGACTGGAATCTTTTGTGTTTAATACTTTGTAATAGAATGCTTGTAACGGTGTGAAGAATTTAAGAAAAAACAATTTATATTCATCAGAGATGTGTTTGATACACCGAGGAAAACAAAAATTATGAAGATCAGTATCTCTAAATGTAGGTTTGTCTATACTAAATAATCCTTGGAATTTTTTTATTATGATAAATGGAATTTTGAAAAACGAAATGAGTTTCTTTGAAATTTATTATAAAAAAATTTTTACTGTTTATTTTTTTTTAATTTTTTAATTTTCTCTCACATTTAAATTATTTCAAAACATCTTAAATGTATCTTATAAGGTGCAATTATTACTTTCAAAAAATACTTATTTATACAGGGTGTCCAAAAAAATTGAAATATAGTATAATTCTTCACCAATTAGAGATAGGTGAGTTATGTAATTTGCAAAAATGTTCAAAATAAGTTACAAAAAATAAGACCACGTTATTGAAAATATCTTCTCGATATTTTTTGGTAAGTTAAAAATTGTAAGCGTTCACACTTGTTTACATTACGTTTATACTTGTTTGTTACTTGTTTACATACTTTTACGCTTTTAAACAGTTCCCTGTACTGTAACCACTTTTATATGGGGTTTTTGCCATATATTTGAAAGCTTTCATTTCAAAGAATAATTATTTAATAGTGAAATTTGAATAGATTTTGGGGATATTGAAAATATCTTTCACTAATTATCATTATTACAGTTTTAAGTGTGATACTTTAAATAGAGTAGCCATAAAACAAAATGGTATTTTTTCTTATTTAAGCTCTATATTAAGGAATTTTTTGACAAGCGTTTTAAAAAAGTCACTGTAAAATTAATTACTGTATCAATTAATTCATTGCATGCTTATAAGGCAACATGCATTTTTAGATAAACGGCTTTTTTTCCTTAATATCCGATAATTCATTTATCAGTAACACATACAATAGCTGTATAAATTGTGTCAAAAATATATGCGCTGCAAACGACTAAAAAAGTACATAAATAAATTATAAGTTTTCTAAAATTCTTTAATACATAGTAAGTCATGGTGAACCCAATTTAATAAAAACTTTCAATAATAGAAGCACAGAGTAAAGAACAAAATTAAATTTAGGGAAATTACCGCCATAATTATAATATAAATCATAAATCATTGGAAATTGTATACTTTCTTCATTAAAAGTGACTTCGTTTAAAGTGTATCGAAATTTTATTCTTTAAACCAACTTTCGTAATTTATAAACAAACTCTCTGAGTTTATAAACAATAGAAAATTTTATCGGTAATGCTTTTATTTCATGGGTGCGGGCTAAAATATATTCAGAAACTTCTATTGTCTTTTAATATAGAAAATTAAATAGTATTTATTATCAATTAAAGGTTTATCAATTTGAACAAGAAAGAAATTTTAAAATGCATACGTTATATTTAAATAAATATGTAGACATAGGTTTAGTTGCATTTACGTTATTTAGTTGCGTTTTAATTAAGTGAATTTTGCAAAAATGTCTCTAGATACTATTTACTTTTAGTGGCATACACTATTTCTTTTAGTTTGCAAATTTGCCTAATATTGATTTGTTGACCACTTGTTCTTGAATAAATATGCAGATGTCTTTTCATGGTATTTTCGAAAGGTTTTTGTCTAATTTTTGTAAAACAAATAAATAAATAATATAAAATAAAGCTTCTTCCGAGAACTAATCAGCCCACTGATTTTAATTCTCGAGACTGTCTCGACTAATTCAACATTTTACATTTTCAATTTAGTATTTTTGGTTTGGGTTGGGAGTTCCTAAACATGTTTTTTTTTTTTTTTTCATTAAAATTCTTTAGACCAGGACCTATGCCTGAAGATGGATTCTGAATCATTATGAACATCCGTGCCTGAACCGATCGGGATTTGAACTGAGCTGCAGGCAACTGAAAGCTAGGTCATTTAAGTATAACATGTTTCTCCGTTTAGTATTTTTCTCTTTCCAATAATTCAGTTTTTGTTTAAATTAATCAATAGGCCGCGGTGTTTTTTTTTTTTTTTTTTTTTTTTTTTTTTTTTGGGGGGGGGGGGGGGGGAATGTGCATTATATATGTAAGGAATTCAACTTTCCCACTTCCAGAGAAAACCCTTTCACGTAGCTCTCATTTATTAGTTGATGCAGAATGGCAACAGCTGTTACCCTGAAACGAAAGTTACGAGAAGAAGCGGGAGGTCTTCGAGAGATGTCAGAATGATCGGACGGGATCATAAGTGATTGAGCATAACAACTCAGAACTTTAAGTTGTTCTTATTAAGATGAAAATTAGCACAGACGGTGCTCATAAGTTAATGTTATTTTCTAAACAGTTTTAACTAATGCATTGTATATATTAATTGTAAATTTGTGTTCGTCATTAAATAGATTAGTGTGCTATAGCATTTCAGCGTAATTCTTATCGTGATTCTTCGTTTCTTTCATCATTTATTCTTGTGAATTTAATGGCAAAAATAGTATTAGCAACGATTATTGTATATTCTCTATTCTGTGGATAATACTTACAGAAAAAATGGGGATTCGACACGGATGTGAACAAAGATGAAAAAGTTCTGTTTTTGAAAAAAAAAAAAAATGGTTATACTTCTGTTTTTGAAGAGAAAAATTTTACTTCTGTTTTAAGTTAGTTATGGTTTCAGAAGTGACCGTCGATCAAGGATCTGCTCACTGATGATGGGGTGAGTACAGAAATGTTCCTTTTTTTTTTTCGTTCTCAGTTTTATTGAATAAAGAAATAAAAGTTTTTATTCTGAAGGAAAAATTGAACAAGAGTTTTTTGTAGATGGAATGTTTTATTCTGAAAAATAAATAAGTTAATGATATATAACATACCAATTCTTAATAAACAAATATATGATGGTATGAATATAAGTGTATGCTATGAAATATAAACTGTTGTAATTGAAATATCACTTTTCGAAATTTAATAGTGTTATAGTTCAATTAGATAAAAAGGAAAAAAAATATGGCCTTTCTTAATAAAACTAGAAAAATTGATTTCTTATCATTAATAGAAGAATTATGGTTAGATACTCCCCCTAATACTAAGATTGCAGATTTAATTAAAAAAATTAGTGGTGCTAAAGATTATGATGAAAATTTCGTTAAAGCTCGACTAGATGTAATTGTGGCAGAGCGAAATGAAAAAAAAAAACCAACAAATAGAAATCGATAGACAATATGAATTGAAAAAATTAGAGTTTGAAAATAAAGTTATACTTAATGAAAGTAATTCAGAAAACAGTTCTTCTGAAATAAATATAGTGCCCAAGCAACAAAATTTGCTTAAACTAATGTCACGATTTGACGGTACAGGCGACATCAGTGTCTATTTAACTTTGTTCGAAAAACAAATCGCTAGAATGAACATTGGCAGGTATTATTATGTGACTTACCTAATGAACCTTTTACCTTTGGACATTGTTAGTATTATAAATAGGGAACCTGACACTTTAGCTAACGATTATGATCATATAAAAAAGATTCTGTTAAAAAGATTCAAACTCACATCCGAGCAGTTCCGTCAAAAATTTTTTACACATCGTAAAGAACATTTAACATGTTCGCGTGATTTCACCTTTGAATTAAAAACATTTTTTGATGAATGGATAAGCGGACTGCAAGTTACTAGCTTTGATGATTTACGAGAATTAATCATAACTGAACAAATTAAACAGAAATTACCTCAAGAAATTACCGAACATTTTTTGGACGACTTACCCAGGATAAAGAGTATTGAAACACTGGTAAACAAGTTAGATGATTACGAAGTAGCTAGGAGGAATGTAAAGAAAACATTAAAAAATTATACTAGCGTAGACAGTATACATTGAAAATATATTTAATATATTTAATTTCAATGATCATCAAACTATGCAAAAAAAAAAAAAAAAAAAAAAAAAAAAAAGGCGATTCTGAATATAATTCTAAAAATATAAGTAAACATAATGTCAAATGTTTTTCATTTCATAACCACGGTCATATAGCCGCTAATTGCCCGACGGAGAATTATGGCTTAAAATGTGTCCGATGTAATAATTACGGCCATGTACAAAATTTTTCTCCCCAAAGAGAAGTTAATAAAATTACTCTTATCAGGGAAAATGCCAGTAATGTAGATATAATGCACAAAGTTATTGAAATCAATGGAAAAAAAAAATGAAAGCTTATTTCGATACAGGGGCGGAAATTTCGCTTTTAAACTATAATAGATATGTTGATACTGGATCTCTCAAGTTATCTTTTGATAACACTGCTTTAACTAGCATAGGACAAGAACAAATCTACCCCATAGGCTATTTTAACCATGATTTATACATTGATAATATTATAATTAACACCAATATTTATGTGGTGAGAAAATTGGCTCATGATTTGCTCATGGGAAATGATGTAATAAGTAAATTAAATATATCAATAAATGAACATGTTTTAGAGGTAATTGGTAAACGGAGTAACTTGCGCGTGGGATATATCAAACGTGTTTTGAACGATCAAAACACTGAACAAACAAAAAATATGGGTAAAAATAAAAATGTTTTTTCTAAACTACATTTGTCTGTAACAAAAAATTTCCAAGTTGAAAAGGTATTAATGTCTTCCAATGATAGTCAGATGTCAGTTGATAATTTATCCCCACCAAGTAACTTTTTGATTAACTTAGCAGAGCTGACAAATTTAGATGAAATTGATTTGACCCACATTAGAAATTCTAGATATAAACAAGAAATAATGTCCTTAATAAATAATTATCATCCGCAAAATAATAAAACAGTTGATTTAAAAATGAGCATTTTGGTAACTGATGATATTCCTGTTAGCCAGCGTCCCCGCAGGTTCGCTTTTGCAGAACAAAAGATTATAGAGAAAAATTAGATGAGTTATTACAAAAATAACATTATTAGACCTAGTACGTCAGATTACGCGGCCCCTGTAGTACTTTGTAAAAAGAAAGATAATAGTTATTGAATGTGCCAAGACTATCGTCAGTTAAATAAAAAAATAATGAAAGATAGGTTTTCATTACCTATAATTGAAGATGTCCTAGATCACTTACAGCAGGGAAAATTTTTTTAGACTATAGATCTAAGAAATGGTTTTTTCTATGTAGAAATAGAAGAAAAATGTAGAAAATATACCGCGTTTGTAACCCACAATAGAGCATATGAGTACCTTAGATGTCCCTTTGGTTTGTGTACTTCTCCCAATCAATTTCAGAGGTATATAAATACAGTTTTTAGAGACTTGTTGCGCGATAATTCTTTAATTTTATATATGGATGATATTATTATACCATCACAGAATGAAGAAGATGGTTTGATAAAACTGAAACGTGTACTTAAAGTAGCATCTGATTACGGGTTAGAAATTAATTTTAAAAAGTGTCAATTTCTAAAACAAAGAATTGAATTTCTCGGTTACATTATAGATAATGGTTGTGTAGAGCCATCAGAAAACAAGATTTCAGCAATTAAAAATTTCCCACAGCCTAAAACAATCAATCACATGAACCTTTTGGCCAATGAGCGTGCTAATTTCAAGCAGGGTTGAGATACTCTTGGTTCAAAAACTTTACTTCCCAAGTAAATGGTGAATACCATAGACCTATTATAAGAATAGACGGGACACTAGTAACCTTTTTTAGTGGCAAAGATAACTTATAAAAAGGTCATGTGACTATTGATCTACAGGAAGCCAAACTGGTCAATACTGAAATTTAAACGCCATTCTCTAAACTCTGCTTTCTATTAAGCAGACGATACTTTTCCTTTTTCTTTGAAAGTTCTTTTTAAAATTTTTATTTCACTTTAAAAGTTAGATTGTTTTGAATTTAAAAAGAATTTTATGGCAAGAAATAGTAATTAGATGCACTTTAGAAGCCCTAGAAGTTATTCAAAATAAGAATTTTATTTCACAGGTAAGATTCTTTTTAATACTTTACTATTTCGTTCTTTTTAAGTAATTATTTTTATAAAATGTTTATAATTGCTATACTTAATTCTCTAAACTGAATTAGTTTAAATATATTGTCACACAGATGTCGTGAAGAGTCAAAGTGAACACTCGAAGTTAAGTAACAAACGTAGTTTATTAGTAGAACAAACTTGTAACACAGCTACACTCGGCTGGGAACATCCACAAACTGAGGAACAAGTCGCTTATATACAATATTCGAATATTCCAGAATACAAGATTAACATAAATTAGAATATTCTAGAAACTGCTAGAATAGGAAATTAAATATGTAAAGATAATTATAAGAATTTAGAAATAATTTTTAGAGTCTTTAAATTAACTTGCCCCCGGCTGGAATCGAACTGAGGCCGTCTGGATGACAGTCCAGAGACATAGCTCTACGCCACGGCGGCTGTAAAGATAGCTGACTTTGTGGCATTGCCCTCCTCTCAAAGAACAGCGTCTCGCTGTTTTAGGACTTCTGGGTTGAAGCTCTTGTCCTCGAACGCGTCATGGGTCCCTTGTAAGTACTGTTCGTTTTAGGAGGAACAACATCATCCTGTTTTTTTGTGTTCTCAATCTGCTTGTCCGGATCATGGTAGGGTTTCATACGTAGTACATGGACAACGTCTCTTGGTTTTCTTCTTCGCGAGGCAGGATCAAAATCTTGCACCTCATAGGTGACGTCTGATAAACGACATAAAATCTGATATGGTCCAAAATACCTTCTTAAAAGCTTTTCGGAGAGGCCGACTTTCCGGACTGGAGTATACACCCATACGAGATCTCCAGGAGCATAAGAAACCACTCGGTGTCTGGAGTCGTAACGTCGACGGTCTTTATCTTGGGCTTTCAGAGTTCACACTCGGGCTAGCTGCCTTGATTCTTCAGCTCTGGCAATCATCTTGGCGAAGTGATCGTCGTCGACATCATCAGGGCAAAATGGTAACATTGTGTCCAGCGTCGTTTCAGCTTCACGTCCGTGAAGTAAATAAAAAGGCGTGAAACCCGTCGTTTCCTGTTTAGCGGTGTTGTAAGCAAAGGTTACAAATGGTAGAATTTCCTCCCAATTCTTCTGTTCTGTATCCACGTACATGGACAACATGTCAGCCAAAGTTTTATTAAACCGCTCCTTCAGTCCATTTGTTTGAGGGTGATATGCTGTCGTCATCCGATGATCGATATTACACAATTCGACGAGAGCGGAAACAAGTTTGGATTGGAAGACAGCTCCACGGTCTGTGATAATTACTCGGGGAGCTCCATGCCTTAAGAGAATTTCTTCGAGCAAGAACTTCGCTACTTCTTCGGCTTCAGCGGTCGGTAAGGCTTTCGTTGCTGCATATCTCGTTAAGTAATCCGTGCAGACTATGATCCATTTGTTCCCAAGAGTAGATTTTGAAAATCTTCCTAGAAGATCGATCCCAATGCGATGGAAAGGTGCCACAAATTATGATTTATATGATTTCAAAATTATAATTATATGATTTCAAAAATGTCCACCATTATTTGTGAGAGTTAAAGCGAGTATAGACAAAACGAAGTTATAAACACTTTTGAACTTTGTTGGAAAGTGTTAATAACAAGGAAAAAATAAATTTCGGCAGCTGTTTCATTTTACACAAGTTTTTCTTGCTGTATCTTTTAATAATAATAATATTTATATTCAGAACAAAAAATCGCTTAATAACGTGATAAATGCCAAAAAAGGTAACCTTTTTTAACAGTAACGTGATTTCATCTTTGTACATTTTCTTATATTCCCTTAATAGTGGAATGCTCCGTCCACTCTTATAATATGCCTATGGTGAAAACCAATTTGTAACTCCCGGTTACCCAGAGCCGACCGGCAATTTCTGAACCGCCAGTTTAACTGGAGGTTGAAGTTATCGGTGAATACGGGCGTTAGTATGGCCTAGAACTCCTGCATTGATAGGCTTACGCATCCGCCATTTCCTAGCCCACAAGACCGACAGGCGATTTATTATTGGTGATTTTTGCGGCACGAATAACTCCAGAAAAGGGCACCGCCTGTTTATATTTAGGCTGACGCATCCGCCATTTTCTAGTCCACAAAACCGACTGGCGATTTATTATTGATGATTTTTCGGCAATAAATTGCACGAATAACTCCAGAAAAGGGCACCGCCTGTTTATATTTTCTTCTAATCTAGAAAGAAGGAAAAAGGGAATTATAAATTGACGACTTGGCTCTCTGACGCCATTGGACGTCATGATGACATTTTTCTTAAATTTAACTTATAGGTACAGTCGGCTGCAAAATTATTCGAGCACTAGTAATAATCCTTGCCAAAAAAAAGTACACTTAATACAGCTTTGTTAAATAAATCCTTGTCGAGTCATGTTCTTAATCATTCTAAAAACATGATTCGACAAGGATTTACTTAGCAAAATAGTCTTAAGTGTACTTTTTAAATATAGGAATTATTGGCTAGTGCTCGAATAATTTTGCAGCCGTCTGTAAACTGACCAAATGTCCCCATTTTCTGGGGATATCTGGGGACTTCCTTTATTTTGAAGTCATATTTCTAAGTTTTAAAAAATTGTAGAAAGTAAATTATTAATCAATAATACTTTATTTTTCGTCCTTATTTATTAGAAATGAAAAAATACATCCGTAATTGGATAATTGTAGCAATTTTTAACGATTCTCTATTATAAAGGTACTTTGATCTGGTCAGCCCATGGATATAGTAATAAGACATAGATTGATCATTGGGGGGAAGGGGGGGGGATGATTCCTTTTTACGCGGAAAAAAGTCCACAATATGGCCGTCTTTCTCCGAGTGAATACGCACAGATACTTTAGAAAATAAAATTTAAGAATAATTTATGTACTAAAGGTGAATGAAAAACTGCAGATACAATTTCAAATTCATTTATCTTTTTCTTTCTTTCTTTCTTTCTTTTATATATTTATTAATTTAACTAATATTTAAAGTTAAACTCTTTTATATACTAAAACTAACGTTCTTTACCTACGCCGCTGCTAAATATTATATATATTTAAAAGAATTTTGAAAATTCTATATTACTTACGAATAGAAAATTCAAAAAAATATCAAACTTTAAAAAAAGTATTCCATTAAAAATCAAACCACTTTTTATTTCAAAATAATAACAAAGCAACTGATTATAAAAGTTATATTTTTCATAAATTAGTCAAATATAATTTACTTTTATGATAACTTATCCATTTCTTTTCATAAATTTATTAGAAGAATTAAAAGACGTAATATTTCGACATTTTGAAAATTCATCAACTTTCTATTCTATTCCATTACAATTGCCGAGTTTCAGTACCACTATATGGCTGATGCCAAAAAAATTTTTCGGCATCAAATATTTTTGCATGATAACAATGGGATGATAGATCTATATAAATTACTATACCTATGGGTCAGCCTACCTATAGGACATAGGTGACTTAATTTAGCCCACTAATAATGGAACATCATAGCCAATCATAGAGCAGCTTTTTTTCCACAAACAGTGGAAACTCTGCCATGTTCTAGTTGTCCACTGCAGATTTAACTCGTGGCTACCCGAAGCAGGAGCAAAACTTTGTAGAGTAAGATCTTCCATTTTAAAACAGGAATAAACTACTTTTATTTCATTTTAAAACAGGAATAAACTACTACGTCAGAAACGCCAAAGAAAAATTATTGAGGTGCATACAGCTGTTTCGGTAGCCTAAAGCGTACCGTCATCAGTGCAAAAAGAATTCTGAATCTGGAGAAGTGTTCGTATATATAGGAGAGGGACCGGATTTAGTTCAACCAATAGGATTACGGAAGAGGTGGGGAGTGTGGCCAATAGGAATTAAGGAATGTGTAGCTGTGTAAACAGTAGAAAAATTAAGGAAATGTGGACTGAATGTAAAATTTCCAACAATCAGACAAATAGGGAACAGCGAAATCACAATTTACAAGGTTTTTAAAATTTTTATAAATATGAAAAGCTTCAAAGAAATCGAGTTCATGAATGGATTTAGGTCTGCAAATTATTTTAGCTGAATTAAATTTAAAATTATGATTTTCCTCCCAGCAATGTTTAGAAATAGCCGATTTATTGGTTTCTTGTTTGCGGACGTAATTCATATGTTCTTTTAGACGAAATTTAAGACTGCGTTTAGTTTGGCCAATATATGATAAACCACACTGACAAGAAATACTATAAACGCACCAAGAATTACGCATATCAATAGGATCTTTTAACTGAGAAAAGGTGAGTTTATTGGAAGGCGAAAATATTATTTTAAAATCATATTGTTTGAGAATTTTAGCTATGGTTTAACTGGTTTTAGAAAAATAGGGTAAAACAATACTGATATTAGATGTGACTGATTTAGTAGACGAAATACGAGGGAGTTGTAATTTTTGGATAGCTTTGTCCTCATAACCTCTGTCAATTGCGATGGCTTTCAGGTATTTAATTTCAGATTTCAATAAAATAGGATTTGAACAAATATTAAGGGCACGGTTTACAAAAGTATAGAAAGCAGCCATTTTTTGGTTAGGTGGGTGACATGAACGCGCATGGGGAGGAAGGGAGACTGCAAAATTTTTACGATAGACAGTGGTTGAAAATCCATTTACAGTGCGAGAGACGAGGGTGTCAAGAAATGGAAGGGAGCCATTATTTTCTATTTCATATGTAAACTGGATATTACTGTCAATTGAATTTAAGGTTTCTAAGACATGGTCAATATTGTGATGAGATATGTCGATAAGCGTGAAGGTGTCGTCAACGTAACGGGTCCAAAAAGGAAAAGATATTTTCTTAAAAAGCTTGCTTTCGAAATAGTGCATGTAAATGTCTGCGAGAATTGGGGAGAGAGGGGAACCCATGGCTAAACCTTCAGACTGACGATAGAATTTATTTTGGAAAGAAAAAGTGGTTTGTGATAAACAAATGCGGGTAAGAGAAATTAATTCTTGTATTTCGAAAGAGGTGAAATGAAACTCTTTTAATCTATTTTCGAGACAGCAGAGGACGCCACTTACTGGAACATTAGTGAAAAGAGATTTTACGTCAAAAGAAACCATAGTGAGATTAGTGTAAGGGCAGTTTTGAATATTTTTTGCAAAATTTATGGAATTCTTAACAGTATAACTATTAGCAGCAAGAAGTGGAGCAAAAATTGTGGTGAGAAATTTAGCTAGATTATAGGAAGCAGTACCGATATTAGAGACTATTGGACGAAATGGAATATTGGGTTTGTGAACTTTTGGTAAAGCATAAAATCTGGCACAATTAGCAATAGAAGGGATAAGATGGGATTTAGTCGAGTTCAATAACAAGGGGCAAGATTTTATAGCAGATTTAATTTTATTTAATTCTTGAGGAGAGGGGTCACGGGGCAAAGGAATGTATGGGCCATCAATAATTAGTTCGGTGACACTTTCGATGTATTGTTTTTTATCCAAAATAACAATCTGACCACCTTTATCAGCTTTAGTAATGATGATATTTTCATTAGATTTTAATTCCTTCAAGGCGTTTTTTTCTGCAGGGCTGAGATTTGATTTAAAATTTTTAGAGTTGAAATTGGCATTATTAAGGATTAAATGACGAAGATTTTCTTTCTGTTGGTCAGTCAGTCGAGAATTTTTGAAAGCTTTTTCAACCGGTGCAATTAACTGAGGAAAAGAAGGAGGTTTAGAAATGGCAAAATTTGAATTGAGTTTGAGAACAGAATATTGACTATTGGAAATATCAGTACTGGAAAGATTAACGATTGCATTTTTATTGACAACAGGTAAGTCGTTCAAATGAATAGGACTCTGTGAATTACGAAGCCGGGTGAATTTATCATGTAATTTAATAGAGTGTTTACGAGAACGGTTGTCACAATGAATCCAGGAATTGTGATCAATCAACATAAAATTAGGACCTTCAAAAGCTAACTTTAAGTGGAGAAAGAATAAATATTTTTCAATTTTGGCGATGTTGGTACGAGTTTCCTTAATAACTGCACGGAGAATATTAAAATGAGACCTGAGTACTGCTTTGTTTACAAAACTGGAACCAGAAATATTGCATTTCAGTTGAATGAATTTAGGGATAATGCGGTGTCTCTTGCATTGTAAAAGGAATTTTAGACGGTTGAGGGCACGAAAGTTTTTAGTACGTAGACGGTAGAATCGATTAACTAATTTGCACATTTTGAAAACAAGAAAATGGCTCAAAATATTACTGACCTAATCTCACCCTCATATGAGGCTTCTCAGACCAGGTTGCTCAGTAACAATATGAGCAGAAGACCAATAACACAACTAAGCCCGTATAAGCTTAACAAATAATAGCAGAAGACTTGGCGTTGGAATATTAAAACAGGAATAAACTACTACGTCAGAAACGCCAAAGAAAAATTATTGAGGTGCATACAGCTGTTTCGGTAGCCTAAAGCGTACCGTATTAAATAACATGATAAATTCACCCGGCTTCGTAATTCACAGAGTCCTATTCATTTGAACGACTTACCTGTTGTCAATAAAAATGCAGTCGTTAATCTTTCCAGTACTGATATTTCCAATAGTCAATATTCTGTTCTCAAACTCAATTCAAATTTTGCCATTTCTAAACCTCCTTCTTTTCCTCAGTTAATTGCACCGGTTGAAAAAGCTTTCAAAAATTCTCGACTGACTGACCAACAGAAAGAAAATCTTCGTCATTTAATCCTTAATAATGCCAATTTCAACTCTAAAAATTTTATATCAAATCTCAGCCCTGCAGAAAAAAACGCCTTGAAGGAATTAAAATCTAATGAAAATATCATCATTACTAAAGCTGATAAAAGTGGTCAGATTGTTATTTTGGATAAAAAACAATACATCGAAAGTGTCACCGAACTAATTAATGATGGCCCATACATTCCTTTGCCCCGTGACCCCTCTCCTCAAGAATTAAATAAAATTAAATCTGCTATAAAATCTTGCCCCTTGTTATTGAACTCGACTAAATCCCATCTTATCCCTTCTATTGCTAATTGTGCCAGATTTTATGCTTTACCAAAAGTTCACAAACCCAATATTCCATTTCGTCCAATAGTCTCTAATATCGGTACTGCTTCCTATAATCTAGCTAAATTTCTCACCACAATTTTTGCTCCACTTCTTGCTGCTAATAGTTATACTGTTAAGAATTCCATAAATTTTGCAAAAAATATTCAAAACTGCCCTCACACTAATTTCACTATGGTTTCTTTTGATGTAAAATCTCTTTTCACTAATGTTCCAATAAGTGGCGCCGTCTGCTGTCTCGAAAATAGATTAAAAGAGTTTCATTTCACCTCTTTCGAAATACAAGAATTAATTTCTCTTACCCGCATTTGTTTATCACAAACCACTTTTTCTTTCCAAAATAAATTCTATCGTCAGTCTGAAGGTTTAGCCATGGGTTCCCCTCTCTCCCCAATTCTCGCAGACATTTACATGCACTATTTCGAAAGCAAGCTTTTTAAGAAAATATCTTTTCCTTTTTGGACCCGTTACGTTGACGACACCTTCACGCTTATCGACATATCTCATCACAATATTGACCATGTCTTAGAAACCTTAAATTCAATTGACAGTAATATCCAGTTTACATATGAAATAGAAAATAATGACTCCCTTCCATTTCTTGACACCCTCGTCTCTCGCACTGTAAATGGATTTTCAACCACTGTCTATCGTAAAAATTTTGCAGTCTCCCTTCCTCCCCATGCGCGTTCATGTCACCCACCTAACCAAAAAATGGCTGCTTTCTATACTTTTGTAAACCGTGCCCTTAATATTTGTTCAAATCCTATTTTATTGAAATCTGAAATTAAATACCTGAAAGCCATCGCAATTGACAGAGGTTATGACCCTTCAATTATAGACAAAGCTATCCAAAAATTACAACTCCCTCGTATTTCGTCTACTAAATCAGTCACATCTAATATCAGTATTTTTTTACCCTATTTTTCTAAAACCAGTCAAACCATAGCTAAAATTCTCAAACAATATGATTTTAAAATAATATTTTCGCCTTCCAATAAACTCACCTTTTCTCAGTTAAAAGATCCTATTGATATGCATAATTCTGGGGGCATTTATAGTATTTCTTGTCAGTGTGGTTTATCATATATTGGCCAAACTAAACGCAGTCTTAAATTTCGTCTAAAAGAACATATGAATTACGTCCGCAAACAAGAAACCAATAAATCGGCTATTTCTGAACATTGCTGGGAGGAAAATCATAATTTTAAATTTAATTCAGCTAAAATAATTTGCAGACCTAAATCCATTCTTGAACTCGATTTCTTTGAAGCTTTTCATATTTATAAAAATTTTAAAAACCTTGTAAATTGTGATTTCGCTGTTCCCTATTTGTCTGATTGTTGGAAATTTTACATTCAGTCCACATTTCCTTAATTTTTCTACTGTTTACACAGCTACACATTCCTTAATTCCTATTGGCCACACTCCCCACCTCTTCCGTAATCCTATTGGTTGAACTAAATCCGGTCCCTCTCCTATATATACGAACACTTCTCCAGATTCAGAATTCTTTTTGCACTGATGACGGTACGCTTTAGGCTACCGAAACAGCTGTATGCACCTCAATAATTTTTCTTTGGCGTTTCTGACGTAGTAGTTTATTCCTGTTTTAATATTCCAATGCCAAGTCTTCTGCTATTATTTATTTCATTTTATTTTCGAAGTTATTTGACAAATTTAATATGAATGTACTGTTTTTTTAAGTTATTGTTTTTAAATTCTTTTAAAATTAACTTTAAAATTATATTTCTTTTAACGCGAAGGGTTGCAGTTTTGAGAATGTTGACGATGTTTTTAAAATTGCCAACTTGTTTGTTTCGTAATAAGAAGTTCTATAGTGTAACCACGTTTCCTACGCCTAGCAATGAGGATGAGTCGAAAATCTTGGAGGGTTTCCAAGTTGGCAAACAGGTTTGAATTTAGTAAACATCCAATCATTTGGTATTCCCTTATCGCTTATTTTCTCTCAACGAAAAGCTTGTCTCCCCTATTTTACTAGTGGACTCGTTGAATCCGCACTTGCGCAGAGTCTTTCATGGTCGCAAGAAATGTAGTTAAAGAGTAGCTCACATTATCTGTGTAGAATTTTAAAGGCGATAACAACGCTAATCAGGTAACTTAGCTCTTTCTACCGCCAACATTTTCCCAGATGGGCTAGAAAATGGCAGACACTGCGCCATCTCCAAAGACCGTTGTATACGTATAGTATACATTAATAATGGCTGGTGTACATCATAGATTATTATACAGATAGGACAGTGAAGCTAAGACGCGAACCGGAAATATAGTGGCACCACTAGTGTCAACAGAGGGAAACTGCATGTGTGAAGTCTACATGCTTAGCATCTTTGATCGAACATTGTTTTTCTCCTTCGCGATTAGTTAGTAACAGGTTGGTTTGTATGTGAAGTTTTCTTTTTCTTCATTTTTTTTTATTTTTGAATTCACAAAATCATAATAAGAACATTCACAGCTATTCTTCTAAGAAATAAAATTAATTTTTATTATGTTTTAAAATATATTTTGCCAAACACATTCTTATTCAAGTACAGATTACAATAACACACTGTAACTCTGAAATAGCAGTGTGAAATCTTAAATATTTAACATTGCTTGGTTTAAATAATACAAAATGCTTTAAAATGAAAAAATATTATAGATTTATACTGTAACCACTTTTCCTACGCCTAGCAGTGAGGACGAGTCGAAAATCTTGGAGGGTTTCCAAGTTGACCAACAGGTTTGCATTTAGTAAACATCCAGTCATTCGGTATTCCCTTATGTAAGGTAACCAGATGTCTTCATTTTCTGAGGAGAGTCCTCATTTTTAAAGTACTGTCCTCAGTTGCTTTCAGAAATTCTCATATCCTCATTTGTCCTCATTTATTGACGTTTGCTCTCATTTTTCAGTAATTTCCTTCTTTACTTAAAATTTCAACATTAGAGATGCTGCTGAACTTATTAATTTGCAATACTGATTCTACAACTCAACACAACGTAAAACAAAACACGATTTCTTGATTCATTACATTTATTTTTAAATCATCTCCAATACTATTACATCTCTCGTGGAGGATCAAAATTGTGATGGCATGTCTACGAACCACCTCTTAGGGTGAGTCTCAGACCGTCGCCAATTGCCCATTGCGCAGCATTAGTGCAACGTAAAAACCCATCCATTCCAACTCTATTACACAGAATATATTCTTAATTAGCTCAGCTAACTTAATTAGCTCAGTAATTTAAGTAGTAAAGGGAGAAAAATCTAAATAAGCACACAACACAAATGAAATTTAACTTTAAATTGTGTAATTTATTTAAGACTATATTGGTTATTTAGTAAATTTTCAAAAACAACAACATATCTTACAGACCGACTTTGACAGAAACTGAAACCTCATTTATGCTTTACACTATATTAATACATAATTTCAGCAGTTACTATTAAAATGATATGACTTATTTTTTTTAGTTCACATAAAACAGAAAAGGGAAACAACAAAGTTCAAACGTTTTTCAATCTCCTTCATTGAGAAAACTTTACAGTAGTTTAAGGTAACAGAAAATAAAACAAAAATAGTTTACCTTATTTTTTGTAGTAGCATAATAATAAAATCAGAATTCACCATCAAACGTGAATATATCTATTGTATGTATCGCCAGGAGTGTTCTTCTATCCCTCAAATTTTCGACGCTTCGAAGTTGGGAAAAAGACATCTTTTTGAATCACCAATAGTAAGGGAAAAAACTGCTTAGTATCTAGCGACGTACGAGATGGCGGCTCATTACTTTGGTGCGGGGGTCATCACTGATTTTCTAACAAGACTATGCCCCTCATTTTTTTTTCTTCAGCAGGGTAAGGGCGGGGTTCAAGCAAGGAATTTTCCTTCACATTATAACAGGCACCCCAGAGCAAAGGCGAAACGAGGCCATCAAAGAAGACGTACTTCCCTACGAAGGACAAGAGTACTGCACATCAGATAGTTTGAGCTGAGGGTGATGCGAAGACAACCAGCGAAGGCAAAGCAAAGCTCTGAGAGTCAGTGTGAGGATCGAGATGGAAACTGAGAGGGCCCGAAGACCCCTCTCCCCTAAAAATCCTCACAACAATGCAATGTTCTATCCACAAGAAAAAGAATACAATTTTTTTTCGAAAACCAATCCTACTTCAGCACACCGCTGCACGATCAACTACGCAATCACTTGAAAAAACCGTAATCAAAACATGATTCGTTGCCACTCGCCACAGCTGAAAAAAAAAAGACTCTGATTCGCTACAAATAACCGAAACTATCACCCTGGTCCCACCTTAGTTAAAAATTTAAAACGCCCCATTTAAAAATTTCCCAAACCAAAATTCTCACGCTAACGGTCACCTAACCTTGCAAGCCCCCCAAAAACTTGACCCCATTTCACCCCCCCCCCCCAGGTAAACACAAATATTTTAATCTGCAAAGCATTTCCCTGTTCCATTCTGCCACTGCAACCATGAAAGAGCGCAGCTGAGAAACACACCTGACCTTCAGCACTGCTCCACCCTACTCGATGATTGACACAAACCAGCCGTCGAACTGTCAAATAGAGGAAAAAGTAATATTCTCTTCCTAGTAGGAACCAGATTCACAAATATTTTCCCATGACTGTATGGTAGAGAGAAAAAGAAGCAATTTTTACGTTGACAGGGATTGGGAAAGACGTATCTTTTTCTAATCCGCTTAAGATATTCCCAAAAGTATACACAAAGTGATACTATACAAAAAAGATACTTCCCAAGAAACGAGTATTTCTCTTTAACGTGCAATACACGAAATTACAAGTCGCCTTGAAATAAAAATGTAGCTAAGAATATCTATCTTTTTTTTTTTTTTTTTTTTTTTACAGAATATAAATTTTAATTATGAAATATTAAAATTGAACAAGCGTCATAACAACACCCCGTTACATCAATGAAAAAAAATTTGAATTTTTTTTTTTTTGAAAAGCAGCCGAAAATCCAAAGGCAAAGTGACCAACCATCAAAAAACCCTAAGACAGAAGACAGCTAAGGCCACAAACTTTCCTCGATCCGCAAACAGACGTCATATCTGCAAACCGAACTTGCCACCCTCATTTTTATTATCAACCAGAAAACAGCTATTCTATGAACCATGAAAACCCTTCCTTGAAAAGTATTAACCTTGCTTCAAGACCTTCGAAAAACTCAACACACCCACACAGGCACAACTTTTAATTCCAACCTGAACCAAAATAGCACGGCATGGCATAGCATAAGGAAACGTGCACAAGCATGACAGATAATTTTAAACTCATAAAATCTAGCAATTCACAGATGACATAGTATGGCACAAAAACTTTTGACCACGAAGGCATTTACAATACCGCACCAGTCGGACCACAACTAGATTAAACCAAACCAGCCTTGACATGCACCCTTAACATTTGCAATCTATGCATCATTGAACCAAAAGACAGAATATACACAACTCCCTTGGACCAACTAACTTAACAACAGTGGTGGGCAATGAGTAGATTTTCTTTTTTTTAAAATAAACCACTACCAAAACCGGGACAACATGAGCACTCCTGGCGACACAAAAAGCAATTTTAGAAAAACAATATATACATAAATACAGCAAATATACATACATATAAACAAAACCATTACATAATAAATTTCACAACACAACATTTTAAAACTTTTTTACAAATACAAGGTTACTTTTTCTTCGTCTTTATACATACAAATTATACGACCCATGAGAGCCATATACACCTTGGGACTAAACCTTTTGGGAGAGAAAATTATATTAGATGATTTGCGCTTACCGACGAAGAAGAGTCAGTTCCTCTCCAAGCATAAATCATTAAGGTCTGTGATGTAAAAAGAGACTAAAGAAAAATTTTGTTTTTAATTTCTTCGAGAATACTAATTTTTCTAATTTTTTTTTTTTTTTTTTTTTTTTTTTGTAAATATGTACTTATCACTGAGAAGGACCATCAATAATCATGAAAGAGAATATACACTGTCTCAAATGCAAAATATACAGGAATATAAATACAATTTATACTAAAAACAAAAGTATGTTCACCTAAATGCATATTTTTCACACATAAACAAAAAAATTTTATATCACAATTTTGTAGGCAAACCAGAAAACACAGATCACAGAGAGGCAGGCACAAACTACATCAACCTTATCCTCCTAACTTAAATTATTTACAGGAAAACACCCACCAGTTTTGTGAAGAACAAGGTATCGGAGAGATAAGGCAAAAAAAAATCTAACTGCAATTTTTTTGTAAACTCGACCTGCCACCCCCAATTTATTTTAAAGAATCTCTAGCTTACTACAATATGACTGAGACAAATCCCCTTACATGATATCCCGAAACAAAAAAAAATTTCCCATTAGGACTTAAGGTACTACGCATGAGTATAAAAGAAAAATTTCTAACACTAAAATAATAACACGGTACAATGCAGACAAATATATATTCATATGTACATTACTAATGAACATTAAACAAAAATACTGATACGAATGCTAACAATTACACGGTGCAACAACAATAAGAAAACAAAACTAAACATATACATGCGAACCTCTAGAATAAAAGGGAGAAAAAAAATTACTATTTACAAATTTTGACCCCAAAATGTATCTCAAAATCGAAGGTTATTACGTGGGCGAAGATTATAATCATGTGTTGGCCTGGAAACCGTTTCTTCACTCAGTTCATTTCTTGTTGTCCTAACACTTTTTGGAGTAAATTCCTCAAGATTAAAATTTTCTCGCTCGGCTTCGCTTACCGTCGGAGATACACTTTGTTCAATGTGGGCAGGACAGGGCACAGGGTGAGAGACCTCGGGGCTTACTAAGTTAGCATCAAAAGAAGAAACAACCGGTTGACTATCCTGAACAAAAATTCACTACCCTGCACCTGATCTGTAGGTATAAAAACATTATAAAAATTTGCGGAACTAAACCCACCATAATTTCCACACTGAAACTGATTACTTTCAAGTAAATTATCCACACCACCTTCAGGTTGACCTAAATTGACTTGCTGATTATGATTATCACTGGGATTTGCAGCCATTTGATCCAAACTCTCTAAAACAGGGAAAACTGGTTTGTTTACGATTTTAGACAGTCTGTCGACATGAACTATCTGAACATTTTTTAAGTTACTGAGTTGTTGTATCTCAAAATTAATTGAGCTTAATTTTCTAAGAACACGGAAAGGACCACTATTGCATTTAATAAACTTTTTGCAAAGACCAGGTTTTATAGTAGGTGTAAATAACATTACCAGGTCACCAACTTTAAGTTTCTTATCACAGGCTATTTTACTGCGAGATTTTTTCCTGTTTACTAGCTGCCTGTTCTAACAAATTTCGAGTTCGAGCATACTAGACCGTGGGCCATATGCTAAAAATGTCATTTAAAAACAAGTTCGTTTCACCGTTTTGGGGGCAATCTGAAAATTTTGCTAATGTATTCTTTTTAAGATAGGTAATGAAAATATCAAATGTTCTGGAGATAAACTTTGCACATAAATTTGGAAAATTGATTCCAATTTGAAGGAACTGCGTTCACATTTACGATGCTGGATTACAGCTGTGCGCAATATATTTCTGTTAATATTGTGATTCGTTAAATAAATTTTAAATTAACTTGCACACAAGTGATAAAATTATATTCCTGAAAAAAGTGCTAAAAAAAGTAAAATTTTAATAACTAGTTGATCTGCAGATCAGAAGCCTCACCGTCCAATTTTCATCACTCATTATTCAATATAGATCATTGATAATATTTATTTGCTCCATATTATATCTATCATTATTATCATCAATTTCAATCTTTAGTAATCCACTGCAGGATGAAGGTCTCTTCTAGGTGATTCCAATCTGCAATGTTTTCTGCAATTCCTGTCCATTCTGCTCTTCCAAACTTCACAATTTTATCTCTCCAACGACACATTGGTGTCTTTCTCGGTCTTTTGTTGTATCGCGGTATCCAAAATAGGACTGGTGGTCCATCTATCATCATTTCGTCTGGAAAAGTGCCCAGCCCAGCTCCATTTTAACTTATTTCTAGAAATGACATCAGTAACATTGGTTTTATCCTTAATCTAATACAAGTGTTTCTCTTTCTTTCTCTTCGTCCTAACATGCATCTCTCTCGCTTTATATATATATGACGACTCGCTACATAAACAGAGACATTTCTAATGGGGGCTACCGGCCCCTCTTCAACTTTCCGCTGTATATCTCTGTCTATATCTATCTCTCTACATATATATTTATATATATTTATATATTTTCCTAATAACAGCCTTCTATTAATTCCTTATAAATAGAAGGCTATTAGATTGTTTGATACATAATCTTGTACCAAACTATGGTTTGGTACAAGTATTTAAATCATAAATACATGTACCAAATTTCATGCAAAAAGATTACCCTGTGTAACCCTGTAAACTAATTATCAATTCTATACCCACAATTTTCCACAGAAAAACACGCTTTTAAACATTCTAATAACATTTTATAATATTTAATGTAACATTCGCTCTTATAACAGTGCTTTATCTTTTGCATCAATAGGAGCCAAAGTATTAAATTTCAGTGGAAGAGGACCTTATTTGTTTAAAGTTAATGGTCAAATATGTCACAGGACCAGTCATCTACAACCACCCAGTGAACAATCTCGACAGTATGCCCAACTGTATGTCATAGATAGCACTCAGGCAACAGAATTCAAAGTTCTTAATCCTGCTAATCAACAATGCATTCCCCGTCTTCTGGACCAGTTGGACAGGCTATTCAGAATGACAAATCGATTTTGTCACACCTACCGTAAGCTAAGGGACGTTGAAGCTCAAGCGATCGGTGAAGCGAATGAAGCAGGACAAGATATTCCCATAGTGAATCTGGTATTTCGACGAGATCGTCATACTGATCAGAAAAGGTATAATGCACCTACAACAAATGCAGTTAATGATGATGCTGAGCCTCCTTTTGACAGAGACATTAGAATTTATCCAGTAAACCCAGAAAATCCAGGACAGCAGTTTGTCAATATCAACATTCTCAGCCCTAACTTGTACCCAATGGTTTATCCCATTTTATTCCCGTATGGCGAACCAGGTTGGCAACCTAACTGGACTTGCGAGGCTTATGAGGGTGCACAGACAAATAGAACGAGAAATAATGTTACTATGCTGCAGTACAAAGCAGCTTTGTTGGCCATAAGAGAACACTTCAATCCAGTTATTAGTGCGGGGCGACTGACACAGCAGTTCAGAGTGGATTCTTACTTGCAAGTTGAAGCCGATAATTTGAACTACATTAAAACACACCAGCAGAAGCTGCGAACAGAATTCTACCAAGGACTAGCAGATCACATTGAAAATAGAGTCAATAATGCACAAGCAGCTGGGATTCCAGTAATTCTTCCTTCATCATTTGAACGATCACCAAGAAACATGCGTGAGAGGTGTGCTGATGCTATATCAATATTTGCAAAATTTGGTCCGCCAGATCTTTTCATAACTTTCACAGCCAATCCTAAGTGGCGTGAAATTACAGAAAATTTGAGAAAAGGTGAAGAGTCAAGTGACCGTCCTGATTTGGTTTCACGAGTTTATAACTTAAAGCTAAAATCCATTCTTGAAGATTTGATTGTGCATTGTGCTTTACGAATTTCAACGGCTCATGTTTACACAATAGAATTTCAGAAGAGAGGTCTTCCACATGTCCATATTTTAATTGTCTTACGTGCTGAAGATAAATTTTCATCGGTAGAACATATTGATCGTTTAATTAGTGCTGAGATTCCTGATCCTGGTTTAAATCGACGCCTGCATGAAATTGTCATGCGCTGTATGATTCATGGCCCTTGCGGTTCAAACAATCCTCGAGCTCCTTGCATGGAAGCTGGAAAGTGTAGGAAAGGTTTCCCAAAAGATTTTCAAACAGAAACTTTATTGAGTGCTGATGGCTATCCTAAGTATAAGAGATGCATGAATTCTACAGTTGTAAGCGGAACCACACTGAACAACAGATTCGTTGTTCCTTATAATGCCTATCTGCTTCTGAAATATGATGGACATATTAATGTCGAAGTTTGTACATCTATGAGAGCAGTGAAATATATTTACAAATACATCTATAAAGGTTTTGAGTGTGGGAATATAGTTGTCAGTGCTGGGGAGATACAAAACAATGAAACTGCAAATTACATTCATGAGAGGTATGTCAGTGCACCAAAAGCCATGTTGCGATTGCTCCAGCTTAAAAAGCATGACAGGTCACATGCAGTTACGAGATTGCCAGTACACCTGCCAAATCAGCAGCGCATAATCTTTACAGAAGGTAAAGAAGAAGAAGCCTTACAGACTGCAAGAACAGGGAAAACTAAACTTGAGGCATGGTTCGAGTTAAATCAAACCAATCCGGATACTGAAACAAGATTGTATTCAGATATTCCCAACAGTTACGTATACAAAAAGAACAAATGGCAAAAAAGACAAAGAGGTGGAAATAAGATAGTGCCAAGAATGTATGTTGTTAGTGCTAAAGAAGAACGATTCTATCTACGGATGTTGCTTCTTCACGTACCCGGTGCTACAAGTTTTGAATTTTTAAAAGCTGTTGATGGTATTGTTTATGATACCTTCAAAGAAGCAACATTTCACAGACATTTACTTGATTCTGATGAAGGATGGAATCATTGTTTGAGGGAAGCTGCTGTTTACCGGATGCCAAAACAACTGAGACAGACTTTTGCCTTCATACTGATTTTATGCAATCCTACTAACGCACTTGAACTATGGAATACTTATTGTTCTGATATGGCTATGGATTTCCAGCGTAGCAAAAATGAAAGAAGTTATTTTAATCTGGCTCTACTTGATATCAATGCAACGCTCAAGCAACACGCGATGACATGCGAATCTTTTGAACTTCCAATGCCAATAGGAAATCCTATTGAAATACAGCTCTACAACTACAACCCAGTCGAACAAAGAGAACTGGCAGAAACTCAGATTGCATCGCTTAATCCACAACAGTTAGAAGCCTTCAGAAAAATCATCAAAGCTATCGAAGACATAAATAAAATGGACAGGACAATATTTTTTCATTGATGATCCTGGGGGTTCAGGAAAAACTTATTTGTACTCAACCCTGTTGCATTATATTCGGGGAAAAGAACAAATAGCACTTCCATTTGCAACTACTGGCATTGCAGCAACATTTCTCGAAGGTGGGCGAACAGTTCACAGCGGTTTCAAGTTACCTATTCCTATTCTTGACACATCAGTTTCCCCAATGAGGACAAATACCTCAGAAGCTGAAAACCTGCGCAAAGCTCAGCTGATCATTATAGATGAAATAACGATGCATACAAAAGATGGTCTTCGATGTATCGATTCACATCTGAAAGAAATGAGCAGTGATAAGCCTTTCGGAGGGAAAGTTATCGTTATTGGAGGAGACTTCAGACAGACACTTCCAATTGTGCCAAGATGATCCACAGCAAATATCATAGAAGCCTGTATCAAATATACACCTTTATGGAGATGTTTCACCCACCTTCCACTCACCTCAAACATGAGAAGTGCCGGACAAGAACAACACAATATTTGGCTCTTAAATGTAGGAGAAGGAACTCTTCCTAGCATCCCCGAAATACCCACCGATTCCATAGAAATCCCTGAACACATGATTGAAAATAACATCATCGAAGCAATTTACAGTCAATTAGCCACCATGCGGGTTGAAGAATTGGGAAACAGAGTTATTTTAGCTCCAACAAATAGGAAAACTCTGGAAATTGACATGAAAATAATATCAAGAATTAAAGGAGACCTAAATGTGTATTACAGTGTAGATTCTATTGTTTCTGAAGACAATAATGATATATTAAATTATCCAGCAGAGTTTTTACATGAGCAAACTCCTTCTGGAATGCCACCTCATCAGCTAATTTTTAAAAAGGTATAATAATCATGTTGCTAAGAAATCTTAATCCAAATCAGGGTCTTTGCAATGGAACTCGCTTATCAATACTGGAACTGCATGAAAATTTCATTTCTGCGAAAATTTTATCTCAGTGTCATTATGGTGAAACAGTTTTCTTGCCACGAGTTGATTTGTGTCCAAGTGATGTCACTCTTCCATTCATCCTAAAACGTCGCCAATTTCCTGTCATTCCTGCCTATGCAATGACAATAAACAAATCTCAAGGTCCGACATTTCAGCATGTAGGAATTTATCTTGATGAAACAGTTTTCTCTCACGGACAACTATATGTTGCCTTATCCCGATCACGAAATCAAAACAACATTAAATTTCATATTCAGCCAACAGACGCACAAGGACAGATTGGAAACAGCAGAAACTTTTCTACAAGAAATGTCGTTTTCAGAGAAGTTTTATAATTATTTGAAATTATTTACTCTTATATATCCCCAATAATTGTTTTTTTTACAATATTTATAATTGTAAAATTACCACCATGATTTACTCCTGCTAAACATCTTAAGTACTTTTACATAACCCATTTCATTTGAAGTTATTTAATTAATAGTTAAATGCTTAATCTTTATATATATATATATTTATATATATTTCTTTAATTGATATTTCATATATATATCGTATTAACACTTTCGCGACCGCTGACGTAGATTCACGTCATTTGGATATCTGTAAGTCACAGACTGTAACTCTACCAGTGGGCGTTTCTTTGAGGGTTTTTATGTTACTTATTTCTGAAGAATATACCCAGTATTCAAATTTGTACAGTCAAATGTAATATTGTTGCGTACTCGGGGGTTCGTAAGTTGTCCGAGAATGAAAGGCGAGGCTTGCAAAAATTCAGTAATTTATTCACGGAAAGTTCCGGAAAAATACAGGTCTATAAACCAAGTATCAGCTTCAATTCAACCAGTAAACACAGCTTAATTAACAACTGTCAACTGTAAATCCACAGTACTAACTGTATAGCAATAGCACATAAAGCAAGACTTATTCAAAGAGGCTTAGAACTCCTTCAAATGCAATGCAAGCATTAGCGAAACTGCCTGACTCTGATTTCAGACTGAGCTGAACTGACCGCCTTGGCAGCAGCCCTTATATACACCCCTGTGGAAAAGTGTGGAATGTTCCAGAAATTTCTGTATCTCCTCAGTCAATCATATTTCAGCGTCCATATTTGTATATCCCTAATAAAGATTTTCTCGCCAAGGTCACCAAAAAAATCGCCAAGTAGGGAAATGTCGCCAAATTTGGTGCCAAATCCATTACCTGCCTTATTGGAGATTTCTAATGCGTTTTTAAGGGAAAATTACGCATTCTTATTCTTATTATAATATGCATTATTTTAACGCTAAAACAACTAGAAATGCTGAAAATTAACATTCTAACGACTTACTCTTTGAAAGAATTTCTACAAGAATGAATACAATTATTTACAAACTCGCAACAATATGGATATAAATAATTTGATTAGGAAGAATATATTTATAATGTATATCCATTTATAATATAAATGTAAAAATAGAAAATTTTGTTATGAAATATTGTAACTTGGGAGAATAACGCCCATAGGTGGACCTTACCGTCAAGAAGACAAAAGCATGTGGTTGTGAAAGTGTTAAATGAGATTTTTGAAAATGTGAAAGAAATTTTCATAACGAAACTACCACTGTGCTTTGCACGGACTAAACTTCTAGTAAATTTAATAATGCTCATACAAATATTTTTTTATAATGTTTATCGTATAAGTTCATAAATAGTATAAATTTATCATAGTGGCGATTAATGGCTGCAACTGGGGAATATAAGCTAATTTTGCGCTATATTTTATGAAATTTCATGTCCTCATTTTTAAAGAAGACTGTCCTCATTTTTCTCATGGAAATGAGGACATTGCATAATTTGTCCTCATTTTGCATAAAGGAAATCTGGTCGCCCTACCCTCCTTATGGCTTATTTTCTCTCAACGAAAAGGTTGCCTCCCCTATTTTACTAGTGGACTCGTTGAATCCGCACTTGCGCAGAGGCTTCCATGGTCGCAAGAAGTGTAGTTGAAGAGTATGTTTATTTTCGAAATTTATTTGCTTAATATTTAGTACTTGCTTCTTAAAATAAATTGCTTTCGACAATCAAGTTCATAAACAATAACAAAGTTGCCAAACGTAAACATCAATACAATGGTTAGTTGGTTGGATGTTGGGTTTAACGTTGCACTAATATTACGATATGAACATAGATACAATAAAAATAAGACGAGCTATTGCGTAAGCTGGAGAGCTCGAGAAACTTACAGCCGTTGACAATAGGGTCGTTGCAGTCAAATTTTGGTTACTGAAGAATATACAGGAGTGTCCTATCTGTATAATAATCTGTGGTGTACATTAGAGATCCTTGAGCTGCAGCGTCTAGAATAAACAGTGTGGAAAGCGGTAAATAAAATTGTACTAAAAATATTAAGCCTGTCACCAGATGTCATAGTAATCGAAGCTAGTGTCACGACATCAAAACCGAGACTCCCTACTGGTTAATTATGTGCTTAGATCACGTGATTGCGCTGACGAAACTGGGAAAAGCAAATCAGGTCTTCGATTTGAGCAAAAGCTTCGATCACAGCGACATCTGGGGAAGCTTAATTTTTGTAGTATTATTTTAACATAACGTTTATAGGTGATTTCCACGCTGTTTATTCTAGACCTAGACGTTGTACTTGAGCTTCAGACTATCACCCATAGCGTAGTACTAGTGCGATGTTAAATCCACTTAACTCAACTCAACACATACTTTGAAATCGTTAGAATAAATTATACTTCTGTAATTTGGTAATCGTAAATTTTAAATGTTACTATATTATAAAGGTACTCTAATAGAGTCACTATCCACCGTAAATGGGTAATTGCTACAGATCTTAAATATTAATATATTTTTAAAGTTTTTCGCTAAAGTTACTATATAGCCTAAATAAAGAATTTAAATATTTTAAACAGTTTTTCAGTCTGTTGCTGAAAACAATTTTTGACTGGCTAAATAGTGCCATTTGTTACCTGACAAAATATTTAGTTTAGATATTGAGCTGGATTTTCGGATAAGAATTGTCTTTAATGACGTAAATAAAATGCTTTAATGTGATTGGTTTCTTTTACATTTCGTCATTAACAAATAGAAAAAAAATACCAGTCACAAACATTGTGTATAATCCAATTCGTCAAAAAGCGTGTTTTTGTTTACTATCTATCAGTTAACAACATTTAAATGAATATGATGTCTACAAGAGGAGTAAAATTTAAGTTTTCTGCTGGTGAAAAAGTCTTATGTTATGAACCGGATCCCACAAAAGCAAAGGTTTTATATGAATCGAAGGTATATAAAAGTTAATCATGCTGCAATCCGAAATATTTGATTCACCTTTATTTCCAGTAACAAAAAAGTTTTTTTTTAATGATTTCACCTATTTTCTTTGTAAATTAACATATTTTATGTGTCTCCTAGTATTTGATACTATTTAGATTATAAAACAGTGTTTTTAATTTTAAAAAAAAGCAGACTTGAATCTTGTGTTATTTTACCGTTATCGAAATAATAATTTATTTTCTTATTAGATTTTTTAATTGTTTATTTTTTATCAGAAGGAAGTACCTAATGAATTTCTTCAACCTTTAATCCTTCATAAAAAATTTCAAAGCGAAAAAGACACCTTTTATTTATTTTTATTTATCTTTACTGCTTTTCTCTGGCTGTTTAAGGATAATCAATTATTTCTCATGCCGTTTAAATTATCTAAATCTAATTTTTTAAATTGCTCTTTTTTTTTTTTTTTTTTTTTACTTTCTGTGGAAAGAGGGTTTTTTGGGATTCAGCCTCTTCTTCGCTCCCGAAAATTTGCAAATTTGCCGAAAACTTTTGAGTTGTATATATCAATTTTAACACTATGTACGTAAGCTTACTTTGAAAATTCGTTTTCACTTCGGCCGTATCTCTGATATTTTTATTTGTAGTACTACTTTATTATTTAAGAATTTCTGTTCACTTCATTTTTATGTACTAAACTAAAATTCAAAATCATGTTTTATTATTATTATTATTATTCCTATTAGTATTAGTTATTTAAAAAATATATTCTTTATTTTTTTTTGTTTAATTTTGTATGTTATCATAGGGGAAATACTAGTGAAGTTTTACACTCTGCTCTGATGTTTGAATTTTTCATGTTTGCTTTGATAGTAAGATTTACTTAGGTTCAGTACAGTTTTTTTTTTTTTTTTTTTTTTTTCAAATTGGAATATAATGGAGTATCGGAAAGCCAATTTTATGAAAGTGGCTTAAGTGATAATAATGTATTATAGAGTGCAAATGAAACTTTTCACATCAATCACTGATGATGAAATGAATTTTTCCAAATTTATTTATTTGGTGTTTAGCATGTATGTAAAAAGAACTTTTTTCCCCCCTTTCCTCCTTCCTTTTCCGATTTTGCTATATTTTATTTAATTTCATTTATTTTTTTAGAAAACCTTGTAAGATATTTATTATTAAAGCATTTTTTCTCCCCTTTTAAGGTTCTGGACCTTGTTGCTAACCGAGATGGTCGAGGCCGCAAAGTTTGTGAATATTTGATTCATTTTTATGGGTGGAATAGCAGGTAAGGAATCTTTAAATATATATTATATGAACTTCGCCTTATGAATTTAAGGATTTTTTTTTTTTTTTTTTTTTTTACTAACTTTGCAAACTGATTAGTTAAGTATAAATGTAAGACAGAAAAAGTTTTATTGATTTAATCATTTTAAATTACAGTTAAAATGGTAATGTACCAATCAATAATAAAATTAGAATGTTTTTCTTTCCTTCTTTTTTCTGAAAGTTATACATTAAAATTATATTTATTTTTATTGTAAGTGATATATTTAAAAGGAATTATTATTTTTTAAATAAATCTTTACATATATATAGCTGGGATCGTTATGTTAGAGAAGAATTTATTTTACCTTACACAGAAGAAAACAGAGAACTTCAAGCGAAATTAGCAGAAGAAGCAGCTCTGTCTTTGTAAGTTGTTTTCCAAAATAAATATTTATTTAATTTTCGTCTGCGCTACTTTTTAAATTTTCCTTTTTCTTTTCCGATTTTTTATCGAATTTATTATTGTCCACTACATTCTCAAAATAAAATATCTGTATTAAGTTATTTAATATATGTATAATTTAATTTTATAGAGTTAAAATATTTCTTATTTGTACCTTATATAAGCTTTTATATTTAAAAAAATATTATCTTCTTTTTAAGTGGGATTAATTAATTTTTAAAAATGCTAGAGTAAAATTAAAAAATTTACTTTCCCAATTACGCTATGCAGGTAGCGCCATCTGTATCTCTTATAGAGAATTAAAAACGAAAATTTTTTTTTATTGTGTTGCATTGTTGTCTGCTGTTAAAAATAGTAACTTTAAAGTGAATTTTTTTATTTTGTCATGTATGACTTTGCAAATTTTTTAAAAGATTTTATTATATTTTGATTAGTTATTCTTTATTTAAGTAGGTTATAAAGTAAAATGTAAATTAACTACCAAATTTTATTTTATCACATGTTTTGATCCCTGATATTCTAAGTGTTATTTATTTTTTATTTTTTTATATAAAAAAGTGTTAATGTAAATTTTTAAAATAAAGAAATTATTTATTTGATGTGTTCTTCATATTTCAAATAAAAATTCATTTTTAAGTTGATTGCCTGATATGACATTGCATACACTACTTAACTTTCTATGAGTGATGTTACTTTATAATACATTATTGTTATTATTATTATTTTCTTTGGATTGATATTGCTTTTAAAATATATCTTCAATGCGTATTTTCTGAGTAATGCGATATGCGAAAATTTCAATTTTACCTATTTAGGTTCATATATCAGCCATAATTTTAAAATTTTACTTACTATTAATGTAGTATAATAAAAATGCATTAATTCTTTAGAAATTGAGAAATATTGACGTGTTGTTAAATATTCTTTTTTCTATATCAAATGACAAGGAAACATTTAAGAAAAAAATAAAAGTGTAATAAATTGATAGTCATTTCCTTAAACAATATTTACATGTAAAGATATAAATTTCAATTTAAATGTAATATTTGAATCTTTGGCTTAATTGTGTGTTATTCAAGAATCAAGAACAACTCAAATCCACCTTTGATCTTGATATGTAAATGCTAACCCTAGTTATCTAAGCAAATTAGTCAAAATATTATCTGTTTTATTAAATTAAAAATTGTACATAAATTTATAATTTAAAAAATCCTAATTAAGGCAATGTAAACTGACATGTATGTTTTTTATTTTGTTAGTAAATATTTTATTTCAACAAAAATATTGTCACTAGATTTCCAGTACAAAATATGCACTGTTTAATTCTCAAGTGTATAAATACTGTTTTTATTATAATATCTTACGTTATAATATAATAACTTATAGTTTTATATTTTATACAGCAATAACTTTGATATTCACTACAACCCATAATTTGAAATCATGTTATTTACATTTGTCGTCTATGGCAAGCCTCCAAACGTAAACAATATGATGCCTGTTTTAAAATTCACTGAAATAAGCCTATTCTTAAGATCTGCAAAACGAACTTTTAAAATTTTAATGGAAAATTGATGTTTCAGCAAAAAGATATTTCTACAGAGCATTCTTAATATGATTACCATCATTAAAAAAATGTTAATTTACTCATTATTTAAGATTCATTCAAATAAACATATTACAGATGGATAAAACAAACAAAATTTCCTTATTAAAAGTAGTATTTTAAAGATATATAGTCGTTTGGAGCATCTATATAAATAAAGCAAAGAGTTTGTTGGCGGAACACATCCGGGCAGACCACTCCTATTTTTGATTGGTCTCGATTTAACTACTTTGGTAATGAAAATCGTCCATTTTTTTTTTTTAGTAAAAACTGATGAATTTTTTTAAAAGATACTGCATAGATGTTATACTTTTTTAAAAGAGCTCTAAAAACTTCATTTTTTTGTGAGGGCACTATAGACTATATAATCAAGTTATTAGTTTTAAAGATATTACGTTGCAAAGTTTCACAATGTGATATCATTCAATTGCCTTTGATGAAGGTCGGACCTTTTTCTTTTGTAAAAACTGATGAATTTTTTAAAAAAGATACTGCATAGATGTTATGCTTTTTTAAAAGAGCTTTAAAAACTGTTCATTTTTTGTGAGGGCACTATATACATCAAGTTATTAGATTTAAAGATGTTATGTTGCAAAATTTCACAGCGCGATATCATTCAATTGCTTTTGATGAAAGTTGACCAGTTTTTTTTTTTTTTTAGTAAAAACTGATGAATTTTTTTTTAAAATACTGCATAGATGTTATGCTTTTTTAAAAGAGCTCTAAAAACTGTTCATTTTTTGTGACATCGAGTTATGATTTAAAGATATTACGTTGCAAAATTTCACAATGCGATATTATTTGATTGCTTTTATCTAAAAATAAGAGTCTAATATTAAAGAATAATGAATAACTTTTTAAAAATTATCAGTTTTGAAGTTCTAAGAGCTGCAATTTTTAAATTACAGCGTACTTATTTCCCATACATAATCCATTAAATTTGTAAACATTGTTGATTCATTCTTGAGAATCATTCACATAAGACCATAGAGCATTGTTTAAAAAACAAGTGCAAAACGGAAGAAATATTTTATTTATTTTAATTTGTAATATGTTATTTTGACTTTTTGACCTTAAAAGGAATTTTTAACTATGTTACAAAGCCCAAAATGTGAAATAAAAAATAAATACTTATTCAATTCTTTTGAAAATTTATTTAAATTTAGTGACCAGCGAAACGGGCGTAACCTGCTAGTTCTTGATTATACCGTCAAATTAAATGTTTTAATTAGATTAAACAGACTCTTATAAAGCTTTCAGAAGCATATTTATTTACTGATAAGTAATTATTTGAAATTCACTGAAATAAGTGTATTTTTGAGGAAGATAAAAAGCAAACCATTAAAATTTCCTTATCTTTTCCACACTTCTCACAAAACAAACTTCCTTTAATCCTACTTCAGATCTAGTTAAGAATAGGGGACTGTTGCCAAATAAAAAGTACAAATGTTGCAGACTTTTATCACCAATGGACCATTTTAAATACAGTAACCATAGATTTATAGTCATGTTTATATTGCCATTTTTAAAAATTCAAATTGGATGAATTCAATGTCATTGGATAAGTCATGCATTGCTATTAAATAGTACATTTAATCTATTTTTTTTTTTTTTTTTTTTAAGTTTTTACATTTTTTTGCTAGAATTACTTCTTGAAAATGTCGGGTACCTTTAACTTTATATATATATATATATATGTATATATACAGTCGTCCCCACTTAATCGGGTAACGGATAATCAAATACCCCGCTTATAAGAATGTAAAGTTATAGAACCATTTTTTTCGCCATACAATTAATGTTAAATTTCCACGTTTAAAGAAATATTTTTTACAACGCCACCCCGCTTAATCGAATAAACATTCAAAATTTCTTAAATAAAATTCCCATATTTCTGGGCGGATTTTACCTCTCATTCTAACCAAAAAAAAAAAAGAAAAATCATTCTTCTTTTAAAAACCTTACATAACTCTTTAAACATGAGACGGTGAGAGATGGTATTCCTGGCGAGGTGATAAAAATTGATGATAAAACAAATTTATAAAATCAGCATTTGAGAATGAAATTAGAAATTAAAATACAAATTATCTCCAGGAATTAAAAATCACAAATTTTGGAAGTTTTCAGACAGGGTTGTTATTTCGTCCATTTTTTCATCAAAAGTCCGGGACGCTGGACAAAACTGGAAAAACCACATGAAACTGGACAAAATAAAATCCACTGAACTGTACATGTTCAGAGCATAAAATATTCAGTTAAAACAATAAATTGCAATTTTAACTTTAAATTACAATTTTAGCAATAGAAATATTTTATTATAAATTAATAATTTGATTAATGAAAAGCATAATTTTATTTTAATCACGATTAAAAAGAAAAAAAAAATCATGAAGAAAATGCTAATTACATTAGTTTACAGTTTGTAAATGTAACAAATTAAATCTGTTGTGGTGGACTATTATAACATTATAATACTGGATATTAAGAGAAAAAAAAGAGTTATTTAACACTATATCTAAATCCTCAAAAACAAAAGAAATAGACACGGCTGTTTAGCCTGAAAAAGATTTTGTGCACAATGTTGAGTTATCTTCAGTACATAATGTTGACAATGAAGAATAACTTAATCCCTCCCCCCAACACCCCTATCCCCCTTCGAAAGAGACTATTTTCAATATTAAAGTTTTTCACAAACGATATGATTGATTAATGCATAGACGATTATAATCTTAAAATTAATTTGTTTCTTTGCTATTTTGTACTTAACTTGGAAATATCTTATTTAACATTTCTATACTAGGTTAAAAAAAAAAAAAAAAAAAAAAACTGATAAATGTAGATAGAATGTTTTTATCATATTATGTTCACAAGTTTTTTCAAAACAAAGCTTTCATTTCTATATAACATTTTATTTGCAATACCAAAATGTCATTTTTCAATCCAATAATCTAAAAAATCAAATTTACATACTTAATTATTTAATAATTTTATATTCTTATTTTAATTTTGTAAATATATATATATATATATATATATATTATTTGGTAATAGAAATTCCAGATGAAAAAAATACAAAATTAAATTTTACTTCTACATAGAAAAGTTATTTATTTATTTTTCACAAAAGTAATGTCTTTAATAATATAAATGTGACATATGTGTATGACTGTATATATATATATATATATATATATATATATATTAAAAACATTTTAAGTTACCTTATTCAAAATCCTTAAAAGTTGGCTGATATATTTCAGCCTCATCCGAAGCCATCCTCAGAGCCACAATGACACAAACAAAGATCGTTGGTGATTCACTCCTTCTTTATAATTTCGTTTCTCGTCATTCCTTCAGTTCTCTTCACTTTTTCCAGGGTTGGTTTCCATTCAGGTGGAACGATGCTGTGTTCGATATCGTTTATTGCGTCTTGTGTGGTTAGGATCTCTATTGCTTCTCTTTTTAGTGCGTATTTGTGCGAATTGAAATTAGAAATTTTTTGAAAATTAATGGAATTGATATTAATAGGATTAGTTATGTTATTTCTAGAAAAGGCTGTGGATGGTTTATTATATTTAAGATCGCTAAGGTGTTCAGTTATTCTATCTTTTATTTTTCTTTTTGTCATGCCTATGTAGCTGGCTTTATTATGTTTATGGTCTTGAAATTTTATTTTATAGATACCGGCGGTTTGGTTGAAAGGGATGGGATCTTTTTCATTACGGATTCGTTGGAAAATGTTTTTATCGGGTTTGATAGGGATGTTAACGTTGTATTTTTTTGCTTCATTTTGGATTTTGATGGAGGCGCCGCTACAATAGGGGATGGCGGAGGTAAAAGAGGGTTTTGTTTTTTGTGCGTTTGAGATCTGGTTAAGTGATTTTAGTCGTTTTTTATAGAATTTGTCAACAAGTTTTGGATTGTAATTAGCCTTTTTTGCGATACTTTTAATAAATTTTAATTCGGCATTTAAAAGGGATTTATTAGAACATATTAGGATTGCACGATTAATATAGGATCTTAAAACGGCGTATTTATAAGGAAGGGGGGTATTACATTTATTGTTTATAATTTCATTATTATTAGTAGCTTTACGGAATACAGTGGTATCAATTGTATGGCTTTGGTTTTTGGTGATGTTTACGTCAAGAAAGTTTAGGCTATTGTTGTTTTCAGTTTCATTGGTGAATTTAATGAGGGGATCGAGTTTGTTAGGATCTGAGAGGATATTTTTAGGGTTAGTATTTTGCAGGGTAACGGTAAATATGTCATCCACATAGTGGACCCAGAGTTTACAATTATTAATAATATTACAAGCAGATTGTTCAAAAAATCTCATTTTTAGTTTGGCTAGTATCCCTGAAATCGGAGATCCCATAGGCACGCCCTGAGTTTGTCTGTAAAAATCGCCGTTAAAAGAGAAAAAAGAATCATTGAGGATGAGGTTGCTTGTACGTATTAAGGTTTCACTTATTTTGTTGTCACCAAATTGGTTAATGATTCGATCGTGAATAATTTTACTAATTTCGGTAATGTTAATGGAAGGATACAGGTCTTTTACATCAAAGCTATTGATCGATAGCTTTGATATATTAGATAAATAGATATATTATTATATTTATTTATTAAATATTGTTAACTTTGCATGTCTATTTTGAAATATTTAAATTGATTTTATTCACATACACAGGGTTCAGGAATTTATTAAAATATATGGTCGCCAACAAAAAATTCTGGTAGCCCATAAAAAATATTCTCCAACGTTTTCTTTCTTTTTCTTTTTTTTTTTTTTTTTTGTTCCGTTTCAAAATTTACTTGAATATAGAAATTAAGATTCTATTTACCAATTATTATACCAACTAAAAACCAATTATTTATTAGGCTTGAATGACTTTTTTTTTTTTTTTTTTTTTTTACAACAGGAAACACCTGTTTAAATTTAACATCATGAAACTGGTTTTATTATTTTCACTAAATCAATATACCATCGGCAATGATACATCATTACACAGGTACAACAATTCAGCACCAGGTCAGTAGCATGTGCAGACAGGAGCAGTGTAAACCAGTTCCCTGAAACGGTGCAATAATTTACCACCGAGTTGTGAAACATGCACGGAGATGTGTAAATTTCTTAATTCAACACAGTGTCTCAAAAAGTGGTGAGAGAAGCAGGAATCAAACAGCGAAAGTAAAATTGGAGCCCAATTTTGGAACCAATTCTTTCATCAAAATATATATTTAAAAAAAAAAAGTTTCCTTAAAGTTGAAAACATTATTACTAGTTAAAAAAAATATTGGTCGCCAATGGTGACTGTATTTCACGAGTTCTCACATACACATAATGATAAAGAATTGTTTTATATATATGGAAAAAATAAAGATAATTTTTAATTTAGTACTCGCAAATTAATAGTAGACAAAAGTGGACAAAAAGGTATTTTGTCCATGACGGTTTTAACCAGGTTTTTTCCAGTGGTTTTTTCCACTATGGAAAAAAACGAACAACCATGTTTTCAGATGATTGAAATAGAACTTTATGAACTCATAGATGTGGATAAAGATGGAGAAATAGATGAAGAGTTTAATCTTTCAATAAAATCTTTAAATGAATGTGATAAAGAAGAACAAGCAGATCCGCATCCAGCGATAAATGAAGTTCTAAAATCCTTTAATATTATTCATCGTCATTTTGAGTAGAAGTGATTATAATCTATTTATGTGCTATAGAAAAATAAAACGAAAAATGTTTAGTTAAGTCTATATCAAAGTAACCAATCATAACTGATTTTTTTTTTTTTTTTTTTTTTATAAAAATAACATTGTAAGTAGTATACTTTATTTTGTTTTTATTCCAGCATTAATTGCACTTATAAGTTACTATATAATATTTTGTTTCATTAAATATTTAAATAAGAAAGAGATATCGATCATTTCTTTCCATGTGAGCATAAAATCATTGTAGTTATACTTGCAATAATTGCTTTTCTAGTCTTTCCCGCCATAATTGAGTACCCCGCGTAATCAAATTAGTATAGTTGGAATGGTAGATATTCATTTAAGCGGGGCCGACTATATATACACAGGGCTCCAGGAATTTGAAAAAAAAAAAACAAAAAAAAACTGGTCGCTAGCAAAAATTTCTGATAGGCAGTAAAAAATATCCCCTTTCTTTTTCTTTCCAATTTTGAAATTTTCTTAAATATAATAATTAAAGTTCTGTGCATAAAAAACAAACATTTACTAGGCTAGAATGATACATCAGGAAACACCTGTTTAAATTTAACATCATGAAACCATTTTTATTTCACTAAACAGATGCACCATTGGCATTGATACATCATTACAGGACAGTTCTCAAAAGGTCGGCACAAAACACACACTATAACTTTAATCTTTAATAATAAATATAAATGTTATTCTCGTTCACTTGAATTTTTTTCACTGGTATTCTAATTCTGTTCAAAGATAAGAATTGATACAATTTATTGTAAAAGATTTGTGTAAATATCTTAAAATTTTATTATTTTGGACATCCAAAACGTTTATGAACTCAAGATGTAGCACCAGAAAAAGTTATGATTTATGTTCAGGTGATTTTAATGGAAGATAATGAGTAGGCATAGGAAGTGATAATTGTTTGATAATTTCTTCATCAGAAAGTAATACTGGTTTGATGATTTTTCAAAAATAAACCAGACTTTTACAGAAGGAAATATTTTGCATTTTGTTGTGTCCAAAAGTAACGATCTAAACAATGCTATCAAATCATGTTCTTAGTCAGTCTAAGAACATGATTCAACAAGGATTTATTTAACAAAACAGTATTAACTCTACTTTTTTTACATAGGAATTTTTGCTAGTGTTCGGATACTTTTGTTACCCACTGTATAAAGGAACTTGAATAAGTAATTTCAAATGAATGTGATGGGAGGGAGGTCATTGTAATACTTAAATATTTCAGGATTACCATTTGATTACATGGTTAAAACTTTATTTTTGAAATATGAACATTATCAGTGTTCAGAGTCAGTGTTTTCATGTAAGATACTGAATATGAAAAAATATTTCACGAAAAAAGCATCAGAATGTAAATATCATACATTTTTAAACACGTTATTTTATTCTAAAAATTTAACATTTTTCAATTTTTCCGGGTGGAAATAAACCCCTTCAGAAAAAAAAACAAAAAAAACTGGGTTTTTTTCCCAAAATTTCCAGGTTTTTTTGGACTATTCTCATCTTTAAAAAAGACATTTAGTGTAATTATTTTTCTAAATAATCAGTTCTTTTCTTTAAATAAAGCATATTTAATCCATTACTTGTAGTTAACGTTTAATGCTTCCACATTTTGAGAATTGCCCTATACTGGCAAACAATTCAGCACGAGGTTGCTAAGCATGCACAAACAGGAGCAGTGTAAACCAATTCCCTAAAATGGTGCACTAATTTAACATTGAATAGTGAAACATGCATGGAGAAACGTGGGGAAAGTCATCTGATGGTGTATTACACAATGTTTCAAAATGTAGTGGGAGGAGCAAGAATCAAACTGGCGAGAGTTAGACTGCATCATGAGTGAATTGGAGCCTGATTCTGGGATCAATTTTTTCACCAAAATATTAAAATTAAAAAAGGAAAATATATATTGGGATTAAAGGAGAAAAAAGCTGTGATTGATTAGCATGTAAGGAAGGGGATTTTTGGTAGCAAAAATCAGGAGTGTGTGAAAATGCTTTTTAATCATTTAAAATAATTACTGACACTAAAGATTTAAAGTAAGATGTTATTTTCTTTTAACTTTTTCTTTTTTATTCTGTATTTATGGAAGAAAAATGTTCATTTTCTTAAGATGAAAATCGGAAAATTATTTTCAAAAGAGATTGATTTTGAAGTAGATTAATGTTGTGACTGTGGTAGCGAATAATGACAATAATGATGAACTTTTATTCATATTTAATTACTATTTAGCACCATACATTACTATGTACATACAGTGAACTCTCGTTAAAATGGACAATGAATGGCTGGCAGTTTTTGTCCATATTAACGAGAGTCCATTATAACAGGAGTTCATAAACTGAAGTTCTATATGATCTCTAAAATCACTATTATGTGCACATGCACAGTATAACACGAATGAAAATTTGTTCCCTCAAGCCCTTTTATTCACTAAAAATACAAACACAGGAAAACCGATACTTACTTACAAGTACAAAACTTCTTTTCTTCGTATAGTACAACTTGATAACAAAATCTTTTGCTGTGTCTCCACAATAGAAGTCGAGACAGGTGCAAATTGTTGACCTCAACTGTCGCTGTCAATCAATACTGTTTACCTCCCATGGTGTAGCGTAGAGTGAAAGAGATTAACCCTTTCATTATTGCACATTTTCATGTAAAAAAAAAAATTGAATTTGAAAAGATTTTGGGAACTGACTCTTTTTCGAAGAAAGTAAGCTTTGAGGGAAAAAAATGTCCATCTTAACGAATGAATTGTACGTATAAAGCGATGCTTATTACATGCAGTTCCTATAGGCCTTAGCCGGGGATTCTGTATTTGTATGTAATAACGAGAAATCCATCTTAAACGGGGCTGTCTTAATGAGAGTTCACTGTATTTACAATTTTTAACAAACATTTTGATACGTTTTACAGTTGATAAGTGTGATCATGGAAGTAATAGATGTAATGGACATAATAGGTAAGTTTAATCGGTTAAACCATTTTTCCTTTTTGGAACTGATAATGGTACAAATCTTGGGAAAAATGAAAATAGGTATCTGAGGAAGATACAATAATTCTCCCCCACTTGAGAAGTACAGTGCCGAGACAACCCGTAAGATAAAATATAATCTTGTCTGTATGCTGGTTGATGCCTCATTCTAGTAGATCTTCAGACTGATGGTGAGGGAATCTGCAGTTGATCCTTTGGTGGATGTGCATTCAATTTGTTTCTTTGAGGATTGGTAACTTGGTAATACGCAGGCTCATGATTTGTATTATGGAAGGATTTCTGGTATGAGATTGATAGCGATACTATAATTTTCTTTGGAATATCTGTTTTTTGTAGTTGATTAATGTGTCTCTTGATTTTCTTGCCTTTGTCGAATTTAACTATATAGTGGATATGTTGAAGTTTTCTAGTTATAATTCCTAGTTTCTGTATGGTTTTATTGTTTATGAAGAATTTGGCCCTCACTCTCTCCCCCATATGGATTGTTCGAGTGTGAGGTTTAATCTTCTGTTCAGATTTCTTTTCGTGGTATGGAAGCATTTCATTAAGTTTAATACGAATTTGGCGATTTAAATACATTTCTGCTGGTGATTTTCCATAGCCATTGCTTTTAGTCAATCTTTCAGTGTTTGCACACTATGTTCTGCAAGTCCGTTAGTTGCTGGATGTCCTGGTGCGATAAATTTGGGCTTTATTCCATTCATACAACAGAAATTTTTAAATGCTTCATTCGTAAAAATTGAGGTGTTATCAGAAACCATAACTAGTCAATATCCGTGAATTAAAAAAATTACGTTAAAAAATTTCATGGTAATTTTGCCATTCGGAGCTTTCTGTGATACATTGGTTTCTACCCAACAAGATTTTGCATCCACAACGAGTAGGTAATAAAATCTTTGGAAGGGACCTGCATAATCAATGTAAATTCTGTCCCAGTTATTAATTGGTAAATCCCAGTGGTGAAGGGGGCCTTCACAGGATTTACGCCTCACCGAACGCCTGGCAAGATTTTACTAAGTTTTCTATATCCTTGCCGATATTATTCCATATACAGTAACATCGAGCTAACAGTTTCATTTTTGTTATTCCAATATGTGTGGAGTATAACTCTTTTAGGACCTCTGGCTGTAGTTTTTTTTATATTACATTGCAACTATTCTTAAATGAAATGCCATTATCCAAAATGTAATCCCTATTGATGGAACTTAAGATTGAAGTTCTTGTTTGATCTGTGACAACTCCTGATCGTGTTTTGTTTCTCCTATGATAGCATCTGCAGTCAGAGTTTCAGTTGATATTTCAAAAACATTTGATGCACATATTTGATCAACTTCATCTTTTATGTATGTGTCTGTAGATAGATAATTCTGGTTTACAGGCGATCTAGATAAACAATCCACATTCTGATTTTCCAATCCTTTCCTAAATTTAATGGTGGAATCAAATCCAGCTAAATAAGAAGAGTAGCACAGCAATCGAGCTGATGTTATTTTGGAAGACTTGCTTTTCGATGGAATATTCTGTATAAGGGCTGGTTATCAGTTATGAGGACAAAGTGCTACCATAAAAGTAATAAAAAAAATGAGAAAATCCAAACACGATTGCTAAAGCTTCTTGGTCAAGTTGAGAGTAATTTCCTTCAGCTTCTGTTAGGGAATAGAAAACGAAAACGATTGGCTTTTCTACATCATTGATGATATGTGATAATATAGCAGCAACACCAACCAGACTAGCATCTGTCGCCAGTGTAACAGGTAATTATGGATTGAAGAGTACTAATACTCTGTGACTAGATATATCTTCCTTAAGCTTCATGAAAGCCTGCTCTCTTTCTTTATTCCAGTAAAATTGCTGATGTTAGGGTATTGGTCAAAACATTTGGTATGAATCTAGAATAGTAAGTAACCATACCTAAAAATTGGTGCAGTTCTAGAACATTCTTTGGTTGTGGCATGTTATAGCTTCAACTTTTGTAGGTGATCGTGATATCTTATTGTTTTCTATTGCATGACCTAAATATTCAATTTTTGTTTGAAAAAATGCACATTTCTTGCTAGTCACATGTAAATCGTAGTCACACAATCTTTCTAGGCATGCATGGAGGTTCTTTGAACATTCTTCTTCAGTTTTACCATGAATGACAATATTTTCGAAATAAGCAATAGATTTTGGTAAACCTTTCACGATTTGATCAATTACCTGGTTAAACTCAGTGCAGTTTTAATTCCAAAGCTCAACTTATTCATCTTGTATGTCTCTCGATGTGTTGAAATGGTTTGGATAATACTGCTCTCATCATTAGTTTTTAAATGAAGATATGCCTTAAACAGGTCGTAACTTTCAGAAATGCTTCAAATTCCTAAGACTGTTCAATACTTTGTCGATTTTCTTTATTGGATAATTTGCATTCATAGGGTGACTTGGGGCAATTATAGCAATGGGCTATAATTTCTGTGTATTTCAGTCTTATAGCTAAATTGTGTAGAATGTCTTATTTTAGCATAATATCTACACAATGTAAGAATAATTTTTTTAAAAACATTGAATTTAGAAGCTTTTATAAGCAATAAAAAATCTTCTTCCACACGCCAATGGCGGGTTTCATTACATATTTGCATTAATTTTTTAAATAAGGAATTTCTTTTTAAAAAAATTTTAATTGATGTAGGTGTTTTCACCATGATCTTAAGCATAATAAAAAAAATAATAAAATTAGTTATTATAATTGATATGAATTACCAAGGGTGCTATAATTGCCCCATTTTATTATGCTCTGGGGCAGTTAGGCAGCGTTCCCTTTTTCAAGAATATAAAAATTTAAGAATAAATTGTATCAAAGTAATACTTATTGAGATCCAGATTGAGGTTTGCTCAATTTATGTCTTTGTAAACACTTATAATTTGGGGTGGGAGGTAAAATAGGTAGTTAAAAACATTGCTTGTACTTCATAAATCTTTGCTTGTATTTATTTTACTTTATTTGTTTTTTGGCCCTCTTACCCTAAATGGACATGGACTATTTATAATAAAACAAAGTGAAGACGCAGGGAAAATATACAGATTTATTTCTAAGTACAGAGATGAAATTTTCCCAGTCTCAAATTTTGATTAAGAATTCGCTAGTTATGTTGTGACTTAAAGAGTCTTAATTCAGCTGACTCTATAAACTATTTACATTTTCTGAAGTATGTAGAGATTGTACCTAAATGTTTTAAATAAATTGTGATTAAACAATTTGTAAGCTTAGTTGTGAGTTTTTATTGAATTGTTCTTATTTGATTGAGTAGAATAATTTTTTTCTTTAACAGCTGCTTGTACTGTCTGACATTTTTATTCATAACTTCCTTATAAATGAAGCTAGAAAACATTTTTAAAACGTCCTTTTAAACAGTTAAAAGAGGCTTATACCCAGGGTTGGGTTTTTGACACGACAAGGGTTTGAACCGTCAAAAACCTGTGTTGTCAAAATTAAAAATCTATAAATGAGCTAGAATCTGATTAGAAATAGGATTTAGTAATACAATTTGCCATATACAAGTGAATATCTAAACATTATGCTGTTTATAAATTAACAAACCTTAAAACAATTTGTAGATCATTTACAAAAATTTAGATAAATATACTGGTTTAAATATATACAAAGTATGCATAGACATATTTTGTATGTTTATGTTTATTTGTATTAATATTTATGAAATTCTAAAATTCCAAAGTTACTTATGAATTTTCACATAAGCCATGAAAATCCAGGAATACTGATTTTTTTTTTTTTTTTTCTTTAAGGAAAACATAATATATGTGGGCAGTAAATTAATATGAATTTGAAAATAATTATATTTATATTTATTACACTTCTCATTTATTAATAAATTTTTATCTATTTATTGTTATTATTGATTGTATAAATATTTGTACCTGTTTATAGTTTGGTGTTTTGGGAGTAAGGCTGATTGACTACTCTAGAGTCTTAAGCCTAAAGGGGGGTGCCCTCCATAGGTGTCTTTCTAAAGGGTCCTAGCCCATATTTATGCAAGCTTCTGAGAAAACCACAAAAAAACTCTGAACAGCTAGGCTGACGAGTGCACCCTGGGATCGAACCCAGCATAAAACCGCTTGGCCACTGATGGACCCTACAGCTTAGACTAATAAATTTTTAAAAAATCTGTACGAGTAAATATTAAATTTATTACAATTTATGCATGTCCAGAAAGCATTCATATTTCTCTTGTCTCACGATAATTATAAGAATTTCAGATGCAATTCAAGCTTGTTTAACATTCAGAATTATTGCTTTTTCTTAAAAACTTGCAATATCAGCAGTCATTAAAAAAAAAAAAAAAAAAAAAAAAAAAAAGTTATATTTTTCTATAAAATATTTAAATACAAAATATTAGACTATGCATTTTTATTTTACTGGTTAAATACATTATTCTAAAAGCACAATACTAAAAAAATTCAAACATACAATGTTGTATTGCAAATAAAATAATTTTTCAATCAAAATGATCTATCAATGATTTATAAATCATGAATTTTCAGAAACCTAAAGTTTTGTTTTTATATTAATCAAAATGTTATAATAATGTTTCTCCAAAAACATTAATATGTTTACCTTTTAAAACATTCTTATAAATAATATCTTATTAAAAACAACTATATTTTTAAAGTATCACATAACTAAGTTTAACATATACTATATTAAGTATTGTTATAAATAAATTTCGTAATAATATATAAAAGTATCACAGCATATTTTGAATGAACATAGAAATAATTCCTAATAAAATTTTAAAAGCCTAAAGTTTTGTTTTTTATATTAATCAAAATGTTGTAACAAAGTGTTTTTCAAAGAACATCAATCTATTTACTTTTCAAAAAAATTTTATAAACTATATTTTGTTAAATTAAGTTTTTATATGACAATTAAACTATAAATATAGGTTTTTGACATGATGGTTTAAACTGTCAAAAACTGTCACGTGTCAAAAACCTGCCAACCCTGCTTATACCATGATTGCTATAGAATCAGCACAATATAAATACAGGAGAAACTAAGCGACTTTGCTATAATTGCCCCAGGGTTGGAGTAATTTTAGCAGTTCGGTGTTAAAAAAAATATTCTCTAACTCCTTTGACAGGGGTTAGAGGTTTTCTTTTTTATTCATACAAATAATAAAGAAATAACGCAGAATTTTTATGGTATTTGTCAGAATGAAAAAAATGTATAATATTTTTTATTATAAGCAGTTAAAGTTAAGTTTTATGTTTACCTGCCATAATTACCCCACTTCATCCTAAGTAGATTGTTAACTCGAACTTTTTGTAGTCAACAAAAAACCGAACTGTTCCGTCCACTTTAGGAATTACAACTAACAGTAGTCTCCAATCACTTGTAATTGAATAAGATATCATCCCAGCTGCTTTCAGGTCATCAAGTTCTCTTTCGACCTTTTCTCGTAAAGCATAGGGTACATTTCGTTCAGGAGCGTAACTAGGCTTTGTTCTATCATGTAACCTCAGTTTGATTATGAAATTTATTACACAACCAACCTTCTGTTTGAACACTTCTAAGATTTATAATCTCTGAGACATCACTGATTGAAGTGATTTTATTTTCAATTTTATTTTTAGGTGTTTTCTCTGTATTGATTTCGTCTAGATTGATTTTTAAATGTCTAACCCATACTCTGCCTAGAAGAGGATCATATCCATCAGGAATAACAAATAAATCTTCATTAGATATACAATCTTTATACTCAATCTTCACTTGCATCAGGGTGCGAAATTTCTGCTCGCCAGCTCGCCATTGGCTAGTGGAATTTTTACTGTGTCGAATAAAAATTTGGTCTAGTTATAGGTAGAATTCTTACACGATACGGTGACAGAAAACATTTTTTTTTATAGATTTAAATATGGCAAAATCTTGAAATCGTATAATAACCTCATATTTAATCCCAGCCTGGGTAAGGAAAAATGCTTAGCGCATGCATAAAAGTTTTAATCTCTTCGGTAGTTTCATTTCTCCCAGTGTGATTTCTCCAATCAGAGTGAGAATATACGAGTAGAGAACCTCTTTGTCTGTCGCCCACTGTACGAGAAAAGAGAAATGTGTAAGTTTGCCTATGCGATATTGATGCATTAAAATGAACCCGAGCCCCTTTAAAGATACTGCCTATGTTTATTTTATTGAATAATGTTCAAAAACCAGTTGACATTTTTCAGTTTTTTAATGAAACTCCAAGGATTTGCACTTGTCTTGTAATTATTTGTAGGCATGTAAGCAATGATTTTATCGGAAAAATTATTTCGAAATGGCTATTTCAAATGACAAACATGAACGAATTATATACATCAACATTCCGTCTAATTACAAAAATAAAGAGGACGAAAAGAACATTTCTGATGTAAAATGTTAAATAAATAGGTAAATAAAGAAGCTTAATCTTTCATAATAAAAAGATTTTCTTTCACAGGGTATTGTTTAACAAAGAGTTTTTTTTTTTTTTTTTTTTTAATTTAATGACTCTGCATTTATGTTATTAGACATTTTAATATTTTTCAAATATCAAATACAATACATTATAAGGATTTTAAATTATAGATGATTATGAGACATGATTATAAATGACACACTTTTAATATATATAATTTTAAGCATATTTGAAAAAACATTTCAAATAGTTAGGAAAAATAACAATAAAAAGAGAAAAAAAATGCTCAAAAAAGAAAAAAATGACAACTCTATCTTCTGGTGAGTAAAACCTTTTTTTCAGCGAGTGTTATCTGAGTTGAAATTTTGGGCCCTGACTTGCATTTTCCCCAAGGGCAAAAACATAATTTCAGTATATGATATGAATGCAATATTTGTCAGCTCAAACTGTTTCTTGAGACCTAATCTTTTAAATTGACTTTCTGGTATAAGAAAGTATTCTGCTCCTGTGTCAACTTCAAATTTTCGATAGTGATTTTTGATTTTTAATTTAGTAAAATATTTCTTAGCATCAGATGCAGATTCTGAAATATGGTTGCTATAAATATTGACAATAATGTTTATAGTATTATTTTCATATATTTCCATTTGATTAGTTGATTTTCCTGGACTGTTTGATATTTTTGCATTGATTAATGTTTTGATACAAACATTTTGTAGATGTCCAATTGATTTACACAACTTACTTTTCAAATTATTTCGATTAATGCAACATTTTTTTTTATAAATGGTTGTTTTTCCTGCTACGGAGGCACAAGTTGTTTATGCAGTGGCGGCTCATGAACCGAAAATAGGTCAAGAGCTCAAAAATAATATTGAAGTATTTTTAATGCATAATTTTTATTAAGCATGGCCGTAACTAAAATTAATAAAAAATACTTATTTAAATGTAAATTTATACTGTATAAATGAATACAGTGTGCCTCTCCACCTATTTTCGGGGCTCGAGCCGCCACTGTGTTTATGTCAAGTTTTTCGAAATCAGTTTGATTTTGCTTGAATTTCATGCACTGATTAGAAACTGCCTCTTTTTGCATTGTTTTGAGCATTTAAGGACATTTTCACATATTTCAATTGCCGATTACTTTTGATAACTTTATTGTTATTCTCTGAGATGGGTGTACCGGTAGTGAATTATTTCGATTGAAATAACTCACAACTGTCAATTTTTGAAGCTTCAAGTACAGTTGCTTTATCAATAATATCGTTGAATTTGGTTTATTTAGATTGCAATAATTGCTCTTCGGTCCAACTGTCTTTAATGCCGTGAATAAATTGTACTCTAAGGAAAGTATCAGACTTAATATCTTTTTACTACAGTCACAGTCAACAGTAAACTCACGTTCGGAAATATCATGCTATAATTCTGCCGTAAATGGCCACTCAGGCACACAGAACCTCACTAAAATTTGGTTACGGTGAAGAAGTTGCAAGATATTACAATTTACTTAGAAATACAACCCCCATGTTTCCTCTTCCATCCCTCCTTTTGAAATGGTTTCTGTGCTATGCTTCTTATTGTTTCCCATTTTAATTGTATCACCTAAGGGTTTTGTATTTATACCCGTGACACTTTTCACATCTTGCCTTTCTGGCCCTGGTCTTAGACCATGCATGCTTGCCATGCTTTGGGGTTTTAATTTTTCAATTTTTTATTCCCCTTATGTTTAAAGTCTTTTGTCATTATAGGAGTCTGTCCAGAGAAAAATCTAGGTCTATTAAAGGACCTTACACAAAATTTTATATCTTAGAAAAGGACCCTTCTCAAAATTTTTTATCCTAGAAACAGATCCTTCACAAATTTTTTCCTCTAAAAAACAGACCTTTGATAAATCGGTTTTATTTCAAAGACTAATCTTCCATGGAATGAATGATCAGATGTGCTTTGCTGTATTTCCCCAAAAAAACTGATATTCAATTTCTAATTTATAAAAGGTTTCTAAGCATATGTGTGACTTCAGCTCCATAAAAATGAACCATCATTGTTTAAAATGAAACTGTAATTGTAATTTTATTTTGCAAAATTAAATTTTTCACAGTTTCGCAAAAAGAGGACCCTAACTGTAAAGTTTGGAAGAACTTTATTTTCACGAATTTAGATTGACAAAATTATGTGTAGCTGTAGAATTTTTCACAATTTCACAAAAACAGGACCCTGTCTGACCGTGTGGCAGAAATTTATTATGCTGTCTGCGACAAGCTTCATAACACCAAAATCTTTCTGCAGGAATAGTTTGTGAAGTTAACATTTACAAGTTCAAAATAAATCATTTTTAAAAAGTAAATAATATTCAGTATAACCAATGTATTTAAATTTTAACTAGGCACAAATGCAAGAAAAAAATTAGAAAAGTTACCAATTTTATAACTTAAGATACCCATTAATATTTATTGCTAAGATCTTTTACTACATGAACATGTAAAATGCTAAATATCAATAAAGTATTTTTAAAATTAATTTTCTATTTTTTGAAGCAGGGTTTGAAGCTTCATTTTTTATTTTGTGTATAACTACAGACGTTACAAATTTCCCCATAGTCTCATTTCTGTATATATTTGTGAAATGTATTGCATAGTTTGAACCAAACATTAAAATTAATGCAGCTTTAAAAAATTTACGTGTATTTACTACCACTCACGTATGCACGCTTCGCATACATTTTAAAAAAATCACTAGATGCAACTAATTTGTCGTGCGTAAATCAGAAAATGTATGAAAATCGGTACAGCAGCAAACACGCACTTAAAAAAAAAAAAAAAATCACTGGGTGCAGCTATTTTGTTATGCATGAAATATGAAATTCGGAAAATGGTCGCAAAGCCACATTCTTCGAAAAAACATCTTTTTGCAATACAATAAATACACACGACACGAGTGGTAGGCGCAGTGCGGCGCGGAAACAAAGTTTGGAGACACGAAAATAAAGTTCCGATGTGAAGAAGTTACTAGTGAAAGTGTCAATACACCGAATCATATCACCTCATCACGAATCGCTAATGCATGCCGTATCAAAGCTAACCCAAGTGAGTTACATCCGCTTTGTCTCCTCTCCTTTTTCAGGATTGAGGCAATCGTATCTGCAGAAATGAAAATTTGTTCTGCAGAACAGTTTATAAACCATTCTTTGAGTTTCTTTCTCTCTCTCTCTTTTTTTTTTTTTTTAAACACAATGGCAAAATTTGTTTGACTTAAGTAAATTCTTTCTGCAAGAACATTTCTGTTTCTGCGACATTGTCGCCGTGTTTCTGCCACGGGGCTGTCTGAAAAGTCTGACAGAACCCTGCATTAATACTGAGGAAGAAACTTAAGAAATTCCAAAACAGATATAGTTATTTTTTTTTCTCTCTCTCTCTTATTTGTGCTTTTTTAACATTGTTTTTATATTTTTCTTTTAATATTCTAGTACAAAGTGTCTCCACATACATTTAATGAAAATCATTCATTTACAAGGCTACCCAAAGTATTTGAATATACTAGAGCTGTACTTAGAAATTGCTGGAAGTGTATTTCATTTTGTGTTATGTGTTTTTCATATAGAATTAAATTTAAGTGCACAATGTGATGTGTACATAGTTTATAGACAATATACAAGACTAACCAAAATTAAGACAAGAACATTTGTCTATTGAATATATTTGGTGGTTGTGCTTTGCTAACCTTATTATGTCGACAAACATTGCTGTAGAAGGAAAATTAATTTCTAATACCCATGCTGTAAACAAAGTATTTTTTGAAGATTGATTTTCATCTCTGATTTTGTTGTATAATACCATGAATATGAAATTAAAATTTTTGAGGATTGATCTGTATGTATATTGTTATCAGCATAACTTTAAAATAAATAACTGCAGAAAATTGAAATTTGGTATTTTGAAGTTTGTATGTTTCGAGGCAAATTAATACCAGCCTCGATTTATTATTATTTTATAAATGTAACAATGGACGGAGTTGAATGAGACGGTAGGACACCCCCTCCTCCTCCTCCTCAAATGAAGCTGTTTCTACACCTATTTTAGATAATTTTTAAAATAGATTGAACTTTATTAATCTTACATCTTAATCTGTAGTCTGTGTTTATAGTATTGAAATGCAGAGTAAGAGAAAGTCTTGTGAGTCACACTGCAGGTTATTAATTATGTGTTTATTTATTTATTTATTTTATTTATTTATTTTTTCTTTTCTTTTCTGGTTTCTTATTGCAGGAAAGGCAAGAAGAAACATAAGCTTCCACCTTTAATCAAAGAAACCCTCTCTAAAAAAATGTGTGCTAAAAATGATACCCAGGAACAAAAACAGCCAAAGACTCCTTCTCATACCAGTTCTGATTCTGAGTCATCAGAGGTTATATATCTTATTTCATCTTAAATACTGTTTAATTATTTTGCACATTCCAAGAGTATTAAATGTGGCTTATGCTAATAATGCCAATCTTTTTTAAATATAATTTTATATTATCAAATCTCTAAACTGAGCTTATGCTCAAGGCCATAGCCAGGGAAAAAATAAATAAGTAAAATGGAGAAAGTTAAAACTTTTGTACATAATGCTGTGTATTAAAAATGAAGTATAGCTCAAAATTTTTTGAGAATTTTAGGGGTGGAGGGGAGGGTTGAACCCCCCAAATCTCTTCTTTGCAATGGCTTTGCTTGTGCTGTCATGATTACACATACTTTAGAGAACTAATTCTTTTCTGAAAATGTCTTTATTGATTTTTTTTTTCTTTTTGCTTCTTAACTAGATAATATACTCTTACCTCATTTATATTTTGTTTTAATATTATTGACTTTATAAACAATTTAATATTTAAATAATCGTAATAGTGTTCTGTAATAAATAATTTATGAGCTAGATATTTTTCTTTAATTACGTATTTTATTAGTTAATGATGTTAGTTTCTGATATATTTTAGAAAGTTTTTATGTATTATTGATATTATCTGTATGATTGTGTATATTACAAACCTCTTAATATAATATAAAATTAAAGATAGTGCATTAGCCTATGCATGCTATAGTAATATGGCTGATAAATCCATTTTATTCTACATGTGATTACTATTTTAAATCTTATTAGTTCATATGTTTATTTTATTCAGTAGTAGTATTATGATACAATATTAAGCATGTTATAACTTGATAGTGACATGTATGAAATAGAAAAAATATTTAAGTATTAAAGATATTTTTTATTTTTGATATGCTAGATTTAGTTTATAATATAAAATTGAGATTTTGAATTCGGGTTTGACAAGTCGAAAAATGATAATTTAACCTTAATGAAAAATGATAATTTAATCATAAAAAAAAAAAAAAGGAGCATTGTTAAAATGTACTTACATACGCATAAACATTGCCAAACAAGACATAAACAAATATTTAAAAATTTTTTTAGAGAAAGAAAAGAAATAAAAATCACATGCTTCGTGAATAGATTATGAAATAGTTTCCAATGCAAAAAAAATGTTACGTAATTTTTATACTCTGGCACGATCAAGGAAAAGTTGTAAACAAACATATTGGTTAGTGCTTATGTCATCTTCAGATTTTTGTACTTTTAAAGAAATTTTTTTCTGCTTTTAAATTTTTAGCATCACGAATAAGGATTTCAAATATTTATCGTCATGAGGTACTTTTGCATTCAAATTATTTTGTGTCATCTTATATCAGAATAACAGTTAATACATGCACCATATAAAATACTATGTGTATATGTAACCGAAAAATGAATATCACTGAAAATACATTTCAAGAAATAGTTACTGTAATATTATAAAATACTATGAGGTAAAATAAACTATAAAGAATTTGTGTAGTATAAATTCAAATTATTTTGTGTGTCCCTGTTTAAGAGTTATACGCAAAAGTTTACCAAAATAATTTCTAATGAATACTAATTATGTAAATGAAGAAAAAAATTATGAAACATATCTATATTAATAAAACAAGACAACTGTACGTCTCTATGTGCATATGTTTGTACCGTAATGAGCTTATTATACACCACACATTGTAGATGTACAAAAATTGATAGTTTTATATTTTAGAGAGATCGCTGTTTCTCATTATACAAGCAACTCCTAGAAGTTGAGCCAGTATCTAATACTCAAAAGTGTAAGGTGCCTCTTAAAAGGATATTGCCTATTTAAAATACTAAGGTTTTTCTAATGTCATTTCTGTTGAACTTATAAGTTTTTTAGGCTTAACATTAGCACAGTCACGATTGAGCTTTTTTTAATTGCTTGTTTCTTATATATAACGCCAATTTGTGCACAGCTTTATCGAAACTAATAAAAGATGATGTCTGTAAAAAATGTTTAAAAAATTTCTTTTGATGAATTTAGTTGATACATATGTTTTTTCAGTGTGATGAAATTGAAAATAATTTTTATCTATCACGTATAGATTTTTGATCAATGCACTACCTAGAAATTTTTTTCCTTTTCAATAGTTTCTGGTATGTTTCCATGATTAATTATAATTAACATACTATAAAAGTTACCATATAACAATATTGGTAGAAAAATCGCAGATGAAATTATGTCAGAAGACAACCCTGTATTGACAAATATCTATACTTGATAGAGAAAAACTGCTACAGTTTTGTTTTCAGCTCACTAAAAAACATTAAGATCAGCCAAAATCATCAAACCTAAATTTTAGATGTAGACCTCTGTTATTCAGATATTAATTAAAACATTAACTACCAATTAATTTATCACCTTGTACTGTTTACTTTTCTTAATAGCAAAATAGATGAATGCTGCTCCGAAACGCTAAAACGGAAAGTAAAAAAGAAGTCCCATTTTTAAAGCATCATCTCCTCCCAAAGAAAAAACATTTTGGAATCGGGAAGACAGTTCTTTTCCACTTTCAACGATGTAGTATTTTTAAAAAATATATTGAGTTTTAATATTGTTTGAGAGTTTTTTTTCTAAGATCCAAAATCTAGGTTTTTCTTATACATAATTTTTTGAACTACGCTCAAACCATGGCTAATTCTAGGATTGGTTCACGCAAGGCTTCATCGGAAAAGCCTCAGTTTTTTATAACAGTGATACACATTTCTTTGAAACATCCAGACTTTTGGTACTGTACAGGGCTGTCAGAGAGGGAAATTTAGATACCACTATTTTTAAATAGAGATATTTTTAAAATAGCTATCAACAAATATTCAACTGTAAAATAATTATATTGAAATATAAAAATTTCCCTTTGTGAGAACCCTGATACTGTATACATAATTTTAATACAGGGGTCGTACATGTCCTGAAATTCCTTAAAATTTAAAAAACGTCCTGAAATGTCCTTAAATATGATAAGTTGTCCTAAAATTCCTGATTTTTTTAGTGATTACTTTATTATCTTCGTTTAAATATCTCTACTTTGGCAATTAAATCATTAAATCCCTAACTCGATAACATCGTAAATATTTTGCTGCTATGAGCGATCATTAGTTCAAGTGCGTAGTAAGCGAAAACTACATTGGGCGTGCCTTATCTGCCATTGGTTAAGGGTATGACGTCATGCAAGCGGCTAGCGTATCAGTTTGAAGGGTTTGAAGTAGGGATTTTTCTCGCAACTGACGTATGTTATTTTGTCACCATGGTCAGCGATATAGTTATATTACGAATGGCAACAGCTAGCATTAGTTTATAGTTTAGCGTCTGTGTTTTGTTTGTACGTTACGTTCTAATCGCGCTGTTTTAATCAGAATTAATCCAGGGTCGTATTGTATATTATTTATTGAACATGTGATTTATATTTTAAAAACTTTCATATTTTGCTAGAAACTTCTATATTTTACCAAAAACAGTTATTTAAAAAAAAAAAAATGCCGAGATCTACTAAATTTTCGGAACTGTGGCTTATTGTGTATTATTTATTGAACATGTGATTTATAATTTAAAAACTTTCATATTTTGCTAGAAACTTGTATATTTTAACCAAACGCAGTTATATTTTTAAAAAAAAAATGCCGAGATCTACTAAATTTTCGGAACTGTGGCTTCAAAGAACGATTGACGATGGACAGCTTGTTAGCAGCTGGTGTGAAGGATGCACCGATGATATTTATTCTGTGTTTTGCCGACCATGCAGCAAACGATTTAGTATTTCAAATATGGGTTTCAAGCAAATTGAATCACATGCCAAAAGTGAGAGACATCAAAGCCGCATAAAATTATTATCTGGCCAAAGTACTTTTGTACCCATCTCAACAGAGTGCAGTGATGATAAAAAAGCAGCCTCTTCGACAACAACGCTGAAACTAACGATGGAAAATAAAACATGGATGCCGGTAACATTAAATGAAAAAGTTATTAAAGCTGAAGGGCTTGTCTTATTAACGGCAATAAAGTGCAATTATTAATTTTCATCAATCGACGATTTGGGAAAAATAATGAGTTTTGCATTCAGTGACTCTGAAATTGCTAAAAATGTGAAACTGTCTGATGCAAAAGCGAGATATATCATAAAATTTGGATTGACTCCGTATTTTCGCCAGAAAATATTTTCTGATTACACATCAAGCAAAGCTTTTTATACACTATATTTTGATGAGACAAGTACCAAGCAAGTAAAAAAACAAATGGATATATACATCGGATACTGGTCAGAGAAGTATGAAAAAGTGGTAATTTTTTATTGTGATTCGTTTTTTTTAGGCCATGCCAGTGCAGATATTATCTTAGAAAAAATTATGAATTTCATTTCCGAAAATAATCTGAAGTTAGATAAGCTTCTGCAGTGCTCAATGGATGGACCCAATGTAAATTTAGCATTTCAAAAAAAATTAAATTCACATTTAAGGTCCCTTGAAATTGATAATTTGGTGGACATAGGCACATGTAGCTTGCATGTTCATGGTGTCTTGAAAAAAGGTATTGATGGTCTTCGTACTGATGTAGAAAACTTTGTGCTTTCAGTTTTTCAATGGTTCAAAATTTCTGCCGCAAGAAGAGAGGATTACCATGAGATCCAAGAAAAATTTTTTGAAGATAGCAATCATTTGTTTTTACGCCATATTGAAAACAGGTGGTGGTTAACTCTTGGTCCTGTGTGCAGCAGAATTTTGGAACAGTATGAAGGTTTGAAAGAATATTTTCTAATATTTTTACCAAAATCAAAATGCAAACAAGGTGAAAAATTCACCCAGATATCCCTACTATAGTTGTTCCAAATTAACTTATCGATAAATCCACAAACTAATAATTTAATACATTTAGTATATATTTTTAAGCTTATATTGTTAAAGTAAGTATGGACGTAACTATAAAATAGACGATAAAGTTTAATAATACAATAAAACATGTTAGTCTTTCAAATGTATGTGTTTTTTTTTTTGTTTATCTCATACATATATATATAACAGTGTTTAAAAAAACCCGAGGTTTTAATGGGCTTTTTTGAGTTTAATTGGTTTTTTTTATATTAAATGTAGAATAGCACTGTTGGGTTTGAATTTTAAGTTTATTTCAAAAGAGAGCAGTTTTAGACTAAAAGAAAACTTATTACAAAATAATAGTAATTAAAAATTAAACAACCTTCATATTCTTTATTGGTTTGGCCTAAACTGTAAAATAAATTCTTATTTTATTCTATTCAGTATTTTATCACAATTTTGAATTTAATTTTTTATTAAGTTATTTTGTGTAAAATTAAAACTAGTAACAAAAATGAAATATTTTAAACTTACCATGTACAATTTTCATATTACAAATAATTATGTATTTTTTATATGGTTAAAGTAAAAAAAATGTACAAATATTTTTTTAATTTTTGTTAATATTGATAACTGACATTTGATTCATATTTGAAAACTTAATAAAAGAATACAAAACAAAATTCATATATATAAATGTTTATTATCAAGTTAATAGTGTTTCAGTAAACCAAGTTACAGGTAAACATTAAAAATAATACTGGAACACGAAAAATTTTTATAAAACTAAATCTTTTAAAAAGGCAGTTTTGATGAATTTGAAGTTTTCGAGGGGAAAAAAAAACCTCTATTTTTTGCCTGTATCGAACCTTACAGAGTAATATATTATATTTGTTATTTATGTTTAATATTTGTTGTTAAATCCTTAGACTTCTAGGTTTATTGTTTCATCATGACTTACAAATACAAAAATCGCTTGCAATATTGTTCATTTTTTTCTCATCTTTCATTTTTTGAAACTGTTCTGTTCAAAAGAGATATTGTAGATAGATGGTTGAAATGAAAGGAATTTTTCTAACGAAGTTGAAAAATAATTACATAATTTCAAACTGGCATATATTATATCACTAATATGATATGCTATGTTATGTAGATATAATAATTATATATATAATATAATAATTATACTTATACATATAATTATTATCCTACATAATATTTATTATATATAATAATGTCAAGTAAGAAAATATAAGTAAAAAAATAATGAATTATTTTTATTTTTAAAGTGAAAATTTTTATGAGATTTCAAAAAAACCCAATAAAACCCACCCGGGTTTTTTTGGGGTTTGTGGGCGGGTCCGAAACCCTGATATATAAATAAGAGTTATAAATAAATAATTTAGAAGGTGAGTTTATTGCTTGTGATGTCGAAATGTATCTCCATTTTGTCCTGAAAATGTCCTGAAATTTTCAAAAATTTGTGTCCTGAAATTTCACTCAGTGCTTGTACTACCCCTGTTAATATTTCATACATAACTTTTGTGTGCATAAAGGTATCTCCTTCCTAAATTAATTCCTATAAAATTCCTATATTTTGAAAAGTCAATTCCTATATTTCCTATAATATTTATTAAAAATGTCACTTCTAGGCCTGGTCATATTTCCAATTGAATAATTCCTATAATGCAAGTTTGTGAAATTTAGCCCTATTTTGCCATATTAAAAAAATCACAAATAACTTATGAAGATTTCTAAATAGAAAACCCATAGTTAATGATGTTCTTGCCAGTATCATAATTGATGTTTTAAAACTTGTCCTATTTTCTTTTTTTTATAATAAAATAATCCTCATAATACACGTTTTCATAAAAATTCTGTAAAATTTTCAAAGTAGGTGATGTTCGTGCCAGCATCATATTTTAAAACTGGTCCAATATCTTTACAATGAAAATAATTCACACAATACATGCTTATGCAAAATTTTCCTCAATTCTTTAATGTTACAAGAATCATTATTTTTGAATAACTTAAGAAGTTTTCAAATTAGAATGTTGAAGAAAACAAATATCATTCTTGCCAGTGTCATAAGTAATACATACTTGCCAACTTTTCCGGTTTTCCCGGAAGACTTCCGGTTTTTTAACGTATCTTCCGGTCTTCTGGACAGATGATGAAATCTTCCGTTTTTTAAAAAATCGCGGATATCGTTCGTTTTAAAAAGAAACCCAAATGTTCTACGAAAACTCCTGATTCCCAATCTTTTTCCATCCATAACATAAATGTCAATATTCATTTCAAACTTGTTTTATGAGATTCTAGAACATTTAAAGAAATAGAATTGATAAATATTTCTTGCTGATGTAATTATTTTTTGCCCCCCCCCCCCTTTATTTATCTACAATTAGTGATCAGCAATTAAATGTTCTGCAGAAGTCTTTTCTTTCCTAATCTTTATCCTTCTGCAACATAAATAATAATATTAATTTTAAAGTTATTACATTAGATTCTAGAAGTAGAGTTAAAAGAGTTTAAATATTTCTTACTCTGTAATTATTTTTGTATTCCCCCCCCCCCCCCCCAATCTTTTCCCCGGATTGTGATAAATTCTAGAAACAATAAAGCAATGGAAGTGCTCAATATTTCTCACATATGTAATTATTTTTAGATCTTTATTGCTGAATTTAATGAATCTGTTTATTTTTCCTCAATTAAATTAAATAGTTGTATGTCATATTTATACCAAATGTGTAAACATGGGGAAAAAATGAAGAATAATTTTTTCAGGTAGGAAAATTTTTCCCAAATCAATTTAAGAATATTAATACTCAGTTGGTTTTATGCACGTTTGAAACTGATAATTAGCTACTGCTACTATTTCTTATATGTATGATTAATGTACATACACAAAAATCATATTCTATATTTATTTAAAAAATTAGTTATACTTTAACTTAACTAAGTTTTTTTGTCTATTGTTAAATAAATTTCTTACAGATTCTGTTTTGTAGATATTTATATGTTAAAGAGGAATAACTTCATTTAAAACTTTTATGTATTTAGTATAATCAATCTCAGGGTACGCCGATTTAAATCAGCTTAATTATAATCATTGATTTAAATCAAAAATAAAATTTTATAATTTTGGAGGAATATGTAGATTTATATGTCTCAGAACATAAGAAAACTTGAACTTACTTGTTATTTACATCAAATAGCTCCCCTCCCCCCATGCCAAAAAATAAAAGTGTTTATTAATTTTAAAAATGATTCTTTTAATTTTTGAACTCTATCTTCTATTCTTATTTTGGATTCAAATTTTTTTTATACAAAACCATAAGTTTTCTGCCTTAAGTGTTTAAATGATAATAATAAATAAAATGTGTTTTTCATTTTTAACTTTGATATTACTAATTGTAATCCCTATATATTTGAACTGACCAATGTATTCATAAGCAATTTTTACTATCATTTTTTAATTAGGTTTTTATAAAATTTGAAATGAAATGGTAATGGCCTGTCCAGTTATTTCAGTTTTCTTAAATTTTTTTAACTTTAACCTTTTGAAAAAAAATCTTGAATTTATATGTCTTTTATTACCATGTTTTTATTAACTTGCTTTCTTGTTTGTTTGTTTGTTCAGTACAAATCTTGCAATCAATTTTTAACTAACTTCCTGACTAGCTAGACATTTGAAACTTTTAGAATAGCTCAGAACACGATGACAATACATTTTTTTTAAATACTTTATTCAGTTAATAAAAGTTTTCTTTTAAGTAATTAATAAAATGTGAAAATAATAACCTCATAATAGCTTTAAAATTAGCCATTTAAGTTTTATTTATAATTTAATTGTTGTCAAAACATTATGAACAATAAAAAATTGTAAAAAAGAAAATAAATTATGCATCTCATAAGAATTGACATCATTATCACTTTAAAAATTTAATACACATTGATAAAAGTGCTAATATAGTTCTATAGCCTATAATTATCCCGCTAGACATTTGAAACTTTTAGAATAACTCAGAACACGATGACAATGCATTCTTTAATACTTCTATTCAATTAATAAATGATTGAAAATTTCTTACAATTGTTCTGTTTATTATACATTGATCATTTTCTTTCAAGTTGATGGAATAATTCATAAATAAATAAATAAATAAATAAATAAGAATTTATTAATACATACAACTATCAAGTTTATATGATTCAACAGAAAATTTAAAAACATGGTATATAAAAAGTTTTTTTTTATTTCCTTTAATTGATTAATTGATTCTCCAAAAAGTTGCGTAGTGTGATATTCAAGATTACGGCTTATTATATTATATGCACATTTTAATAACATAAAATAATAATAATAATAGATCTTATATGCTTTTAAAATATTTTCACTTAAACTAGTGGATCTGCAGATCAGGAGCCTCAACGTTCTATTTACATCAGACATTATTCAATAGGTCATTTTTATTTATTCCTTATTATATAATCGTATATATTGATTCTATCGATTTGTTACCATAATCAGATACATTCTTGAGGGGGGCTGCCGCCCCCCTCAACCCCCCGCTGTATCTCTATTTGTATATCCTATAAAGTGTTACAGAATTGTGAATAATCGCATTTTTTTTGTATAAATTCTTTCAAAAGGTTTAGTAAAGTTAATAAAATGCTAACTTTGTGCATTTCTAGTCGTTTTAGCGTAAAATCGCCTAATTTTCCCTTAAAAACACTTAAAAAAGCTACTATAAGGGAAGAAATGGATTTTCGCCAAATTTGGTGACTATTTCCCTCCTTGGCTACTTTTTGGCGACCTTGGCGAGAAAATCCTTATTAGGGATATACCAAATATGGAAGCTCTAATCTCATTATGAGATACGAGAATTTTCCAGAACAGTCTGTGTTCGATAGAAAAGTATAAAAGGAGCATTTCTTCACCAAGGCGGTCAGTGTCAGATCTGTGTCAGTTTCGTCAAATGCTTGCTTTGCTTTGAATCTCTTTAGATGAGACTTTCTTTATGTGTTGTTTCTAAACAGTTTGTACTGTTGTTTTGCTGTTAACGGCTGTTGTTTAAGCTGTGTTTACTGGTTGATTTGAAGCTGATACTTGGTTTATAGACCTGTATTTTTCTGGAACTTTCTGTGAATACATCACTGAATTTTTGCAAGTTTTGCCTTTCATTCTCGGACAACTTACGGACCCCCAAGTACGCAACAATATGTATTCTTAATAAACGACGGTCTTGTATTATTTCCCTGAAATTCATAAATACCAAATTTCATAACTATCATTTTTCATACAAAAAAAATTTACATAGCATATCAGAAATATTTTGCGTAACCTTTAAACTAATTTCTAAGTCTATGCCCACAATTATCAACAGGAAAACATGCTTTTAATATTCTAATAAAATTGCATTATATTTGATGGAGTGTAACCATGTTAAAATAAAGTTTTAAGAAATATTGACTATAGACCGTAATAGTACGAAATTATTTTATGTATCCCGGAAAAGTAGCCACAGTCATTATAAACGCCGATAATAAGAATAAATTTAATTAATTATAACTCATTAATTTTTCAAACTAATTTGACATCATTTGGATGATTATAGTATATACTCGGAATTATTTTGTGTGGTCTCATAAATTATTTAGACTATACATAACTGTTTTCAAGAGTAAACATGATTTTAAGCATCTTTATAATGTATGTTAATTTTATTAAGTTCAATTCAGCATAAACGCATTAAAGAGCGCGCTTAAATAAAAGTTTGTCCATAGGCTCTAATGTTACAAAATTCTTTCTTGTGGCTCTGTAAACAAACCATAAACATTGTATACACCAGTAAAAACTATTCAGCTTATTTTGCGTTTAAAATTAATAATTGTTCCAAATTTAACATAGTTCGCATGACTACGTGACATTATCAGAACACTTTTGTAAGGTCCTGTACATTAATTAGAAAGCTTAAGAGCACATATTTTCTTCAAACAACATGAGTTTAAGCATATTACTCACGTACGCTAGTTTCATTTTCTTCATTGCAAAGTAATGATATTAAAATGCGTTTAAAAGAAATTCACCCCTTATGCCGTAATGTTAAGAATTTTGGCGTGTCCCTATACACATTTTTTAACCAATATAGCAATAAAAATTATTCAGCTACTTATGTTTATGCAAAGCTGGAATGTGTGCGCCAATTTGCAAGTCAATCGAAGGAATTTGCGGCTGCTATTGCGGTACATACAAATTCTTCCCATAGACCGTAATGATAAAAAAAAAAAAAAAAAGTTGCATTCGGGAGTGCCGACAGAAGTGAAAACGTGAACAATTACGTGTGTATTTCTTGAATCGTCAGGAAATATTTTATTGTGTAGTAAATACTTTTAAATGAAGTGTTTTTTTATTCATTAATATAAACTACTGCTACAAAAATTATATTACAATTTTATTTAATGCGCTAACTGCAATAGAGACAGTGTCCGGAGATGAGAGAAGTCGTGTAGAGCCGCACCAGATTGGAAAAACGTGAGAAAAATGGCGGCTTTGGCCTTTCTCACGGTTTTGTGAGGTCTAACTGCAACGTTTCCGCCTGAAATCTTTAAGAGACAGTGGCCGGAGATGAGAGAAGTTGTGTAAAGCCGCACCAGATTGTAAAAACGTGAGAAAAATGGCGGCTTAGGCCTTTCTCACGGTTTTGTGAGGTCTAACTGGAATAGAGACAGTGTCCGGAAATGAGAGAAGTCGTGTAGAGCCGCACCAGATTGTAAAAACGTGAGAGAAATGGCGGCTTTGGCCTTTATCACGGTTTTGTGAGGTCTAACTGGAACGTTTCCGGCTGCAATCTTTAAGAGACAGTGTCCGGAAATGAGAGAAGTCGTGTAGAGCCGCACCAGATTTTAAAAACGAGAAAAATGGCGGCTTTGGTCTTTCTCATGGTTCTGTGAAGTCTAACTGCAACGTTTCCGGCTGAAATCTTTAAGAGACAGTGGCCGGAGATCAGAGAAGTCGTGTAAAGCCGCACCAGATTGTAAAAACGTGAGAGAAATGGCGGCTTTGGTCTTTCTCACTGTTTTGTGAGGTCTAACTGCAACGTTTCCGGCTGAAATCTTTAAGAGACAGAGGCCGGAGATGAGAGAAGTCGTGTAAAGCCGCACCAGATTTTAAAAACGTGAGAAAAATGGGCGGCTTTTGTCTTTCTCATGGTTCTGTGAAGTCTAACTGCAACGTTTCTGGCTGCAATCTTTAAGAGACTGTGTCCGGAGATGAGTGAAGTCGTGTAGAGCCGCACCCGATTGTAAAAACGTGCGAAAAATGGCGGCTTTGGCATTTCTCACGGTTTTATGAGGTCTAACTGGAATAGAGACAATGTCCGGAAATGAGAGAAGTCGTGTAGAGCCGCACCAGATTGTAAAAACGTGAGAGAAATGGCGGCTTTGGCCTTTATCACGGTTTTGTGAGGTCTAACTGGAACGTTTTCGGCTGCAATCTTTAAGAGGCAGTGTCCAGAAATGACAGATGTCGTGTAGAGCCGCACCAGATTTTAAAAACGTGAGAAAAATGGCGGCTTTGGTCTTTCGCATGGTTCTGTGAAGTCTAACTGCAACGTTTCCGGCTGAAATCTTTAAGAGACTGTGTCCGGTGATGAGTGAAGTCGTGTAGAGCCGCACCCGATTGTAAAAACGTGAGAAAAATGGCGGCTTTGGCCTTTCTCACTGTTTTGTGTGGTCTAACTGCAATAGAGACAGTGTCCGGAGATGAGAGAAGTCGTGTAGATCCGCACCAGATTGTAAAAACGTGAGAAAAATTGCGGCTTTGGCCTTTCTCACGGTTTTGTGAGGTCTAACTGCAACGTTTCCGGCTGCAATCTTTAAGAGACTGTGTCCGGAGATAAAATAAGTCGTGTAGAGCCGCACCAGATTGTAAAAACGCGAGAAAATGGTAGCTTTGGTCTTTTTCACGGTTTTATGAGGTCTAACTGCAATAGAGACAGTGCTCGGAGATGAGAGAAGTCGTGTAGAGCCGCACCAGATTTTAAAACAATATATACTATAAAATTACTAACACTTCACATTAGCAAGTTAATTGTATGGCACATTATTTGTATCATACAAGGATGGAAAGCGTTTACTGACGATGACGCAAATTCAATGATTTTTTTTCAAAGTTTTCACTTCAAATGGAAAGCGTTAGCTGACGATGACGGGAGTTTAAAGATTTTTGTTCCCCCAAAAGTGCTCAACCCGCCTAAAGAAGTTTTCACTTCAAAAAACTTTGGCGTGTCCCTGTACACGAACTACAAATGGAATGAGCACCCAAAACTATACAGCTAATTTCGTGGGGATCATGAACATGTATACCAAATTTTAAGTTAAGAGAGTGATATTTGCGGCCGCTATCGCACGACAGACAGACAGACAGACGGACAGGTATACGAACTACAAATGGAATACATACCAAAAACAATACAGCTGATTTCATGGGGCTCATGAACATGTGTACCAAATTTCAAGTCAATAGCACTATTTTTGCGGCCGCTACCGCGATACATACAAATTCCTCCCATATGCCGTAATGATAAGAAAAACTCTGACGTGTCCCTGTATACGAACTACAAATGGAATATATACCAAAAACTATACAGCTGTTTTCGTGGGGCTCGTGAACATGTGTACCAAATTTCAAGTCAATAGCGCTATTTTTTCGGCCGCTATCGCGATACATACAAAATCCTCCCATAGGCCGTAATGATAAGAAAAATTTTGGCGTGTCTCTGTATACGAACTACAAATAGAATACATACCAAATACTATACAGCTGATTCCGTGGGGCTCATGAACATGTGTACCAAATTTCAAGTCAATAGCGCTATTTTGCGGCCGCTACCGCGATACATACAAATTCCTCCCATAGGCCGTAATGATAAGAAAAACTTTGGCGTGTCCCTGTATATGAACTACAAATGGAATACATACCAAAAACTATACAGCTGATTTCGTGGGGCTCATGAACATGTGTACCAAATTTCAAGTCAATAGCGCTATTTTTGCGGCCGCTATCGCGATACATACAAATGCCTCCCATAGGCCGTAATGATAAGAAAAACTTTGGCGTGTCCCTGTATACGAACTACAAAGGGAATACATACCAAAAACTATAAAGCTGATTTCGTGGGGCTCATGAACATGTGTACCAAATTTTAAGTCAATAGCGCTATTTTTGCGGCCGCTATCGCGATACATACAAATTCCTCCCATAGGCCGTAATGATAAGAAAAACTTTGGCGTGTCCCTGTATACGAACTACAAATGGAATACATACCAAAAACTATACAGCTCATTTCGTGGTGCTCATGAACATGTGTACCAAATTTCAAGTCAATAGCGCTATTTTTGTGGCCGCTATCGCGCGACAGACAGACAGACAGACAGACACAGCCCAAAACCGTTTTGAGTCTCAACAGAGGGCCTCCACTGACGTTTCGGCAACTATTTATTTAGTTTTTTTTTTTTTTTTTCATTTTGGTGGGGGTGGGGGTGGGGGCTTATGTTGGCTAATACTACAATTTTTTTTAAATCTATTTTTATTATTAATTTTTTAATATCCTCATATTTTTTTTTATTTAATTTATTTAAATTTGTTGCTTCTTATATTTATTCACATTTAAGTTTGAAAATTTTTCATGCTTAATATCTTAACATTTATTTTTAGTCAGATAATTTAAATTAAAAAAAAAATCAGATTTTAATCAAAAAAATCCGATTATTTTGATTTTTTTTTAAAAATCATGATTTTTTTCACACCCTGATCAATTTATAGTAAAACATTTTTATAGATTGCTTCTAAATATTAAAATTGTAAAACTGTATTGTTTAATGCGTCAGGGAGAGAGAGAGAAAAAAAATCTTCCCTTTTTTTATGAAATCTTCTGGTTTTTCAACAAAAATCTTCCCTTTTTTTATTAAAATTGGTTGGCAAGTATGGTAATATTTAAAAACTGGTCTGACTTCTCTGTGATTATTTGTTTTAGAGATATTACGTACACAGCACAGATTAACAAAGTAATACACTAACAGACCCCTTACAGACGAACACCACAAAGAGGTAAAAAAATTTTACGATTGTCCAAGTTCCACATACCTATAGTATGATAGGGAACTAATAATGGTTAATTTAATATTCTTATCTCTTTATCTATATTATCTTTATTTTTTTCTGTACAGAAAAAAATAAAGCATGCATTTTAAGTAAATTTACAGTTTCATTGCACCACCATCCTATCCCACTCCCCTTTTGTTTGTAAAATGTCACAACATCTGTTAAATTTTTCTTGTTTTCAGAGATAGTATTCATTTTGAATATATATTATATATATAATAAAGAGGATCTATTAAGCATAGTAGAAGCCAAACAACAGATACAAGATCACTGAAACACCAATGACCAATAAGATTTTAAAAAAAAATTTAATCTTTTAGTAGATTTCTTTGCACACACTTATTTTTCCAGTGGGGTTACTAGATAAAAATAGCCAATTAAGTGATATCAACAGTATTATTATTATTTTCCTTAATTTAATACAAAGCTTTAACTTTTATTATATTGTTTGTAACTAAAGAAATAATTTGATCAAGCAAAAAATATTCTTACTATAATTTATTTTTATTTTTTAATCCTATGATAGGAAAAAGGATTTAAAAAATGGAGTTAATATTAAAAATAATAAGAAACAATTTTAAAAATAATATATTAATAAGGAATAATAAGGAAGGAATAAGGAGTAATAATATATTATTATGGAAAAATAATAAGAAACAAATAAACAAAAGAGAATATTACATGTATATCAGTGTAGAATGTTAGAAAGAGCTTAATTTATATAACATTGAAATCGTATAATTTATTTATTTTAATATCAATTTGAATGAAATTATATATATGTTTTTACCATATTTTCAAAATATAAAACTTTGTTTCCTATTTACTTTATTTATTTATTTTCTTATGTATTGTTCAAATTTTAGGATGAAGTTGAAAAGGAAGTACATATAGAAATACCTGATACTTTGAAAGCTATACTGGATAATGACTTTGTTATGATAACTCAAAAAAATAAGGTAAATACAAAAAATTCAAAATATTTGGTAAATATATTATCATATTATCAAGTTTGGCTAACAACCTAGAAAAATTTAGAAGTTGGAAATGTTGTCTAATTTGAAGAAGAAGAAAAAAAAACTTTTATTGAATTTAAGAAATTTTAAAATAAAGCTGCCACACACCAAAATGAAAGAAAATGACTTGGATTAGCCAAGGAAATTTATCGGGAGAGTTGGGGAAAATTAAAAAACTCTTGGATTATTTCTTTAATTTAAATTTTGTACTACATATTCATGAGTGATGCTTAACTTTAATTATTATGGATTTTTCTTTAAAAAAAAATACACATTCAGTAATTTTTTTCTGTTTAAAGACAATAAATGTGTGTTTTCAATTTTCAATATATCATTAATCAGGGTTCATATGGACCTGGAAATCCTGACGTAACTGTAAGGGGAAAATAGACATTTGTTAAAAATGCAGTTTTTTTTTTTTTTTTTCATAAAACCTGAAAAAATCGAGGGATTTCATGAAGCACAATTTATCTCAAAGAGATTCATAATTTTTTAACATATAAGAAACTGAATCAAATTTATGTGTGTTTGTGTTTACTTATATGAAAACTAGATGAAAAAGTGCCAAAAATAAATTCCTCCAGGTTTAAAAAAGGGCAAGGCAGTGCTAATAAAAAAAAGAGCATTTTCTAGATTCAAGAGGGCAGTTTTGGATTCTTAAGGGCACATGTAACATGTAAAATCCAGACATTTATTTTAAGATTTTGATTTTAGGTATAAATAGAAGAAAAAGTTTTAAATTTTAACTTTCTTCACACGTTAATTTTGCTTGTTACTGATGTTTGAGTGAATGTTGATTGTTATGCACAATACATTTATTTATTTTTATAACATGTCTTCAGTTTGGAGGTTATTTTCATTAAAAGGCACAGGCAGTAAGTGTGCAACTTTTTTAGATTGAAGTCAAGAAGGGTGCATTTTTTTTTTTTTGGATTAGGGGCAAGAATGATGGTATTTTTTCAGTCATAGGGTAGGCAGGGCACAGCGCCCTCCTGAAACTGTCTGGGGGAAACTCTGAAAATTACTTCTACTAAGGAAACAGAATAAATGTAATTTATAGTAACCTGTTGTCTAAAATTTACAAATAAAGATCTGTGGAAAACAGAGTTTACATTTGAGGGTGGGATTGTGTGAATCCCACTGTATTTAAAAAAATTCCACTCAAAAATATGTCACGAGAGGATTTTCCTTCATTTTTTTTTCCCATTGTGTTTTTAGTTTATTATTTAGTACTTATATTCTTTAAAAAATAAAATAATAATAATAATAACTTGATGTTTCTTGGTTAATTGCTTTTGTCCAATATGTTTGTTTACTATAATAATTTGGGTTTGCATATTAGTATTTGATCACAGAATATATAGTTATAATTGTATCATACAGTTTCTGCTTACTAAGGTAAAAGTTTTTTGAAAGATTTTTCAACAACCTACGTCCAACCTGTCGGAAAAAAAATTTAGTCAACCTGACCCACAAGAGATAGAATTTAGTCGACCTGACCTGATTCAGGACTCCAATTTGAATGTATATAAGCTTACAAGTTTTACTGTATTTCTCATTCTTTGCAATTTTTCAGATGTTAAATTATGTCTATTGGTTATACATTGCATGAAATTCTATGTGTAAAATATGTTATAAAATTTTTGTGCATGTTTGCTAGTAGGTAGCGCTGTTACATAGAATAATAATATACAAAACATTTTTGTGAAAGCCACAGCATACTAGTTTTTTAATACTTCTGTGTATTGATACAATTTTCTTTTACTACATTTTCTTTTAAAATATTCTATTATTTATTTATTTTTTAGTTTGTAAAACTGCCATGTGAAAGAAGTGTTGTAAGTGTTTTAGAAACATATGTTAAAGACTATGCAGCTGCTCTGCTACATAATACCCCACCAAAAAATGTAAAACATGGTCAGACGCTAATGCCCGAGGATGTAAAAAATAAGTGAGTTTGATTTTCATAAATTTCTTTGCTTTTTGTCATTTTGTTTTCTTATAGTACTATGTTGCATAATAATACCAGCAATAACAATACATATTTTTTGCTGTAAATTCAAAAGATTGCTACATAATGGTATTTATATATTATTTCACTACTTAGAAAATATTTGCATGCGCATGGTGCGCTTGAACCTATCTTACTTACTCATGTAAAATTTTCTTTCATCTCTGCTTCAACCCTGTTTATTACGTTGATTTCCCTAGAAATCAACTTATTATTGCAATCACTTTGTTTTTATTAAATCTCTCTATATTATATAATGAAAAATTTGTCATCACAATAACTTCTGAAATACTAAATCGAATCGAAAGAAAAATTAGAGAGTGAACTTAAGTAATATCTTGATGAGTTTGCTGGGCAATTTGCTTTGCCATTTTGTTTCCTTAAAATTCTATACATGCATAATCAATATCAGAGTGTCAACCGAGTTTGTTATTCATCTTGAAGATACCATTAACGTGTTTAAAAATGGGGACAATTTGAAATCACATAGCCACTTGAAAATTTGTCATCTCAGTAACTTACAAAATAATCAATTGGAATTAGAGTTGGACTGTTGACTTACCTTAAAAATATCTTAAAGAAATACATTAGCAACTTGATCTGCTACAGTTGATCCCCGATCCATCGTTTTTCATGGGGTGCGTGAAAGAAAACTATGAAAGCAGGAAAACGGTGAATGTGGGTTTAAATCAAAACACAAATAAAACAATGTTTATGAAATAATAAACGCAATATATATAGTATACTTCTAATAAAAACTAGTGTGTTACTCTCCAAACGGTCAAAGAAATAAGTCCATGTTGTAGAACATTAAGTGATATTTATTTTTAAAAATCTGTAATTTTATGTTGGGTTTTTTGTTCATTTTATAAATTAAACAGGGATTTTTCCAGATTTGCAACATTTTCTGGTCCTTTTCATGTGCCTATAAAAAAAAATTTGTGCATTTTCAAATGCCGTAATTATGTCAAACACACTTGGCACTGGCATAGGCTCAGCCTCAAAAATTTGAAAAAATGTAGTAGCTGGCCATACTGGATGCACCCATTCTTCTCATTACACTAAGTAGAATAACTTATTCTCCAAGCAACAACACACTATCCGTATTCAGTAATTCATAGACACATGTTACAATATCTGCACAATTGCTGTTCTTCATCTAAAACAGCATAAGGTTGAGTAGTTGTGGTTGGTTGGGTTTTGCATAACACTAGAGCTACAATATGGGAAAATGGCGACAGTCTGGAACTCACCTTTGAGGATGGTCCAGAGACATGACATCACAATTTGGATCCTCCGTGAGGAGGAAAAGAGTTATTTTAAAATAAAAGAAGTGATTCCTGTTTGAATGCCATATGGAATCGCTTAATTTCCAATTTCATTTCAGTCAGAAGAAAAATTTTACAACGATGAATGCGGGAAAATGACTTTTTGAAGAACGAATATGCAGGTTCTGTTAACATTATTTAAATACATTTTGTACAGGGACTATAAAAATGAAACGATGGATGCGGGAACAATAGACAAGTACCTTTCATAGATTTGTTAACCAAGTTGATTCACCTCTTTCTTTCCAAGTGGTGGCCAGGATGCAGAATATGTCGAAAGACCCAAACAAGGTTCTGGCGGTTTCGAATACTTTGTAGTAAAAAGTAAAACTAAGTTTAAATAACAATCTGCCTAAAAAACAAACTTTATAATGCTTATAATATAAACTAACAGCTGTATTTTTATGTTACAGTGTATACTTTTTCTCTTAAGCACTTATTACATAAAATTACACTTATTCAATAGCCCACTTTATCTGCATTTTTTTTTTTTTTTTTTTTTTTTTTTCATGTGGCAATCACTTAAAAATTGAAAATTCATATAAAAACATATTTATGAATCAAGTTGCTTAAAACTCTTGCATAAGTATATCAGCGTGGCCACTGTTCAGAGAGAGTCGAATCATGGAAAAGTCAGGGAATTTAAGTGAGTCTGGAATAATCAGGGAATTTCATGTAAAGTCAGGAAATTTTAATAAATTTTGTGGAAATAAGCCGTATTTGAAAGTTCGTTATTGTAATTGCTAAATTGTTTACTAATTTTGTGAATTTTTTGTGAAAATGAACTGGAAAAGTCAAGGAAAATGGTGAAAAATAGTCATAGAAAAATCAGGGTATATTTGAAAAAGTTCTATGTTAGCCAACTTCTATATATCTAGCCCAGGGGTGAAACTTTTCAGGGGGCTACTCCTGAATTCAGGATTTTTGAAATTTTTACTGTCTCTGAATTTCATGTTAATTATTTTGTTTTTATAGAATTTTTTCATTTTAAATATTTAATTTGTCTTATAATGTAATGTATTAAGAACTATTGGGTATTTGGGTATTTATTTCACAGGTTTGTGACCTATACTTATAATGCCTTTTCTCTGAATCAATCCATATTACATAGTTTCACAATAACAATTTATTATATTTCACACATGAAGAACACAACAAACATCCATGCCAGTGGCGGATCCAGAACTTGACTTTTAGGGGGGCTAAGATTTTTCAAAGTGTTATTCTAGACCAATAAAAAAGTTACAATTGCAATATTCAATTGTGAATGTCAGTGTTTTTTTGTTGTTTTTTTTTTTGGGGGGGGGGGGGGTAGGGTCTTCAGCCCCTAGCCCTTCCCCCTCTTAAATCCGCCACTAATCCATGCAGAAACTAGGATTTTAATTCGAAGCATAAGGCTCCAGAGGGCAGCTCCCTATTAAGAACTCTTTAAATATCACTTATTATACATATAAATAGGTAAATACTTTTAATGACAGATGTATGTTATATCATTAATAAATTTCTTCTCATCATTCATTTTGCAACCAAGTTGCAGTTTCAGGGTTTTTGGATGCAGATTCACCCTTGCTAACCCATATCATGGTCGCAACCAAGTTTGTTAATCAAACTGATCTGTCATCTTCTTTCAAAATAACGGTCACTTAATTTGTCAGCACGATAACTTCCAAAATATTGAATTAACCCGAACCAAAATTGGACAGTGGATTTATATCTTAGATGAGTTTGCTGAGCAACTTGATCTGCATTTTGTTTTCAAGAGGCATCCATTTGAAAATTTCAGATTTACATCTTAAAAAAGATATTTCCTTGAAATTTGATGTGTCATAGAACATATGGGGGTCTCAATCAAATTTATTAACTAACTTGATCTACCATTTTATTTCAAAACTGTAGCTACTTCAAATAAGGTGGCAAATTGAAAATTTGTTATTATTATAACTTTCAAAATTTTGGGTTAATTCGAAACAAACTTGGACAGTAGACTTATTTTAGAAATACCTTTAATAAATTTGTTAGTTAACTTTATCCACCATCTCATTTCATTAAAAATTGGCAGCTATTTGCAAATTTTGACTTCTAAGGAACACAATAATTTATAATCGATTTGCATAAAATTACCAATTTGTATGAAATTTAATGTGTATAGAGCCCCTGTCAAGGTCACAAATATGTTTATTAATCAACTCAATCTGCTATTATATTTCAAAATGATACCTGCTTAAGGAGAAAAAAGAAATCGTGGTTATACTATCCACAGACTCACTGCAATATTTTCAGTACATATCCTATATTTATAGAGGTACCAAGTATTACGATTTGTCCGTAATTATTAAGGATTTACGGTAATAATTACGGCATTATGGACAACATATAAAAATTGTGGATTATACGCTTTTTAAAAAATCGCAGATATCGTTTGTTTAAAAAAAAAAAATCTCCTCTAACGATCGACGATCAAACGCTCAACAGAGGCATTCCAATTCACAACCTTTCTCCATCCACAACATAAATGTCAATATTCATTTTAAACTTACTTTATAAGATTCTAGAAACTATAATGAAATAGAATTATATAATATTTCTGGCTAATGTAATTATTTTTTTTATCCCCCCCCCCCTTCTTTTCTTATCTCCAACCAGCCATCATTGATTTAAAATCTCTGCAGAAGCCTTTAGTTTCCAAATCTTTCTTTATCAGCAGCATAAATGTCAATATTCATTTTAAACTTGCTTTATTAGTTTCTAGAACATACAAAGAAGTAGAATTGTTTCATTTCTCATTTATCTAATTATTTATATTTTGACTGCCCTTCCCGCTTCCCAGCTAGTTATCAGGGATTACTTCTAGAACCAAAAAAGTGATTGAAGTGCTCAATATTTCTCACATATGTAATTATTTTTAGGCTTTATTACTGAACTTGATGAATCTATTCTCTTTTCCTTAATAAATTTAAAATATATACTATACCATCAAACAAAAGATATGTTAGGTTTTATGCAAGATACATAAAGAAAAAATAATAAAAATGTTTTATTAAAAAAAGAACAATGTTTTAGTATTTAATGCCCTGAAAACAGTTGTCTATGAAAAAGTGACTATTAAGTAATAAATAAAATAAAATTTTGTAACTGCCACCCCCCTCAAAAAAAAAAAAAAAAAAAAAAAAGAGAGAGAGAGATTGATCCATATGTTTTTTCTCCCTCCAAAGCAGGTTAAAAAAAAAATTCTTTATTTTGTAAGAAGGTAAAGAAAATACATATTTATTTACTTTTGTTTTAGAAATTCTTCTAATTTTTTAATTAATATATTATATATTACAAAAACAGTGCAGTTCATTATTATATGTGGGCTTGTGCATAAAAATTATTCCGTGACACGTTTCACGTCTCCATGTTGCATAAGTATATAACTCTGATTACTGATAGCTTTTATTGAAACTTGGCACCTCTTGATATATTTCATAGTCTCCAAGTGTTCCGCCGTGTTTGTTCCATTATTTTAGCTGTGTTCCAGAAATCCGATTTTTTAACTTCATAATATTTAAAAATAAATAAAATGATCGGTGATCAAATGCATTGCAGAAGCCTTGTGATTTTCAGTCTTTCTCCATCCACAATGTAAATGCCAATATTCATTTTAAACTTACTAGATTCTAGAAACTATAAAGAGTTGGAATTGTTCAATATTTCTCACTCATGTAATTTTTTTTTTTTTTTGCTCAGCTCCCCTCCCCCACCTTTTATCGGTCAGCGATTAAACATATCACAGAATCCTTGTGATTACCAATCTCTCCTTTTGCAACAAAAATGGCAATGATCTTTTAAAACTGTCTTTATTAAATTCTAGAACCTATAAAATAGTAAAATTGTTCATAATCTCTCTCTCATACAATTTTTACCTACCACCCTCCTCCCCTGCCCCTTTTTTTTTCCTTTTGCTATTTATTGACTATCTACAAGAAGCTTTGTGATTTTCAGATGCTTATTATCTGCAACATAAATGCCAATGATGATTTTAAACTTGCTTTATTAGATTCTAGAATCAATAAACAGATAGTTGTTAAATATGTCTCATTCATGTAGTTTTTGTTGTGATGTCCCTCTCCCTCCCATTCCCTATTTAAGGAATGTTTAAAAATGTTTAATACACAATTTGTATAATTAAAATAAAATGAATAATAATTAAAAATTATTCTACTTTATTTAATCTATATATTAAACAGTTTTAAGTGGTGGAAAATTTGTGCATATACATATAATAACGCATTGATATTGGGGGGGGGGGGGGGGGGGGGAGAGAAAAAAGAAAGTTACAAAGTTTTCCTATTTTTGTTCTTCGTGAGTTGGCAGCTATGATATTTTATTGATTAATAATGTGATTGGTGAGGATAATCCTTCAGATTGCAAGACATAATAAAAAAAAAAAAAAAAAAATGAGAGATAGGAAACATTTTTTACTTTCAAAATCTCTAAAAGCAGTGTTGAGTCTCTATCATGAACATTGAATGTGCCTTTTTAATTTATTGATACCTTGACAGTTTGTTAAAACATCTCTTGGCTTACTGAATGAGAAACTATAAATAATCTTCATATAGTTTAACCTGAAATCCAAAGTAAGTGTGAAGATATAATGAATGTTTCATTTTCATCTTGATATTTAAAAGCTTCCAGAGAAACTAGAGAGATATATAAGAACTGTTATGAAAGTTAGAAAATGAAGTCAACAAAGAAATGGAAGAATGTGGCACAAAATATAAAACCTTAAAGAAGAGAAAATTACAATTATAAAAAAAAACAACTAATTTTGGAGTCCAGCAATAGACAAAAGCAATAGAATGAATAATATGACTGAAGTGCATATTGTACAGGCTTTGTTTCAGGCAGATTATAAACTATTAATAAACAAATGAGGTGAATTTTGAAAAATCTGGTGTGTAACAACCAATTTCTGTTATATATATATTATACATTCTTTTTGGGGACAATGTGGTCAGAAGATAGATATAAAATTCACCTAACCAATCAGACACCAACCAGTTTTCCTGTAGTAATGAACTAATGCATGCATCGTAAAGACATATAAAAAAGAGTTTATAGAACGAATTTAACCCTCTGACTGCCTTTGAAAATGGCAAAATTGTAATGTTGTTTTCACACATTTTTTTTCAATGTGCTAAAATAATGCTTATTTCAACATGAGATTTAAAATTTAACTATCCACATATTTACAATACTCATGACTATTTTTTAAGAGAAGAGACCAGTAACCAGATACATCAGTCAGCTGCGGGCAGATGATTAAAGAAAATTGGTAGAGCTGTTTTTTGAGACACAATTTTCTGAGATCTAAAGCTGACTTATCTAATCAAGGTGGTATTAGTTTTTTTTTTTTTTTTTGTAGTAACCAAGTAATATATGCAAAAAAAAAAAAAAAAAAAACTAAGATTTATATAGCAAATTTAAAGAAAATTGTTAGAGCTGTTTTTGAGTTGCTGACTTTTGGCCCCAATTCCTCTATTTTCACTTTGTAAACCAGATTTATCTTAATTATGAAATTTTGTTCTGTCCCCCTTTTTTTTTCCCTTGAGATATCATAAATTTTTCATACACACATACACTGGCCAAATTAAAAAAAAAAAAAAATCCATTAAATTTCGCATTAAATGATAAAGATTGATTCAGAATTGATTATTTAAATTTGGTGGAAAGGTACAAAATTGGAAATAAAATTATTTCTTATAGGAAAGCATGAGCAGAAAAAAATGCATAATGTTGTAGTGTGTGCTACGTGTCTACAATTTCAATTTATACATAGAACTCCCAGAAAAAGTTAGTTAATCATCATTCTACAAAGTGACTCCATAGAATATAACAGGAGTTGGTATGAATTGCAATCTCCAATCGTATGAACTTAATATTTACTAGTCGATATATACCACAGCTTTAAACATTTGCAAATCTAAATAACAGTGCAAAACTGGATAAATGTCTAACACAAGCCTGATAGAGGTAACCACTAATCAGCATGGACAGTTTCAGGTGGAAAACTACCCTACAGTTTGTTAAAAATCAACTAAGTTTCAATACACCTAATATTGCTTGCTGGTTTAGTGCTTTGCTTTATTTGGTGGGTTGGGGGCAAAGTGAGAAAAGTTTGTATCATTCTCATTTGCAAAGAATATAATTACTTTAAGCAGATGATCTGATTTCGTTGCTTGTTACTATAGAAAAATTCCATAAATCTTGATTTTATAGTGTATGTCTTTTTTATTCAGGAGGCTTCCTTGACTCACGTATTTTTAACAGAAATAATTCTTTCACAAACTGAACAAGTTCATGTTAACTCATATTACTTCTCTAAAATGATGACTACTCTCTGATAGTTTTGTACTTGAATGGAAGTTGTAGATAAACAGCACCCTCTTCAACATTATACATTGGATTCTGCCCATATTTTTTTCGTGCTTTAAACAATTTTCATTTTCTATTACCTTTTTTCTCACCATATTTGAATAATCAATTATGAATCCTCCTGTATGGGTATATTCATCAGTAATTTTACATTTTTTTTAGAAAATAGCCTATAAATATCCTATGTTTTTCCCTTGTGGATTCCTATATCTTTTCTAAAAAATTCTATATTTTTGTTTTACTCTGGCAGACCCCTGTATCCAATACACTTCATTTGTAACTTTTCAAAAATAATCAAAGGTTTAAAATATGTAATATCTTGTTATTTACAAATGATGTGGTGGAACTTTTTTGATGACTACAGTTTGATTTTCACATATGTCACCTTTTTCAGATCAACATTAATTTAAAAAACATATATGTTTTAGTTATTTTCCAAATTTCTTCAATGTTACTGGTGAAATTTGTACAATTGAAACCAAACCAAGTTTAAATTAAAGAGCATGGTCAAAAATATAGGGTAGAGTGGAAATTTTGTGATCCCTTAACCTTTTAGGTACTCTTATCAAAACAAAGAAAATAAGCATTCGGGACAAGGAAGCATGGTGTTGGGGTAATGTCTTGGATTTGTATGCCTCAGTTTCTGCGTTCAAACCCCGATGGAGTACTTTTTATTATGTGACTCACATATTTTTAATACAAATAATTCTCTCACAAACTAAACAAGGTAATGTTAACTCATATTACTTCTCTAAAATGATGACTACTCTCTGATAGTTTTGTGCTTGAATGGAAGTTGTAGATAAACAGCACCCTCTTCAACATTATACATTGGATTGTGTCCATATTGTAAAAGGTTCGGATTTTATTATTATTATTAAGGAAAAACTATTAAAATAACGTAAGCAAAAATAGTTTTTTAATTTAATTAGAAAATTATAAATAAATAAATATGGGGAGGGGGGATGTGGTTGCTCCAGCGGGTTTCAAACGCAGTAATTGAGGTACACAAATCCAAGACCTTACCTCAACACCACAATTTCTTGTCATGTTGCACTCTTTTTTCCTATTTTGATAAAAGCACCTAAATGTTTAAGTGTCATTTCCTGCCCAACTTCGGGGGGGGGGGGGGGGGGGGGGGGGTGCTCAAAATTTGCACTCTATTGTACGCTTTCAACCATACTCTTTAATTTAAACTTAATTTGGTTTCAATCAGAATTTTGTTGATTCATACTTCCCTTGTTAGTCTTAATATTAACTAAAAAATAATAAAAGTATATTGTAAAATGCAAATTTGTTTGTAGGCTTGCATTTTAAGTTTTTGTTCATTGAATTTTAGATTAAATTTATGTAAAGAAGCTATGGATGGTTTAAGAGTAATCTTCGATTTCACGCTTCAATACCTACTACTCTACAGGCAAGAGAAGAAACAGTTTTACATCACTGGTTTATCCTGCACTCCAGTTTATAACCCCTGCAGGTACATTCAACATTTGTTATTTGGTGATATTTGCTTTCTATTGCTCAATTTTTAATGAAAGATTTTTCCACCGTCATGTCTACTGCATTTTAGACAATTTATGTTGAAAAGTTCTGAAAACAACAATTTTTGAAACAATCTATATGTGTTTTTATGCCCATTAAAAAAAATGCAGTGTTTCTTTTTTTTCTTTCTTTGTTCCTTATGTAATTAAAGATTGTAATCATAAGTAGTCAGCAGGAAACAAGCTATATCAATAAATCTAAATTAGGAATTAAAGATAGGATTGTTATTTAATTAGGCTGTATAGAGTATCTTCAACTGTATAGAGTATATAAAAAGTATTTTATTGTGTAGATATGAACTTCTTTTTTTTTTTTTTTCTCTCTGTATTTATTTTATACTTATTTGTATGATTTTTTAATTTCATTGATTTTTCTCCCAACAGCTTTAAACGAGAACCATCTTATGAAGATGGGATTGATATAGTTGATAGTTTTCTCCAGGAAAATGAATTTTTACAAGAAAATGATAAAGAAGAATCAATAGATGAATTGAACAATTACAAAAAACATGAAACTGAAGCTGCTATACGAAATTTTAAGCTTAGATATTTAGCAAATAATCCAAATCATTGTAATCAGTCAGGATCCAATGATTCAGAGACAGCTGTACATTCTAGTACAAATGTTCAAAAGACCGATGAAGTTAAGCAGCGTAACCTGTCACCAAAAGAAAAGAATGTTAAAAGGATGAGTATGTTTATTTTAGTTTTATAATTTAATCAAGGAATATCATAGTTTACATTTTATTATTTTGCAAAACACATTTGATATGTACAATAGATTATTTATAGTAAAGACAAAAAAATAAATAAGTAAATAAAAAAAATGCTATAAAAAACTAAATGAATGTGGTATATATTATTGCCCAGACCTAAGATAGTATATGTAATTTTTTTCCCTCACTTTATCGCAACATATATAAATTTGCAATTTTTTTTTTATTATTATTTATTTATTTACAAAAAAAAAAAAAATTTTTACAAATTTGTAAATAATAATAGTTTTTTTTTTATATATAATTATCAAGATACTTATTAAATACAATAATATAGGCACTGATCTCAATAGAAACAAAATCATAAACTATTACGTCACTAATTAGTTTAAATTAAATTGTTAAGTGAAATTCGAATAATATTTACAAAAGTTAATATTTACAAAAGGTGATTTGATTACGCATTAAAGATATACTTCATTACAGTCTATAAAATCATCATAGTTATTTTATCTAAGTTCAATTCGTCGAGAGAACCTCATCTGCGTCTTTAGGCCATCGAAACTCACATCGTTCTCCCTGCTCACTCGAATGTTGCCAACAGCGCGTTACTGTTCTTTACCTCTGGGTTGAGATGTATGCTGGCTGCTTCGTCGATAGCTGCAAGATGGGGACAGGTATTAGAGATTCCACATCCCACATGGGCCATCTTTGACCTATGCAACCCACCTCGGTTGCACCCTCAGACTCTTCGTCAAGATTTGTCATTCTGAAAAATACAAAAGAAGGAGAAAAAAAAAAAAAGTATCTTGCTTATTGTGACAAAAACAAAGCAGAATTATAAAACATTTCTAGTATTTGTCTATTGTTATTCTTTGGCAAAAATTTCTTTGTAAAAAAAAAAAATGAAAGTCAACTTTTCTTTAAAAAAAAAAAAAAAAAAATGGAGTAGCTTTTAAGAACAGAAAAGGTCGTCTGGATTTCTGGAACGGTTATCAGTATACATCTTAAATGTATTTTCATTTAACGTAGAAGCGTATTCATTTTCCGTCTTATTATCGTCTTCAGATAATTCGTCTTAAGTCTTGATTGAATTACTCGTCTTTGTTATCGTCTTTTCTCCGTTAAATGACACTGACAAGAGTTCCATCAATCCATCAGAATCTTCGTCGTCTTTTCATTTATTTTAATTTTACTTTTATTTTTAAAAAATTAATTTTTTCTTAATTTAACATATTCTCAAATTAATTACTCATATTAAATCTTCAATTATACTTCTAAATTCTTAATGTACATCGTAAGGGAAAGTTTTACATCTTTAAGAACAAAATTTTTTTGTAAACAGCACGACTTCTTAATCAATCAACACCACTTAAATGTAGTGAACTCTTAATAAAATAAAAAGTCATTTTGTAATTAAAATTCATAATCTTCAAAAAGAAACATTTATGTAGTACAAACAATAAAATATATATAACACACCAAAATATAATTCAATATCCAAAGAGACATTAAAAAAATATATTAATGACTTCTTCTTATCGATTAAATATATGTTTTTGAAATCTGAATTTTTATTAGCAAACAGTAACAAAATAAACATCACTATGACATCTGAGTTTTATTGAAAGAAGAGAAAGGATCAAAGTTCACTTCTTGTAATAGTTTACAGACCACAAGTGAAGAGCAGTTATAAATTGTTTGAACAGGAAAGATTTGTTTTCATTTATTTCTCTCTTTACTTTACGATTAATTTACTGTCAATTGGTTTATAATACTTTCTTAATATCTTCAAGGAATATTGCTGAATACTCATTTATTTTTTGAAAAAAAATGTTTCACATAAAGAATGCATAAGTCTATTTTTACGATATTGTAAACTTTAAAATATTTCTTAGCTATCTTTTATCAATATTTGTATTTACTTATTTATTTCTACTAGTATTTCTAAATAGTAAATCTTCCAAACGAAATTAACTTCATAATAAAATTAATAATTATGATACTTTTAAACACACACACTTAATATTCATAATAATATAAAACATTAAACACTTGAATAATATGCAGGCCCGGACTGGCCAGGTCGGCTGGTCGGCGATTGCCGAGGGCCCCCGACCCAAGGGGGCCCCAGAAAACCCTTAAACATACTACTTTATAATTAGTTACACCACAGTAATTCGATTATTTATTTTCTTATAATTTTATGGATTTACAATCAATTTTGATTCACCGCGTGCTGTACAGTGCTCATAATTTCAGGCAAGTTAGCGACTGGTCCCATATCAGTTATCAGTATTAAAATCACACACACGCAAAAAAAAAAAGGAAAAAAATCATTTAAAGTCTCGATTTGAGTTCCCGCTTGCTTAGCAGCAGCTTTCACACCCGTACAATGCTGATCCAACAGGTTTTTTTTTTTTTCCTTTTAATCTACACTGTAAAAAATATGTCCTATTTGCTGCCAGAAATTCTCTGTAATTTGAGAAAATACGCATAATTTACGAAAAAATTACGTATCCCTGTAGAACGTATTCCCTGTAATTCTCTGTAATTTGAGAAAATACGTTCTGACAACGTAATTTTTTCGTAAATTTTGCGTATTTTATCAAATTACAGAGAATTTCTGGCAGCAAAAAGGACATATTTTTTACAGTGTATTTTTCGATATAAAAACATGCAGTAATTGTTTCTTTCCTTAGTAACGGTTATTATATTTGTTTCTTAAAAATTTTTTGGTGCAGCTTTAGTATAAGATCTCTCCCCTTGGCGACTTTTAAATTTTCGTTGTCATTTTGGCGAGGAATTAAAGAGGTTGTCGCAATAGCATAAGTAAAGATCTTGGTGAGAGTTGCTTAGTTCACTATATTTGTACCAAGGTTTTTAGAGTCATTTTCCTTTTTGTCACAAAATATATTTTAAAATTTGTATCAACTGAATCACAATTAAAGAAGACCCCCCCCCCCCCCCCCATCAATATTCTTTCGAATTTATTACCGTTGTGTCCCTTTTTGTAACTACTTAAGTAATATTGTAGGATTTAGGTTATTATGGTTTCTTCAATAATGTGATTTGGTTGTCTAAAAATAAAATATTTCAGAATCTCAAAACTGGGTCAGATTATAGATTATATAGTGTAAACACCCCTAATGCAGCGATTTTACAAAATTCGCTCCTGAAGGGGAGCAAGGAGGGCAGAACGTGATTTCATAAAATCCTCTATATTTAAATGAAAGAAAAAAAAAAAAAAAAAAAAAAAACAGATATCAGTAAAATTGTTGCTAAAATATAGTTAACACAAAACCTAAAAACGTATTTCTGGAATTTTAGAAATTCAGCCCTCAAGGGGAAAGGGGCAAAACGTGATTTCACATAACCCTTCATTTCTCAAACAAAAAGACAGATATACGTAAGATTTTTGCTTTAAAATATAGCAAACACGAATATTTAAAAACCAAATTCTAGAATTTTAAAAATTCAGTCACCAAAGCAGGGAGGAGAAAGCAAAACGTAATTTCACATTTTAATATGTGATTTCGCATAATCCTACATAACTCAAATAAACAAACAACAATAACAAAAACAAAAACAGATATCCGTGAAATTTTTGTTTTAAAATACAGCGAGCAAAATACCTAAAACTCAATTTCAGGAATTTTATGCATTCAGTGGCCAAGGGGGAAAAAGGGGAGAACGTGATTTCCAACAACTGAATAAACACTGCCGTGGCGATTTTGTTCAGGACTGGGTCATGAGTTTTGCAGTGATAGTTGGTTCCAGAGAACTGACTCCCACTAAAACGGAGTTTTGCAAAATTCCCCCTCCCTGGGGGGAGGCGAGAAAAGCACGTTTACGAGCATAAGTCGGCTCCAAATTACTTCACGATTAAGAAGTAGTACAAGAGACTAGACTTGTGTACAAAAATGAAAAAATATATGGATTTTTGAATTCTTGATTTTAAGGGGGGAGGGAAGAATTTCGCAAAATCCGGATTTTCCTGTAAAACTCTACCAAAGTGGCACATAGAAGTAGAAAACAACTGGGTCTTTTGGAATCTATTTCCAAAAATTCTTTTGGGTGTTTTGCGATTTTTGATTGGGATGGGGGGGAGGGGTACAAGAGGGGCAATTTCCGCCTTTTTGCATTAAATTTTTCCTAGGGAAGCTGTGGAAGCTAGATTCACGAATTTTGGAGTGTATTGAAAATTTTCATCAATCATTAACTGTGACAGGATTTTGCTAAATTTCCCCATGGGAATGGCGTGGCGACAACAAAAAATTTGCAAACGTTATTCTGTTCCAAATTATCTCAGGACAACAATTTTTTGGTATGTGGGTTTGCTATGTGTACACAGCGCTCATTATGAAGGGATTTTGCGAACAGTTTCCCTTCTCTCCCTTTGGGGGTCGGGAAAGCAAAAACACGTTTTAAGTTGTAACCCTCATCTAAATTATCTCAGAAGGACAATTTCTGAGTGTATGGATTGCTTATGTGCGCTTAAAACACTCTAAAAAATACATTTTGTCAAACATCCCCCTTCTTCTTTTGGCGTAGTTCGGTGGCACAAAACACATATCGTAATTCTATTCCAGATTATCTCAGGAAGGTGATTTTTTTTTGCGCATTGTGTGTACCTAACGCACACTATAAAGAAATTATCTTACGAAATCTGTATTTTGGTGTGTGGGTTCCTAAGTGAGTGTAACACATTATAAAAGGGTTTTGTCAAATTTTCCTCTTTCCTCTTTACCGGGTGAAAGGAACAAAAAATATTTTTCCAAGTGTAACTTTATTTACAATTATCCCAAGATGTCTTTTTTTTTAATAGGGCCATGTACACAGCACACATTACTACTGCGATTCAAAAAATTAGAATAATGAAAAGAAATATGGTCAAGGGAAATGAAAATCGAATTTATCAAATAAATAATCAACAATATCAAATATAAAGTACTATAATATGAATCTGCATATTTTGCAGATTATAAAAATGTAAACACATTACAATGAAATAGAAAATATATTTAAATCAGCTAACAACAAAAAATTCAAAATATTAGAATACTTTCTAACATGGTTCAAAAAATTAGAATAATGAAAATATATTGAACATAATTTAAACTCTAAGTATTTTTACTTGCTAGTCAGTACTTTGTTGCATCACCCTTAGCTTTAATGACAGCTCTTAAACGTTTTGTCATGTTTTTAACTAAAGGTTCACAATCTTTTTTATCCAAATTCGCCCATATGCTCTTTATACTAGAAATAAGTTCTTTTTTGTCTCTAGGCTTCTTGAAGTCGTTTCTTCATAATTCCCCACAAATTCTCGATAGGATTTAGATCGGGTGAGTTTGCAGGCCAAGGGAATACAGGTATGTCCTTCTCTTTGAGCCATTTAGTTGTTGATTTGGAAGTGTGGGGAGAAGCTGAATCTTGCTGAAACAAGAAATCGTCATCACATAAATCCTCAGCTGAAGGAATCATGAAATGTTCAAGAATTTCTTGATAGACTTCTGAATTGACTGTTGTGGAAACAATACACAACCTGCCTGGGCCTTCAGCAGTCATGCAGCCCCATACCATAACAGAGGTCGCAAATTTAAACGAACGTTTTAAACATTCTTTCTTATAAGCTTCATGTTTGAGTCTCCAGACACGTATACCTTGATTTCCGTGAGACACACAAAACACACTTTCATCGCTGAAAAGTATCTTTTTCCAATCGTCGTGATCCCAAAATAGCCTTTGTTTACACCATTTAACTCTAGCAGCCCTTTGCTTAGATGATAAGAATAGCTTTATCTTAGGCACACGTGATCTAAAACCTCATTTGCGAAGTCGTCGTAGTGTTGTAGATTTGGAGACATTTATACCCATTTCTTTCCATTTTCTATGCACATATCTCACACTCCGAAAACGATGTTTCTTCACAATCTTTTTCAATTGCCTTTCATCTCTTCTTGAAGTTACTGGCTTTCGACCACTTTTAAAGTGTTTATTTTGAAAACACTTATTATTAGAATATTCTCTCAAAACTCTACTCACACTTGCTTGAGAGCATTTCACTTCTTTTGCTATAAAAAGTTGTGTTTTTCCTATTTCGTGCAAGTAAGTAGAGTTAAATGGTGTAAACAAAGGCTATTTTGGGATCACGACGATTGGAAAAAGATACTTTTCAGCGTTGAAAGTGTGTTTTGTGTGTCTCACGGAAATCAAGGTATACGTGTCTGGAGACTCAAACATGAAGCTTATAAGAAAGAATGTTTAAAACGTTCGTTTAAATTTGCGACCTCTGTTATGGTATGGGACTGCATGACTGCTGAAGGCCCAGGCAGGTTGTGTATTGTTTCCACAACAGTCAATTCAGAAGTCTATCAAGAAATTCTTGAACATTTCATGATTCCTTCAGCTGAGGATTTATGTGATGACGATTTCTTGTTTCAGCAAGATTCAGCTTCTCCCCACACTTCCAAATCAACAACTAAATGGCTCAAAGAGAAGGACATACCTGTACTCCCTTGGCCTGCAAACTCACCCGATCTAAATCCTATCGAGAATTTGTGGGGAATTATGAAGAAACGACTTCAAGAAGTTGCGCCTAGAGACAAAAAAGAACTTATTTCTAGTATAAAGAGCATATGGGCGAATTTGGATAAAAAAGATTGTGAACCTTTAGTTAAAAACATGCCAAAACGTTTAAGAGCTGTCATTAAAGCTAAGGGTGATGCAACAAAGTACTGATTAGCAAGTAAAAATACTTAGAGTTTAAATTATGTTCAATATATTTTCATTATTCTAATTTTTTGAACCATGTTAGAAAGTATTCTAATATTTTGAATTTTTTGTTGTTAGCTGATTTAAATATATTTTCTATTTCATTGTAATGTGTTTACATTTTTATAATCTGCAAAATATGCAGATTCATATTATAGTACTTTATATTTGATATTGTTGATTATTTATTTGATAAATTCGATTTTCATTTCCCTTGACCATATTTCTTTTCGTTATTCTAATTTTTTGAATCGGAGTAGTATAGGGGGATTTTACGAAAGATCTTCCACACCTTGGGATCTGGTGGGTAAAAAACATGTTTCGAATTGTAACTCTGCTCTAAATTATCTAAGAAAGGTGAGTTTTTGATGTATGTGTCGGTGATGTGTATCCAATATACATCATAATGAAATTTGTGAAATTCCCCCCCCCCTTTGGTGAAGGAGAGTAAGCAACTGAAGTTTTAACCGATTTCAATGAATTTTTATGATACTTTTGCATTTTAATGATTTTTTAGTATTAATAAGTAGTATGTAATTTTGAGACTTCATTTAAATATAGTGGTCAGTGGAGCGGGCGACGCCTGCTAGTTCCTACTAAATTCTTCAGTAAGGGGCCCCTTTTCGCTTTCTAGCCGAGGGCCCCCAAAGGAGCCAGTCCGGGCCTGATAATATGCAGCTCTTAAAAAACAAGTATAGGAAAATTAAAAAAAATTAATTCTCGTCATTTAAACTGTAATATACTCATTGTTTTTTCAGTTTATTCATCTGGAGAGCCAGAATTATGTGCGGTACACACATTATCAGAGGCTTTATATCCAAAATTGTTACAGCGGAAGCATTTTAACCCTTTGTTTTTATCTCGACAAAAATTAGATTTATGACCTACTTTTCCACAGTTATAGCAACAAATTGGATCTTTTTTAGCAGAATTAATTTCAGAGTTATATTTCATTTTTTGAGACCTAGATTTACTCTCTAGTTTCATTTTATGTTGAACTTTTGGTTCTAATTTATCGGCATCTTTCGTAATTTTTTCATATATTTTAAGTTTGTCTCGGAATTCAGGTATAGTTATAGCCCCGTACAATATACTTTTTTGATATATAGGAACATTTATCCCGTTGGTACAATATTGGATTAAACTTTGGTCATCGATGTTACCCCGTATACATAATTTCTTCATATTTAGAAAATATTCATCATAGGTCTCACCTGGCTGCATTTTTCGATGGGACAACATCTCATGTAGTTCCGCAGCAGAACACATGGAACCAAATTCTTTTAGAAGTAAATTTTTTAATTTTATCCATGAATGGATTTTTATTTCATTCTCTACTAATAACTTGGCTTTGCCCGTTAATAATTTTTTATCATAAATTAATTTGTATAATTCAGATAGATTCAATAATTCGGAAACTTCGTTAAAATTTTGCAACCAGCTGAGAACATTTTCACGTGGGTCACCAGCAAATTGGGGAATAAATGATTCTAGATCACTAAAATTAACAGTATTTTGCATACAGACATCATGAATTGGAACACTTTTTTTCTTGTTTTGGATTGCACCAGTCTCATCACTTATATTTTCATTAATCACATCATTATTGGGGTCAACATTTCCATTTATAGAATTATATTTTTGACTGTCACTATCACTAAATTCATACTCATCAGAAATAATATCATCTTTTAAAATATCTAAGTTATTAAGACAAGTGACGAGTCTGGTAGCTAACGTAAGAATATCGCCATCTGTACTGATATTCAATACATCGTCTATTGTAATGAGTTCACATAATTTAAAATTTTTCTGAACATTATCTAATTTCTGGATGAATTCTGAGTTACCTGGTTCATAACTGAAACCAGTGAATTCACGTAATCTTTTATGGTTGAATCTGTCACCGTCGTCATTAAAAATAAATTTATGCAGCAATTTGATTTTGGCTGCTTTTTCATTACGCAACACTAATTCCAATTCATTAATGTCAACAAGCTTCATGATTCAGAACAGTTAAGAAATCAATGCGCTCACATGGAAAAGAATTTGTTATCCAATGACGACTCCACTACTTCTTTGCTGCATACTCGTCCAACAATTTTTCAGTAGCATTCATTTCAACTTCAAAAATTAGGTCACAGCTTTCTTTCAGGCTTGAAGGAGTCAGTAAATTTTTCCATCAATCGTTCATCTCCGTCAGCCATGAAATATCAGAAGTCAATTTAAAAAAAAACATCAGTCACACTATCAGGTTTTTACAGGTTAAATGTTCAGTCCAGGTAAAAGTAAAAAGTTCTCATATACATTTGTTTGTAAAATACCACAGCTTCAAATACTTATGTTTATATACATTCGCATCTCATTAGTTATTTACTTCAGTTTTTAATTAGTCACAAAGTCAAATATATGAGCGTTTTTATTGTACCACTGCTGACACCACAATTTATCGAGATACTTATTAAATACAATAACATAGGCACTGATCTCAACAGAAACAAAATCATAAACTATTACATCACTAATTAGTTTCAATTAAATTGTTAAGTGAAATTCGAATAATATTTACAGAAGGTGATTTAATTACGCATTAAAGATATACTTCATTACAGTCTATAAAATCGTCATAGTTATTTTATCTAAGTTCAATTCATCGAGAGAACTTCATCTGTGTCTTTAGGCCATCGAAACTCGCGTCGTTCTCCCCTCTCACTCGAATGTTGCCAACAGCGCGTTACTCTTCTTTACATCCAGGTCGAGAGGTATGCTGGCTGCTTCGTCGATAGTTACAAGATGGGGACAGGTATTGGAGATTCCACATCCCACATAATTTCATTCAAAGAGGTTTTGTCCGATAATAAAATGTTAATTTTTTGCATTGCTATGTTGCTTTGGCATTAAAATAGCTCATTTTCCTTTAAAAGCCCATTAAAAAGCTTCATCAGGGTAGGTAATTGCCTTGGCGACTCTTTTGGCCACCTTGGTGAGAAAATCCTTATTGATATATCCATTTATCTAAGCTCTAACTTGATTATTTTGGAAGATACTAGAAAATTCTAGATTAAGTGGTCCCATTATAAAAGAGGTTCCATGCTGACCATTCAGTTCAGTTCAGTTTCCATGCCAAGCAGCTTGATGTTAATAGCCCCTGACTGGTTCTCGACTATTGAAGGGCAGCCTATTGCTGTATGTTAATGCTATGGTATAGTTTATGCTGTGAGTTTTGTGTTGTCAACTGTTATTTAAACTGTGTTTTCTGGTGAAACTGAAGTTGATACTTGCTTGACAGACCTGTAATCTTCTGTAATATTCTGTAAATAAACTTTTAAGCCTCTGCAAGATTTGTCTTTCATTCACAAACCCCAAGTACATAACAGTATTAAACTTTATATATTTATTCATTATAAGATGAACATTCCTAACTATCAAATGTATTTTAGTAAGCAATAATGTTATGTCTAACTTTTTCTCTTCATTAGAGAGTGGGTTAAGTGTTGACATATATTATATACATATATATATATACATATATATTATATGACATATATTATATACCTATTCTGTTAACTTACAAAATAGCTTTAAAATTTGTTTCATAATTGCTTTGTTTTCCTTATTTTCTTTATTATTATCATTATTATCCATACTGTAGTTATCGAATAAATGACCCTATATACTAGTAACTTTTTTTTCCTTTTGTACAGAAACACAACAGTCGAAAAGCACATCTACAAGAATTTTAAGATCCAGTGATAAATTGAAGCAACAAACATCTGCTGATGAACTTTCATTAAGTGTTGATTTCGAGGCTGTTGAAAATAACTGTGTGACTCCAACACCCAAAGTTTCTGAAGTTCCATCAGAGCCAACTTGTCCATTACGTGTCACTCGGAAATCTGGGCAGAACGCACTGAGTTCACCAGTTCATCAGCAAGCGTTACCATCACCTGTATCATGTGATAAAAGCGTACCTAATTCCCCCACATCAAGCATTCCAAATATTGAACAGTTGCCCCCATCAGTTTCATCCAATTATTTTAGTTCATCTAATTCATCCACTCATTCTACCATTTCAAATGGTGTGCTGGGATCACAACAGTATCTACAAGTACATAATTCTCATTTACTTCAAGATATACAAAATTGGCGAATGGTTCCGGAGCATATTTATCATCAGACACCCGCTGCACCTTCTCTAATCTATGGAGCTCATCATTTGCTGCGTCTTTTTGGTATGTTCAGATTTTATTACTGTTATAAATTATTCATTATAATTTCAAAACTAATAAGTGCAACTTTGCTGCACAGTGTTTTTAATATATTAGTAACTACTGTTCTACTGTTTTAAAGGACAATAAAAATATCTTGGGTCTTGTAGGATTATATTAATGGAGTATATTACCCTGTGTAAGCCAATGGCAGTATGTAATTCATTTTTTTTTTTTTTTTCTCATGGTTCACATTAGAGGGTGGGATTGCGAGAATCCCATAATATTTTGAAAAATTCTACTGAAAAATTTATCATAAGGGGATTTTCCTCCAATTTTTTCACATTGCTCATTGAGTATTTCACCAATTTTTTTAGTTCAGTTGGGTAATATATTAATTGCTTTGAAGCCTGTAGTAATCTGTTTTTAACTTGTCTAGAATTTTTTTATTTTAAAAAAAGTGTAAATATTGTGTAATTATTTCAAATTACTTATTAATTGTAAATATTTGTTATAAGAAAATATATAAAATGTTAAAGAAGCAACTAAAAAGAGTAGACTGCAATAATTATATATTAAATAATTTTGGTTATTCCAGCTACTACACTTCTGTCAAGCACACTCTGAGTAAAAATTAAATTGAAAATACATTTTAAAACAAATTAAGTGATAACTTGAGCAATTCCTTCTACATTTCTAATGAAAATTTAGATTTTGAATAAAATATTTCCATTTTTAACATTTCTTTGTTTTTTTTTTTTTTTTTTTTTTTGTAATTCTTTAATTTGCATTTGTAATTCTCTACAATGTAATTTCTCGCTTAAAATTTTTGTTAGACTGGGAGAATCCCACTCAATATTATTTTCTAGTGTGAAACCTGTTTTTTTTTTTTTTTTTTTTTTTTTTTTTTTGTACCATCTATTTTAATTTTATAGTATAAACATGTTTATGTAGGTTTCGTTACAAGTATAACATTTTTCAGAAATCGCACACAATTGGCTGCAATGTTTCCAATGGCAACAAATGTTTTTATTTAAATATCTCATAAACACATTTTTTGCAGATACTGCCCAGGGTAGTGTTAGTGTCACTGTATATTGAATATTTGTCATAGTCATTACATTGTGTCACAACATTGAATAACACAGGTCTTCAAAGAATTTTTTTTATTCAAACCCATCATTCAAGGTGATGGGTTTTTCTGATATACTTTTGGTGGCTGATTAAGGAAAAAATATTTTTTAATTTGCATCATGAGAAAAATGGGACTTTTTAGCTTAAAGCTCTGCTTTTTCAACTGCCATCTAAGTTATTTCCCAGAAAATTTAGAACAAATCTAGGAGATTTGTGTTGCAAAAAATTTTCCAACACATTAAATAACTGGGATTTATCTGATTTTCGCAAGGCACCATTCTTTGTTAGAAACTATTAAGTTGATGTCAGTTCAAACTTGAAAAGCTCCTCAATGCGGTAATTCCTAACCTTCGCAATGTCAATAAATCATTGAGCTTCAGCAGTATCTTTAGAAATTATTTGTTTTCGACGAATGCACACTTTTGCTTTAGTCTGCTTAATTGGGTCAAATATTGATTTGCTCTTTTCTTGAAATTCTCTCCTTCAAGAAATCTTAATATTTTGTTTCCCCATTAACAAAGCAACTCAGAATACTATTGGTTTCTTTGTTTGTTAAATGTTTTCCATTTACAATATTACATATGTTGCTCGTGTTTTCCATTTCAAAAGGATTACCATGCTCTTTAACAAATGCAATCATTTCACAGACACTCGCGAAGTATTGTTCAGTTGTAGGATTTAAAAATTCATGATGTAAGTCATATTCATCATCATTTGTGTAACTGCAACATTTATGCAGAAAATTTGAAAATCCTAACTTTTCATATTTAATCAGGTCATGTTTTGAAACAGCTTCCTTTTTTCTAGTGAAACCAATTATTCCCCCGGCTATTTTAGCTGGTTTATTATAGTTTTGCTCAAAAGCCTGGTCAAGTGCTACTGAACTGATTTTTCTTCCTGTATTTCTCACGGCAAAATCTCCATTCATAAACTGGTTATATATTTCTGGTAGAGTTACTTTTAAATGCTCACAGTATTGGTAATAAACACTTCCCCACCGGCTATAATTAACTTTTCCAGAAGCAAAAAACAATGGTAGAGCTGCCCTGGCAGCAGAAACATGTAGAGACCAATTGTTTTCTCTATCCTCTCTTATCAGATTTCACAAGATAGGATAAATAGTAGTACGATGCATACTCCAGAACTTAGTTTTTGCCCATCTTAAATAAAGATCTAGTCAAAGAGTTTTTTTCCATATTTTTATTAACCAAATAAACTTTCAATACACAAAATGACAGCTTAAAGTATTTTAGAGTATTAATTTGCATTCCTCACACTTGAAAACATATAAAATGACACCTAACATGCCTATGCTAGTGAATAAAAAAAGAATGGCAATCATTGGCTGCTTAAAAAAAAGATGGTGGCTTTACCAGAAATTGGACCGGAGTCATATCATGTGACCAATTTTTTTTTTTTAAGATATAAATACGTATAACAATATCCAAAAATCATTTTTAGGCTACATTGAAATTACAACAGGATTATACCTATCTGCTGCACTATCTCTTCCTATCATAGTGTTACAGGGGTCATTTCAGCCATATATGGTGCCGCCACGGGAAACAGGCAAACTAACGGTTTTTGAATTCGCCACTCTCACCCACCCATTTTTATCACAGACTTGCTATTTCAGTAAATGGTACCCACTCCCATGATCTCCTTACACTGATGGATTTCTTTTCTTTTTTTTTGTTAAAAATGACAAATTCTAGCATTAAAAATAAAAATAAAACATATGTCATTGGCTTTGTGTTTTTCTAATTTGAAAAGAAAATTAATAATTAATTAATTGACAAGTGAAACTTTCTGTAATACAGAGAGGGTGCTGACTAATTCAGCCATTTCTGTAAGTCCCATCATATTACCAATACATCTTATTGGTCTCATAAAGTAATGTCTTTGTTATTTGTACTAGCATTTTCTCACGGAGTTAAATCAGAACATTTACATTTTAAGACTAAGAGGGTAATTCCCTTAGCAATTGGTTCACAAAGGGTGTATGATGTTATGACCAGGGTGCTTTGGGCCCTCATTCATAATCACCTAAGGCGCGAAAGTCAATAAAAAATTTCCTGACTATCGCCCATGAGGGTGCATCAGTCTATCACCTAAGAGGGCGCACCAGCCCAGTCCGCCCCTGTGTGTATAAACCCTATTTGAAAGTTGCTTTAGACAACATAAGATGGAGCTTATCCTCTTACAGGCCATTTCCTGTAGGGATCATGGTAGTTTTTATTATTGACATGATTTATAAAGTCTCTGTTTCTTTAGAGGATATAATTTCTTTAAAATTTTAAAATCATTGAAGTATATTTACAATGAATATAATATTAATAATTTGATTTTCCTTTCTGCTGTTTCAGTCTTAACCTTTTTTTTTTCCCCTTAGTGAAACTTCCTTCACTGATGGCTAAAATGCATATCAAGCCAAATAAGTTAGAAGTTCTTCTACAGATTCTGGAAAATTTTTTATTGTAAGTATTTTTTCTAGTTTTTAATTGGATGTATGTTTCTATACAATAAATTATTTTTTGTTAGTATTATTAAATGTTCAAATTAATTAAAAATCATCTGTTAACAAAATTTAAAATATATAGCATAATGAAAAATAATAAAAAAAAAAGAAAGAAAGAAATCACATCCTAATGAATATCATTTTTATATGATTAAATACACAAACCTTAAAAATTATTTTATGAACAAATTAATATATCCACAATATTTTCCTTAAAGAGCCTCAGATTCTTACCTTAGTTCTCAACTTCTGTGACATATAATTGCACCAAACTTGGTATGTGATGGTTTAATCATGAAAACAAATGCTGACTTTATTTCAGGGTTGGAAAAAAAAAAAAAGTTTTTTTTTTTTTTTTTTTTTTTTCAGAAAAAAAAAAAAATCAGCCCAGTGTTTTTTTTTTTATCACGTTTAATCAGGGTTTTTTCAGAATATTTTCTGTTTTAATCAGAGAATTCAGGAATATTTTCTTTCTTTCTTTCTTTTTTTTTTTTTTTTCTTTTTTTAGCATTGGATGTATCATGCATAATAAGTCAATTAAAAAAACTAAATGTTAATTATTCATTAAAATCAAAATTTTAAAAGTCTTTTTATGATTAACTAAATAAATTTTTAAAAACTAAATAATTGTACTTTAAATACTTGAATATTCTATTTATCTGCCCTTTAAATCAGGAAACTAGATTTTAATAACTATGTACAGGGTGGTGATAGTCAGGAAAGTCATGGAAAAATTAGGATACTTTATCAATCTGGAAATATCAGGGAAAAATCAGGAAATTTTGTAAAAAACTCCCCAAAATCATGGAAGTTTTCATTTTTGCCATATAAACATGGCTGAAAGATTGCCAAACAGGTGTTATCTTAGCCATGATTGCATAGGATTGGCTGCTTTCTATAGGGTGGCGACAATCAGGGAAATTATGGAAAAATCAGGGTACTTTATCAATCTGGAAATATCAGGGAATTTTGTGAAAACACTCAAAAATCATGGAAATTTACATTTTTACCCAGCAAGTGTGATTATAAACTCGCCAAATAGATGTTATCTTGACCATGATTGCAACAGGACTGGCTGCTTACTAGTTGAATCACACTAAGTTAACATTTAAAAGAAATATAATACAACATGAGGAATAATTTTGTGTTTTGATGTTAATATGTTGTGCAATTAAAATGAGTCATATTTTTATAATTCTGCTATAATTTCACCAAAATTTTGAGATCAAAGGAAAAATAAAGACTGCGATATTTTTGCCCATCAATATAGTTTTTAAATTGCAGTGGCTTAGCGAGCATGTTACACAAGAGTGTGATATGCATGGAATTATGGAATGTATATAATAGATAACAGAAATCATGGAAATTTGTCAGAATTAGTTATGGAAATCATGGAAAAGTCAGGGAAGTTTTTTTTCTGAATTTCTGTAGCCACCCTGTTCTAGTTGAATCTTACCAAGTTAACATTAAAAAAATCTTATTATTATTAAATAATTTTAGTGGAATTTGTGGAATAATTTTATGTTTTGATGTGAATATAGTGTGCAATTAAAATGTTTCATATTTTTATAATTTCTCCCAAATTTTTTAATTTTTAATTTTATTTTCCTTTTGTAAGTGAACACAAAAAAGTAAAAGTATTGAAATATTTTTGCCCGTCAGTATAGTTTTTTTAATTGGGAGTGGTTTAGCAAACATGTCACACAAGAGTGTAATATATGCAAAATTATGAAATGTATATAATAGATAAGGAAATCATGGAAATCTGTCAAAATTAGTCAGGCAAATCAAGGAAAAATCAGGGAGCTTTTTTTTTTTCTGAATTTCTGTACCCATCCTGATTTAGTGTTGCTTTATTAAATTCTTCTTCACATTTAATAGTTTTCTTTTTAGTAATTGCTGGAAGTCTCATTAGAAATTGCTTATTTTGATTTTCTTTTCCAAAACAAATGTGAAATTTGTAAACAATTTTTTTGCCACTGTTGATCATATATCATTTATTTTTAGTATCAATAAATTTATACATGCAACTGTAAAAGGTATGGAAATGCAACAGTAGACCAACATATTAGGTCTACCGGAAAGTTCTGTCCACTCCAGCTACGACGACTTTCAACAAGCATGTGCATATTCATTTGACGCATGTTTAGCTTTTTCTTTTTATCAGTGAATGTATACATGTTGACCTAGCAAATGAACTGAAACGAAAATGATTCAGGTTAGTATTAAGTGAGATACAATCATGTACTTATGGCTGCTGATAAAGTTCATTTGTGCCCCTGTATTTTGTACAAATTCCGAGAAGGAAGAAATGCTACAGAAGCATGTAGAAATATATTGAAAGTATTTGGTAAAGATACAGTCTCTGACAGAACATGCAGAAGATGGTTTGAAAAAATTCAAATATGTGATTTCGACTCTTCTGATGAGCCACGCTCTGGACGACCATCTTTGATTAGCCACGATATTCTCAAGGTCATGTTAGAACAAAATCTTTTTTTGACAACATTGGAGATTGCAGAAAGGTTCAATTTAGCTCAGCAAACCATTTCAGACCATATATGGAAACTGGGATTGGTGTGGAAATATTCTAGATCGATGCCATGTGAGTTTAGTCAAAAGAATTTGAATGATCAAGTTATCCTTTGCACATCTCTGCTTGCACGTCACACATGCAAACCCTTTTTGAGCCAGATGACTAATGGGGATGAAAAATTATCTATGAAAACATCGTAATGAAAAGGGAATATTGTGAACCTGGAAAACCTGTCCCCTTCATTTCTAATCGAAAGTTGAGCCTGAGTAATAAAATGTCTAGATGGTGGGACATTCGAGGAACAGTATATTTTGACTGGTAAAACCAAACAAAAAGTTAAATTTGGAGAGGTACTGTCAGTAATTGGATAATTTAAAAACAACACTCCAAGAAAAGAGGTTGGTGTTGGCTAATAGGAAGGGCATCATACTGTTTCGTGATAATGCCAGGCCAAATGCTGCTTTGGGGATTCGTCAGAAACTTGCAGAGCTAAGCTGGGAAATTCTGCTGCATCCACCATACTCCCCGGACCCAGCACCCTCAGATTATCACTTGTCTCTTTCCTTACAAAATTTTTTGCCGGACAAAAAATTAAAAGCAATGAGGATGTCAGACAAGCACTAGTTCAATTTTTCATCTCTAGGGATAAGACATCTTTTGAAAATAGTATAAACAAAGTGCTATCACACTGGCAAAAAGTCGTAGATAATGATGGCAATTATATTAGTCAATAAAGTTTATTCATGGAATGAAAAATTTATTATTTTGTTTTATTCTAAATATGAACAGAACTTTCTGATAGACCTAATAATTTACATGTTTGAAGTTGGCCAGAGATAGTCAGGGAAATTAATTTAGAGATTTGAATGGAACCCTGTATATAAATTAAAACCTCTATTACCTTTTATTAATTATGCTTTTGCAAGAGACTAGCAGTCATTAAAAAATCAGGTAATTTAGCAAATCTGGAAAAGTCAAGAATTTTTTTTTTTAGTTGTAGTAATAAGTTGCTGTTGAAAGATTGCTATTCTGAATCACAAAATTGCAGCAAAAATCAGGGAAAATAAGGAAAAATTGTCAGAAAAAGTCTGGAAAATTGGAAAAGTTCAAATGATAGCAGCCCTGGTCTTTTTGCTTTTTTATGTAAATCCTATTATGCTAATAATGTTGCTTTTTTCTTTCTTTCTTTAGGTATCTTGCTGATAAAAGTGAAGATTTGTTCTTAGAGAGCGTGTACATTGATAGTTATGATGTTTTTCCTAGTTCAGTTTTGGCAATGATGTACTGATTTTGTTGTTTACAAAAGTTAGAAACTGTAAAAAAATCATATTTTTGTATGTAGTGCTTCTGTATAAAGCCATTAAATAAACTAAAACAATTTGAACTACAATTTCACTCTCTTTAACAAAAGTTCTTAATCTTGTAGATAAAGTAAATAATGAAACTATGTGATAAATCTCTCTTTATATGATCTATTAATATATATATATATAAAATTTTCAAAATCTGGTATAAATAGTTTTTTTTTTTTTTTTTTTTTTAGATTAGATATTTAAAACTATCAAGCATTTCTTTTTAATAATTTAATTTATTAATATAATTATTACTTTTCTTTTGTAAATGTATAATTATAGTAATTTCATTTTATTAATTTTAATGTAGTCTTCATTATTTGGAGAATCGGTAATAGTCATTTATTTATAATTTTAGTAGCAGACTTCTTTTTCTTGATTTATATAAATTACTTATTTTAACACTATTGTATATTCTTATATTATCTACACTTAACTTTTTTATGTATTCATCACAAGTTTATTGTATTGGTTGAGAAAATATATTTTTGAGATATGTTTAACTTTTAAAAAATTTAAAAAAAAAGGTGGGGGGGGGGGGGGGTAAAAATTGTTAAGTGAAATTTGGGGAGGGGGAGTTTCACCGTAATACTGTTTTTTTTTAATCCTTAATACTTGTTGCGGAAAAAGTTTTCAATAGGGTTCTACAACTGTTCACCCAACATCTAAGAAAATATTCTGTTTCATTTGGTTTTCAATGATGTATTATTATTCTGAGAATAAAACTTATTAGACTTGGAGATATTTGAATAACCTTTGGTCATGTTGAATTCAAAAACACAAAGAAAATAAAAGTGAAATTGTTGCATTAGTACTTTTTAATTTAGTCATATTACAGTGAAACTTCTCTAAAAGTGCCTCTATTGAAGAGCTACTTACTTCCCTTTAGAGTGAGATTTTACTCATTACTCATTCCATAAGACTTATGGGGACTTGTTTAGGTTTCATATAAAAGCTTATATTTTCATTTAATATTTATAAATTATATTATATTTGTTTAATAAATTCATATTTCTCAATGCACAGAGATGAAGTTCAAGCTTAGAAAAGAAAATGTTGCATCAGTGGCTTCTTAATGGGAATTGTTGATTTTAAATGGAAAAATAAAAGTATTGCCATAAAATCCCGACTATAAGCCCCCTGTTTTTCAAATGGAAATTAGTAAAAAATAGAGAGGGGGCTTATAATTGAGATTAATAGAATTTTCTTTTTTTTTTTTTTTTTTTTAAGTTATGGTAGTACCATCTATCACCAGAGAATAAAACTAATGTTATCTGACTCAGAATTGAATGCAAGTTATAGAAATAAATTTTAAATTATGCATTCAAAATCTATTTTATTATTAATTTAAATTATTTTTTTTATATGGTTTAATATGAAAGATGAATAAAAAAAAATTGAAGTCTGATTTTGCTATTGTTAAGGTAAATCTTCGAGTTTATCAAACATTAATTAATTTAGAGTACATAAATTAATAAGACTATATATTTAGGTAAATATGAAGTGCATAAAACTTATTTTATATATTGTTGTTAAACATAACATTTTACAAAATTATTATTATTATTATTTTTATTTATTTATTTAATGATTTTTGTGCCACATATTGATACAAGAAGAAGTTATTTTATAAGAAAATCCAGATAATAATCAAACATGCACATTACAAATGAATTGTTGTATTGATGTAATAAATTATTACATCAATACAATAATTAATTTAAAATATACATTTAAAAACTACGTTAATTTTAATAATAAAGGTAAACAAAAGACTTACTTCACTAATACAAAGATTGTCTTTTGCTTCATCAATCTTTATAATTGAAATGATTAAATTAAAAGAAAAGCTAAAAATATGTTTAAAAATGCAATCTTTGTTAAATAAAAGAACTCTATTTAATATTATGCATACTATGAAAGGTAAATAAAGAAAAGTTTACTTATACATTCAATTATTATTTTAATAAATATTGAAGAATTGTCTTATAAAAAGATTTTCTGGAAGAAAAACTCGTGCTGTCATCTATCGAAAAATAACTTTACAATTTCAATATAGATGTACAGTTATTTTCAGTTCCCATTCCCACTTCATTATTTTCTTGTTAAAACAAATGGAGAATAGGGAAATTAGTAATTTTTGCTGTAAAAATTATTTCAAAGAATAAATTTATTTAGAGTCATTAAATATACATAAGATTATGGAAATTAATGTTTTACTCAAAATGAAAAAATGATGGGGGACGGCTTCTTTTCAGGATTATGGAAAAAATTCAAAATTGCCTAAAAGTAGGAAGGGAGCTTATTTTCGAGGGTGGGCTTATAGTCGGGATTTTATGGTAAAACTGGCTAAGAATAAAAATTCAATGCTGAAAATAATATTTTCTGTCCAGAAATTTTAGTGAAAATTTGTAGATTAATGAAACTAAATTAAACATTTTGAACCATAGAAAATAAATTATTGCTAAAGAGTTTTCAAAATTCAAGCATTAATTATTATTGAAAATTGATATAGACAAATAATAATAATTTCAATGATAAAAACCATCCATATGAACATTTCTTTAACATGGACTATTTATGATTAAATTTTGTTGAAGCAATACAATAGTGACATAATTAATAAAATATGCAATACAGTAGTGACATAATTAATAAAATATACATAAGATTATGGAAATTAATTTTTTACTCAAAATGAAAAAATGATGGGGGGACGGCTTCTTTTCAGGATTATGGAAAAAATTCAAATTTGCCTAAAAGTAGGAAGGGAGCTTATTTTCGGGGGTGGGCTTATAGTCAGGATTTTATGGTAAAACTGGCTAAGAATAAAAATTCAAAGATGAAAATAATATTTTCTGTCCAGAAATCTTAGTGAAAATTTGTAGATTAATAAACATTTTGAACCATAGAAAACAAAATTCTTGCCAAAGAGTTTTCAAAATTCAAATATTAATTATTATTGAAAATTGATACAGACAAATAATAATAATTTCAATGATAAAAACCATCCATATAAACATTTCTCTAACATGGACTAGTTACGATTAAATTTTGTTGAAGCAATACAATAGTGACTTAATTAATAAAATAGTCGAATATAAAAAAAATAATTATTATACATGGCTTAAGTATGTGGACTCAGTTCAATTATCGAAATTCAGAAAAATGAGGACATTTTTTCTGATAAGATCATTTTGTAGACAAAAAAAATATTTCTCTAACATGGACCAGATAGAATAAAGTTTTGTCAAGGAGGATAATAAATAATATTTTACATGAGAAATGTTTGAGCACACAGACTTCTTAAATAAATTATATATAGAAGCCTTACACAGACTCAATTCAATGATCTAATCAGAATAATGATGATATTTATCCGATGAGATCATTTTATAGAAAAATGGATTTTTAAAAGTTGTACCTATACAATTTTTTCAAGCGTTATTTTAAACCTAGCTATACTTTAAAGATATAAACAGAATATAAACTATTTTAATAAATTGACTAAAAAAAGCAATAATATAAAGTATAATAAATACTTTTTTTTTTTTAACAAAAAGTTATTCCAAAATAAATAAAAAGTATCAAACATACAAAATTTAAAACAACTTACAAAAATTTAAAAGTTGCTATGGGGATCCTATACTAAAGGTGTACTGTTTTAGGAAGTATGAGAAATTGATCATCAAACGTGAATTTTATTTTAAAATCTTTCTTTGAGTGATTTTGGTTTCACTATTGTACAGTTTTAATTTGTTTCTAATAATAATTAGCTTCTGATGAATTAAAATTTGGTTGTGAAAATAGTATAAGATTTATGAGTTTAAAATTTTAAAGGTAAATAAAAATAAGAAATAAAATGCAAATTTTGCACGAGTTTGCTAGTTTAATTTATAGAATTTATTTTCTGAAAAACCTCTTTAAATGATCAGTTTTTTTATGACATGAGCCGGCCTTCTAGAGAGGTTTTGCTGTATTTTCTTTTGCAATCGACACAATAAAGCAACAAAAGAATACAGGTGGAACAATACTGTAGAGCATGCTTTGAAAAACTACATCTTTTTTCATTAGACGCACAAGAAAACTATTGTGTTCTATTACTACAAAAGTAGGACAAAAAGGGAAATAAGATGAAACAAACACTAAAAAGAGAGAAATTGTCAGCCAATGAGAGAATATGTTTGCTTTTTTATAAAGGTAGAGTGTATTTTCTTGTGCAATTAATCAAGATAGATGTTGTCCTTCAAAGTTTGTGTTGTAATTTTTAGTTTTAGTTTTCAAAAAGATTTTTTTTTTCACCTGTTGCTAAAATTTTCTACTTGTGTAACATTAATTTGTAATATGAAGTTAGTCATTTATTAAAAGATATTTAATTAATATTTTATGCAATTAAATTTCCTTCAATGTGTGCTTGCTAAATTTAGTTTTTTAACTACTGCTTTTATTTAAATTAATTCTTTCAATATATATTATCAGTGCTATTTGTATGATATTTCAATTTATATGTATATTAGTGTTATTTGAACTGATTAAAATAATAATAAATTATGTAGAATTATAGTGTGATTTTTTGCTTTATTTCTACAGTACAAACTTTTACTAGAAAAGCTGGGTATTAGGACAATTTTTAGTTATGCTACACACATTTTTAAAATACCTTTTTACATTAAGTTCTGTTTTGATTTCTTTTGTTAATATATTATTATTATTTTTTTTTTTTTCTTATGCTACATGTAATTTGCGTTCTCATATTTAATATTTATTAAATATCTATTTAATATAGTCTCTATAATTTTAATCTTCCAATGTGGCTTGCAATTTTTAAAGCAATATTTTAACTTTTAACAATTTTAAAGCAGCATTTTAACTATAATATATGAAAGTTATCATTATTAAAAGTAAATTATGATTATTTTGTGCAGTTTTAATAAATTTATTTATAAGATATTGCATAAAAACATTTTTCAGTATGTATCAGTAATTAAAACGCTAATTTTATTGTATCCTAAATATATCAGTAGAAATATTTTTTATCTTTTACGATTAATATGAAGAAAATGAATGCCTAAATTTCCTTTTCATCCTTATATTTTCTTTATTTTGATCATTTTTATAGATTTACTTTCATTTTCCTTGTTTTCTTCCTTTGTCAAATATTTTTTTCATTTGAAGTTTGTATGCATTTATCTTATATGTATTTTTTTTTTTTTTTTAATCACTTTTACTTATTGCATGTTTATTACAAACCTTCATGATTGAATTCTTTATTGTTTTACTATCAAAATGCATTTGTATCCCATACACTTATTGTTGTTTATTATATTACTGCTTTCTATTGATTCATGAATAAGTCTGTGAATAATGTTCACAATTGTTCTATTTGTTGTACCTGAAATAAAAACTTGTTATAATAATGAAATGGTTTGTTTTATTCCTTAAAAATAAAGCAGGTTTTATTTTAATTTATTATAAAAGTCAGAAAGTTTCATCCAAATCCTGAAAATGTCAACAAGTATTTGTATAATTTTGTTTTAACCTGAAGTGTTAGCAAATGAATATATTGTGATGACCTGTTTTCAGTGACATACTAAGGGTAGGGCGAAAGGGGCAGGCCGCTTTGGGCCTCTAATCATAATGGGAAAAGAAACTTAATCTTTAAATATATGTATCTAGTGAAATTTCGGTGCCATTATTTTAACCTGAAACATTGTTACAACTCCATTTTAAATTGTAGATTCCTGTCTAAAAAGAATTTGATCCATAAAGTGAGCATAGATCAGCAGCTCCAAAAAAAAAAAAAACTCATTTATGTAAAGCCAGACTAAGGCAGGCAAGCAAGTCCAATGTCCTTGGCCGTCTTGTTGGGTTGGGCTTCCGAATCAATCTTAAAACTTACTTCAATATTTTTTCATAGTCATAAATTTAAGTGAAGAAATGTAAAGGGGGCTCAATATAGGAGGAGCTTAAATTAAAGGGCACAAAATAAGACTTGCCCATAACCTTGAGAACTGTATGTCTGTCACTGCCCTTTTTAATCCATTTTAGCATCCAGTGACTCTTTTACCAGCATTTTAAGTGTCTAGAAGTCTTTAGATACTTTTCTTCCTAATATGCAGTTTTTGAGGATAGTTTCCTAGCATCCCGCAGCCCTGAGTTTTAAGTAATTGCCAGATTTAACAACTTTCTTATTTAGGAATTTTTAATGCAAAAAAATACATGTATAAAATGGGGAAAATGCATAAAAAATAAAAGTATTTTTAGTTATCTTCTTGACAACGTAAGAAAATTATTTTTATATTCTACAAATCTGGCTAATCATACCTTTCGAGTGATACCACTTCCAATCCTCTACTACCATAATTAATATGTTAAAAGGGTACAACAAATTCCATGTTTGCCTATTAATATATGGATATCAGTCACTACACTAGTTTAACATACAAATCAATGAACTGCTTTGTGTGACTGTTCTTGCACGCTGTTGGACACATATATTTGATTCATTCAAATTAATATTGAAATAAATAAAAATATGTTTAATGGGAAATATATATATAACTACAAAAACATTAGTTGTCTAAAATCTGGCTGAAAATATAGCGGCCCATAGCATATTATATTACCAGACATATTAGTTGGAAATTGCTGTCATTTTATGCTCGACAGGATAGTGAGATTAATCATAACATCTTTTGCTCTAACAATTAAATTCTATTTAGACTTTCTCGCCTTTTAAAAAAAGACTACTCAATTGCCCACAAAAAAAAAAAACCTAAAAATATTGAAAATACATATTTTATCTGACGGTTTCCTTCCAAATGATAATAAAGTAAAAAAAAAGAATTTAAGTGGTCACAGGGCCGCCCCGGGTGGCACGATTTTGGGGGTTGCATTTTGGTAATTTCCATTAAAAGTATACCTGAAAATACAGCTTAAGCACTATCTCAAACATATAACTTGAATTAAAAAAATATTTTTCTATGAAATTATAAAAATTCTATACAAATTTTTTCATGTATTTTTATAGAAAATGTTTCTTATAAAAAATATTTTTAATATCTTATTGTTTCATAAAACTTTGATTTGAATTTTTTTTTCCCCTCAAAGTGTATTGCAGAGTTTGCTAGAGAAAACTTATTGAAAGAGGTATTAGATGATCTCTGTAAAATAAAGTAAATCCGATACAACTGAAACTCCACAGAGCCGACTTTTAGGAGGGAGAGCAGGGGAGTAATTCAGACGTTTACCTGCTCCTTGACCTGTTAATTATCAGTTAAAAAAGGGTAAACCAACGAGAAAACAAGAATTTTTTTTTTTTTTTTTAACTTTATAATCACAATATAAGGTCTGTAAGTGGTAATAAATATTCTTCTCTCACGTAGCCTCATAAAAATAAACTTTTTGATTAGAATAACAAAGCAATCAGGTATACGTATGCGATGCATATTCATCGAACGTTTGCAATGTTTTTGCTTCTGGTTTTGGCCGTTTTCTGATTATACAGATCTGTATTTTAATAATACATAGAGCAATTTTGTAATTAAATTTAGTTTTTAAAGAATTGGTCATTTTTGCTAATATATAATTTTACAATCCTGGTTTAATAGATACCTTTTCTTGATTGAGAACATTAATTTTTCTTGTGAGTGGTAGACAATATGCTAGTCAGTAGTAAGAAAAATAGAGCGCTGAAAAATGTCTTGCTTTGGGCGAGGCTTTTTTCATGATTATCGAATAATTAAGAAACATTCTTTATGATTTTCGAATAGGCAAATTGAGTGACTTTTCAAGGAGCACCTAAAGCTTAAAATATTTAACATTCACAATATTTTCAAGTATATACAGTCAAATCTGCCTAAACCGGAATCTGTGTAAAACGGAAACCTGCGTAAAACGGAAAATTTTTTCAGTCCCTTCAAAAGTCTATGGGAACCTTATACTACTAAAATGGAATCTGTCTAACGCGGAAACGGGACAGAAATTTCAGCCCCAAATTACTGTAAAACGGAAATGTCTCCTTTCACTTTTCCCTTGAAACATGCAAAACGAATTTGTTCTCACTATCTGAGGCTTTCCACGAATTGAAGGAAGGTGAAAGACGAAGATTTCTTCCCCCTAGATAGGGTGACTGGCCTTGGTACATGTTCTACCCTCGTGTCTTCATGACCCTCCCATTTGACCAATCAATACAATTTACTCATACAAAGAGATAAGGAAAAAAAAACACTCGATGTTAGTCACTTCTGTTAGTTTGTTTCGTTTCTCCTGTTTGTAGGTTAAATAAGCATGGCTACACGTTCTCATAATACGCTTACTTTTAAACAAAAAATTGAAATTATTCATTTGAAGGATAAAAATGTGAGAGTAAAGGAATTATGCAATTTATTTAAATGTGGCAAAACACAAATTTATGATACGCTAAAAAGGAAAAAAGAATTGAAGAATGAGTTTTCAAAAGAAGCGAATTTTGAAAAGAGAAGGAGAAAAGTAGAAAATGAAGATATTGATACGATAGTGTGGACTTGGTTTGTAGATGCCAGAGCAAGGAATCTACCTATTTCTGGTCCAATTTTGCAAGCAAAGGCAAAAGAAATTTCTGAAAATTTAGGAAATGCATCTTTCAAGGCTTTGAATCACTGGCTAATAAGCTTTAAAACAAGGCATAACATTTCCTGGAAAACTTTGAACGAGGAAGCAAAGGATGTTGATTGTAAAACAGTGGACGAATGGACAGAAAAATTAAAATTGTTAACTAAAGATTATGCAACCCAGGATATTTTTAACGGGGATGAGACAGGCTTGTTTTTCCGAGCCCTTCCGACCAAAACTTTAGCAATGGCAAATGAAAAATGTGTTGGAGGCAAGCTGTCAAAAGAAAGACTGACTGTGTTTTTATGCTGTAGTGCAACAGGGGAAGTGGAAACACCACTTGTAATAGGAAAAGCTGCTAAGCCACGTTGCTTTAAAAATTTAAATATAAGAGATCTGCCGGTAGTCTGGAAGTCCAATGGAAAAGCGTAGATGGCAACCAAAATCATGGAAGAATGGCTTCATAGTTTTAATAACAAAATGAAGCAAAAAAATAGAATGGTGCTTCTATTTTTAGATAACGCACGTTGTCATCCTGATATCGAGTTATCTAACGTAAAAATTGAGTGATTACCACCTAATTCAACAGCAAAGACGCAACCGTTAGATCAAGGCGTTATTTACACACTGAAAATGAAGTATTGTCAGCATTTAATGAAATCTTTAATGGCCCGTATTGATGCTAGCAAAAGTGCATCAGACTTAATAGAAAAACTTACTGTTTTGGATGCAATAAGTTGGATAGCGAAGACATCAAAAGAAATTTGCCCTCAACAATTTCCAAGTGCTTTAATAAGGCGGGGTTTATTCTCAACACTTCATCCATTGATAATAATTCAGATAACAATTTTTCAGAATTTCAAGATATTTTCAGTGGGGCAAGCTTTGCGGAAGTATCAGCAGAGGAATATATAAATATGGATGAAAAATTAAGCACCGAAGCTGGAATTACATCAGTGGATGAATTGATATCACAGTATAATAATTTGGAAAGTGATGGAGATGAAGAGGAGGAAAAGGAAGATGAATTTACAAATAATAATCCTGTTCAAACCTATAACGATGCTCTAACTCACGTACAATATTTACAAACTTTTGCTGTTGAAAAGAATAACGGTAAACTGATTACAATGTTAAAAGAAATAGAATATGAAGTTGAAAACTCTATTTTAAAAGGACATGCAAAACAGACATCGATAAAAGATTATTTTAGTAATGCTGTGTAAATGAAGGACTGGAACTTTAATTCTTTAAAATGATAAAATTTAAAATGTAAAGTTCTAAATTCAAAAGATAATTAAACCAAGTGTTGATAGTAGAAAATTTGTGAATAAAGAATGGATATTTCAAGAATTGTAAAAAAATTCATCTGCTACCTTGATAAGTGTTTATTTACTTATTAGCACAATTTTTTATCATATGCATTACGCGAGTTTTAGAGATAACATTGGATCATAATTTTTTTTCACGTCTCGAAATTTGTTGACATAAAAATTAATTTTTAAGTTTTCTGTTTGTGAAAAAATAAGAAATTAATGTCTTTAAAATGGATGATTTTATTTAACATTATATTTTGGGCAGAACTATAGGGAAAAGGGTCTCAAATCATTCTCTTTGAAATTTTTTATGTTTCAATACTCAATAATTAAGTAGCTACGAAATTAAATAATGCATATATAAATGATAAAATAGTATACGAGATAACGACTTTCATCAATTTTATTTTTTGTATAATTAGAATTTAATTTAGTAGTAATTTGATGATTTAAAAGTTAAGAATTTCTTCAGAAAGTCGATTTTCTGTTGCACGGCAAATTTACGGCAGTTACATGGAAAATCTGCATAAAATGAAAATCTGTCTAAAACAGAAAGTTTTAATAGTCCCATTCTGTTCCGTTTTAGACAGATTTGACTGTACCTTCTATAAATAAGTTGACATTGCAGCTGAAAATATGCTATTAGAAGATGATTGAAAATTTAACTTTGTCTTGAAAATTGAGGCCTAAGCTGAAGTGTTCTTGGCTCCAAAAATGCGGTTCTACCGTTATATTGCCTTAATATATCAATAATAATCTATCGACAAAAAACTTGAAGAAATAACAAAATATATTCGATTGCTGGTGTACCATTAAGTGGATGGGAGAAGGGGAAGGTTGAAGATCCCTATCACCCTGAAATTACATTATCAATTGAAAGTTAAATTTTGAAAAGTTATTCTCATAATTTGTAATAGATTCTTTGGAAAATAAAAATTTGGGAAAACATTTTTTTTCCCAGGTTGTCGAGAACCTAAAAATTTTTACCGATTCTTCCACCAGTATATTTATATAATAATTTTTACATGGTTGATCATGCAAACATACTACTAAATTTTCCGACTGAAAAATCCTGGTGGAAGAATTAGAGGAAACATTTCGATTGTCGACACCCTGTTTCAAAACTTTCCTAAATTTAAAATTTTATTATTAATTTAAAACTTTAGCATATTTAATATTTCCTTTTTTAAATATCGAATATCTAAATGTGTTACAATTGCGTAAATAATAGATTTTGTACATTTTGCTGTTAAAATCAAATTTAAGATAGAATGACAGAAATAATCTCTCTTTCAATAAATAAAAAGTAAATAAATAAATAATTGAGTGTATGATGCTCCCATAGAAGAAATTCAAACGCTATGAAGAATTAATAATTGAAAATTAAATGTAGTCGGCTGGACATATTTATTCGTTTAATTAAATCATCTTCGTGGATTTACGTGGATTTTTTTTTTTTTTTTTTTTTTTTTTTTTGCATATTACAAGCAAAGTATTTTACTAATATTATTTATTTTTTGCACTATACATATACAATTTCTATTAATATGACTAATGGAATGCCATAGTACAACAGTAACATCAATTTTTGAAGTGAGAAAATTCACAAAGTCTTTATCATTCAGTCCTTTGCATTTTCCTTTGCTGTACAATAAGGAAACACTATTAGTTAGATGATATGAACAGGGCCTGATTATCGCACAGGCCGACTAGACCTCGACCTTGGGCACCTTTGTCTAGGGGACGAAAATAATTTTAATTTTTAAACGCTATTTTTGTCAAAGCTTTCCTTAAAAAAATTAACTGAAAGTTAGTTGATGATAATAATCTTTTGTTAGAATTAGAAATCATTCTTCTCTATGGAGGATCGAAATTGTATGGAATGTCTCCGGATCCCAAACTGTCACCAGTTCCCTGCTACATAGCTTTAATCTGAGCATTAACTAGATTTTCTCATGATTGATAAATGTACCAGTTTTCGTAGCGATTCGTTGAAATATGTAACTTTGCATACAGCGAACCAAAAAATTTAGAGAAAGCTTCACTGGCAAACTTACATATATATATAGAGAGATTAAAAAACTTTGTTTTGCCTAAATCGAAAATGTTTTTATACTTTCGATGGTATTTAGTCATGTGTTAATATTTACATTCCACTAATTTCATATGGTATGAATGAGGCAGATTAGGATTAAAGATGAACAAAGTATTATAAAGAATACCTTGTAAAAAATTACTACATTTCTATGCAAGTGAATTTAAGCAGTCATAGAAAAAAAGTAGCATTAAAAAAAAAAAAGAATTTGAGATTTTTTTGTAAAAGTTAAAACTAATTTCTTATGAAAGCAATGCTTTAATTTTGTCACCAACATTCAAACTTCCTGCATAAATTCAGCATTTGTTTTGAGAAGATTGCTTTAGTTTGTTCGGGAAGAGGAGGGGGGCACCAATATCTTCCTGGGCCTTGGGCCTCAGCAAGCCTTAATCAGGCTCTGGATATGAACATCACTTCTTAGAACATCCATGTGCTTAGGCAACAGTAAAAATACAAAACAGCAGGTAATGCATTGATTTATTTAATTAAAATTTGTTTTAATATAATAATCAATACAGAGCGTTATGTTTTCAAAAAGAAAAGGTATGAGCAATGAAGAATTTGTTGATACCGCTTTATCTTGCAAGGTTGAACTAAGAAGATAAAAGGATTCAGTGACAGATAGACTGGTTGAAGAAATCGACCCTAGATTCTGAAGACAGTAGGATAACTCAAAAGAAAACCCTTTTCTAATTTCATCCAATTTGTCAGAAGTCTATAATTGTTGATGTAGATGCTTTTGATGAAAATATTAAAAGCGGGTGATTCAAAATTATTTAAAGAGAAAGCTAACCTTCAGTCAATATAAACAGACAGTAGTGGCACTAGAAATTCCCCGACGGGGGGACACTACATAAAGAGAGTTTATTATATAAGTATTTATCAAAACTGCAATGCTGTTAATAATATTACTGTTAATATTTGTACCATTCCATTTGTTAGTACTCCTTGTGGTTTTGGAGATCATCGTGCCACAGACAGACATTTTCTAAAAATATTGTGGTCAAAACGTGTTCTGAACCTCTCAAAACGTGTATATTCATGGAAAACTAGAAGCTGAAAATTTTTACGAATCCAATACTTTCTTCTATTGAATATAGAATGGAAAAACTGGAATGCTCCAAATTTGTAGAAGGAAAGAAAAATGCTGCCAAAAGTAGAAAAACTGAAAATTTTGTATTCCCCCCCCCGAGAGATTTTAGGAATATACCCCGATGGAGTGTCACAGACTCCCCGACGGGGGGGTCTGTGCCCCCCCCCCTCCCGGCCCCCTAGCTGGCGCCACCTCTGTAAACAGAAGAGCCCATTTAGCGAGAAACGTATATGTGTCAAATTTTGGGGGTAAAACAGCAACCCTTAATGTTTACTTTCGCTATCAGTTCTCTGCGAACAGACTATAGTTCGAAACACCTGAAAATTCTGACTGTAGTAAATCTCTATTCAGTTTAAGCTGCTTCACTTTCAATTCAATGTTTTTCTTTAAACAATTCCGACTGTAGTAAACATTACCATCTTGTTAGCTATCTTTCGAAAGCTTGACTGCGGCAAATTCCCACTTGCAGTCGCCTGTGGTGCTTTCAATGTGAGCAAACATTTAGAAATTATTCATTCATCCAACAAACACTTATTGGCACCCGTAACTCATTACCAGCTTTTTATATACTGCTAGAAAAAAAAAGTTACATCAGTAAAATTATTTACTATATATAAAAACAAAAGTAAAAGCTTCAAATGCTCTAAACAGTTCTGATCATGGCAAAAATCATCAAGCTATTCGTGACCCCTAAAATTTCAAAATGCTCAAAACTCACGTTTACAGAAACCTGCAGAACTTTTTACCCGAGTCAGACATACATAATCTGTTAGCTGGCACAGCAGACACCCGTTTGCTGGTGCACCCAACGGACCGTGTTGCATTAAACACCAACCCTAATGTAATATATAATAGCAGGAGACTTGGCGTTGGAATGTTTAAACAGGAATAAACTACTACGTTTGAAACGCCAAAGAAAAATTATTGAGGTGCATACAGCTGTTTCGGTAGCCTAAAGCGTACCGTCATCAGTGCAAAAAGAACTTTTGCACTGATGACGGTACGCTTTAGGCTACCGAAACAGCTGTATGCACCTCAATAATTTTTCTTTGGCGTTTCAGACGTAGTAGTTTATTCCTAATGTAATATATTGAATACATTGAAAATTTCTGGCAATGCTTTGATGATAATATGTTAAAATGTCTGTAATACGTCAATGAGTGAGTTGCATTTAAAAATATTTTAAATATAGTAGAAGTTCCTGAAATTTGAAACATATGTCGTGTAGAAGTCTAGCAAAAAGGCATCAAATGTGAAAATTACAAAGTTTGCATTAAACAATTAACAAAGTTATAATTTTTCTTTTTATGTTGCATTCCCCAATATTCTCCGATATACCCGATTGCAAAATTTTATTGTTCTGTGATGTCTGGATGTTTACATACACTATAGTTGCACAGACAGATGCACAAGTGCAAAGACATATTTTATTATTTTATTAGTATAAATACCTACATATATACCTGCATTATCTAGTTTTTGGCATAAGTATTTTTAGACTTTTTAAGGGGCGGCTCTTTGGCTAGTTACGCCACTGTTTGCATGACATAATTTTATTTCACTCTAATCCTAGGATTTATTTTTCCCGAGCCAAAATAATTCAACTATAGTTTTGATAAAAAAAAATAAGTTAAGTTATAAATTATTTATTTGTTACTATTTTATTTTATTTATTTAACTAGCTAAAACTTAAAAAAAAACACTGTTAAGGAAAATCCTTAACATTACACTTATATTTATACGGTCGAGAAAAAGGGTCTTTTTTTTTTTTTTTTTTTTTTTTTTTTTTTTGACACAGTTTCTCTTTTTCCACCATCATTTTGAATTTGTAAAATAATTTTTTATTCATCATTTTCTATTTTTCCTCTTAATTTTGTAATATTTTTCTTTAATTTTAAATTAAACTGTAACTTACTTTTAAACCTTTTCTGTTTTATTTGCTTGGAAGGTTTCTTCTGCACTTTTATTTTTTTCTGGAATTCTGATGGTTATTATTGGTTAGACTCTAAACCAGGGGTGAAACTGGTTATCGTTATCGACACCACTATTTTTATTCAGAAAATTTTAGTGTAATTTTACACCAATGTCCTTCGATTAAATAGGATATGGATTATTGTTAAAAATTACTGGTAGAAGAGTTCCGTCAAAAGACGGAACACTTTCACCCCTGCTCTAAACTATAGACTGGTCGTAAATTTCTTGTCAACTAGGCAGTCCACCTATGCCCCAATAAGTTCCATTTCCAGTGCATACATAGTTGCTAACTTAGCACGTTTTGTCTACCGGAAAGAGTTTAATTGAAACGTTTATTTTATGTAAAAAATTAACCGAAACAGTTTTCACTGATTAAATAAAATTAAAAAAAAAAATATATTAAAAATTTCCAGTAGTCAAAAAGTGCTAAGTTGGGGACTATGATGCAAAGGAAAACACTTCCATCCATTTTGTGTTAATGGTATAGGCTGCCAACATCTTAATAAATATCCAGAGCTGCCAACCTGATCCAGAGGACGTTAGTACCCCTATTCCGCACCAATAATTTTTAGAGTAATTCTCTTCAAATGTATTTACGATGAATTACGAAGAAAAATACTCTAAATAATCTGGTGTGTCACTCTCACGATTACCCTGAAATTTAATACTATAAATACAGATTGGAGATTAAGGGATAAGATAATGAATATTGTTATGTAAACTTACGTTAAAACAATTCAAATTTGGCTTCTGAAAGGCTTTATTTGACAAATAATTTTGTGTGTGTGTTGGGGGGGGGGGCTACTTCCATTCCATTATTGTACCTATATTTGCATAGAATTCAAATCTTTTATTAAATTCAAAAGTTCACTTAAAATTACACGCAACTTTCCTTGAAACATATCAATCTTGATCAAACTTTCCTAGTAATAAATGTATTAACTTCAAAATACAACATTTGGATCGCCTGAAAATATTTGTTTTTAATTTACTCTAAGAGAGACAGACAAAGATCAAACGTTAAAAGTATGACTTTGATATTCAGAAAGCTCCAAAACGTGTAAAAATACAAAAAACCAAGCGATGAATATTTAGCTTAAAAAACACATTATTTACCATATGGCTATTAGGAATTAATTTCAATTCCCAAGCACCATTCCTGGGCATGGTAAAATATGGTAGTAAAACACTTTCATAACAATAATAATTATAAGATTAAAAAAAAAAAACTTTTATATACCATGTTTTCAAATTTTCTGTTTAATCATAGCTATAGAACTACATTAGCACTTTATCAATGTGTATAAAATTTTTAAAGTGATAATGATGTTAATTTTTGTGAAATGCATAATTTAACTTTTTATAATTTTTAAACCTCACGTTTAATTAAACGTATTTATTTTGATGTCGAAAGAAAATGAACTCATAATTTTTTTTTTTTTTTTTGGCAACAATTAAATTATAGATAATATTTTAATAGCTAATTTTTAAGCTATTAGGAGGTTATTATTTTCATATCTTAATTAATTAAAATAAAACTAATAAAATATTCGAAAATCGGGCTTCGAAGTATTGCGTTGTCATCGGATTCTGGGCTATTCTGGAAGTTTTAAATGTCTAGCTAGTAGGGAAGTTAGGTAAAAAACAATTGCAAGATTTGTACTGAACAAACAAACAAACAAGAATCGAAGTCAGTAAAAACACGGTAAAAAAATCTGATGTAGGCACCACATGACTTCCTTATACACCCATTAGAATATACATATATTGTTATGAAAACATTGACATTTTTGTGTGAGGTAACTGATTCGTAAATAAACAAGCAGGTTCCAACTACGAAAAAAAAAAAAAAAAACTGAAAAACTGCTATTTCAACCACAAAAGTTATGATAATAGAATTATATATACCGCCAAACAAATATACTTGTTTTTTTAGGAATAGATTATTACAGAATCTCTCATTGGCAAATTCATAACTTAGAGTTTAATGAAAATCATTCGAGTATAGATGGCCTAATTTTGTTCACTTTGCTGAAAATTAGAGGTGAAAAACGATACATTTTACTAAAACAATTACTTCAGTTAAAATTGAGAAAGGATTTACTAATTCTGGCCATCCTGAAACAATATTTGCCGCCAAATTTGATCGCTAATCTCACCAAGTCGCCAAGTTTGTAGTCAACGCTAATTTTGGTCTTGGCATCGATTTTGTGCCGAATGTGGCTATTTGGCGAACGAATTTGGTGCAAATTTGTAGTTTAGGGTTGCAAAAGTTTGGAAGCTCTAACTTCAATAAGAACAGAATTCTGGAATTTCTGGAAAGATTCATTGGTTTGTAGTGCTGAACTAAATTCTTCGAAAATTCTTTAAATGACGAACAAGACTAAAACAAAATAAAGTGCATTCGTCGATTAGAACCTTTTTATAAATTAAGAATTACTTTCTACACTAAAAAATGTCGGCAACTTTCATAATAATATCATTACGCGCTCTATCTACTTGCTGAATATTCATTAAAGTGAATTTCTCGACTAGAACCTGTTTATGTCTTTAAGAATTACTTTCTAACCGCAAAAATATCGGCAGTTTTCATACAATTATCATTACGGGCTGAATATTCATTAAATAAAATGCATTCATTGACTAGAACCTGCTTATATCTTTACAAATTACTTTCTACACACAAAAATGTCGACAACTTTCATAATACAGTCATCTGCAAAAGTTAAAGGCCAGTAGCCGATTTTCAGTATTTTAACACATATCATTATTTGTGCAGATTATTGCGTCATCTCATGTGCTGATTGCATCAACCGCATTCTACTGCTATAAATAAAGGTGGCCGGCACGTCTATCGCCAGTTTATTGGATTTTGTCGTAGACAGTGCTGTTGTGTAATTATTGTAATGGGTAAAAAACATTCACTTACTATAACAAAAAGGTCAGAAATATTGACCCTGCATAAAATTGGATTTTTTGAATGTCAAATAAGTTCGAGGGTAAATGTGAGCAAGACAGCTGTGTATCAAGCTATTAAATTTAGTAAATTTAATTAAGCTATTAAATTAGTTACATTAGTTAAATTACACATAGTTAAATTACAAGCTATTAAATTAGAAAATTTAAAAATTCGGGAAATTTTGTGGCCTTAAGAGAAGTGGTCGCCCTAGAAAAACGAACGCACGTGATGATCATGTGATAAGAAGGATGGTCGTATGATATACAAGAACCTCCGGCAATGCAGTTAGACATTCTCTGGCTGCAAAAGGCACCAACGTCAGTTTGAGTACTATTTCAAGACTTTGGGCAAAGATTTTGGTTTATCATCCCATAAACCTGCAAGGAAACCTCAACTTACTCCAAGTATGAAAGAGAAATGACTGACTTTCGCCAGACAATGTCAGAATTGGACAGTACAACATTCAAACTGTGAAACAACCTTCAAGACAAATGATATGGGGTGCAATCTGTATCCGGTACTACTAGTCTGTATATTGTGCCACCTAAAACTACTACGAACGGAAAACAGAATCTTAATTTGTTACGTGAGAAGTTGAAGATTCACATGCGTGTTCATAAATGTTCAATTTTCATGCATAATGTGGCTCCGTGCCACAGGGCGAAGATTGTCAAGAAATATCTGAGGGCACAGAAAATCAAAGTGCTTGAATGGCCAGGTAACAACCCAGATTTAAATCCAATAGAGACTCTGTGGTGTATTGTGTAAAATAAAGTTGCCGAAAAGCAACCATCCACTGCTACGACACTTGTTGAAGCAATAAAGAATGTCTGGTGCAGAGACATTTCTAAAGTTTACAGCAAGTCTCTTATTTATAGCATGCCTAAGAGGATTGCATAAGTTGTTAAAAACTAAGGAAGTCCTACAAAATACTGACTTCAATTACAGTAAAAAACCATGTACAGTCTATTTTGTTCTTTTGAATGTAAAACTAGCAGGCTTTGCCCGCTTCGCTGGACACAGTATTTAAATGAGTTGTCAAAATCCCATATCATTATTAATTAACCTGAGTTAAAATCCCTGCTGGGTTCGGTAGAGATTTTTCTCGCTCACAACGTGAGGAGCCGGTGATCCCACTGCCTTCGGCAGCAACTTACCCGATTCTTCCCCTTCCTCAGTGCCTAAGTTCGAAGTTTTGCGAAATCTCATCAAAGTACATAATGCGTACACCTAATCAACATCCACACACCAAAGTTTGCCATTCTAAGATACTTAATGGCGAATTCAAACGGGAAAACGTGTTTTTACACGCGTTAATAGCCCTCCGACCTCAACGGGGTAAAAGGGGGAATTTCGTAAAATCCCGTTACAATAAGTGTCGGATAGGTGCGTAAATAAACAATTTACGCACCAAATTTCATGACCGCAGATCCCATCGAATTCCCAAGACAAATTTAACGATAAAAGAGGGGAGGATGGGGGGGGAGGTCTTAAATTTGCTACTTCGTAACCGTCCCCCCCCCCCCCCTACAAATAAAAAAATAAATAAATAAACATAGAAAATGTGTTTTTGGAAGTATCCTAACGAAGACAAATGGCTGTTTTCAATACCTTTGTAACATCTTTAGTAGAGCTTTACTGAAAAATTCGGAATTTCTGAAATTTCCCCCGAATAACGATTTTTCCTCTCTCTCCTTTAAGACTCAAGAATTCCAAAACCGTACATAATGTTTTATTTATACTCAAGTCTAATTTCACCATGTGCAATTTCTTCCCCGTGAAGTAATTTGGGGCCGAGTTATACTTACAATTTTTTTTTTTCCCTTGCTTCCTGCCCTCCATGGAGGAAGCGGGGGTATTTCGGTAAATCCGTTTATTTAGGTGTCGGATACATGTAGGGGAGACCGAGGCTAGTAGTGATGTTTTTGTCATTCAATTCCTGCTGTTAGTTCGCACTCTCCCTATATATATCTTCTACAAATCTTGAAATCGTTTTTTAACTAACTTCCCGACTAGCTAGAAATTTGAAACTTTCAGGAATGCTCAGAACACGGTGACAACACAATACTTCGAAGTTCGATTTTCGAATTTTTTATTAGTTTTCTTATAATTAATTAAAATATGAAAATAATAACATCCTAATAACGTTAATATAGCCATTTAAATATTAGCTATAATTTAATTGTTGCAAAAAAAAAAAAAAAAAAAAATACGAGTTCATTTTCTTTCGACATAAAAATAAATACATTTAATTCAACGTGAATGTTAAAAAACTATAAAAAGTTAAATTATGCATTTCACAAAAATTGGCATCATTGTCACATTAAAAATTTTATGCACATTCCATAGAATAATAATAAAGATAGAATAATAATATTATTATTCTATGGCACATTCATAAGAGCTCTATGATCCATCAGAAAGTTTAAAACATGGTATATAAAAAGTTTTTTTTTTAATCTTATCATTATTTTTCTTTCATTTTGCACGTGCGCTTTTTATTTCCTAATTCAAAATTATTTAAAAAAAAAAAAAAAAAAAAAACTTTTTCGATAGTGTTTGTAAGTAGGAATTGACTTTAAAAAATTTTCTTTTGTATTACTTGTTTTTTATATTAGCTCTAAGATTTGAACTGAAGTGAAACATTTAATATATCATACCATAGAGTAAACATTGTAAAATATATTTATGAAACTTTCCTTAATATCATTAACGTTTTTCATACCATAAAATTAATTCTGCGTAACGTCGATATTTGTCACAACTTGCCCAGTAGCGGGGCTAGTAGTGACATGCTTGGGGCACATTGGGACATAGAAATTACACATACAAACACATTGTAGCATATACAAATTATGTGAGAAAGTTAATAAAATGCGATATTTTAAATCAACAATGAAAATTTTATTCACTTATATCATTCTTAACACAATCCGCGATTGTAATGAAATGCTCGCCCTCTGGTGGGCTAAGGGGAAATTAAAATAAACATGCGTTAATTCGAATTCCATCAAGCCATTGCTAGCCGATGTTTAGTTTCACATATATTTATTGAATAAAAATGAATAAATCCGGTAAAAAAGATAACACATGTCACATACTGTTGTGTGCTCCAGTGTAACTCCAGAGGACCAAGAAATCCAGAAACAAGCTTCCATTTATTTCCAAATGACAATTTTAAAATTTCAGTTGCTTCGGCTAATGGAAGTAAAGAATTAATCAGATGATTTGAAACTAATATTTGTTCAGCTTCAGTTAAAAATCTAGTTCCGATCGAACTTTGAATAAACTGAAATATTTTTTTCCAAAAGCAATCAATTTTCCATGATGTAATGGCGGAGAAATTATAGTACGAATATTAAGTTGAATAACAAAAAGAACAAAAATAGACACACGTGGCTGTAATATTTACTAACAACAAGAGCTGAAAAAGCGCCATCTATCGATCATTACAAACGCGGATAAAAACACTTTAGTTTTATTAATAACTTTGTAAACCAAATGAAAAAAAAAAAAAAAAAAGAGTTACATTACTAACACTTGTAAACTCTTAAAGTCTTTTATAAAGCTATATTTATAGAAACTTAACAATAGAAATAAAGGAAAAAACTGTGTTAATCAGGAAAGAATTAAAAAGTGGCTAACAAAAATGTTTGGCCATATCGATCTTTGATTCTGTATCTTACTACAATGTGTAGGTCTATATCTTATAGGCCTGCCTATATTTTTAATCATTCGTTGTCATCGCTTATTTCAGCGTGTTTTCAGTTAATATAAATATAATAAGGTTCATTTTCGGTACATTTGACATGAGCCAATCTTTTACATGTCATGCATTGCACCCAGTTTTCTCCGGATTTAGAAAATTTGTATCGCTTCTAGAAAACTATAGGCATGAGCAATTTTCGTCATCTTCAGAGGTATCTAATTCCTGCTACTTTATTTTATTTAATAACGTATATATATATATATTTGTGTGTGTGTGTGATGCACTGTTTGACTTTTTCCTATAGTCTAAATATCATATGCGCTTTTGTTTTCTAATCCCATTTCAATATTTTCTTCCATATTAGTACTCTTCTTTTTATTCCTATATCTAAGAAGTGACATTCTGTTTACACGAAACTGTTCTTGGGTTTTCCTTAAACTGCACCTTCCAGAATTTACTTCTATTGCAGCCTTTTCACAAACATGTAAAGTAGCTTTAGCTCTTTTAGTAAGCCTTTTGTAATTTAACATAATTTTTCCTGAAATATAAAAACCTGCATTAAAAATCATGCCGGGACAAGTAGTGACACTGTCACAGCATGGCTCCTACACACCTTCACAACTAGCCCCGCGTTACGCCGTTTTGAACTTTATTCATTTTTTTCCGAAAAATTGTTATCCTTAACAAATGAAATACATAGAATAATAGCTTAAAATATAAATATTCAAATAACGCTAAGGAAGTTTACATACCTCACGATTCCTCGTGGCAATGACGATTCTAACATAGGTCACAAAATTTACTTTTGCAATAGAAAACACGATAAATAATTTTATCTCGAAAACAACGCAACGCTATACTTCCAAACATATACAACACATTACAATAATCAACCTGTGAACTCACATGACACGACAGGTTCTGCAACCTACCGATCCATTCACTTGCCCCCTGGCGCAACTAACCCCGGTCTCCCCTAAGCAATCCAAGCACCAAACGTGTCTTGAATTTGGCCTTTGGAACACATACCACCCCCACCCCCCCCCTAAAAAAAAAAAAAAGGCAGATCACAAAAAATAAAAAACATGTTATGGAAATATCCCTAAAGAAGTCGCATGGCAGTTTTAAAAATCTTTGTTCCATTTTTGGCAGAGTTTTACCTCAAAAATCCAGAATTTGCAAGATTTCCCGCCAAAAATGGATTTCCCCTATCTCTCCCCTTTAAAATTCCAAAATTCCTAAAATCGCAGATAATGTTTTAATTGTACTAATGTGTAGTCTTCCCTTGTGCAATTTTCTTCACTGTGAAATAATTTGGATATATGCTTTGGATATATTTGGAGTTTTGCCTTCTGTCCTCCTTGTGGGGGGGGGGGGGGGGGGGGGGGGGGGGGGTCGGGGATAATTTTGATAAATCTCGTTAACCTTAGGCGTCGGATACATATAAACAATCCAAGCACCCAAATTCGTGACCCCAGCTCCCATAGATTTCTCAGGACAAATTTAGCGCTAAAAGGGGTGTCTCGATTTTGCCCCCTCGTAATTCTCCCCCCCCCCCCCCCAAAGAAAGAAAAAAAAAAACCTCAAACCTCGAAAAAACAAAAATGTGTTTTTGGAAATATCCTAAGGAAGTCGCATAGCCTTTTTGCAATATCTTTGCTCCATTTTTGGTAGAGTTCTACTCAAAAATCAGATATTCCCCGTCAAAGATTGATTTTCCCTCTCCCTTACCTTAAAAATCCAAAATTCCTAAATCGCAGATAATGTATTATTTGTACTCATGTCCAGTCTCCCCATGTGCTATTTCTTTACTGTGAAGTAATTAAGAGCCAAGTTATGCTTACAAACGGGTTTTTGTCTCTTGCCCCTCCCCCCTTCCAGGGGGGAAAGGGGAGTAATTTCGGAAAAGATGATATATATAATTTTAAGTTGGATAAAGACCTAAATTCCTGTGAAGTGCCGTTGAATTCTGTCCAGCCGTTCTCAAGTGATATGTATGTTATTTTTGAGGAATTCCATTAAATTTGATTTTACTATGGGTGATCTTAAACATTTGCAAATGACTGTAATATCCTTACGGGCTCTATTGTCAGCTTATTTTGAAATCTCTATGATGGTAGGTCATATATAATGGCCAAAACCTTTGTATATTTGGTCATTATGAATATAATTTTCGTAAATATCTCCAAAACGGTAAGTTACAGAAAGACCAAAGAGGGAGGTGCACAACTAGATGTTATAACAAACCTATGCAGGGCCTGATTATCCAAAAGGCTCAGGAAGCACAAGCTTCCCCTCTAAAGTTTAAGAGGGGGCCCCATAAGGATTAAAAACACGGTCTTGAATTTTTTGTTTCATATTTTCACACTGAGATTGAATTTTTTCTGAGAAAGGTTACCTAAAACAAGACAAAACACTCACTATTTCGGGAAAAATCTATTATTTAACCTCAAAATTCTGAATTGTCTTAGTTAAAAAGTTGTATGATTTTAATGTTCTGTGTAGAAACCACCCAGATGTAGGTAAAAAAGAATTATAATAAACACACACTATTTTTTGGTCTATAGCATTTTTATACTGCAATATGTAACAGGAAAACAAGATTTTCCGAAATGAAAGGGGGCCCCGAAATGATGCTGAGCTTCCCCTAGCTTCAAAGCTTAATCGGGCCCTGAACCTATGTATCAATTTGTAATGTTCTACGTACAATTGTTTTTGAGTTATGCGAGATACATACACACACACGCATACAGACTCACGAAAAATCGTGTAAAGTCGCTGGTATCTCTGAAACGAGAGTTCGTAGTAAGACGAAATTTTCAGGTGTACAACTAGACATCATGACAGTCACACATATAAATTTGCAACATTCTACGATGATTCGTTTTTGAGCTATTCGAGATATAAAATCCATTTCTCAAATCGGGATTACAATACTTCCTTAGAAACCTTTGGACGGCCCCTGCCTGCCTGGGCTCGACCAAGCTTAACGGGTTGGATGCCGTCCGCCGGAGCGAATAAATCGCCAGATGACCGCATGGAAGCTGCCTACACCAGATAGTAATCTAGTCGCTAAATAGAACGAGCGTCCGATGATTCTTCTTCAGACTTCATCCATCATCTTCAGGAACTAGATAGAAATGCTACGTCACTTTTGGGCAGCAATGTGACTAGAACACCAGAGCTTAGGAATTGCAGGGTAGCGACTTCTGCTTCTTGGACACATAGCTCGACTTGCACACCACACCATCCAAGATAGCCACGGTGGAAACACACAGACACGCTCCTGGATGTTATGGAATTTGGAATAAGTGCTCTTACTAGCTGAGAGTCGAAATAACCGGAATTCAACAAAAATTAAAACAATTTTGAATTTAGGCAGGGAAGGAAAAAAAAAAAAAAAAAAGCTGGAGGAGTCGCTAAAGGTAGTAGTGCACACAATAATTAAAACCATAAGTGGAGGCCATTTGAAAAGGAGAAGAGGACAACACTTAAGATTTAAGAAATAAAAGCTGAACGAGATAGGAAGAATGAGATTAAAAAAAAAAAAAAAAGAAAGAAAGAAAGAAAAAAATGATTATGTGAAGCCACTGGGGGATGCAAGATAGTTTTTGGGCGCATAGAAAAAATTTAGAAGATTTTGAAATGGCAAGGCCTAAATACACCTAATTGGGGGGGAAATTACTATGCGCAGGGAGGGCGAATGGAGAAGAGAAAGAGGGACCATCGCAATTATGATCCACCACGGGGGGATGGTTCCCTGCGTTGGCAGCCCGATGACAGCTAAACGACCCCATCGAGCCCTTGACGGTGCAGCACAGATTAACGAGGACCAGACACCGCCACATCCTCGTAAAAAAAAAAAAAAAAAAAAAAAAAAAATTAATAAAATAAAATAAAGTAAGTAAATAAGTAAATAAATAAATTAGTTATTTAATATTTGAAGATTGTTGGTAGATTAGTGTTAGAAAATAAGAATTGAGACTTACTAAGTACTGTAGTCTAAGTAAGAGGAAGTTGAGTGGATGGTAGCTTATTGAATCAGTGGGTTCTTGTTGTGCTGTCCGAATTGATATCGCAACAAGAGAGCACAGTTTTGTTGTTTACCGAATTTTTTAGAGTGAGAAAATAACTTTCTGTGAATTAACAGTAGTAATACTGGAAAGTTAAGTGGAGCGGACTTTAGCTTGAATTTTCTGGAGGTACTAGTTGTACTGGCTTTATAACTAGTACTACGACAGAAGGTTAACTAATTTTGATTTACTTTAACAGTTTTTTTTTTTTATCTTAAGAGATTATCAAGGTTATTAGAAATTAATTTATGAGAGTTAGTTGCATTTGATAGCTGAGATAATTTCTGGTAAATGGTTATACTAAACTGAATCATGTGTACTTAATTTTCTGGTAAGTATTTTTAACTAAAATCGTTAAGATTAAGTACAGGAAAGTAAGCAATTAATTAATTAATTAGAATTAAGCAAGTAAGTAACAAGTAAATTAAAATTGGTGCAGGTAAAAACTTGACGAGTAACAAAAAGAAAAGTGACAGGAAATAGTTCAAGGCTTAACAAGGAAAGTAGTATTACCCCTACAATTGAGAATAGAAGTGCGTGTCAAAACTAGATGAATATTACAATACTTCCTTATACTTTGTATAAGGAAGTAAAAAGAATGTTATGGCTTAAATATTGGCAGCCCTGTATGTTTTCGGAAGGTTATGTACACACCACATGGTCGCATAAATATAATCCTATATAAATAACACACAGCACAACCTGTAATACACTTTTATCAATTTTCATGCATTGTTGCTCTATAATCTAGTTCGTTTGTGTAGCCCTGTAAACGAACAGTGATAGATCTCCATATCATATTCCACAAGAAACATGTTTTTACGCATATAAAAAATATTTATTCATTTCATTTGGTTTAGTGCAGTCTATAGATGTTAAACTCTATTTACCTGCAATTTCTCCTACACCTAGAGATGTAATGTAGTATTTGAATTTTCTTGTGTGTCCCTATAAACGAACCATTTGCTTCATTTCAACGAAAAGTTTAGTCTACTATCCCTATATAATACACATTTAAAATACCAAGTTTGAACTTTTTGTCATTATTTGTTCTTGAGATTCGCTGATAACAGACAGACACACACACACACCAATCGTTAAAAATATGATTTTTTGATTCAGGGAACCTCGAAACGTGTAAATATAACAAAAACTCAATTTTGAAAATTTGACCTTATAGCAGTACTTTCTCTACCATATATGTCGGTACTGGTAAGACTGGTATGAAAAAAAGAGGCAGGTATTAACAATTCTTCAGATTAGATTGGCAACAATGAATATCTCGTAGCAATGTTAGTACTTAGTACCCGCCTTTTTTTTTTTTTTTTTTTTTTTTTTTTTTTGAGAGTACTTCTCTTCTTTTTTAATCGTAATGACCTTTAGAGAAATTTAATTTAGAAAAATTATGGTGTTGAAAAAAGAGCAGCTACCAAAAATAATGCGGATTATTAACTCGAATGTTACCAGTTATGGGTCTAAGAAACGACATTCCAAAATTATATCATCTTATTCAACAAAAATTTTGCAATAATAAATGAGAGTGGGGTTGAATGGGATGCAGGATGAATGGGATGCAGGATGAATGGGACAATAGCTAGATTTTTATGTTTTGCAAGCACCAGAAACTTGACCTTTCTTCTGATATATGGCAGCACTGAGATCATTCATTAAGTGTAGTTTCAGAATTGTGCTACCCATAGAAGGGCAGAAAAAAATTAGTGTCTTTTTCCGCTGCTGATTCAATTAGGTAGTAGTTAAGACATTAACTATTTGCTTAAAGTTAATATAACTCTTATACGATGAAAACGCATAATCTTTTATTGTGTTTATGATATCTAAGAAGAATATTGACTATTGTTCATTAAGCCTATTTCCTGTTTTATATGATCATGTGATGGTAGGGATGAATGGGACATTCCCCGCCATGTACTAATTTAAAATTTTACACAAGAATTATATTAAAACGTAAATTAGCCATATTGATTATCAGAATTCTTAATTTTGTGGACTTAGAAAAAAAAAGTGAAATTAATTGTTCTGATTTTTGTTTATAATAATTATGATTAAAAAATTTATAAGTTAGAATATTCAATGCAACTTAAATCAATAATTAAAAAAGTAACAATAATAAAATAAACTAATAATAATTTGATTAAAATCACAATTTCAATCAAGCTAATTAAATAAATCCTGGTGATTATTAATGTAATACAGAATAGAATGCAGATTTTCCCGATCAGTCGGAAACAAAAATTTACCTGGATAATTTGTACTCTATTATAATGATTTATCTCTTTCTAGTGTCTTATTTATTTATTTATTTTTAGACTAAGTCTTATTAGATTAAATTACGAAAGCCTAGAGCACTAGGAACTGTGCGAACCAAAGGACTTTTGCTTTTTGATGTTAATTTGAGTCAATATATCAGTTTATGTTAATTTCAGTAAATTCATCGTGTGTAATAAAATCACATAAACCAATTTGGCTTAAAAATTTATTTACTTTTCATTTTGTTTTATTTTCTTTGTTAATTCCAGTCCTGTTCAATTCCTCCCGAATCATGTCCCATTCATCCCCATAGGTGGGATGAACGGGAGAATGCACATGCATGTAAAAAAATATATATATTATTAATTAAAAATGAAAACTTTTTATTAAAGTTAGTATGCTTATATGTAACTGATTACTGAAGTGCACTTATAAGCCATGTTACAAAATTCTGAATTACATATGGCCAACGTTATCAATAAAAGCATGAAAAATATCCCATTCTTCTCCACTCTCCCCTGCATAATGTAACCCACCAAAAAATACATATATAAAATAAACTGCGAATAGTAAAATGGGAAATTGAACGTATTTGTTTTTATTATTATTTCATACTATTTTAAAATACGACGCCATAAAAATTCCATGGCATTCACAATTTTTAGGAACTTGGAATCCGCGGAAAGATAACTTCTGAGAACCAGGGGGGTGCCATTTCATAGATGCGCGAATTTTTAGCTATTTGAGATTTCTCGCGCACTACGTCATAAAGCGGATCGATCAAATCTTGTTTACATTTGAAATAACTGTGTTTAAATTGCTTTTTTTATTATTTATTTATTTATTTTTTCTTTTAATCGAATTTGTTTAAATGTACCGTGTGATAATCTTAATCTACGTCTTTTGTTGCTTCTTTGACATGCTCCGCATTAGAGCACATATATTTTTTAAAGAATACATTATTGAAAGTGATAGAACATTGCTGAAAAACTGTGATGTATAATAGCAATACATAGATTGCTCATAAAATCAAATCATGTAAGTAATATCATCGTGTATATTACATCATACATTTTCCAGATCAGAAGTAATAAATCAAAGGGATATTAAATTAGCAATAATCATGTATTAAGTATGTTTGTTAAATGTTTATGCTACTTCCCTTCGATTTTCAAGTATACTCTTTTGAAAGCAGGCAGTAGCCAATGCCTGTTGTCTGCTGTTTAAAGTGACCTTTTTTTAAAATTCAAATAGGAACATAATTAATATTTTGTTAAAATTTATTATCTTTATAAAACATGAAACAAATTGTGGTATCTCATTAAGTTATGTAGTGGATAAAAATGAGTACATACAAAAATATTTCTGCAGTTTAAAATTAAAATGAAATAAACTTGTGTGTAAAAAAAAAAAAAAATCTTAGTACTTTTTTTTATTTTAATTTTTTCTTTCTTTAATCCTCTGTATAAAGTATCTGGATAATTGAAAATTTTATGAAATTGTTTTTATGTAGTAACACATTTCAATGTAACTTTTGTAATAACATGTTAAAAGTGTCAGTAGTAGCACATGTTTTCCAATGAAAATAGTTTTAAAAATACCAACAAGCCAACATGAGCAAAATGTTTTGAAACTATTTCTGTCATACCCCATATTTAAACAATGAATATAATTTTTCTTTTGTAAAAAAATGTTGATCATTGCTTAAACATTTTGGAGTATTATATATATATATATATATTAAAAAAATAAATAAACACCACAGAACTGAGGTTTAAAAGTAATAAGTACAAAACTTTGAATAAACAACATAAAATGCAAGAGTTCACAATAATTGTTTCAGGTGAAAAGAAAACATGACCCTTCGGCAGCACTCTTGCCTACTTTATTCGCCTTGATGAAGTGTTGTGTTTTCTTTTAACCTGAAACAAATGTTGCAAGTTCTTGCATTTTATGGTGTTTATTCAAAGTTTCGTATTTATTAATTTGGAGTATATTTACTGACAGGGTTTAACCTGGCAAAAAAATTACTTTAGCATTTTAGCGAAAATAGGCAAGCACTATTTTAGCTTTTTCGAAAGTTAATTAATTCTTTGGATACCAGTGATTTCTTTTACTTACAAGGAACATCATCCAACTGTCTGTCTCGGATTTCAATGAGAGAGAGGCGTTTCTTTTCTAGAGGCGTTTCTTTCATATTTGATATGCTATCAAATTTTACTCAAAAATATGCGAAAAATTTGTATTTATACAGCAAGTGAATACTCAAATGAATAATTCAGTTGAAATAATTTTCAGTACTACTATAAATTTTCATTTGTAGCTTAAACATGAAAGCGCAAAATCATTTTGCTTTGTTTTTAAACTGTGCTATCATAATGTTAGACCCACCACCACGTATCATTTTTTTTTTTTTTTTTTTTTTTTTCTGGATTGTGTTTTATCAACTGCCCTTCCCTCCTTTTCGGTGCAAGAATGAAAAAAGTGATCATGAGTCCATTCTCATATCAGACTTTTTTGTATATTCATATTACTTTCCGCTACAGTACAGATTTTCATGCAAGACAAGTTAGCTGTATCCGAAGATCTTTTTTTTTTTTCATGTACATTAAGCATATTACTGATTACATAAATACATATGATACATACATGCATATTATTGATTGCTGCAGTACAAAATTTCATACATTTCTTCTTTCATGCAAAGTGAAGTATAATCATCTCTCAAAAATCCACAATTCTCTGAAGTCCACATATCAATTGCAATGTAAACAAACACTGCCACAACTGATTTGTTGATTAGTGGATTGCGAAAATTTAGCTGTATTAGAAGATAAATCAATTATTAATTTGTGCTGATCAATTACCAATCACTCAGCATGTTACATGGGACGAAATAATAATTGTAATATAATTAAAATACACTTGGAGTTCAACAACCAAAAATTCAGTAAGTGATTTTAGTACCCTTCTAATTTCTGTTATTAAGGAACCTATTTTATTTGTAAACTGATACTAATAATTGTTTTGAAATATATTGTTATGCTGAAACTTTTTTTAAATGGGGAAATAATAAATTTAATATGAGTTTAAAGTCTGACATAAATATTAATTTCTCCTATTTCCAATATTTAGTTTACTTTTAATATTAAAATTCATAATATTGAAGTATTTAAAAGGTAAACAAACATATCATAATATTACAGATAACTGAATATATTATGTATTTCTTTTTAAATTGAAAATTATAAAGTGTTTTATTTTGAACAAACTATTTTAAAGAATGTATTTTTATTTCATTTTTACTCATAAAATTAAAATCCACAATTTTACTGAAATATCTGAAATGTAAACAAACAAATCACACTAGTACAGCAAAATTTATATATTTTAGATTTTTTTAAACAAATACGTGCGCTTTCTTTTGAGCGAAACATTTAAATAACTGCATTTTTATTTCATTTTGATGTAATTTAAATTCATCGTCTTACTGAAGTAATTCATGACAATATTGAAGTATTTAAAAGGTAAACAAACATATCAATATTACAAATAACTTCATATATTGTGTATTTCTTTTTAAATTGAAAAATATAAGTGTTTTATTTTGAACAAATATTTTAAAAAATGTACTTATATTTTATTTTTACTCATAAAATTAAAATTCATAATTTTACTGAAATATCTGAAATGTAAACAAACATATCGCGATCATATAGTAAAATGTATATATTTTACATTCTTTTAAAAAAATATATGTGCTTTCTTTTGAGCACAACAATTAAATAACTGCATTTTTATTTCATTTCATTTTAATATAATTGAAATTCATCGTTTTATTTAAGCAACGAGATATATAAAGTAGAGTGATAAATGGTAACCCTTGAGAAGGTCCAAGATGAGTCATGTGACATGCTTTCCTTGCACATGCGTATTCAGTGGTTTCCTTGGTAACAGCTCATTTTCAGTACATTTCTATGGCAACGGTTTCAATGTTTTTGTTTACTTTACGTAGTTTAATATTCTTTTGTTCTAAACCATTTTGATTTTGATTTTACTTCTTTTTTATTTCGTGTAGTTGAACTTTAACCGATAAAATGCTTAAAAATAGTTGAAAAAATATTATTTGTTGTTAAATTTAGCTCTTTAAAAGTTTAAATTTTGTTTTATAAACACTTTTAAAGTTTGTTGAGAAACGATGAAAAGAAAGGTATTTTATTATTTATTAAAATGTGAAATACGTGTAAAATCATTTTAAAAGCAATTTATTTCGGTCATAGGACTGTCATGTTACCTAATAATAATGATAATTTGTCGAACTGATATTTTAAATGCCAAAATAGCGATAAAGGGCCAAACACAGCAACCTATTCGAGCATATCACGTGATTCATCTTGAACCACGGAAAGTTAATCCTCCATCCATTGAATCAGCACTCTAATTTATATATCTCGTTGTATTTAAGTATTATAAATGTAAACAAATGCATAGCAATGTTGCCGAAAACGCGAAAGCTTTATAATTTTTTATGAACTTATACGTATTTAAAATAAATATTTTAAAGAATGTACTTTTATTTCATGTAATACCATACATGATTTTCGTTTTTGGGTAATATTTATATCAGATTATAAGATATATTTTTTAGTAAGTAATAGCTAGCTCTGGGCTAGTAACAGCTGTATATTTGCATCGTAGTTTGTTTCTGTATTCCGCCTTGTGACGTTTCACTTCTGCTTGCTTCTGATTGGCTACTCTTCAAATGGCCCAACCTTATAATAGAAGAACCTTGCTGAGAACTACCTCTGACACCTACAGAACATTTTAAGATGCAACATCCAGCTACCAGCATTAAAAGCGGCAACTTGCTGTTTAAATTTCTACCTGAACACAGATGCTTCAATTAACAAACAACTAGAAAAAAAATATTTAAATGATTTCAGTAAATATTTCTGGTATGAATAATCTATATAGTATTTTCGTAACGTGTTCAATTAAGGTTATATTTTATCGAAACGATACGATAATGATCTAATTAATAAAATACACCAGGGAAAAAAATAATATTTATAAATGGACAATATTTAAGCACGCGGACTCATCTCAGGGATCTCATTAAAAAAAAAAAAAAAAAAAAAAAAAAAAAAAAAATGAGGACATTTGTCTGATGAGATTATTTTATTGAAAAATGTATTTTTAAAAGTTACTTCTTCAGTATTTTTGCAAGCATCATTTTAAACCACTGAGCTAGAATGAATATTACAATCTGAAGCTCAGTGATTAAAATATAGCAATACTTTAAAGATACATACAAAATGCGAATTATTTTCAAAAATTGGCTAAAAAAAGCAATGTTAGAAAGTTTAATCAAAACAGAAATTAGATTTTTAAAAACAAAAATTTATACCAAAATCTGTATAACATTTCTCTAACATGGACCAATTACAATTATTTTTTGTCGAAACGATTCGAAAGTGGTATAATTAATAAAATTTTTATCCACGCGAAAAAATTAAATTAAATTTTTAAATTAAATTTTTATCCACGCGAGGATAAAAAATAACATTTAAAAATGAACAATACGCAAGCGAAGTGATGACGTCACTGTCCGTATATTCGATTGAAAACATAAACATTTCATTTCAAAGGATGATATTCACACAATAAATATCCAACTAATATACTAATTAAAAGGAAAATGATAAATATTCCATCATAATTTGAAGTCAAATTTGTTTTCAAATGTCTAAAAAAAAAAGTGTCTGATATAAGATACTCATTTGTTGCAGCGGAATAGATTTCATACCTGTCATCCTTGGCGAAAAAATAAAAAATAAAAATCGCCATATTATCTGGCGAACATATTTAATTCCTTTCAAAAATCATTGTTATTTTAACGACTTATATTAAGAGAGTAATGAATAATATGAAACAATATTTCGTACAATACACATTACGAAAATATACATCTGGCATGTATATTTTCGTATTACATTTTTGATCGCCAAATACAAAAAACGCCAAGGATGACAGAGTTTTGAAATTTAAAATTAAAAATTTGTCAATTTGCAGCAAAATAACTCAATCTAATGCATATCTATCTATACCCAAATACGGAGATTAAAATCAGGAAATAATTTTCCTCGAATTTTAATAATTTTTTACAAAAAATCCAATGGGCGATTAACATAGGAAATCTTTTTCTTGCATCCACGGACGGTCAGTGATTTCACACCTCGCTTGCGTATATTTAAGCAAGCGGACTCAGCTCAGTGAACAAATAAGAAAAAATATCGACATTTGTCTGATGACATTATTTTATGAAAAAATGTATTTTTAAAAGTTGCTTCTTTAGAATCTTTGTAAGAGCATTTTAAGCCTAGCAATACTTTAAATATATATACAGAATATGTATCATTATCATAAATTGATTAAAAACGCAATCATAAAAAATATAACCAAAATAGGAATTAGTTTTTTTAAAACAAAAAATAATACCAAATTAAATAAAATGTCGTCGCCAACATGGCGAAAATTTTTTTAAAAGGCATCATGGAAGTCCTACACTTAAACTTTAATGCCTGCGGGAGTGTGAAAACTGGGTCGTCAACCATGAATTTTACTTTGAAATCTTTCTTTGATTGATTTCGGTTTCACTACTGCACAGTATTGATTTCGTTCTAATAATAATTTGGCTTTTGGTAAATTAAAATTTTAATTAGATGGTGAAATTGGTATATTTGTGAGTTTCAAACTTTAAAGATAAATAAGAAAAGAAATAGAGTGCGAAAATTTCGCACGGGTTTTCTGGTTATGAATATTTTTGTTTCTTTTTTAATCTCTATGTAGAGTGATTTCTTGTTGTAGCGGGGGAGGGAATAATAAAACAGCTCATATGGAGCGTAGAAATGAACTGTACATCAACCCTATCTTATCTCAAGCGGTTTTCAGGCTATTAGAAAATAAAACAAAGAATCTCAAAATATAATTTTTCATTTTTGAAGTGTCTAAACAAGCTACGCAAATATCAAGCACATATTTAAACAGAGCAGAAAAAAATCAACAAAACAAGATCAATTGTATAAGAATATCTTCATTTAATGACAAGTTACAAGCGCTGAAACAATGAAAAAAATTGCAAATACCTGGGAACATAGGTGCCAAGTCTCCGGTTTTTCAAGGGACTTCAAACCGGAAAATTTTTATAGCTGTTTCCAATAATATTAATCGTCAAAAATCTGTATAATATATTCCATTTAAAAATACTGATGTCATTTCTGGTTTAAAATTTAAAAATGTTGGCAGCTGTGTGGTCATATTTATAATTTATTCCGGAGTACTTTAGCCCCGCCCTTTTTTCACACCAGCATAATTTTAGAGAAATTTTCTGCAATCCGTAATTACTATGAATTAACACTTTCGCAATCGCTGACGTAGATTCATGTCATTTGAAAATCTAAAACTCCACCAGTGAGCGTTTCTTTTGTAATTTTTATGTTATTTCTTTCTTAAAAATATACACAATATACATATTTGTACAATCAATATACTGTTACGAAATTGTAAATAATTGTGTTTATTTTTGTATAAATTCTTTCAAAGAGGCTTAGTAAGTTGATAAAGTGCTAATTTTGTGAATTTCTAGTCGTTTTAGCGTTGAAACAGCCTTATTTTCCCTTAAAAACGCATTAAAAAGCCCCAGTAATGCAAGTAATGGATTTGGCGCCAAATTTGGCGACTTTTTCCCACCTTGGCGATTTTTTTGGCGACCTTGGCGAGAAAATCCTTATATGGGATATACCAAATATGGAAGCTGTAAGTTGATTGGTTGACCACTTTCTAGAGTTTTCTCGAAAAATCTGGGTTCCATGGAACAGTATATAAGGAAGCGCTTTCCCGCCAAGGCAGTCAGTTCAGTTCAGATCTCAGCCAGCTTCGCTAGTGCTTGCATTGCTCTTGAGCCTCTTTGAGAGAGACTTGCTTCAAGTGTTATTGGTATACAGTTTGTACTGTGGATTTGCTATTGACAGCTGTTGTTTAAGCTGTGTTTACTGTTTGAATTGAAACTGATACTTGGTTTATAAACCTGCATTTTTCTGGAATTTTCTGTGAATAAATTATTGAATTTTTGTACGTTTGGCCTCTCATTCTCAGACAACTCACGAACCCCCCAAGTACGCAACATTTCTGGTGTCAGAAGCGGGGATTGTCTGTGAATGGTGATAACGAGAGCTATGGAACAAGAAATGAAGAAATTTCTAGAAGGACTCACTGCTCAGATGAATGAGTTAAGATCTGGATTGATAGAGGAAATGAAAGCCGGACAGGGAAAGATGGAAACCGGATTGATAGAGAAAATGGAAACAGGACAGGAAAAGATGGAAGCATCGCAAAGAGAGATGAAAGATAGCCTGAGTCAAGAGATGAAAGAAATGAAGGTAGCACAAGAGAAAATGGAAACATCGCAAAGAGAGTTGAAAGACAGTTTGACCGAAGAAATTAAATCTAATCAAGACGAGGTGAAGAGAGAACTTTCGACAGTAAAGGAAGTGATTGAAAGTAAATTATCGGATATGGGAAGCAGAATAGATGGAATAGAAGAGAAAGTTTTGAAAATAGAAGAGAGTTTTGAAGAGAAAGCAATGAAGATCGAGGAAAATGTTATGAAAGTAGAAAAGAATTTTGAAGAGAGATTTATGAAGATAGAAGAGAATTTTGAGGAGAAATTTAAAGAAAACTTTGATCAAGAGCTGAAAGGAAGGGTTTCAGAGATAGAAAGCAAGTTTAAGAGAATAGAAGAAGATTTGGAGAAAAAAATGGAAGAAAAGTTAGAATCCATGCCCCAGGAAACTGAAAAGAAAGAGAGAAGAATCCAGAATCAGGAATTTATTAAGCTATCTACCTACGATGGCAGTTCCTCCTGGCATGTATATAAGACGCAGTTTTCTATCGTAGCTGAAGCTAACGGCTGGGACTCTGTTGCAAAGACGGCTCATCTGGTAGGGTCGTTGCGGGGCGACGCCGCAGATATCCTGGAGACCCTTTCGAAGGAACAGCGATATGACTTCGAAGCTGTAACGAGAGCACTAGAGCTACGTTTTGGAGCGAAATGGTCCAAAGAATATAGTCGACTCCAGCTAAGGTCCCGTCGTCAGAGACCAGGGGAAAGCTTACAAGAACTGGCATCAAACATCCAGAGGCTTTCACATTTGGCTTTCTCAGACTGTCATCCTGAAACACGCAATGATCTGGCCCTAGAATATTTCTTTGATGCTGTCGGAGATCCAGATATTCAAAAAGCACTCAGACTCTCCGACGTGAAGGATGTGGAGGCAGCCTTGGTGTATGCCCTAAAACTCGAGACTGCCCAACAAGCCTCTTGTAAACATCGCCAGAACAGCACAGCACACAAAGTGAACGGCTCTCAAGATGATCTCGAAGAGATTCAGGAAATGATTGCAGAAATTAATAGAAGACTACGCATTCTTGAGAGGAAGAAAGAAGAGAAGACTCCAACAACTAAATGCTAGGGCTGTGGAAAAGACGGGCATATCAAACGAAGCTGCCCGGTAAGAACACCTAGAGAAGCAACCAAGAATGTCTCTGCAGTATGCCACCCAGAAGGAGCTCGGGAAAATTCAGATGCATTCTTGCGGAAGCCTCCATCTGAAGATCATAAATACATCTCTAAAGCCGAGGATAAACACCAAAGAATAAAGTCAGTTGTTCGCCAAGTTACTGTCGCAACGCCATCAGAACAAGATCCCGACCCATGGAGTGACGAAGAATTTAGAAAAGCCCAGATGGAAGATCCTGACGTAAAGCCTATATTACAACTGAAGGAGACGACCAGCAACAGACCTACCTGGCAGGACATTTCCAGTTTTAGCCCTATTACGAAAAGTTATTGGGCACTTTGGGACTCTCTTCATATCAGAAACGGCGTATTATACAGAAAGTGGGAATCTGATGATGGGAAAAGCTTCAGATGGCAGATTTTATTACCAAGATCAAAAATTCCAGCTGTTTTAGAACAACTGCATAGTAGCTCTACCGGAGGCCATTTTGGGGTAATGAAGACTCTGCAGAAAGTTCGGGAACGCTTCTACTGGTGCAAGACAAAGGAGGATGTGGAGAAATGGTGTAAATCCTGTGATGCTTGTGCGGCACGTAAAGGCCCACAGAAACGAAGTCGAGGAAGACTGCAACGGTATAACGTGGGAGCACCATTTGAACGGATTGCAATCGACATCTTGGGTCCTTTGCCACGGACCTCCAGTGGAAATAAATACATTCTCGTCGTGATGGACTATTTCACCAAGTGGCCTGAGGCATATCCCATTCCCAATCAAGAGGCATGCACAGTCGCAGAGGTCCTAGTGCAGCAATGGGTGTCAAGGTACGGCACGCCCCTACAACTTCATACCGACCAAGGTAGGAACTTTACCTCTGATGTTTTCAAAGGACTGTGTGAACTACTCGGCATAGACAAAACCCGGACAACACCCTTACATCCCCAGTCGGACGGCATGGTCGAGAGGTTCAATCGTACCATCCTGAATAACCTCTCCCTTCTAGTATCAAGGAACCAGCAAGATTGGGACTTGAAGTTGCCATCGTTCCTGCTGGCTTATCGAAGTGCTGTCCATGAAACCACCGGCTATACTCCAGTCCAGATGCTATTTGGACGTGAACTTCGTCTCCCTTGTGATCTCCTGTTTGGTTGTCCACCCGATGCGCCTTCATCGCCCGAGGAGTACATCCAAGATCTCCAGGCACGATTTGAGGACGTTCACAACTTTGCTCGGGAGCGAATTCACATTGCATCGGAGAAAATGAAGACAAGGTACGATCTAAAGGCTACGCAACATGAGTTTCAGGAAGGAGAGAAGGTCTGGTTGTGGAATCCTGTTCGACGCAAAGGACTCTCTCCCAAGTTACAGTGCAACTGGGACGGACCAAACACAGTCTTAAAAAGGCTGAATGATGTAGTGGTGCGGATCACTAAAACACCTTCATCAAAACCGAAGGTGGTGCACTATAATAGGCTAGCCAAGTACCACAAATAACGGTAATATTAAAAATTAAAAATGTAAATACTGGTAAAATTTGCGCATGCGTAATGTAAATATTTGTATATAAATATTTGTATATAAATATTTGAACATATTTGTGAATTTTGTAAATATTTCTCACTTGATTTGTATTTCTATTTTATCGTTATATGCAACTTAGTTTTTGTGTTTTAGATTGTGTAAATTTGTTTAGTTTCGCCTCTTGACCAAGGGTTGCACTGCCCGGGACGTGCAGTCCTTGGGAGGGGGGCAGTGTTACGAAATTGTAAATAATTGTGTTTATTTTTGTATAAATTCTTTCAAAGAGGCTTAGTAAGTTGATAAAGTGCTAATTTTGTGAATTTCTAGTCGTTTTAGCGTTGAAACAGCCTTATTTTCCCTTAAAAACGCATTAAAAAGCCCCAGTAATGCAAGTAATGGATTTGGCGCCAAATTTGGCGACTTTTTCCCACCTTGGCGATTTTTTTGGCGACCTTGGCGAGAAAATCCTTATATGGGATCTACCAAATATGGAAGCTGTAAGTTGATTGGTTGACCACTTTCTAGAGTTTTCTCGAAAAATCTGGGTGCCATGGAACAGTATATAAAGAAGCGCTTTCCCGCCAAGGCAGTCAGTTCAGTTCAGATCTCAGCCAGCTTCGCTAGTGCTTGCATTGCTCTTGAGCCTCTTTGAGAGAGACTTGCTTCAAGTGTTATTGGCGTTATTGGTATACAATTTGTACTGTGGATTTGCTATTGACAGCTGTTGTTTAAGCTGTGTTTACTGTTTGAATTGAAGCTGATACTTGGTTTATAGACCTGCATTTTTCTGGAATTTTTTGTGAATAAATTACTGAATTTTTGTACGTTTGGCCTCTCATTCTCAGACAACTCACGAACCCCCAAGTACGCAACAATACTATTGATACAAATACTTTGATTAGAGAGAGTATGATTCTAATGCATATAAATTTGTAATATAAATGTGAATACAGAAAATTTTGTTCTGAGAAATCGTAACTTATGAGAATAACGCCCACAGACGGACCTTATTATCAAAAAGACAAAAACATGCGGTCGTGAAAGTGTTAAGAAGAAAAATGCTTTCAAAATATACTGGTGTGGGGAAAAGGGCGGAGTTAACAGAACTCCGGATTAGATTATAAATGTTACTAGGCATGTGCAAAGCAAATAACCGTCCAAATATTTAATAGACAATTCCACAGAGACTGTTCTAGCTATAATATGTAAAATACACTAAAAGCTCCGCAGTTCTTACAGCTTTTAAATAAGATTTACAATGTACCCAATCGGTTGACTAGTGCAAGAGAAATTTAACTGGTTGTTTGTTATACGCCATTAGTTTTCACGTTTTCAAATAACGAAACCCCTCCCAACACGTTTTGTAACTCCCCTTACCCATGCCATTAGTATCACTTTAGATCGTACTTATATGCATTATTTTACAGTTTATTTATTACATAGACAATAATTTATATTTATGGTTATTGTAGTATTATTATAGGCATTCATTTGTATTTTGATTTATTTAAGTAATAATAATAATAATAATTCAGAAATTATTGTGATTAAACATAGGAGGAGTTTAACTTTTAAAGGCCTATAAAGTCATAGATGCCAAGATTTTAATTTATTTTGCAGTATTTTTAGCCTCGCCTTTATTCTACAGCACTTTTTTTTTTAAAGAATTTTTTTTTTTATTATTATTTTACGAAAGTTATATATATTGGAGAAAAATTTTAAATAATGTTGTGCGAAATAAAGGCGGGACTAAAAGCACTCCGGAATAAATTAAAATGTTGGCATCTATGGTAAAATAGCCGTATAAAATGTGTTTCTTCTACAAAGCTATGCAAAAACAGACAGGAACAAAATATCGTGCGATTGTATAACTTTCAATTTTTTTGCCCACAACGGACATACAGAAGGACTGAAAGGCTTACAAATAAACAAATTGTATTCATAGTCACTCTTAAACATTGTTGGAAATTATTAAAATTACTTAGCGCAAAAGTAATGTGATTTATCAGATTTTCTGTCTCAAAACGGGGTTTTTTTGGATGTCCCTGTACACAAACCATTTGTACAGGACCTATTAATGCCATTTTAAAGAGCAAAAATTCTACAGCGATCTTGAATAACATATCAATTTTGTTTTAAATTCTGAAAATATTTAGGGACTATGGAGATGTGTCGATGGCTAGATGGAAAGATGGACAGCTGAACAGACAGATACACAGATGGAAAACATTCACGATTAACACGTTGAGCGCCACGAGAATTCTTAAAATCCATTAAAATTCCTCCTGTAATAAATAAAGATTAAGCAAATTTTCAACAATTGCTTAAAACAATGTAATATTTTTAGTTTTAGATCCTATTTTACACTGTCAACCACCGATGGTTGACGCGACTTTATATCATATTTGACACTGTCAGTCACCAATGGCTGACATGGCGCTCAACGTGTTAATTTTGTATTGGTACTGCTTTTACTTTCGGGATAAAACTTTCGCTGAAATGTTTGAAGTATAGTATGTTCTGCATGTGAGAAAATCTGGGATAGAATTAGTAGTCGAAGAAATCTCATCCCGGTCTATACATATGCTTGTGATTACCTCAATAGAAACACTCTTATTCAGTGACGGATCTAGAACTTTTTTTTTTTTTTTGGGGGGGGGGGGGGGTAAGCTTTTTCAAGGTGTTATTCCAGATCAAAGAAAAGTTTACAATTGTAATAGTCAATTGTGAATATCAGTACTTTTTTTTTTTTTTTTTTTTTTTTTTTTTGGGGGGGGGGGGGGGCTTCAGAAATATATGTTCGGAAAGTAAAAAGAAAAGAAATGTATTTCCCACAATTTTACTATGCAAAGTATTTGAAACAAAGATTAACTAAAATCATCTAAAAAACAAAGAAGACATTGCAAATAAATATTCACAAAGAAAAAATCTGTTAAATTCAAAATTATTTTAGAAAAATGACTATTTCAAAGACAATCTTTTCAAAGTTCTCTTCTGCAAGTAAAGCTAAAGCATATGAACTGTCACCAAAAATGCGAGATATAAAATCCATTTCTCAAATCGCGATTACAATACTTCCTTAGAAACCTTTGAACAGCTCCTGCCTGCCTGGGCTCGGCCAAACTTAACGGGCTGGATGCCGTCCGCCGGAGTGAATAAATCGCCAGATCACCGCATGCTGCCTACACCAGATAGTAATCTAGTAGCTAAATAGAACGAGCTGTGTCCGATGGTTCTCCGTTCAGACTTCATCCATCATTTGCAGGAACTAGATGGAACTGCTACGTCACTTCTGGGCAGCAATGTGACTGGAACACCAGAACTCAGGAATTGCAGGGTAGCGTCTTCTGCTTTTGGACACATAGCTCGACTTGCATACCACACCCTCCAAGATTAAAACAATTTTTAATTTAGGCAGGGAGGGAGTTAAAAAAAAAAAATTGGGGGGGGGGGGGGGGAGCCACTAATGGTAGTAGTGCACACAATAATTAAAACCAAAAGTGGAGGTCATTTGAAAAAGGGAAAGGGAAGATTTAAGAAAGAGAAGCTGAGCGAGATAGGAACAATGAAATTGTAAATAAAAATAAATTGAATACGTGAAGCCACTGGGGGATGAAAGATAGTTTTTGGACATGGCGAAAATTTAGAAGTTTTTGAAGTGGCAAGGCCTAAATACACCTAATTGGGAGGGAAATTACTATGCGCAGAGAGACCGAATAGGGAAGAGAAAGAGGGACCATCGCAATTTTGATCCACCACGGGGGGATGGTACCCCGCGTTGGTAGCCCGATGACTGCTAACGACCCTATCGAGCGCTTGACGGTGCAGAATAGATTAACGAGGACCAGACACCGCCATACCCTCGTAAATAATAATAATAATAAAATAAAATAATAATAATAATAATAATAATAATAATAATAAGAAAAAAACAAATAATTTAAAGTAAGTAAGTATATAAATAAGTTATTTAATATATGAAGATTGTTGGTAGATGATTGTTAGAAAATAAGAATTGAGGCTTTCTATGTACTGTAGTCTAAGTAAGAGAAAACTGAGTGGATGGTAGCTTTTTGAATCAGTGGAATCTTGTTGTACTGTCCGAATTGCTATCGCAACGACAAGAGAGCACAGTTTTGTTGTTTACTGATTTTTTTAGAGTGAGAAATTAACTTTCTGTGAATTAACAGTAGTAGTACTGGAAAGTTAAGTGGAGTGGACTTTAGCTTGAATTTGCTGGAGGTACTAGTTTGTACTGACTTTATAAATAGCACGACGACAGAAGGTTAACTAATTTTGATTTACTTGATCGGTTTTTAATCTTAAGAGTTATACTTTGTATAAGAAAGTAAAAAGAATGTTATGGCTTAAATATTGGCAGCCCTGTATGTTTTCGGAAGGTTATGTACACACCACATGGTCACATAAATATAATCCTATATAAATAACACACAGCACAACCTATAATACACTTTCATCAATTTTCAAGCATTGTTGCTCTATAATCTAGTTCGTTTGCGTAGCCCTGTAAACGAACAGTGATAGATCTCCATCTCATATTCTACTTGAAACATGTTTTTACGCATTTAAAAATATTTATTCGTTTCATTTCGTTTAGTGTAGTCTATAGATATTAAACTCTACTTACCTGCAATTTCTCCTAGAGACGTAATGCATTTGAATTTTCTTGGGTGTCCCTGTAAACTAACCATTTGCTTCATCTCAACGAAAAGTTTAGTGTAGTATCCCTATATGATGCACATTTAGAATACCAAGTTTGAACTTTTTTTTATTATTTGTTCTTGAGATTCGCTGATAACAGACAGACACACACACAGACCAATCGTTAAAAATATGATTTTTTGATTCAGGGGCTCTCGAAACGTGTAAATGTAACAAAAACTCACTTTTGAAAATTTGACCTTATAACAATACTTTCTCTACCATATATATGGGTAAAAGAAAGTAAAGACTGGTATGAAAAAAAAAAGAGGGAGGTATTAACAATTCTTCGGATTAGATTGGCAACAATGAATATCTCATAGCATTGTTAGTACTTACTACCCGCCTTTTTCCATACGAGATTTTTTTTTTTTTGGAGAGTACTTCTCTTTTTTTTTTCTAATCGTAATGACCTTCAGAAAAATTTATTCTAGAAAAATTATGGTGTTGAAAAAAGAGCAGCTACCGAAAATAATGCGGATTATTAACTCAAATGTTGCCAGTTCTGGGTCTAAGAAACTACATTCCAAAATTATATCATCTTATTCAACAAAAGTTTTGTAATAATAGGGGAGAGTGGGGTTGAATGGGACGCAGGATGAATGGGACAATAGCTAGATTTTTATGTTTTGCAAGCACCAGAAACTTGACATTTTTTCTGATATATGGCAGCACTGAGATCATTCATCAAGTGTAGTTTCAAAATTGTGCTATCCATAGAAGGGGGCGGAAAAAAATTAAAGTCTCTTTTACGGCTGCTGATTCAATTAGGTGGTAGTTAAGACATTAACTATTTGTTTAAAGTTAATATAACTCTTATATGGTGAAAAGACATAATCTTTTATTGTGTTTATGATATTCAAGAAGAATAATGACTATTGTTCATTAAGCCTATTTCCTATTTCATATGATCATGTGATTGTTGGGATGAATGGGGCAGTTTAAATGGGAATGAATGGGACATTCCCCACTATGTACTAATTTAAAATTTTACACAAGAATTATATTAAAACGTAAATTAGCCATATTGATTATCAGGATTCTTAATTTTGTGGACTTAGAAAAAAATGAAATTAATTGTGCTGATTTTTGTTTATGATAATTATGATTAAAAAATTTATAAGTTAGAATATTCAATGCAACTTAAATCAATAATTTAAATAAATAAATAAATAAACCAATAATAATTTGATTAAAATCACAATTTCAATCAAGCTCAAGCTAATTAAATAAATCCTGCTTATTATTTATGTAATACAGAATAGAATGCTGATTTTCCCGATCAGTCGGAAACAAAAATTTATCTGGACAATTTGTACTCTATTATAATGATTTATCTCTTTCTAGTGTCTTATTTATTTATTTTTAGACTAGCTCTTATTAGATTAACTGTGCGAACCAAAGGACTTTGGCTTTTTGATGTTAATTTGAGTCAATACATCAGGTTATGCTAATTTCAGTGAATTCATAGTGTGTAATAAAATCACATAAACCAATTTCACTTTAAAAATTTATTTACTTTTCATTTTGTTTTATTTTCTTTGTTAATTCCAGTCCTGTTCAATCCATCCCAATCATTTCCCATTCATCCCCATAGGTGGGGATGAATGGGACAAAGCACATGCATGTAAAAAAAATATATATATATATATTATTAATTAATAATTATAACTTTTTATTAAAGTTAGTATGTTTAAATGTAACAGATTACTGAAGTGTACTTATGAGCCATGTTACAAAATTCTGAATTACATATGGCCAACGTTATCAATAAAAACATGAAAAATGTCCCATTCATCCCCACTCTCCCCTACATAATGTAACTCACCAAAAAATACATACATAAAAAAAACTGCGAATAATAAAATGGGAAATAGAACGTATTTCTTTTTATTTTTATTACATACTATTTTAAAATACGACGCCATAAAAATTCCATGGCATTCATAATTTTTAGGAACTTGGAATCCGCGGAAATACAGCTCCCGAGAACTCCAAGGACACCTAACGTACGTTTTAAAACGCAGCTACCAGCATTAAAAGCGGCAATTTGCTATCTAATACTTTAGAATAATTTTAGATGTAAATACACGAACAACTAAAAAAGTCATATTTAAATGATTTCAGTAAATATTTCTGGTATAAATAATCTATATAATATCTAATGAGATTATTTTATTGAAAAAAGTATTTTTAAAAGTTACTTCTTCAGTCCACTGAGCTAGAATGAATGTTACAATCTGAAGCTCAGTGTTTAAAACATAGATAACAAAAGATATATTTACAAAAGAAAGATACTTTAAATATATATACAAAATGCGAATTATTTTCATAAATTGACTAAAAAAAGCAATGGCAAAAGTATAATCAAGACAGAAATTAGTTTTTTAAAATCAAAAAAATTTACCAAAATCTATATAATACTCATAGAATAATAATAAAGGAAGAAGGAGCATAAGGTTTCTACATAAGCTGTTGTGTTGCCACAAAAAACAGCGATTATTAACAAGCCTTTATTAACAAACTTCAATATTGAGAGGAGCAAAAGGTGCTTTCGCTGGCATTTCACTAGAAGGGGTTTGTAAGCATTAAGACTATTGGCGTGCTCCTTCTTCCTCTATTATTATTCTATGATAATACTTCTCTGAACGTGGACCAATTACAATTATTTTCTGTGGAAACGATACGATAGTGGTGTAATTAATAAAATATGCGAGGATAAAAAATAATATTTAAAAATGAACAATACGCAAGCGAAGTGATGACGTCACTCGATTGAAAACATAAACACTTCATTTCAAAGGATGATATTCACACAATAAATATCCAACTAATATACTAATTAAAAGGAAAATGATAAATATTCCATCATAATTTGAAGTCAAATTTGTTTTCAAATGTCTAAAAAAAGCGTCTGATATAGGATACTCATTCGTTGCAGCGGAATAGATTTCATACCTGTCATGTGTCATCCTTGGCGAAAAAAAAAAATATATCGCCAAATTATCTGGCGAACATATTTAATTCATTTCAAAAATCATGGTTATTTTAACAACTTATATTAAGAGAGTAATGAATAATATGAAACAATATTTCGTACAGTGCACATTACGAAAATATGCATCTGGCATGTATATTTTCGTATTACGTTTTTGATCGCCAAATACAAAAAACGCCAAGGATGACAGAGTTTTAAATTTAAAATTAAAATGTTGTCAATTTGACAGCAAAATAACTCAATCTAACACATGCATACGATAACTAATACATATCTATACCCAAATATGGGGATTAAAATCAGGAAATAATTTTCTTCGATTTTTAATAATTTTTTACAAAAAATCCAATGGGCAATTAATATAGGAAATCTTTTTCTTGCATCCACGGACGGTCAGTGACGTCACACTTCGCTTGCGTATATTTAAGCAAGCGGGCTCAGCCCAGTGAACAAATAAGAAAAAATATCTACATTTGTCAGATGACATTATTTTATGGAAAAATGTATTTTTGAAAGTTGCTTCTTTAGAATCCTTGTAAGCGTCATTTTAAACCTGGCAATACTTTAAAGATATATACAGAATATGTATCATTATCATAAATTGATTAAAAACGCAATCATAAAAAATATAAACAAAATAGAAATTAGTTTTTTAAAACAAAAATTAATACCAAAATAAATAAAATGTCATCACCAACATGGCGAAAAAATATTTAAAAGGCATCATGAAAGTCCTATAAACTATACTGCCTGCGGGAGTGTGAAAACCTCCAACCATGAATTTTACGTTGAAATCTTTCTTTGATTGATTTTGTTTTCACTACTGCACAGTATTGATTTGGTTCTAATAAATAATAATTTGGCTTCCGGTAAATTAAAATTTTAATGAGGTGGTGAAATTGGTATAATATTTGTGAGTTTCAAATTTTAAAGATAAATAAGAAAAGAAATAGAGTGAAAAAATTTCGCACGGGTTTGCTGGTTATGAATATTTTTGGTACTTTTTTAATCTCTATGTAGAGTGATTTCTTGTTGTAGCGACAAACTAAGGGGGAGGGAATAATAGAACAGCTCATATGGAGCGTAGGAATGAACTGCACATTAGGACTGGGCGATATATCGATGTAATGCAAAAATCGATTTAAATTAAAATCGACGATCCGATTTAAAGATAACATCTACTACGAAATTTCGGAATGACGATGTTAGATCACCTCTCTATATATAAATGGCTAAGAGAGTTTTCTTCCTGTTTGTCCGTTGCTGAACGCAAGTTGATTGGCTGAGAGAGATTTTCTTCTGTTTATCTGTGTGTTGTTGCCACCAGCTTTTCATACTTCAGTTAATTTTTAAAAAATCTAGATCTCCGATTGATAAGTTAATTAAACCGGTGGATTCAGAAAAAATGCCCCTGTAATTTGCTACCTTATTTGTAACGAAATTTTGATTAGATTTTTTAAAATTAATTAAAATGTGAAAATAATAGCCTGGTAAAATCTTTAAAAATGGACATTTAAATGTTTAATTGTTGCCAAAAAAAATTACCCCCCCCCCCCCCCCCCCCGAACCATAAAATAAAATATGCTTTCACAAAAAAAAAAAATAAATAAATAAATAAATAAAAATAAAATAAAATAAATTTGCTCGTGCACATAAAAAAATAAAAAATATGAAAATGGAGTAAAAAAAAAAAAAACCCTCAATTTTAGATTTTTTTTTTCGCCTTTTGTTTAAATAGTATGTTAAATATATGAATCGCGCTTAGTACCAGTGATGCCAGACGCAGGGATTTCTCCCCACAATAGGGATTTTCAGCTATGTTGGCGTAGGGAGGGGGGGGGGGGGGATTTTTCTTTAAATTCTGTTTTGTAGGGATTTTTCTATTATCTAATGAAAATTATAAAATTCTTTTTAAAAACGCAAAAAGTTTTAAACTTATCTGTAAAAGTGCTTACAATACCTTGTTTCTGATATATTATTTTATTACAGATTGATGCGAAGTGAAACATCTCATAACCCAGTGTATTATTAGTACCACCCTCACTTCTAGTACTTTTACTACTTTTTTATAAGAGTTGTTTTCTTCCTATTTAATCTTAGTTACATATTGGGAAAAATTACTCAAGAAAATTAGTAAGGGAGAAAAAAGGGCATTACTATGATTGCGTCGGCATAAATTATTATAGTCGGAAAATTTGCATATTTTTAATATGTCCTCCATTTTATTATTATTACTCCGAAATGGTAAATTTATTATATAATTTTAATAAAAAATATAACATTTATTTAATATTTTGGTATAATTAACATCAAAGTTTTAAAATAAATTGGACAATAAGTCATGTACAGTCGGGGAAAAAAAAAACGCAACACCCGCTGTAATTTCGTTATTAATTCACGCAGGAACATCTAATAGACATAATTCAACAGGAAATTAAAAGCACTTTCTGAATATGTCGTCAAAATTTGAATTAGGGGTCATCTACATATTGAAATGAGCGCCAACTTTGATTTTTTCAATAGCAACACCCAATTTTGACTTCATTTTCGAATTTCTGAGAGTCTGGCAGTGCGGAAAAGTATACTGTTTGTATACTTTATCTTTAGTATTTATAGAGTTATAATCAAAAATGTGTTAGGGGGTTATCAGTAAATGTAGAAAAATAAAATTAAGGTCCTATAAGAAATAGACAAAATTTTAATGTTTCACACCGGAAACCTTTCAGCAAAAAAATAATTATAAAAATTAATAGAACGTTGCCTCTTTTACTGTTCCTTAGTTATCCTAAATTCAATTTTTTAGATTTGTATACACTTCAATACTTTTTTAGATAATTTTAGGTCTATTTAAATACATTACACTTGCGATTAGTCTATACAGTACTCTTTGAAAAGAGTGCAATATTTTTCAAGTGTATATTATGGCTGTATTAATCACCAGTAAAGCTTAAATTTTCTTTCGTAGGTGTAACATGATATACGAAATGAAATAATAAAGATATACATATCTATATAACAACGTATAAACAAAATCTTTTCGGATAAATTATTGTAAGGATTCATGAAGTAAATATTAAACAATTTTAATCGCACTTACTAGTTTTTGGTCAGTTGAACTCTTTGGAACTGTACGATTCATTTTATAATTTCTATGAAAATATAATATCTTAATTAACCCTTTCGCGACTGCTGACGTAGATTCACGCAACTTGAAAATCTGTCCCTCTGTCAGTGGGCGTTTCTTTCGTAATTTGTGTGTTACATTTTCTTAAGTGTGTATCCAGTGTTCATAATTTTGCGATAAAATATACTATGGATAGAAATATATTGATTAGAAAGAATATAATTATAATGTATATCCATTTGTAATATAATTGTGAATACAGAAAATTTGTACTGAAATATTTTATTTTGAGAGTAAAACGCCCGTAGGCGGGTCTTACTGTCAAAAAGACAATATCCTGTGGTCACAAAAAGTGTTAAAATATATTTATAAAAGTTAAAGTATGTTTTTAAAAATGTATAAAGCTCAAATATATTAATAAAATTTTAAAAACTAAAGTGCCCTTAAAATAATAATCCTCCCCCCTACATAACAAATAAATAAATAAATAAAATAAAATAAAGCAATATAGGAAGCAAATGATTAAGCTTTTTTTAACTATGACGGTAGTTAAGAAACGATTTTACAAGTCTGTCTTGCATTCCAATTCAATATAGTTGACAATTTCACATTAAACCTATTTTTCTATTTAAAACAGTAAACCCCGCCTATTTAGTTAATTTTTTTTTCTTCTAGTGTTCGTTTAAAAGATTCAAAATTTATCATCAATTAATCGATGAAGTAAATACCACTTGTGCATATTTTTGTCAACATAAAATAAGGGGTTTAACACGAATACTCAATTTCACATTTCCTTTTCCTTTTCTGTATTGTTTTGTTTTGAAGAACGATGAAGGCGGGGCTTGTCTTCTTTAGAAAACAGGAATTCTTGATGCTAAAACTAATGTCCAAAAATCATCATTTTTGTTTCATTTCTTTGCGTTTGACATTGTTGTTATCTAATTTGACCCGTAAATAAAAAATAAAAATATTTTGTTTAATTTTCTTTGTTATTTTTTAAGATTTGATTCGTTAACTCATTCAAAACTTTATAAGAGACGGCCCCCTAAACCACTCCAAAAGAAAGATTTAGTTATATCTCGAAAACTAATAACTGGAATGAGCTGCAAATTTGCATACCCATATTTTTCAGCATTAGGATTCATTTTATGTAAAAATTAATATAGGTCATAATTCATAATTTTTATGAATATGAATTTATTAATATTTTTCAGAATTAAAAATATTTTTCAGAATCAAGAGTAACGATGGATTATGTTTGGGTTTCTTCACTGTATCTCGTAAAAAACTAATTATATCGATCAAGTTATTTTTTGTGAAGATATTAATAAAAGTTTGAAATATGAATTTAACATTAGCATCTTCAAACTTTGAACGCTTATAACTCTGTGAAAAAATAAGTAAAATATACAACCAATATACTTTTTCGCGTTGTCGCGATCCCAGGAATTCAAATATAACATAAAAATAGGGTGTTACTATTGAAAAAAATCAAAGTTGGTGCGCGTTTTAATATGTAGACGACCCCCAATTGAAAATTTCAGTACATTTTCTGAAACTACTCACAATTCCCCGTCGAATGATACCTATTACATTTTTCTACATCGATTAGCAACGAAGTTACGTTGAGTGTTGCGTTTTTTTTTTCCCCGACTGTACATGTTAAAATTAAATTTCATCGAAATGCCAATTGTTTTCATCAGCTATTGTCAAGTTATTTGTAATTTGTATACACCCAACCCTGAAATAAAATATATTGGGCAGTACAAAATCTTAATCGTAAATATATTATACTGATCTAAAAGTGTATCTTATTTTGTTTTACGTCAGAATGCATTGTCTTTCGTTTACCTTTCTGTAAATTAGTCTTTTAATTTCTCTTTGATGTGCTCACACCACCCATTTCGTGTAGCCACACCCCCTAAGGAGTCGAAGTAGGTACCTATCAATTCGATATTCGCTGGTTTAACATTGATTATTTATTACTAAATTAAATTTATTAGGTAAGTTTGATCATATTTTTGATGCGAAAACATATCAAAGGAGATTAGCTGTTTGATTTAATAATTTAATAAACTAAAGAGCTAACAGTATTAAATTTAAACAAATTATGGAAACATAGTCCAATTTATTTACTGTGTTTTCACGAATATAAATTTGTATACATATATTAGGTACCTGTTTTATTTGTCCGTTTGTTTCAACAATCAACTTATGTGTATATTAATAAGAATGGATCTTTTTTTTTTTTTAAATGCTAGAAAATATTAAATTAATAGTAATAATATGTTTTTATATAATTTCTATTAATAGTTTTGAATCGTAGGGTATTTTATAAGATAAAAATATTTTAACGTAGGGAATGTAGGGATTTTTTCTCCATTAAGTAGGGATAATTTAAATTTTCATCTGGCAACACTGCTTAGCACGAAAGCTAATTCAGCGTTACATTAAACAGCTTTACTTATTGATAATCTTGGTTAATTTTTAAAATTTTCATGCTGAGATCGGACATTTTTCGCCAAGGACTCCACTTTCGTAAAAGCCACTTTAAGCCAAGTAGCGCATAAAAAATATAAATAAATTATAAAATGTTGAATAACAGAAAAGAAATTAAAGGAAAGGAAAACGAAAAGAAAAGAGAGAGAAAAAAACATAAATTATGTATTTTTGTCTAAAGAGACGATAAAACTTCGCCAAGGGGAGCTACATTAAGGCTGTATCATGATCAGGTTTACATATTTCATTATTTAGTTTTCTATATACCAACTACTATTAACTAACTCAACTACTATTATTATAACCACAAAAATTAATTGTCTCATGCTATAGACGTAGCCGATCATCGCACACATTTTAATATGTGGTGTGAAATCGTTGTCATTTTATGATTGATCGAATAAATCAAATAAATATAGAAAATAACGTGAAAGAAAATATTATGTACACCACGTATAGTGTTGTTCATATGTAACTGGGATTCAAATATAAAATGGTCGAAAGGAGGCTTTGCTAGTGTAATGCTAAATCGATTTAGAGATAAAAATCCGATGTTAGCTAGGCATCAAGTTTTCTCGTCACGCTTGCGAGTTAATGCATCAAGGGAAGTTTTATCGATTTAGCGAAAACGATTTAACAATACAGAGGCTGTTCGCACATTTTTTAGACGATTTTATTTCGCAGTAAGACAAAATCGTTCGCATGGAGAATTTTATTTCCACAACAGTTATATTTTTGGAAGTTTTATTTATCTTCTGATATTTATAATTTTTGTTTAGATGCAAAAATGCGCTTTTAAAATGGCAGTGGATGGAAGGATAGGTTTCCGCTTTTTCCAAAGATAGTTTTTAGTGAAATCTTTATGAAAAGCATTTATCAGGAGAAAAATGGAAAAATGTTGCAACAACAGATGAATCTTGGGTCTATTTAAGTGGTTGCAATAAAAAAAGGTCAATTTATTATCACAAAAGTGGAGAAAAAAAAATTGCTACATGGCTCAAAGCATCAAAAGAAAGTTTTTCTAAAGGATTTATGATTGCCACTGGTTTTCCATACAAGCGCAAGATAAAAGCAAAAAAAATGTGACAAAAATGTCAAAATCAACTCTAAATACTCTCAACAACATATTTTAATTCCAATTTTTAAAAATGAAAATCCAGAACTTTATCCATAATGCTATCAATCCGTTGAACTGTATCAAGACAAAACAAGCAGCCACACATCACAATCCGTAATTGCTTTTCTAGAGAAAAAAAATGGAACAAAAAACGGGAATTAAAACCATACCCTTCACTGACATTCCTGCTAAATCTTCTGATGGATCACTGTTGGATTTTTGTGTTTTTCGACTCTTAAAATCAACATTATCAAAACACCGACCTACAACGCTTTGTGGACTCTGGAAAGCCGTTCAAGAGGAGTAGAAAAATATACCTCTTCCGTCTTCCGATATTATAAAAAGCATTATTATCATAGAAATTATGATGTAGAATGTTAGTTAAGAACAAGGGCTATCAAACTGAACAAATAAAACTCGAAATATGAGTGAAATTGCTTCAGTACACTCCATCAAAACCGTCTAAAAAATGTGCGAACAGCCTCTGTAAGTGCAAAAGCCGTCTTACGATTTATCGTAATATGAATTGTGCTACGTGCCGGCTTTTCATTCCAAAGGAGATACCAGAGAGACGATGCGGTTAAATCGCCTGTCGTCTGCTCCGTTTATTCCAAAGGAGAGACGAAGTACTGAGCTTGTACTATGCTAAATCGGGAAGAAAAGAAAATACGATTATAGACGAATCGTAATTGTTCCAAACTTTTAACTTCTTGCGGTTTTACGGAGACTCCAATTTGTTTGCTAAGTAATGATTTCTTTATTTTTGTAATAAGTAATTATTTTTGGCAATTACAATATGCATTGTTGTAATAAATCAATAATAATAAGGACCATCTTCTGTCAGGAACGATTCCGGTTTAGACCGCTTCAAAACAGAGACTTTTGGTATTAGCCATCCCCTCCCCCCCCCCCCCTCTTAAAAATTATTTCTATTTTTATTTATTTATGCCAAGTCTTCCGTTTTTCAAGAGAGATTTCAAACCAGAAAATGTTTATAGCTGTTTTCAGTAATATTAATCGTTGAAAATTTATATAACATATTTGATTTGAAAATAATGGTATCATTTCTGGTTTAAAAATTAAAAATGTTGGTAGCTCTGTGGTAATATTCATAATTTATTCCGGAGTGTTTTAGCCCCGCCTTTTTTTCACACCAGCATAATTTTAGAGAAATTTTCTGCAATCCGTAATTACTATGAATTAACACTTTCGCAATCGCTGACGTAGATTCACGTCATTTGAAAATCTGAAACTCCACCAGTGAGCGTTTCTTTTGCAATTTTTATGTTATTTGTTTCTTAAAAATATACACATTTGTACAATCAATATACTATTGTTACAAATACTTTGATTAGAGAGAGTATGATTCTAATGCATATAAATTTGTAATATAAATGTGAATACAGAATTTTTGTTTTGAGAGAAATCGTAACTTATGAGAATAACGCCCACACGAACCTTATTATCAAAAAGACAAAGACATGCGGTCGTGAAAGTGTTAAGAAGAAAAATGCTTTCAAAATATACTGGTGTGGGGAAAAGGGCGGAGTTAACAGTACTCCGGATTAGATTATAAATGTGACCAGGCATGTGCAAAGCAAATAACCGTCCAAATATTTAATAGACAATTCCACAGAGACTGTTCTCACCATAATAGGTAATATATACTAAAAGGTCCGCAATTCTTTTAGCTTTTAAATAAGATTTACAATGTACCCAATCGGTTGACTACTGCAAGAGAAATTTAACTGGTTCTTTGTTATACGCCATTAGTTTTCACGTTTTCAAATAACGAAACCCCTCCCAACACGTTTTGAAACTCCCCTTACCCATGCCATTGGTATCACTTTAGATCATTCTTATATGGATTATTTTACAGTTTATTTATTACATAGACAATAATTTATATTTATGGTTATTGTAGTATTATTATATGCATTCATTTGTATTTTGATTTATTTAAGTAATAATAATAATAATTCAGAAATTGTGATTAAACATAGGAGGAGTTTAACTTTTAAAGGCCTATAAAGTCATAGATGCCAAGATTTTAATTTATTTTGGAGTATTTTTAGCCCCGCCTTTATTCTACACTTTTTTTTTAAAGAATTTTTTTATTATTATTTTACGAAAGTTATATATATATATGAGAGAAATTTTAAATAAAGTTGTGCGAAATAAAGGCGGGGCTAAAAGCACTCCGGAATAAATTAAAATGTTGGCATCTATGGTAAAACAGCCGTATAAAATGTGTTCCTTCTACAAAGCTATGCAAAAACAGACAAGAACAAAAAATCGTGCGATTGTATAACTTTCAATGTTTTTTGCACACAACAAGCTCAGGGATGGAACACGGGCGCAGAATTCATACCACTCTCAATGTAAGAAAATTTTCTACTTGTTAAATCAACGATATTATAGGTAGAGAAATTTCTTAAACAGATTCCGGTATGAATTCGGCGCCCGTGTTCCATCCCTGCAAGCTTACAGAAGGACTGAAAGGCATACAAATAAACAAATTGTATTCACAGTCACTCTTAAAGATTGTTGGAAATTATTAAAATTAAATTACTTAACGCAAAAGTAATGTGATTTATCAGATTTTCTGTCTCAAAACTGTTTTTTTTTTTTTTTTTTTTTTTTGTGTGTGTGTGTGTACACAAACCATTTGCACAGGATCTATTAAAGTCATTTTAAAAAACAAACATTCTACAGCGAACTTGAATAACATATCAATTTTGTTTTAAATTCTGAAAATATTTAAGGACTATGGAGATGTGTCATTGGCCAGATAGAAAGATGGACAGCTGAACAGACAGATACACAGATAGAAAACATTCACGATTAACACGTTGAGCGCCTCGAGAATTCTTAAAATCCATCAAAATTCCTCCTGTAATAAATAAAGATTAAGCAAATGTTAACAATTGCTTAAAACAATGTAATATTTTTAGTTTTAGATCCTATTTTACACTGTCAACCACCGATGGTTGACGCGGCTTTATATCATATTTGACACTGTTAGCAACCAATGGCTGACATGGCGCTCAACGTGTTAATTTTGTATTGGTACTGCTTTTACTTTCGGGATAAAACTTTCGCTGAAATATTTGAAGTATAGTATGTTCTGCATGTGAGAAAATCTGGGATAGAATTAGTAGTCGAAGAAATCTTATCCTGGTCTATACATATGCCTGTGATTACCTCAATAGAAACACTCTTATTCAGTGGCGGTTCAAGAACTTAACTTTGGGGGGGGGGGTAAGCTTTTTGAAGGTGTTATTCCAGATCAAAGAAAAGTTTACAATTGTAATAGTCAAATGTGAATATCAGTACTTTTTTTTTGGGGGGGGGAGGTGTCTTCAGCCCCCCAGCCCCCCTCCCTTAAATCCGCCACTGCTCTTATTGTGGTTAACGAAAGATTTAAACCGAAAACATCTGCATATTTGTAACTAAGTTTATGTAAATCTGCATGCTTTGAATTTGTTCAAATAAATTAAATATTGCAATATGATATTTATGTAATTGAAAGAAATAGATTTAAACCAATATAAATGTTTAAATATAATAAACTTAAGGGGGTGCATCACGGATCGTCAAGGTCATCCAAAGCCTGTGTTATTCTATGGCGAAATTTGTTTATAGAATTACACATTACCTAATGAATTTTTTTTAATTCTGTTTTCACAATCAGAAAATTCACAACCATACACTGAAGACCCGTGAAACAAAAACTGTTATATTTAATTTTTAACCCTTTATTTTTAAGCTGTAAAATGCGAAAAATACACTTGTGTTGCTTTACTAGCCTCTAACTTATCAACAAATTGCAATATCTGAAATCTGTATAGCGTGTCCCTTTCTCAAGAAAACCAAGCTTTTTATTAATGTTTTTATAAATTGTTTTATTTAAATCTCTATTAATGAGAATATAAGAAACTTTAATTTTTAAATTGAAAAACCTCAATTTTAGCAGATTTCTCCGCCTCCCATCGGAAACGCCCCGCGAAACTTACGGGAAGTCATTAAGGTTGATTGATGATATCGTTCATGTCGAAAGGGGAAGGGGGATAATGGTGTCGTTAAAACATACTTTCTGGGTCCACACAGAATTTTTCTTTTTCAGAGTCCAAATGTATTAAAGAAAAAAAAAAGAGAGAGAGAGAACTCTTTGCTTAAAAATCTAATATTTTTTTTTATATATATTACCAAGAAAAAAAATGTTTGTGTCTCCGATAATAGTTTTAGAATTATTAAATATTTAATTAAAAATATAAAAATAAATAAATAAATAATAATAATAAATAAATAAATGAACTTATGAGTTTATTAATTAATTTAATTAATTTATTTTGTCTTTGGCATAAATTCATTTACACGTGAAAAATAAAAATAAAATAATAATAATAGTAATGATAATACATACAAACATACATATATATATATATATATATATATATATATGTACCGGTACGATTTGATTGTGAAATTTTTCTCAATTTGGTGATAGCTTTTCCTAAGCAGAGCAATCGTTAGATTTTTATTATTATTATTATTATTATTACTAGGGTGCTCTGCCCCTTACTCGCTTCACTTATTTACCCCTGCGGCACTCTGTACGTTTATTCGCCGCTTTACCTTTCACTGAATAGGGATATTACTATGTGCATAACATAAACCAAAAGTAGAAAAATGAAATTCAAGAAATCTTCATATTTATTGTCTAACTGAAATATATAAGTACTATTTAAAACTTTTTATTGCGAAATATTATTCTAAAAATCAGTAAGTATATATTTATATATAGATATATATATTTAGAATAGAAAAATAAAATAAATAATCGTAATATCTAGACCATTTTGCGTTACACCTTTAGTATACGACCCCTTTGGCAACTTTTAAATTTTTGTTTCGATTTAGCGATGATTTTTTTCGTGTAATTGTTCTTCTTATCTCTCTCTCTCTCTCTCTTTCTCTCTCTCTCTTATTTAAAAAAAAAAAAAAAAAAAAAAAAAAAACATCTAGGATACCTACTTTTTCTAATACTTTTTACTAATAATCTTTTAGTTAATTTGGGACGGTATATAATGCTTTCTATATATTTTTAATGTACAGTTAGATAATTTTACCATTTCGAAAACATCTGGTGAAAAAAAAAAGTCCATTACCTACTATTACATTTATTATATGCACTTTTTTGACATAATGTAAGGTCAAAAAACGTAAAATTAGCCTAACAAATTAGACACTTAACAATTTTCCAGCGAAAGAAAACTGATACATGTGTAAAGTTATACAAACAGAGTTTACAAACCAAGTTAAAAAAAAAAGGTAGAGCCGCTTTTAAAAAATACTGATTTCCGAGATCTAAAACTGACCTACCTAATGAGGATGATTGTCAATTTTCCTGTAATAGCCACGTAATATATGCTAAAGGATATCTAAAATGAGATTTATGTAGCAATTTTCAAGAAAATCGTAAGAACCATTTTTGAGACATCGACATCCACCAAAGTTTTTCAAACTCAATTATTGACAACAGTTACATACGAAAGGGTATCTAAAAGAGATTTATTATAGCGAGTTTGTACAAAAATTACTACAGCCGTTTTTAAAGAAATGCACTTGCGAGACCTCAAATTCATTTTCATGAACTAACCAACTATTACATACGAAAGGAAATCTTATATGGTGTTTATATAGCAGCTTTGAAGAAAATCGTTAGAGTCGTTTTTGAGATACGGACTTAGGGTCCTACTTCCGGCTTCATATATCTCCCTTCCGGCTTTCCAAATTTTAACCAAAAGTTAAAATTCATCGGCACATCAGACCTAACTCAATTCTGAAGTTTCATTGTTCTACCTTTATTGGTTTCACAGATATGACAGTCAAAAGACTCACCCCATACATGCACACACACACTGACCAATTGCCATAAACTGCTTTTTTGGACTCAAGAGACCTTAAAACATGTAAATCAAGTGAAAACTCGACATGAAATTTTTGAACCGAATACAATACTTTCATTACCTACGGTAGTTGGATAATGAAAGTAAAAAGTTTATTATTATTATTATTACTTTAATTTGGGAAAATCTCCTTCAATTTTCCGTGCCTAAAGCTTGAAGTTTTAATTTTCTATCTACTTCTTAAAATAACAAAGGATAAAACCTACTCGATTTTTACTTCCATTACCCGACTACCGTAGGTAATGGAAGTTTTGTAATGTTGTTTTTGTCAATAAAAGTTTATTTGTGTATAGCTTTGAATTCTTTTTCCTATTTATTTGTACAGCAGTTTTATTTTGTTTGATATCTTAATAAAAACAAATGTACAGAGAGTAATTAACAAATGCTTTTGCCAATATTCATACTTGTAGTTTAAAATGTGCGCATATATATACATACATACATATATATATATATATATATGTATATATATATATATATATAATACTTACCAAATTGGCTGTTGTGGTGTGTTGTGGCAATTTTTTCATCTGTTTATTTTTCGTCTAATTAGGGACTATCTATCATACTAATGAATGTATCTGTGCGAAGGGCAATATATATATATGAAGGATAAAATTTATAAACAAAATTCTTTCCTTTTTAATATTATAGTTGAATATAAAACTTTATTCTATGTTTTCCTTTTTCAAAGAAAATTCCAAATTTCAGTCACGATACAAAATATTTAGATTATGAATATAAATATTTTGAAATCAATATACTATTTTATTTCTTAAATTTCAATTTTTTTGCTGATATTTTTTTCAATTAAAGTATTTTTAGGTTTTAGAGTTTGAAAAAGTCTGTTCTATTGCCGTGCACATACAAAGTATTTTAGTATGATAGGGGTTGTGATTTAGGTCTTGTTAATATTAAACCGTAACTTAGCTTTGTTTCTTATTATGTTCAAAAATAAGAATATTAAAAAATTAACATGTCATTATTATTTATTATTATTATTATTATTTGTAATTGAAGTATTCGTAACTTTCAATGCTTCTCCTCTTTTTTACTTTCTCTTACCCATAAGGTAGAGAAAGTATTGTTTTTGGGTCAAATTTTCGAACGCGAGATTTTGTTATATTTACACGTTTTGAGGTCCCCTGACTACGAAAATCGAGTTTTTAGCAAATGGTCTGAGTCTGTGTGTGTGTCTGTCTGTTATCAGCATATCTCAAAAACAAATTATGGCAGAAAGTTCAAACTTGGTATTCTAAATGTGTATCATATAGGGATGCTACAGTAAGCTTTTCGTTAAGATCAAGCAAATGGTTCGTGTACAGGGACAATCAAGAGAATTCTAATACATTACGTCAATGGGGAAAATTGCAGGTAAGTAGAGTTTAACGTCTATAGACTGCACTAAACCAAATGAAACGAAAATAGATATATTTTTTGTAATAGAGATAGTCAACTGGGAAAAAAAAAAAAAAAATTGTGTATGTAGGAGCCTCGCCTCCCCCACTGGGGGGGGGGAGTCCCCCGTCGAGGGGAGTAAATTTTCATGATGGGTATCTTTCAAAAGAGCTCGCCAATACCTTTAAAACGAATGGTTGAACCATCGATCTGCGATAATTCAAAACAAAGTTATCGATTTTTTTTTTTTTACTTTTAACGAAAAATAAAAGCTTATACCTCTACTGATTTGTGTACAGGGACCCCTAAAATATTTCAAAGCATTGCGTTCTATGACAGGCATTTCTATAAACCCTATTTTCATACCCTTACTGTACAAAAATCTTAATGAAATTGAAATATGTTAAACAAGTTCACTATCGGATGTTTCCTGTATAAAATGGAGTAAATACCACCACTGGGGGGGGGGGGGGGAAGTCCACCCTCGAGGGGAGTAAATTTTCATGATGGGTATCTTTCAAAAGAGCTCGCCAATACCTTTAAAACGAATAGTTGAACCATCGATTTGCGATAATTTAAAACAAAGTTATCGATTTTTTTCACTTTTAACGGGAAAAAAAAAAAAAAAAAACTTAGAAAAAAAATCTTTTTTTTATTTTTTTTATTGAGAATAAAATGGACTTTTTTTTGGATATTTAGTGTCATACTACTTCTCTAATATGGAAATCGTCTGCATTATTATAAAAGACAATTTTTTTAAATAATAATTTTAATAAATTATTTTTAAAAAATAGAATTATTTTTTAATAACCGAATTATATTCTATATAAATGTAGGTGCGTTAATGAAACGGGGGGTTGAGGGGGGCGGTAGCCCCCCTCACACAGAATTAATTATCATATTATCATATTATTAATTATCATATCATTATTAATTATCATATTTATTATTAATTATCATATCATTAATTATCATATTATCTCTTCCGAAGCCTAATTTAAATTGTTTAACATAGGTTTACATAATATCGTTATCTTACCTCTTAATCTCCAACCTATATTTATAGTATTAATGTTCAGGGTAAGAGAAAGAGAAAGTCGTGGGAGTGACACACCAGATTATTTTTTTTCTTTTTTTTTCAACATTCCGTTATTTTTATTTATTTATTTATTTATTTTTTATTTATTTATTTATTTATTTTATTTTATTTATTTATTTATTTTAGAATGCTTTGAAACTGATATATGTTATTCAATGTAGCTATGGCACGTTTTCTATTAAAAATGATATAAATAACGCAAATCTCCGGCAAAATAATAATAATAACAATACAAAAGCATAAAATTCTAACGGAATAATTATTTTATTTTCATTTTGTGTCCATTTCAAATTATGGATATTAATTTTTATTAAATTTTTTATTATAGTATAGTGTTGTAATTATGACGTCCCAACCTAAAACAGAGAATCTGAAACCTGTATTGCATTTGCTGTAAAATTAAAGCTATTAGAATTAAAGCTATTATAATTCGTATTCATTATTATTATTATTAATTTAGAAAAAGTCTAGGTGGAATGGATTCTGTGAGAATCTTTTTAAGGGGTCCTAATCCATATTAACGTGTGTTTTGGAGAAAACGATGGAAAACTCCTAGTGCTAGGCTGACGAGTGCTGCCTTGAATCGAACCAAACACTTCTCATGGCTTAGAGAGTAAAATCTTTTGGTTAGTGGTAGGGTTGCTATTCAAGAAAATGTGTTAATTAAATTAGTAATTCAATGAAAATCGAATAAGCGAATTTTTTCTTTGTATATTTATACTGTGCTTCGAATGGGATATTCGCAGTATACTGTTATGTCGTATGTATAAATCGTTGTCACAAAAGTTGCGCCAAATGGGTGCAAGTTTATGCGGATCACAGAAAAAGGGGCACCTGGGGAAAAAAAGGGCACTTTTTCGATTCGCAAATTAAAAAAAGTGCCCTTTTTTCCGGATCGCGGAAAAAAAGATACCGGAAGAAAGGGCACTTTTCTTAATTGTTTCTTGTAAAATACTTCTAAATACGAACAATAGCAAAAAATTTTTGTTTTTACGAGGGGAAGGGGGGGGGGAAGAGAGACAGATTAAACAAAAAAAATTTTGTTTCAGAACCCATGCATCATTCATAATTTATAAAACATTTTCCCCATTACTATGACATTTATATATATTGTAAAAAAAAAAAAAAAAAAAAAAAAGAGTCAGAGGTTGATTTTTATATAAAAGGAAGTTACTAAAATAAATTAAAAATATGCATAGATAAAGAAAGATTTTCCAGCACTTTTGTGCTAAAAGAATTAGCTATCGTGGGTGAAATTGATAAAATATTTTTGATTTGATTTGACAAATTTGATTTTGTTTGTTATATCAGTGTCAAACAGCAGACAAACCAACCCATCATAGAGACATAGACGGTAGAAAGAGTCTGATTTGAAGTTTTTTCTTTAATATCATAAAGATTTTCTTTTTATTATTTAACTAATTTTATGACTTTAAAAAATTGTAAATTGTAATGTCTGGACATAACTTTAAAATAATAATAATTTGTTAAAAATAATTAAATAAAGAAATGAAAAATAAAACATGGGTTAGGAAATATATAATAGTGCCGTTGGAGCGATGAAATTGTGAAGTTTGGAAGAGCAGAATTTAGAATTGCAGAAAACAGGGGAGCTTTAGAATCACCTTGGAGGGGATCTCTGCATTGGATTGATTTTACTTAAAGTTGCAAGTAGAAAATTATTGAAATTATTAATTTTGTTATCCTAAATGTTTTATAATTTATTGCTTTTCCTTTCTGCAGAGATGTAAATTATTTTGGGAAATAATAAGGGCGGTGGGGGATGAGGTTCTAAACTAAAAGCCTTGTAAATATTCCAACTTCACGGGTGTTATTTATCATAGATCCACAGTTAAAATATCAGGAAATGAACGTATTATTTTACTTTTTAATTTTTAAAGTTTTCTTAATTAAAGTATTTGCAGCTCTGCGTGTGTCGGATTATATTCCATCAAAATTCGAAAATTACATTAAAATTAGACCCAAAAATAAATAAATAAATAAATAAAAATTTTCCTTGAACTGTAATTCTACTTAATTAAATCTTAAAACTGTTTAGACTCAAGACTAAAATTTTAAGGGAGGAACAGGAAAATGTCATATTGTAATAAAATAATGAAAGAAAATTATATTGAATATTTACTGAAAATTTTTAAAAAGGTTTTCATTATATATATATATATATATATATATTGCATATTAAGTTTTAAGATCAATAGCATACGATAATAAAAATAATGTACTTAAAAAAAATCTAAAATTGCGGAACATTTTTAGAACATATGGAACAGTTTTATTCACATGTATTTCTTTGTAAGAGGGATACTCCCCTCCTCCATCAAACCCACTTATTTATAATGCGTAATTGTAAAAATAAACAAATGAATAATAATCAAGGCTGTTACTAATTTGACTTCAAACTTGACAACCTTGCTCAAAATTTTAAGTGGCAACCTAATACGAACTTCAAAATACCACTTTTGAATTTCCTGCAGTTATCTGTTTTTATGTTATTCTGATAACAGATATATATACAGATCAACCGCTAAATAATGGACTTTTATAACCAGGGAACCTCAAAATGTGATATTATGAAGAAAAAAAAAAAAAAAAAAACTAGAGTTGAGAATAAAACTACTAAAAATAATTCGTTTACATACAGTATGGATATGAAAAATTAATTTTGCTTCGTGAGCAAGTGTTCGTCGGCATAATAAAATATAGCAAAGCACTTCCATCAATTACATTCAATACAAAAGAGCGTTTAGCTTAATTTTGGGTAGCTCTGCATATTGTCGATAAACAATGTTGTGTATTTAAATTTATTCTTACTTGAAAAACTTCTAACACAAAATTAGTTATAATTCAAGGAATTTCCAAGTATAGCCTCAATATATCCAAATACTTTGGAGCTCTGTAAACGAATGATGAATGATTTCTATACCACAATCTACACAAAACATGCTTTTATGCATTTAAAAAAAATTGTTACTCACTTTTGTTTAATCAGCCTATTGATGTTAAATTGTACTTATCAGAACATAATTTATTTGAACTTTGAACCCCATAAACATCATGTATTTGAATTTTCTTGGATATTCCTGTACGTGAACCATTTGCTTTGTCTCAAGGAAAAAATTTAGTGTAAGCATATTTATATGAAACCCATTTAAAATACCAAGTTTGGACTTTCTGCTATTATTTGTTCTTGATATATGCTGATAACAGACAGGTACACACACAAACCAACCGCTAAAAACATTTTCCAATTCAGAGGATTTCAAAACGTATAATTATATAATAAAGAAAAAAAAAACTCAATTTCGAAAATTTGACCCAAAAACAATACTTTCTTTACCCTGTGTATACGTGAAAGAAAGTAAATAGTTAGAATTAAAAAAAAACTTTTGAGTAAACATATTTCCTATTAAAACTTAAGAAAAAAAAAAAAAATCAACCACTATTTTTTAAAACACACTATCGTGGGTTTGAATCTTTCGACAAGAGAGAGAGCTATTTTATGTACTGTCTGAAACTATATATGTAGTATAAATAATTCAATAAACATTTTTTTTTATAATGTTCATATATTTTATGCATGTATTTATAATTAAAAAAAATATTTTCTTCTGTTCCGAAACATTTTGTGTAAAGAATTTTCATTTATTCATTTAATAAGATTAAATTTCTTGACATTAGAATTTAAATCTTAAATCTATTTATTTTAGTGATTTACGTTTCACAAAATATTTCACTGAGCGATGCGATAGTTTGTATATTTTTTTAGCGGCGTTCTTGTAGATAATTGAATACAGGTGGGAAACTGTCTCTTATCACCTGTGTCACCCCACAGCTAGAAAAGGAAGTGTCAAAATAATTAAGGTAGTCAAGAAGATAATTTTTCAACTAATAGGGGAATTCTACTATTCACTGATTGGAGCTGTAGGCTGTCAGTTTTTAAAGTTAGGCCAACCCCAATTTTTTCTTAGAACCTGGGCGGCCATGTTGAATAGAAATCTTCATTTCCGGATGCACGCCCTTAAATGACTAGTTTTAATTAGGATAAACGTCAGAGAAAGAAAAATCAAATTAGTTTTACCAAAACTGTTAAAATCTGATATGAATAAAGTAATCTATATTGTATATTATAAATTTGATATAAGTGCAAAAATAGATAAACTTCATTGTATGTAAAAAGTCCAACAGTCACTTAAAAACTTTACGATAACACATCTTGAATATAATATATTTCAGTTACAAAAAAAAAAAAAAAAAAATCTAAGTCTCTTTGATACCACTCATAGGATACTGAAGATAAAACAAATAAGTAGAAAAAACTTGATAGAAATTCATATCTCTTATTACATCAAACAGTACAAACAAGCGGACTAACAAAGACTCACGCTTTCTGCTAACGAACATTTTACCGGAGATTTAACTAAAATGTTAAATGCCTCTAAGAATAACGCAACTAAAAGCCGCAACAAAATGAGACGTGGAACAAAGCAAGGCAAGGCGAACAAGCTTTGCAAAGATTCAGTTCTTATAGCTGAAGATACGATTCTCCAATAAGATATGCAAAACGTAAACCAATAGCGAGTGAAAGCGTGTCACGGGTCACGGTGACTAACAGCCAACCACTCAGCTGAAGAACAACTGGAGGAAATGCTAGACCGGTTTTTACGTGCCGTTTTTGGAAGGTTTGTCTTCCGAGCGTTGCACGGCAGAAAGCATTTGATAGCTTCTTACACTAAGCAACAAAAGAAAAAAAAAAGCCTCACTGCAGAAAAATTGTCTTACACCTTTTGGGCTTGTAATAATTTAAAAACTAACGATTGCAACAAATACAACTGTTATGTTTGTATAATACGAATGTCATAACATGATATCTATGTACATTTTTGATTTAATAATTCGTTTTATTACACTGCACGAAGTATTTAATGAAAATCTACATAAAATTTTCTTTTTAAACGTAATATAATAAACATATACTTTGCATTATATCATGATTTATTAATAAACAAGTGCAATTTTAATGTATGAAAAAAAAACTATTTATTTGTTAGATATAAACAATTATTTAATAAAAAATATGTATTCTGGACTGCATAATTCCGCCTTGATATGGAATTACTGCTTTAATGCGCAATGGCATAGTATTATACAGTGTTTTAACATGAAACTCGGGAATTTCATCGTGCCAAATATCATAAATATTTTTTTCTAGTTCTTTCAAAGTTGTAGGGTACAAATTTCTAATCCCCACCCCCTTTTATAGACTAAACATTTTCGAGCGGATTGAGATTAGGACAATTTTCAGGTCTAATAAAGAAAAAATCCCGCGATATTCTTTGTGGAATTTAATTTTAAGTAAAAAACGTTATGATAACTTACAAAATTATAGATGCTCATGAGAATGGATAAGTAATTTTAACAACTTGAATCAAATAAATGTATCACAATCGCCATATAACAAGGTGCATTATCATCTTGAAATGCTGATTATGGAAGAGTCTGAAATACCCCCAAAGTAGTCGGTCAGGTATCAATTTATTAATGGCCAAGTTTTATTTCGGGTTAATTGATCCCTTGGACATGAAAATTCGCCAGACTCACAGAAAAATTAGGCATTTTCGTATCGTAATGTCCGGAGGAGAACATATCATTGTTTTAAAAGTGCGATTTTCATTAAGTCAGTCACATTTCGTGATCAGATCTGCCTGTTTCCGTCAGTTCGAAATAAGTTAAACTTGACTCATCAGAGAGAACAACTTCAGCCATATAAATAATTGATCATTTTTTAAATTTTTTTTAACCCTCTAATGCCTTGGTTTTCTAATTCTTTTCGTTAAGAATGAATTTTTTTTCAGATTTTCTGTCAATTAAACCTGCTTTATGTAATTGTTATTTCACTGTATTTAAATAAATTATGTTACTAAACACTTTTTCTGAATCCCTGCTATGTTCTAAATGTCATACAAACTGATTTTTTAAGTGCTGGTAACTTGCGGTCATCTCGACTGGAGGAGTAACGTGACCGCCTAAGGACAAATGTGCAGTTTAAACAGCCAAAAAATATTATATCTTGCCAAAAACGAGATTTCAAAAAATTTCTTAACATTCTTATTTTTACTGTGATTTGTCTCTTATGCATTTGTCTATATTTTTGGAACACACTATATTTTATTTCTGTAGAAAGAATGGCTGTTACATTGGATTGTTTCGCAAATATTCATTGACTACTGCATTTATAGCACAAAAAAAGTGTTTCATTCAACAGTTTCCTGAATATTCATTAAATAAAATGCATTCATCGACTAGAACCTGCATTTGTCTTTAAGAATTACTTTCTACACGCAAAAGTGAAGGTAACTTTTATAACACTATCACTCCGGGCTCTATCTACGGGTTGAATATTCATTAAATTAAGTACATTCATCGATTAGAACCTGCTTATGCATTTTCTACACACAAAAACATCGACTACTTTCATAACAATTTCATTACGGGTTGAATATTCATTAAATAAATGGCCTTCATCGTCTAGAACCTGCTCATGTCTTTATGAATAACTTTCTACTTGTAAAAATGTAGGTAACTTTCATAACATTATCATTACGAGCTCCATCTACGGGATGAACATTCATGAAGTAAAATCCATTCACCGACTAGAACCTACTTATATCTTTAAGAATTACTTTCTACATGCAAAACTATCAACAACTTCTATAACAATATCATTACTGGCTCTATCTATGCGCTGAATATTCATTAAATCAATCGCATTCGTCGACCACAGCCTGCTTACGTTCTGAAGAATTACTTTCTATATGTCGAAAAGACAGTATCATTACGGGCGATGTATACGGGCTGATATTTATTAAACGAATTGCATTGGTCGACTAGAACCTGCATATGTCTTTAAGAATTACTTTTTACATGCAAAAATGTCGAGAACTTTCATAACAATATCATTACGATCTCTATCTACGAGCTGAACATTCATTAAATATAATGCATTTATCGACTAGAACCTGCTTATGGACTTTTTACACGCAAAAATGTCGACAACCTTTATAACAATATCATTAAGGGCTGAATATTCATTAAATAAGGTGCATTCGTCGACTAGAACCTGCTTATGTCTTTGAAAAATTCCTTTTCCATGCAAAAATATCGACGATTTTCATAACAATATTACTACTGGCTCTATCTTCTGGCTGAATATTCATTAAATAAAATTCATTCGTCGACTAGAACCTGCTTATGTCTTCAAGAATAACTTAACTACGCGCAAAAACGACGACAGCTTTCATAAGAATATCATTACGAGGTGTATCATTAGCTTGTTTTGAAATCTCTATGATGTAGGTCATATGTAATGGCCAAAACTTTTGTATTTTTGATTATTATAAATATAATTTTCGTAAATATCTCCAAAATGAAAGTCGCAGAAATACCAAAAAGGGAGGTGCACAACTAGATGTTATAACAAACCTATGTACCAATTTACAACGTTCTACGTTCAGTCGTTTTTGAGTTATGTGAGACGAATCACAACTCATACGTATATAATAGGCTTATACATAGGCTTCACAAAAAAATCGTGTAACATCGTAGATATCTCTGAAACGGGAGCTTGTATTAAAACCAAAGTTGCATGTGTGCAAGTGTACAATTAGACATCATGACAGACACGAATATAAATTTGTAACATTCTACTATTATTTGTTTTTCAGCTATGCGAGATATAAAATCTAATTCGCAAATCGGGATTACTATATTTCCTTATACTTTGCATAAGGGAGTAAAAAAAGTATAATACATGATATGATATTAATACTGTAGGTTTCAGTCATGTTAAGGCCATTAAAATTTCGATTTTTACCATTAGAATATTGCAATACCATTTCCTTTTAAAATATTTTTTAAATGTAAACAGCCACAAAGCTTTTTTTTTTTTTTTTTTTTTTTTTTTACGGAGGGGAAAAGGGGGCTACTTTTATTAATTTTATTTTGGATATAACAATTTAAAATATATGTACAAAAAAAAAAAAAAAAAACGCCCCCTACCCCCTATTAGAGAACTTCGCCGTAAATCATCCCAGAAACATGTGACTGGTACCAATCGATTTGTAATAACTTCTAGTTTATAACGGTATAGATTTTGCTTAGGAGGTCGTCTACATTAAAACAGGCATCAACTTCATTTTTTTAATAGTAACCCCATTTTTTGATAGTTTTTTTTTTAAACATGTGGATCAAATCATAGCGGAAAATGGTATAATTTATATACTTAGCTCAATTTTTCATAGATTCAAAGTATAGAGACGTTAATGTTAAATAAATGTGACAAACATTATTTTGACAACATATTTTAACAACATTTATTTTATAATTCATATCTTCCCAAAAAGTTATTATTTTCTGATTAAAAACTAAAATATTTACCCGCTAAATTTTTGGATTTCTTAAATTATGAAAATTATTAATAAATTCATATTCGAAAAAAAACATGAATTATGACCTATACTAATTTTTGCACAAATAGAATAGGCATCATAAAAAAATGTGAGTTTCCAAATTTACAAGTCATTCCTAACATTATTTTTCGAGTTACAGTGATATTTCTTTTTTTACTGCTGTTAGGAGGGGGGGGGGGATCACATAGTAATATTTGTATTATCTATAATACAAATTACCTGTATATAATCTGATGGAAAGCTGTTTTAATTTACTTTTATGTTATCCGTATTGTTTTCCAAGCAACATATCGATGTTTATTATACAGATTAACTTATTTTTGTAAAATAACCTCAATGCAGGCGAGAGATTGTAAAAGCAGCCCAAAAGAAAATAACACCCGCCCTCTGTATTGTTGAATCAGAGCCTCCTTAAGTAGGCTCTGGTTGAATCAATACTAAAATAAAACTATTTTACATATTCGTATTTCACTCTGTATATGATGCTAGTATGTATAAAAGTCAATGGAATTTACTACATAGATTACTGAAGACAAAATTTAAATGATTCAATTGCGAATATGTAAAATCATTTTGCTTTTTCATGTAAAGTTTTAGAAAAATGTGCAAAGGCTTGGCTTACTTTACAAGACAGGAACGTATTCGATCTTGATACATTGAGTCTTTCTTCTTAAATATTAAACAACTTTTCGCAGTTTTTCAACGCTAAATTTTTTTTTAAAACTCTGTTGTCCTTTTTTGTATCTGAATATTGTAGGCTTCGTACACCTCAAGTTAAATGTGATGTTTTAGAAAACATCACATTTAACTTTTAAAACATCACATTTAACTTGCGCGATAAGGTGTGGCTTATTGTTTGAAATAGCAATATAAGTTCGATAATCGTTTTTATTACTATTATTATTAATATTTAATAATTTTTATAAAATATTTTAAGACGAATTTTCGGTTTTAATTTTGTTGTTACATTTTTGCATTTGTTCACTATTTGCAAGCTTTACATTATTTAAATTTTCTCGCATGATGTAACATAATAAAATATTTAATTTTTATTAAATGTTTTTTAATACAGAATCAAAGATTGGATTTTTTTTTTTTTTTTTAATATCCCAGCTTATAAAATGTATTATTGAAACAAAGGGCAATATTATTTATTTTCGATTAATTATAATCAAAGCGTAAAATTCCCATTTATTATCAAAGAAGAATTAAAAACAAATATGTCTTATTGCTTTTTAAGATATAAATACTAATCTTACACATTTTATAATTAAGGATTCAAGTATAGCAGACTCCGGTATAGTGCGGAAGATCCGTTTTGCGCAATAGGAAATCGTGTTATGTGGTAAACTTTATCAGACCAATTTATGCAAGTTCGCACCAATATTGAAAAAAACAAAACAAATTATTTATTATTATTATTTATTATTATTTTTATTATTATTATTTTGTCGTTTTCTAAGTAAGGTTCGATGTTTACATACTTGCCAACATCCTCATTAATATTCCGTAGTGTTGCTAGTCCCGCCCTTTTTCTCACACCAGTAAATTTGTAGAGTAATATTCTCCAAATGCAATTACGATCAAATAAGACGAAAAATACTCTAAAATAATACTGGTGTAAAAAAGAAGCCGTGAATAATGATACTAGGGAATATTAATTAGGATGTTGGTAAGTATGTAGTTTACTATACAAATTAAACTATTTTTGTAAAATCAGTACATTGCAGTCGGGAAAGTTTGATGCATAGCTGCCAACATTTTAATTTATTCCGGAGCATTTCTAGCCCCGCGTTTATTTCGTACCACTTTATTTTTAGAATATATTTCTTAGATATACAAATGTGATAAAATAAGAAAAATTAACTCTTCAAAAAAAAAAAAAAAGTGGTATGGAATAAAGGCGGGGCTAAAAATGCTCCGGAATAAATTAAAATGTTGGCAACTCCTTTGATGGCATTTCAAAAGAATAATAAACCCAACCCTCTGGCTTCTTGTGAAACAATACTTTACATTAAAATTTTTTTCTTTTTTATTAATTTTACTAGCAGGCTTTGCCCGCTTCGCTGGACATTAAACTTAAATGAAGTCTCAAAATACCATATCTTTATTAATAACCTAAGTTCTCGGTGTGATTGGTAGAGGTTTTCTCGCTCGCAAAGTGAGGACTCTGGGTCTCCACTGTCTTCGGCACAACTTACTCACTTTTTACTTCCCCTTCCTCAGCGGTGAGTTCGAAGTTTTGCAAAATCACACTAATGTACATAAAGCGTACACTTAATCAATATCCAGTCTGGGTCCCCACTGCCTTCGGAACACACTTCTTACTTCCCCTTCCTCAGCGGGTGAGTTCAAAGTTTTGCAAAATCCCACTAATGTACATAATGCGTACACTTAATCAATATCCGCGCACAAAAATTCGCCATTCTAAGGTAATTCATAGCGAATTCAAACGGAAAAACGTGTTTTTACACATGTTTATTGGGAACAACTTCAGTATAACCCCACAACGATATTTGGCGATTTTTTTTGTTGGCGCTTATGGCTAAATCATAAATCTAAAAATCATAAATCATATATGATAAATGATAAAATCATAATCTAAATCATAAGATCAAAAATCGAAAATAAACAACATATTAGGCTGCCATATTATATCGCAAACAGTCCAGAACGACATCGTTATCCTTCAAAACGGCGCCAAAGAAAAATCGCCAAATTTAGCTGTGGGGTTATACTAAAGTTATACCGTTTATTGCCCTCCGACTCCGAGAAGGTGGGGGGGGGGGGATTTCGAATTTCGTGAAATCCAGTTACAATAAGTGCCGGATGCAAACAAACAATTTACGCACCAAATTTAGAGATCACAGAAGTCTTTAATAGAAAATATTATAAATAAATAAATACAAAAGGCACAGCTTAAGTATCGGAACCCTTTGGTGACTTTAAATTAGGGCTGTGCCGATTAATCGATTAATCGGTTCAGTTAATCGATCAATGCTTAGTCCCGATTAATTTTTTTAATCGAGTTAATCGGATCGATTAATTCGATTAAAAATTTTCAAAATCCGATTAAAATTTTCAAATTACGAATTAAAGTAAAAATGCTGTTCTGCCTACAAAATATTTTTTCACATATTTTGCTAACAAACATTCTAAGAAACATTCATCAAATAATGAAATAGCAAAAAAATAAATAAAATAAATAAAATAAATAAAATAAAATAAAATAAAAATAAATAAAAATAAAACCTCTCAAAAGAAGTTGTTGCACTTTTGTTGATAGAGAAAAGCGGGAGCACAGTTATTAAACAAAATGCCGCTTCATGTGCATGCTGGGGCAACACCACCTGTCTGTTGCCTTCTACAGAAAGTGTTGGCTAGGGTAATAGTATTCACAGAAACAAGACGCTTTCAAAAAATGGAAATGCTAAAGATAAAGGAAAAAAAAAAGGGGGGGTTGAGATTTCCACTATCCCTTTGATGGGGGAAATGCCAACAGAGTTTCACAATATCTTCAATCGTTTATTGTCTGTTCAGAATTGCTGATAGTAACAATTGAAGTAGAAACAGAAAATAACATTCTGTGTTCTAGTCCGAAGTGACAAAGAAGAACTAAAATATAAGAATTTGAGATTTTTATGATAATGGTATGAAATTTTGAGAATTCATTTAAAAATAGTGACAATCGACATGGACAAGGCCTGCAAATATAAAACTAAAATAGATGTAAATTCATTTAATGTTTCTTTCAAAATTAATTGAAAAATTAATTTATTTAAAATAAATTGAATAAGCGAAAATATTTATATCAAATTAACACTTAAAGTCACCAATTATTACTCTGAAAATTTATTTAAATTTCAGCTATGAAACAGATATAATTGATTAGACAAAAAATTTTGGGGAAAAAAATCAGTCGAACTTATGAATAATATATATACATATACGCACACAATATGAGAGTTTTATTCATCATTGAAATAAAATTATATAAATTAAAATGAAAACCGATTAAAAATCCGATTAATCGACCGATTAATCGATTAATGAACTACGATTAACCCAGTTAAACCTCTTAATCGATTCCCACCCCTACTTTAAATATTTTAAGCCATTTTTGCGATGAACTGAATTGGCTATCTCAATTGTGCAATTAAAGATCTTGGCGAGAAACGTCCGAGCTACTTCGGTTCCGAATTTTAAATTTTGCCAAAGGGATCCAATACTAAAGCTGTTCCATATCGAATCTGGGTTGAAAACGGAAAATGGTAAAATAAATTAGAAATATCAGACCTATATTTATAAATTTGATACCGAATGAAAGGGGCAATTTTGCTGAATCCAGGGGTGCAAACAGTTTTTTGATGCTACAATTAGAATTTTAAAAAATAACTAAAGTATGAAATTTAAGTGGCAACGGAAAAACGGTAAAAGGGGAAAAGAAATTAGAAGTATCAGACCTACCGTTACAAATTCAGTACCAAATGAAAGAGGTGATTTTTCTAAATCCTGGGGTGTAAACAGTTTTTCGATACGACAATTAGATGTTTTAAAATTAACTAAAGTATGAAACTCAGATGGCACATTTCAATCTTTTCATAATTTGTAGTGCGAATCACGCGAATAAAAAAAGTCTTTATCTTAAAAATTTATTTTTGCATTTTATTTTTCCATTCAAAGCGTTTTAGTGAAAAAATATTTATGGCGCATGCGCAGGCGTTTTTTACCCACAATTTAAACACTAATCAGAATTTTAAAAATTTCTATAGATATAATTTTAAGTTGGGTGAAGACCTAAGTTTCTGCCAAGCGCCGTTGAATTCCGTCCAGCCGTTCTCGAGTGATGCCCGGACAAACGTGTTTTAGTCTTTTACCCCCCAGGGAGTAACGGGGGGAATTTCTGAAAAGTTGATAGATATAATTTTAAGTTGGGCGAAGACCTAAATCCCTGCCAAGCGCCGTTGCATTCCGTCCTGCCGTTCTCAAGTGATGCCCGGACAAAAAAAGCGACGGACACGATGACACACACACACACACACACACACACACAGGCAAAATTGTCTGAAGTCATTTTCGGCTTTCATGGGTGTGAAACGTGAAGATATTGCAAAATTTTTCGATTCCGACAAATTTACAGATAAAACTCTGATTTTATTAATATAGATATTGTTTGACTCTTTATAGGACGCAGTGGCGGATTTAAGGGGGGGGGGCTAGGGGGCTGAAGCCCCCCCCCCCAAAAAAAAAAAAACACTGACATTCACCATTGAATATTGCAATTGTAAATTTTTTATTTGTCTAGAATAACATTTTGATAAATCTCAGCCCCCCCAAAAAGTCAAGTTCTGGATCCGCCACTGATAGGACGCTAGCATGTATAAACGAATGAACTTTACCGTTTCGATTGTTGATGACAAAATTTCAGTTATTTAATCATAGATTTATTAAATAATTTTATGTTTTCGAGAAATGTATAATGGTGTGACTTATTACTCAAAATTGTTAGTACCACCCCTTTTTCCACATCAGTCTTTTTTCAGAGAATTTTTCTTCTTAATTCATCATAAATGCATTTGATTAGAAATACTCTAAAGATTAAGTGGTGGGGGAAAATGGGCGTTACTAAGAATCCTCCGGATTAGGTTGGCAATTCTAGAACAGTATCCCCCCTGCTCCCCCCCCCCTAAATACTAACTATCCTTTCCCAGATTTAAACCATTAATTTTTTGTTTAAACATACTTGCCAACATCCTAATTAATATTCCGTAGTATCATTATCCACGGCTTCTTTTTTACACCAGTATTATTTTAGAGCATTTTTCGTCTTATTTGATAGTAATTGCATTTGGAGAATATTACTCTACAAATTTACTGGTGTGAGAAAAAGGGCGGGACTAGCAACACTGCGGAATATTAAGAAGGATGTTGGCAAGTATGGTTTAAATCTTGTTATCTATATCTTTGTATATTGTAGGTTTGTACCCCTCAAATTAAATATAACGCTTTACAGAATCACTTTTATGCGGGGATTACTGTACAGAATAAAAATATACCCAACAGAAATAGATAAATTCTTTTTTCTTAAATACTGAACATTTTTCTTAAATTTTACCGCTATTATTATTATTATTATCATCATCATCATTAATACTATTATTATTTTATCTTGCTACCTTCATTTTTGTAATTCAATATTGTAGGAATAATATGCCTCAAACTATTTAAATTTTAACGCATAAATGACGTAATAAACTTCTTCGTTTTTATTAAAAATAAACTATTTAAAAAAAATTTATTTCGTAAACTGTATTTAAGAAGAAATAATATAAATCATTTATGCCTTACAGGAATCAAAAACTGAATTAACTGTGTGGGTTGGGTTGGGGGGATTAAGACCAATTGACTGTACTAGTGTCCTAGGTTTGACGGGGAGTGCCGTCCGTTGGTGGGTCTTTCTAAGGGGTCCTAGCCCGTATTTGCGCAAGTTTCTGAGAAAACCACGAAAAAGTCCGAACGGCTGGGCTGACGAGCGCGACCTGGAATCGAACTTGGCATCTTACGTCTATCAGCATTGAGCGCAGAACTGCTCGGTCACTGGTGAGCCTGATTAACTGTGTGAAAATGTTAAATTTATCTTACGAGTTATACGGGAGTGTTTATCGTGCTGTATGAGTAGAAGTCGCAATTTCTTGGTCATGTTTTATGGTAAGACGTTATATGAAAGTCAACTGGGGTTATTCAGACAAGTTTAGATAGAAATACAACACCTTTTGTGGAATCCACACCCTGTTGTTGTTGTCTTTTGTTTAAGTATTTGAGCATATCTAAAGACAGAAAATCACAAACAACCATGGTACTGTAGAGATAACAGTATTATTTTAGCAATTATTTCTTTAAATTCTTTTTTCATAAAACATTTCCAGTATTATTTAATATAATTTTGTACTATTCTTGTATGAACTAATTTTTTTTTTTTTTGGATTTACAGATTCAACCCCCCCCCCCCCCCCCTACACATTTTTGGTTAAAACTCTACAAATACTAAACTATATGACGTATACTTTTCTGCATTGATAGTCTCTCAGCAATTCAAATATGAAGTCAAAATTATGTGTTGCTATTGAAAAATTCAAAGTTGGCACTCATTTTAATATGTAGATGACCCCTAATTCAAAATTGGACATCATTTTCAAACAGTACACTCAATTTGCTCTTGAAGGATACCTATTAGATTTTTGTTCTGCAACAATTAATATCAAAATAACAGCGGTTGTTGCGTTTTTTTTTTTTTTTTTTTTTCCCTCGACTGTACATTATTTAAATTCTAAACGTTCATTAACCCTTTCGCTACTAGAGCCTCAGGAGAAAAACCGCCACCACAGTCCAGACGTCCTATTATTTAAATATGATACCAATTGTCACTTATTTTTGTGGGATGTATCTATAACGTTCTAACTAAGACCAATAACATCCTGTGTCTATTTTATTGTTTTATAACATAACCCGTCTATGTGCGACACGATTTGGTGCAAACAATTATCACAAACTGATAATGAACACCCGTCACATGTTTGTGACGCCGGGCTCAGGTAAGAAATTCGATCGTCACATATATGTGAAGCTGGTAGCGAAAGGGTTAATTTATTTATACATTTAAGTAAATATGCTATGAAATTTTTTTTTTGCAGTGCACTCAAACAAATGAGTGCGTTATGAGTGGGCCATTACGAAGTCGCGACAATATCATTACTGTATTCATATCATATTAATTCCATTTTGTCTGAATAAAAGATGTCTCAAACAATGAATTATTGCGTGCGCTCCCATTTTACTAACCACAAATGAAATTATTAATGAATTTGCTAGTTAGGTTACATGTTCGGGATGATCTATTTCTAGCTAAGTTCGTCGCTTTGCGTACATTTATCTTCCCTTCATCAGAAAGTAAAAAAGTATTTGAATATTCAATGTTTTATTAATAAAAATCATACTCTAAACATTATGGAAATAATGCAATGTTCGTTTAAATTTGTAAGTTTCATAATTAAACAAGAGGCTGGTACCTTTTCATACAGGCAATTGCTGATGACCTTAAACGAATTAATTTATTCGTCATTTTAAAGAAAAATATTAAATTAAGAAAGTACAAAGGAATCTAAAAATGGCATGCGTAACGTAAAAATAAATAACACTAATAACTTTTTATGTACACATGTAAGAAAGTATTGTAATCATGACAAAAAATTGACTTTGAGATTTCGGTGTTTCTATGCATTTTGAGGTTTCCTGAGTTCATTTTTGCTATTTTTACGGTGATGTATGTATGTATGTATGTATGTATGTATGTGTGTATGTATTTATGTGAGTGAACACGATAGCGTCTATACGCTTTGATCGATTGAACTGAAAGTTGGTACGTTAGTTGTAGGTCCCCATAGCACGAACTTTATTAATTTTGGTGAATCTAGCGTTTATAGAGATTTTACAGGGACACAAAGAAAAATTCTTTTGCGTGTACAAAGTGAAAAAGTCGCCTGCCAAATGAATTTAAAATCACTTAAAATTTTAATCACTAATTTTAAAATCACTTAAACACAAATAAAATTTGAACAAGAACGAAAAATCATGTGTCACGCATTGATTATTAACGCTTTCCAACAGTTTTGCCTACATTATCACACAACGGGCAGACAAAAAGACTGAATCACAGACAGATAGATTAACTGAATTCATAATCACTATTAAACATTGTTGGAAAGCGCTAAAAATGCTTAACACAAATGAAAATGCAAATTTCAGCAATTTCTAAACGTAGCCCTTAATGCATCTGAATATTTTAGTGTAGCCCTGTAAATTTGAACGATAACATATTATTTAATAAAAAAGCACCACAAAACTGGTGTTGTAAAAATTATTACTTACAAACTTTGAATAAACACCATAAAATGCAATAAACTCGCAACAATTGTTTCGGGTCGAAAAAACACACGACCCTTCATCAGGCGAATAAAGTAAGCACGAGTGCTGCAGTCAAAGCGGGTCGTGTGTTTTTTCGACCCGAAACAATTGTTGAGAGTTTATTGGATTTTATGGTGTTTATTCAAAGTTTGTAAGTAATAATGATAACATATTATATTCTATATAAAACATTATTTCATCATATTAACATTTAATGTCAATTTCATTAAGATTTTTGCAGTAGAAAATTATTTAAATGTGATTTATAAAAATGTTTCTCCTAAACACAACGCAGCATTGGCATTTTTGGGGGGAGTTCCTGTACACAAAGCAGTTGTACAGAGTCTATTAACGCCATTTTAAATAGGGAAAGTTCCATAAGTGAAGTTGAATAACATATATCTTAACAAATTCTGAATATATTTACGGACGCTAGAGGCGGGCAAACGGACAGTCAGAGAGAAATGAGAGAAACTAATTTAAATCATATCCACTCTTAAAAACCGTTAGAAAGTGTTAAAAACACTTAATGAAAGCAAAAATGCAATTTCAGCAAATTTCCATTAATAATCCTTAATGTAACTGAATATTTTTATGTGATCCTGTAAATCTTAATGCTAATCATACTATATTCAATAGAAAGCAGATATATGTGTGAGTGTTCACACATATGTTCTTTAAAAGTTTATTTATTTATTCAAATTTAATACATAACATAATGAGGCATTAATATAGGTAATAAAAAAAAATCCTTTTAAATTTATGTCATTCAATTAATTAATTAAATAGAATTTCCCATTTTCTTTACAAATCAAAAATGTTTCATTTAATAGCGTTTCTTTGTCTTTGAATAATTACAAGCACATTGCTCTCTGAATAAAATAAAGCAATTTTTATATCGGGGTTTTTGAAAAATAATTTTGTTTATACTTCTTCCCCGAATGAATGAAATCATTTTAGCTATAATTATTTATTTTGAGAATGTAATTCAAAAGTCGTTATCAGCGTACTTCTAGCATATGTAGCTATTAATAAAATAAAAATAGTCATTTCAGTTCACATTTATTATGCTTGTGTTTACATTATAAGCTATTATTACTTTTAGAGCAGATCATTATAGTTCTAAAAATAGATTTCTAATGGATATTCCCCGCCGGTATGGCGCCTCTGAAAACCGTCTGTTTTTGTACGTTGTATGATTGACACCTGGCGCAGATTTTTAATGCCAAGTCGATCTGATTTTCGTAACGACATTTTTTATTCAAAAGTTTTGTATTAAAATATATTGTAAAGACAAAGAAATAGCTTGGCATTCTTTTGGCTGAATTTTAACGATGCCAAATTTTTCGGGTTGCACTTTTTACTCTGAGACTGGCTGAGACTGAACTCTTAGAATCTTGTTTTGAAAAGGAAGTAATTTCTACGACCTTCCTCCTCTCCTCCCGTCCCATTTACCGTATGGAATTTGTCTTTTTATCAGTAATTAACAAGATGTAGTTGTTGAAAATGACTTTTACCATGATGCTATTAATAAATGATCTGTTCAAATGATTGCTTTCTCTTACTTTACCTGTAAAGAGTGTTTCCTTCAGCATTTTTTAACCACTTCATCACGGCTATTCTGAAATGGATCTGGGTGATTTATCTACATCATGCCCCCGATATTTCTCAGTGGAGGTATTTACTCCATTTTCAATAGGAAATAATGCATAAATTTACAATACGTAAATATACAGAAATAACTCCAATAGCACATTTCAATTTTATTAAAATTTGTGCAAAGTAAAGGAATTAAAATATGTTTTGTAGAAATGTACCTCTCATAAAACGCAATACTTTGGAACACTTTCAGATATCTTTGCACACAAAATAGTAGGAGTATTAACTTCATTTTCAATAGGAAACATCCGATAGTGAACTTGAATAACATATATCAGTTTCAAGAAATTCCATTAATAATTACGGGAGTTAGAGCGTGGACAGACAGACATAAAAACCGAAGTCTTAAGCACTTTTCACCTTTTGTTGGAAAGTGTTAAAACTGTCTTTATAACAAAGCAAAGTCTACAGCATTACATTTGAGATATAAAATTCGTAAAATATAAGGTCAAAAAGCTTTTCGTTTTTACAAGTTTCTTCAGGTGACATAATATGGTTTAACAATCAATGAATGTATTGCTAAGTACTCGGGGCTCGTGAATTGTCCGTGATTGATTGTCAGGTCTTGCAGAAATTTAAAAAAGTTTATATACAGACTATTACAGAAGATTGCAGGTCTGTTAACCGAGTATTAACTTAAGTTTCAGTAGAAAACACTGCTTAAATTATAACTGACAACATAAAAATCCCAGCATAAACTATATCATAAGTGTAACACACAGCATATAAGCTGTAATAAATCAATAGTAAAGACCCAGTCAGGAATCTCTTACACATCAAGGAGCTGGACGTGAAATTAACTGGAGGCTGACATGCGATCCCTTTATATAGTCTCGTAGATTTCCAGCACATTCCTGGTATATCGCGTCATATTCGATTTATAGCTTAAATAATCGATTTACCGATAATAAGAATTTTCTTGCTATATTCACCTAAAAATCACCAAGAAGCGATAAAGTCGCCATATTTGTCGCCAAGGCCATTACCTGCCCTGGTGAAGTTTTTTAACAGGTTCTTGAAGAAAAATTATCTATTTTAATGCCAAAGCGAGCTAGAAATCAGAAAATTAACATTTTATAGCATGACTAAGCTTCTTTGAATGAAATTATATAAAAACAACTACTACTATTTACATATATGTAAAAATATATAGCAAGTCTTATCTGATAAAAGTTATGTAGGAGCATACGGAGAAAATCATTCGGGATTCAAAAGGCATGCTAGGAGTTCACTGTTGACAAACTTTGTTGTAAAAACGGAATTCAAATAGACAAGAAACTTGTAATTTGGTAAAAGTTGAGACAGATCTCAATTAAGCAGGAGGCAGTCTTGAATTTTCTGGAAAACGCTAAAAATATAATTAGAACTTGAAAAAACCTTTGAGAATTTGTGTGGTAAGAAAAATGGGACTTGCGAAAAGCATAGTAAACTTTACGAAACGAGTAAAATGTGCTAAATTTGAGGAGAAATCTGTTTTACTTTAATTGTAAATGGTCTTTCAGAAAACCACAACAGAATTAGCACATCAGGTGTTTAGATGACTAAAATTTTGTCTTAAAAGCGAAAATTCATGTTTACTAAAAGCAATAATTGCTATTCCATAACTACTCAAAATTACGGTCGGCCAATATAACTGAAAATAAAATTGGCATCTTAAAATTAGTGTGCTATCTTTACCGTTTTTCTGTCAACTGAAATGTAGATTTTAATTCAGAAAGTGGGAAAGAATTCATGGAAGGATTAAAAATTATAGACATTAAAGACTCTTCCTTGTCTCCAATAGGTTACGTGTTGAACCTGAATTATCTTCAATCAACTGTAAATATTCGTTGTTAACGGCAATCAATAATCCTCTTATTAAATTTTTTTTCTATATTTTTCCATTTTAAGAAATATTGGCGAAATGATCTGGAACTTCATACTGTCTTCGCAACCTATGAGGCCCTAACATGGATCAAAGAAAATTCAGAAACGTATACAAAGAAATCTACTATATAGCGTCTAGTCTGCAGGCCATTACCCGTCACGGTAACAGACATCCCCCAGTCAAACAAATTAAACAATTCCTTATTCAGTTAAAATATAAAGTCACCTTAGTACATGTTTCTGCACACAGGGAAGCCGTAGGCAATGAATTGGCATATACTATTGCGAAATTAGTAAACGAACTTGTCAAACAAGTGAAACTCTTCCTTTACCACCTTCTAATATAAAAAATTACTCAAGAAAAAACTTTTGCAATAATGGCAAGATCGCTGGGTACACTCCTCTAAAGGAAGGTGTATCCATGATTTAATACCTAAAATATCCCTAACTACATGGTCAGTACCGGATCTACATTTTTTAAAGGGGGGTGCAGACTTCCAGTTTGCCGCCCTCTAAGAAAATTTTTTTAACAAATAAAATACTGAGACTTTTACAAAATTATTTATTTTAGTTATAAAATTATACGTAACTCTAAAGGTTTATTTTCCTCGATTTTATTTCAGTTAAAATGTCATAATTGAGATTGTTGGCTATTTCGCCCTCACAAGGTATCAAAGGCTACAAAAGGTGTCGTCTTCAAAAAATATTGAATATGTGATTCTACTCTTCATAAAACACCGGAAAGTGGAAAAATTATTGGCTGAAATGAATTACAGCGACCACAAAAAATTACCAAGATTAAGCATATTTGGCGATTTCACACTGTTGGGCGACTGATTTTGAGTACTTGGCGGAGAAGCAAAACACGGTTCTGTTCATACACAGCAATTTCGGTCTTAGCGAATTTATCACCTAACAGAGCTAAATCGCCAAAAATACTTAATTTTGATAATTTTTTGTGGTCGCTGTAATTCATTTCAGCCGATAATGTTTTCACTTTCTGGCGTTTTATGAAGAATAGAATCAGATATATTTTTTTTCAATATTTTTTGAAGACGACACTTTTTGAATGTTTCCTTGTCAGTCGAAAATATTGCCAATTCCGACAAGTCCTCTTGGGACATTGTGGAACGTAATCTTTAGTTGTGTGTTTTTAATACTTTGTAACAACATTGAAAATGGTTTATGGCATAGATTTATCTATCTGCGCTCTATCTCCGGTGAATATTCATGGAATTCTCTGAAACTGATATATCTTATTCAAGTTTACTATGGAATGTTCCCCATTGAAAATGGAATAAATACCACCATTCGTTTGTGTGCAGTGACACATGAAAGAATTCCAAAGCATTGTGTTCTACGAGAGGTATTTCTATAAACCATATTTCAATACATTTATTTTGCAAAAATCGTAATGAAATAGACATTTATTATTCCTATGCAAAAAATTTGTTTTCTATAAAATATTGTATGATTAACTTTAGAAAAAAAAAAAAAAAAGACCACACAAAAATATCAGATAAATTAAGGATTATGATTGAAATTTGCTGCAATTGCAGTTTCGCGTTATTTAAGCGTTTTTCACTTTAATCAACGCTTAAGAGTGATTATGATTTGAATTAGTCTATCTGTCTGTCCCTCGAACCTCCTCCAATGTCCGTAAATATCTTCAGAATTTCTTTAAAATGATCACTCTTAAAAAAATCTTTTCGAGTTCACTATGGGTTGTTCACCATTTAAAATGGTATTAGTAGCGCAGCTGGTTTGTGTACAAGAACACTCAAAATAATGTCAATGCCTTGCATTTTATGATAGGAATTTTTACTGCGCAAATTATAATTAAATTGAAATTCGTTATTAAGATGCTAAAAGAGTTTTTTTTTTTTTTTTTTTTTTTTTTGGCAGAATAGGAAATTCTTGGCGATAAGATTTATAGAGCTACTCTGAAATATTCAGATACGTTATACAATAGGATACTGCTGGTGTTTCATTTTTCGTTTGTGTTAAGCGTTTTTATCACTTTACAACAATATTTAAGGGTGAATATCAGTTCAATTCAGTGTTGCCAATTTGGCAGAATTTCTGCTAAATTTAACGGATTTTTGACACGATATACGGGAAAAAATAGAGGCTTAGCAGATTGAATTTCACATTGCACTAGTGCTACACTATGGGCAATTGAATTTTTAGCGGGGAAAAATTGTGTTGGCAACACTGGTTCAATTAGTCTATGTGTCTGTCTTTCTTCCATTCCGTCTGAAGGCTGTGTGACCAAGTAGCGAAAGTGCATTGACGATTAAACGATGCAACAGTATAGTTAGAAAGTTAATAATCTATGGGAACCGTATGTGATTTTTTGTTTTTGTTTCATAATATCACAGTGTAAACTAGATGAAACAAAAAAGTTGTAAATTCTTTGAACAGCTAACTCCACATAGACGTTTAGCCACGGAGCAGAAAGTAGGCATGTACACCAACAAGTTTAAGGAAATGAGCAATGCACGGTGAAAAGCAGCGTATTATTATTATTATTATTATTATTCTAGCTTGGACGCATCTGTACGCTCCTGACGTATTTGAATTATCGTAGGACTGACCAATACAGTCCCTATTGGATAACTTATCGTCCTCTTACTTTTAAATTATGTTCGCCATGCATTCACCACTTTTATCGTGAACTTCAATGAAATCAATAAATCTCTCGAAAATTTTACATTCTCCGAAACTTTCGAGGAAAACTATAGAAAACCTAGAACGTTTTTATTCTTTTATATTTTACAGAATTTCGAATTCCAATTTCCGCTCACATTTCGTACTAAGGATATTTAACGATATACAGCCCGCAATAAGGCAAGTTTTCGAGAAAACCACGGATAAGTCAGACACAAATGTTTACACAGAAATGTTTATATTTATTAATTTTTGTATCTCAGCTCCTAATTAACATAATTTCATAAGTAATATATCATTTTAAAACTTATTTGAACTGGAATTAAAAAGTAGAGATCCCAAATCTCTGCTTCCAGATGACACTTTAATATTTTAAAATTTCAGTATCTCCAATTCTAATTATGATTAAATTACTTATAATACATTATTTGAAATATATTTTATTGGAGATTTTTAACCTGATATAAGCCATTAAATTCCGTGCGGGAGTTTCAGCACAAACCCCAGAAAACATAGAACACCTTTATTCCAATACATCCAATTCTAATTATGATTAAGTTACTTATAATGTATCATTCGAAATATATTTTGCAGTCATTTTATTGCGAACTTTTAAACTGATATAAGCTATTAGATTCAGTAAGGGATTTTCAGAGAAAATCGCAGAAAACCCGGAACACATTTATTCTTTTTTATTTTGCAGACTTTCGAATTCCGATACTCCACTCACATTTCTTATTAAGGATTTTTTACGTTATTTTGTCCTCAATTACGCAAGTTTCGGAGAAAACCACGGAAAAGTCAGACAATTCTTTTTATAACAATGTTTATATTACATTTCTATACCAGCTTCTAATTAACAGAATTCCATAAGTAATATATCATTTTAAAAGTTATTTGAATTCGAAATGAAGAGTACTTGTTGCAAATCTCTGTCGCCAGATGGCGCTTTGATATTTTAATAATTCAGTATCACCAAATACGATTAAATTATTTGAGAGTAGATTAGGAGACCGTAGGCCCCACCGGGTTGGGGATTTGCCAGATCAGAATTTTCAATGTTCCTTTACACGGTGAGCGAATAGACTGTTCCAAATCATGAAACGTAAAGGGGTGCCTTAGTCGTAACAGAGCATAAATTTGCTGCAGTTAAAGTTTTCAAAGATATTTGCACAATGAGCGAGCAAGCTGTTCTAAGTTCTAAAACGGGGACAAGGCGCCGCAGTCCCCACCGAGTGGGACTTTGCTACAGTTAGAATTTTCAAAGATGGAGATTTTCACGTGGTAAGGGAACAGACTGTTTCAGATACTAAAACGGAAAGGGGGCGCCGCAGGCGCTACCGAGCGGAAATTTACTACAATTAAAATTTTCAATAAAGCTATTTACACTATATGTCAATAAGCTGTTGTAGGTCCAGAAACGGAAAAAAAAGTGGCGCAGGCTCCACCTAATGAGGGTTTCATACAGTCGGATTTTTTAAGGATAGTGAACCAGCTTGTCGCTGAAGGCGGCTAGTTAATAATAAACTAGTATTTTTAGTACAGACTCGGAGAAAGAAATAATTAATTAGTGGCCAAATATAGAATGACATCAGTTACAATACGAGGAATCGCTTTCCACCTATACCGAGAGGAGAGGAGGGGTTAGGTTGCTCTGAGTTTGTTGCAGACGATGCAATGTACTACGAAAATGGTAAACGGGTCCAGCATAGTACAAATAGCGAGACTAACTGGACCTGGTGGCTGCCGCCCCTCAGTCTTCGCCGCCCGGGGCAAGTACCCCCTCCCGCCCCCCCCCCCCCTGGATCCGGGCCTGTACATGGTCCCCCGCCCATCACAGCCCTCCTATCTAAAGAATCTCTTTAGAGATTCTTTGTTCCTACCAGCGCACAGACCATTTCTGAGTTATATTTATCGGTTTCATTGCTCACGCTTTCCCGTCTGTCCTTTTGGTGAAGAGGAAACTGCGATTCATACTTACTACTCCTGCCAACTAACGTCTTCTTGGCATTTAAGAAATCCTCCCCAGAGACCAGTAAATTTGTTCCACAACATACTAAGCTACCCAAATGAATTTAAATTAATTATTCTCCCAGACTCAAATAAAATCCACCCTCACCTGGATGAAGTCAGCAGCTGAAACATACAGTACGACGCAAAAGTTTAGACAATGACGTTATTCATCTTTAAAATTTAGAATTATGATGTCAGAATTACAAAAACCTGTATATATATTTAAAATATGTTTTAAAATGCTATAATCATAAGACAGTCGTTTGATTTGCAATAATTTTAATTTTTTTGATAAAAATAAAAATTTGCTTGTCGCAAAAGTTTAGACACGATTATGAGTTTCTGTGAATATATGCTGGCATATGCAAATTTAAAATCGATGATGTCACAGATTTTGAATACTTGCGTTCTGCAAATGATAACGCTTCGTAGTCGACATGTCGCGAGCTAAAAAAAATCTGGAGTGACTCCACTCGACTTTCCGATGAGTAATTAACAGTTTTGTATATAAAGTAAAGAAAGAGGAGTTGTTAAACAAACAAAAGAGAGGAAAACATAATAGAGTGTTCGAGTATTTTTCTCCATATATTACACTATGTTTTATTTAACGCTACTGAACTTTGAGTCCATAGATCATAATGATAAAGAATTTTTCGTTGTGTCCCAGTAAAAATCTATAAATGCTAGATTCACCAAAATGCTTATAGTTAGTGCAAAAGTGATTTATAGTATTCATATAAAATTTCAGCTCAATTGAATAAGGCGTTTAGATGCTATCGCACTTTTTAAAATTTGGTCCCATAGGCCATAATGATGAAGAATTTTTCTTTGTGTCCCTGTAAAAAAACTGTAAGTGCTAAATCCCCCAAAATCTATACAGTTTGTGCAACTGTGACCTTTAACATGTGTACAAATATTTTTCTCATATTAATAAGGCATTTAGACGCTATCACACTTTTAAAAATTTGGCCGCATAGGCTATAATGATAAAGAATTTTTCCTGATGTCCCTGTAAAAAAATTATAAGTGCTAGATTCACCAAAATCAATAGGGTTCGTACTATGGTGACTTACAATATACGCACCAACTTTCAACTTATTCGAACAAAGCGTTTAGACGCTAGCGTGTTCACTCACAGACATACACACATACAGTCGGTAACAAAAGTCTCCGAACACTAGCAAAAATTCCTTAGAAAAAAAAGTACACTTAATATTGTTTTGTTAGATAAATCCTTGTCGAATCCCGTTCTTAGACTGACTAAGACCGACTAACTCCTCTTTCTTTACTTTATCTACAAAACTGTTAATTACTCAATGTTCAGAAAGTCGAGTGAAGTCACTCCAGATTTTTTTTTAGCTTGCGGCATGTCGACTCGAAGCGTTATCATTTGCAGAACTTAAATACTCAAAATCTGTGACATCATCGATTTTAAATTTGCATATGCCAGCAAATATTCACAGAAACTCATAATCGTGTCTAAACTTTTGCGACAAGCAAATTTTCATTTTTATCAAAAAAATTAAAATTATTGCAAATCAAACGAGTGTCTTTTGATTATAGCATTTTAAAACATATTTTAAATATATATACAGGTTTTTGTAATTCTGACGTCATAATTCTAAATTTTAAAGATGGATAACGTCATTGTCTAAACTTTTGCGTCGCATTGTATCTGTCACACCAACCGTTACCCATCTTCCAAGTCACAGAGAAACCTAGATTACAACAGAGGCACAACTAGTGTTAAACTCGAGAGACATCGAGTTCCCCACAAGTTATCACAAGGGACTACATAATCACGCTTTATTGTAAAAGTCATCAGCAGCAATGTCTTGGAAAAGGACCTTTAAATGAACTGTCAAATAGCCAAAATAATCACTTATACTGCCGTCCCATGCCGCGTGGAAGAGATTTACCTATAGCGGCCTTTGTTATTATTATTATTTTTTTTTCAAGTTTTTAAATAAACGCTAAAGAGGGGGTCTAGAATAGGTAGAATCGCTTGTGGAGAGCGGCTCCTCGCCCCTGTCAACCACTAACAGTAACACTTCCATGCTTGTCCGGGATTCGAACCCGGGCCCTAACGGGCGGAAGTCAGTGACCCTAATCACCACACCATATAGACGGCTTGTAATTTTTTATGACACAGGGTAATTCAAACAATTTTCGTTTTTCTTCAATTTGTATTTGTTTTCCCAACTGCACTCATGACTAAATTGTTGCTGGAAAGAGAGTTTAAAAAGGTTTTTTGCCCATGTGAAGTTTAAAGCCATTTCGTTTAGTATTTAGTTAAAACAAAAAACAAAATGTCAAATTAAGATATATATATATATATATATATATATATATATATATATTTAAATAATACAATCACTCACTTTGCTCATATGCGCATTATCCGACCAAGGCTGATCATCATCATATCATATTTATTTTCAATAGGTAATAAGCATTATTACAATTGCCACTTTCTCTGCGGACTCCATCGATGGCCGAGAGGTTCTCCTGTCAAAACTCACAGACGGGAATTGCCGGGTTCAAATCCAAGTGATGCTCGTCTGCCTAAACGCTCCAAGTTTTCCGTAGGTTTCTCCGAAATTCGCGTGAATGCGGGCTAGGATCTGTTAGAAGACTCCCATGGAGGGCAGTTCTTTTTTTTCAGCTTTATCAATCAGTTTCAGTTATAAGTAAATAATGCCGGATTTGCCCTCTACTATTTCTAAGAAAATATTATCATTTTGTAGCTATAATTTGCATGTAATCCCCATGAATATATCCTACACAGAAAAAAAAAAAAAAAAAAAAAAAAAAAAGTTTTGTTGAAATAGGAGAAGTTTTGTTAAATCATCCATTTTATATATATATATATAGCCTGAACAAATATTTTACCAGAACTTAAATGATTTTGTTATTTAAACAAGCTATTTTGATGTTTTAACCAAACAACTATATGTATTCAACCAATATTTGTTTAAATCAATCAAATAATTTTGTTGATTTAAACCACGGCCCTACTAGATCACTCTACGCCAAAGGCGCCAACGTTAAAGCGGCCATAACAAAACTGCAAATAACAATGCATGCCGCGGAATCCATCTGGGAAAGTAGATGGCGCTCGCTGCCGACCCTAAAAATCAGTTTGAAACGTTACATCGTGCTAAGTTTATGCCAAGAAGCAAGAAATATTCATCCATGGTTCAACAATTAATAATTAAAGAAAAGAAAAAATAATGAAAATTAAAAAGAACGTGAACTGTTTGCGCATGAGAAATAAGGAAAATCTTAGCTGTTCTATGAATTTGGAGTTTGACATTTTCACTCTTGTGTAATGTTTGGTCAATAAAAATGGTCAAATCGTGTTCTACAGCTCTGAAAACGTGTAAATCCATCAAAAACCCGAGGTCGAAAATTTTTACTAATCCAATACTTTCTTCTATTGAATATAGAAGAAAGTAAAAAGAAACAAGTTAAAATTATTTTTATAAAAGTAGTAGAAATACAGCCGAATTTTTGGGCCGTATTTTTAATTTGTTAACATAAAATTTCGAGATATTATAATTTTTATTACAACTACTTTAGCTCGAATTGGTATTGGGATGATAATGGAAAAATAAAAATACATACATAAATACACACATATATATATATAAATTTTTATTTTATTTTTCTTTCTAATCCTTATTTCATTTCTTTCATGTAAAACAAAAATTTGAAGAAGAGTATCTTTTATTTAGGAGAAAACGACTAATGTAATTTATTATTTTTCAGTGAATTGGTTTAAAATTATTGCCACAATTATTTTTATGATTCAGATATTTTTGCGTATCTGAAGGCTGCATTTTAAATTTTAAATTAATTTAAATGCTCTGCAAGTTTGCTGTGGCGGCGCTGCACGCCGACCCTAACATCAATGCATTTGATTCCGGAGAAATCGTCGATTGTTATGGCCGCTTTCACGACGTTGGCGTGTTGGCGCCGAAGAGTGATCTAGTAAGGCCGTGTTTAAACAACAAATAGTTTTGTTGATTCAACGTAGCATTTATTCCTTGGCTGTTTACAGAGACTACTATGACGTAGCTCAGCATGTCGAACTATTCAGTGACAATTACTCTTCTTTCAACCTTATTCTTTTGCTTATTCGAGCAAGTTGATTTGATTAACTGAACAAAATTTGCTAAAATTAATAGATAATTCTAAAAATTAGTAAACAAAATAAATTCGGTATTTTCATTTTTTTTTCAGTGTACTCTTTAACAGTTTAAAAAAAATACTGCTGCTTCAAACCTGAGATCGAAATATAATACTTTATTTTTGCCTTTGATTCCTGCATTTTACTATATTTTATTAGAATTTTTCTCCTTTCATCATCTCTATCTTCATCCCATTGATAACCTCTTGCAAACAGTCATAAACGAAGATAGATGTCATGACCCCATTTGAGAAAAGAATTTTATCTCTCGCATATTTTTGGATCTAAAGCAGTTTACAAATTCACTCCTGATAACTCTTAGTTATCATAAACAATTTTTCAGTTTTCTTCTCCTATAAACGAGCTTGGTGGTTATATATAAAAACACATACTTTCATACGCTTTGATGCATGTGAAAATACTTTTTTTCATCTAATATAAGAAAACTAACTTCAAGAAAATATTTACCATCGAATACTGAGTAATAAAAACTTTTAAAAGTTTGGAATATTTTAATGGAGGAAGATTGGATGTTGCTCAGAAATTTGTAAATTGAAAATAAAGGTCATTCGCTTTTGTTAATCTGTATAATATTTTTTCAACATGATCCAAATACGACGATTAAATTTTGTAGAAACGATACGATAGTGACTTAATAAAGTATGCGAAGATAAAAAATAATATATAAGCAATATTTGAGCACGGGGACTCAATTCAATTGTCGAATTAAAAAAAAAAAGACGACATTTTGTCTTATGAAATTATTTCATGAAAAAATCTATTTTTAAAAGTCGTATCTTTATAATCTTTATAAATGTCATTTTAAACCTAGCAATACTTTAAAGACATAAACAAAATATGAACTTTCGTCAAAAATTGACTAAAAAGCGCAATAATAAAAAGCATAATCAAAATAGGTACTAAGTTTTTTTTTTTTTTTTTTTTTTTTTTAATAAAATGTTACGCCAAAATTAATAAATAAATAAAATAAAAGGCATCGGCAACATGGTGGCAAAAATTTAAAAGTCGCTATGAGGTCCTATACAAAAGCTGTTTGCCTGGGGAAGTATGAAAACTGGGTCGTCAAACATAAATTTTATTTTGAAACTTTTCTTTGAATAATTTCTTTTAACTATTATTAACGTTTCATCTCACACAAATTGATAATAATCTGGTATAAGTTTCAAATTTTAAAGATAAATAAAAAAACAATAATAATTTCGCACAGGTTTGCTAGTAATAACTATTATTATTATTATTATTATTATCACTATAATAATAATAATAATAGCTAATATATACTAATTAATAATAACTATTATTATTATTATTATTATTATTATGCGTACTCCTCTTTTATTACTGCTAAAAACAAAATTTCAATTTATTTAAATCACATCGGAGTGTAAAGGTTGATATTTTTTCGTGGTCTATGGAGATGTGCTACGATTATTATTGTCTCACCTGATATATCTGCGTTTGCAGACTCGGTGACTTTGCCAACGATAATTATGTGAGAAGTGCCTAGCTGGTTGTCAGCCAGGGTAGCTCAGTGGTAGAGCATCCGTGCGTTAAGCGGAGGTGCCCGGGTTCGATTCCCGGCTCTGGTATTTTTCACATAGTTGGTAATAAATAAATAAAAAAATTATCAACCTTTACACTCCAATGTGATTTAAATAAATATTCACGGTTGAGGAATTCATGAATAGAAATTTCTAAATACAAAATTTCAATTTTGTGGTGCTACACAACAACAACAATAATTTTGTTCTAATTGATTTCACTATCACCACATGTATAAAAACGAAGAAAACAGAACTGTCTAGCATAAACAAGTTCATCCAAATTTTGTCTCTACAAACGTACGTATGGGCGAAAGTCTCCGATGTTGATTTAATGTAGGCGTAATGCAAGCAATGTGCGAAAATTGAATTCTTCGTTTCATTGACAACAGTTAGTAACTTAAAAAAAACATTCGAGTACATTCTCTTTATTCATTCTGAATCGCTAAAAAAAACACTCTCATTCATCAAGGATGCTGTCAATGAAGTGTGAAAGAAAATAGTTATCCTGTCAGGATATGTGACGCTCTGAATAGCCGAATTCAAAGGGTTGCATAAAAGAGCGCGAAACCAAATTTATGTTGAAATGATATTAGTAGTGGAAAAGGTTTTATGTTATTTTACTTTTAGATTGGCATCACTTCAGTTCGCTATGCATGATTAGAAGTTTTTTAATTAAGCGTATAAAGCTTCTAGAGTAGCAAGAAGGCAACAATCCTGTTTGATTCGATGACTTAACATGATTATGTCTCATATTTTGAATAAAATTTAAGATTTTTTTTTTTCCTTTTTACAAACTTTTTTTTTTAATTGAGTGTGATGTTTTTGTGAGTGAATAAAATCTAAGAATTGAATTTTTACCTACTTCCTATCATCCGACTGGGCTGAAATTTTGCATATTCACATAGAATTCCGATGACAATACATACTTAAGTAGTAACGGACTTAGGATTTGTGAGTTTGATGGCCATGGACCCTTAACTCCAGTTCAAGATTTGTTTCCGAATTTTAACACACTTGTTGTCCGATTGAGCTGAACGAGATTCCGAGGGCAATGGACAATACGTAACAAAAGTATCCGAACACTAGCAAAAATTCCTACATAAAAAAAGTAGAGTTAATACTGTTTTGTTAAATAAATCCTTGTCGAATCATGTTCTTAGTCAGTCTAAGAACATGATTCGATAAGGATTTATTTAACAAAACAGTATTAACTCTACTTTTTTTGTATAGGAATTTTTGATAGTGTTCGGATACTTTTGTTACCCACAGTACATGCTCAAGCAGTACTGTGTACCAGACCATAGCCTCCTTAACTAGGCTATGACCAGACTTAGGGTGGAGGAGAAGGGAGGGAGGGGGGACTTGTTTTCCCAACTCCAGTTCAAAATTCATCCGATTGAGCTGTAAGTTTGCGTAGGCGTATTCACATCAGCTACAGTGGACAGTAAATTTTGACATAAAAAGTAATACTATTTTTTTTTTTTTATTTAAATAGTTTTGTGATTTATGATATAAATCTATTATCTAATTTAAAATACTTTCCCCTCTGTTTATCCCTTAAAGCTGCAATTCAATTAAGTTAAATATTTCATCACGTCTTTAATATTTATTATCCATATCACTGGAAAAGACAAACTTCCTTTTTGAAAGTTCTGATTAATTTTACAAAAATCTTGATATATTTACTAATAAAAGAATAATAACATTTTGTACATTCATAAAAAATTATCGTAGTATGAAGTTAAAGCAGTCATTCTTAACTTTTTATTTCTTATGGTATACTTTTAATAATTTAAAAATTTAACAACACAACTGAAAATAAGATCAGATTAACAGAATTTCACTTGGTTAAATCTGCATATCAGTCAGATTCACCCTTCCTTCCTTCCCTTGTAAACCTATGGGATTTCAGCTGCTTCATTTTATAAAAGATATTTCATTCAAAAATGAAGCTTTTCAAATTCTGATTTCTGAATTCCACTTCTTGAGCATGTCACCTCTTAGCTTAGGGATCATTTTTAAAAGATAAATTTGAAAATTTTATTCAATTAAGTAAACTCGGTGTCCTAATTTTCAGTTCTGAAAAGAAATTTTTATTTATTTATTTTAATTCCTACTTAATGAAAAAGGTGACATGTCCAAAGAGCAGAATTCGAAAAACTTCATTTTTAAATGAGATATCTGTATACAACGGGGCCGCGGTAGCCCAGTCGGTAGAGCGCCGGCCTCCTAATTGGAAGATTGCGAGTTCGGTACTCGAGCCGGCAAAAGACCGTCGTGTACATTAATGGTGGCTGGTGCACGTAAAATCTGTCGTGGCCGCAGTGTCCTCCATGTTCCATCAAAAATTATACCTCTGGGGGTCACCGAAACGGGAGAACCATCCCTTCCTTGGAGGATCAAAATTGTGATGGCATGTCTCCGGACCACCTCTAGGGGTGTGTCCCAGACCTTCGCCAATTGCCCATCTGCGCAGCACTAGTGCGGCGTAAAACCCAACCGTCCATTCATCCATCCATCCATCCGTATACAATGACATAACTAAAAATCCCATATGATTAGATAGGAAGGGAGAAAAAGTGAATCTCACTGATGTATAATTGAATTTCATTTCCCATTTCATTGGAAATTATTGTTGTATACTGTTTTTATAAAATATAGTTTAGATATGCCAATTTATTAAGAGGGTCTAGGGAATTTTAACCTTAAAAATTATTGATTTTTTAAAATATATGTATATATATTGAAATATGAACAATTCTGATCATTTTGATACCTTATTTATGATTTTAAGTATTTTGGTTGAAAAGTTATGAGCGAAATTGTAACTGGTGTCAGTACTGAACTTTATCGCATTTCTAAAATTGAAGCTTCTTTTCTCAGAAGGGATTTTTTTCAAAATCGTGAAATTAACCTGTTGGCTTATATTGATATCAGTAAGAATTTTGCTCATAACTTTTGAACCAAAGTATGTAGAATCAGAATATTCAGAATCGTTCATATTTCAGTATGTATTTTTTTAAAAAAGTCAATATTTTTTATGTTAAAAAAGTCTAGATTCCTTAATAAACTGGTATATATATACCGGGTGATTGAAAATAGATGTTACAGCGATTATCTCGTAAACTAAGAAAGATAGAAACATACTTCCAATTACAAAATTAGAGCAAATTAAGAGTAGATTTCAAACATGGAATTTTTTTGTACAAGAGGCTGTATACATATTAAATACGAAATTTAATTTTTATACGGCCCCTCCTATCATGTGACTTATAGTTAGAAAATAATTCTCCTTGCTCTGACAAGCAAAATAAAAAAAAATCATCTCTCTAAGTCAAAATCTCGCTGAGTTATTGCAATTTGAAAATGATGACTTACACCACTTTTTTTTCAATTTTGGCATCTATTTTTCGACGCCAACGGGCTCACTTTAGGGGGTTATCTATGAGATGAGAAAAATTAAAAAAAGATCCTTTATTTTAAAACAGCAACTAAAATCATTCAAGCACGTGAAATCAACAGTTTTAAGAACTTAATGCAAATTTACATTATTTCGTATTGTTAAAAAAATTAATAGTTAAATTTCTTAGGGGTCACCTGCAAATCAAAACACGTTAAGAGAGGGAAAAAAAAATTAAAAGTCTAGCAAAACCGCGTGGAATTTTCGCGCTTTATTTTTACCACTTTCCATCATAGTTGAAAAATTTAATGACTTCGGCTCTTTAACAATTCCAGCCAGGTTGAAAAGTGTTAATGACTTTGATTTGTCTGTCTGTCCATTCGTCTTTCTGTGTGTCCGCGCTCTAACTCCCGTGAATATTCATAGAATTTCCTGAAACTGATATATGTTATTTGAGTTCACTATCGGATGTTCCTTATTAAAAATGGAGTGAATACCTCTGCTAGCTTGTGCACAGGGACACCAGAAACTATTCCAAAGCATTGTGTTCTATGAGAGGTATTTTTATAAACCATATTTCAATACCTTTAATTTATGCATATATTAATAAAATTTAAATACGTTATTAAAGTTTTCTATCGGATATTTTCTGTAGAAAATGGAGTAAACACCACCACTGGTTTGTATACAGGGACACCCGAAAGTATTCCAAAGCATTCCGTTCTATGTGAAGATATTTCTATAAACCAAATTTTAATTACTTTGCATAAATCTTAATGAAATTGAAATATGTTATTCATATGCACAAAAGAATGCTTTCTATAGTGTACTGTACGATTAACATTAGATTTACAGGGCACACAAAAATATTCAGTTACGTTAAGGGTAATTATTGGACATTTGCTGGAATTGCATTTTTGTTTACATTAAACATTTTTAAAATTTTTTAACTGTGAATAGGATTTCAATTTGCATATTTTTTTGTCTGACTGTCCATCTGTCCGTCTGCCCGCCCCCAGCGTCTGTAAATATTTTCAGAAATTTTCAGAAATGATATATGTTATTCAGGTTTACTATATGATATTCCCTATTTAAAATGGCATTAATTAATTCTCTACAATTGGTTTATGTACATGGAACGCACATAAAATGCCAATGTATTGCGTTTTGGGATAGACATTCTTATAAATTACATTTAAATAATTTTATACTGTAAAAATCATAAGGAAATTCATATTTATTGTTAATATTCTAAATGTTTTGTATAGAATATGATATCGTATAGATGTATAATTCTATGTCAAGGGGGGGGGTACCGCCATTATCAACCCCCGTTTAATTATAGTGCTTATACTTATCAAAACAAAAATCAAGTCTGTTATCAATTTCTTTGAAGCTTGCAAATCTTGATCAACTTTTCAAGTGGCAACTAGATATGGAATCCGAAGTACCAAATTCGCATTTCCTGTAGTTATTACTTTCTCATACCCATAAGCTAGAGAAAGTATTGTTTTTGGGCCAAATTTTCGAAAGTGAGTTTTTGTTATATTAACACGTTTTGAGGTCCCCTGAATATGAAAATCGTGTTTTTAGCGGTTGGTCTGTGTGTGTGTCTGTCTGTTATCAGCATATCTTAAGAACAAATAACAGCAGATATTCAAACTTGGTATTTTAAATACGTATCATGTAGGGATGCTACACTAAGCTTTTCATTGAGATGAAACAAATGGTTCGTGTACAGGGACACTCAAGAATATTCAAATACATTACGTCTATGGAGGAAATTGCCGGTAGATAGAGTTTAACACCTATAGACTGCACTAAACCAAATGAAATGAATATATATTTTTTATATGCATAAAAACATGCCTCATGTAGAATATGGCAGGGAAATCATTCACTGTTCATTTACAGGGCTACACAAAATAACTAGATTATAATGCGACAATAGCTGAAAATTGATGGAAATGCACTTTAGGTTGTGCCGTATATTATTACTATAGGTTTATATTTAGGTGCACTTTGAGGTTTGTACATATTCTTCAAAAGATATACAGGGTTGCAAATATTTAAGCTATAATATTCTTTTTTATTGTTAGTGAAAGTGCTTTACTATAATATTTTACCATGTCCAGGAAAACTGCTCAGGAATAGAAATGAATTCTTCATTGACATATGATAAATAATGTATGTTTTCAAGCTAAATATGCATCGCTTGTTTTTTTGTGTATTTACACGTTTCGAGGCTTCCTTATTACCAAAGTCAAGTTTTTAAAAGTTGGATTATTGCCTGCGTCGAATAATTTCAAGAAACGAATAATTCATGAGATCACCCCTCAAACAGAACTAACTATCATATAAAACTCTTCCGAAGCCTAATTTGAATTATTTTAACATAGGTTTACAGTACTCTTTATGTTACCTCTTAATCTTCAACCTGTATTTATAGTATTAAATTTCAGTGTTAGAGAAAGTCGTGCACATCAGATTATTTGTTGTTAAATTATGCTGATAATTCATATATATACAGATCAAGCAATAAAAATATTTACCTTTCGTATTCAGGAGGCCTCAAAATGTGGTATTATAGAGAAAAAAAATCGCTCTTCAAAAACTACTTTGTTTACAGTATATGGGTATGAGAAATTAATTTTCCGTTCTGTGTCAGCAGTGTTCTTCAGAAAAAAAAAAATGCAGCAAAGCACTTACGCCAATTACATTTAATAATAATAATAATAATAATAATAATAATAATAAATGTTTACCTTAATTTTGGGTAGCCCTGTATATTGTCTACAAACTATATACAAATGACTTTGTGTACTTAAATTTAGTGTTATATGTAAAACAAGTAACATAAACTGAAATACACTTCCAGCAATTCCCAAGTATAGCTCCAATATATCAAAATACTCTGGGTAACCCTGTGAAAGAATGATGAAGGATTGCTATACCACAATCTACATAAAACATGCTTTTATGCGTATAAAAAATCTGTTCTTTTTATTTTGTTTAGTGAAGTATATACATGTCGCACTGTACATATGAGAAATTTCACTCACAGACGTAATGTATTTGAAATTTCTTGGATGACCCTGTAAACTAACAATTGTCTGATCGCAACGAATACTTAAGTGTAGCACCGCAATATGATACGGATTTAGAATATCGAATTTGGACTTTCTGCTACTATTTGTTCTTTAGATATTCTAATAACACAGAAACACACACGCACACACACACAGAGAGAGAGAGAGAGAAAGACCAACCGCTTAAAACATGATTTTTGAATTCAGAGGATCTGAAAACGTGCAAATATAACAAAAGCTAATTTTCGGAAATTTGACTCAAAAACAATTCTTTCTCTACACCGTGTATATGAGTAAGAGAATGTATAAGAGAAAAGAAAAAAAAAATGAATTTGAAAATTCCCTTTTAGTACATAAATTATTCATAAATTTTATTTGTTAAATTATCAATGAGTATTTCTCTTGTGTATTCACAGAGACATTACAGGTTAAAATAGCCGTCTTTCCCTCAATGATTTTTCTTCCCCCCCCCCCCCCTAAACGCTGATCAACGTGTGCCTTATTACAAAAGCTATAGTAATTACAATTTCTCACTTTTGATACAATCCCTTAAGATTTGGCGAAAAATGCTAGAATTTTGAAATTGCAATAACTCAGCGAGATTTTGACTTAGAGAGATGATTTTTTTTATTTTTTTTATTTTTTTATTTTTGATTGTTAGAGCGAGGAGAATATTTTTCTAAATATAAGTCACATGATAGGAGGGGCCATATAAAAATTAAATTTCGTATTTAATATGTATACAGCCCCTTGTACAAAACAAATGCCATATCTGAAATCTACTCTTAATTTGCATTAATTTTGTAATTGGAAGTATGTTTCTATCTTTCTTAGTTTACGAGATAATCGCTGTAACATCTATTTTGAATCACCCGGTATATATATATATATATTTATATTTATATTGTAAAAACAGCTTACGATAATAATTTTCTATGAAATATAAAATGAAATTCTATTACAAAGTAAATAAAAGTGCTATTTAAGGATAAATTACAAATTACGCTCAAAGCAAAATTTCAGCTCAGGGTTTTCTAATAACTTTATTATATATATATATAGGAAAGTGATAATCCTATTCTCATCTCGTAATCCAGATTTAGAAGTCCAATATTTTTTTTTTTTTTTTTTTTTTAGTTTTTATATTAGTCAAAGTAGAAAACTAGAATTCACACAAAGAGGTTGCAAAAAATGTAATAATACATTTGGGTCATTGCCAACATAAGGGGTAGAAACCATGTCCCTTAGCCCTCAAAAATAGAAAATATTTTCAATCAGAAAAAAATTTACAACTAGGCTATTTCTTACGATTTTCTCTAGTTGAATATTATTATAAAAGTTTTTAATGTTATTTATTTTTCTTAGAACTCGATCGATAAAACCTGGAATGTCCACTCCGTGGACTGTCCCCAAGGGAAGTCTGCAGAATATAACATTATTTTCAAGCTTAATATTAATGTTTTTTAATTACATTTTGATTTAAGCAGGACATAATTATCCTTAAAAATATATTTATTAAATTTTAGAGTTATAAAATGAATCTTGTTTTTTTAATTAATTTATAACAAATGTCCCTAATAAAATGCGTCCACTCCGTGGACAACTATTTAATTTCCCATAAAGTTCAGTAGATGGCACTGTCTGTCACCAGTGTGTAACTAAGAAGAAAGAGGGGGAAGCCATCTTTGTTTTTACCTACATGTGCTGAACTCAATGCTTTATTTCGTTCTGTTAAAATAGATTTCATCTGTGATACCTCTGTTTGGCTATCTCATCAGTCCACTCCGTGGTCAGAAGTATACAAGTAATTATAAGGATTATTTATTATCTAATTATTATTACAATTAATGATTATAAGACTTAATTCAACACTAAAGTTAAATTGTTCCTGACGTTGTTGCTTTGTTCCTTAAAATTCAAAATCAGACATTCTGTCCACTCCGTGGACTTCCACTCCGTGGACATCATTTGATCAAAATGAATAATTTTCTGAATAATTTTTCTTTGGCGTTTCTGACGTAGTAGTTTATTCCTGTTTTAATATTTCTCTTCATGGTTTAAATGTAACAACAGAATTCGTATTAATATAATTTTAAGAACAGTTTTATGAGTGTTGTTTACAGAGTAATGCAAAAGGATAATGTATACTATATGTCCTTTTTTTTTTTTTTTTTTCTTTTTAATTTTAAAGGTAAAATGTAGAAAAGGTGACATAACACTTTAGAAAAATAATTGCAAAAATATAATTAAATTTAGTTTCAGAAGAAAAAATAAATAAAAATATTTTTTGTTTTACAGCAAAACTAAAATTGTTTTGTGTTTTTATTAATTGAATAACTTTTTTTTTATATATATATATAAAAACAATACTTAAAATATATATTTATTTTATTTGCAGAAATTTATTATGCTGTTCAAGAAAAATGGAAATTCGCATGTAACCCAATGCAGGACAAACAAATGTGCACAAACCTTCGCTCAAACTCAGTCAAAAAGAAAATTAGGTGGAGTTGAAAATCAAAAAGATAAGAAAAATAACAAGAAAAGGAAACTTCCCAGCCAAACTACAGAAAACGTAAAGAACAAAAAAGAAAAAGTATGCAGAGAGCAAGAGACAGACTAATGCTCCTATTACACACAACACGTTTTCACACAACTTTTGAGATAATTGTAAATTTGGCTCAAATCACGTCAATGCCCAGTGTAGTAGGAATTGGGAATACGATCAATTTTTTCTGGCAAGTCAGACTGTGAAAAACCAGTGAGAAGAAAGCTCTTTATGTACCGATAGAAATCCTTCAGTAAACTACTAAAGGATTTCTATGTACCGAGAAATGACAGCGCCGGCGGGAATTCATTCACCGTTTTCCTCTTCGCTCTCCCATGTCGTCCCCGTTAAAACAGAGATAAATAGGTGTGCCTTGACATGTACTGTACACCGTGTAAACCAGTTTTTCGAACAATTTTTGATTCAACTATTGTAATCTTCTTTCGGTTTACAGCTTTCGAAAATTGGAGCAAAAATTGGATGAAATAAAAGTCGCGTGAAACATCTTTGTGTATAATAAGAGCATAAGAAATGATCCCGCAAGACATGAAGAAGGAAAAGCTAAAGAAAGATAAATATATCACAGAAGGAAGAATACTGTAGTTAAAATGTTTGAACAAATGAAATGAAGTGTTAGGAAAAAATGGAAAAACCAAAACAGAAATCAAAGGGAGAGATTGAAGAAACAGAATAATCTTTGAAGAACATCTCAGAGATGATATACCTCCTGAGACACCTCGTTCAGCAGCCATAAACATCACACTACCACAAATTAATCCATCTCTGAAAACAAAACCATCTGTATCATCATCTAGCAGACTAGAAAGTGGAAGAAAAAGGTGGAAAAAGAACAGTGAAAGGCTTTGTGAAGAAAACAAAAAATTGGTTAGGAAGCTTGAAAAACACAAAAAGCATGTGCAAAGATCTAAGGATGTGAAGTCAAAAAATAATACTACTGATTCTGAAAAACCCAAGAGAAAAGTGAAAAAAATTATCACAGAAGCAAATTCAAAAGAAATTGAGAAATGTATTATTTTTGGCGAGGTTATAAAAAAGCCAATAAAAGAAAGTTTTAAAGGCGCAAAATCAAAGAAGAAACTTAAAGAAATCTTCGAAGTTTTAACAGGAAAAATAGCAAGGAAATACAAGTGTCTTCAACATATTAGATCAATCAGATTAAAAAAAAAAAAAAAAGAAAGAAAGAATATGCGGAACCAACAATTATTTTCCTGTTATTTTCATTTTTCAAAAGAATTAAAGTAAAAATATTTGTTGATTATTTTCTAAAACACAAGTAAAACAATAAGGAGGAAAAGATACAGCTGCAAAATAACTTTCAGGTTTGGATATTTATTAAGTGTCCACTCCGTGGTCAGTGATGTCCGCTCCGTTGACACATTAATTTTGAAATTAATTAATTACCAACCAAAAAATAGCTAACGAGATAGCTCATCAAGTAATTTAGATTCATAGTTGTCAAAAAGGAATTAAGGAATTTTTTCAAATTTTTTTGGTAAAATTTTTATATTTTCAAATTAGTCTTCGTTTTCTACCCTTTAGATTGGCAATCACCCATTTACATTTTTTTGCGATATTGTGGGATATTTGAGTCTATCATTAATCCCGAAAAAATTAATTCATTTGGATGTCTCGACATTAAACCTCACTTATTACAAAGTGATATTAGTTCTTTCCCTTTTTGAAAATTAATTCAGATACCGACGTACTGTTTATTACCTAGGGGTTTTCAATTTAATTATTATTAATAATAATATTATTATTTTAATTTAAAAAGTATTAAACTATCTTTTTCTCTAGTATTGTTAAATAACCAATAACTCTTTTATGAATTATTTTATAAGTCTTTTTGAATGGAATAAACTTTTCTAAAATACCTCCTTGTTTTTCTTCTTCTTCTTCTTATTATTTCATCAATTTTTTTTTCCTATAGCAGCAATTTATTGGCTGAGTTTAAAGTATTTTCTTTGGGTGTTTGCATGCTTGTATTTATATTATTAGAAATAACACAAATATCAGGTTAGTAAGGTTAGCGCATCCTATTTTGTCATTCAACACATCAATAGAATCATTAATATGCTGTTCAAAAAAATATCTTCATCTCTATTTCTTTTTCAATTACTACTATTAGTTCACATTCTCCCTATATATATCTTGTACAAATCTTGCAATAGATTTTTAACTAACTTCCCGACTAGCTAGAAATTTGAAACTTTCAGAATTGCTCAGAACACGGTGACAACACAACACTTCAGAGTCTGATTTTCGAATTTATTATTAGTTTTCTTATAATTAATTAAAACATGAAAATAATAACATCCTAATAGCGTTAATATAGCAATTAAAATATTAGCTGTATTTTAGTTGTTACCCCCCCCCCCCCCAGAAAAAAAAGAGTTCATTTTCATTCGACATAAAAATAAATACATTTAACTAAACGTGAATATTAAAAAAACTATAAAAAGTTAAATTATGCATTTCACAAAAATTGACATCATTGTCATATTAAAAATTTTTTGCACATTGATAAGAGCTCTATGATTCATCAGAAAGTTTAAAACATGGTATATATATATATATTTTTTTTAATCTTATAATTATTTTTCTTTCATTTTGCACGCGCGCTTTTTATTTCCTAATTCAAAATTATTTAAAAAAAAATCTTTTTCGATAGTGTTTGTAAGTAGGAATTGACTTTAAAAAATTTTCTTTTATATTACTTGTTTAATTCAAGCACTCGAGATAAAACTTGACTTCTAAATAACCACCTAATTTCCATGTGCAGCGGAACGATTCCATAACTGACTAAATGGGCGATTTTTTAATGACCTTAATTTTATATCATCAATCATTTTAACACATTGTTTCAGCACTATCTTCATTTTTGAATAATTATTTTGTAATAAAAATTTTCTGATGAAAAAGAAAGAAAAAAAAAAAAAAAAAAAAAAAAAAAAAAACAGCGAGTAACTAATATGTTTCTCCATTATGTTCCTTTACATAAGCTACAAAGCTTTTATAGATTCAGTCATAACTGGAGCACCGTCTGTGTAAATAGCAATGCAGAAACTCAATGAAATATTAATGTCTTGGAATTACGAATTAATTTCTATTACTTAATGACAGTTTATCTCAAACAAAACTGATAAATAATTTTCAGAATCTTCATTTGAATACAGTTAAATTTCATTAAGTACGTGTGTCACTAAATAAGCTCATTGAGTCTGGAATTATTTATTTTGCAATTTGCATTAACCCTTTCAGTCGCAGTGTTCCCGCTGATGCAACACCTAATTCTAATTCTCAAGAGCAAAAACTGATCCCGGAATTTTTTAAGCAAAAATTTACATTTACAACATAGCAGAAAAGGCCCTTATTTTTTAACCTGAAAGTTTAAAATTCCTTTTATTTTAATTTTGTTCGTAAATTCCGGTGGCAGTGTAATTTAAATGATCAGAATTACCCTGCGCCGCAAAGGGTTAAGATAAAACTGATTTTATTTCAGATATTTATTTACTTAGTCCTTTTTAGGGGGAGATAGAAATTATCATGTATATAATGTTAATATGTATGTTTAATTCATTATTTTTAAACGGTAAGATTTTTTTTTCTTCATAATTTTATCGTACAGTATAAACATGTTGATATAAAAAAAAAGTACTTCTTGTAAATTTTCAACTTTTTTAGAAAGTGTTAAAAAATAAATAAATGAACAAAAATATTTTACGAAATTGAATTCGGGAAAAGGAGGTCTTTAAAATTCAGATAATTCTGAGCACTGTGGGCCTTATTTTATAAAAAGACCCTCAGTATTACAACAGATTTTTGTATGGTCAAATAAATCATCTGTAAAACGTAAGACTATATTTTTATAGTGCATGTACATTTGAAATATACAAAAATCATAATGTACATTTAAAAATAAATATGGTGACGAATACATAAGTGCACATTTCCACCTTTTCTTCCTTAACATGAAGAGACGTGATATTTGAGTTTCATTTGCATGTGTATTAAGTCGTCTTTTACAAGTTTAACCTAATTCTTACATGTCACTTTATCGGATTCGGATGTCGACCGGTTGGTACCAGCTTGCGCTTGCGGTCGCATATGTATCATCAAAGGATATAAATCTGAGCTGACATACAAAAAAGAATAATTAATCTGATTAAATTGTATCTTCTTTCTAAATTGAGAATTGTGCTAAAAAAAAAAAAAAATAGCTATCATTTCACATATTGCGTTCTTGTCTACAGATGTTGTTTAGATTTTATTTATTTATTTTTTTTTTTTTTTCTGAGTTAATTTTTGATTTATATAAGGGGCATTAATTATAGGATTATAAGCAAAAATGGATAATTAACCCGATTAAATATTATTTTGTTTCTAAACTAAGAATTATGTCAGAAACTTACATCTATGTTTTAGACATCGACAGCTATGTTTTAGATTAGAATCTACAGGTATTGGATTGATTATTATTTTTTTTTCCTTTCAAAATAATTTTAGGATATGTAAAAACTGAACGTAATATGCGAGCTTACACTAAAAAAGAAATATAATTAAATTGAATTATGTTTTCTTTCTAAACTTTGAAAAAAAAAAATCTGAAATTTTCAAATAACGTATGCTCATATTGGACTGATTTTATTTCTTTCGAGTTAATTTTAGCGCATACAAGGACTGATATGTAAAACAGAATAATTAATTTGCTTAAACTGTTACTTGCGATTGTGCTTTGATTACAGTCGCAACTTGCGACTGTAATCAAAGCACGAAAAACTTCAGCTATATCATTTGGGCTATCATATTCTAATGTACAGGTGTTGGACAAAATAAGTCAAACTTTACTACTTTTATGCAGCAAATATGAAGTTATTGCAATATAAGTCATTTTCTTGATGTAAGTCATTTTTCCGACATGTCATATTTTGCGGTTCGCGAAGAAATTCCAGAAGTTTATGAACTGATATCAATAGAGCAAAAATTAATAAATCCGTACTATCTCTTCATATTTAAAATAGCTTAGACAGTTATGGTAGCAAGAAAAATAAATATAATATTGTTTGATATTATAGTTTTAAATATTCGACTTTGAATTTTTCTATTATTAGTTTATAAATATGCAAAAATTTATTTGTAATACATTGTTTTAAAGTTTTATCCATATCTCTCTCTCTATATATATAGAGATAGATAAATAGATAGATAGATAGACAGATATAGATATAGATAGATGGACAGATAAATAGACACGCACCGAACACACACACAGATATGTATGTGTATATATGTATATTAGGGTGGTCCTTAAAAATTTACATTTAAATTTTTGTATGGGGCACCCACTCATTTTGTTCTATATATAAAATAATGACTTCTACAAAAATTTTTCAAAATTTTAAAACAAGTTTTAAGGGTGGCTACCGAGGTTTGAAAAAATTAAAATTTGACATATTTTGTAATTTCATTATAAATTGTTATATTTTAATTACGTTAAAAATCCAGACAATATACATTAAAATATTTAATTTAAAATATTAAAATACACATAACATAAATTTAAACATTTCGAGCCTTATTTTAGGCTCTCCATCAGTATCCCCCCCCCCCAATTTTTCGAGTACAGGGGTCATTTATAATATACCTTGTAAATCTTGCAGTTATGTTTATATTGGTGAAACTGGCCGTTCCCTTCATACTCGTATTCTCGAACATAAAAGAAATTTCAACAACCGCGATATTCGTTCTAAAATAGTGCAGCATGCCATAGAAACCGACCATCTACATGATTTTAACAATACTAAAATAATCGTATCTCACTGTTCAAATTATCATTCAAGAATTTTCCTTGAAGGATGGTACACGAAACAGAATTTTTCACTGCTTAATGAGGCATTCACAAGTCCTGCTGAATATGCTGTACTTTCGTAAAGGAAATCTGTTGTTCTTCTCAGCGTTTACTATTAATGCATTTTATTGATGAGGAGCCTAAAATAAGGCTCGAAACGTTTAAATTTATGCTATGTGTATTTTAATATTTTAAACTGAATATTTTAATGTATATTGTCTCGATTTTTTAATGTAATCAAAATATAATAATTTATAATGAAATTACAAAATAAGTTAAATCTGTCAATTTTAATTTTTTTTTTTAAACCTCGGTAGCCAACCTTAAAACTTGTTTTAAAATTTTGAAATTTTTGTGGAAGTCTTTATTTTATACATAGAACAAAATAAGCGGGTGCCCCATACAAAAATTTAAATGTTAATTTTTAAGGAGCACCCTAATGTATATATATATATATATATGTATATATAAATACTCTCATGTATATATGGAGAAAAATTTTAAGCACTATGTGTGTGTATGTATATATGCACACAAACATATATACAGTGCAGCCCGCCGATATAAAATGTATTTTCAATGCGGCCCACTAACTGATTTTGGTTGGACAGATCTGCTTTGCATGACATTCACAAAATGAAGTTCAGCCGAAAGTATCATTTAATTAGAAATAGATTTTTATTTTTTTTTTTTCTAAATCCTAGAAAGAAGAAATTAGCAGCTGTAAAATAGAAAAAAGATTAGTATCTTCAAATCTTAACCCCAATTAATTTTACATAAGTGATCTACAATATAAAATATTTTTCGGGGTTAAAAGAATTAATTTAAAAGTTCAAAAATATATGAAATTATTTAAAATAACAACAACAACAACAACAACAACAATATTAATAATAATAATAAAGGGAAAAACATTGCTGATTCAATTCGGATGTATATCGACCCAGAAGTGGTACTTCTATAATTCACTTTGTTATTATACCTCCTCGATTAATAGTGTTACGAAATTGTAAATAATTGTGTTTATTTTTGTATAAATTCTTTCAAAGAGGCTTAGTAAGTTGATAAAGTGCTAATTTTGTGCATTTCTAGTCGTTTTAGCGTTGAAATAGCCTTATTTTCCCTTAAAAACGCATTAAAAAGCCCCAGTAATGCACGTAATGGATTCGGCGCCAAATTTGGCGACTTTTTCCCACCTTGGCAATTTTTTTGGCGACCTTGGCGAGAAAATCCTTATATGGGATATACCAAATATGGAAGCTGTAAGTTGATTGGTTGACCACTTTCTAGAGTTTTCTCGAAAAATCTGGGCTCCATGGAACAGCATATAAGGAGCGCTTCCTCGCCAAGGCAGTCAGTTCAGTTCAGATCTCAGCCAGCTTCGCTAGTGCTTGCATTGCTCTTAAGCCTCTTTGAGAGAGACTTGCTTCAAGTGTTATTGGTATACAGTTTGTACTGTGGATTTGCTATTGACAGCTGTTGTTTAAGCTGTGTTTACTGTTTGAATTGAAGCTGATACTTGGTTTATAGACCTGCATTTTTCTGGAATTTTCTGTGAATAAATTACTGAATTTTTGTACGTTTGGCCTTTCATTCTCAGACAACTCACGAACCCCCAAGTACGCAACATTTCTGGTGTCAGAAGCGGGGATTTGTCTGTGAATGGTGATAACGAGAGCTATGGAACAAGAAATGAAAAAATTTCCAGAAGGACTCACTGCTCAGATGAATGAGTTAAGATCTGGATTGATAGAGAAAATGGAAACAGGCCAGGAAAAGATGGAAGCATCGCAAAGAGAGATGAAAGATAGCCTGAGTCAAGAGATGAAAGAAATGAAGGTAGCACAAGAGAAAATGGAAACATCGCAAAGAGAGTTGAAAGACGGTTTGACTGAAGAAATGAAGGTAGCACAAGAGAAAATGGAAACATCGCAAAGAGAGTTGAAAGACAGTTTGACCGAAGAAATTAAATCTCATCAAGACGAGATGAAGAGAGAACTTTCGACAGTAAAGGAAGTGATTGAAAGTAAATTATCGGATATGGGAAGCAGAATAGATGGAATAGAAGAGAAAGTTTTGAAAATAGAAGAGAGTTTTGAAGAGAAAGCAATGAAGATCGAGGAAAATGTTATGAAAGTAGAAAAGAATTTTGAAGAGAGATTTATGAAGATAGAAGAGAATTTTGAGGAGAAATTTAAAGAAAACTTTGATCAAGAGCTGAAAGGAAGGGTTTCAGAGATAGAAAGCAAGTTTAAGAGAATAGAAGAAGATCTGGAGAAAAAAATGGAAGAAAAGTTAGAATCCATGCCCCAGGAAACTGAAAAAAAAGAGAGAAGAATCCAGAATCAGGAATTTATTAAGCTATCTACCTACGACGGCAGTTCCTCCTGGCATGTATATAAGACGCAGTTTTCCATCGTAGCTGAAGCAAACGGCTGGGACTCTGTTGCAAAGAAGGCTCATCTCGTAGGGTCGTTGCGGGGCGACGCCGCAGATATTCTGGAGACCCTTTCGAAGGAACAGCGATATGACTTCGAAGCTGTAACCAGAGCACTGGAGCTACGTTTTGGAGCGAAATTGTCCAAAGAATATAGTCGACTCCAGCTAAGGTCCCGTCGTCAGAGACCAGGGGAAAGCTTACAAGAACTGGCATCAAACATCCAGAGGCTTTCACATTTGGCTTTCTCAGACTGTCATCCTGAAACACGCAATGATCTGGCTCTAGAATATTTCATTGATGCTGTCGAAGATCCAGATATTCAAAAAGCCCTCAGACTCTCCGGCGTGAAGGATGTGGAGTCAGCCTTGGTGTATGCCCTAAAGCTCGAGACTGCCCAACAAGCCTCCTGTAAACATCGCCAGAACAGCACAGCCCACAAAATGAACGGCTCTCAAGATGATCTTAAAGAAATTCAGGAAATGATTGCAGAAATTAATAGAATACTACGCATTCTTGAGAGGAAGAAAGAAGGGAAGACTCCAACAACTAAATGCTGGGGCTGTGGAAAAGACGGGCATATCAAACGAAGCTGCCCAGTAAGAACACCTAGAGAAGCAACCAAGAATGTCTCTGAAGTATGCCACCCAGAAGGAGCTCTTCGGGAAAATTCAGATACATTCTTGCGGAAGCCCCCATCTGAAGATCAGAAATACATCTCTAAAGCCGAGGTTAAACACCAAAGAATAAAGCCAGTTGTTCGCCAAGTTACTGTCGCAACACCATCAGAACAAGATCCCGACCCATGGAGTGACGAAGAATTTAGAAAAGCCCAGCTGAAAGATCCTGACGTAAAGCCTATATTACAACTGAAGGAGACGACCAGCAACAGACCTATCTGGCAGGACATTTCCAGATTTAGTCCCATTACGAAAAATTATTGGGCACTTTGGGACTCTCTTCATATCAGAAACGGCGTATTATACAGAAAGTGGGAATCTGATGATGGGAAAAGCTTCAGATGGCAGATTTTATTACCAAGATCAAAAATTCCAGCTGTTTTAGAACAACTGCATAGTAGCTCTACCGGAGGCCATTTTGGGGTAATGAAGACTCTGCAGAAAGTTCGGGAACGCTTCTACTGGTGCAAGGCAAAGGAGGATGTGGAGAAATGATGTAAATCCTGTGATGCTTGTGCGGCCCGTAAAGGCCCGCAGAAACGAAGTCGAGGAAGACTGCAACGGTATAACGTAGGAGCACCATTTGAACGGATTGCAATCGACATCTTGGGTCCTTTGCCACGGACCTCCAGTGGAAATAAATACATTCTCGTCGTGATGGACTATTTCACCAAGTGGCCTGAGGCATATCCCATTCCCAATCAAGAGGCATGCACAGTCGCAGAAGTCCTAGTGCAACAATGGGTGTCAAGGTACGGCACGCCCCTACAACTTCATACCGACCAAGGTAGGAACTTTACCTCTGATGTTTTCAAAGGACTGTGTGAACTACTCGGCATAGACAAAACCCGGACAACACCCCTACATCCCCAGTCGGACGGCATGGTCGAGAGGTTCAATCGTACCATTCTGAATAACCTCTCCCTTCTGGTATCAAGGAACCAGCAAGATTGGGACTTGAAGTTGCCATTGTTCCTGCTGGCTTATCGAAGTGCTGTCCATGAAACCACCGGCTATACTCCAGCCCAGATGCTGTTTGGACGGGAACTTCGTCTCCCTTGTGATCTCCTGTTTGGTTGTCCACCCGATGCGCCTTCATCGCCCGAGGAGTACATCCAAGATCTCCAGGCACGATTTGAGGACGTTCACAACTTTGCTCGGGAGCGAATTCACATTGCATCGGAGAAAATGAAGACAAGGTACGATCTAAAGGCTACGCAACATGAGTTTCAGGAAGGAGAGAAGGTCTGGTTGTGGAATCCTGTTCGACGCAAAGGACTCTCTCCCAAGTTACAGTGCAACTGGGACGGACCATACACAATCTTAAAAAGGCTGAATGATGTAGTGGTGCGGATCACTAAAACACCTTCATCAAAACCGAAGGTGGTGCACTATAATAGGCTAGCCAAGTACCACAAGTAACGGTAATATTAAAAATTAAAAATGTAAATACTGGTAAAATTTGCGCATGCGTAATGCAAATATTTGTATATAAATATTTGTACATATTTGTGAATTTTGTAAATATTTGTATATAAATATTTGAACATATTTGTGAATTTTGTAAATATTTCTCACTTGATTTGTATTTGTATTTTATCGTTATATGCAACTTAGTTTCTGTGTTTTAGATTGTGTAAATTTGTTTAGTTTCGCCTCTTGACCAAGGGTTGCACTGCCCGGGACGTGCAGTTCTTGGGAGGGGGGCAGTGTTACGAAATTGTAAATAATTGTGTTTATTTTTGTATAAATTCTTTCAAAGAGGCTTAGTAAGTTGATAAAGTGCTAATTTTGTGCATTTCTAGTCGTTTTAGCGTTGAAATAGCCTTATTTTCCCTTAAAAACGCATTAAAAAGCCCCAGTAATGCACGTAATGGATTCGGCGCCAAATTTGGCGACTTTTTCCTACCTTGGCGATTTTTTTGGCGACCTTGGCGAGAAAATCCTTATATGGGATATACCAAATATGGAAGCTGTAAGTTGATTGGTTGACCACTTTCTAGAGTTTTCTCGAAAAATCTGGGCTCCATGGAACAGCATATAAGGAGCGCTTCCTCGCCAAGGCAGTCAGTTCAGTTCAGATCTCAGCCAGCTTCGCTAGTGCTTGCATTGCTCTTAAGCCTCTTTGAGAGAGACTTGCTTCAAGTGTTATTGGTATACAGTTTGTACTGTGGATTTGCTATTGACAGCTGTTGTTTAAGCTGTGTTTACTGTTTGAATTGAAGCTGATACTTGGTTTATAGACCTGCATTTTTCTGGAATTTTCTGTGAATAAATTACTGAATTTTTGTACGTTTGGCCTTTCATTCTCAGACAACTCACGAACCCCCAAGTACGCAACAATAGTTAAAATTTCACTAAACAATATATGTAGAATGTTTATTAGGGTAAGGTGGTTATGTTGAATAAAATTTGTGTATAATAAATTAGCAGGGGGAAATGTGATCTACAATAATATAAAAGAAAAATTTGGGATGGCCACAGCATATTTGTTCAGATAATTATGGAAGCTAAAAGGATAGAAAGAAGAAAAGGAAGCTTTCAGCTAAAAAGATATGGAAGATCAAAATCATGTCATTTTTATGTCAAGCTAACCTGCAGACAGTTTATAGTTAGGGTAATTTTCAAATCAATTGCCAGTTTGATGTCCTAGTTTTTCAATCTTAATTTCATTTTGATATAATTTACTTTGACACAATGCAATGCATTCGTTACATTTTTTTTTTTTTTTTTTTCGAAGTTCTGAAGTAATAGTCTTTCTCTATTGCTTTAGTTTGCGGTTAGTGAAAATTTACTTGTTATTTATAACAAACTTGCATAATCTAAACCTTTTTTGTTTCGAATAAACTTTTTCTTTTATATATGATAGGAAATATAAAGTAATATGTGTCAATTAAACAGGAATTCAAGCTATTTCCCTAAATTACTAATATGGTGATTTAAAATTTAAATGTTTCTCGTGTCTTCATGTGTAGCTCACGAGAATTACCTCAGGGAAGTTATTATTATTTACTTGCAAAATATTTTTATACTGCAGTAGGCAACAGTAATAAGAAAGCCGTTTTGTTCCCAACGAGATATATAAAGTAGAGGAATAAATGGTAACCCTTGAGAAGGTCCAAGATGAGTCATGTGACATGCTCTCCTTGCACCTGCATATTCGGTGGTTCCCTTGGTAACAGCTTATTTTCAGTAAATTTCTATGGCAACGGTTTGGAGATTGTTCTTCGCATAAGTCATAACCGCCAATGATTTTGTTTACTCACGCAGTTTAATATTCTTTTGTTCTAAATCATTTTGATTTTGATTTTACTTCTTTTTTATTTCGTGTAGTTGAACTTCAACCGACAAAATGCTTAAAAATAGTTGAAAAATTATTATTTGTTGTTAAATTTAGCTCTTTAAAAGTTTAATTTTTTTTTTTTAATAAACACTTTCAAACTTTGTTGGGAAACGATGAAAAAATGGTATTTTATTATTTATTAAAATGTGAAATATGTGTAAAATTATTTTAAAAACAATTTATTTCGGTCATAGGACTGTCATGTTACCTAATAATAATGATAATTTGTCGAACTGATATTTTAAATGCCAAAATAGCGATAAAGGGCCAAACACAACAACTTATTGGAGCATGTCACGTGATTCATCTTGAACCACGGAAAGCTAATCCTTCATCCACTGAATCAGCACTCTAATTTATATATCTCGTTGGTTGTTCCCCTTGTTCCTTCTTACAATGTGCAAATATATAACTGGTTAATTTCATTCTTTAATTGTTGCCAATTGGAATGTGTATTTCAGTATAGAGAGTATTTTTATTACCCCTCAAAAGTGTTATCCATTTATTTTACACTATATTTTATAATATAAAAACAAAATTTTTAAGTCAATTCCTACTTACAAACACTATCGAAAAAGTTTTTTTTTAAATAATTTTGGAATTAGGAAATAAAAAGCGCGCGTGAAAAATGAAATAAAAATAATTATAAGATTAAAAAAAATATATATATATATACCATGTTTTCAATTTTCTGATGAATCATAGAGCTCTTATCAATGTGCATAAAATTTTTAAAGTGATAATGACATCAATTTTTGTGAGATGCATGATTTAACTTTTTATAATTTTTTTACCTTCACGTTTAATTAAATATATTTATTTTTATGTCGAAAGAAAATGAACTCGTAAATTTTTTTGGCAACAATTAAATTATCGCTAATATTTTAATGCAATTTTAACGCTATTAGGATGTTATTATTTTCATATTTTAATTAATTATAAGAAAACTAATCAAAAATTCGAAAATTGGACATCGAAGTATTGTGTTGTCACCATGTTCTGAGCAATCCTGAAAGTTTCAAATTTCTAACTAGTCGGGAAGTTAGTTAAAATCGATTGTAAGATTTGTACAAGATATAGGGAGAGTGTGAACTAATAGTAAGAATTGAATAATTGAATTGGAGGAGAGTAATGTATTTCTTGTTAATTATTAAAAGGCATACTGGATTTTTCAAGAAAACTGTTAGAATTTATTTCAGTGAAGAATTCTTTAATCAGTCCCATCTGTGTTACTTAAAAAAGGTAACACGTTTGAGAAGGAAATAATACTCGCGACTTAAAGCAACCAGTTAATAAAAGAAATCTACAGTTGTAGATATTATGTTAGATTTCACTCATGATTACATTAATTTTTGATGCAGGGATACATTTTGTTATATATATATATATAAATGTGTGTATAAAATGAACGCTCAGCACAAAATTTTGACGTTCGCGTGCGACAAATGCTCTGCCATATGTATGAACAAGAAGTTTCTTACAATGGCAAGAAAAAATATTACCTTTGTAGTATTGAAGTATAAAGTATTCACTAATCATAAATAATAAAAGAGGAGGATCTTGCACAACCAATTTCCTGCTTCTGTATACAAAATGGCTGGAGAGAAGGAAAATTGCATCAGTGTCATTTTAGATATAAAGAGGTAAAATTTCTTGCACAAAATTACAATAGCAGATCAACAAAGGAAAAGACATGCGATAGTTTAGAAGGTGAAATAGATGAAGAATCAATTTTATGGAAACGGATGATGAGATTGAAAATGTAATCCTACAGAACGATGATAAAGAAATAATCCCTTCTACAACTGAAATGAAAACTGGCACATTTGTTCTACTTGTATTCAGAAACGGGGCCCGAAAGAAATCTAAATTCACATACACTGTAGTGTACCAGACGTCACTTCATAAAAATTGAGAAATAAAAGTGATGTTTCCAAACATTTCTGGCGAAGATAACTCTTTTTCAAAATTGAATGAAAAATATATTGCTTACTAGCAGGCTTTGCCCTCTTAGCTGCTCACTATATTTAAGGAAACTCTTTTTTATATCGTTTTATTAAAAAGGGGGAAAAAAATACTGAAATCTCTCAAGAGCTCGCTTTTTTTTCCCGATGCCTTCGGCAGCGCCTTGTTCGTCCTCAGAGTCTCGGGTGCCTGTCCCTATGACCTGCGACAATGTCTTACCAGTAGGTTTCATTTTGGGTGCTTATCATATATGACAGTTTCGATACGGACAGTATCGAAAAATTTTGAAGTAGTCCTTTTATATTTGAATCCCAGTTGCATACGAACAACACCACACGTGCTGTACATAATATTTGCTTTCACTTTATTTCCTATATTTATTTGATTTATCCGATCAACCATAAAATAACAGCAATTTCAAGCCAAATATAATATTACAATCTGTTATGATCGGCTACGTCTATCGCATGAGATAATTAATATTTTTGTGGTTATATATACTTCATGCTTAGTTAATAGTAGTTGGTATATAGAAAAATAAATAAATTAATTAAATAATATGTAAACCTGATCACGATACAGCCTTAATATAGTTCCCCTTGTCGACTTTTGAATTTTTTGTCGCCGTTTTAGACCAAAATACATAACTTATGCGATTATTGTTTCTATTTCTTTGTATTTTTTCTTTTCTTTCTTTTTTCAATGTTTTATAATTTAGTTATATTTTTGATACGCTACTTGGTTTTAAGTGGTTGTCCTTGGCGTTAAGTAGAATCCTTGGCAAAAAATGTCCGATCTACTTCAGCATCAAAATTAAAAAAAATGTTCAGGATTATCAATGAGTAAATATCTTTAATATAATGCTGAATTAGCTTTTATGCCAAGCGTGATTCATCAGTGCTAAAAAAAAAAAAAAAAAAAAAAATCCAAAGATGAGGTATATAAAAAGTGCTATTAAATAAAATTCAGAAGAAACATGCTAGATTTGTATTATTACTATTTTATTTCAAAGTTATAAAGACGTCCTTTTCTCATATGCATGAGCAAATTTAACATTTGGTAATTTTTTATTTTTCGCGTGAAAGCATGTTTCATTTTATGTTGAAAATAAATAAATAAATAAATAAATTAAAATAAATAAATAACTCGTAAACTTTTTTGTCAACAATTAAAAATTTAAATGTCTAATTTTAAAGCTATTGCCAGGTTATTATTTTCATATTTTAAGAAATTTTAAGAAATCTAATCAAAAATTCGAAAATCCGGCTTCGAGGTGCATCAGAACAGGTCCCAACGAAACATCATGCAAAATTTGTGTAGCTCTGCGGTCAGCCGTTTTCTTAAAAAAAAAAAAGGTCCGGATATATATACACACTGACACACACACACACACACATCTTATTTCATTATAGATATAGAATAGATATAGACTGCAGAAAGTGAATGGTGGATGTTCTAACTGTATTTTTTTAATATAACCTAATCGCTAATGATGTAATAAATTTTTAACTTCATTTCTCTCTTTTTATACAAAGTTTTTCTTTACATCATTGCAACAGGATTGTTAGCCTGTCTCAAGAGTATTACTATCTCTCATGAGTGTTACTGCCGCTCATTAGCTGTTACTATAGCTACAGAGTCTAGAATAAACAGTGTGGAAATCGCCTATAACCGCAATGTTAAATTAATGCTACAAAAATTAAGCTTCCCCAGATGTCGCTGTGACCGAAGTTTTTGCTCAAATCGAAGACCTGATTGGCTTTTACCCATTTTGTCATCTCAATCACGAGATCTAAGCACATAATTAACCAATAGGGAGTATTTGGTTTTCATGACGTGACACTATCTTCGATTACAATGACATCTGGTGACAGGCTTAATATTTTTAGTACAATTTTATTTGCCGCTTTACACACTGTTTATTCTAGACGCTGTACTATAGCTAAATATCAGCATTGCATTAATATATTTGTTCATTTATATAAATAAATTGTTTTGCTAATTAAAACTTTTTCATTGTAAAAACTAATTAAAACTTTTTCATTGTTAATTAAAACTTTTTCATTCACTCATTCATTGTAACTACAGTGATTTTTTTTTAATTTTTTAATTAAATATTTTTTTATTTCAAGTTATAACTTTTAATTAAGACATAAGACAGGTGACACGCGCCCCATCATCGACTGTCCCAGATACGAGGGTATCCATGCAGTCCCGTCAGAGGACGACCCAACATCGTGCAGGCCTCAACCACTACGACAGCAACATACCAACCTCACGACAGCAGGGAAGTGGCCCAGGTAAGGTTCGGCAATCAGCATTACAAGGCTCGTGTTGCCCCTTCGGACCAACCGGAGTTGGTCAAAGTTGGGGCTCGGGGCCCTCGACTGGCCGACCTCGGTTTGGCGGCCAGAAGGCTTGTTTACCTTCTGAGGACGGCACAAGGCCGTCCAAGATGCCGCGCTCCCAACGGAGTTCACCACTAGCCGATTCGCACATTCATGCCAACTAGGAAGATCTGCAGCCGCTTCCCATTTTTGCTAAGCCTCCTTATACTGCCGCTTGAAAGGCCCTGCCCAGGACAACTTGGACAGCCCCTGTTTGCTCGGGCCATCACAACCCTATGTGAGCACCGATGTCCGCCAGGGTAGTCATAAGCCGTCCGGTCATGCACCACCAGTCAGTTAAGACAGACCTACTCACACCACTTGGGAAAACTTCTCCCCGAATCGCACATGCGGAGAGCACTGCAACGTGTTCGTGCGATTTAAACAAAGTTCCCTTTTTGACAGTCCGAATTGGCTGTTTGGAATCAGCGCTTCTACCGTTGACCGGTAGATGGGGAGCACATGCTCCCCCGTTCTCTCCACTCTACACCTACACCAACCATCTCTCTATCTCGCACTCACCGTTACACCATCTCACACTCGCCGTCGCACCATCTCACACTCGCCGTCGCACCATCTCTCCATCACACACTCACCGTCTAACCGTCTCACCTCAACGCCGTTACACCGTAACGCTCTCTCCGTCTCACCATCAAACACTCATCATCTCACCGTCTCACTCACCAAACGAAGAGACCTCCTAGGAGGCTCTACTGGGGCGTCAGGCTCAGACGCTTCGAGAATCCGTCGTCCACCACCAAGCGGGTTAAGCGCCCAGTCAAGGAGATCCGTCATGATGACTGCGATTCCTTTCCTACTATAGTAGTCCAGGCACAAATCCCGCCGCGTTCGAAGGTGGTAGTTCGGCGGGAAGTAACGTTCCCTGACCGACCGCCACCGTGCGCACTCGAGCATCACATGCTTTACCGAGCTTGCGCTGGCCCCGCAAATACATGCAGGGTTATTCTGAAAGAAGCGGTGCTGGTGAACTCCGAATGAACCATGTCCGGTGAGGTCCTGATTAACAAAGAAGTCTCCTTGCACTCTTCGACTGCTCACCTTCGGAAACACTTCATGCGTGAACCTACCCTTCGCCATCCCAACGACACTGCCACTTATCTATCAGGCGTCTATACAGAACGCCTCTTGCACATTTCACACTAAGCTTGACCGGAAGATCTACGTCTTCACGTGCAGTTGCCACCTTAGCAGAACCATCGACCAGTTCGTTAAAGTGATGACCCACATGGGCTCGGATCCAATGCATCGTGATTCCGCCACTTTTAATCAGGTCCTTGGTCTCAGCAACCGTCTTGTGCCTAGGCTTCAGACAGTTAAGCGCTTGCAGCGCCGATCTGGAGTCAGAGTAGACATCCATCTCACTGAGCCCCGACTCCATAGCATCTCTGATGGCTTCTCTGATCGCTATGACCTCCGCCGTGAAGACAGAGCTATGGTCAGTTATCCGGAACTGGTCTTCCGAGACGATCACTCACCCAGAGACCCGGAGGAACGCGCAGCCAACCCTGCCATCCTCCATCTTCGAGCCATCCGTGTAATAACACGAGGCTGATTTGGGCGTTACGTCTAAAGTCCAGGGCAGTCTCCAGAGGTCTTCACGTCTCAGCTGATATCTCCAAGTCTCTACCGTTTCCGGCGTGAGATTGGTGTCTTCAACGCCTTCACCCCATCTCACTAAGCCAGTATACAATTGCTCAAATTCCGCACGGAGATGCAGCGGTGGAATCCCTGCAAGCACATTCAGTGCGTCACTTGACACCGTGCGGTAGCATTTCGTTACACACAACAACAGATTTCTCTGTATGGTGTTGAGTTTGTTGTTTTGTTTAACATGGTTGGTGAACCATACAGGAGCCGCATACAGTACTATTTTCTCAGCGACGGCCGAGTAGACTGCCTTCCGAACCTTGGGTTTCAATCCCCAGTTAGCGCCCGTGTAGCGCATCAACTTATATTGAAGCTTTGATGCTTTCTCCTGAACATAGTTCAGGTGAGGCATCCAACTCTGAGCAGCGTCTATCAGTACTCCTAGGTATCTTATTTCGTAACTGAAGGACACCTTGTGCCCCTTCATCCGTATCGGCCACGAAGGCGCGTACCTTATCTTCCCAACAGCCGGTATAACCGTATACAAACATTTCTCATAACTGAACTCCAAATGAACGGTATGTGCCCACTCACATATCCTATCCAACACTGGATTTATAATCCTGTTGAATTTATAAATTCGTTCTTCTCTCGCCATCAGGAAGATGTCATCAGCAAAAGCCTGAACCACCAAGTTTGGAGTGGGCTGAAGGCTGCTCAGCAATTCATTCACAAGCACCAACCAGAGAATCGGCCCTAGGCAATTAAGACATAAAGTAACACCAGAGTTTTATATACATAACTTTTATAATGTATTCCGAAATATATTTAGTCCCGCCTTCTTTTAGAATATTTCACTATAATTTGAGACAACGATTGAATAAAAAGAAAATCTTTCTTCAAAATTACTGGTAGGAAAAGAAGGCGGGGCTAACAATGCTCTAGAACAGGTTATAAAAATTGGCAACTCTGGTAACACTCATGAGATAAATATCTATTCAAATGCTTACAATTAAAAATAAATAAATAAATAAATAAATATTAATACCATTTTGACATAAAAACAAGAATTTAAGATGACTTAAACTAAATTTGTTAAGTTAGTTAATACAAAAGGCTTTGTAGAACATCTTTCAAAGGTAACATTCATGAGAAAAACATTTACTTCCCGTGACATGTTTTGCAGTTTTTAAAATATAAATAAATAAACTCACAAATAATCACCTGCTAAGAAAACTATAAATTATAAGGAATTCATACCTCGGTAAAATTTTATGTTTAATCTAAGTTATTATTATTATTATTATTTTTAATTATGCAAAGTTCAAACAGCAATTCATTTGAAAATCATACATTACACAAGTCTTCATTACATCGCGTTGGGTCATTCTTTATTTTTATTTGTTTTATTTTATTTTATGTTATTTTATGTTATTTATTTATTTTGATGCACATGAAATTTATTATTATAAATCTCTTTCTTTGGCCTTTTTTTTTTTTTTTTTGACCTAAGAGAGTAAGTTTTTACTTCCTTATACAAAGTATAAGGAAGTATAGTAATCCCGATTTGCGAAATGGATTTTGTATTTCACATTGCTCGAAAACGAATGATTGCTGAATGTTGCTAATTTATACGTGTGACTTTCATGATGTCTAGTTGCACACCTGCAAGTGTCATCTTAACACGAGCTCTCGTTTCAGAGACATAAGGGATTTTACACGATTTTTCGTGACGTCTGTATGTGTGTGTGTGTGTCTGTGTGTGGGTATGTCGCATAACTCAAAAACGGTTGGACGTAGAAAGTTGCGAATTGGTACATAGGTTTGTTATAACATCTAGTTGTGCACCTCCCTTTTTGGACTTTCTATGATTTTCCGTTTTGGCGATATTTAGAAAAATTAGGTTCATAATGACAAAAATACATAGGTTTTGGCCATAATGTATCAAAAAACGGTAATAACTCAAAAACGGTTTAGACAAATCTTGCAATTTAACTGACTTTCCGATTAGCTAGACATTTGAAACTTTCAGAAAAGCTCAGAACACGTTGGCAATGCATTTTTTTAATATTTTTAGCCAACTGTTTCCGATACCTGCTGCCTTCAGCAGTGTTTATGCGATTCAATAGAAAATTTATTTAACTAACTTCCCGACTAGCTAGACATTTGAAACTTTCAGATTAGATCAGAACACGGTGAAAATGCATTTTTTAAATACTTTTAGCCAACTGTATAGGGTCCCTGCTGCCTTCGGCAGCGTTACCAGTTCAAATCTTGAAATCGATTTGTAACTAACTTCCCGACTAGCTAGACATTTAAAACTTCCGGAAAAGCTCAAAATACGGTGACAATGCATTTTAAAAATATTTTTGGCCAATTGTTTCGGGTCACTGCTGCCTTCGGCAGCGTTTACATGGTTCAACAGAAAATTTATTTAACTAACTTCCCGACTAGCTAGACATTTGAAACATTCAGAATAGTTCAGAACACGGTGAATATGCATCTTTTTAATACTTTTAGCCAACTGTTTCAGATCCCTGCTGCCTTCGGCAGCGTTTATATGGTCCAACAAAAAAATTATTTAACTAACTTCCCGGCTAGGTAGACATTTGAAACTTTCAGAATAGTTCAGAACATGGTAAAATTCCTTTTTTTAATACTTTTAGCCAATTTTTTCGGGTCCCTGCTGCCTTCGTCAGCGTTACCAGTACAAATCTTGCAATCGGTTTTTAGCTAACTTTCAGAAAAGCTCAGAATACGGTGATAATTCTTTTTTTTTTTTAAATATTTTTAGCCAACTGTTTCGGGTCCAATGTCAATGTTTTTTAACATTATGTATATTTCTAAAAGTGTATAAGGAAGTCATGTGGTGCCCACATCAGATTTTTACATTTAAATTTAATTAAAAGAAAATAAATTAATAAGGAGTCTTAAATTAAATATCCTAAAAAGAAGATAATCCTAACTTATATTCATTATTCTTGTTTCCATAATAAAACATTTACCTAACGGAAGCATAAGACAGAATTTTAAAATGTCTGATTATTTCAAAATATCAAAAATAATCTGGTGTGTCACTCACCGGACTTTCTCTTACCCAGAAATTTAATACTATAAATTCAGGTTTGAGATTAAAAGGGAAGATAACGAGTACTGTTACGTAAACCTATGTTAAAACAATTCAAATTAGGCTTCGGGAAGAGTTTTATATGATAATTAGTTCTGTATGAGGAGGGCTACCGCCCCACTCAATCCGCCCGTTTCATTACTGCACCTACATTTATATAGAATTTAAATCTGTTATTAAAATTAAAAGTTCACTTAAAATTATTCAGACAACTTACACATGCAACATTCCTTGGAACTTATTAGACTTGACCAACTTTTCCAGCGACAAACTTACATTAATTTGAAAATACAACTTTTAGATCTCCTGAAATTATTCGTTTTTAAGTTACTCTAAGACGCACAGACAAAGATCAAACGTTAAAAAACCTGACTTCGGTAATCAGTAAGCCTCAAAGCGTGTAAATATGCAAAAAACAAGCGATGAATATTTAGCTTAAAAACATACGTTATTTATCATATGTCTATGAGGCATTCATTTCAATTTCTGAGCAGCTTTCCTGGACATGTTAAAATATTATAGTAAAGCACTTCAACTAACAATAAAAAAGAATGTTATTGCTTAAATATTTGCAGCCCTGTATGTCTTTTGAACATTATGTACAAACCACATGGTGCACCTAAACATAATCCTCTAGTAATAATACACGGCACAACCTGAAATACACTTCCGCCAATTTTCAACTATTGTCGCACTATAATCTAGTTCTTTTGTGTATCCCTGTAAACGAACAGTGAATTATATCCCTACCATATTCTGCGTGAGACATGTTTTTACGTATATAAAAAATACATATTAATTTCATTTGGTTTAGTGCAGTCTATAGACGTTAAACTCTGCTTACCTGCAATTTTCCTCATAGACGCAATATGTATGGATTCTCTTGGGTGTCCCTGTACACGAATCATTTGCTTCATCTCAACGAAAAGCTTAGTGTAGCATCCCTATAAGATACACATTTAGAATATAAAGTTTGGACTTTCTGTTATTATTTGTTCTTGAGATATGCTGATAACAGACAGACACACAGACACACAAAGAGATCAACCGCTAGAAACATGATTTTCGGATTCAGGGGACCTCAAAACGTGTAAATATAACAAAAACGCACTTTCGAAAATTCGACCCAAAAAAACAATACTTTCTCTACCTTATGGGTAAGAAAAAGTAAAAAAGTTATTTAAATATCCTAGTATTAAAACCAAATTTTTGTAGCTATCCATCTGTACCTGCGCCATAATATGTATCTAATTCTTTTTTCCTTTTCATTGGCATTGATGTTTCAGTCACCCTTACTTATCTCCGATGCAATTACAAGCTATAAATACATTCAAGTATAACAATGACAAATGTCTTGCAATGATAAATGTCAATGCTTTTATTAAATCCGCTTTTAACATCATCTCAACGGAAAGATATTCTCCGAAACATCCTGCATTTCTAATTACTCCAATTGTTCATCTTTCCTTAACCAAGCTTTTAAATTTCCGGTAGTCCTACTCTTCTAAAAATAACTTACCAGACATTGGTTATCGCGAGAGAATCCCAGGGAGAATTTTGAGTTTAGATTTGATTAAATAAAATGCGTTTTTTTCGATTTACCATACTTGTTTAGTTTCGACAGCGCGTTCAGAAGAAATATATTTAACTAGCAGGCTACGCCCGCTTCGCTGGTCACTATTTTTAAATGAATCATTATAATTAATGAATTCTCAAAATTGCATTAATTTTTATCATTTGAGAAAAAAAAAAGAAAGAAAAACTCTGATTGGGAAAAATGCCGCACCGGGTCCCCACTGCCTTCGGCAGCGTAGACCCGTGCGCGATGCGCACGCGCGAATGCATATATATGAGCGCCCTAATAATTTTACAAATTCGAAAATATCCGCAATCGATTTGTAAATATCAAAAACCTCTATGCACCAGTTTTGAACGATCTATCTCTATTTTTATTTTTTTACCCTTCCGCTCCCTCATCCCCCCTTCCCGCCCCTCCCAATAATTTTAAAAATTCAAAAATATCCGCAATCGATTTGTAGGTATCGAAAACCTCGATGTACCAAATTTGAATGATCTAACTCTATTTTTTTTTGCCCCTCTGTCCCCCCCCCGGCCCTTCTAATAACTTTACACTTTCAAAAATATCCCCATTCGATTTGAAGGCCTCTAAAACCTATCTGTACCAATTTTGAATGGCCTAACTGTATTTCTATTTGTTTTTGCCCATAGCCCCTCCCCCCTTACCACCCCCCCCCCTTACCGCCCCACCCCTTACCGCCCCTCCTAATTATTTTACAAATTCGAAAATATCCGCAATCGATTTGTAAGTATCGAAAACCTCTATATACCAATTTTGAACGATCTAACTGTTTTTTTATTTTTTTGCCCCCCTCTCCTCTCCCCCCTTCTCGCCCCTCCTAATAACTTTACACTTTCGAAAATATCCCCATTCGACTTGCAGGCCTTTAAAACCTGTCTGCATCAGTTTTGAACGGCCTAACTGTATTTCTGTTTGTTTTTGCCCATAGCCCCCCCCCTTACCACCCCACCCCTTTCCCGCCCCTCCTAATAATTTTACAAATTCGAAAATATCCGCAATCGATTTGTAAGTATCGAAAACCTCTATATACCAATTTTGAACGATCTAACTGTATTATTATTTTTTTTGCCCCCCCCCCTCTCCCCTCCCCCTTCTCGCCCCTCCTAATAACTTTACACTTTCGAAAATATCCCCATTCGACTTGCAGGCCTCTTAAACCTATCTGTACCAATTTTGAACGGCCTAACTGTATTTCTATTTGTTTTTGTTCATTCTGTTTTGTTTAAGTAATCTTATAGATGTTACACCGTGTTTACCCGAAATTTCGCCATAGACATAATGTATTTGAATTCTCTTGGATGTCCCTGTACACGAACTATTTGCTTGAACCCAACGAAAGGTTTAGTGTAGCGTCCCTATATGATATACATTTTGTATATCATTATATTTTGAATGTTGCGTGTGAAAGTTCTCTGATTAATTTGAAATGAACTTTTAATTTTAATAGCAGATTTAAATTTTATAAAAATGTAGGTGCAGTAATGAAACGGGGCAATGAGGGGGACGGTAGCCCTCCTCTTACAGAACTAATTATCATATAAAATTCTTCCGAAGCCTAATTTGAATTGTTTAACATTTGTACTCGTTATCTTACCTCTTAATCTCCAACCTGTATTTATAGTATTAAATTTCAGGGTAAGAGATAGTCGTGTGAGTGACACACCAGATTATTTTTTATTGCTAAAGAAAACTCGATTAATAGTTGAAACTACATTTTCGGACGATGATAAAATAATACGTCAGATTAATTTCTATACAGAAAAAATATTTATCCTTGATTTTTCACATACATAGTCAAAGACGTTTGTTTTTTGCAATAGAGAATAGTAATAGCGTTTTTTATTGCAGACTGAAGTAGGTCACTAAAAATCATTTAAAAATATGATTAATGTTCGATTAATTTAGTAAACATGATTTTTTACACTCAATAAGATTTTTAATAATTATCTATTTAAAATATTTATCTATTTAAATTCAATTGTTGCAACAATGATGAAATTCTTGTTATTGAATTAGCTTTACTCGATAGAAAAGATTAGTTTTGTCACTCAGACTGGTTAAAAAAAAAAAAAAAAAAAAAAAAAAAAAGGAAGGAAAAAAGAGAAAGTAAAAAAGGAAGAAAGAAAATCGAATTAACTTTTTTTTATTTATGGCACAGTTTATCAGCTGAAATAAACAGCTATAATAATAATAGCAATAGATATAAAGTATCTGTAAAATTATTTAATTTAGTTTCTTGCATGCACTTTGAAAAATATTTCTTTTTACCAATAAATTATTCCCGCACAACAATATGCAGCTTCGCAGCCAGGGATTTAATTTCCGAAAATTGCTTTTATAAAAGGGTCACTTATTTATCCTATTGATCAATAAAACCAAAAATAGACCGCAGGCAACGATAATTCATAATCAATATATCATAAATATCTCTTCGAAACATAAACATGAAGTTAATACGTTTAACACAAATCATAATTTTTCTCCTTGTGAATACTAGATGTGAACTGGAATAGGACAGACGATTTTTTTTTTTTTTTTCTTTTGCTATCAAAGAAATAAATGGCTGAAGTTGAGATGTTAACTGAGATGCGTGTACAATATCGTGCTGCATATGATTAATAGCAAATCTCTAGAACGCTTTTTCTAAAGACTTCTGAAATTTTTAAAATAATGAAAGAATAATTCTGTAGTGATAAGTATAAAGGATTTAAGTCCATATTCTTGATTTTTCAGGAGACGAAAAATAAAGTTTAACTAGCTAAAAACAAATCAGAAGAATGGATTAGGGAAAAGGTATTTCGTTGATTTTTACCCTTTATACCATTCAGTGGTTGTCAACCTTCATTTAATAACGGGAAAAATTGAATTAAATATTTTATACCATACATGAATAGTAAATTTCTAAATTGGTCCTTTTTTTACCAATGGATTTTCTCAAAGACTAAATGACATAGAATTAAATTCTTTATACCAATCGATAGAGAATTTTTTTCTGAGTCTGACTATGTACTTAACTCAAAATCGACATTTTTGGACTTAAATCCTTTATACTTATCAGTACAGAATTATAGTATTTGTTTTCTTAAAAAAGAATTTTTTTCCATAAATTATACTACTTCCAAATATCGAATTTTCTGTAGTTGGAAAAATCCTCATTAGCGATTAAGTGATAATTATTATTTTCATTTGTCGATAAAGCATTGTAAGGCACATTGTAAATTGCTTTTAAAATATATGTTATTTAATGTGTTAGTATATGAGAAAAAAAAAAAAAAAAAAAAAAAGATGTGTGTAAAATGAATGTATAGAAAATGGATGTATGTACTATTAGGAAACTGTCGACTTTCTTATGTGAATCAAGTAGTTCGTAAAGAAACCGGCAAGTTCTAGTCTATGAATGTACTTTAACCAATGCATAATTCTCGAAACAGCCTAACAAAACAGTCAATTCAACAAATATTCTCCCGGCAGTCCAGCGAAACTGTCAATTCAACGAAACATTTTTAAGAGCGGACAATACCTAATCTCGCCGGCAGCCTTGGCCCATGTTATTCTACGGGAAAATTTGTTTACATAATTACTCATTACCTAATGAATGTTTTTCAATTCTGTTTTCACATTTAGAAAATTCATAAGCGTTAAATTAGTACTTCTTTTCCAAAAATTGATTTTTTAAAATTTTAGTATTTCATTTTGCGACTAGAAAATGAGAAAAATGCATTTTGTGAAAAATCGCATTTTTGAACTCAAAATTAAAATATAAAAATTAAAATAAAATGAATTTTTCAAAAATGAGTACTCATTTAACGCTTATGAATTTTCTGACTGCGAAACAGAATTAAAAAATATACATTAGGTAATGTGTAATTGTCGCAACAAATTTTCCCATAGAATAACATTGGCCACGGCTGTCCGCGGGATTAGGTATTGTCCCCTCTTAAAACAGGCTAATAAAGCTGGAATTCGTATCACAAACATCACTACTCAATGAATAATCTGGAAACAGTTCCATAAAATGCTCACTTGTACCACAAGAGTAAAGTAAGGAGCATTAAACACACCACAGAGCAAGAATCTCACTGTTTGAGGAACAATGATCAATTTATTCAAACACGGTTTCTATGAAATGACTATTCAGTATAAATTTCTGAACACAACTGACTAACCGGAAGTTAATCTTCTTTTATTTATACTCTTGGCAGCCAGAAATTGACAACAATTCTCGTCAATCCTGTGTATCTATTGGAAAATTCCCAAACTAGGCTAATATTGAAGATAGAGCTTCGAAACTTTGGCAAACGTAAGCTACCACTTCTCACCAAATTTAGTTGCCAAGTCGTCAAATTTTTTGCCTAGTTAGACATTAATGGAAGTGAATGGACTGCCATTTCTTTCCACTTTGACTGTAAATCTACTTTTACTGCAACAGCCCATTTAATATAGGAAAAAAAGTTTAATCCATTGCAATAATATTCTAGGATGTTCTATAAGATGCTTGTAAGATGACTTACCCGACGTGTATGTACATCTGTATTACGTGTATATGTAATGCGAAATGTATGTTATTAAATCTATGTCACTCAGCTGTGAAATGATTTTACAAACGATACACATCCATTGTTATATTAATCTTGCTTATGATATATATTACACAGCATATTATTTACGTATTTCATAATGTACTTCTGTATATACATGTCATATCTTTTAATGTTAAGTAACAGCAATTTTCTCTAATATATCTTTAAAATCTTGAGTTAAATTAGATGCTTCCAGTTCATCGTATACAATCTCTTAGACTGATCGGAAACACTTTTCTCATCTTTTTTTCATTTAACTTTTAGAGAATAAAGAGTTGATCTTCTCATTTATGCTAACATGTTGAGTGGTAGCTGTTTGCGAGGTAGTTAATCAGAGGTGAAACTTTTCAGGGGCTACCCCTGAATTCAGCGTTTTTGAAGATTTTGATGTGTCTGAATTTCATGTAAAATTATTTTGTATTTATAGAAATTTCTCATTTCGAATGTTTATTTTGTTTTATAATATATTAAAATTTTTCAAAATATCGCCATATGATATATCCTTAATAAATCTCCCCAGTTTTCAGGGGTTTTGCATGTTAGATATTTTCACTCCTGGTTTATGTTACTGGTTCTCATAGGTGTAAGAGTGCCCTAGAAGATTTTTGGATGTGCTGTGCCATATTTCGGAGAAATATGCGTCTAGAAATAAAAATAAATGTCTTAACTCTATTGTACCACTTCATTGGGAATACACCACTTTACAAGATTAATTAACATTACCTTATCTTGGAAAAAGCACACCCATTTATTCTTATTGCAGTAGCTTTGTGTATATTATTTATTTTCAAAATTTTCAAAGTATATGCTGGATGCATATTACTTTTTCTTAAATTTATATTTTAATATAAATCCCCTAAAATAGAATGCATAGATTTCATTAAAAAAAAAAAAAAAAAAAAAAAAAAGCGTTCTGTACAATTCTATTCTTGGAGTAAACAAATGTTCGAATGCAAAGTAAGCTATGATTTGCCAAGAAAAGGTGCTTTGCAAGAAAAAAAACTGATAGCATAATCGAACATATGTTAAAAATATTTTTCAACGTAATATCTAAGTATATGAAATGTTTCTGAAATGATCTGTGTTGATTGTATGCATTACAATTTGCTGTATGTAAGTTATATTTTTTTGTTTACAATACCTTAGATGCATGAGCTTAAGTAAGATGTTATGGAAAAAAGTAAATCAGGTATGCTTAAATAAATATTGAGACAAACATAAAATAAATAATTGAAACAATCTTAAAAAGAAAAAAAAATATCAATCAGAGCCTTTTTAATTCATAAGCAAAATCTGCTGATGAAATAATTTTTCTGTATTTCAATTTTTCTTTGATTTTCTAAGGTGGAAAGTACTGTTTGAAGTAGTTTTAACTTATCTTCAGCATCTTTTGTCGTACTTTTGTGCATGTTTTTATTATTCTTAAGAAATCGATAAACGATTTAACATTTTTGCTTCACAAGCGTATATTACGAGTTTTGCTAATTTCTTTTATTAATTTTTATTAGTTGAATGGCAACCTGATATGTTGCATGTGCGAGCGATGCAAGAATTGTTTCGATTATAGAGATGATTTTTCTAAAATATCATATTTAAAATGTAAATTAAATTTTAAAAATTAAAGTATTAGATTTTTAAATTTTTGTGATATTTGATGTCATAGCAATAAACTTCCCACTTTACATTAAGAAAATTCGTTTTTCATTCAAATAATTTTTTTAAATGACATTTTTTTTTTTTTTCCACAGATAAAACCTTTTATTCTTTCACCCTTTCAGCGGATTGCAATTACATTCATTTAACAATCAAAAGCCACCAGAATTTGATAATAAAGTTAGAAGAAAAGAAATAAATGATTTTTTTTTCGGATAAGTTGAAAAAGTAAAATATTATTACAAATGTCTGGGATGAATATTTTCAGTTGGGAATTAAAACTAAGTGGTACAAAATATCTCCTACCGCTTCTCAAGGAATTAAATATTTGAGACTAATTCTGTAGACAACCAAACGAAACACGAGAGTTTAGTTTTCGAAAATGAAAATTCGTGTTCACGCCATAGTTTAAACTTATTTTATTTCATTCATGTTGTGTTTAAAGCCAAACTTGTGTATATTGCTTTCAAAGCTAACAAGGTGAATTTTCAAAAATAACATCATTATTATGCAATTATAGGAAATATATTTAAATTTTTTTTTAACAAATTAAATGCTTGTATATATATATATATATTCATAAGGTCGTCTTAAATAGCATTTATTTGAATTACAAATATTTTTACTTGAAAATTTGCATGAAAAAACGTAAATGAAGTTATATTAATCAATATATAGGTAATCCCTATTATGTATTTTTCATTCTACATTTTTTTCATAACAACAAAATTACTCAAATGCTACCATTTAATACAATTGCAGAAGTTTCATTGTAGTTTAAATATAATTTATTACCTTGAAAATTAATTTAAATAATCCCAGGTAGTGATTTGAAGTAGAAGTATACATACAATGAGGTTTTAGTATACGAAAATGGGTGTCTATGTAAGAGAAAATTTTATTTTTAATCTTTTCAAACGCGTCGAATTCACTAAATTTGGTCGTGAATAAATCTATTATTTCGTTTAATAAATCATTCATTTAACTTCACAAAAGAACTCCGTTTAATTTCTTACTACGGTAAAGTCGAGATATTCCAGAATAAAAGAACAATATTCTAAACATTAATGAATTTTTTCTCATTTTAAATTTGTTCACTTCAAGAGTAATAACAGCATGTATGCTGAGCTGCATTCAATCGATAATCATTTTAGAAAATGTTATTCGGGAGAATATTGTGATCTTTTTTGTCCCAGTTTTAGAAAAAAAGATGTAGCGAAATGAATTCCATTTTATTTGGAGTAGTTGTTATTCAGTCTCATGTATGTTTTATTTTATTGCATTTTTTTTTTTTTTTTTTTTTACTTTTCGAACATACATATGTAAGGAAAGTGTTTTAATCGTGGCAAAAATTTGACTTTGAGATTTGAGTGTATCTATAAGTTTTGAGGTTCCCTGTGTTCATTTTTACAAAATTTTTACGGTGATGTATGTGTATAAGTGTATGTGTGTGAGTGAACAAGATAGCGTCTAAATGCTTTATTCAGTTGAGCTGAAAATTTATATACATGTTATAGTTCACCATCGCATGAACTATATTGATTTTCGTTAATCTAGCACTTAAGGATTTTTACAAGGACACAACGAAAATTTTTTTATCATTATGATAATGGGCTCAAATTATTTGAAGCGCAATAGCGTCAAACAACATAGGGGAGACTGGAGTGCAATGAACCACGGGGTACAATGGACCACTCCCTATAATTGTATTTATTTATTTATTTTTATGGTTCGTATTTTAGTACATAGATCGCAACACTGCAGTGGTGAAATTTAGCCAGCAATTTCATGCCTAGCTGACAATTTAGCCATCTTATTCGTGAAATTTAGTTTACGGTAGCCAAAAGTAAATATTTTGAATTAAACATTTTCTCTTTTCATCATCCAAGAATTATGATCTGCAAGAGGCTATTTAGCACAATAAAGAGCTAAGGTTATTGTATTTAATCTCATTAAAATATTTTTTAAAGGGATATTTTATTTTATTTTTAACATTTGCTGTCAGAGGTTCACACGAGGTACAATGGACCACTAAGAACCGGGGTACAATGGACCAATGTTCATTTACCCCAGTTTTCTGTCATAATAAACTAATTTACGTAATCTACATTTTTGAAATGTTAGCCATAAATTATACTTAAAAATTTCATAGTTAACCTTAATTAGATCTATTATGTCTTCAAAGATGAATAAGAAAGCAATTTACTTTGAGGTTTCTTCTTATTTATTTTTAATAACCATTCAGTTACTTTTGTATTCTTATATTTTTACAAATATCATACAGCTATAACAAACTGAATTAAATAATGCAATTAAAAAATAATAATAATACAAATAAATTTGACGAAAAAGACGGTTTTACATTTTGTTGGTTTAATTACAGAAATAAAAGATAATGAATCTGTTTTTGTAAGATTCATGCAACGAAAACCTAATCAAGATCCTGAGAATGTTGATATATCTCTTTTAAATTTTCAAGCTATTGTAATGATGAGTCTTTCAGACCCTACAATTTCACAAGAAAACAGCAGACTTTCAGTGACACAAAAATCGTTTGGTGTATCATTTTCCAATTTTAATGTTCATTAATTTACATTATTTGTATGAATCGAAGACATAAATAAGTAAATATAATATATTCTACATTTTAGACTATTAAAAAACGCACTAAATTGTATATTTTTTCAATTTGACTGATCCATAGTACCCCGGGGTTGGGGTACAATGGTCCATTTTGTCAGTTGCTATTAAAAAATTTATATATAAAAAGAAAAAAAGTGAACATAATTATTGCTTTTCGTTGAATGCAATATAAAACCCTAAATATAGGTAATATGCACACATATTTTCAATAGCGAGAAATCATTACTTTGTGAGTAAACACTTAAAATTTCCAAATTTGGTCCATTGTACCCCAGTCTCCCTTACTATGTGGAGATAAATACCCAAACCTTATCACATTGTTTTCTTTTATTTACTTATTGACTTCTCTTACTTTAATTTAATTAAACAACCATTAATTAATTAATGTTCGAAAAGTCGAATAAAATCGCTCGAGATTTTTTTTTTTTTTTTAAACGCTTTAAAGTAAAAGGAAGAATTAAGTAAATATTTCTTATTTATTAGCTTTTCATTTTGAATTCCTTATCTTTCATTTTATGAAGGTCCAATGCACAAAAATATATTTAAGAGAGCAATTTTAAAAACTTCCCAGTTTAAAAATGACAGATATATTTCGTGTATTCGTGCAGAACATTTGAATAGCTTTTATTCCTTTATCCGGAGGTCCAAACAAAGATTTTTTTTTTTCCTTTTTAAATTTAAAAATAGCATATCGATCTGTTTTCTTGCCTGTCTGTCTGTACAGTCGGTAACAAAAGTATCCGAACACTAGCAAAAATTCCGATATCAAAAAAGTACACTTAATGCTGTTTTGTTAAATAAATCCTTGTCGAATTATATTCTTAGTCAGTCTGAGAACATGATTCGACAAGGATTTATTTAACAAAATAGTATTAACACTACCTTTTTTATATAGGAATTTTTGCTAAAGTTCGGATACTTTTGTCACCTACTGTACTTTAACCATGATGCTATGTTCGTCTCCATTTCGACCCAAAACCGACAAACATGAAGATTCGTATTTTATATGGAAAACTTTCCTTAAAAAACAATAGGGATTGTTACATTAATTTTATTCAAAAATAGAAAATAATACACTGGGACCGTTTTTGGACTTCATTTGGTTCTTTCAAAAATGAACGTCCATATCGTCCGTTTGAAATGAACACAACAGTATGATTAAGAATTTGTTCTTTGATTCGTACAATGTATGTATTGCTATTCTACGATGAGTCACAAAATCCGAATCTATTTACTATTAAATTAGACATTAGTAAATTATTTTTAAGAAAATTATCTTTTCACCCATTTTCGTTAATTAAGCGTGCCTACTAATTATAAAATTACTTTTATGTATGAAAGTCTGTTTGTCAGCGTATTTTTGCATGGAAAGAGGTGAACTAGATTCACCATATTTTATCATGTGAATCTTTATAAGATTTATGTATTAAATTTTGATTTTCGATTTTATTTTTGAGTTATTTTAAGTTTTCGAATTGACAGGTTCTTGACAAATCTGGAGAAAATGACATAAAGTTTAAGTATCAATACGCAATTACATGCGACAAATGCCCGAGGAATATCGTTTTGATGTGCTGATGTCGTATTTGAAAAATGTAATAAAATAATGATAATAATTTATCATTATAAGGATCAAATACCAGGGAGTAAGACTTGAAATAATAGAGGATTATTAAAACCATGGATAGAGTAATCTAGTACCATTACATTATAATAGAAAAATGGAATATAATAGTAAAAAAGAAACTATTAAATTAATAAAACTAATACAATAGAATTAATAGAAACATACAAATAAATAATGCGCAAAAGCAGCAAAATTCTATGAATATAATACAATAGCATGAGTTAATTTGCCGAAATTTAGCACATATGAGGGTTATGTTGTTTGTAAACAGACATAAAAGTATATATATATACACACTTTTCGGAAAAAATAAAATTAAAATAAGATAAAATCAAACGATTTATAGAACTAAAACTTTTTCAATAATTTAGCGATAAAAAATAGTTTACTTTTACTAATAACATTTTTATTTCAGATTGTAAATAAGGTAGCAAGTTAGCCCGGTATTTTAGGTAACACATCGAATTCGGGTCGCTAGCAAGTGGAAGTTTGAGTGGTTAGATTTTTCATGTGGGTACAAGCATGCTGGTGGACTTGCAAAAGGGAGTCACTGCTCATCTGCGAGCAGAAATTTGCTATAGTCGCGATTTTGACGGTCAATGAATAGCCTGGTAGTGTCTGCGACGGTCAGAATTGTTTAAAGTAGCACATAGGATTGAGGACACTGCAGACACTGGCTGTTGCAAAAACTCAAAGCTTGATTTCCTACCTTATTTTCAAGAAATAAAAAATGTATATCGTTTGCAAAGCTGCGAACTTATAAAATTAAATAAATTTCATTCAGTATTCAAAACTCGCTTATTTTAACCACCGATCAAAATAGAGGATGATATTACATAAATAAGTAGCCTTTTTCTCTGTATATATTTGCGTGTGTGTGTATCTGCCTGTGGTACTACAAAAGCTAAGAGCAGATTAGGCTGATTATAATGAATTTATTAGTATTATTAGAACACTGATTTAATCGGGATGGTTTTTAGCCATGTTTGATGAAAATCTGTTTGGCAGATTTTTAAGTCAAATTTGAAGCCTGTTTTATATTGTAAAAAAGATACTTTGTTAAACTTTACAAATGCAAATTCTTAATTTGTTAAATTATCCTTATACCTAAAAAAGATGCGTCGTTAGATGCTCTTGTCTTAGATATAGGCCTTCTAAAATTTTAAAGCCGAATGATTCAGAGGAATCTGGACATGGATCTCTTTTTAGCCATGTGTGGTATAGAAAGTATTGTTGTGTGTCAAATTTTAGGAATCGTATTTTTGCTTCATTTTACACCTTTTGAGATCCCATAAGGTTTTAGAGGTTGGTCTGTATGAGTGTATCAGTTTGTAATGAGCATAATTCGAGAATAAATATTAACCCTTTGAGTGCTGAATACTCGCGGCCTATGCGGTCCATACGGACGGCGCGCTGACGAGTTGTCTCATTCTTATCGCGGACGCGCTTTATGCGAGTGTTGCATATTACACTGGTCATTTTTGCCGGGCGCGTATTTGCGTCCATAGTCCATACTGATAACATCTGCTAAGCGCATATTTGCGTCCATAGTCCATACTGATAACATCTGCTAACCTCGTATTTGCGTCCATAGTCTATATTAATGACTTTCGCCATAGCACTCAAAGGGTTAACAGAATGTCCAAACTGGGTACTTTAAATCTTTATCATATACAAATGCTACTTATTTATTTATTTATTTTTTTTTTTTTAAATAGGACAAAAACTTTTTGCATGTAAATGATGTACAGTCAACTCCTTCTAATCTACTAAAGTCCAAAGGTTGTGCTGATTATAGGAATTTGCAGGTTAGAGGTCTTTGTCTACTTTTTTTTTTTTTTTTTTTAGATACAAAGTCAGTTATTATTATGAATACATAAATAGACATTAAAATGGAAAGACGCTTTCTAATAAGTTTTAAAATAAAATATTTCTTCAATCTTAATAAAACTAATCAATCATATTAATGTATGAGAGTAAATAACTTAAGCATACTCAAATAATACACAGCAATAAAATATAAATATACATATTCATTAAATAAATATATATATATATATATATATATATTTGTTTTAAGTGCAGAAATGAATGTTCATCATTGATTATTTTCAATTTTGTTAAACATTGGTGTAATAGTGGTTTGTTTTAAATTTTTATACATTTTCTGGATATTCTTTGGTTTGACCTAGTACTAGTTCTTATGAATTCCAGGATAATAAATACGAGATTCTCACTTTTCTTTCTCCTATTGTGATTGAAAGCAAGGAAAATTTATTTAAAAAAAAAAAAAAAAAAAAAAAAAAATGAAGAAAAAAAGTAAAAATGTGAGAAACGTTACCGATTTTTTCGAAATTTCAACTGTAAATTTATTTGTTTACATTAATAAATTGCGGATTATAGGTCTGTAGATTAAAAGGAGTTGACTGTATAATATTGTATAATGTTTAAGAAATACCTAAAAGAATTCATTACCTGAATGTGCGAAATTCCCGTAAGTATACAGTTTACTTTATTTAGCCTGGACTAAACAAAATGAAAATGAATATATATTTTTAAATGCATAAAAACAAGTTTCGTATGGAAAATGGTGCAAAAATCGTTTACCATTCGTTTACAGGGTTACATAAAAAATTCCAATATATAATCGTTATACTTGGAAATTACTAGAACTGCATTTCAAACTATTTTATGTGTTCTTCACCCTGCGCTAAATTTAAGTACATTGCGTTGGTATGCATTATTCATAGTAAATATGCAGGAGTACTCCAAATTAGGCGAAAATATCATTTTTCATTAAACTTAATAAAAGTTCACGACTAAATTTCACCGGGTACAGGAAAACAGCTTAAGAATTATGATAACTTTCTCACACTCATAGACAAGGTATTGCTTGAAATGTAATTTTCAACTCTGATTTTTTGCTACAGATCGTTCTCCGGGGACTTAAAAATGCGACTGTTTGTTTTGAAGTCTTGTGAATAGGAAAATAAAACTTTTAGTGATCGATCTGTGTGTATATCTTTTATAAGCAGGGCTCGTGAAATATGGTCCCTTGGTCGCCATTGGCGACCAATATATTTTAGCTGGCGCCTGTGTTTTCAATGAAAACTCAATATTTAAAAATAATAATAATAATAATAATATTTTGGTGAAAATATTGGGCTCAGAACCGATTACCGAAACCTATGCTAAACTGCAGTGCAGTTCATATCAATTCGTGTAAGAAACAAGAAGAAGAAAAACAGTGACCCATGGTTGTCCGCGCATGTTTCATACACCATAGTGTTGAATCAATACACCAATAAGGAAGTTATACTGCGCTCAGAATCGATGCACGTTCACTCGCTTTGCGACCCAGTGCTGAATCGTTGCGTCGATGTAATGGTGTATTGATGTGTCGATGCTAACGGTGTATCAGTTCAGAGGAAACAATAAAACTGGTTTGAGGATGTTAAACAGGTGTTTCCTGATGTATAATCCATTCCTGGTAAGTATTTGATTTTTATACACAGAATTTTAATTTCTATATTCAAGTAAATAAATAAAAGACGATCGGAATACGGTATTTATGAGTGGCTACCAAAATTTTTTCCTGATGACTAGTTTTTTTTTTTTTTTTCAAATTGCTGGATCCCTGTTTATAAGCATAACTTAGAATTAAATAGTTGCAGGAAATTCAAATTGGGTATTTTGTAAATGAAATGAGGATTTCACTGGTTGAGTTTGACTGAAATTCGTATGTGTCAAAAAGTCCTGTGTGTGAAAGTTGTCTTAATAATTTGGAAAAAGCTTTTAAATTTAATAACACCTTAATTTTCGGATTCAGGAGACCTGAAAACGTGCAAATATATCAAAAACTCAGAAAAAAATTAGACTTAAAACCAATACTTTCTCTATCATGCACGAGTAAGGGGAAAATTTTTAAATACACTCAGCCCTTCAATGAAAAAGGAAATCTCTCTAAGAAACTGAGCGGTCGGCCTCTCTTTGCCTGTCATTTTTAAAATGAACATTTGTTATCACACAATAGTTGGCTATAAAAAAAAAGTTAATAGAAAGAACAAGAGAGGAGAGCTGGAGAGAGGAAAGTGAACTGAGATTTCCTCTTCCATTTATCATTTATTACTGCTCTGTTCATGTACGAGGAAGTTGTTCGGACGTTTCTCTATATGCAGACCTCTCGTAATTATGACCAAAGAGTTAGACATAGAGGTCAGAGACACGAGGGCAATCGGAACTAGAGTATTATTCAGTTGAGTTTCCGATTTTACTCAAATTTGACCTGATCTACAAATCGGACTGATTTTTATTTTATTTTATTTTTTCCTGTTGATCAAATTTTACTCAAGTTGACTCATATTATTATTATTATTATCATTATTATCAGTTTCAGGTGCGCTCAAACATAATGTTGTATTTCGCTTCTTATGGGTAGGATTCAAATATTAGTAATTTGTTGAAACATAACTTTATTCAAATAAGTTTGTGTGATTGTGAAGTTTTCGTAATATTTCACTGAGAAAAAAGTCTGTGACCGACATCTAGAAACTAAATTGTGGCTCTACTAAAAAATAGTTCCACGTCATCCTTATGAATTCTAGTCCCTTTTGAAAGAGAGTTCTGAAAATCTCTATTAGAATTCTAGAACGTTTGCCTATATTATGTTAGTCAAACTTATTTAAAAATCTCTGCAAATAAATGGAACACAAGAGAAGTGTTTTAGCAGCTATAATTCGAGCTTATGTCCAATTCTAGAAAAACAGCGAGAATTCCTCGCAATAAATTCCATTCATAAATTCCATTATTCATAATATTGTTTCACCATCTAGAAAAGTATAGACTAGAAATTCTCGATCATTCGTGTATTAAGAGACTTACCTTACACGCATATGGCTTGGAAATCTACATTTCTAGTTTAGGGAATCAGAAAATGACTACTTATTCGTTCTAGATGAAGGCAGTAAAGACTTTTGTCAGCGTTCCGTCACGTTTAAAGATAAATAAATCTTTATTTCCTTTTTTTTTATGAAAACACCATAAATTAATAAATAAAATTGTAATATTGTTTTAAAATTAATTTAAAATTTTGTTGTAAATGATTTTTATCCGAAAGTAAAACGCAGGATGATATATATATACATATTTAATTCCTTCTTCAATAGAAAAAAAAAAAAAAAATTCTATTATTATTATTATTATTATTTCATTTTTCTGTACGATCTCTTTCGTGAAATGCTTTAAAAAACGAATTATTATTAAATTTAAAATTCACGAAAATGAAAATCTTATTACCGTTTTTAACTTAATATTTTTGCGAAATTTAACTTAAAATTTAAAACTTTTATCTTAACAATTTAAAAATAATGATAATAATTATCTTAAATAAAAAAAAATAATTTTAATATTTTATTTTATGAGGGAAAAATTATTTAAACTTTCTTAACTCTTCTAGAAATTAGTATTTAAAAAATAAAATTTTAACAGTTTTTAAAAACTAATATAGGGGTAAGAGAAAGTGAAAAATCTGGAGTAACTCCACTCGACTTTCCAAACATTAATTTATTTAAACAAACGTAAGAGAAGTCGTTAAAAAACTAAAGAGAAATTTATATAAGGGTGTATGAGTAATTTCCCCCCAAAAGTATACTGTTTAATTTAACACAATTGTATTTCAAATAATTTTAGGCCATTTGTCATAATGATAAAGAATAATTCGTTGTGTCTGTAAAAATCTATAAATGCTAGATTCATCAAAATCTATGCAATTCGTGCGACAATGATTTATAATATGTAAAATAAAAATTCAACTCCGTCGGATAAGACGTTATCGCGTTTTAAATAATTTTAGCCCGTAAGCCATAATAATAAAGAAGTTTCCGTTGTGCCCCTGTAACAAAACTATAAATGTTATATTTACTAAAATCTATACATTTCGTGCGACGGTGACCTATATCATGTATATAAATTTCCAGTTTATTCAAATAAAACGTTTAGACGCTATCGCACTGTAAATAATTTGAACCCATAGATCCTAATGATGAAGAAGTTTTTCATGTGTCCTTGTTAAAAAAAAAAAAAAAAAAAAAAAAAAAAATGCTATAAATGCTAACTTCATCAAAATCTATACAGTTCGTGCACCGCTAACCTTTAATATGTACCCAAATTTTCAGCTCACTCGAATAAGGCATTTAGACACTATCGCATTTTAAATAGCTTTAACCCATAGGTTATATTGATAAAGAATTTTTCTTTGTGACCCAGTAAAAAAAAAAAAAAAAAAAACTGTAAATGCTATATTCACCAAAATGAATAGAGTTCGTGCTATGGTGATTTGTAACATATGTACCAATTATCAGTTCATTCGAACAAAGCATTTACACGCTATCGTGTTCACTCATACACATACACGCATACACATGCACAAACTCATGCATACATCACCGCAAAATTAACAAAAATGAACTTGGGAGACCTCAAAACGTATAGATACACTAAAATTTCAAAGTCGAATTTTTGTCATGTTTACAATACTTTCCTTACATAGTATGTTCGGAATGTAAAAATGTACAAAAGGCAAAACTTTATATTTTTATCGTAATTTTTTTTATTTAATTTGAAATTTAATTTTTTTAACTCGTGTGAAATGTCGATAATTTGACTTAATTTATTCCATCCTTTTGAATAAAATCGCACGAATTTTTTACAACTATTTTTTTTTTTTACAAATAACTTATTTTAATTATTATTATTATTATCATCATCTTTCTCCTTTTTATTATTATTATTATAAGTTTTGGTATATGAATGCAGTTTTAAAATGATCAAATCATTAATATAAAGTATTTTTAACGAAAATTCTGATTCAAAAGACATTACTAAGCGATGTCTGATTTAAAATAATGCCAGAACAATAACCCTAAAAGTAATAAGAAAGCACCACAGTACTGGCGTTCTAAAGTAATAAGTACAAAATTTTCAATAAACACCATAAAATACAATAAACTCGAAACAATTGTTTCGGGTTGAAAGAAAACATTACCCTTCGTCAGGCGAACAAAGTAGGCACGTGTGCTGCAATCAAAGCGGCAACCATAAATACCATTAAAGATGAAGACAGTTTGTCTGATACATAAATGGACTAAATTCACAAGCCCCCCAATTTCAAGAGAAGAATAATAGAATTCACGTAATCAAACCAACTCTAATCAAACCAGAGAAAGGTCATAAGCCCACTTTCTGCTTCCGGCCTCTTGTGTCCAATATTGGTACGGCATCTTACAATCTTGCTCGTTTTCTTTCAAGATCTCGTTCTCATTTAACTAGTACTAACCTTTATACAATAAAAAACTCGTATAACTTTGTAGACAAACTTAAATGCATTCCTCCCTTTAACTACACTATGATTTCTTTAGGTGTTAAATTCCTTTTTACTAATATTCCTATTCAATATGTTCTGGTATGTTTAGAGAGGAGATTACGTGAATTTCATTATTCTTCTATTGAAATTGAAAAACTTGTGAATTTAGTTCATTTATGTTTCAGGCAAACTGTCTTCTTCTTTAATAGTACTTATTATTCACAAAATGAGGGTATGATAATCGGCAGGGCAGTCCTCTCTCTCCTTTGCTTTGCGACATTTATATGCACTATTTTGAAGAAAAACTTTTCGGTGCGTATAAATTTCTTCGCTGATTTAGGTATGTTGACGACACTTTTGCTCTTGTCCCCTCTGATGTCGATTTTTCTAGTTTACTTTCTTTGGTGCATTCGATTGATCCATGCATTCAATTCACTTTTGAGATTGAGAAGGATTGCCCTCTGCCTTTTCTTGACGTTTTTGTGTCTAAAGACAAGGATTGGCTCTCAGCCACTGTCTTTAGAAAACCATTCCCTGCCTCTCTTCCACCGCATGCTCTCTCTAACCACGCACTCAACAGATAATGTCTGCTTTCTATACTTATGTTTTTCGTGCTTTACACATTTGTTCTGATCCGTCTAGTCCATCGAAAGATATTAATTTTTTTAAATAACTTGCTCTTTCTCGTGGCTATAATCCTTTATTTCTCTTATCTTCTCTCTGCAGTTCTTTTACGATGTACAAAAAAGTAAGAAGGAAAATCTGTCATTTAGCAGAAGAGAGAGAAAAAAAAATTATTAGCTGGTGTGTCAGTGCAAAACTATATTTTCAACTTTTTTTTTTTTTTTTTAAATGAACTTAAATTTTTTTAAACAGTAAAAGCCACATTTTTAACAGAAAAAAAATCTGGAGTGACTCCACTCGACTTTCCGAACATTGAGTAATTAACAGTTTTGTAGATAAAGTAAAGAAAGAGGAGTTGTTAAACAAACAAAAGAGAGAAAACCATAATAGAGTGTTTGAATATTTTTCTCCATATATTACACGATGTTTTATTTAACGCTACTGAACTTTGAGTTCATAAATCATAATAATAAAGAATTTTTCGCTGTGTCCCTGTAAAAACCTATTAATGCTAGATTCACCAAAATGCTTATAGTTAGTGCAACAATGATTTATGATATTCATATAAATTTTCAGATCAATTGAATAAGGCGTTTAGATGCTATCGCACTTTTAAAAATTTGGTCCCATAGGCCATAAAGATAAAGAATTTTTCTTTGTGTCCTTGTAAAAAACCTGTAAGTGCTAGATTCACCAAAATGCTTATAGTTAGTGCAACAGTGATTTATAATATTCATATAAATTTTCAGCTCAATTGAATAAGGCGTTTAGATGCTACCGCACTTTTAAAAATTTGGTCCCATAGACCATAATGATAAAGAATTTTTCTTTGTGTCCCTGTAAAAAAACTGTAAGTGCTAAATTCACTAAAATCTATACAGTTCGTGCAACTGGGACCTATAACATGTGTACAATTTTTTTTTCTCAGATTAATAAAGCGTTTAGATGATATCGCACTTTTAAAAATTTGGCCCCATAGGCCATAATGATAAAGAATTTTTCCTGGTGTCCCAGTAAAAAAACTATAAGTGCTATATTCCCCAAAATCTATAGGGTTCGTACTATGATGACTTGCAACATACGTACACACTTTCAGCTTATTCGAACAATGCGTTTAGACGCTAGCGTGTTCACTCACAGACATACACACATACATACACACACATATATATATCATCGTAAAAATAATGGAAACGGACTCAGGGGGCCTCGAAACGTATAGAAACATCAAAATCTGAAATTCGGATTTTTGTCATGATTGCAATACTTTCCTCACTATAGTGTTCGAAAAGTAAAAAAAAAAAACTGTTCTTTTAACGAACTTAAAATTATTTAACAGCACCAAAACTATAGTTCTAATATACCCTCTGTAAATTCTTACAAAATTTCAATACAAAGCCTTTACCGACTATACGAAATTTATTCTTTGTTAAAATAATCAAAGTTCATTTAAAGGGGAATAAAAGTTTCTTTTTGGTATACCAGTTGATATTTTCCCCTGTAAAATAGGCCGAATTCTTTCTACAATTACATAACCCTACACAATTACATAACCTTATACAATTATGACTTTTTTATTTTTTATTTATTTCTTTAGGGGATTTATGGTAATGTTTCAGAATTTTTTTTTTTTTTTCCCAATAAAAAATACAGATTTTTTTTTTTTTTTCTAAGAATTACAAATCTTTTTTTTTTTTTTTTACCGTGTACAAAGTCGCACAAAAGAATTTGAATACCTTAGGATCCATAAAACGACATATAACTTGGGGAGAAATACTCAAACGCTTTATTATGATTTACCCTTTTGTTTATTTGACGACTTCTCCTATTTAAATTTATTCAAACAACTGTTAATTACTAAATGTTTAGAAAGTCGAGGAGAGTCAATCCAGAATTTTTACTTTCCGAACACTATAGTGAGGAAAGTATTGCAATCATGTCAAAAATCCGAATTCGAGATTTTGATGTTTCTATACGTTTCGAGGTCCAACGAGTCCGTTTTCACTATTTTTACGATGATGTATGTATGTGTGTATGTATGTGTGTATGTATGTGTGTATGTCTGTGAGTGAACACGCTAGCGTCTAAACGCTTTGTTCGAATAAGCTGAAAGTTGGTACGTATATTGTAAGTCACCATAGTACGAACCCTATAGATTTTGGTGAATGTAGCACTTATAGTTTTTTTACAGGGACACAAAGAAAAATTCTTTATCATTATGGCCAAGGGACCAAAATCTTAAAAGTGCGATAGCATCTAAATGCCTTATTCAATTGAGCAAAAACTTTATACATATATTATAGGTCACAGATACTCAATCTGTATAGATTTTGGAGAATCTAGCACTTATAGTTTTTTTACAGGGACACAAAGAAAAATTCTTTGCCAAATTTTTAAAAGTGTGATAGCGTCTAAACGCTTTATTAATCTCAGCAAAGAATTTGCACACATGTTATAGGTCACATTTGAACCAACTGTATAGATTTTGGTGAATCTAGCACTTACAGTTTTTTTACAGGGACACAAAGAAAAATTCTTTATCTTTATGGCCTATGAGACCAGCGATAGCATCTAAACGCCTTATTCAATTGAGCTGAAAATTTATATGAATATTATAAATCACTGTTGCACTAACTATAAGCATTTTGGTGAATCTAGCATTTATAGATTTTTACAGGGACACAACGAAAAATTCTTTATTCTTATGATCTAAGGCTCAAAGTTCAGTAGCGTTAAATAAAACCTCGTGTGATATATGGAGAAAAATACTCAAACACTCTGTTATGGTTTTCTCTTTTTTGTTTGTTTAGCAACACCTCTTTCTTTATTTTATCTACAAAACTGTTAGTTACTCAATGTTCGGAAAGTCGAGTGGAGTCACTCCAGATTTTTTTCTTTATTTTATTAATTTAACAGAAAAATTATTTTCTTAACATATTTGTAATTCATTTGATTTGTTATATTGTTAGCTTTTTACTTTCCGAACATACGTATGTAAGGAAACTATTGTAATCATGTCAAAAATCCGAATTCGATATTTTCGTGTTTCTATACTTTTGAGGTCCCCTGAGTCCGTATTCACTATTCTTACGATGATGTATGTATGTGTGTGCGTATGTGTGTGTATGTATGTGTGTGTGTGAACACGCTGGCGTCTAAACGCTTTGTTCGAATGAGCTGTAAGTTGGTACCCATGTTGCAAGTCACCACAGCACGAACCCTATTGATTTTGGTGAATCTGGCACTTATAGTTTTTTTTTACAGGGACACAAAGAAAAATTCTTTATCATTATGGTCTATGGGACCAAAATCTTAAAAGTGCGATAGCATCTAAACGCCTTTTTCAATTGAGCAAAAAATTTATACACATATTATAGGTCACAGTTACTCAATCTGTATAGATTTTGGAGAATCTGGCACTTATAGTTTTTTTTTACAGGGACACAAAGAAAAATTCTTTATCATAATGGCCTACGGGACCAAATTTTAAAAAGTGCGATAGCGTCAAAACGCCTTATTAAACTGAGAAAATAATTTATACACATATTATAGGTAATAGTTGCATGAGCTGCATTGAGCTTGGTGAATCTAGCACTTATAGTTTCTTTACAGGGATGCAAAGAAAAATTCTTTATCATTACAGCCTATGGGACCAAATTTTGAAAAGGTGCGATAGCGTCTAAATGCCTTATTCAATTGAACAAAAAAATTATACACATATTGTAGGTCACAGTTTCACGATCTATATAGGTTTTGACGAATCTAGCGCTTCTAGTTTTTTTACAGGGACACAACAAATAATTCTGTATCATTATGGCCTATCATTATGGTGAAATTATTTAAAGTGCGATAGCATCTAAATGCTTTATCCGTTTGAGTGGAAAATTTATATACGAGTTATAGGTCACCATCGTACAAACTGTATGGATTTTGGTGACTCTAGCACTTAACGAGTTTTACAGGGACACAATTAAAAATTGTTCATCGTTAAGACCTATAGGCTTAAATTATTTAAAGTGCGACAGCGAATAAACTCCTTATTCAATTAACTTTTTACAGGGACACAATGAATTATTCTTTATTATTATGATCTACGTGTTTGGTAAAACAGCGTTAAATTAAACATCGTGTACTATATAAAGAAAAATACCCAAACACCCTATTATAATTTTCTCTTTTGTTTATTTAACAACTCCTCTTACATTACTTTATCTACAAAACCGTTAATTACTCAATGTTCGGAAAGTCGAGTGGAGTCACTCCAGATTTTTTAAGTTGACGACCGAATATATATATATATATATATATTTTTTTTTTTATCAAACCACGTGTGTCTCATGGAGGACTTTTCCTTTTTGATTAACTGTTTAAATTCAGAATTATCCTTCCACAAAATTTTAGAATTCTTCAGTGAGTAAATCTCATTTCAGAAAAAACTATAAATTCAGAAAAAACTATTTAAAAAAATTATATTTTACAAAATTACTTTATTCGTGATTGATTTTATAAAATACTAGCAGGCAACGCCCGCTTCGCTGGTCCCTATTTTTAAATGAATCACTATAATTACTGAATTCTCAAAATTGCATTAATTTTTATCACGTGGAAAAAAAAGAGAAACAAAATCTGATAAGGAAAAATGTCGCACTGCCTTCGGAAAACTCTTATTTCTATTATTTTCCCTCTTCGCACCCCCCTCCCGTCTATCCTAATAATTTTACAAATTCGAAAATATCCGCAATCGATTTGTAAGCATCAAAAACCTGTATGCACCAGTTTTGAACGATCCATCTCTATTTTTATTTTTTTGCCCCACCACTCCCCCTTTCCCGCCCCTACCAATAATTTTAAAAATTCGAAAGTATCCGCAATCGATTTGTAGATATTGAAAACCTCTATGTACCAATTTTGAATGATCTAACTCTATTTTATTTCTTTTGCCCCCCCCCCTCTCCTCTCCCCCTTTCCCGGCTCTCCTAATAACTTTACACTTTCGAAAATATCCCCATTCGACTTGCAGGCCTCTGAAACCTATCTGTACCAATTTTGAACGGCCTAACTGTATTTCTATTTGTTTTTGCCCATAGCCCCCCCTTCCCGTCCCTCCTAATAATTTTACAAATTCGAAAATATCAGCAATCGATTTGTAGGTATCGAAAACCTCTATATACCAATTTTGAACGATCTAACTCTAATTTTATTTTTTGCCCCCCCCCCCTCTCCCCTCCCCCTTTCCCGGCCCTCCTAATATCTTTACACTTTCGAAAATATCCCCATTCGACCTGAAGGCCTCTGAAACCTATCTGTACCAATTTTGAACGGTCTAACTGTATTTCTATTTGTTTCTGCCCATAGCCCCCCCTTCCCGTCCCTCCTAATAATTTTACAAATTCGAAAATATCAGCAATCGATTTGTAGGTATCGAAAACCTCTATATACCAATTTTGAACGATCTAACTCTAATTTTATTTTTTGCCCCCCCCCCCTCTCCCCTCCCCCTTTCCCGGCCCTCCTAATATCTTTACACTTTCGAAAATATCCCCATTCGACCTGAAGGCCTCTGAAACCTATCTGTACCAATTTTGAACGGTCTAACTGTATTTCTATTTGTTTCTGCCCATAGCCCCCCTTCCCGCCCCTCCTAATAATTTTACAAATTCGAAAATATTCGCAATCGATTTGTAGGTATCGAAAACCTATATACACCAATTTTGAACGATCTAACTCTATTTTCATTTTTTGCCCCCCCTCTCCCCTCCCCCTTCCTGCCCCTCCTAATAACTTTACACAATCGAAAATATCCTCATTTGACTTGCAGGCCTCTAAAACCTATCTGTATCAATTTTGAACGCCCTAACTGTATTATTGGTTTTTGCCCCATAGCCCTCCCCCCTGCTGCCCCACCTGGGGGCTGAATTTCTAAAATTCCAGAAATTGGTTTTTAGATATATGCATTAGCTATATTTTAGGGCAAAAATTTCACGTATATCTATTTTTTTTTTGTTTGAGATATATAGGATTATGCGAAATCATGTTTTATGCATGTGAAATCACGTTTTGCCCCCCCCCTGCCCCCCTTGGGGACCGAATTTTGAAAATTCCAGAAATTGGTTTTTAGACATTTGTATTAGCTATATTTTAAAGCAAAAATTTTACGGATATCTGTTTTTTACTTTCTTCTATATGTAATATAGAGAAAGTATTGGATTCGTAAAAATTTTCGACCTCGGGTTTTTGATGGATTTACACGTTTTGAGAGCTGTAGAACACGATTTGACCCTTTTTAGAAAATGTCTGTCTGTCTGTCTGTCTGTCTGTCAGTCTGTGTGTGTGTGTGTGTGACAAAATTTTGTGGCAACTGTATCTCAGGAACTACTGCACAGAATTTCATACAAATTAGTATGTAGTTGCACCTTGACATAAATTAGTGCCTATCAACTTTTGGTAAAAATTGTCTTACAGGTTGCGTTGCCATCCCGCTTTTTCTAAATTTTTAACATGGTGATATAGGACAAAATTTTGTATAAATGTGCATAAAGAGAATTATTTTTTAGTAATCATTATGAAATTTACAAGAATTATTTATAATAGATGTAGTCAACTGGGGAAAAAATTTTGTATGCGTAGGAGCCTCGTGAACCCCCCTGGGGGGGAAGTCACCCCTCGAGGGGAGTAAATTTTCAAGATGGGTATCTTTCGAAAGGTCTCGTGAATACCTTTAAAACGAATGGTTGAACTATAAATCTGTGATAATTTAAAACAAAGTTATCGATTTTTTTTACTTTTAACAAAAAGTAACTTAGAAAAAAAATCTTATTTTTTTTTTTTTTTAACGAAATTTAACCAGACTTGGTATTTAGTTGGCCCCTGACATAAAATGGGGCTGATTAGATTTGGGGATCAATCACTCAACAGGTGGTGCTGTGATCGTATTTTTTCTAAATTTTTAACATGGCAGTATGGGACAAAATTTCGTATAAATGTACATAATGGGAGTTATTCTTAACCTGTGATTGTGAAATTAATATGAATTATTGATAATAGTAGTAGTTAATTAGGAAAAAAATCTCGGTCATCACTTCCCCCCCCCAGGGGAAAGTACCCCCGGGGGGGGGGGGTAAATTTTCAAGATGGGTATCTTTCGAAAGGTCTCGTCAATGTCTTTAAAACGAATGGTTGAATATAAATATGTGATAATTTAAAACAAAGTTATCGATTTTTTTTTTTTTTTTTTTTTTTTTTTTTAACAAAAGAAAACTTTGAAAAAAATCGTATTTTTTTTTTTTTTTTAATATTGTTACTGCGTGAATTTGTATAGGAAAATATAGAAGAAAGTCTTGTGGTGGCCACAGCATACTAGTTTGTTTGAGATATGATGGATTTTGTGAAATCACGTTTTGCCCCCCCCCCCTCTCCCCTTGGGGGGCGAATTTTGTAAAATAGGTTCGTAGTGGATACCTACGTCATGGAAAGAACATTGTCACGAAATTTCATGCTTCTAGATCCAGGGGTTTGGTCTGGGCGATGATGAATCACCCCCCCACTCACTCAGGAAGTACTCTTTTATATATATAGATTTCTATGACCGATGTTTTTTCAACAACATTAGCAGTTATTTTAAGTCGGTGTCTGTTTTTTTTTTTTGTTGTTGTTGTTTTGTTTTGTTTTTTTTCCAATGCTAATAACGTATCAAATGACGTAGAACATAAAAATATATCAATATTCGGAAACATTCTTTTTACTTTTTTTTTTTTTTTTTTTTTTTTTTTCCGAGTTCTGTACTGAATAAGTTAATCTCTACTTTTCTCTTTTATCTGCTGTACTACTTTCTTATGACACTTAATAATTTAGCTAGGATTCTAAAACAAAAACGTTGTGAAATACTCGTCCCGATAAAGTGGCTTTAAGGATTACTTCATTGAGAAGAGAGATGAAGCGGGGGAGATTTGCACTACGAAGTCTTCAGTTATTTTATCTTTATCGGTTATTTTGGGATATTAGATAAGCTAAATGTAAACATGCCTAGCAGTTGGATTGCATATGTATTTTACCAGCATTTGAATAAAATGGAATTTAGATAAATTTTTTTGGCTTAGAACATCTTAAGATTGAACTTATTTTCATAATTTGATTTATAGGTTTTTCCATAGTTAACAAAGATATTTTATAATTAGTTTAAATTAAACATAAAAATTAAATTAAATTAAAATACACAGGGTGTCGTATAAATAGCGCTCAAACTCTGCACAGCCAGATTCCTTGTCGGGAATACATAAGAAATGCCCAAAGAACTGTACCTGTACGATCCGTAGTTTACGAGAAAAAAACGAAAAAGAAAGTATGACGTCACAGATGGTGCAAGGAAAGAAAACTTTATTTGAAACATCATCAGCAGTATTTGTTTTTCGTAATACTTTGTTTTTCGTATTTTTCTCGTAAACTACGGATCGTACAGGTACAGTTCTTTAGGTATTTTTTATGTACTCCCAACGAGAAATCTGGCTGTGCAGAGTTTGGGCGCTATTTATTGGACACCCTGTATATATAGAGAGAAGCAGATTTTACTGCCTTCCCTTTTCTTTTATTTATTTACAAGCAGGCTTCGCCCGCTTCACTGGTCATTTAGATTGAAATGAATTCTCAAAATACCATATCATTAATAACAATGAAATATCTTTGAAAAAAAAATTAAAATTAGTCAAAATCCAAGTTAAAGTTTCCGTTCGCCACACGTTGAATCTGGAAACTCAATGCCTTCGGCAGCGCCTTACCTGCTTTTTACTCCCTTCCCTCGCGAGTAAAGTTGAAAGTTTTGCAAAATCCCATCAAAATGCATATTGCGTACACTTAATCAACACCCACACGCCAAAATTCGTCATTCTAAGGTCATTTGGAGCAGATTTAAGTTTGAAAACGTGTTTTTTGACCCCCCCCCCAACCTCGCCCTTAAAGTGGGGTGAAATTTCGTAAAACCCCTTTATAGTGCGTGTTGGAAACGCATAATCAACCCATACATAAAAATTAATCTTGCTGAGATAATTTGAAGCAAAATTATGCTTAGAAACGTGTTTATTGCCCTCCTTCCTCTAAAGAAAAAAGGGGGAATTTCGCAAAATCCTGTTACAATAGGGGCTGGATACACGTAAATAAGCCACACACTAAAATTTATGACCTCAGCTCTTATAGATTTACGCGGACGAATTTAGTGCTAAAGGGGGGGGGGGGGTCGAATTCGCCCCTTCGTAACTCCCTCACAAAGTCGAATATCGCAAAAAACCAAAAATGAGTTTTGGAAATGTACTCAAGAAGACGCTTGGCGGTTTTTTATATGTTTGTGCTATTATTGGTAGAATTCTACTCGAAAATCCGTATTTTGTTAAATTTGGCTCCGAAAATCATTTTCCCCCTCCCCCCATTAAAAGTTCAAAGTTCCAAAATCGCAGAAAATTATTATTATTATTATTATTTTTCTTTTTTTGTACTCAAGTCTAGTCTTCCCATCTGCAATTTCTTCACCGTGAAGTAATTTGGAACCGACTTATGCTTATAAAGGTGTTTTTGCCTTCTGCCCCCCCCCCCCCAAAGGGAGGAACGGGGAAGTATTTCGCAAAATATCGTCTTAGTAGGGGGTCAGGGTTCTAAAATCAACCTGCCCACCAAAATTTGTAACTCTATCTACCATAGAATCGCTACGGCTGTGTTGAGTCAGTGAATCAGTGAGTTTACTCTTTTATATATATAGATTTATTTTTATTTTTGTTGACTTTTTTACATATTTTTTAAGAAAATTTTTCTTAAGCATCCACATTTCACTGTCATTTTGATTATATCCCACAATGCTGGAAAGTATTTTATAATCCATGCAGGATGACTAGTTTTTCTTTCTTTATTAAAACTTGCCATCAAAGTTTAAAACATTGAGAGACGTTTTATTTGTCTGTCCGCTCTGTAATGCCCGTAAATATTTTTCACAATTTGTTCAAACTGATACATGTTATTGAAGTTTTCTATGGGTGTTCCCATAAAAAATAGTATAAATAACATCCCTATTTCGTGTGCAATATACTGGCATGTAAAAGAATAATGCATTCCCACTAGAGCCATTTTTATAAATCACATTAAAATACTTTTGTACTAGACTAATCTTAATGAAATCGATATTTGTTATTCAAATGCACAAAAAAAATCTTTTTCTGTTGAATACAGTATAGTTAGGGTTAATGATTACAAAGCCAAACAAAAATATTCAGATATGTTAAAAGCTATAACTGAAAATTGCTGCAGTTCCATTTCTGTTTCTCGTAGACTTTATTAACCTTTTTCAAAAATGTATAAGAATGATTATGATTTCAATTAGTCTATCTATCTGTCTTTCTGTTAACCTGTCTTTCCATGTTCTAATTTCTGTTACAATTTGTAGCATGCCCTGACCTTCTTCTATGTCATTCAAGTTCATCATGGCATGTTCTTTAATAGAGATAACAAAACATTTGCGATGCGTTACAGTGTATGAGAGGTAAATAGTTTAAAAAAAAAAAAAAGTATTTTAAAATCTTAAAACTACACATAAAGTAACGAAATTAATATGTACTTTTAAGGTACACGAAATTGATTTTCTGTAAAATAAAATATAATTAGCGTATTTGATTGGTTTACAGGGCCTTACAAAGTTGTTCTGTATCATTCTGAGATACAAGGAGATATTGTTCCCTCGTTCTATGTAAACTTTCGCTATTGTATGAATTTTTTTAGTACATCATATGGTGCGTAATCTCAGTTTAAAAATATATGTAGAACGACTTAAAAACAATTTTTTCAATGCTTTCTCTCTAGAAATAAAGCTATAAAATACTTTTGTGAGACTCTTTACTGCATAAGTAAAACAAAATATAAGTTTGTAAACTTCTTGTTTTTAGGTAATATATTACAAAAGTAATCACTAGCCGAGTGCTACAGAAAAGAGATTTTTTCTATAATTTTTCTTTAAAATAAAGAAAAAGGTGCAAAAAGAATTTTTGCGAGGTTTCTTCCTTCCTTATTAAAAACAGAATATTTTTAAGGTGCCAACATGGAGGCAAGACGAATACTATTGAAGTTTGGGCGATGCAATGGAACGGGTATGTATTAGTTGGAAAGTATTAGTAATCTATGCAAACCCCATAATTATTCGTTCTTGTTTTTCGTATATTACAATAAATTCGTATAATACAGCTGATATATAATACAATCGATGTATAATTCGTACAATACAATCATTATTTAAATTTTCTCATCTCTCATTTTGCATTTTCACATGCGTTTATCAGAGTCTGTCCATTACAAGTCAGTCTTTGTTGAGCTACTTACTGGAGATCGAAAATTTTCACGAATACAACACTTTCTTCTTATATGCATAGAAGAAAGTAAAAACAAAATAAAAGACAAATTTCAATATATTTTAACTATCAGTACAGTTTATTTAAACAATACTGTCACTATAATTTATAATGCATAAACAATAAACTTTTACTAAATGCTAATACACTGCTTGTAAATATTCTAAAACAAATTTATAACTTACTTAGTGAATCCGATAATTTTCATTGCCTTAAAAATAACTACCAACTCATAGATCATATTAAAAGTATAAAATTTTTTTAACAATATTATGACTTATAATTTTAAAGATCTATTTAATAACATTATTTTGTCCGACTTCTAACAATTAATTTAAAGTCTTTTTAATTATTTTGAAAGTCAAATTAATCTTACTAATTATTTTAATGCTGGATATTTTAAAATTCTTTACTTTATTATTCATAGTAATTATATTTTATATAATAGTAATATTAATATTCAATGAGTCTGTTTCCCAAGACGAAGATGTAGCTCTAGTTTTTTGGCTGATTTATATATCTATCATTGTGAGCTAAAATTTAATTATGATAATATAAAAATGTACCGTTACATTGATGACGTAATTAATTTTTATATTAATAATAGATGTCCTAATTCATTCACATTAAATTATATTCATAACAAATAATTCATTAACTTTTTAGATTCTAAAAATTCACTCTAAAAACTATAAAAGTTCATTTTATAGGTACTAAAATTTATATTGATATTTATGATAAACGAGAAGAATTTTGTTTTAATGGTAATTTGTTTACTCTTTTTAACTCATGCCTCTATCTCTCTGTGTATAGAAAAATCAGTATCAGTTCGAATTAAAAATATAGAATTTCGAATAAAAAAAATTTTATTATATAAAATTATTTTATTTCGAATAAAAAAAATATGCTCATCAAGGTATAAAACAAAAATAACAATAAATTAATAAACGCTACAATAAAAAAGGGTTTCTCTAAAAATTTTCATCAACATTATCAATGTCTCTGTTCATAAATAAAATGAAAATTCATTAAAAAATTTCACTCTAAAAACTCTAAAAATTCCTTTTAAAGGTAATAAAATTTGTATTCATATTTATGATAAATGACAAGAATTTTGTTTTAATGGTAATTTTTTTACTTTTTTTAACTCATGCCTTCATCTCTCTGGGTGTAGAAATATCAATATCAATCCTCTGTTTGGAAAAAAATATTTATGCTTTCCAAGGTATAAAACAAAAATATCAATAAATTAATAAATGCCACAATAAAAAAAGAGCTTCTCTAAAGATTTTCATCAATATTATCAATAATATTTTCTCTGTCCAAAAATAAAATAAAATAAAAGTTTAAGTAATCTTGAACTTATTATATATGTGTTTATGCGTATGTATGTATATTCAAAAAAATAATAAAATAAATAAAGCACAATATAAATGGTGGAGGATGGGTAGACAGATGCTTCATTAAGGAAATCAGCTGGTGTTCGACTGGTTTGTTGGAAGAGTAGTTGATGTACAGTATATTTGTATTTAAAAAAGGCGAAGAAAAAGAAGAAGTATTGTTGCATGCAATACGATTAACCTGTATATGTCCCTTGATTTTATTATTGTTTTTATATTATAATTTAGCATATTAAATTTTATTTTTTGTTTTACACCTTAAGTATACTCAATTTTATTTTATTTTCCTATATATTGTATTAACTATGCTTAGTAAGCTGTTGGAATTAAAATTCAATTAATATATTTTACATATATATATATATATGTATGTTTGAATTTCTGGATGGTTGATTGTCGCAATCTCTTTTTGAATTTTTCTGTTTTATCTTTTTCAAAGTTTATTGTTTTCGTCTATTCAATGTTTGAAAAGGTTTTCAATATATATATATATATATATTCCCCACTTTAAATGAATATAATAGCTTTTATTCATTTTAATAGCTCTTTTTAGGTATGACAAATTTTATCTTTGAAAATTTCATCCGAATTCTCCCAAGTTCAAGTATCTCTGCTTGTATTTCCTCCACGGTGACCTCATGGGTTTCATACGTGAAATCTTCATGCGTTTCTTCTGCAAGTAGTATTTCGACTGGATCCTTGTACTAGTGATAGTTTCCTTCAAATCGTCAAGCTTTTTTTTAATTATTATTATTTATTTTTATTATTATTATTATTATTATTATTATTTTAAGCATGACGATAAATTCTAATAGATGACTGTATCATATGAACTATATACATTTTTATCTGATGATAGTATATCATAGCGAAAAACTTTGTAAATATAAATTTTAAACTGCAAATATGTCTTTAATCAATTAAATTATTTGTACGTGTCTAAAACTGCTTATTTAATACATTTTATTTTCTTATTTATACTTTATACTTTATACTTAATATTTTATATATTTTTGTATCTTTAATATTTAAAAACATTATTTGTCTATAAAAATAATATTTAGTATTAAAATAGTTAAAATTGATTAACAACCGCTAAAAATTGATTAGTTAATTAGAAAACATGCATTTATTTCATAAAATAAGAGTAATTTCCACTTCAATTTAAAAAAAAAAAAAAAAAAAAAAAAAATTAGGCTTTGTCCTCTATCTTTTTAGTAAATATACAACTAGGAATGTTGACGTCCTAGGCATTTTTTTTTAATTGTGAATATCAATTTTAATCGCATACAGAATTGTATTTAATTATTTTTCATACTCCCTCTCTCTTTTTTTTATAGGAAAGTTGTTATATTATTTTATTATTCATCTTCTATATATACATATATATATATATATATATATATATATATATATATTTTCTCTTGAATATTTAAAAACGTTATTTGTGTGTGAAAATAATAATTTTGTAATAAAAGGATTAAAATGTGATAACATGTGTTTTATTTTATTTTTCTCTCTTTGCTTTGTCTAATCATTCTTCTCGTCTTCTCTGCATCTAATCTCTCACTGTAAACGTTTTCTGTTTCATTTACCAAAATACCTTATCTAATGTAAACTTAAAAAGGAAAATATGAATCTGACAGGTTATTTACTTAATATGACTGTTAGAACCCATTTATTTGTTTTTTCTTCTTTAAGAAAACAATGCTTTCAAATATATTACAAATATCTCTTACATACCCAGATTATCGCGAATTTGGTAAATTTGTTTGAATGGAGAGTCAGTGTTAAATCTAGGCTTATTTTCCAGGGGAGAATCTTTCAGTTCCACAGGTTATCGAATTTTAGACCGTTATTAAGTAACAAGTCCAGAATTTTTAACAAAGTACAGAAGTTTACGTAGCAAGCAGGTTTAAAATATTGAACTTATATTGTACGCAAAAAGTGTTAGATATTGTCCATGTTTTATTTTATTCTCTCATTTTTATATTTTTAACTCACGTGATGTATTTTTGTTATTGTAAAAAAAAAGATTATTGAGATGATGCTCGTGCGCGTGCATCTAGTTTCTTTTTCTCAGTATTCAAATTTTTCAATGGAATAAAAGCAGCAAGTAGATTTTGTTGTTAGAAATTATTATTTAGTTTTTTAGAAAGCTTAGGAGTTTAAAATAACTTCTTCTGTATGCTTTAAGTTTATTTGGCGTCCGCAATTATATATATAGTAAGCTAGAGAGTTAAAATAACTTTCTTTTTGTACGCTTAAATAACATTTTGTGACGTCTACGCGACAGGACGAAGTAAAACAATGTTTCAAGCAATTAAAGGTTTTAGAAAAGCCGATCTGAAGTTTGTAGCGGAAGAGCTTGGCGAAATAATTCCTCCTGAATGTACTATTGCTACCTTGAAGGAAATTATTTTGAATAGCAACGAATATAAAAATGATCCCAATTTTGTGCAAGAAATTCTATCAACGGCTGTTGTTGAGAGGCAAGAAAAAGAAAAATTGAAAGTCGAGCAAGAAAAATTGAAAGTCGAGCAAGAAAAAGATCTTCAGCAACAAAAACTTAAACTTGAACAAGAAGAAAAAATTGAATTAGAAAAGCTTAATCAAGAATTAGAGATAAAGAAGATGGAATTAGACCAACAGTTGGAATTGGCTAGAATACAGTCACAGGCCTACATTCAAGGGGAGTCAATTTTAACTGTTAATGAAAATAATTCATCTAGAAGAAAAATTTCCTTACCCAAGTTACAATTCCGACAATTTGATGGGGATTTAAAAGAATGGCTACCATTCTGGAGTCAGTTTGAGCAGATAGATAAAGATAACGATATTCCTCCAGAAAACAAATTCCAGTACCTCATTCAAGCAACGGTCGCTGGTTCCAGAGCACGAGAAGTCGTAGACAGTTTTCCGCCAACTGGCGCCAACTATGCCAAAGTTATAGAGAGTCTAAAAGCTCGTTATGGAAGAGATGATCTTCTAGTTGAAGTGTACGTTAGAGAATTATTAAAATTAATTATAGTTGCTCATACAAAAGAAAACTTTTCTCTTACTTCATTGTACGATAAACTTGAATCATATTTAAGGGCTCTTGAAACGTTGGGTGTCACTACTGATAAATGCGCTTCTATATTATATCCTATGGTAGAATCCTGTTTTCCAGCTGAATTTTTGAAAGCTTGGAATAGAAGTAACATTGTTTCTACTAGTTCTGATGCGAAAGAACGGTTGGACAATTTGATGCAATTTCTCAAATGTGAAGTTGAAGGAGATGAAAGAATAAATTTGGCGGTAGCAGGTTTTGGTCTGGCGAAGAAAAATGATGACCGAAATTATAGAAAAAGAAGGACTTATACTGATGTTGTTAAGCCTATACCCACTGCCTCTACTTTATTAACGACTTCTTTTAAACAGGATCTAAAGAAAAATTGCGTGTTTTGTAATGGAAAGCATATGAGTTCAGACTGTTTTACGGCACGAAAGATGAGTTTTAATGAGAAACAGAATGTTCTAAAGGATAAGAAGTGCTGTTTCCTCTGTTTGGGGTCAGGTCACACTACCAAACAGTGTAAAGCTGTCCTGAAGTGTTTTATCTGTGATAGAAAACATTCCACCGTGATGTGCCAAAGTCTTGATAAAGGCAAAACAAATGAACGAGAAGAGAAAGAAAAGTCAAATGAAAGTGAAGTAAATATGGCAAATTTCAATAAAAATCCAAGGGTATTTCTTCAAACTCTCAAAGCAAAAGTCGTCTCTGATAATAAAGAAAAGGATATTCGTCTAATTTTAGATACTGGTTCACAAAGATCGTATATTTTGAAGAAATTAGCAGAAGAAATGAAATATGCAGCCATTAAAAAAGAAAAGGTTGTACATTCACTTTTTGGCGGAGTCTCAACCAAAGAATATGAACATAGCTTTTATAAAATAAGATTAAGAGATTTGACAGGGAAATTCAGATGCAATTTTGAGGTTTTGGATCAAAATATTATATGTGAAAATGTTAAGCCTGTGGGAAAAGGTTCTTGGCTGAAAGAATTGGCCGAGAAAGGCATTGTTTTGACAGATGTTGGCGATGCAGATGAGTCTATTCAAGTACTGATTGGAGCCGATATAATCGGTAAACTATTGACAGGTCGAAGAGAAGTGTTGTCTTCTGGGCTAGTTGCAATGGAAACACTTTTTGGCTGGACATTAATGGGAAAAGTTCCTCAAGAAAGTTCATCTAAAGAAAATTTAGCTCTATCAGTTACTTCCATGTTTGTAAAAGAAGCAGAAATTTCTGACTTATGGAGATTAGATTTACTTGGAATAAGTGATCCAATCGAAAAGCTATGTAAGATGGAAGTAGATCGTCAAGTAAAAGAGCACTTTCTACAGACAGTAACACGGAATAAAGACGGTCGTTATGAAATATCCTTGCCATGGGCTGAAGATAAACCACCTTTACCTGATAATTTGTGTTTAGCCAAGAAAAGGTTAACCAATGTCACACAAAAACTACTTGCGAGTAATATTTATGAAAAATATGAGGAAGTACTTTTAGGATGGCTTGGCGACAAAATTATTGAAGAGGTCCCTGAATGTGAAAGGTCCTTTTATGGACACTACTTACCTCATCGACCAGTTATAAAGGAGAATAGCACTACTCCAATTCGTCCAGTATTTGACGCATCAGCAAGAATCCAAAACCATCCATCTTTGAATCAATGTCTACACTGCGGTCCAAATCTCATTGAATTAATTCCTGACATACTTTTGCGATTTAGAGAAAATAAATTCGGTGTCTTAGCTGATATCAAAAAAGCGTTTTTGCAAATAAGCATCCGGAAAGAGGATCGGGATTTTTACGTTTCCTCTGGTGGAGCAATCCAGAACAAAGTGAGCTGAGAATATTTCGTCATGCTAGAGTCGTTTTTGGAGTCAAGAGTTCACCTTTTTTGCTAGCTTCAGTAATAGAATACCATATTAAAAATGATGAAGAATATGACCCAGAACTTAAGCAAAGATTGTTGAGAAGCTTCTATGTTGACAATGTTGTTACGAGTGTCCGTACAGAGGAAGAGTTAAAGAGATTTATTACTTGCTCTAGAAACCTAATGTCTAAAGGCGGATTCGACCTAAGAGGATGGGAACATACAGAAGAGAGAAAGGACACGGAACACGGTAAAGAAGCTGTTGTACTTGGATTACACTGGAACAGATTTTCGGATATTTTAAAGGTCAATGTATCCTGGACGAAAGATGTAAATCTGGAGAAAATAACAAAACGTACTATGTTATCAGTGGCACATAAAGTTTTTGATCCAATTGGTTTTACTTCACCAGTCATGATTTGCCCCAAGATGATGTTACAGAAAACCTGGAAAATTGGTTTAACCTGGGATGAAGAAATTACCGGGGATCTAAAAAACGAGTTTATCGGATGGTTTCGTGAATTAAATATATTGGAAGAAATTGAGATTCCGCGATACATTCAAGTCACTCCAGATAATTTAAAAAAATGTACTCTTCATACATTTTGTGATGCTAGTAATCAGGCTTATGCTGCTGTTGTATTTTTGAGAATAGAAAAAGCTGATCAAGTGAAATTATTCCTGCTGGCTGCCAAATCCCGCATCAGTCCTTTAAAGTGCCCAACTATACCTCGAATGGAGCTTTTAGCGGCTTTGATTGGTGCTAGATTATCGAAATCAGTAACAGATGCATTCAGTTGGGAAAATATGGAAAGATATTTTTGGAGTGATTCCACGACAGTTCTTGCATGGATAATCAGAGAAGAGAACTGGTCAGTTTTCGTCAGGAACCGAGTTCAAGAAATCAGGAGTTTGACTGATCCTTCTTTATGGAAATATATACCCAGTGAAATGAACCCATCGGATCTATCCTCTAGAGGTTGTAAAGCCAAACAACTTGTCTCTCTCAAATGGTGGGAGGGTCCATCGTGGCTTAAGAATCCATATGAGTATAATAAACATATGAATTTCCTCTGCCAGAATATAAATGAAGAAGACGTTGAAAGAGAAAAGTTAAAATCAACAAAATTACTGATAAATGTAGATGAAAATTCACAGAATACTTGGTACTATCAATATTTTTCATGTTATGAGAAAATCGTGCGCCTTGTTGGATGGATTTTCCGTTTTAAACATAATACTTGTAATCCAAAGGATAAAGTGAAAGGAGAATTGACAAGTCAGGAATTTCACAAAGCAGAAATGAAAATAGCTTGGATGATTCAGAAGGAAGCTTTTTCCTCTAAAGATTATGAGAAATTGAAAACTCTTGAGACCTTCAAAGATGAGGAAGATATAATCCGCGTGAAAACTAAAATTAAATATAGACAAGCACTGCAGAAAAGTTTAAGAAATCGATTTAGATCAGAGTATTTGGGTTTACTTATTCAGCGACCGAATGTGAGAAGAAGCCAACAGACAGTTTCTGTAGGAGACATTGTATTGGTGGGAGCGGACAATAAAAAAAGGATGCACTGGCCATTAGGACGCATCATAGAGCTTATTCATGGCAAAGATGGAAAAGTACGACTCGTAAAGTTACAAACATCTCATTCAGAGATACTTCGACCAATACAAAGAATCTATCCTCTAGAAGTATCATCTAGTGACGGTGCTGAAAATACGTTTCCTAATCCAGCTGTGAAGGAAGCACAAATTAAAAAGCCTTTGGAGGATAAGTCCTGCAGGGAAATTAGAAAGACTAGATCTGGAAGACTAATTAAAATGCCAGACAGACTGATTTTATGAAGAAGAAATCTTCTAGAGATATCAAAATGAAGAGTTTTGATTATAAGATATAATCAAAAGGTGGGAGGATGTTAGATATTGTCCATGTTTTATTTTATTCTCTCATTTTTATATTTTTAACTCACGTGATGTATTTTTGTTATTGTAAAAAAAAAGATTATTGAGATGATGCTCGTACGCGTGCATCTAGTTTCTTTTTCTCAGTATTCAAATTTTTCAATGGAATAAAAGCAGCAAGTAGATTTTGTTGTTAGAAATTATTATTTAGTTTTTTAGAAAGCTTAGGAGTTTAAAATAACTTCTTTTGTATGCTTTAAGTTTATTTGGCGTCCGCAATTATATATATAGTAAGCTAGAGAGTTAAAATAACTTTCTTTTTGTACGCTTAAATAACAAAAAGTGCCAAAGAAAAAAAAAATAAAAAAAAAAATAAATAAAGGAAGAAAAATAAGTTTTTATTTAGCGGTAACCCATGCCAGCCTGAAAAATTATTTCTATAAACAAAAATTCAAAAATTGAACTTCCAGATGCATTAATTCAGATTCGAACCTAATTCCGAAGCTTTGTGGGAGTCGCCGTAGTTTGGTCGGTAGAGTATCACCTGGTAATTACTGAAGAGCCATTTCCTCCATATAAAAAATTGTGATAGCATGTCTCCGGTTCACCCACAGAGGTGAGTTCCAGACCGTCGCCAATCGCCCATAGCATAGCGTAGTGTGACGTAAAAACTGACTCACTCATAACTTAGTGTGTCACCATTTGCCAACAACACGACGCACACACATTTTCTTTTTATAAAATTTTTCAATGAAAGTGAAAATTGTTTGTGGAATCAAGTGTCTGACCCCCCTTATCCACAAGGCCGGATTGCTCTTATAACTGAGGGCAAGCACAAATCAATTTGAAGGATCCCACTAATTGTTTGTCTAAAGACATACAAACATCTCGAAAAATTTATAAATTTTTCATTAAACTTTGTAGTTAGCTGGAATTGGAGAAAATCTACACAAGTAAATTCGCTTAATATAAGTACCAAAATGTAAACTGGTGAATGCCTGTATTCACAACAACATATGAAATTATTTCATTGTAAATGTATGTGTGAAACATTCACTAGTATATTTTCTGTATAATCTAGAAATGATAGATTTGCAATCAGGTCTATTGAGACTTTTTATAATCAGACAATGTTTTCAGATCACAAGCTTACAATTCGGGGTCCATTTTTGTTTAATTTGGGAGCATTTTCAAAATTTTCTAAGTGATACATGATTTTTGTGTCTATTCGGTAATCAAGGTCTGTTTGTCTGTGATCTTATTCCCGTAAATATTATTTTGGAATGTTTTGAAACCGATAAATGTTATTTAGATTCTCTACAAAATATTTCCTTCCGAAAATGCTATAAATAGTTCTACTGGTTTGTGCATATAGACTTACAAAATAATTTAGATTACTAACGGTCCATGAGAAGTATTATTCTAAAACATATTTTAACACGTTGAATGCCTAGCTGCAAGATGAGTCGTAGTTAATTATGAATAAATCAACGTGTTAATATTCCTTTACTGTTGAAAATATGACGATAATAATCTAGATCAGAAGCACAAAATCATGTTTTCTACAGAAAGTGGCATGATTAGCATAAACGATTTCTTTTGAGGACTACATAAAAATATGCATTTATATAAAAGTTGGATTGGCTGTGAGTGCATTTTCAATTATATTATGAAAGGCTTTTATTGTTATTATTATTAATATTATTACTATATCAAATTTTTAGTACACTATATGATACGTGTGCGATTTTAGTCAATATACAAAAACACAAAAGCAATCTATGTTATGTTTTTTTTTTCTTAAGATAAAACTGGTGAAATAGATTTTGTAGAGTTGCGACCCCTTTCATTGAAAACAAAATATGGTACATCATCTGGTAGGTAAAACGCATCGAAATCAGACTAGTAGTAAGTACACATAGAAAATATTTAATAATCTGTGTGAATCGCATGATTTTTCTTTCTTGCCATATGTGTAGATGTATATGTATGAAAGTCTATTCAAACATCTTTTATCCATTTTAATAAAAAAGAACTATCTTTATTAATAAGCGACACGTGAAAATTATAAATAGCAATGTTGTATTTCGCAAGAGCACTCAAATAATTGTTTCCAAATCATGAAATAATTTTACACAACAGAGAACACGAAATGTTTTCAGATCCTTATTTTCAGCAATTTTTCTCTCGACATCATTTTTCTTTTTCAGCGATTTTCAAGGTTTCATTCTTTTCCCTATCAAGCACTCTTTTTGAGATCTTGGTAGAATTTTTTTTTTTTTTTTTTTTCCTTATTATGTCTCAGTAACTGTATATGATTCTGTCGCGTGTTCCTATACTTATTTGTTTGTTATTATGCAAATGCTATATCTTTTGATGTCGTGATATGTTTATTTAGGAATTTAATGTATTAAATTTAATTGTATTGAATCATATTAAGTAGTTGTTCGATAAATTAAAAAAAAAAAAAAAAAAAAAAAAAAAAAAATGCATGTAAAGGTCGCTTAGTCTCGTAAGGAAATAAATAAACTGTGAAATTATTTCTTTGTCATATGTCGTCTGTTTAAATTTGACAGATGAACAGTGATGTAATTTTAAATTGCCTTCTAACAAAAAGTAGTTATTAAAAAAGGGAAAAGAAAGAAAAAAGAAAAGAAAAAATCTGGAGTGATTCCAGTTGATTTTCCAAACATTAAATAATTAACATTTATTAAATAAATTAAAGTAAGATAAACCGTTAAATAAACAAACGAAAATATTATAATAGGGTGTCTGAGTATATTTGAACTGTAAAAAAAAACTATAAGTGCTAGATTCATCAAAATCTATACAGTTTGTGCGATGGTGATTCATAGCATATACACTCCTTCTCATATTTTTATGTTTTGAAGTAACTAATGTAAAAATAATTGTAAACAAGATTATACTAAATGCACTTAATATATCTAGTATTCTAAAAACCAAAACTGCTATAATTTTTTTAATATGAAACAAAATTAATAAAAAGTAATGCAAAATATTTTTTTCTCCACGTTTTTAGATGTTCATAATTATAGGGACAATCAAGATTTTTTCATTTTATTTAACTTACTAGCGAGTAAATTAAAGTTGACATGCGAATTTATTAGCAACTATTGGGCTAGATTAATTCATACAAAAGCCTTCAATTTTTCTTGGACGGACATTACTGATTATGCCTCGAAAAAAAAAAAAAAAAAAACGTTCATGTAATGACGTATGATAAATGTGTTTTTTAAGTGGAAGGATGATTTCCATCCGCCAAACTTCTAATGAAATTCGACGATCTAAAATTGCTGAAGGAAATGGGATCAAACGTTGAACTGCTGGTTCCATAGGAGAGAGATCTGATGTAAAATCAGAGTTGTTTTACATAGATCAAAGACTCATAATTCCTCTTACTGTTCTACTCAAAATGACTGCTGCTGAATTTGCTCGTAATTTTTAACGAAAGATTGGGGTCCACATTTATGCATGTTTAAATAATTAATAATATGTTAAAATGAAAAAAAAAAAAAAAAGAAAAACTGTAATAATCAATAAGCATTTAATGGAGGAAAGAACGTCTGTGTTAAAGTTGAATAAAGACAATATGAAATGGTAAAATGTTGCATTTTCGAATGAAAAACATTTTATTCTTAATAAATTAAATGGTTTTGACAGATACTGGCACGATCTGAAGGTAGCGAAAGACAGAGCAGATTTTTTAAAGGCAGATATGAATCGGGCATTTTAAAGGTGGATCTATGGTGCTCTAGGGAGCTGTTTCTACAGAAGGCAGAATGAATTTAGTAATTTCTTCTATCATTATGAACATCAAGAGAACATCCGCAAATTTTAAACGTGGAATTCTCAGATTTTTGTTAGATTTTAGAGAGAGGTGGGGGGAGGGGGAAGGGTATAATAATTATTTTTTCAACAAGACTTACATTTGTGCTCTACTTCTAGACCAATAGAAAATAGTTTGAAGAAAGAAACTTCTGTATTATTACCTTTCCCGTGGCATAAAAGTTGAAAAAACCTTGGCTTATCATATTAGAAAAGTGCATGCAAGTGGAAAGCAATTTTAAATAGTTTAAATGTATTCAGAATATCATATATGCTGTATGAAATGGTACTGAAACTGAATATTAAATATATATATAAAAATAGTTATAAAGTTATAAATAAAGTTATAAATATAAATATAAATATAAATATAAATAAAGTTATAAATAAAAATAGTTATAAATATATCATATAAAATATATCATAGTTATAGTTATAAATAAAGTTAAAAAAATATAAATAAAGTTATAAATAAATAAATATAATATATATATATATATATATATATATATATATATATACCAGAGAGAATGTCTGACTGTTTCACCTTAAAAAGAGACACCATAAAATATTAATTTAAAGAATAACTGAAAAAAAAAATTACTAAGATTCGAGCTGTCCTTATAATTGTGAACACCTAAAAAACCATTTTTTTTTTTTTTTTTTTTTTTTTTTTTTTTTGTTTAGCCGTATTTAAAGTTTTTTAAGATAGAAAAACAATAAAACATTTTAAATATCGTCTATTAATGAAACTCAAATTAATAAAAAATATATTTGTTTAAATAATAGTGTTCAATGTTTAGTTAATATAGGAAAACGGGTGTTCTTATAATTATGAGAACCAGTGTATATAAATTTTCGGTTCGTTTGAATAAGGCGTTTAGACGCTATCACACTTTAAATAATTTGAGTCCATAGGCCCTAATGATACAGCATTTTCCTACGTGTCCCCGTAAAAAACTATAAGTGCTAGATTCACCAAAAGCTATACAGTTCGTACGATGTAGACTTTTAACATGCATATGAATTTTCAGCTCAATCGAATAAGGCATTTAAACATCCTCGCCTTTTAAATAAAGAATTTTTCTTTTTGTTTCTGTGAAAAAAAAAAAAAAAAAAAAAAAATATAAGTTTTATATTCACCAAAATCTGTACGGTCCGTGTATGGTGACCTATAAAAAACTCTCAGTTCATTCAAAGAAAACGTTTAGACGCTATCGTGTTCACTCGTATACATACATGCATCATTGTAAAAAATATCAAAAATGAAATGAAAAGACCTCAAAACATACAGATGTACCAAAATCTCATATTTAAATTTTTGTCATGATTACAATACTTTCCTTTCATATGTATGCTCGGAAAGTAACAAAAATACGGAGAACAAATTGTTGTCATATTCATTTTTTAATAAACACGTTCCTCTCTGCAATTCTTTTCGTTTTATTATCCTTATAAATTTGGAAGGTTTTATTTTTATTTATTTTTTTTATGGGGGGGGGGGTTACCCTGTAGAATAATTATAAAAAAATTCCCAGTCTATAAATATTAAATAAACCTATGTAATTTAAAATATTACAAAAGCTTAATTTATTATACGAAAATCATAAATGCTTATTTAATCATATGAAAAATGTCTAAAGATTATCTAATTGTAATAAAACATTCGAAGTTAACTTGATTTAAAAATATATATATATGTATATTTTAAGCTTATTTAAAACTCACTTAAAATGTTACATATTATTCTAATTTTGTATAATCACTTCATCGATTTTTGCCTCCACCAATGTTATTACAAGATAGAAAGTGGTTTTCATTTCAGGATTCGTAAAATGATCTATGACTGTTAATAATTCTGAACCATTTATATATAATATTCTGAAACCAAACATAATTAAGTGATTTTTAATAAATGATTCATAATTGAAATCATTTATTAAAAATCAGTTATGTTTGGTGCAAACATTGGTGATTCGGAAAATTCTCAAGTTAAAATTCCCTTAAACAATATACATAATTTCTAATAAAACATTTACAAAATACAAACAACGTCCAGATTTATCTGTGGATCACTGGAATTTTCTGGCGAACCACCAGTTGGTGACTTCTATCATAGACCATCACGTATTTGAATTCTTCGATTAATTTCTGTGTAGAAAGCAGCTGCGCCATTTACATCACATTAAATCGGAACATTCCATAGGGAACTTGAATAACTTAAAACAGTTTCAAAGCATTCTAAAAACTTTTGCAGAAATTAAAAAACGTAGAATATATGGATAAATAGATAGACAACCAAATATTATAAACTCTTTTTAACACATTTGGAAGTAGTGAAAACTAAAAATATTAACAAGGTAACCTTATTAGAAATATTCTACTTATAAGGAAAATCTAATATGTTGTGGTCATCAAAAAACTTTCTTATACAATTCATTATACTAAATTATTTTCCATGTTTTTTTCTATGGTGGGTGCTCTCACAAGGAAACATTCAAAAGGTGTCATCTTCAAAAAGTATTGAAAAAAAATTATCTTATTCTATTCTTCATAAAACACCAGAAAATGAAAAAATTATCGGCTGAAATGAATTACAGCGAACACAAAAAATTATCAAAATTAAGCATATTTGGCGATTTCACACTGCTAGGCGATTGATTTTGAGTACTTGGCGAAAAAGCAAAACACGGTTCTCTTCGTACACGGCAGTCTCGGTGTTAGCAAACGTATCGCCTAACAGCGCTAAATCGCCAAATATGCTTAATTTTGATAATTTTTTGTGGTCGCTGTAATTAATTTCAGACGATAACTTTTTCATTTTCTAGTGTTTTATGAAGAGTAGAATCACATTTTTTTTTTTTTTTTTTTTTTTTTTTCAATACTTTTTGAAGATGACACCTTTTGAATGTTTCCTTGTCAGAGAAATATGACCCTAAATGTCGAAATAACAAAGTAAGTTTTATGCCTTACAGATGTGCATTTGCCTTACAGGTTTTTATTTCTTTTCTCATAAAAAATAAATAAATAAATAAATAAAAATAAAAAAAGAAAGAAAGAAAGAAAAAGGTATAATTTTTCTTCATATTATCAGAGACATATGGTTAACCCACTCGTTTTAAAGGTATTGGGCGAGTTAAGAAAACAAGGGGGAAAAAAACTCATATTGAAAATTTATACCCGAAAAAGAAGACATAACCTCTCCTCCCAGAAAGGGAAGTAGTAGTGACAAAATTTTTTTATAGTAATTGACTATCGTTATTATAAATAAAGTTATTAAATTTCACAGTGATTGTTTAAAATGCTCCTCTACGTGCACAGTCGTGATAAAATTTGCCCTGTGAAACCACAATAAAGATTATGAGAAAACAGGATAGCAGGCCCATTTGTTGAGCGATATTTACCAAAATTTGATAAACACCGATTTATGCCAAAATGCAACTAAAACTAGTTTTTGATCAAGAGCTGAGGCGAAATTTTTGTCACGCGGACATACATCATTCCAAAAATGGCCAAAACTATTCAGGATCTTTTAAATCGAATAAAAGTGAAAATGTGAGTGAAAATAAAATTAATTACAAACACACACGGTTTGCATTTAAAACACACACACACACACACACACATATATATATATATATATATATATATACTTATTCTCATTGTGTAAAATATTTTCAAATTCAAATAACATATTGCTTCATGTTAAGGAATTCTTTAAAATCAAGCGAAAAGTTTGTCCTTTACTCGAATCCCAAACCATGCTTGTGAACATGCTTGACCCCTTTATTTACTGAATTTAAACCAATCCCTTTATAATATTAACAAGCTACAATCCATGCCTAATTAAGTTTACTAAACAAATTACGAAATGAACTTATAATGTTATGGTGAGCAGTCGAATAGAGATTGTTACATTTTCAAATGCTGAGCAATTTGTATCACGTCAAGCGTGACGGGTAACTAGACCAAACTGAAAACAATATTCACTATCGGAAAGTATGTTTGTTTGTAGTTCGTTTTCACTTTCACTTGCTACTTGAAACAGCAACAGTTACTAACATAAATAGAACGAGTTTAACAAGTGATTAAAACATAATCTCTTGCGTCACTAATGATGTAACCGCAAAATTCTAACTCTGTGCGGTTTTGCCACAGTAAATACACGAATGTTCCGAAGAAAAAAGAAAGAAAGAAAGAAAAATAATTATAAGATTTTAAAAAAAAAAAAAAAAAACTTTTTATGTACCATGTTTTAAATTTTCTGATGAATCATAGAGCTCTAATCAATGTGCATAAAATTTTTAAAGTGATAATGACGTCAATTTTTGTGAGTTACGTAATTTAACTTTTTATAACTTTTTAGCGTTCACATTTTATTGAATGTATTTATTTTTATGTCGAAAGAAAACGAACGCGTATTTTTTTTTTTTTTTTTTTTTTTTTTGAAACAATTAAATTACAGCTAATATTTTAATGGCTATTTAACGGTATTAGGATGTTATTATTTTCATATTTTAATTAATTATAAGATAAAATCTTTTTGTAAAAAAAATAGAACCGACTCCAAAAAGCAACTACTATTAAAAAAAAAAAAAAAAAAAAAAAAGGTATGAAATGAAACAGTAAATTGCGCCTAAAAGTATAAAATAATTTCCTTCGCCAAACAATCTATAACACTACAATTAATCATAACTTTTGAAGTCGGCGCAAAATTAAATACAATTTAATTAATTTTTAAAGGTTTGTTTTTAGATCGGTAGCAACAAATGCTGTTGTCTCGAATGATCCATTTTCATGTTTCCTTTATTATTTTATCACTGTATACAATTGGTCCCTTAGTAGCATCTATATAAAACAAAACAGTGAACATTCTTTACAATGCGGTATTTATGTTTCTACGAAGTTAGAGTTTCCTTTGCAAATTTGGTATAACTTCGATAACTATAATCCTTGGTGGCTTTTGAATTTGGTGATCAAAACATACACGCAAGATGTATATTTTCATAATATATATTGTACAATGTATTATTTCATATTCTTATTACTCTCTTAATATACCTTATCAAACTAATCATGATATCCTAAAGAAATTAAATATGTTTGCAGATAATTTTGCGAATTTTCTTTCACCAAGGACGTCAGATACCAGCATCTTCGCCAACTTTTGCAGCTTACGAAATCTTATTTGTTTTCTACAAAGTAGTTTTCGGCTGCGTTTTGCAGGTGACAATGTGAGATGTGTATATTGAATAGGATCTGATTTTTGTATTGAATAAAGTTATCAATTTTTATTTAATTTTGCGCCGACTTCAAAAGTTATGATTAATTGTAGTGTTATAGATTGTTTGGCGAAGGAAATTATTTTATACTTTTAGGCGCAATTTACTGTTTCATTTCATACCTTTTTTTTTTTTTTTTTTTTTTTTTAATAGTAGTTGCTTTTTGGAGTCGGTTCTATTTTTTTTACAAAAAGATTTTATTTTTCTCTTTTCAGTGAAAACTTATTCATATAGCAGAACATCAAAAGACGTTCGATGGCAGCTTCACAAATCACAACTTCCAAGAAAAGTGACATAACTCAAAAAATGGTTTATGTCACTGAAAAATACATGAAATGCACACAATATGAACAAAAAAGTTACACCTCCATCTTGAAAGTTATTCACTCGAGAAACAGTTGTGCCAGTTTTATTCTAGTTAAGTTATTACTTTCTTCTATATGTAATATAGAGAAAGTATTGGATTCGTAAAAATTTTCGACCTCGGGTTTTTGATGAATTTACACGTTTTGAGAGCTGTAGAACACGATTTGACCATTTTTAGAAAATGTCTGTCTGTGTGTGTGTGTGTGTGTGTGTGTGTGACAAAATTTTGTGTGCAACTGTATCTCAAGAACTACTGCACAGAATTTCATACAAATTGGTATGTAGTTGCACCTTGACATAAATTAGTGCCTATCAACTTTTGGTAAAAATTGTCTTACAGGTTGCGTTGCCATCCCGCTTTTTCTAAATTTTTAACATGGTGATATAGGACAAAATTTTGTATAAATGTGCATAAAGAGAATTATTTTTTAGTAATCATTATGAAATTTACAAGAATTATTTATAATAGAGATAGTCAACTGGGGAAAAATTTTTGTATGCGTAGGAGCCTCGCCACCCCCCCTGGGGGTGAAGTCCCCCCCCCCGAGGGGAGTAAATTTTCAAGATGGGTATCTTTCGAAAGGTCTCGTCAATACCTTTAAAACGAATGGTTGAACTATAAATCTGTGATAATTTAAAACAAAGTTATCGATTTTTTTTTTTTTACTTTTAACAAAAAAAAAAAAAAAAAAAAAGAAAAAAATCATTTTTTTTTTTTTTTTTCACGAAATTTAACAAGACTTGGTATTTAGTTGGCCCCTCACATAAACTGAGGCTGATTAGATTTGGGGATCAATTGCTCAACAGGTGGCGCTGTGATCGTATTTTTTCTAAATTTTTAACAGGGCAGTATAGGAAAAAATTTCGTATAAATGTACATAATGAGAGTTATTCTTAACCTGTGATTGTGAAATTAATATGAATTATTGATAATAGTAGTAGTTAATTAGGAAAACAAATTGGGGCATCGCTTCCCCCCCCCCCGGGGGGGTGTGTGTAAATTTTCAAGATCGGTATCTTTCGAAAGGTCTCGTCAATACCTTTAAAACGAATGGTTGAACTATAAATATGTGGTAATTTAAAACAAAGTTATTGATTTTTTTTACTTTTAACGAAAAAAAAAACTTTGAAAAAAATCGTATTTTTGTTTTTCTTTAAATATTGTTACTGCGTGAATTTGTATAGGAAAATATAGAAGAAAGTCTTGTGGTGGCCACAACATACTAGTTTTTAAGCTGATTTTTCTCAAATTCTGCATTTTTAAGTTGTGTCACTTTTCTTGCCTTTATCGGATATGAGCAAAAAACTATCTGTTGAATGAATATACGTTTAGTTAAAAAGTCTTTAGAAATGTAAAGAACGGATACGCTGTAGTCGTAACCAAAAATTCTGTTAGGCACATATATTGAACTTGACAGTGAATACGTGTCACCCACTGCGCTGGAAATTGCGCAGCGTAAAGTTTAAACAAAGAGCAAAATATGCATTGCAGCTGACGGACAGAAGTTTCAACATCGATACTTACATACTGCTTTTACCAGTGTAGCTGCATGCGTTCAGCAGTTAGAGTGAGAACAGACTTTTGTGAGTATCCTGTAATTTGTTTATATCTTAAATAAATCATAATGAAACCTATTTCAGGCTAAGATCAATACAACAATAAAAGTATTAAAATTAAATAATCTCTTACGAAGTTAACAGCTGACAAATTTTAACAACAACAACAACGAGAAATATGGCTTGTATTGAGAACTTCTTCCTTATGAAGTCGGTTTAAAACGTCTATGCGTTAATCGATGTGACCGCTTACAATAACCATACTTTGAATTTTACATAGCATAAATGTCACCCGCTACGCTACAACATATGCAATGTCGTTCAAGTGTGCACAAAATAGGAAATTGTGAACAAGCAAATGCACGTTTTAAGCATTCTGTTTTTAGCATTAATGTCTAAACTATCTTTTCGTACTAAATCGATGATGCTCTGCAATTTTATAATTCACTTTTTCCCCTGTCTTGAACCGTTTCCGAGATAGGAACGCTGACTCCACTGTTTTCCACCAGAATGTGACTGCTTACAGTAACAGTACTTTGAACCACAGAGTATACGTGTCATCCGCTACACTGCGAAGTGTGCAACGTAGTTCAAGTGTGCACAGTGTAGGAAATTGCGAACAAACAACTGCACGTTTTAAGCGTTTTATTTTTAGCAATAATGTCTAAATACTGTCTTTTTGTAGTAAATTGATGATGCTCTACAACTTTGTAATTAACTTTTCTTCCATCTTGAACCGTTTTTGAGATTGGAGCGCTAATTCCACTGTTTTTCACCAGATGGCGTTTTATTTTCTTTAGATTGCAAAGATATTACAATGGGATCTACTTCAGACTAAGATCTTTACAACAAAACAAAAAGTATCAAGTAACCATATTTTGAACTATATAGCGTATGTCTCACCAGCTACGCTACAACGTGTGCAATGTAGCTCATGTGTGCATAGTGTAAGAAATTGCGAACAAACAAATGCACGTTTTTAGCATTGTATTTTTAGCATCAATGTCTAAACTATCTTTTCGTACTAAATCGATGATGCTCTGCAATTTTATAGTTCACTTTTTTCCCCTGTCTTGAACCGTTTCCGAGATAGGAAAGCTAGCATGAATATCTAAGCTATCTTTTTGTACTAAATCGATGATTCTTTTCAACTTTGTAATTCACTTTTTTCTTTAGAACAGTTTTCGAGATAGGAAATCTAATTCCGCTATTTTCCACCAGGTGGCGCTGCAAGCTGTTAAACCTTGTGCTGCATGGCCACTTCGCTATACTTACATACCATTTTTATCATTATAGTTGCAGCCGTTTAGAAGTTAAAAGAGTTGGGACTGATTTTTTTGGGCACCCTGTATTTTCTTTAGATCGTAAAGATATTACAATGGGACCTATTTCAGACCAAGACCTTTTCAACAAAACAAAAATTATCAAAATCGGACCATCCGTTCAGAAGTTATGAGCTAACAAACATAAAAAAAACATACGGTTTGAATTGAGAACCTTCCTTCTTTTTTGAAGTCGGTTAAAAACTAATAAAAAATTCGAAAATCGGACTTCGAAGTATTGTGTTGTCGCCGGGTTCTGAAAAACTGTGAAAGTTTCAAATGTCTAGCTAGTAGGGAAGTTAGTTAAAATTCGATTGCAAGATTTGTACCGGACAAACAAACAAACAAGAATAAAAGTTAATAAAAACATGGTAAAATAATAATGAAAGGCCACATGTACAAAAAATCTGAAATTTTGCATCGGATCGAGTATGAGTCAGGGGGACAAATTTTTATTTTCTTCTGTATTGATAGAATAAAAATATTGGATTCATAAATTTTTTTTTTACTTTCGGTTTTCCGTGGATTTACACGTTTTGAGATTTCTTGATAATGATTTGATTTTTTTTTTATTATTATTATTGCCCGTGTGTGTGACAAAACATTTCTGTCAACTTTAGCTCAAGAATTCATTCACAGAATTTCGTATAAATTTATATTTAGTTCTACCTTGACATAAATTGGTGCTTATCAACTTTTGGTTGCAAATACCCTATAAAATGTTATAGAAGAAAGTTTTGTCACATACTCGTATTTTTCTTTTTTAAATTTTTTTATTTATCTGATTCGTTTTCTTCTCTCTCTCTCTCTCTGTATTTGTTTTATATTGGGAATAATTATAACTACCAGTCCTTTCATCTTTATTTATCAGTAATAGTAAACCTATGAAAAGCATTATATATATAAATATATGTGTATGAAAGTTTAGTAGTCCAAATAACCACCTAAATTATGCGTTGGTGTTCAGGATTATGGCCGGCTGATTACGGATACCTGGGTGGGTCTTTCTAAGGGAAGTACGTATTTAAACAAGTTCCCCCCCCCCCCCCCCACAAAAAAAAAAAAAAAAAAAAAAAAAAAAAAAAAACAGAAATCTCCGAAAGACTTGGCCAACGAGTGCGATCTGAGATCGAACCTGTCATTCTCGTCCCCGTCTACCACCTTGGAAAATAGAACCTCTCGTCCATTGATGGGATCTTAGATACTGATTTAGTGGCCTAAAAATAAAAAATGTTAGACAAACATGTACTTGTATGTACACACACTTTCTAAATATTATATAACAACATATATCAATACTTTTATGCGAAAACAGTACAAAGTTGCCAAGTTTTTCGCCAAGGCCGATCTTAACTTTCAGTGAATGGAAATGCAATTTTTTTTTTTTTTTTTCACTTTGATTGTAAAACTACTTTCACAGCAACAGCAGAATCGATGCAGGGGAAAAGGTTTAATCCGTTGCAACAATATTAAAAACCTTGGCAGAAATAGTCTCCGTATTCCTATTAATCCCCTCTGTGGAGGATTAAAATTGTGATGGTATGTCTCTGGATCAACCTTAGGGGTGAGTCCCAAACCGTCGCCAGTTACCCATTGCGCAGTACTAATGCGACGTTAAATCCAACCAACCAACGAACCAACCACTCTAAGTTTATTAAAATCGATTAAAATAATAATAATAATGCAAAAATTTCTAAAGTTCTTAATTTCTTATCAAAATCTTCAAAAATGATTTAAAATTTTTTAACATATACAGTCGGCAGCAAAATTAATAAATCACTAGGCAATCAAACTAAATATATATATATATATATATATATATGAAAATTTTGGATGTATTCTTCAATATTTTTGCTGTCGACTGTAGTACTTTTACTTTCTTCTACATTCACAAGCAGAAAGTAAAGAAAAGTTTGACTTACAGTTTTTGACAACTTTATACGTTTTAAAAATTTTGATTGCGTTTCGACCATTTTTGGAGGGATATCTATCTATTTGGCTGTCTAAGGGTGTGTGGCAAAAACTTTGTGGCAGCTCTATTTCAAGAACAATGCCCAAATAGAAATGCACGGAACAAGAAAAAATGCACAGAATTTCATAAAAATCTTATATTTAGTTGCGTTCTGACATAAATTGGTGTCTGTCAGCCTTTTGTGTATATCGATCGACAGGTAGTGCAGTTATACTGGAATTTCTTGCCTTTTCGGGAAGACTTTATCTATATCTCAACTTTTATAATGTGAAAGTTAAACAAACTTGATATATGAGAAGATGATTATGAAAAACTATACTGAATAAATTTAGATCCATATCGGCAGATGGGAAGCGCAGATTAAATTTTTTAGCAGTGATGGAAAGGCTATATCTCAACTTTTCAGTGTGTAAATGAAGCAAATTTAACATGTACGATGATTATTATTTAAAACTCAGCTGAAACAATTCAGAGGCATATCGGACGATAAGTGGCGCTGTCATGTTGCAGATTCTCCCTGTTTACAGAATTTTGTATTACATAAGTGCATCAAACATGTTATGTGAGTTTGTGAAAAATCTATGCTGATACAATTTGGATGCATATCGGCTGACAAGTCACACTGTAATGTTGTGACTTTCTTCATGAATCAAAAAGGTGTATTTTCAGCTTTTATGATACATATAAGTCCACCATGCCTCACATTTTTTATTGATTTACAAAAAAAAATATGCTGATTCAGTTTCAGTGCACATCAGCCGATAGGCGGCACTGTTATGAGCACTCTTTTGAGATTAGTTTTGAGCCTATTAATATATTAAAAATGACATGAAAGAAATTTTTATGATGACATCTCATGCTGTTATAAATGACACTCTACACGTTTGGAATAATAACTTTTTGCTTCCAGCTATTCAGAATCGACTTATTTATCAATTTTGATGCTTTTGATTTCTAAGATAAGAATTAATAAAAAGAAAAAAAAATAGACCTAAATACAATTTAAAATAAACTGGTGTGTCACTTACACGACTTTCTCTTACCCTGCATTTTAATACTATAAAGATAGATTGCATATTAAGTTTGAAGAACAATACCATAAGATAGTAAAGTTCAATATACTTTACAATAACCTAAAATAGGTTTAGGAACAGTTTTATTTGACGTGTAATTCTGTGTGAGGGGGGGGGGGGGGAATACCACCCCCTCAACCATCCGATCAATTATAATGCATACAATTATTTAAAAAAAGGAAAAAAAAAATCAAGGCTGTTATTAATCTGTCTTCAAACTTAAGTGTCAACCTAATACGGAGTTCAAAATACCAAATTTGAATTTTCTGCAGCTATTTGCATTTAAATTATGCTGATAATAGATATGCATACAGATCGACTACTGAAAATTGGACTTTCGTAATCAGGGCATCTCAAAACGTGATTTTATGCAAAAAACCAGATCTGAAAAAAAAAAAAAAAAAATCTTTGTTTACAGTATGCATATGAAAAATTAATTTTGCTTCCTGAGCAGTGTTTGTCGACATAATAAAATGTAGCAAAGCACTTTCATCAGTTACATTCAATAGAAAAGAATGTTTAGTTTAATTTTGGGTAGTCTTATCTTTGGGCTATCCAAAGGTAGCCTTTGGGTAGCCTTTAGCTTAATTTTGGGTATATTGCCAATAATCAACATGTACTGTAAATAATATTGTGTACTTAAATTTAGTCTTATTTGAAAAACATCTAACAGAAAAGAAAGTACAATTCCAGCAATTTTCAAGTATAGCCGCAATATATTAAACACTTTGGGCAGCCCTATAAATGAATGATGAATGATTTCCGTACAACAATCTTTACAAAATATGCTATGCATGTTACAAATTTTGTTGTTTCCGTTTTGTTTCAATCAGCCTATAGATGTTACACTCTATTTACCAGCAGTTTCCCCATAGACATAATGTATTTGAATTCTCTTGGATGTCTCTGTACACGAACCATTTACTTGATCTCAACGAAAAGTTTGGTGTTAGCATCTCTATATGATACGCATTCAGAATACCAAGTTTGGACTTTCTGCTTTACTTAGTTTTTGAGGTATGCTGATAACAGACAGACAGACACACACACACAGAGAGAGAGAGAGAGAGAGAGACCAACCGCTAAAAACATGATTTTTGGATTCAGGGAACCTCAAAACGTGTAAATATAACAAAAACTCAATTTCGAAAATTTGACCCAAAAACAATACTTTCTCTACCTTATGGGTAAGATAAAGTAAAAAAAAAAAAAGTTACTGCCAAAATAATGTGGCAATGTGGGTGAAAAATTTTCTTTACTCCTATAAGAGAAACGTTGCATGGTTGAATAATGCATGTAATTTACATTAAGTTTGGGAACGCCCAGCAACTGCATCGCATAAAGGGATTTTAGCAAAAAAGTTGTTGTTGAACTTTAAACAGAAAACAATTTTTCTCTTATACGGTGAAATAGGGCTGCCTTTTTGTCTTTTTCATCATTAATTCTAGATCAATAGTTTTAGTTGCTTTTATTAACGTTAGATTTTGTACTCACATCCTTACTTTCAGTTTTATAAACCGATTTAAATAGAAACAAGGGAGAAAGAACGTATGGGTCACAAGTTTGTGTAATACTGCGTTTAACTGTTAACTCTTCACATCAAAAATGACAAGTCATAAGTATTTTTCAAAATTGCAACATCATTAGAAAGTGTATAATGCAATCGAAAATGTAATGTATTTTTTCGCAACGAATCAAGTACATTTTGTGTGCGGTCCTGTAAACCAATCACTAACGCTAATTATAAAATTTTATAAGGGAAACAATCTTTATTGAATCTGACAATTTTATGTCAACCTCGTATGTTTAACGATGTATAAAGATCTTCAAACGTGCTTAAAAGAAATACGTCTCTTTTAAACCGTAAAGTATTTGGATTATTTGTGGGTCCTTGCACACAAATTAACCCTTTAACTGTTTATGTTGAATATACTCTTCATGACGAAAGGACTACTTTTTGGTTATTTTCGAGCATACTTGTGAGGTTGGTTTACAATGTAATAAATTTTGTATGTTAGAAACGAAAAAAAAAAAAAAAAAATTACATTTTCTAATAAAACAACAGGCAACGCTTGATTTTTTGTCATAATTAGTGATTTTTTACAGCATAAAAATTTTACTCTGTTTTCATCAGCTATACTCGTTTTTTGCTAAAAAATAATTAAGCAAGCAGAAAAATGTTTTTCGAAACAAAATTAGACAGTTAAAGGGTTAGTTGTACTACAAATCCGACATTTAACTTGAATAGCCTGAATAATACACCTGTTTTATAGAATTCTAAATATATGTTTTGTAATGAGAAGTCAGGCAGACAGATAGATAAGTCGAAATCATAAACCCTTTTTAACTTTGTTGGAAAGAGTGGAGATGAAAATATACTTCAAGTAATTTCCACTTACATTTCATAATGCATCTGAGTATTTTTATATGGACACTAATTACCAATCCTTAATGATTTAGAAAAAATGTCCCTGTGCATCAAAAATTCTATGTTAATTAAGTTACACTGCTCGACATTGAAAATGCAACACCAAGAAGGAATGATAACACCGGAATGAAATTTGTTGGACACATACATTATAGTAGAAAGAACAATTGATTAAAATTTCAGGAAATTTGGAGTAATATGTACTGAGAAAACAGCACATAAAGCAGCGACCTCTGTGATAAGTAACAGCACATATCTGCCTAGGCATTGAATCGAACAGCGGTTAGATGACATGTACGAGTAGAGCACTTCATGAAGCTTCAACACGATGCCACAATTCATCGATCGAAGTTGCTAGTGAGTGGTGGGGGGGGCAGTCACTTTTCAATGATTAAACAGTCATTTTCATTGGTGCCAGATCAGGAAAACGCGCTGGCCAGAGCAACAGTCGAACACATTCTGTATCAAAGAAGGTCCAGACAATACAAACAACTTGCGGTCGTGCATTATCTTGCTTAAATTTTGCGCTACGGAGGCCTCGATTACAGGGCAGAGGGGCGGGCCTTAACTCATCAGAAATTTAATGGCCGCTGTTCAGTGTGCCAGGAATACGAACATGAAGTAATCGAGACGTGTATCCAGTGGGAACCCAAAATATCATTGCAAATGATGGACAGTATGATGACGTCGAATCCCAGCTGGCAATATGCATTATTCATAATGCCGTTAAATACGGATAAGGCAATCTTGATGCTGTAAACAGGATTGTGATTTGTCTGAAAAGACACTTCACGCCATTCCTGCGTCCAGGTTCATCGTTGATCACACATTAATGGCGCCCATATCAGTGATGCAGTTTTGAGGGTAATCAGAATTTTGATAGCCGCATACTGAGTCACCACCTGGATTGAAGGTATGTTGTACCATTGGATACACGTCCCGATCACCTCTTGTTTTCATTCCCGCCACTCTGAATACCAGCCATTACATTTCTGACGAGTTAAGGCCCATAGCTCTGCCCTATGTTCAAGGCCTCCGAAGCGCAACATTTAAGCAGGACAATGCATGACCGCAAGTTGTTTGTATTGTCTGGACCGTCATTGATGCCGAATGTGTTCGACTGTTGCTCTGGCCAGCGCGTTCTCCTGATCTCGCACCAATGAAAATGACCATTTAATCGTTGAAAAGCGACTGGCCCCCTACCACTCACCAGTAACTTCGATCGATGAATTGTGGCATCATGTTAAAACTTCATGAAGTGCTCTACCCGCACATGTCATCCAATCGCTGTTCGATTCAATGCCTAGGCAGATATGTGCTGTTATTGCTCACAGAGGTCGCTGCTTTATGTACTGTTTTCTCAGTACATATTACTCCAAATTTCATGAAATTTTAATCAATTGTTCTTCCTACTATAATGTATGTGTCCAACAAATTTCATTCCGTTATTATTATTCCTTCTTGGTGTTGCATTTTCAATGTCGAGCAGTGTATGTTTTGTTCAATATAAAAATATTTAAAAAATGCGATAAAGAAATACTCCCATAGGATGTGATGTATACACATTTATTTGTGAGTGGCTGTCTACAAAACGAGTAAGGCTGTTTATGCCATTTTCCACAGGAAAAATGCCAGAGTGATCCTAAATGCTATATATCCGCTTCAAGGCATTCTAAAAATAAGTGTGAAAATTAAACTACGTACAGATAGTTGAACCAAAGACAAACTTTTCTAAAAACTTTGTTGGGAAATGGTTAAAAAAAATAAGGAGAAGAAAAGAAAAGAAAAAGAAAATTACCAAATTAAAATTTATCGGAAGCAAAAATTATCCTTTTTTTTTTTTTTTTTTAAATGATCTTGAGTACCAAAATTGAATGAAAGCCTGGAGTGACTTCACTCAATTTTCAAAACATTCAGTAGTTACTACAAGTACAAATAAAATTGAATCAGCTAATAATTCACTCAATAAAGGAAAGTAATTATTATAGCAAAATTAAATGATAAAATTATTATAGAATATATGAACATTTCTCCCCAAGTTCATATAACTGTATCGACAGATATCCTAATTCTTTCTCTCTGTAAAAACCTCTATAAATGGTGATCATGCAATTTTTAGTCCCGATCGTATTGTATTAAAACTCTAAAACTCTAAACGCTCTTTTAATTAATTTAATCAATTGCAGACAAATTAGGTCCTTTAGGACGTAATATATATAAATTCTTTTTTACTTACCTGTAAAAGAACTATGAGTGCTACACTCCTCGTATTTTATAAAAACCGTATCTTATCAAACTATATAATACGTATCAGTTTTGAGCTATTTTTAAAAAAATATCAATGGTAAAACTTAATTCGAGTAACTTGAGTTCTCAGGTTGTATTATTCGCATCATTTTTTGTTTCCCCGTGAAAGAATTATAAGTCTACACCTGAAATCTCATATTCGGATATATATATAATTGCAATTACAGGTTACATATTCTTTTTCTGGTTGATATTATGAAAGATTCAAATTTTCCTACTTAAAATTTGTTTAATTATTCACACTTCAGATTTCATTAAATGAATAATCAAATTTGATGGCTTCTTTAAAAAAATTAAAAAAAAAAAAAAAAAAAAAAAAAACTATAATTAATAAATAATAATTAATTCACCAATAATCATAATGTCTTAATCATGACATGTTGGCCTTTGGATAAGATTGCTTAAGACTAAAAAATTTAACCCAACTAACAAGGGAAGTGTGAATCAGTAAAATTGCTATTGAAACCAAACCAAGCTTAAATTAGAGAGCATGGTCGAAAACATTGGGTGCAGTAAAAATTTGCTGCAACCACTCCCATGGAGGCGAGATATGACCCCAAATAGTTTTAGTTATGTCTATAGAAGCCAACAAAACACATACCAGAGGGAGAAGGGATGGCGTAGTGGTATCCATAGATATAGTAATATACATAGATCTATCATCCCCATGTTAACGTGCAAAGATTTTTGATGCCGAAAAAGTTTTTGGCATCAGCCATGATGAGAGAGTATAAAACTCGAAAACAACAATGGAATAGAATGTTGATATCATAGATATAGTAATAAGACATGGTTGATATATATTGAAAATGCAGAAGTACTGCGCGGCTTTTAATTGTAGAAATAAATTTATGAAAGGAAGTGGAATAAGTTTTCATAAGAAAGTTAAATTTAACTAATTTATGAAAAATATGATTCTTTATAATCAGTTGCTTTGTTATTATTATGGTTTAAATACTGTTTTGATTTTTAATGGAATACTTTTTTTTTAATTTTAATATTTTTTAAGTTTTTATATTAGTAAGTAATATCGAATTTTCAAAATTCTTTTAAATGTAGTTAGCAGTGGCAGAGGTAAAACCCGCTTGTTTTAATATATTATAACTAGTATTACCACAAGACTTTCTTCTCTATTTAATCCTATACAAATTTATTCAATACAAATTATTTATTAAGTTATAATTTATTAAAGATATTTTCCATGATGAATGCAGACGATTTTTTTCTTAAAGTAGTATAATAATAAATGCTGATAAAAATCATTTTTGTGCAAACTTGAAAAGATATACAGTCGAATCTTGTTAACGTGAATCTCAAGGGGGATCAAAAATCTGTTCATCTTATCAGTAGTTCATGCTATCAGTAACTGATCATCATATAACTAAAGTAATCTTCATTTTGACGGGGATTGTGGTAACAGTTCATGTTAAAAGTAATTCACGTTAACGAGGTAAAAGAAATCGGTTGCTTCGTTTTAAATTAATACAGATGTATGGTTCAACCATTCGTTTTAGAAATATTGACGAGTTCTTTCTAAAATATCCACATTGAAAATTTACACAGGCCCCGGGGGAAGAGCACTTCCTTTCCAGGAGGAAAGCAATGCTCCTACATGCACACATTTTTTTTTTTTCAAGTTTATTACTACTATTATCAATAATTCATATAAATTTTACATTCATGCGTTAAAAATAACTCACATTATATACATTTATATGAAATTTTGTCCTATACTGTCATGTTAAATACTTAGAAAAGGAAAAAAAAAATAGGATGGCAGCGCCACCTGTTGAGCGATTGATTCCCAAATCTAATCAGCACCAGTTTAGGTCAAGGTCCAACAAGTTTGGTCGAATTTCGTTCATATTAGGGGCTATAATTCGAAATTGCATCTTTAGTTGTGTTAAGCGTTTCTTACTGTTTCGAATAAGGTTTAAGAAAATATTATGACATTAATTAGTTTTTCTGCCTGTCTGCTCGCCCACCTGTCCGCGCTCAATTTCCGAGTAAACCCAATTTCTGCTATATGTTGTGACTGGCCGTTAAAGGGTTAACGCAAATTTTCTTAAAGATGAAGCTATGTCCAATCGTTTTAGCTCTCTAAGAAAACACTTAACCCCAAAATTTAATCAAAATCATTACATTTATTTCCGAGTAAACCTAATTTCTATTATATGTTGTGATTGGCAGTTAAAGGGTTAAAGTAAAATTTCCTAAAGGTTGAGATTATGGGCAATTGTTTTAGCTCTCTCCCTTAAAAAAAAAAAAAAAAAAAAAAAAAAACACTTAACGTCAAAATCGTCACATTCACTTCCGAGTAAACCCATTTTATGCTATAAATTGCGACTGGCCGTTAAAGGGTTAACGCGATTTTTCCTGAAGATGACCATATGTCCATTCGTTTTAGCTCTCTAAAGAACACTTAACCCCAAACTTTTATAAAAATCGTTATATCCTTTTCCGAGTAAACCTAATTTCTATTATATGTTGCGACTGGCCGTTAAAGGGTTAACGCGAATTTTACTGAAGATGATGATACGTCCATTCGTTTTAGCTCTCTAAAGAACACTTAATCCCAAACTTTAATAAAAATCGTTATATCCATTTCCGAGTAAACCTAATTTCTACTATATGTTGCGACTGGCCGTTAAAGGGTTAACGCGAAATTTCCTGAAGATGAGGATATGTACAATCGTGTTAGCTCTCTAAAGAACACTTAACCCCAAACTTTTATAAAAATCGTTAGATCCATTTTCGAGTAAAACCAATTTCTATTATATGTTGCGATTGTCAGTTAAAGGGTTAACGCAAATTTTCCTAAAGATGAGCATATGTCCAAACGTTTTAGTTCTGTTAAAAAAAAAAAAAGACACTGAACTTTAAACTTTAATCAAAATCGTTATATCCATTTCTGAATAAACTCAATTTCTACTAGATGTTGCGATTGGCAGTTAAAGGGTTAACACTAATTTTCTTGAAGCTAAGGATGTTCCAATTGTTTTAGGTCTCTAAAAAGCACTCAACCCAAACTTTTATTAATATCGCTATAACCATTTCCGAGTAAACATAAATTTCTACTTTATATTGCGATTGGCAATTAAAGGGTTAACTCTAATATCTCAAAACATGATGTTAAGTCCAATAGTTTTTTCGATCATAAAAACTTCTAACCAGACAGAAATAGTAGACAGAAACGATAAATTTCTTCAAATGTCGTTATTCCATACAAAAAAAAAATAATAAATAAAGGAAGAAGAAGAAAAGAAAAAGAAAAGAAGAAGAAAAGAGAGAAAGAAAAATGAGTATCTGGAGTTTTTTCATTCATCTTTAGTACATAAATTATTCATAAATTTTTTTTGCTAAATTATCTGTGTGTATTCCCGTGTATATTCAGTCGGGGAAAGACATCCACAAGAGAGTAAAATGGCCGTCTTTTCCCGAAAAAAAAAGGCATCACTTTTTCGGCCTCGCTGATCAATCTATGTCTTATTACTATATCTATGGTGGTATCATGCTTGACTTCTAATACTGAGGTCCTGGGATCGAATCTCCGCCAGGGCGATTCGAATTTTTAGTTTTTTATTTCAACTGAAATATTTATTTTTTACATTTTTACATAAATTAAATCATTATTTTCAGAGAAAATATTAATTATATTAAAAAAGTTTTTTTTTTTTTTTTTTTTTTTTTTTTTTCCAACATGGACAATTCAATATTTTTGTAATATTTAACCAATTTTTTTTATTTATTTATTAAATTTAAAGAAATTAATAATTTAACGGAAAGTACTTTTATATTACATTTAGGTAAATTTTTTTTTTTCATGATTACATTCAGATAAAATTTTGTCAATGATTATGTTTTATGTAAATTTTTAATCGCTATTTTTTAACGACGACATTAATAGCAAGAGTTAATCGTCTGCTCTCAATGCTACTATTTATTCATGCAATTATTTGCATGAAAAATCCTGAATGAACCATAGATATAGTAATAAGACATAGATTGATCAGCGAGGCCGAAAAAGTGATGCCTTTTTTTTTCGGGAAAAGACGGCCATTTTACTCTCATGTGGATGTCTTTCCCCGACTGAATATACACGGGAATACACACAGATAATTTAGCAAATAAAATTTATGAATAATTTATGTACTAAAGATGAATGAAAAAACTCCAGATACTCATTTTTCTTTCTCTCTTTTCTTCTTTTCTTTTTCTTTTCTTCTTCTTCTTCCTTTTTTTTTTTTTTTTTTTTTTTTTTTGCATGGAATAACGACATTTAAAAAAGAAATTTATCGTTTCTGTCTACTATTTCTGTCTGGTTAGAAGTTTTTATGGTCGAAAAAACTATTGGACTTATCCTCATCTTTTGAGATATTAGAGTTAACCCTTTAATTGCCAATCGCAATGCAGTCGGACACTTTTGTTACCGACTGTATAGAGTAGAAATTTATGTTTACTCGGAAATGGTTATAAAGATATTAATAAAAGTTTGGGATAAGTGCTTTTTAGAGACCTAAAACAATTGGAACATCCTTAGCATCAAGAAAATTAGTGTTAACCCTTTAACTGCCAATCGCAACACGTAGTAGAAATTGAGTTTAATCAGAAATGGATATAACGATTTTGTTTAAAGTTTGGAGTTAAGTGTCTTTTTTTTTTTTTTTTTTTAAGAACTAAAACGTTTGGACATATCCTCATCTTCAGAAAAAATTGTGTTAACCCTTTAACGGCCTGGCGCAACATATAATAGAAATTAGGTTTACTCGGAAATGGATATAACGATTTTTTATAAAAGTTTGGGATTAAGTGTTCTTTAGAGAAATAAAACGAATGGACATATCCTCATCTTCAGGAAAATTCGCGTTAACCCTTTAACGGCCAGTCGCAACATATAATAGAAATTAGTTTTACTCGGAAATGAATGTAATGGTTTTTATAAAAGTTTGGAATTAAGTGTTCTTTAGAGAGCTAAAATGATTACACATATCCTCATCTTCAGTAAAATTCCTGTTAACCCTTTAACGACCAGTCGCAATATATATTAGAAATTAGGTTTACTCGGAAATGGATATAACGATTTTTTTTATAAAAGTTTGGGGTTAAGTGTTCTTTAGAGAGCTAAAACGAATGGACATATCGTCATCTTCAGGAAAATTCGCGTTAACCCTTTAACGGCCAGTCGCAATTTATAGCATAAAATGGGTTTACTCGGAAGTGAATGTGACGATTTTGATTAAATTTTGTGGTTAAGTTTTTTTTTTTTTTTTTTTAGAGAGCTAAAACAATTGCACATATTCTCATCTTCAGGAAATTTTGCTTTAAACCTTTAACTGCCAATCGCAACATATAATAGAAATTAAGTTTACTCGGAAACAAATGTAATGATTTTGATTAAATTTTGGGGTTAAATGTTTTTTTAGAGAGCTAAAACGATTGGACATATCTTCATCTTCAAGAAAATTTGCATTAACCCTTCAACGGCCAGTCACAACATATAGCAGAAATTGGGTTTACTCGGAAATGGAGCGCGAACAGGTGGGCAAGCAGACAGGCAGAAAAACTAATTAATATCATAATATTTTCTTAAACCTTGATCGAAACTGTAAAAAACGCTTAACACAACTAAAAATGAAATTCTAGCAATTTCGAATTATAGCCCCTAATGTAAACGAAATTCGACCAAACTTGTATTCAGTTGGATCTTGACCTAAACTGGTGCTGATTAGATTTCGGAATCAATCGCTCAACAGGTGGTGCTGCCATCCTATTTTTTTTCTAAGTACTTAACATGACAGTATAGGACAAAATTTCATATAAATGTACATAATGTGAGTTATTTTTAACGCATGAATGTAAAATTTATATGAATTATTGATAATAGTAGTAATAAACTTGAAAAAAAAAAAAAATGTGTGCATGTAGGAGCATTGCTTTCCTCCTGGGAAGGAAGTGCTCTTCCCCGGGGCCTGTGTAAATTTTCAATGTGGATATTTTAGAAAGAACTCGTCAATATTTCTAAAACGAATGGTTGAACCATACATCTGTATTAATTTAAAACGAAGCTACCGATTTCTTTTATTTTTAATGTTATATATATATATATACAGTCGAACCTCGTTAACGTGAATTACTTTTAACATGAACTGTTACCACAATCCCCGTCAAAATGAAGATTACTTTAGTTATATGACGATCAGTTACTGATAGCATGAACTACTGATAAGATGAACAGATTTTTGATCCCCCTTGAGATTCACGTTAACAAAATTCGACTGTATATCTTTTCATGTCTGCACAAAAAGGATTTTTTTTAGCATTTATTATTATACTGCTTTAAGAAAAAAATCGTCTGCATTCATCATGGAAAATATCTTTAATAAATTATAACTTAATAAATAATTTGTATTGCGTAAATTGGTATAGGATTAAATAGAGAAGAAAGTCTTGTGGTAATACTAGTTATAATATATTAAAACAAGCAGGTTTTACCTCTGCCACTGCTAACTACATTTAAAAGAATTTTGAAAATTCGATATTACTTACTAATATAAAAACTTAAAAAATATTAAAATTTAAAAAAAAAGTATTTCATTAAAAATCAAAACAGTATTTAAACCATAATAATAACAAAGCAACTGATTATAAAGGATCATATTTTTCATAAATTAGTTAAATTTAACTTACTTATGAAAATTTATTCCACTTCCTTTCATAAATTTATTTCTACAATTAAAAACCGCGCAGTACTTCGGCATTTTTAATATATATCAACCATGTCTTATTACTATATACCTATGATATCAACATTCTATTCCATTGTTGTTTTCGAGTTTTATACTCTCTCATCATGGCTGATGCCAAAAACTTTTTCGGCATCAAAAATCTTTGCACGTTAACATGGGGATGATAGATCTATGTATATTACTATATCTATGGAATGAACAACAGCTGTTGCTTAACTATTCGACGTCGCATTTAACTTTCATTTCAAATATTTCATTAAACAACTGTCAAATTTGGTGTTGTCGGAAGAACTGATAATAATATTGAACACAATGACAAATTTTCTCAAAATGATTTTACTAATTTATAATTAGTTTACACCTCAAAAAATTCAAAATCTGGGTAAATGAATTTTACAAATCTAGTAATCTCGACGAAAAGCCAAATATTTAAGAAAATGTTCGTGAGGAATAATAATTGACGGTGTAGAAAATTGTAATTCAAATAATTGCGATCAATCTTTTTATATTTCTTGTTTTGATTGTGAAAAATACTTATGTTTTCAGGATTTTTCTACTTTTAATCATAATTGTTATAAATTAGAAACTGTATTCGTAGCTTTAAACATTATTTTCTTTTTTATAAATCAAAAAATAAAAATATATATTTTTTAAATTCATGGTCAATACTTTATTAATTGGAATACTCACAAAAAAAAAAAAAAAAAAAATCTTCTTAATGTAATAAATATTTTCTCTTAAAATAATGATTTAATTTAATTAAAAATGTAAAAAATAAATATTTCAGTTGAAATAAAAAAAAAACTAAAATACAAAAACGCCCTTGCGGAGATTCGATCCCAGGAACTCCGCATTAGAGATCAAGCACTATACCACTACGCCATCCGTTTTCACTGTGGTGTGTGTTTTGTTGGCTTTTATAGACATAACTAAAACTATTAGGGGGTCATTAGGAGGTCATATCTCGCCTCCATGGGAGTGGTTGCAGCAAATTTGTACTGTACCCAATGTTTTAGACCATGTTCTTTAATTTAAGCTCGGTTTGGTTTCAATAGCAGTTTTACTCATTCATACTTCCCTTGAAAGTAAAAATTCTAAGTTAAACCGTACATTTTAAGCATTTACCTAAAAGTAAATCTCTTTTTTCACGTGAGATGTCGCTTGCTCACGCTACGTTGAAAGTTAAAAATAAACTGAACTTTAAAAAGGTTAACGTTAAAATTAAAAATCACCTTTTTTAAAATTGTTAAAAGCGTTTAGAGATTAATAACTAACAAATAATGCAACCAATTAAAGTATTTCAGTAGCACCTAAATCGACTAATCGTTTCTTAACTTTTAATATTTTCTTTTTACTAATGTTCGTTTGGCAACCTGTTTATTTCTACTATCTCCGTAAGTAACGTTTAATATGTGGATTGCTTGAATTACTTATTCCTTGTTAAAATTTTGGTTTGTGTTATTGATTAATTTAATTAATCATTGTTTAAATTTTGGATTTCAATTTTTTTTTTTTTTTTTTTGCACTGATTATATTAATGTATTTCTATATATATATATATATATATATACATATATATATATATTTATTTATTTATAGCTTCAATAAGTTCCTTATATAATGTACAACTATGTTCGAAAATAAAATAACTTACAAAGTCGTTTTTCGCTTAATGACACAGCGGATGTATTGTCGTTCAACCATTTTTATCCCAAAGAGACATTATAGTTCAGTTAAATAAATAGCATGTAAAATCGAATTTGTGGAAGATACTAATACTGATAAACCTATATACTTTAACTCATCCTCACCCCATGGCACTGGACGCTACATAAAAATGTTTTTGTTCAAAAAGAGAATCTATAACTTGCTTTCGTAGTTTCGGCTGTCATGATTCATGATCTTTACTTGTATTAGAATTAATTTGAATATTATCTCAAGAATCTACCACCAGTCTCAGGAAAAATATAAACGTGATAAAAAATAAATACTCTTTTACCTTAAAAGAAAAAAAAAAGTTCCTGGTCTTATTTCCACTTCTATGTACCTATTGCACACTAAAATGCCACCCCATTAAATCCTCAATTACTATGATGAGTTGATAAGCGTAATTTTTATTGTTTATATCTTTAAAATTTCTCTTAACTAACTAAAAAATAGATATTTGAAATGTATACATATATATATATATATTTATTTATTTATTTATTATTTTTTCTTCCTCTAGCATAATTTGGTATGGAAAAGGTTAAAATGTTGCAATAGATATTCATTTTCTCCTTCTACCGCAGACAGTGAATAGGCATTGTTAGCTTTTAATTAATGTTTCCGGCCATTTATAAAGAAGATTCAAAAGAAGACCTTCTGAAAGGAGAACAATATTAACGAGGTTCTCTCTAACGCTAAGGATCTTTAGATGAATCACGAAAAAACGAATATATTGAATTCCAGCTCTTCCACCTAACTTGACTAGTAATTTAACACTTTCCTATTTATTTCTTTATTTTGATACATAAAGGGAAAATTTTATTAAGTTGAAGGAATATATAAGAGATTGCATGTATAAAATTTAAAAATAACACATTTTATCCTTTTTTTTTTTTTCTTTAAATATGAAGTTTGCTAAATTTAGTAGTATAGGGAAAAAATGGTAGGGTGAAGTGGGGGTAAATGTAACATCGCTTTATAACTCAACTGATAAACTAAATTTGAAGTTAATAGTCATATTTGTTTGCTTGAACTATTCTTTGTTATATTTAGCAGCCTTTCTTGATTTTGGATTTTGAAGGGAAAAAAATATTCTTAAGAAGAAAACAGGTTAAAATATTTATAAAAATATATTTTAATAATCAAATCTGATGTTTTGCAAACTATGTCTCAAAACCACCAATCTTTTAGCATTTCTGGGATCTGTAGATTTATGAAGCCAATCATATCTGAAATGATAAATTATTCATTTTAATGTTCTTTTTTTATTTTGAATCTTTTAATATTCCTATTTATTATTAGAAAAAACAGTTATCAATTCAAGATAACACTCTGACTAATTTGAACTTCATATAGAGTGAAATACTCTGTTAAGAAAAAACATGTAAATTTACGTGCCTTCAACAATTTAATTTTTACGATTGTTTTCAATACTTCCCAACAAAGTTTAAAAGTGTTTATGACTTCGGTTTGCCTGTTTGTCTGTCCATCTGATCGCGCTCTAATTCCAGTAAATATTCATGAAATTTCTTAGAACTCATATACGTTGTTCAAGTTCACTGATGTTCGCTATTGAAAATGGGGTAAATATCACCACTGGTTTGTCTACAGGGACAACCGAAATAATTTCAAAGCATTGCGTCCTACGAGAGGTATTTCTATAAACCAAATTTAAATAACGTTACTTTGCGGAAATCTTAATGAAATTGAAATATGTTATTCATATTTACAAAAGAATGCTTTCTATAGAACATAGTATGTTAAGATTTACAGGGCCACACAAAAATATCCAATTACATTAAGGGCTATTGTTGAAAATTTGCTGGAATTGCATTTTCGTTTACGTTAAGCGTTTTTAACTCTTTCTTAACAATTTTTAAGAATGAATGGAATTTGAATTAGTGTATCTGTCTGTCTAACTCTCCATCTGACCGCCTTATAGTCCGTAAAAATGTTTAAAATTTCTTAAAAATGATATATGTTATTCACTATGGAACATTCTGTTCCAACAGAACTGTTTAAAATGACATTAACCGGCTCTCTACAACTGGTTTGTGTACACGGACACCCAAAAATATTCCAAAGCATTATGTTCTATGAGAGTTATTTCTATAAATCACATTTTAGTTCTTTCACTTTATGCAAATCATAATGAAATTAACACGTATCATTCATATGCACAAGAAATGCTTTCTATAGACAATAAAAATGATCAGCATTAAGATTTACAGAGCCACACAAAAATGTTCTGCTATATTAAAGACTATAATTGGAAATTTCTGGAATTGCATTTTCGTTTGTGTTAAACATCTTTTATACTTTCCAATGATATTTAAAAGTGATTAAGAATTCAATTAGTTTATTTGTCTGTATTTCAGTTCTATTTGTTCGTTGTATCATCGTGTAGGCAAAGTTCATTGAATGTTAAACAATGCAACAAGTGCGTGCATTTGGAAAATGTTAACAATCTATGTGAACCCGCATGGTCTCTCGTTCTTGTTTACCTATAAAACGGGCGAACCTGTATTTTCTTGATATTTTCCGCTCTACCATAAGGTTTCCAGCAGTCACTATTTTTAATGCTACTTTTTTTTTTTTTTTTTTTTTTACAATAATCTTTATTGATCGTTTGCAATACATATGTTCAAAAGAATAATATAAAAATTGCTTTACATAAAAAGTGGTATTTAAAATTGTGCAATTACGGGCAAAACATTAATTAATGGGTATTTGGCAGGGACTTTTGCTGACGGGCAAAACCCCATAAATTTGTGGCAATTTTTTTTACAGTCTGAGGTAAGTGTAACAACGTTTTATAACTAAATTAATAAACTGGATTTAGGCCTAATATGCATCATATCTGTTTGTTGGAAATTTTTCTTTGCAAATATTTAGTCTTATAAAAACAAATGAAATGCGAAACAGTCATTGTTTTAGAAGTTTGAAAAATTGCTTACATTTTCCTCTCCGACAGAGTGCCTCTCAGTTTTGCCATCGCTGTTTTCGTGAAGTAAAAAACTCCTCAGTTCTTGGTAAAGAAATGAAGTTTTATATGTAGATTTTAAATATAACTTCACATTTGTTCTATTTCTTTAGCCTTTTGTTTTCTCACCCGTGGTTATATTTAGTCCAGGAATTTCGTATTTCGATAAAGTGCAACCAGGATATTTACACTTGTCCGTAGCATCTGAACTACATTGCTTATATCATTTTACTTTGCTTTTTCAGTTCTGTCTTCTAATTTTTAATGAAACCTAACATCCTGAACTTATGCTAAGTTTTGTGGGTGTATAAAAAAATTAGGATATGAAGAGCTTGTTGAAGGGGTAGAGAAACGTTCGGAACTCTGTAACGAATTGAGCTATACTTTAAAAATTCAAAAAGTCCCACATTCATGAAGGTATTTACTATCTAAAAATTTGACTTAAATATCTTTTAATGCCACAGACCATGGGGAAATCGGAAAAACAAAACCCAAATTTTTATTTATTTTTTCTTTCTTACTATAGGTATGGGGAACTTAGGTAATCGTGAAAATTTTCGACCTCGGTTTTTTGACTTTTCTACACGTTTTCAGGTGTGAGGAATCCGAAAATGACAAAATTTCTATGGTGTCTGTCTGTAGGGTGTCTGTTAGTGTGTTAGTCTGTTAGTGTGTTAGTCTGTTAGTGGGTCAGTCCGTTAGTTTGTTAGTCTGTGTACACGATATCTCAAGAACAAATTGTCGCAGAGAGGTCAGATCAGTTTTAAAATATTACTTTCGACACTGGCAAGAACCCTATTCATTTGCAACATTCGATTTTAAAAATTTCGTAAGTTATTCGAAATTTACGATTTTCTTAACATGGGAGAATAGGACAAAAAATCACTTAAACGTGCATTAAATGAAAACTTTTTATTGTAAAAATGTCAGACCAGTTTTAAAATATCAGTTTTGATGCGGGAATGAACATCAGTAACTATAAATATGCTACTTTGAAAATTTCGCAAGTTACTGGAAATTTACGAATTTCTTAACATGGCAGTATAGGGGAAAATTTCACATAAACGTCAATTTTGAGAGATATTTTCATCGTAAAGATGTCAGACTACTTTTGAAACATTATTTAGGACACTGGCATGAATATTAATGACTATGAATTTTCCAATATAAAGATTTCGTAAGTTATTGGAAATTTACGAATTTCTTAACATGGATGAATAAGAGCAAAATTTCACATAAACGTCAATTTTGAGGGATATTTTCATTGTAAAGATGTCAAACCACTTTCGAAATAATATTTTAGGATACTGGTATGGATATCATAGACTATGATTTTTCCAATTTAAAAAATTCGTAAGTTATTTGGAATTTACGATTTATTTAACATGTCAGAATAAAGCAAAATTGAGCATAAACTTCCATTTTGAGGATCCTAAATACGTTAGACAACTTCAAAATTACGTTTATGATATTTGTTTGAACATGATTGAATACAAATATTCTAATAGGAAAATTTCGTAAATTATTCGTAATTTACGATTTTATCAACATAGCGAAATTGTAAATTTTTCATATACAGTCGGCTGCAAAATTATTCGAGCACTAGCCAATAATTCCTATATTTAAAAAGTACACTTAAGACTGTTTTGCTAAGTAAATCCTTGTCGAATCATGTTCTTAGACTGATTAAGAACATGACTCGACAAGGATTTATTTAACGAAGGTGTATTAAGTGTACTTTTTTTTGGCAAGGATTATTGCTAGTGCTCGAATAATTTTGCAGCCGACTGTAAATATGAATTTGAGGATTATTGCATTGGAAATAGTAGCATGAAAACTACAGTCGGCTGCAAAATTATTCGAGCACTAGCAATAATCCTTGCCAAAAAAAAGTACACTTAATACAGCTTTGTTAAATAAATCCTTGTCGAGTCATGTTCTTAATCAGTCTAAGAACATGATTCGACAAGGATTTACTTAGCAAACCAGTCTTAAGTGTACTTTTTAAACATAGGAATTATTGGCTAGTGCTCGAATAATTTTGCAGCCGACTGTAAACAACGAAATTGACCCTGATAAAGTAAATTAATAGATTAGAATAAGATAAATATATCGAAATGAAAGGTGGATAGCCTATTAGGCGGGGATTTCATTCTGTCACTGTATGAAGCTTTGGTCAAATTGATTTCTTTTAACATTATTGCCGAAACGTCAGTGGAGGCCCTCTGTTGAGACTCAAAACGGTTTTGGGCTGTGTCTGTCTGTCTGTCTGTCGCGCGATAGCGGCCGCCAAAAAAGCGCTATTTACTTGAAATTTGGTACACATATTCATGAGCCCCACGAAATCAGCTGTATAGTTTTTGGTATGTATTCCATTTGTAGTTCGTATACAGGGACACGCCAAAGATTTTCTTATCATTACGGCCTATGGGAGAAATTTATATGTACCACGATAGCGGCCACAAAAATCACGCTATTGACTTGCAATTCTGTACACGTGTTCATGTGCCCCGCGAAATCTGCTGTATAGTTTTGGGTGTGTATTCCATTTGTAATTTGTGTACAGGGACACGCCAAAGTTTTTCTTATCATTACGGCCTATGGGAGAAATTTATATGTACCACGATAGCGGCCACAAAAATCACGCTATTGACTTGCAATTTGGTACACGTGTTCATGTGCCCCGCGAAATCTGCTGTATAGTTTTGGGTGTGTATTCCATTCGTAATTTGTGTACAGGGACACGCCAAAGTTTTTCTTATCATTACGGCCTATGGGAGGAATTTGTATGTACCGCGATAGCGGCCACAAAAATCACGCTATTGACTTGCAATTTGGTACACGTGTTCATGAGCCCAACGGAATCAGCTGTATAGTTTTAGGTGTGTATTCCATTTGTAGTTCGTGTACAGGGACACGCCAAAGATTTTTTTATGATTACGGCCTATGGGAAGAATCTGTATGTACCGCGATAGCCACCGCAAAAATCAAGCTATTGACTTCCAATTTTTGCCGAAATGTGAATGGAGGCCGTCTGTTGAGACTCAAAAGGATTTTGGATTCCGTCTGTCTGTCTGTCATGCGATAGCGGCCGCAAAAAAACACGCTATTGACTTGAAATTTTGTACACATGTTCATGATGCCCACGAAATTAGCTGTATAGTTTTCGGTGTGCATTCCATTTTTAAGTTCGTGTACAAGGACACGCCAAAGTTTTTTTTACCATTATGGCCTATGGGAAGAATTTGTATGTACCGCGATAGCGGCCCCCAAAATAACGCTATTGACTTGCAATTTGGTGCACATATTCATGAGCCCATTGAGCAAGCATTTGTCGAAACTGATATAGATCTGAGACTGACCGCCTTGGCGAAAATAATGCTCCTTTTGTACTTTTCTATCGAAAACAGACTGTTCTGGAAAATTCTCGTATCACATCAGCCAATGAGATTAGAGCTTCCATATTTGGTATATCCCTAATAAGGATTGTCTCGCCAAGATCGCCAAAAAAATCGCCAAGGAGGGAAATAGTCGCCAAATTTGGCGCCAAATTTATTTCTTTCCTTATAGGAGCGTTTTAATGCGTTTTTAAAGGGAAATTTGGCTATTTTAACGCTAAAACGACTATAAAGGCACAAAATTAGCATTTTATCAACTTACTAAACCTCTTTGAAAGAATTTATACAAAAATAAATGCAATTATTTACAATTTCGTAACACTTTATATCATATACAAATAGGTATACAAAGAGAGATACAACGGGGGGTTGAGGGGGGCTGCCGCCCCCCTCAGGAATGTATTTGATTTTGGTAATAAGTCGATCGAATCAATATATACTATTATATAATAAGGAATAAATAAAAATGACCTATTGAATAATGTCTGATGCAAATAGGACGTTGAGGCTCCTGATCTGCAGATCCACTAGTAATATGTCTCGCACTAGAAATTTCTGAGAACATAAATATGATGGGGAACTGAGCAGAGTCCACCTATGCCAACTAGTTTGAATTATAAAAAGTTTATATTTTTGAAAAGCCAATTATTTGTAGTTTATACTTTAAAAAAAAATTCCGAACTGTAAGTGTAACAATAATTGAGCAAATTGAGATCAAAGTCGAACTATGTCAAAGCTTTGTTACACTTACTCCACTTCCTTCTAATGAAAAATAACCACGGAAAATCCGAATTTATTTGGTAACTTTAGTTTTAGTGCTACAAAAGAATATATCATAAATGGGTTGCCATAAGATAAAGAACAGCTTGTTTTTTCATACGCAACGGATTAAAATATAGGTATATTTAATATGAAAGAGATAATCCGAAAATCGCGAAGAATGCGTGATTCCTGAATTTTCCAAATTTCAATCATTGACTTGATTTGTTTAGAAAAAAGTTCAACAGAGTATATGACTTCGGCTTGTCTGCCCCTCAAAATCAGTCTCTTGCAGGTTTTAGTATTTCGCCCACATTAAATATTTCTTTTTTAACCCGTTCGCTGCCGATGTCACATGACTGCTGTTTGAAACAATACTTCCCATCACGCGATCGACAGCGAATGTGATATCCCTTTGCGGCGCAAGACAATTTGAAACATATAAATTATACTACCACCGGAATTCATGAAGTAAATTAAACTAAAAGAAATTTTAAATTTTTTGGTTTAAAAAACCGACCTTTTCTGATATGTTATAAACGTGAATTTTTGCTAAAATATTTCCGGGAAGAATTTTTGCAGCTGGATCTTAAATTTTGCGTCCTCGTGGCGAGGACACCGCGCGTTAAGGGGTTAACAAAGAAGGGATATTGTTCCGTAATTTAGAAAAACGCGTGTTTCTTTCTTTCTTTTCTTTTTTTTTTTTTTTTTACATTCTTTAAACAGAATTAATTCAAGCATTGCCTAGACCATTCTCTCTTTGCTTATATCTGAACCCCAGAGGTAAAGGACACCATGTCACATAAATGAATTTTTTTTAGGAATGATATTATAATGAAATTAATTAATGACGCATTTGTCATGAATAACGAAAATGGACATGGTTTTATCTTCTACTGTCCGATCTCTTTCATAGTAACTGGACATAACTCTTATAACCTCTATATAAAACAAAAAATTCACCTCAAGAACATGGTAATAACTCTTTTCACAAAATGGACATGGTGTCCTTTACCTCCGGGATACAGATATAGTATTACCCCATAATGTGAAAAATATTTCCTTATCTATGCATTATTTTAATTTCTTGTAGCATTATTACTTTTTTTTTTTTTTTTTTTTTTTTTTTTAGCCCTTTCAACTACTTATATCCCGCAATGCAGCAAAGTGCTTCATAATTTATATGTGATGCTCGACTGTTTCTGCTATAATATGAAGATTTGTTTTACACACAAGCAAATGTGCATTACTATTAAAAAAAAAAAAATTAACTTTCCACGAGTTGCAACTACAACTATATCCCATGATATAAGAAAGTGCGTTGATAATTTATGAATGCTGCATGAGTGTTTTTATTGCAATACAAATTTTCTTAGACACTTGTAAATAAGGATATAATTAAATTAAATTAATTTTTTCGTTGATTACACCTTCTCTTACTCTATTCCGTAATATTTTTTCCTACAATTGGCGATTGCGCTTTTATGGCATATAGAAAGTAATGGTCTTTGTGAGCTCAAAATGCAGATATCTGTTGAAATATGGATCAATGCTGTTATTCACATTAAAAATAAATAATAATAATAAAATTTTAAGACCTTACTGGATGTACATATATATATATATAATAACTTTATATTGTTAGAATCATTATTCGCAGTTCATTTGTTAATAGAATGTATTTTATCCGAGGCTTATATTAAATTATTTAAGGATATATATGTAGATGAGAGGAGGTTATTATGGAATACCATTTACATTTCTTAAAATAACTTTACTTGTTTCTAATAAAATTCCCCAAAATCATGATGAGTACATAGTGTAATTATTTATAACTAGTCTATAACCCCGTCAAAAATGACGGAATGTGGAATCAGTTAAGGTAGTGAATCAACGAATGCTTTGCCAGCTTCGCTGGACACTACATTTAAAGGAGACTAAGGTGCAAGTTGCACCTGACGGGACTAATATGCAAGTTGTACCTGACGGGACTAATGTGCAAGTTGCACCGAACGAACAAACTATTTCTTTTAACGAAAATACCTACTAACCCTGGACGATAGGTCTAAGACAACGTATCATATTATATATCGTATTTATCGTACTATAACTCAGTACTTATTTCGCTTCCTTCTTCGTCTCATTTTAATAAGTATTTTTTATATGCATGGGCAAATTTAATATTTTTTAATTTTTAATTTTTCGCGTGAAAACATTATTTTATCTTATGCCACCCCCCCACCCCCCCCCAAAAAAAAAAAAAAAAAAAAAAAAAAAAAAAAAAAAATGTATATATATATATATATATATATATATATATATATAACAATAACTGGTAAATTTTTTTGGCAACAATCTTAAATTTAAATGTCCAGTTTTGAAATTATTTTCATATTGTAATTAATTCTAAATTATCTAATCAAAACTTCGTTACAAATAAGGTACCAAATGAAAGGTACCATATTTGTAATGCAGTAACCTTAGGTACCTTATTTATAACCTTATTTATTTTAACTAATTTGATAAATATGACGTCACAATCAACTGTATGTTTATATCAGATAAGTACATTATCATGATTGCAAGAAAATGATGTAATAACTATTAGCCCATAATCATTATGATTGAATTTTACATTACATTTTAATTTCATCCACCATGGGTATTTTAGAATTGCAATGGTAGTTATAAACTTTCTCTGAAATCTTTTCACATATTGAGATTAAGGGTAAGCGCAAAAAATGTTCAGTTTTGAAAGATATTTCTAATGATGTAACATTTATGCACATTAATTAAAAAATAAAAATACATAGCATTTCTAAGAAAAAAAAAAGGGGGGGGGGCTACCAAAAGTCTCTGTTTTGAAGCGGACTAACCGGAATTGTTCCTGACAGAAGATGGTCATTATTATTATTAATGAACTAGTATATAACCCCGTCAAAAATGACGGAATGTGAACGATAAATCTTGAAAACAATGTTTAGATCATGAAGATTACCACGTGATCATTTAAATGTATTTTCAATTTTTACTTCCATTACCCTAACTACCGTAGGTAATGGAAGTATTGTATTCGGTCTGAAAATTCGATATCGGGTTTTCACCTGATTTACACGTTTTAAGGTCCCCTGAGTCAAAAAAAGTGGTTTTTGGCAATTGATCAGTGTGTATGTATGTGTGTGTCTGTGTGTGTGTGTGTATGTATGTGGAGAATCTTCTGGCTATTATAGCTCAGACACTAATAAAGATAGAGCTACGAAACTTTAGAACTGAAATACGTCTGGTGTACAGATGAAATTTCCAAAATTTGGTGAAAATTTAAAAACCGGAAGTGGGACATCGGAAACCGGAAGTGGGACCGTAAATCCGTAGCTCAAAAACGGCTCTAACGATTTTCTTCAAACTTGCTATATAAACACTCTATTAGATGTCCTTTCGAATAATATAGTTGGTTAGTTCAGGAAAATTGATAGGCGTCCTGTATAAATAGCTCAATTTCAGGCCTCGCAAAGGCGTTTCTTTAAAAACGGTTGTACGGATTTTTTTCAAACTCCTCATATTAACTCCCTTTTAAATATCCTTTTGTATGTAATTATTGTTTTCCGGTCAATATTTGATTTTTTGTAAAAGTTGGTATCTCAAAAACGGCTCTAACGATTTTTTCTTTAGGTCACTTTTACGTTTTCTGATCACATTATCTCTCAAAAATGCATATAATACGTTTAATAGGGGGTAATGGAAGTCGTGTGGTTGTTTCACACCAGATTTTTGTTTATAAACCAAATGTGTTTCGATATTTTATAATTTTCGTTCTGAAATTAAAAAAAATTCTACCGGATCAATAAATATAAATGACAATAAAAAACTGCTGGTTGACAAAAAATATAGGCCCGACAACACAACAGCAACAACACATCCCAGTGTTCTGTTAAGTGCTCTATTTAAAGTCCTCATAATAAGAAAAATCTGGTGTGTCACCCAGACGACTTTCTCTTACCCTGAAATTTAATACTATAAGTACAGGTTGGAGATTAAGAGGTAAGATAACGAGTACTGTTATGTAAACCTATGTTAATCAATTCAAATTATAGGCTTCGGAAGAGTTTCATATGATAATTAGTTCTGCCCCCCCCACCCCCACCCCCCCGTTTCATTAATGCACCTACATTTATATAGAATTTAATTCGGTTATTAAAAAATAATTCTGTTTTTAAAAAATAATTTATTAAAATTATTATTTTAAAAAGTTATCTTGTATGATAATACAGACGATTTCCATATTAGAGAAGTAGTATAACACTAAATATCCAATAAAAAGTTGAATTTATTCTCAATATTAAAGTAAAAAAAAAAAAAAAAAAAATTGTTAAAAATTAAAAAAATCGATAACTTTATTTTAAATTATCGCAGATCGATGGTTCAACCATTCGTTTTAAAGGTATTGGCGAGCTCTTTTGAAAGATACCCATCATGAAAATTTACTCCCCTCGAGGGGGGGGGGGGGCGAGGCTCCTACATACACAAAATTTCTTTTCCCAGTTGACTATCTCTATTACAAAAAATATATATTCGTTTCATTTGGTTTAGTGCAGTCTATAGATGTTAAATTCTACTTACCTGCAATTTCCCCCATAGACGTAATGTATTTAAATACTTTTGAATGTCCCGGTACACGAACCATTTGCTTCATCTTAACGAAAAGCTTACTGTAGCATCCCGATATGATACACATTTAGAATACCGAGTTTGGAATTTCTGCTACTATTTGTTCTTGAGATATGCTGATAACAGACACACAGACATACAGACACACAGACATCCACACAGACAGACAGGCAGACACACACAGAAACCCTTCGCTAAAAACATGATTTTCGTATTCAGAGGACCTCAGAACATGTAAGTATAACAAAAACTCACGTTTGAAAATTTGACCCTGAAACAATATTTTCTTGACCCTATGGGTAAGAGAAAGTAAAAAACGATTCACTTCATTTTACCAAAATACTTTTTTTTAAGACTATCGAAGATCCTGTTTTCAAATACGCAAGCGAAGTGTGACGTCACTGACCGTCCGTGGATGCAAGAAAAAGATTCCCTATGTTAATCGTCCATTGGATTTTTTGTAAAAAATTATTAAAAATCGAGAAAAATTATTTCCCGATTTCAATACCTGTATTTGGGTATAGATATGCTATCGTATCCATGTGTTAGATTGAGTTATTTTGCTGTCAAATTGACAAAATTTTAAATTTCAAAACTGTGTCAGCCTTGGCGTTTTTTGTATTTGGCGATTAAAAACATAATACGAAAATATACATGCCAGATGTTTATTTTCGTAATATGTATTGTACGAAATATTGTTTCATATAATTCATCGCTCTCTTAATGTTAAATATAAGTTAATAATAAGTTGTTAAAATAACCATGATTTTTGAAAGGAATTAAATATGTTCGCCAAATAATTTGGCGATATTTTTTTTTTTTTCGCCAAGGATGACAGATATATTAAATCTATTCCGCAGCAACATATGAGTATCTTATATCAGACACTTTATTTAGACATTTGAAAGCAAATTTGACTTCAAATTATGATAAATATTTATTATTTTCCTTTTAATTAGCATATTAGTTGGATAATTATTGTGTAAATATCATCCTTTGAAATGAAATGTTTATGTTTTGAATCGAATATGGAAGTTTGCCATTTCTTTTTTCTGGAGTTTTGAAATTTGAAATTTAAATTTTATCAATTTTACAGTAAAAACAACTTAATCTAACGCATGCACACGATAACTAATACATATTTATACCGAAATATGGGGATTAAAATCGGGAAATAATTTTCCTCAATTTTTAATAATTTCTTACAAAAAATCCAATGGGCGATTAACATAGGAAATCTTTTTCTTGCATCCACTGACGGCCAGTGACGTCATCACTTTGCTTGCGTATTTTCTTACTAACTATCCAATAATTACAGACACTCCATGCTAACCCAAATTCACCTCTACTCGATACTTCCAACCAACTATCTCACCCACAACATCGCCAAAATATCCAGGATTCAGCTAAGGACTTTCTCATTCTCAACCGAACATTTTATCTTGACTCGACATTATCACCTTAGACTACTCTACTTTCAATACTCATTTCAACTGGTGACCTTTACTTGGCCAACCACACATTCTATCCCAACTATAACTTTACACTAATTTCAAAACTAAAATCAACTAGCGACATTTATGTACTGAACTCGACGCCAATCATACCTTACAATGCAAACAAACGATGAAGCTCGATAAAAATATTTAAAGACTTTAATATGTTTTTGCAAATATTTTAAGAGTTTTAAGGCTTTAATATGTTTTAGAAATAATTTAAGCGTTTTTTTTTTTTTTTTTTTTTTAAGAAACAGTCAAAGAGTCGTTCATTCGGTATTAAAGAGTTGTCCATTTGGAATTTGTATTTTCTGAATGACAACAGTTTTGGTTTGTTTTTATTTGGTATAGAGCATTTCCTCGTGACGTCTGGTGGTTGGCAAAAAAGCGCGCTCGACTTTCCCGCGCCCCGCCCACCATTGATTTTCCGTTGGTAATCCGCCATCGCTATGCTTTTCCCAAGCCTTTTTGCCAACCACTCATAAAAGTTGAGATGTTTGTTTACAAACAAGGAACTGCCCTATAATCATGAAGTTACATAATTTTATTTATAGGTTCATGTTTATAATAGCCAGTGATCCGTTATATTTAATTTAGACTTTTAAACATTATAATTGAATAGATTTTCAAGGTTTTAGAGGAAATAAATAAAAATACGTGCGATACAAAACATATTATATGTACGTTTCCGTAAGTTGAACCAGCTCAGTGAGTTGAACAAACGGAAAAAAAAGAAAAAATGGCTGCCAAAATATTCTGTTTTGAAGCGGTCTAACCGGAATCGTTCATGACAGATGAGGGTCATTATTATTATTAATTGTCACTTTAAAAAGAAAAAAAAGAAAAAAAAATATTTTGCTGTTATAAAAAGTTTACTTTAAAAAAAAGTTACAAATGGAGGTTAATATGAAATAGTCGGGTAATATAGAATAGGTGGTTTAAACTGTTTAAACCATAGAAAAACTAATTAGACTTCATAAAATCATCTTCGGAGAATTTTCTGTGACAGAAGATATATTCGGCATCTTTATTTTCTGTTTCTTTAGTTGAATACATGAAGTCTATTTCAGACGATACTATAATACCCGACATGCCATCTTTAAAAATGAACTTTTAGATTGATGGACAAAATATTTTCAGCTAAAAGCCGACCAATGTATAACAAAATACAATTCATTGAGCATACATTATGCTTAACATCAATGTTCAAATCACATGTGTACTAGTAAGTTTAAATGTTTGAAAACTTACCTGCAAAAACTCTTGAAAATAACAAGACACACTTTGTTCTGTAGGGAATGGTACGAGAACAAGCGGTCGCTTCATATTGTATTGCATCATGTTACACACTGTATTGCATCATGTGAGTCCTTCTTTAGTAATTCATGGTATTTCTACGAGATAGCAGTACTAATCAGAGGCGAAACCCCGGTATTCCATATTTCCCGACTATTCCATAATACCCTCCTCTCCTCTCTCTCTCTCTCTCTCTCTCTCTATATATATATATATATATATATATATATATATATATATAAATCGATATATTGCAATCACTTAGTTTATCTATACATCAAAATTTGAACCAAAATTGAACAGTTGGCTCATCGTAAAAATATCTTCAATAAAATTATTGGTCAGCTTGATCCATCTTGTTTCAAAATGGCGGTTATTTGAAAATTTCAAATTCATATAGAAAACATATTAATGAATGAGTTTGCCTGAAATTCGATATGCAGGATAGCCATAATTAAACTGACAGTGCTTACAGTGTTCTGTCGTGCGATCTAAATACAAGAATGGCATCAAAGTCGGTAGGAAGATTAAACAAGGCGGATCACGAAGTATTCCGCATAATAATAATGATACTAATAATTAAATTTTTAAGTTCCGAAATTTACCGCTAGGGCATATGTGGCACTGTCGAATATTTCACGAAATAGCCAGAAACTTCTGGAAATATACTAGACATTAAATAAGGCTACATTTCGGCCGTCCGAAGTTCAGTTGAAACTTGAAGCCAAGCGCTAGAAGGGTAAGGAGGTGTCTGACTTTTACACTGTAAAAAAGTTTGTATAACTTTAGCTTTACTCAACAATGTTGAGGCAGCTTACTTACCTCAACCATATTGAGAAACCTTACGTACTGTGTGCGGATACCTGAATTATCATACACCCACATACTTATATATATACTGCTCAGTTAAGAGCTGTATTTTCAACCTATTTTACATATTAATTTTTATAATAATTGTTAACAGTTCAGCTTTTTAAGGAAGGGAAAATTTTAAAATTACGATACTGATTATATATATATATTTAAATGAGAAGGGGGGGATTTATGTAAAGTGCCATAAATTTTTTGCATTGGATATGTTAAAATACATATTTACTATCATTAAAATAATAATAATAATAACCAAGGGTTTAATTAGATCTCATGTTAAAAATTATATCTAAAGGTTTGCTTTTTTTTTCTTTTTTTGAATAAATTAATATAAATAGACTGTTACAGTTTTATTTTCTAAAATTCTTGAAGTCATAGCATATAGCAATTTTTAAAGTTTTTATCATTAATTAGAGAATTGTTAGTAAAGACTCCAGGTAATCCTGAGTGTCTAAACAATTCCAAACGATGCGAAATCACAGTGATTTGAAAGTCTATAAAATTAAAACTTTTTAAGATGGAGAAAAAAAAGTTAGACGTTTATTTATAACCTTAAAAAAGAGAGGTTTAAGAAGTTTCATAAGAATGTATCGTGGTAGGTGTTCGGACCTTTATGATGAATTGTCATGGAATGAATGCAACTTTGAACAAACTTATGTAAAATATTTAAGAGTTTAAAACATATATTATTTCGATTTAATGTTCCCTGGGGTCGAAACAATTTCATTTCATTATGGAATCAATAAATATAATACATTTCTTAATAGTTTAGTAGTTTATTAAACAAATTAACCATCTAAATTTTACACTTTTTTTTTTTTTTTTTTTTTGTAATTAAAATTTCTTTTAATATAATTATATAACAATATTCATCATACAGATTAATTTAATATGGTGTAAATCAGAACTGTATACAACATTCATACTGTACAGTTACTATGTAGAATTTCCAAAATTATTATGTACTTATCTATTTCTTTAAAAGTTAACTAACATCAAAAAGCTTTTTTGAAAGACTCTATTCATATTTATTTTTATTATATACTAGCTGCCTTCGGCGACCAGCTGGTTCGCTATCCTTGAAAAATACGACTTTATGAAACTCCCGCTCGGTGGAGCCTGCGGCGCCTTTTTCCCGTTTCAGATCTTACAACAGCTTATTGACATATAGTGAAAATAGCTTTATTGAAAAATTTAATCGCAGTAAATTCCCGATCGGTAGCCTGCGACGCCCTCTTCCCGTTTGAATATCTGAAACAGCCTGTTCGCTCACAGTGTTACGATCTTTCAAAATTCTGACTTTAGCAAAGTCCCGCTCGGTGGCGACTGCGGCGCCTTATCCCCGTTTTAGAACATACACACCTTCCTCGCTCATTAGAATTTAAAATATTGAAATTTTAAAATATTACAGCATCATCTGGCTGTAGAAATTTCTTTAATCTACTGTTCAATTCTAAATCAACAAACCTTTCAAATGATGTTGCTGAGAAACAAAAGAAAACCTAAACAGGAGACCTTAAAACGTGTAAATCGAGTAAAATATCGAATTCCACTTTCGATAATATAAAAGAACGTTAAAATATCTTTCGAATGATGTATTAAAAATAATTTAATCATAATTAGAATTTGAAATAATGAAATTTTAAAATATTACAGCGCAATCTGGCGGTAGAAATTTCTGTAATCTACTGTTCAATTCCAAAATTGATGTATTACTTATGACATTATTTTAATTAGTAGCTCAGATACAAAAGAAAACCGATTCAGGACACCTCAAAACGTGTAAATTGGGTGAAATCTCGAATACCACTTTTCATAATATAAAAGTATTTCAAAATGTCTTTCGAATGAAGTATTAAAAATAATTTAATCAAAATTAAAATATTAGAATAATATTTTATTTGCAATTAGATGTAAATTAAAATGTATTTTTTTTTTTTAATTCTCCGAGATTTTTTCTTTTATTATTCTCTCTCAGTAATCCGACTTATCCATGGTTTTCTCCGAAACTTGCATAATTCCGGGCTTATATAACGTTAAAAATCCTTAGTACGATGTGTGAGCAGAAACTGGAATTCGAAACTCTGCAAAATATTAAAGAATAAAGATGTTCTGGGTAGTCCGTTGTTTTCTCCGAAACTCCCGTTCCTTTTCTACATCTTTGCCCCTTCGCTCTCCCCCCCTCCCCCTTTCCATCGCTAATAATAATTTTACGCTCGAAAATATCCGCAATCGATTTACCTTGCCATAAAATCTAAATATGCCAACCAATTTCAAACGCTGTAACTCTTTTTTTCCCCTTTCCCCCCTACCTCAGGCCCTCCCTAATAATTGTACTCTTTCAAAAATATTCACAATCGGATTATCGGGCATTAAAACCAAATACTACGAAATTTCAACGGCATATCTCAATTTAAAATATTGCAAAATATAAAAGAAAACTTAATCTTTTTCCAATAAATATGTAATTTTTTTGTTTATTGGTATATTTTCATGAAAATTGAACAGTAGCTTTATAATATGCTGTCTAGGCCGAATGTTAATTAAAATGTAACATGAATGAAAATTACAAAAAGTTAGAAAATTGCAATTTCCCCTCCGCACTATAAAACACGTGACATCTTAATTGATTACAATAATTTCCTTTTCCATCCAGACAGTTGTCTGCGATCTGTTTTCGTGGCAGACAATTGAAATTTAATCTAAATTTTATACTTCAGTTAATTTAAAAAAAATCTAATTGTTGTATCAATAACTGCTTGAACTCTTAGATTCGGAAAAAATTCCCCTTTCATTTGGTACCAAATTCGTAACGATCGGACTAATATTTCTAATTTATTTTCCACTTTTACTGCTTTTAACTCCGTTAAAATATCTATTTTTATGCAATCGCGGTGAAATATCAGTCATTGAAATCGCTTTTTCATTAGACATAGGTCTACATTTTAATTAATATCTCCGGAACTAATTAAAATTTTTAATTTTTTTTTTTTTTTTTTTTTTTTTGCCCTATGCACTCGGGCAGGCTTCTGAGCACCCGTATGTCAAATATTGTAGTTCTGCACTCAATAGGGGCTGAACGTATAGATGCTCAGACAGACATCTTCTTTTATTATTATAGACTAGCCGCCATCGGCGACCAGCTGGTTCACGATCCTTGAAAAATCCGACTTTACGAAACTCCCGCTCGGCGGCGCCTTTTTCCCGTTTCAGGTCTAATAACAGCTTATCGATATATCGTGAAAATAGCTTATTGAAAACGCAGTAAATTCCCGTGCGGTAGCGCCTTCGGCGCCCTCTTCCCTTTTCCATATCTGAAACAGCCTGTTCGCTCACCATGTTATGATCTTTCAAATTTCTGACTTTAGCTAAGTCCCGCTCGGTGGCGCCTGCGGCGCCGTATAACATTTTTTTAAAAAATTTGTGTCTGACTTATCTGTGGTTTTCTCCAAAACTTGCTTAATTCCGGGCTATATATCGTTAAAAATTATTAGTTCGAAATGTGAGCGAAAATCTGAATTTGAAACTCTGTAAAATATAAAAGAATAAAAATTTTCTGGTTTTTCCGTAGTTTTCTCCGAAAGTTTCGTACAGAATTTGAGCGGCTTATATCATTTTAATAGCCTGCAATAAAAATACTTTAAAATATCTTTTGAATGATGTATTATGTATTACAATAATGAATATCTATGATATATTTTAGACTCAAAATGGCTAACCTATCAAGGGCGATTAACGATTTCTATAGAAATCCATCTAAAATTTAAGAATTCCAAAACTGCATTTTTACAACCGAATTCATAAAAAAAAGGGAAAAAAAATCAATATTATTCTGTTAAAAGTAACTCATTAACAGATAAAATTGGTGAATGGTGTCATTAACAGATGAAATAAAAATGAATTTAAATAAATATAATATGTCTATTTATTTTATTTTTAAAGCTATACTTTAGATTTTTTAACGAGCCATAATGACGGGCAATTTCGAAGTTCTGCTTTTGATCGATTTTAAATTGAAAAAATTCAAAAACTGCTTTTTTTTTTCCAGTATACTTTGTCACGTGGGCGAAAAACTTTTTCTCGACCTCTAGCACCTGGCACTGAATAATCTTATTCTCTCTTCTCTGTCAAGGTCAGTTGCAAGAGTTTCAGAAATGTCGATTCAGAATTTCATCGAAAACTGCCGCGATACTGAAAATTAAAAAAATTATAACTCAATCAGTTTTTGAAATTTTCTCTCAATCTTTTGGGTATTCAATTGTTGAAGCGAGATCTATAAATTAAAAAAAAAAAAGAAAAAAAAAAGAAATGATTTATCTCTAAACGCTTTTGAGTTATAAAATGTTTTGTGAAAAAATCGATGTTTCGTAAAATCTAAAAATATGGATCGCTAATCCGTATTTTGTAAAAATGTTTATATGGTTTGAAAGAGGATTAAATGTCCTTTCCAAATATACCAGTTGTTAAGAAATGAAACAGTTACTCTGTCGTACAGGGCGTTTCAAAAAAGGCAATCGAGAGAAAGAGAAATTTTCGACCCTTTTTAAAACTTTTTTTAAAAATATAAAAAATCCGTATTTAAAAAAAAAAAAAAAAAAAAAACTGTACCGTAAGAATCGGTAATAAATGCTCTTTCTCGTGGTACAGGCAAAGAATATGTACAGGTGTATTTTCGATATTTCCAACAGATCGGAAGCGATCGCTTTAGAAAAACCCGCGAAATTTTTCTCTCTCTGCTTTCTCTTTTGAGGAACACGCTGAAGGGCGAAAATTACTATCCGCTCGCTTTTTAATTAGGCATTGGTCGACGTTTTAATTAATATCTCCGGAACTAATTAAAATTTTTAAATTCTGTTTTCACTATCAACTCGGGAAGGCTTCTGAGCACCCGTATGTCAAATTTTATACTTCTGCGTTCAGTAGGGGCTGAACGTATAGATGCACAGACAGACAAACATCTTCTTTTATTATTACAGAAGATTTAGCAATTCTAGAAATAATCCTTAGAAAATTTTTAGAAAATATAAATATATAATTAGCGACGAATTAAGAATTTGTTCATACTTACCAATATTTAAATCATTTCTAATTTCCAATATGTACACTTTAATTATCATTCTCCACGCCACGAAAGGTTTACTCAGTGTTGCTAGCAGAGTTCAGTCTATTTCGATTCTAGCAGTGTTGCTAGCAGAGTTCAGTCTATTTCGATTGCAGTCAAAGCGGCAACGCACCTGGTGCGTTGCCGCTTTGACTTCAGCACTCGTGCTTACTTTATTCGCCTGATGAAGGGTCGTGTGTTTTTTCGACCCGAAACAATTGTTGCGAGTTTATTGCATTTTATGGTGTTCATTCAAAGTTTGTAAGTAATAATTTTTACAACGCCAGTTTTGTGGTGCTTCTTTCTTAATGTTGTTGCTTTTTTGGGCTTTTAGCACCGAGTAAGTAATTTTGCGAGTGTTTCCTATTTCTTTTTATTGTTGTTATTTGTTAATTTATGCTTTTTTCTTCTCGTTTTTGAGCCTCTCATTTCATATTTTTATTTTACCGTTTGTTTTCTACTTGTTTAATTATTTCTTTTAATCTCTTTACTTCCTCCCCCTTTTATTCGTTTTAACTCCGCCTTCTTTAAGTTTCGAGTTGTTTTATTTGTTAATTTATGCTCATTTCTTCTCATTTTTGAGCCTCTTATTTCATATTTTTATTTTATCGATTGTTTTCTAATTATTATTACATTTTTGTTTTTAAAAACTCCCCCCCCCCTTTTTTTCGTTGAAACTCCGCCTTCTTTAAGTTTTGACTTGTTTTATTTAGAGTGTCTGTATTATTAGAGTGACGACAATACCTACTGCGCATGCTCTGTGGATGTCTCCGATCTCACCCAGGGTTGCTTAGAGAGGATCTCTTAGGGCGACGTAATCCACTTTGGCGAAAAATTGCCCGTTTGACATTTTACAAATATTCATTTTTCGTCGAGATTCTTCCATTCATTGAAACAAGCTAAATTATATATCCTTACTACAAAATCACATTCTGATGTAAAACAATTTCTATAAATATTATCGAATGCAATATGAAGTTTTAATATTTTAATATATAAATAGATTGATTATTTTTCAAATTAATTTAGCATTATTTAATTAAAGGGAAAAAAATATTTTAAAGAAGACTGACTTTTTCAGACAGAAAAAAAAAAAAAAATCACCATTTTTCTATTGATTACTCTCTTAAAAGTAAAAGTAAGAGAAGTAGGCTAAATTTAAGTACATCATAGGACAAAATACAAATAATAATAATAAAAGAAATATGATGAATAATAACGAAAAGAATGGAATAATAATAGAGACATTTTTATTATTACTAGTGGTCGCCCAGTGGTCGAAATTCGACCATAATTAATTAAAATTATAAGTTTAAATGTTAATTTATTTCTGGGCGCTCTTGAATTAGATATAGTTGGTGCATTATGAGTCATATTCATATGCCACCCAGTATCACCATTTGGAAAAAGTAGTGGATACGCTAAAGGATCTAATGGTGAATCCAAAACTGAGATATTTTTAATGATACCATTAACTTTTGAAAATGAAATCATATTTCGTTCAAAAGGTGGCTCACCATCAACTGTACTAAATATTACTGCTACATCAGTTTGAACTGCATCATTGAAATGGCGTAGATCTAAATCATGATTTACTTTAATGAGCGTACAAATTTCTTTATTTTGATTTTCAACTCTTTGACAATGATGTTTCATTGCAATGAATGACCGAACAAAAGGATTACTGCGTTCCAATTCGAGAGAAATTTCGCGCATTATGTTGTTGTTACATGTTTGATTAAAACGTTCTTGTAATCTATAATTGATAGCAGTGTCAACATCATAAAAATATAATTGCGCATAACATGGTGAACGACCATGTGCAGCAGTCATTGGACCCGATCTGTGATAAAAAACATCATGTATTTTGAAATGATACACTCCACTTGTAACTGCCTCGGATACTTGAGCTTCTGAGCTAACCATAGCAAATGATGAATTGTATTTGCGAATATTTTCAAAATAATTTTTTGACTTACTTTTTATTGAAGGTTCATTTGAAATAAGTCCATCATACAATGATTTAAAATATTCATTTTGACTTAAGGGCGGTAATATTGCTTTACCCTTATGACAACATGAAGTGAATGCAGTTCTGTCACCTAAAGTGACTTCAGATTCAAAATGTTTCGCATTGCAAAACCTGCATTCCAAATCCATTAATCCACAATCATAACTATAAAAAACTTTTGGAATGACATTTCGTGCACATTTAAATTTATCTGTCAAATTCACTTCTTCATTCTGTATAATATTAACACTATTTGTATTTTCATTACTATTATTATTATGTGTCCGCAAATATAGATTCCTTCTTCTTTGTCTCTCACTCCGACCCGTTAATGTTCTATGTCGAGGCATAATAAAAGTAGAAAAAAACTTTCATCGTCAGTAGAAAAAATCGTTATTTTTTTTTATTTTAGGTTGATTTCTTTAGAAACTGATCTATACAAATTGAATGAGTTGAGTTGAGTTGAGTTGAGTTGATTAATTAGTATATATATAATGCAAAACTTGTGTGTTTTTAAAAAATATTAGCATTCTGCAATAACTCTTTCAGATGAAACTGGCTATTTAAAAAATAACTCATTGTTATTAACTTTTATTATTGTTATTAACATATTAACTTTTTATTATTAATTGAAATTTCAAAATTTTGGCAACAGTATAAAAAAAATGAAAATGCTAATTTTAATCTGGAAATAAAACCCGATAATATAGGCTTTGAATTGCACCTTTGTCGTTTCACAAATGTTCCAATTTCTCGTCTTTGTCGTTGTATTTTTAAAAAATATTAGCATTCTGCACTTCTTCTCTATATAAACTATAAGTGTGCGAAATTTCATAATCCTCCGTCCGCGCAATTTTCGTAAAAAGGGGTACAAAATTTTTGCTTCACGTATTAATATATAGATTATTATTATTATTATTATTATTTACCTACGTTAGTGAAAATTGTGTTATCATTATTCTTATTTTGTTTAAAACTGCTTTGATAATTAGTGATAACATTGATTATATATATATATATATATATATATATAAACCTCCAATTATTGTAGTTTTTAGAGATATTCAGACTGTTTTTCACCGTAACAAAATTTCTTTTATATATATATATATATATATATATATATATATATATATATATATTATAAACCTTTTCAAACATTTCACGGAATGAAAAAAAAAAAAAAAAAAAAAAGAAGAAGAAGAAGAAGAAATGGAATATTAATTACATTTCTTAATGAAATCATACATTATATATCAATAATTCATTGATGAATTTCCCCTATAATCCATCAAAAACCAAAAATATAATACATATGTTTGATTTAGTTTTTATAAATTTGGTTTATAAATTTCAATAATTATAAAATATTTCACCTAATATGTAGTATAAAAACAAATAATTTAATGTAGTCGAATACCCTAAATATTATTATATAGTTTTGACAAGCATTATTTTAAAAATATGATTTCAATTAATAAGGTATTTACTTGCAGTAATACTCGGTATACCATTCTAGTCACCTTACTCTACATGCACCTAATAAAGATATAAGTTATTTTGGGGAGGATTATCAAAATTATTTTTCTACATTTTTAGTTTGTCAATATCTTTTGCTTTGTTCAAAGCTTCATTTCTGTGTATAATTGTTTATTGATTAATTCAAGTCTTCCTTCCCGGTGTTTAATCATTGTAATGACAAATTATTATTATATATATCATAACAATGATTTTAAAATCCAAGTAAACAAACGATGAACCGGCATAAACCAAAAATAAAAAAAAATAATTTATTAAAAAAAAAAAATGAGCAGTAATATAGTTTTAATAAAAATATGGAAAAAAATACACACTTAAATACTCCCCCCCCCCAAAAAAAAAAAAAAAAATAAATAAATAAAATAAATAAATAAATAAATAAATAAAATAAATAAATAAAATAAATAAATAAATAAATAAATAAATAAAAACATATCAAAGAAAGATATGATTTAAATGGAAGTTGATTTAAAAATAGAGTGAGAAATTATTATATATTATTAATTTTTATTTTAAACCGAATAACAATTTCTCTACAGTATAGTTATATAAATACTTTGTTAATTAATTAAATCGTTCTTGGCCTTCTCGTTAAGTTTTAATTTTTTCTTGTTATATTTCAACAACTATAACGTATAAGTGCACGAAATGTTATCTGTGATAGGTGTTATGATGTTTGGTTGTGTGGGTTAAAGCCGAATGACTAACTAGGGTCCTAGGTCTACAGTAAAATACCCTTCTTGGGGGTCTTTCTAAGGAGTTCTAAACCGTATCTATGTTAGTTTCAAAGAAAACTATGGAAAACTCTGAATGTCTATGTCGACTAGTGCGACAAGGCTCGAACCCAGCACCTTCCATCTTCCAGCTGAGAAAGCAGAACCTCTCGGCTACTGATGGAGCGATAACTAATATGAAAATAAATAAAATATAACAATTGAAGGAATTAAATGTATTATCTTATTAATACATTTAAATTTGTGAGTTTTTGATTATAATATTCGGTTTTGCACTAAAGAAAAAAATCTAAACATCTGGAGACTACAATTATAATCAAAAGAAAAAATATGCAAGCAAATTTTTCTAATTTAAAAACAGTTTATTAAGTGCAATTAAGCGATATAATAAATAAATAAATAGAACATGGATACAACATTTCTGAAATTCATTAATATTATATATACATTTATTTATATATACTACATAACAAGTAATTAAAATAATGATTTATGCGTTAACAAAAAAGTCTCTATTAAAAAAAAAAACATGCAAGATTGCTTTTTTAGCAGCCTGTATATCGGCTAAAAACAGAAAGGCTTCAAAAATGTACTGCATATCCTAAAAAGATTGTAATGCGGCGTTTAAAAATAATAAGTACGGAACTTTGAATAAACACCATAAAAGACAAGAATTCTCAACAATTGTTTCGGATCGAATGAAGACACGACCCTTCCTCAGGCGAAAAAAGTAGGCACAAGTGCTGCAAACAAAACAACAACGTTTACTTTTTATTGTGTTTATTCAAAGTTTTGTACTTATTAGGAAAAAAAGACTACATAAATAAATAAATAAATAAATAAAAAGAAAAACAAATATCAGTCGATTAATTTTCGAAAAGCGCCACTTGTTGGGCAATATGCACCATAAGCTGATATACGCCCGTTTATGCCATAGTCCAACTAATTCTAAACTTTTATATAATTATCTATAATCATAAAGAATTACTTCTTCCATATATATAGAAAAAAAGTAGTAACTTATTCTGTGAAGTTTTCTTACATCATTTTATTCTAAATAAATAGTATGAAAGTTTCAAAGTAAGTTTCTTAATTAATGATATTACAACATTTATTTTCCTAACACAGGTACGTTTTTAAGAAATTCCTTTTTTAACATAATATTTTACAAATAATCAACTTATTTTAAATCAAAAATTTATTTATTTCATTCAAAATATAAAATTATAACTGATAATTATAAAATTTTTATTAGATAAGGAAAAATAAAAATAACAAAAATAATTTTCAGAAGGTTAAATGTAAATTAGAAAGTATACATAAGAATATAAAAATTTTATAATAAATTGTTACGATTTCGATTTAGAGCATTAAATATCCATAATTTACGTATTCGATTCATAGTTCAAAATTTATTAAAATTTTTATATGTGCAATAAATATTGCAGTTAACAGATAGGTAAAGGAGAGCACAAAAGAGTCTTTACCAACGAGATATATAAAGTAGAGTGATAAATGGTAACCCTTGAGAAGGTCCAAGATGAGTCATGTGACATGCTTTCCTTGCACATGCGTATTCGGTGGTTTCCTTGGTAACAGCTCATTTTCAGTACATTTCTATGGCAACGGTTTCAATGTTTTTGTTTACTTTACGTAGTTTAATATTCTTTTGTTCTAAACCATTTTGATTTTGATTTTACTTCTTTTTTATTTCGTGTAGTTGAACTTTAACCGACAAAATGCTTAAAAATAGTTGAAAAATTATTATTTGTTGTTAAATTTAGCTCTTTAAAAGTTTAAATTTTGTTTTATAAACACTTTTAAAGTTTGTTGAGAAACGATGAAAAGAAAGGTATTTTATTATTTATTAAAATGTGAAATATGTGTGAAATTATTTTAAAAGCGATTTATTTCGGTCATAGGACTGTCATGTTCATGTTACCTAATAATAATGATAATTTGTTGAACTGATATTTTAAATGCCAAAATAGCGATAAAGGGCCAAACACAGCAACCTATTCGAGCATGTCACGTGATTCATCTTGAACCACAGAAAGCTAATCCTTCATCCATTGAATCAGCACTCTAATTTATATATCTCGTTGGTCTTTACACACAGATATTCATTTCAAAGTTTATAATTTCCCTTTAAAATAACCACGAAATACGGAGAAAACATTGGCGAAAAAATTCATGCCAAATACTACGTAGAATATCGCCAAAAGCTTCTAATTACATTTGATGATAAAAACTTTTTTTTTTACTGAAAAATCACACAAGTTTAAGTCAAAAGCGAAATTTTTAACTGTGTAGAGTCTATACAGTTTAGTTATAACAAAAAATACGATTCATATATAATCTCTATATTAAATTTAAAGCTAAAAAACAAGTTCGACCCTGAATCTACATGTAAAGATCACGATTAATTTTAATATAACAGATTAATAATTAGCATTATTCAGCAAAATATGCTTTCAGGTTTTACAGTTAACCTTCCTTAATATATTTATGAAAACGTAAAATTAAATTTCCTTTTTATCCAATTACACGTAACACTTTAATTAAAGAGCGCAAAAATCCCAATGTAATCTCTATGGGAAAGAAATCCAAAATTGCCTCCGGCGGATGTCTTCCCCGCTTGACCAATCGGATGCTGTGACAAATTGTCGTCACTCTCCATTCTAGGCACCCTAGTTTTATTTGTTAATTTTTGCTAATTTCTTCTCATTTTTGAGACTGTCATTTCATATTTTTACTTTATCGATTTTTCTATTTGATTAATTACATTTTTGTATTTTTAACTCCTCCCCCCCATTCTTTTTGTTTAAACTCCGCCTTCTTTAAGTTTTGACTCTTTTGGTGCGTTGCCGCTTTGACTGCAGCACTCATGCTTACTTTATTCGCCTGATGAAGGGTCGTGTGTTTTTTCGACCCGAAACAATTGTTGCGAGTTTATTGCATTTTATGGTGTTCATTCAAAGTTTGTAAGTAATAATTTTTACAACGCCAGTTTTGTGGTGCTTCTTTCTAAATGTCCTAGTACTTCCGCCGTCAATTAGACATCTCAATAAATGGCACTTGTTTTGAACATTTAATACACTTGCCGTTACAGTCTGTAACAACACCGAATCATTCGGCGAGTTCCTAAGCTCTTTATTCTTATTACACACTAAATTTAAAGAACTTTCTGATTGTATTTGTTTTTTATCATCAACTGAGTGGGATTCATTTCTTTCTGTATTACATATTAATGAGTTATGCCAGGGAGACGCGCAATACTTGCATTTCTGGTCCTTATGAGAACAAAATTTACTCAAATGATTTTGAAAACAAATGAAGCATAAGCCCTTTTTCTTATCATAAACATTTAAAGAACAATCATGACTCATATGTGCCGAGGAACAAAATAAACAACTCTGAACTCCTGTATTTTAAGAAAATGAACTCGCATTTCTTTTGTTATTAAATTTTGGCCTATTATTATCATAAGATACCTATTATGATAACCAGATAAATTTCTTTCCGCTTGAGTCGCTAAAACGGAAGCTGGCGATTTAGGGGAATGATATTCGCTCCTTTTAGAATTTAAGTAAAGTTTATTGTGACCCGTCATTTTGTTCCGAAAATTATTTTCATTTGCGCTTTTATTTCTGGGATTCGCTAAAATTATCGATGCTTCTCGTATTTACGTATAAAATCAACTAATTTAGAAATGTTAAACAATTCATCTGAATTACGCTGTCTGTTATAACTTAAATTTAATTCTTCCGGTAGTTTTTCTAATATTACAGGGCATAACAGATTACTGTAAGTGCCTGTTGCTACATTTAATGATTGTAACGAACGAATTTGTACCTCAATCGCGTCGTACATTCTCTTTAATTCAGTAACATTCGCGCATGATTTCACCGGTTCTATTAATAGCAACTTATGCATGTGGGACGATATAATTACGTCACTTCATCCAAAACGTTCCTTAAGTAATTGTATTGATGCATCGTAATTCGATTTTGTCAATGAAAACCCAGATACAGCGCTCAAGGCGATACCTCCTAAGAAGGATTTCAAATACGTAAATTTCTCAATTTTGCTTAAAGAATTATTGTTATGTATCGCAACCTCGTAAGAATTCCAGAAGTCCAGCCATGAACTACAGTCACCAAAAAAATTTACAACTTACATTTTCGGAAGTTTGACTGTACTTCTGGTTTCAGTTCTAACTATTAGGTTCTCTGAACCAATCCCTGTTTGATCACTTGATCTAGCGATCTGAATAACACCAGGCAACGACCTGTCATTTAAACTATCCACTAGCCTTTCTAATTTTGTTTTTACATCAATCCCTTTTTCCCTGTATTCCTCACAGCCTGCTACATCTTCAGCTCTATCTTTAACATTAATTTTTATCTGTATTTCATAATCGATGTTTACGAGCTCAGCCTGTTTGTTGAGGCGAATTCGATCGGAAGTAGATTTTTAACTGAAGTTGAACAAATATTAGTTTCAAATCATCTGATTAATTCTTTACTTCCATTAGCCGAAGCAACTGAAATTTTAAATTTGTCATTTGGAAATAAATGAAAGCTTAATTCTGGATTTCTTGGTCCTTTGGAGTTACACTGGAGCACACAACAGTATGTGTTATCTTTTTTACCGGATTTATTCATTTTTATTCAATAAATATATGTGAAACTAAACATCAGCATGTAATGGCGGCTTGATGAAAGCCGAATTAAAGCATGTTAATTGTAATTTCACCTTATCCCACCAGAGGGCGAGCATTTCATTACAATCGCGGATAGAGAGAGATAGATTAATATATATTAAAATATAGATTACTAAGTTATAACACTCATGTCATGAGAAATTTCTTAGTAATCTTAAATGTCTTTCTTTTTTCCTGTTTGATAATCGCAAAAATATCATTACTGCTATTGTTAAATTATTAAATACAAGATAGAATATATAATTACTGTCGGTTTCCAGGGTATTTTTTTTTTTTAATAAAAATATTGCACACTAGATAGCGCTGCAGTAGTAACAGCGCAAGCGCAAGAAATTCTGCTATTCGGTTCACCTTCGGAATTTTGGCAAGGGTGTTTGCTGGGGAAGAGCAGGGTTTGTGAAAGTAATAGAAATAATATATTTTGTAGGGAATAAAAATGGAAGATAAAGGTGAATATAAATCTCAAGAAGAAGAAACAAAGTGGCAAAGCTTCCGTAAAATGATTTGGAATTCTGATACTAAAGAATGTTTAGGAAGAACAGGGTTAAGTTGGTGTAAGTATGATTGAATCTATTTTGCATTTTAAACTTGTTTTGCATAAGTGGAATAGAGTGCATTACTTAGGAGACTGATTCAGTTTACATTTTTTTAGTATTTCTTTGAATTTAAGATGTATATAAAGCAATAACTATAATCGGGAAACAGCTTGATCATGAAGTTAAGCTGTGGCCCAGATTTAAAAGGACTCGTTAATGAATCTTGAATGTGTGTGTGCATTAGCAGAAATGCTATATATAGATGTACATAAACTGTTTTATTTATAGTAAAAAATTTTCAAGAAAAAATCTTACTCATTAACTTATCCTATTTTTGCAGTTAGAATAACAATATTCTACATAATATTCTATGCCTGTCTGGCGGCCTTTTGGACCTGCATGTTAGTTGTATTTTATCAAACATTAGCAAATGACCAACCGAAATGGACATTAGATAGCAGCAGGATTGGTTCTAGTCCAGGTATTTCTATATTTCAATATTCCAATTCACATAGTTTTCAGTTCTTATATTAAATGTACATTTCTCGTATAATATATAAATATATGTATGTGTGTGAAACAAGTTTCCCTTTGAATTGTGGAATGATGAATTAACTGAAGTCTAATGTAATTACGTTTATGTGTTTTATATCATTAATTTGGTTTAATTCTTCGTAATATAAAAGTAACTCTCTTTACTATTAAGCATCAAAACAAAAATATAAACATGAAATATGTAATTTTTTTTTACCCTGTAACAAAATAGTTTTATGCTTTCTGAGACAATGCTTGTTCATACAAAACTTTTCTACAAGACAATATTGACATATTTTTTAATTTACACATAATATGTACCTATAATTATAAAAATATACATATTACAAATAGACTGTTAAAGAATTCTTAAATAAAACTAAACACACTAGTTTTTAATTTCTACTGAAATTTAGGAATATTTTAATTTTTATGAACAAATCTTTCTAGAAGTGACAAATTCTTTTCTGCTGCAGTATGGCTGTGTCACCTAAATTCTACCACAGGGTTGTTTTATGTTTAGTTTAGATAATCATAAAAGTACATTTTTGTCAATTTAAAAGTATACATTATTTTTGTCATTTTGAATTCTTCATAAACAATTTTAAATTAGTTGTACATACAGTACATTTTTTAGGGAAACAAATTTTTGTTTGTTTTATATTTGTATGGATAGTTAGTAATATATTTGCATGGATTTTGAATTGAAGCAAACTTTCTAATGTTGGTGAAAAAAAAAAAAAAAATCATTTTGTTTAATGCTTTTACATATATCATTGAATATTTTACTGTTAATTTGCATAATGTTAGTGTATGGTTTTTTACTTATTTTGTTGCGATGTGATTTGATTAAGATATGATTTTCCTTAATCTATAATGTGAAGTGTGTATGTAAGAGAATTAGTATTGTAATGAATAAAAATATTTTTTAAAGAAATATGTGACATGATATTAATCTTTTATTTCCCTCTAAAATTTTTTATTGACTGTTATAGGTGTAATTTTTTTTTTGTTGTAAAGCAAGTTTTACTTGTTATGAACTTTTTAGAAATTAAGTTTTGTATTTATCAGGGCAAATAAATGTTGCATTTTAAAAACTGTTTTTAAATATATTGTAAACTGTTAATATTTATACATACCTACATTATCAAGTTTCTATCTTTAAAGTTATGTTGAGCATTAAAAAAAAAAAAAATCTTGCTAAAAAAAATTTTTTTGTGTATGTGTTTACTGTAGTAAAAATACATAATAATAATAATGAACAAAAGTAGAAATTTAAGTTCCAAAAATTTAAAAAACTTTATTTTTTGCTGCTAATACAAGATATGTGGTTTGCCTAATTCATGCTTTTTTTTTTTTATCTGAAATATCTTCAAAACGGTTTCCCTATTTTATCTCAAAACAATTCTTGTGCTTTTGCAATTTATGCTCTTTGTATATTTATTATGATTACCTGTTTGAATGCATTTTGGTGTATGTAACATTGATGCAGGAGTAGAATAGTCATCCTCTACAATTTTTATCAATTAAAACTATTTCCAAAACAATTTTAAAGAAATTTCAGTAGGTATTTTTGTATTAATCACATACCAGCAATTAATCGATGCCATCATGCGATTAATATGGAATGTATATTTTATGTGTATACTTTATATATGTTTGTGAATATTAAAATATTATAAAAGTGACCTATAAAATGTATTGTATTATCTTATATATTTATGTTTTATGTATAAATATTCTGCTAATGGCATGTGTTTGTTACATAAATATACCTTTTTATACTTTACAAATGTTCGAATATGGTAGCATTTGTTATCTTATACAGTAGGGGAAGAGGGGGGGACATTGGGACACTTTTTATAAAAGCATATTATTTTCCAATTTATAGAAGTTTTAATGCTTTTGTGCCTTTTTATTTAAATATTTGCGTTATTGGTCACCTTTTAAATGGGTAATGAGCATTGTTTAATGTGTTTTACAAACAGAAATAATTAAAACATAACTTAAAAGTGTCCCAATGTTCCCCGTGCAGGGGCAGATTGGGACAACACTGATTTAATGATGGGGCACTTTGGGACAACCATCTTTTTATTTATCTAATTACAATATTGCAAAATATTTTGCTAAAGTAAATGAAAGGCTTTCAAAACAATGAATTTGATGCAATAACAAATAATAAAGTAGGTAATTATGAAAAAATGAAATTGTTATGAAGCATTACTGCATATTCATATCTTAACGCACATCAAAACCCTGCAAGTCTACACAAAACTTTAATGTTATGTAGGATCGTGTTGATGGCATAGTTAAGTTGAGAACATGATATTAAATAATCTTTCAACAAGAGTTCTTGTTCAGCTGTGAATATTTGTTGAGATGTATATTTGGATTGAAACTTATAATTTATATTTGTAGTACACACTCAATCTTATTTTCTCTCATTTTTTTCAATCTATTAAATAATGTAGATTTTGGTATATAATATTTAATTGCAACTTCCCCCACAGAAAGTTTATCTTTGATTATTTCATTTATTGCCTTTTCTATATTTTCTTCTGAAATTTTAGTTCTTTCAGTTTTTGGCTTATAATTTCTAATCATTTTCTATTTATTTAAAGAATACCTAGAAAAAAATGAATACAATTAGCTTATGTGTGCAAAAAATAAGTAAATAAATAAAAATATATTGGTGTTAGAAATGAATGGACCATTGGAGCAGTCCCAATGTGCCCCATGCATTGGTGTCCCAATGTACCCCATCAGGTCATTTTCAAAACAAATGTTTAGGCCTAATTTTCTAGAGCACATGGGCTAATGATCTATAGTGGAAACGAAAGCTTAATGTTTATAAAAACACATAGCACTTTTAAAAATTAAAATATTTATTTCCTATTACCTAAAAAATCAACATTAATTTACTTGAAAAAAATTACTTTTCATATGATAAAATAAACTATCCTTGTTCATAGGCAGCAGATTTGAATGAATGAGTTGATATCACAAATATGAAGATGTACCACTAGTGCCGTCTAGTGTGATTTTTTACAAATTTTATTTTGCAATAATAAAGGGATAAAAGCCTTTGTCCCAATGTACCCCCTTCTCCCCTAATATATCTTATTCTAATGTAAGGTAAAAGTAAGTGTCACACCAGATTACTTGCTGAGTGAAGGATTATACTTTATTGTATTCTAATGGAGTTGTTTTAATTTTATAGTACTTGTTTTGAGTTATTCTTTATGATGCAATATTGTGTAGAAGTTGGAATCTCTTCTTTTACATCTTTACATACTTTTGAAACTGAAAACTTGTTGTATCCTGATATTGCAACTGAAATGATTTCTAACTTAAGGGGGAGTGCCAGTTATTACCTAATCTACCTTCTCCCAAGAGATGGTGCTGTATTTCACTTGGGCGATAGTTTTCTGTTTCTGGTAAACTAGTTCTAAATAGTACGTCACTTCTCCTGTTTCTGTAGCGTAAGGTTCATATGCAACAATGAAAAAGAAAAACGAGTTTGGTCATAAGATCATCCCCAAACCCATCCCAGCTTTCAGATATCCTTCATTCCTCCTTTATATATACTCAAACTTGTTGCATTAATAGTTAGAATTGAAATGTGGAGTATCACAAGTGAATAATGAAACCAGAGTGCAAATTTTCAAAAATAGTTTTTTTTTTTTTTTTTTTTTTTGTGATACCATTTGAAGCCATTTAAATTTATTTATATTTTCTCAGACGTAGACCTAATATTTCCAGGGTACTTTTGAAAAATCCCACTCAATAATATATCATAAGGGCAGGGCTGCCAACAACTACGCAGTTGGCATAGTAACTATGCTTTACTCTTCTGCTACACTCTACGCATCGCATATTTAAAGCTACGCTTTTCCTTTCCTCATCGTTATCTTGTTTACAACAAGCGAACTCCGATTTCGCACCGTATCTGCAAATTGCAGTTACGGATGAAGTAGCTTGAAAACTCCGGAGGTTGGTAGGTTTCATTTCCTTCTCATAAACTATGACAATAGCATGACTGTGTACGTGCGGTGATTGGATGTTTGGTGAAGTTCTTTTCTATCACTAGAGGTCTAATGCTAATCTGTTTACTTTTGTTTTTTGGTATCATGTGTTATCGGCTGGACTCGTATTTCTGCATTTATTTTTTTACTTAAAAGTGGACAAATTTGTTTAGTTTCGAAAAAACACACGACCCTTCATCAGGTGAATAAAGTAAGCACTCGTGCTTACTTTATTCGCCTGATGAAGGGTCGTGTGTTTTTTCGACCCGAAACAATTGTTGCAAGTTTATTGCATTTTATGGTGTTCATTCAAAGTTTGTAAGTAATATTTGTTACAACGGCAGTTTTGTGGTGCTTTTTTATTAAATAACTTGAGCACTTCCTTCTGCTTTTTGAATGAAATTTTAGATTCTGAATATTGTAGCAGTATTTCTTCTTAGCCACAAAAAGGGAAAGAAAAAAAATATCCATTTTTAACATTTACTTGGGTTTTTTTTTAAATTGTTTAATATGCAATTGTATATCTCCTAAAAATAAATTTGCAAAATTTAAATTCTGTTATTTCTCACGTAAATTTGAAAGATCCACTTAATTTTTTTTTGTTAGAGTGGGAGAATGTGACTCAATATTTTTTTCTAGTGTGAAACCTGGGACAGAAGTATGCATATGCAGTTTCCTTCAGTTTTTTTTTTTTTTTTTTAAAGGTGCCTTTTGGTGCTTTAAGTGCAAATTTAACACTTAACTGAATTTTGAAATTGTTTGAATTTTTTATATCTACATTAGAAAAAAAAACCCTAAATATTTAGCGTTTTAATACAATGTTTTCAGTTAAAAGATTATTTTCTAAAAGGTGGTGAGGGTGCAATTTTTTTTTTTTTTTTGGCCTCTGAGGCAAGAAGGGCGCTGTTATTATTATTATTTTTTGTCAAACAAAGGCAGTCAGGTTGCAGCACCCTCCTAAAACTATCTAGGGAAACTGCACTGTGGCGAATTTTAGTAGATCAAATTTCATATGAGATGTATTCCAAAAAGAATAAAATTGAGCCACTGACAATTGATAAACTTTTCTTTCATTTCAAAGTTTGAAACAATTTTGATTAATCAAAGTTATATTGCATTGAGTTTAAAACTATATTTCACTTTATAGTTAGCTTAACAGTGTAGATTTTTTAAAATTGTAATATGTTAATTTAATAGTACTAAAAGTATAAGAAAGCTGAAGTAACTAATTTGAAAAAATGTAATCAGCAAAATGTGAATTAAAATTGACTTTTTAATGTTTCAAATTAGCCCGCATTTTTATATTTAATAAAAGGTCATGTAAAAATTAATTTTTGTTTAAAACATTTCAAATGAAACTGTAACATGTAGCTTCTAATGATAACATATTGAAAATATAGTATATTGTATATTTGGCAAAATGTGTTTTATTTATTTTTTATGGAAATTGGCTATGCAGGCTCTGATGTTACAGGTTTTTTTCTTAGCACATTCACTGGCTACCATATGAAGAGAACCATAATATAATAATCTCTACTTTGGGATCACATGGCAGTGAATGTGTGTTAAATGTATGTTTTGATTTGTGTGGTAATATCATGGAACCACTTAAAGGGATTCTCAACCTTTCATCGCTGGAAGCCAAAGCCCATATTTATGTAAAAATCCCCATGCTTCTTTTAAAGCTTTTTTATTACTATAATTTGACTTGAATATTTTTCAACTGTAATAGCTATGTAGTATTCAAATTTTACTGAATACATATGGGAGTTAATTTTTACTTTAACAAAATATAGAATGTCCTGTCAAAAACATATAATTCATGTTCTTTTTTTTTTTTTTAATTACTTAAAATCTAAGCAAAAACTATTCAGCTAGAATTTATTAAGCCCATATAAAGTATCAAACAACTTTCCAGATTTTAAAAAAATGGGGTTTTGGAATAATCATACATCCAATATAGTGATTACTCCAAGTTATAAGAAAGCACCACACAGCTGGTGTTTAAAAGTAATAAGTACAAAACTTTGAATAAACACCACAAAAAGCAAGCGTGCATTGCCATTTTGTTTGCATTGAAGCACTCAAGCCTACTTTGTTTTCCTGACGAAGGGTCATGTTTTCTTTTGACCTGAAACAATTGCTGTGAGTTCTTGCATTTTATGGTGTTTATTCAAAGTTTTGTACTTATTACTGATTGCTCCAAGATATGTTTAAAAATTGCAAAATTTAAAAATTTAATTCTAAAAGTTGCATTTATGTGATGCTTGAAGTAAAATTTGTTATGAAGTTGTAAAAGAATTTAAATTGTCAATCTTGGACTTGTTAAACTTCAAAATAAAAGCAGCTCTTATTTTAAATTAAAGAGTTTTCTCATTTCCCCAAAAATGCACTTTTTTATGCTAAATTTTTAAAGCACTGTAAATGGAAATTTTTTGAGAATTCTTTTTCTGGACATTTATTTCACTTAGTTGTTGTTAATACTCTATTTTCTCTGGATAATTTTCTGATAGTCATGTGACACATTTTGTTACTGTTTGTAAGAAATCAGATGGAATAAATTCAATAAATGTATATTCAAATTTATAAGTTATCTTCATTTATCTAAAATATGAGAAAAATATATTTTATTAAAATGATTTTTAACCTAATGCAAGTAAGAAAGCTGATATTTCATATTGGAAATAAACTATTAGTTCAAATCTTGAACACACACACACCAAAAAAAAAAGAAAAGAAAACTTGTGATGAAATTCTTATTATAGCAAACACTAATTTTTAATCTCTTTACAATAGCATTTTTATTCTTTATTTTATGAAATTTTGTAATGCTAACATTGTATTTTGAAAAATTTTTATATATAAAAAATGTTCATACTGTATTACTCTAGGTCTTGGTTTTCGCCCTTCCCCACCTGATGAAAACATTGACAGCACGCTTATTTGGTTCAATGCCTCCCGTCCTGAAACACTCAATTATTGGGTTCAAAACTTAGAAAAATTTCTGGAGCGTAAGTATCAAACATAACTAAATGTTTAGCATAATATTTGCATATATAGTAAAGTTTAAATGAAAGTGATTTTTTTGAAATGCAAAAATATTTACCAAAAGAATGCTAGACATTATAAGAGAAATAAAGCTTATTTGTTTATACATCCTTATTATCAATAAGGCAAATAAAACTTATTTGTTTTATATATTATGATTGATTAGGTTTTGGACACTGATGTTCCCTGTGGCAGAATATTTTTATTCTTTCTGTGCCAAGCCTCATTCATGCAAACCTTTTCTGCAAGACGTTATTTAATAACATATTTTCTAATTCATATGCACTATGTCTATTTAATTATAAAGTTATTAATATGTTGTAGAACAATTCTTAAATATAGCACAAATTTCTGTTTTCTATTGAAATAATAGGAATATCTATTATTCTGAGCAAATCTTTCTGCGTTCGACAATTTCTTTTCTGCATCAATGTGACTGTGTCGCCTACATTCTTCCTCAAGGTCGATGATTCTAGGCTAATTTGGCAGGATGCACCACTCAGTGGCCCTTTCTAGAATCCATGTTTCTTATCACTCAACGATTGTTTTTTAAGACTTTAGTACTTAAAATATAAAGTAAATATCTATACAATGTGTAAAATGCCAACGTAAAAAGTATTAAGTAAACAAACTGCAGTTTTGGTGGTGTTAAGCATACCATCATCAATATAGAATGACAAGACTGATTATTGCTCCTATATGTAAGATAGGGAAGTGGATTTAAGAGTCTGAATAGAATTTTAAGAAACTGGAGATATTAACTTGTAGGAAATTGGGATATAGAAAGCTATGTAAATGGCTGGTAAAAATCAAGAATATCTAGATTTTATATAATATTTCCAACAATCAAAGATAATGAGTACAGCAAAATCACAATGAATGACATTTTTAAAATTTTAGAGTTTATGTAAATGTTTAGACAGACTGGTTATTTTAGCTGAATTAAAGTTAAAATTATGGTTATTCTCCCAACAATGCTTAGCAATGGCAGATTTGTTTATATCTTTTTTCTGAATATAATTATTATAATAATATTCTGAATATAATTATTATATTCTGAATAGTTTATATTTTGCTTCCCATATGTTCTTTAAGATGAAACTTGAGCTTATGTTTTGTTTGACTAATATGATTGTCTGCATTGACAAGGAATACTATAAATACTCAAAGATTTGTGTATATTAAAAGGTTTTTTTTTTAACATAGAAAAGCCTAATTCGTTTGTAGGTCAGGTAAGAAAATTCTTTAAAAGTCATATATTGATCAAGAACTTTAGCTATGGCAAAACTAGAATTAGACAAAAAAGGCAAACATTACAAACGGCAAACAGTGGTGAACCTACAACTCTCTAGGCCCAGGGCAAAATTTCACTGGGGGCTCTCTAACTGGAGCCCCTACTATTTAGGCATTCTAAATAGTAGGGGCTCTTCGCACTTCACTTATTACTATAAGAAGGCAGTGAAATAAATTTTAACATTGATTCAGAGGCCAAACACCCAACAAGAAGGCCAAAGGTATTGGTACCACTTGTGCTGCCTTAATTAAGTTTTACATTTTTTCTTTCTTTTTGATTTCTCGCTCTATGGTCACATTTTGTACATTAAGGCTCTTTAGACAGGAACCTATGGCTTGAAGAACTCAGAGAATTTTCCAGGTTAAAATAATGACATGGCAACTTCACCAAATATATATACTTAAAGGTTAAGTTTTTATGGAGGCTCCCTCATGGTCTGAGGCCCGGGGCGGACTGCCCCCTCTTCCTCACCCTTGGTACTCCACTAGATATTGCAAAAGGACATAGAAGGACGTGAAGTATGTGGATGTTGTAATTTAAAAAGAGCTTTATTAATAATGGAAGGGTTGCAATTTCTGTTAATAGCACCTGCTTTTCAGATATTTGATTTCAGGGTTGAAGGTATCATCAACTCTGAAATCAAATATCTTCCTGAATCTATCAAATCTGAAATCAAATCTAAAAATCATTGCTGTTGACTGAGGTTACAACTATTCATTAAAGTTCTTTTAAAATTATAACATCCCTGTACTTCATGTCCTTCTACGTGTAAGTCCTGTTTTAATATCAGTATTTTGCCTTTTTTTCCCCCTAATTCTAGTTTTGCTTTAGCTAAAGTCCTCAAACAATATGATTTTAAAATAATTTTCTCACCTACCATCAAAATAGCACTTTTTTTATGTTAAAAAAACCTTTTGCTATACACAACTCTTGGGGTGTATTATAATATTCCTTAACAATGTGAACAATCATATATTAGTCAAACAAAACGTAAACTAAAGTTTTGTCGTAAAGAATACATAGGTTATATTCAGAAACAAGAAATAAACAAATCAACCATTGCTAAGCATTGTTGGGGGAAAATAATTATACTTTTAACTTTAGGCCGACAGACATTATTTTAGTCAAATTTAACATTTACATGAACTTGATTTTCTAAGAGCTTTCCATATTTTTTTTTTTATAAAAATCATAAAAATTTCATTAATTGTGATTTTTGCTTTCCCCCCCCCCCCCCCCCTGATTGTTTGGAAATGTTACATAAAATCCACTTTCTTCATTTTCATCTACCATTTTTATAGCTTTCTATATCACAATTTCCTATTAATTGAACCTCTATTTTCTTAAATTTCTATTGGTGCTATTCAGACTCTTAGAATCCATTTACCTATCTCTCTCTATATATGAGATCAAAAATTTGTTTTATTATTCTGCAGTGATGATGATAGATTTACTTTTAATGCTACCAAAACTGCAGTTTGCGTACTTAATATTTTTACTTTCTTCTATATTCAATAGAAGAAAGTATTGGATTCATAAAAATACTTTACTTCTGGTTTCTAACTGTTTTACATGTTTTGAGAGATCTAGAACCATTTTTAGAAAATGTCTGTCTGTGTGTGTGTGTGACAAAAATTTTGTGCTGACTGTCTCTGGAACTACTGCTCAGAATCGCATATAAATTTATATGTAGATACACCTTGACCTAAATTAGTGCCTATCAACTTGTGGTGTGAACCGCTCAACAGGTGGTGCTGCTGTGCAGCGATTTCCATAATTTAAGGGAAAGCTATATATCATGAACCATTGCACAAAAATGCATATAAAATCATATATAGATACAACTTGATACAAAATTAGTGCCTATCAACTTTTGGCGCCAAAGCTCAATAGGTGGCGCTGCTACGCAGTGATTTCTACAATTTAAGGTAAGGCTATATCTTAAGAACTACTACAGAAAAATGCATATAAATATATATGTAGATGCATCTTGACATATGTTAGTGCCTATCAATTTTTGGGGTCAACAGGTGTTGCTGCTGTGCAGTGATTTTCATAATTTAAGGAAGGATTATATCTCAGGAACTACTGTGGGAAATTGCATAAAAATTTATATGTGGATGCACCTTGACATAAGTTACTGCGAATCAATTTTTGGTACTAATTGATCAACAGGTGGCACTTCTATACAGCAAATTCCTCTGTGTAAGGGAAGGCTATATTTCAGGCTCTAATGCCTATAATCAAACACTTGATGTGGGAGAAAGCCATTATAAGACATTGTGCCGATTCAATTTAGATGTATATCTACCAATAGGTTGTGCTGCTATAGTGTAGTTTTTCCCGAGAACGGGAATTTCAACTTCTATGGTATTTAACTGTACAAAACTTGATACATGAGATAACCATTGTGAAAACGTAATTTTTAAGATGCTAGTTAAACTGCATTTGTTTGGATATTTAGTGTTAGTTTTCTCTAAGATGAAAATCGCTTGATGGATCGCCTGCATCCATCATGGTAGATAATTTTAATAAATAATAGTTTTTGTAAATTATTTGAACCGAGTTAATTTATATAGGAAAATATAGAAGAAAGTCTTATGGTGGCCACAACATACTAATTTACATTGGCATTGTCAACAGTGTGTAAATATTTATTTTATATATCAGTTCAGTGTCAAGTCTGGTTATGTATTATTACTTTATACCTTTGTGGTCTTTTCTAACATTTTGAGTGTCCGGAAACTTTTTTAGATATTATTCTTTCTGACATACAGCATTTTGGCAGACTTGGATAATATACATGAATACACAAAAACCATTTGCAGAAATTTTTTTAGCATTATTCATTAAAAGAGAAAAGATTATTTTTTTCCAACTTTAGTTTCTTTATTTTTTTAGAATACTTTTACAGTTTGTTTTAATAACATCTTAATCAAAACATAACAAACCAAACTCCTTTCTATGTTTTAAGTTGCCAATTCTAAAAAAAGAAACATTGCAAAAGTTCAAATTGAAATTCTATTGGTTGCCGATAAATTATGCCATAGGAAATGCTATGTCGTAAGATGAACAAGAGGTGTTATGATCGGTGAATCGCAAATGAACTGTGAAAATGGGATCACTGTTACAGAAAGTGATATAGTCATGTGTTTACATGCCGAAATCAGCAGTTGTTCTTCTTGAACATTATAAAAGATTCCTGAATTGTGTTCTTTAGCAGTACATGCTACTGTCGGTCTTTTTTCGAAATGATTTTTTTGCCTCCCTATGTTATGCAAGGTTAGAAAATGATTTATCCCAGTTTAACACTGAAAGTAATTTGTCGATTTTACGACGAAAAGCTTCGCAAAAAGAACTATCAAACTTGTTTAATTCAGAAACATCCCAATAAAAATACAACAAATTAAAGATCTGGTAGTCAAAAATCAATGTTACTTATATGAAAAGAACTTACAGTAGTAAAAGAAGACTTAGTCTTTTAGCAGAAATTTGATGTTGATAGTGGTAACTTTTATTTTTAAATTTAACGTTTTTAATTTTCTTGATTTTTTTTTTTTTTTTTTTTTGTGGGGAAAATTTTTTAATGAGATTGTGTTTGGGGAAAGTTTTTTGTCTTTTATACATTATTTTTGCACTGGGCTGTTAAACATTACTGTCAAAAACTACATTTTATGGTAAAATCATATTTTGATTAAGTATCTAGATTATTTATTATATTTTATTTCATTTGTTTATTATTATTTAAATCTTTGAGATTTAAGATATATTTTCTAAAAACTATTTAACTTTCAATGATCATTTTTGGAATATCTAGGAAATTAAAATTTTAGTTAAATATAAAGCTTTACTTTATTGTTTAAATAATCACATCTTCTTTATTATTAGATTGAAATTAAAGGAAAAGTATGCAACTTTTAAGTTGTGTGGTTTGTTTTGCCTGTTTTTGAAGTTCTTGGTGGTTTCTGCTTCATATTGTAATGTAAGTCGATTAAACTTGCAGAAAGACTGCAGACATTCACCTTTTCTTGGCAGTCTTCCTTTGTGTAGTTTCAAGGAATTTCCCTTGAATAATTTCCTTGTCACCAATTCACTACCCTGAAGTTAATGTATTATCCCACTTAGCTTCTTAACAAAATCCAATAAATAGAATTTTAAACAGAATTTTTTTTTTTTTTTTTGCTCTAAATTCTAATGTATTTTAAAATTTCTCTAAATGTTCATAGCTTTTTTTTTTTTTATGCTAGATTTTTCTTTTTTCTATTTATCCTAAGTATTTTTTCTCAATTTAATAAAAGTTTATCTTTTTTTATTTTGAATTATAGATCCACAAACTTTTTTAATTCATGCTTGCAAAATGGAGTTGAAGATTACCTCTTGCATAATCCAAATAGTTTAGATGCAATGTTTTTAAAAAGCTTTGTAGTTTAATAAGTTGACTATATATAGAAGACAAAGCTTTAAAAAAAAAACAAAAAAAAAAAAATGCAGATTAGAGTATTTTTCAGATTGTCTCTTTTTCAATTTTTGATACAGTACCTCTGAAATATTATGAACTTAATATGTGTTCTAAATCATTAAGTAAAATTTCAAATATGAGTACACCAAAAAGAAATAGTTTCTAAATGAGATATTTTGGATGCTCATAAATATAGTCTAGCAATAAAAGTTATTAAATTGTGAAAAGATAGTATTTGATGATTGAAGACAACAATACTTAAATAAAACTTCTCAACTCTGTGGGAATGTGCACTTTTTGGTGTTTTCTCCCAAGTTCTTAATCCCTGCAAACAGCATCCTGCACTTTGAGCCTCATATCATAGTATCTGACAGTAACAAACATCAGATTTTAAATTTCTTTGTATTGCACAATTTGTTAAATTGTTCACAACATTTTATTTTAAGTAAAAAAAAGTTATGCTACAATTGTGAGACATTTATACATTCAAAATACAGCGTACAATTCCACGTTTGTAAAATTTTGCAAAATATAGTGTTCATTTAATATTTTTATTGCAAGTATCTGATATTGGTATTATTTCAGTGAATGTCACAGGAAAAAATAATTATAATAAATAATAAGAAAATATTAAAAATTTATAATTTTTTTCCTGTCATCTGTGCAAAGGAGCTAGTTTTAAATGTAAAAATAACGTATACATAAAAAGGATTTTGTTAAGAAGTTAATGTGAAGCTTTATTTAATGCTGAAAGTATGAGTATATTTAAGCTAGTATGTTTAGTCTGCTTCGATAGTAAAAATTTCCCTATTTTTGAATATAATAGTTAACTTTTTAAGTTTTTTTTTTTTCTTTTTTTGAAGAGTTATGTAAAATCATGTACAATAAATATGATTAAAAGATTCATATCATTATACAGAAAAAAAATTCCTTTGGTTTCTATAAAATGTATAATTTGTAGAAAACTAAGCTATTACCCTCATTTCCATTGTAACCAGTATTTGTTTTCTTTATAATACAAAATGTAATAATTTGATTATAAAATGATCTTACTTAGCATATCATTTATATTATCAATATGCAGATATTAATGAGTTCCCTATATTAAGCAGATATATAATGCTTTTTCACATCTTATAACTTATATGACTTCTTTTCCTCTCTCTCTTTCTTTAAGGAGGTTGGAGAGGTTTCGTTATTGAGAAAAATGAAATTAACATTACATAAGAGGGGGGGGGGGACTGTTGAAACAGATCTAAATAATAACCTTGTATAATGATATGAATGTATATTCTTATTTAGATATCTTTCTAATCCTTTTCCTTTGATTTTTATTTTCTTGTAGGATAAAATAGTATAAAATTAATTGTAAAATAACTCTACTTAAAAATGTACAGATTTTCTTCTTTGCTTTTTAGCCTATAAAACATTAAGTATTGGTGGCAATGCTGTTCATTGTACAGCTGATCAAACAGCTGGCCCTGATAAAGTTTGTCATTTTCCTGTAATCGAAGGTCAAGATCAAATTTGTTCTCCAGAAAGAAAGTTTGGATATCCAGAAGGCAAACCATGTGTTCTTGTCAAGCTAAATAGAGTAAGTTCAACTGATGGTTTGACACATAAAACATTAAGGTCTGGAGTGACTTCATCCTACCCTCTGCACATTTAGTAATAAACTAGAAAAACCCTGGTTTGGGAACGAACCAAATTCTGAATGCGGGAAAAATTTCAAAATCAAACTCGAAATGTACAAAACTCAGCCAGATGCTGCTTGCATGCCAATACACAGGTGAAGTGATGTCACTGATCATCCGTGGATGCAAGAAAAAAACTTCCTACGTTATTCCCCATTGGATTTTTTGTAAAAAATTATTAAAAATCGAGGAAAATTATTTTCAGATTTTAATCCCCTTATTTGGGTATAGATATGTATTAGTTATCGTATGCATGTGTTAGATTGAGTTATTTTGCTGTCAAATTGACAAAATTTTAATTTTAAATTTCAAAACTCTGTCGTCCTTAGCGTTTTTTGTATTTGGCGATCAAAAACGTAATATGTATTGTACGAAATATTGTTTCATATTATTCCTTACTCTATTAATATAAGTTGGTAAAATAACCATGATTTTTGAAAGGAATTAAATATGTTTACCAGATAATTTGGCGATATTTTTTTTTCCCCACCAAGGATGACAGATACGAAATCCATTCCGTTGCAACATATGAGTATCTTATATCAGACACTTTATTTGACATTTGAAAACAAATTTGACTTCAAATTATAATAGGATATTTATCATTTTCCTTTTAATTAGTATATTAGTTCAATATTTATTGTGTAAATATCATCCTTTGAAATGAAATGTTTGTTTTCAATCGAATATGGAAGTTAACCATTTTTTTTTTCTTCCCTCTAGAGTTTTCAAATTTTATCAATTTTACAGCACAATGTATACCTAAATATGGGGATTAAATTCAGGAAATAATTTTCTGTGCTTTTTAATATTTTTTTACAAAAACTCCAATGGGCGATTAACATTGGAAACCTTTTTCTTGTATCCACGGATGGCCAGTGACGTCATCACTTCGCTTGCATATAGAACAATGTTTGTTAATGAAATCATTTTTTAATTTATGAAATCTAAGAAGGTATTGAATCAACGAAGGCTTTGCCCGCTTTGCTGGTGACTATATTTAAAGGAAACTTTTTTTCTATATCGCTTTATAAAAACAAATAAATACAGTAGCGACACTCATTCTCAGACTCTCAAGTGCCTGTGTCTATTGTCTGTGACAATAACTTACCAGTGGGCTTCCATTTGGGTGCTTATCAGATGACACTTTCAAAATGGACAGTATCGAAAAAATTGCAATAGCTCTTTTGTATTTGAATACCAGTTACATATAAACAACACTATACGTGATGTACATAATATTTTCTTTCAGATTATTTTCTAGATTTATTTCATTTATTCAATCAACTATAAAATGACAACAATTTCACGCCAAATATAATATTACAATGTGCTATGATCGGTTATGTCTATCACATGAGACAATTTTTAGGGGTTATAATAGTAGTTGAGTTAGTTAATAGTAGTTGGTATATAGAAAAATAAATAATGAAATATGTAAACCTGATCATGGTACAGCCTTAATATAGCTCCCCTTGGTGACTTTTGAAATTTTATCACCACTTTAAACAAAAATACATACTTTATGTGATTATTTTTTCTGTTTCTTTCTTTTCTTTTTCCTTACCCGTTCTTTCTTTTCTGTTTTTCAATATTTTATAATTTATATTTTTGATGGGCTACTTGGCTTAAAGTGGCTTTTGCGAAAGTAAAGTGTCTAATGTTCAAGCTAATACAAAGTTATTACTTTCATATTTTAATTAATTTTAAAATATCTAATCCAAATTTCCTTACAAATACGGTACCAAATAAAAAAGGTGATTTTTCTGAATCTGTCAGATTAAACAGCTTATCGATCGGACAATTAGATTTTTTAAAATTAAGTAAAGTATGAAAATTTGGCGGCAAATTGCAACCACACACAGAGTCCAAGGAAATCTCTTAGCCGTTTATATATATATAGGTGGTTGTTTAAATGAATTTAAATGAGAAAATTTGTTAAATAGAGCAGAAAATCATAATAGGTTGTTTTTCTTTTTTTCTTAAATGGACTATAAATGGTAAATTCACAGTATCAAATATTTATCTGTTTTTTGTTTTAAACAATTTAATACCACTAAAGCAAACTTTAAATAGTTTGAACCCATGGACCACTATGTCTAAAAATTCTTTTGTACCCTGATTTAAAAAAGAAAAAAAAAATGTAAATCTCTACGGTTTTTGAAATGATAATTTATAATACGCCTACCAATTTATATCTTAATCTAAAGTAGAGTTTAAATGCTAGTGTATTTTAGATAATTAGTCTATGATGATAAAGAATTTCTCTTTATATCCCTGTCCTGCACTCATCCAAAGTTGTACAAGTTGTGCAACAGTGACATAACCTATCTTCAAACTTTTAGTTTAATCGAATAAGGCTTTTAGAAGTTATCACACTTTATTTTGAGTGTAGATACTATAATGATAAGGATTTTTTCTTTCTGTCTCTTAAAAAAAAAAAAAAAAAAAAACTATTAGTCATGCACCCATCAAAATCTTTTCAGTTTGTGCTATGGTGACCTATAACATATCTACTAACTTTCAGCTTAATGAAACATCACTGTAAAAATTGCAAAAAAATAGATTCAAAAGACCTCAATGTTTGATACATCAAAATCTGATAGCTAGATTTTATGATTACAATACTTTCTTTACATAATGTATGTTCCGTTTCACCTACTAAACATATGAAAGCAATTATGGAGATAGATACACAATCTACAGATTTTAATTATTCTACTAAACACTAGAGTGACTAAAGCAGTCAAAATCACTTCTTTGGCCATTAACTGTGTGTTCACAATGTCACACCCTATCTTTCTAGTGTTAATCATTAATTTCTCCAATTTTTTCCATTGTAAATTCATCTGTCTTTCAGACATAGATATGTGTTCCAAAGCCACAGATAAATTCATTAGAAGGCATGTGAAGTGGAAGATTTTATTTATTTTTTAATAAGCAAGTAACTTATTATGGAAATGATCTGTGAAAAGCACATTCAACTTAGTCATTAATGAATAAAACCAGACTATTTTACTTCAGCTAAAAAGAAATCAGTTTTTAACATGTTGATTATAATTTGAATTATTTTAGAAATTAATAGAAAAGATTTTTTAAATAAATTTAACTAAAACAGAATATGGGATTTTCTGTTTAAATGAATTACTCTACCTAATATGTATTTATTTTTATTTTTTCCAATTTCTTTTCTTTTTCTTTCTTTTTTTTTTTTTTAATTTTACATTCAAAAAACTTCACTGTTAAATTTGTTCTTATTTATTTTATTTTATTTATTTTTTAATGTTTTTAATATTTTATTTTAAAGCAAGAAAATGTTAGAAAATAAACTGTCAAAAGTTAAAAAATAAAAAATACAATTTTGGGAAACAAAAGCAAATCTAACAGTTATGAAATTTTTTAATCTAAAAATGAAATTTAATAAATGAGCAATTTTTAACATTCCCCCCCCCCCCTTAGAATAACATGGGATTTGGCTGCTTGAAATGGGGGAAATTTTGAGAGGTAGAGAAGAAACCTTAAGATTTTCCCATAATAATAAAAAATTGCTGACTGTTATTAAAACTAAATTTTTGGTTTCAGATTTACAACTGGGAGCCTCAGCGTTACTCAGATCCCCCTGAGGAGTTAACTAAGCAAGTAAAAGGAGAATTTGATCCTAACCGTGTTTATGTAACTTGTGTTGGTGAGGTAAGTATATCTAGCATTTATATTAAAAATTGTCACTGTACAAATGGAAATGAATTAGGTGTAGGACTGGGCAATGTAGAGATTATATAAATCGATTTAACGCTGATTTAGAAAATATCTCCTCCCCATCCCCTCCTGCATATACAAGTCTTTAAATTAATATATTTACAAACACATAAAATAACAGGATAGGTAAGCAGTCAGGGGAAAAATCAGATTCAGACAAAAATCAGGGAATTTTGACAAATTTTGTGAAAATTAGCTTAATTAATCATTTAATTATTTTAAATCACTAAATTTTTCGTTAATGTTGTGAAATTTTCGTGAGAAGTATATAGTAAGAGTCAAAACAAAATATTCAGTCAGGAAAAAATTAAGGAATTTAGAAATGTTTAAATGCTAGCCACCTTGAACAATATCAGTATTAATAACTATTGATAAAATAATTTATTACATTTATAAATTTTTATTTAAGGTTTGAAATATGTAGTGATGTGCAATAGTACCCATAATTAAGCTATTTTAAACAACGAATGCAGAATGAAATGTTCTTAAAATTTATAAAGATGACTCGCCTCATTGTTACACTTAAAAAAAACATAATTTTTAATTTCACGGACACATTACGATGATACACAGTACACAAAAGAAATAACTATTTACAAAAATAAATGAAACATTTTTGGTTAATCGGTTAGAGAGCCACTGCTACATATTTGCACACCGCAATACCACGCTTCTAACTAAAACAAAAGTTAATCGTAGCTCTTTTTTTTGAGTGAGTCACGTGACATAGTTCGATGGTAGGGGGGAAAATTCGCAAATAGTATTGCGCAATACTTGGAGCTTTGAAAAGTTGTTTTTTTTAACAGTCAATGTTAAAGAAGAATAGGATAAATCTGATGGATCAGTTTTTTTTTTTCCTTTACAGACTTCCCCTCAAGCTGTGTACATCGTCCTCGGTATACAGCTTGCTTTTCTGGGGGGTTGCTTCCTGGTGGGCACAGCAGGGCGTTTGGGCAACTGTTCTCGTTGTTGACCACCTTTCCTACTAGTTGAGGTTGTAGTATTCGTCGGTCGACCTCTCCTTTGGATCGGACGAACAGGAGTAGTGTCCTGACCTGTATATTGTTGCAGAGCGGATACATGGTAATTCCCTATGGGAGTAAAAGGATTATCTGTAGTACCTAATGTATACGAAACTGGTGATCTCTGTGATAAAATTGTATAAGGGCCATCGCGCCTCGGCATGAATTTGGAAGTTCGCTTCTTACTAGAATCACTAATGGGGTGGGTATTAACCCATACCTTGTCACCTTGCTTGAAAGAAGGAGCCTTTTTAAATTTTCTGTCTGCATAGCGTTTATGCTGGTCTTGTCTTTCCTCAATTCGATCTCGTACTTGTTTAGTGAAATTGGCAAATTTCTTCAAGTACGGTGTTATTTCGGGAACGAAATTATCATTGTGCACAACACTTCGGAAATCATGCGCAATATCATCGGTAGTGCGTAGTTCTCGCCCAAACATGAGATATGCAGCGGTCTGGTCAGTTGAATCACATTTTGCTGTGTTAAGGGCAAATCTAATTATTGGTAGCTTCTCACTCCAGGTAGTATGATCATTCCCAACCAACATGGCCAGACGGGGTTTTAGATCTCTGTTCTTCCTTTCCACAGGGTTTGCCTGTGGATGATAAACCGGAGTTAGGGTTTGTGCGATTCCCAGGATGTAACAAACTTGTTGCATTACAGCACTTACGAACTGCGGCCCGTTGTCGCTTATTACCCTTCTAGGCAAACCATACCTAAGGAACACTTCCTCTATTAGAGTGATCGCACACTCTTTAGCAGTTGCGGAAGTTAATGCAAATAGTTCCACCCATTTGGTGGCACAATCTTCTATGATGAAGATCCATTTCTTTTCATTGCTTTTAGGTAAAGGGCCGAATAAATCAATTGAAAGGGATTCAAATCGTTGATTATAGATCGGTGTTTGTAATAATCCAGATGGCTTCTGGTTACTAGGTTTATAACGACAGCAATCAGGGCAATTCTTAATATATTCTGTAATATATCTTCGCATACCAGTCCAGTAGTACCGCTTTGCGATTCTATCGAATGTTCCTTCAATTCCGTAATGTCCAGCTAAGGGTGCATCATGATGCTCTTTTAACACTCTTTCTCGCTCTTGAACCGGGACTACTAATTGCGCTTCTTCTGATTCTGTTTCGGGAGAATATCTGTATAAAACACCTTGATTCATCAAGTAACCACGACTACTCCAATTAGCGAAATCTTCATTCTTATCGATACTTTCCAAAGACTCGATAATTTTCGTTATATCTTCATCTTTTAATTGTTCTTCTCGTATTTCTCTTGGACTTCGCGGAGGGATATCTATTGAAATTGAACAAATTTCACATTTACCTTCTTCGTGTGGACAGAAAGGTCTGGACAACATATCAGCAACTACATTAGCCTTACCAGGCACGTATTCTATCTTCAAGTTGAAGGATTGTACCTGTAGTGCCCATCGCGCGAGGCGACCTGTTGGGGACTTTAAGTTCATTAACCATCTAAGAGGTTGATGGTCGGTTGCTACAGTGACTTCTTGACCGTCAATATATGCACGAAACTTGTCCAAAGCCCATACGATGGCTAAGGCCTCTCTTTCAGTCGTGGAGTAGTTTCTTTCGGCCTTTGTGAGTAACCTACTTGCATACTCAATTGGATGTTCTTCTGCTCCAGTGCCTTGTAACAAAACTGCACCAAGGGCATAGTTACTAGCGTCTGTTCTTAATATATATGGTTTAGTTGGATCATTTTGACTGAGGATGGGTGGACTCATTAGAAGATGTTTTAGGGTTTTGAAAGATGTTTCTTGTTCTTCTCCCCAAACCCAAACAGCGTTTTTCTTCGTCAAATTAGTCAAAGGTCTAGCAACTTCAGAGAATTTTGGGATAAACCTTCTATACCATGAGCAAGTTTGCAGGAAGGACTGCAGTTGCTTTACATTCTTTGGAGCTGGTATTTCTTGTATTGCAGCAATTTTATCAGGATCAGCTTCAAGTCCTTTACTAGTAATGTAATGTCCCAGATACTTTACACGGTTACAAGCGAAATTGCATTTTTCACGGTTAGCGTGCAACTTAAATTCTCGTAATTTCCTAAAAACTGCACTCAAATTATCTAAATGTTCATTAAAAGTTTCAGACAAGATGATAATATCATCTAAATAGGAAAGGACCAATATGTTCTTTAAGGAATTTCTAAAATTATCAATCATACGTTGAAATGTTGATGGGGCGTTCTTGAGTCCGAAAGGCATTTTCCGGTATCGGAAAGTTCCAAATGGACAAATAAAAGCAGTTTTGTCACGGTCTGCAGGGTTTACTTCAATTTGATGGTATCCATTCCTTAAGTCAATGGTTGACATAAAAGGGGTATGTTTAGCTTCGTGAAGAAGATCATCAATTCTGGGTAATGGGTATTTATCAGTCTTTGTAATAGAATTTAGTTTTCTATAATCTACGCAAAGTCGTACTTGACCATTAGGCTTAGGTACTAATACCACCGGTGAAGCATAAGGAGATTCACATTCTTCTATTGTTCCGCTAGCTAACAACTCGTCTAGCTCTTTCTTCAACATCTTTCTTTGCTGGGGACATGCGGTACGGCGGTACTGCGACAGGAGGACTACTTCCAGTGTCAATATAGTGTTGAATTTTGTTAGTCGGTTCTTCCCCTGGTTCAAAGATATCTTCATATTCATTCAATAAATTATTCAGTTCTGACCTTTGTTTATCAGAAAGATGGGCTCCTTCATTTTCTTTTAACATAAGCTCGTTAACTTCAGCAGAATATACTGGATTTTCAGACGGCCTGAAATCATCTTCACTGAAATCAAATTTCTGCTTTGGATTATCATGGTAATACCATATATTATTTCGAATATCCAAAACGATTCCAGCAGTACGCAAAAAATCATTTCCCAACAATGTTCTGTTATTCTTTGCAGTAGGTAACGCAAACAAAGTTATTCGGAAAGATCGTCCTTCAATTTGTACATCTACTTCGGCTGAATAGATTTCAGTTTCTTTTTGGAGACCATCAGCTAACGTTACATTCATACAAGTTTTCTCAAATTCTACACCTCGTTTTGTTAAGAGGTGATATAATGTTTCACCAGCTATAGTGTGACTGGCTCCAGTGTCAGCACACACTATTCCATTTATTCCATTAATTTTTACTCTTATAAGTGTCGACTGAGGTTCTTCGATAGATAATGACTGAAGGTGAATAGTTTTGAACTCAGCTGAACTTTTTCTAGAAGAGGGGGAACAGGCGGAGCATTTAGCCTTAATAACACCTGGTTTGCCACAACCATAGCAACTAACACGTGGTCGATCTTCATTTTTCGTATAATCTCTCGATGACGCAGTTTTAGAATTTTGGGGGTGATTTCTTAAATTTTGGGAAGTATTTCCATGTGGGAATTTAGGGGATTCCTTTCTAACATTTTTATTTCTTACTAGTCTAATTTCTTCATGTGAATCTAGTTTATCGGCAAGTTCAAGAGGATTGTTCCACTCGCTCCAGTGGTCCAAAAAATGCTCTTTGTATTCGGGAGGAGCTTTCTTTTTTATTTGATCTGCCAGTATTAAATCTTTTAACTCTTCCAACGATGAAACTTTAGATTCTTTAAGCCACCCATCAAAATAGTTTTGCAAATCAAAATAAAAATCTCGCCATGTACTTTCTGGACATTTACGGTGTTGGGCAAAAAGTTGTCGAAACTTCTCAGCACTTAATTTAAAATGTTTTAAGAGAATTTCCTTAACATTATCATAATTCTGAGCATCATCAACTGATTCTTTTGCAATTAGTTTGGCGACATCAGTTGGCAAAAGACCTACAAGATATACGACCCACTTTGGTTTTGGTACCTTCAAAAATGTTAATTGTTTTTCAAATAAATCTAAATATAAGGTTATATCAGCGGTTTTCGGATCGAAATTTGGGATTAATTTGCTTATTTCTAATTTTGGCATGCTTGTGTCTACGGAAGAAAGGGCCATGGTAGGTAATACTGCATCAGGAGCATTACTAGCTTGTGCCTGTAATTTGGTTTTCTCTAGTTCAAATAACCTTTCATATTCTTTTTCTTTCAGCGAAAAATCTTTTTCTTTCCTATCCCGTATGATGCGATTCAAACATTCTTTTGTGAATTCTGCATCATAATCTGGACTTTCGACTATAGCATTTCTAATGTCTAAAAGTTTTAAATTTTCATCTATTTTTATATCTAATTCACCCGCTAATTCAATTAGATCTGTTTTTTTCCCTCTAGCCATATAAGACATGATTAAACTGAATTTTAATAATTTAAAATATATCTAAAAATGTGCAGTACGCGAACGTATATAGCCCAAAATATTTTATATAAATCACAGAGATCACTTATATATATATATATATTATTGTTATATGTTAAACAACTTAAATTAACCAATTTATTCAATAAATAAATTCAAAACTAAAGCAATAAAGAACATATAAAGGAAATAATAACCCTTTTCACCCCTATTTTCAAATAATTATTTCAAAGTAAATAGAAATACTCTTCCTGAAACATTTCTGAGTAATTGAAAATACAAGATATTTCAAATTGATGTACAGATTCCACCAAAATTTTATTTTTAATGCAAATGATAAAAATATAATTATCAATTCAACAAAACAAACAAGATGTCTATTTAATATATCTTTATTATAAACAAATCTGTGTAAAATTCCTTTTATTCAACAACAACAAAAAATTGTTTATTCATTCTTTCATTATTATTATTATGTATTATTAGTTGCTTATTATTTTATAATTCGTAAATGTGTTCAAGAGAAAATAATATTTATTCTATGATCATTTATCAGAAATAAATCTATTCAATAAGATTAAAATATTTATACAACAACCTTTATTTAATCTTTTAAAGTGTCATAATTAATCATAAAGTAAACAAAACTTTTTTTCTTTTCGCTTTTACTGAAAGCGATTACGCAATAATAATGAAAGTTCACTTGTTTATTTTTCTTCCAAAACGCAATGGCGCCAAAAAACAGAAATGTTGTTCTTAATTTATTCTAAGCAACTCGATGCTATGATTTACTTAATTTATTTTTCTATGTTAGAATTATATTAGAATATATTTTATTTTACATCAATACACCATTATTTCAACTTATTTCTTAAGAAATAGCATTCTACATTCTTGTTTTTAATTATCAAAATCTTAATATATCAACAATTATGAATCAAAAATAACTTACAGATACTAAAGGAAACTGGTATGCAAATATAATAAGATCTGGGCGATCTAAAATTCGTTAAGATCAGGATGATCGACTGTTAAACATATCTAGAATTAAGATTCTAAGAAATATCTAATCATTGATTAGGATAATCAATATTTTCAAGTGTTAACTTATTAACACACTCTGCACAATGCCCAAATTCCTTTAGCTCCTGTTCAAACAATCATCAAATAAATATTAAAATTTACTTATCTGTAATTATTTTCCATTCTTTAATCGCCGACATCACTCAGTCATTCGGCCCAACGTTGGGATGCCAATTTAAACAACGAATGCAGAATGAAATGTTCTTAAAATTTATAAAGATGACTCGCCTCATTGTTACACTTAAAAAAAACATAATTTTTAATTTCACGGACACATTACGATGATACACAGTACACAAAAGAAATAACTATTTACAAAAATAAATGAAACATTTTTGGTTAATCGGTTAGAGAGCCACTGCTACATATTTGCACACCGCAATACCACGCTTCTAACTAAAACAAAAGTTAATCGTAGCTCTTTTTTTGAGTGAGTCACGTGACATAGTTCGATGGTAGGGGGGAAAATTCGCAAATAGTATTGCGCAATACTTGGAGCTTTGAAAAGTTGTTTTTTTTAACAGTCAATGTTAAAGAAGAATAGGATAAATCTGATGGATCAGTTTTTTTTTTCCTTTACACTATCATATTTTTGTAAAGTTACATCAAAACATTCTTACAGTTTTGATATCTAAATATTTTTTGTATATTTAATAAAAATCTTTATGTTACTTTATAAGGCAGGCAATATTTTATTTTCTTTTTTTAATCATTAATTGAACAAACATGATACATTATTAAGCAATATACTTTTTTTTTTTTTTTTTTTCAATTTTTTCCAACCATTCAAAATCTAAAATTAATGAATCATAAGTTTGAAAAGCTGCTTTTTTTAAGTAATGTAAGTTATGAGTAATTAAAAGAATAATAGCAAATTGAAAATGATTAACTATTTTAAGATTACTGGAAGAAAAAATATTTATATTTTTTTTTCCTCTAAATAAAATGTTTGTTTTGAGTTAAAAAAAAAAAAAAAAAACATGCATTTTTAGACTTATTGTCGCATTAAACTATTTTATCTAGAATTACCATATTCTTGAATATTGCAAAAAATAAATTTATTTTCTTGATAAAATAATTCAATGGCAAAATTTAGTCAGTATTTATTGCAACAATGGATACTGTAATTAACGAAAATAATTACTTATTACAGAAAGAAAGAAAACATTACTTACCAAACTAATTGGAGTCCCAGTTTATAAAACTGCTTGAAGTTAAAAGTTTGGAACAGTTTTGATTCATCTAAAATCATATTTTCTGTTCTCCCTGAAATCTGCGCAGGGCAGATTTTGCAGAGCTCAAGCACAGCACTTTTTGTTTCTCCTTTGGAACTGACAGACTGATTTAGCAGAATGAAAGTGCATCACTTCTCTGATTTCTCCTTTGAAATGAATGGACGGCATACAGCACATTTCCTATTATGCTAAATCGTATCACAACATTTGCACTGTATTGTTAAATTGGTTTCCCTAAATTGATAAAACTTCCCTAGATGCAGTAACTCGAAAGCCTATTGTGATGACTTGATCCATAGCTAACATTGATTTTTTCCAATTCCATGGAAGATATAAGCTCTAAATTGATATTGCATTACATCAATCTAACATTGTCATTCTAAAATTTCATAGTAGATGTTATCTTTAAATCGGATTGCTGATTTTAGCTATAATATAGATTTTTGCATTACATTGATGTAAAACCCAGTTTTAATTAGATGTGTTCTGTGTTTCTCTGACCTTGTAGTAGTATTGTAATTTTTTTTACTTCCATTATTACCCAATTGTCTTCAAATCAAATAAAATGATTATGAATTACCCGTCTAAACTTCAGTATTAAGACAGATCCAGTGCCAATGATTTTGCTAACTTTTGGTGAAAATTGAAAAATTTATCATACCTACGTCCGTATCTCAAAAATGGCTTTAATAATTTTTGTACTAGTCATTCTATGTGACATCAACACAGCTAAAAACCTGACCCCCTCAGATTTTTATGAAATTGGGCTCATTTGTTTGTTCTATAGAGAAATGAATTTATACCAATTAAATGTCCCTATCTCTTTTAGTTTTTGATATACAGGGCTGCAAAAATGGGTAAAAAATGCAAATTTCCGAAATTCTTCTACTGCAAATGTACCTATAATTTTCTTTCCTAATTAACTTAGAGATAAAAGATTGGTATCATTAGAAAACTTATAATATAGGCTTTCAAACGATATATCACAAGTATATATTTTTGAATTTTTTCACTTTAAGGTCAAACATTTTGACCTTTGACCTCCAATATCTCAAAAAGTATGCATTTAATTTTCTTTTAAAAATTGTTATTTTTACATTTATCATTTATAACAATTGCAAATTTCAACATGGGACGACCATGGGATTCTGAGTTATATTAATATGCAACCCTAAATCAGTATTTTCCTGCTAACATAAAGTAAGTTTTTCCCCATATTTTGTTCCCTAATTAACTTAGAGATATAAGATTGGTATCATTAGAAAGCTTATATAGGCTTTTAAATGATATAAAGTTTTTTTTTTTTTTTTTTTTTTTTTGGTGTGTGTTGACTTGACATGGAATGATTCATTTGTTGATTACCCTGGGAAAATTGATAGGCATCCTGTATATAAGTAGGTCAGTTTTAAGTCTTGTTTCTGAAACAGTTCTATGAATTTTTTTGCGAACTTCCTCTATCAATTCCCTTTTAGATCATATCCTTTTGTATATAATTGTTGGTTTCAGGTGAACAGATAAATTTGGCAATTTTTGGGGAAAATATGAAATAAGATCGAAAGTCTGTCTGAATTTTCACTTTAAACTCTCTTCTAATGTCTTTAGGAGATATGTATTAGTTTTCTCTTGCAGGAAAATTGTTAGGTGTCTAGTGATTTGTTAGCGTGGTCTCAGAAGTCATAGTGTTTATAAAATAAGTAGTAGTGGGTTATGGAAGCTGTGTACTTGTTACACTATCGGGGGTTCATCCAGGTTTTAATTTTTGGGTCCCTTTTTTGTGAATTTTTTTTTTGTTTTTGTGAAATATAAAATATTTTTGTGAAAAAGTAAAATATTGTGTAAAATCTTCTGTTTTTACAATCACTTTATGTAATGTTTGATATCAAGTTAATAGTTTCGTTGAGCCAAATTAAGGCATTAATTAAAAATAATACTGAAAACATTTAACAAAAGGATCATTTTTATAAAGCAAAGTCTTGTGAAGGGAATCATTTTATAAATTTGAATTTTGTGAAAGGTCCCTTTTTAAGGATTTGAATTTTGTGAAGGGTCCCTTTTTATGAATTTGAATTTTATGAAGGGTCCCTTTATACCATGTGGAATTTTGTGAAGGGGCCACAAAAGGAACCCAATTTTGTCTGGATCGATTCCTTGACTATGTATTTTTTAAAATTTAATTGCACGATTAATATCAGGGTTGCTACGGTACCTGAAAAACAGGGAAAACCTGGAAAACTCAGGGAATTTGAAAAACTATTAAAAAAACAGGGAAAACTCTAAGAATTTTGAAATATATTGCATAAACAGGAAGAATTCAGGGAATTTTGAAATTTTTTGGAAAAAATTGGAAAAATTTTTCGTATAATAATTTTTTAATAAATTTAGTAAGTTAACTTATTTTGCTTCATTCTTTGCGTGAGCAGCTTTCGGCTCGGGGCCCCAAACCTTCCTCAGACGTTGCTCGAGTGGCAAGTGGTCGCTCCTCTTGATCTTCCTCTTCACCTGTAATTAGGCGGCGCCACTGTGTGTCTATTCCGATTCTCGATTCATGGTCATTAATCGAATTGCGCTCTTTAATGATTTCTACGGTTTCGCGATAGTAGGCATAAGTGGAGTTTTCTTAAATTTATCGAAATTATGCTTCGTTTTTAACAAGCTAAAGTAATTTTTTAATTTTTTAATTTTAGTGCTTTATAATAAATTAGTTATGTTTTTTTTTTCAGAAGTTTAGTAAGTTAATAAAATTAATATACCCTAGATATGTTCAGTTGACTTGTAAACATGTTAGATTCTAATGGTTCATGATTGTGTGTCATCTATTTTACTTCTAAAAGAGACAGGGAATACTCAGGGAATTTTTTCTCCTGATTTGTGTAGCAACCCTGAATGTGTAAAAATGCTAAATAAAGTTATAATATTTAAATTAATCAAAATAAGCCTACTTTATTTTCTCTTGTGATCCATTCGGTCGAGTACCTGACCATCATCAGGAAGGACTTGTCATGTTCCGCTTTTTTCTTCTTTTATCATCTTTTAACATGCTGTGCCACCTATCATCGATTTGTTCGTTCGCCTGGTAATCGTTACAAGATTGCTTGTTGGCCGTGATTTCAATAATTTTGCAAATTGCGGCAGAACTAAAACTAACTGCAAACAACACATAATTATTGGCTTTAACAACATTAGAAAAATAGCTAATTCAGGGTTCCCAGCGGTGACTAAAAAGAAACTATTTGCTACTAAAATCTCCAGGCTACTATGGCAACTATTTTTGTGCAAAAGGGGCTTAAAAGCTACTATTTTCAGGAAAATGGAGACTATTTTGAATAAAACATTGTTTCCTGTTATTTTTTCTGTGCTTCACTGCATTTTTACTTCCATTACCCGACTATCGTAGGTATTTGGAAATATTTATTATATTCAGTGAAGAAAATCAATTTCGAGTTTTGCCCTCAGAGGTTTTTTCCTTTTTTTTTGGTCTCCTTTGTACGAACTAGCCATATTCACTCCTTTTAAGATATTCTTTTGTTTGTAATTGTTTTCCAGTCAACAATTGAATTTGCCACGTTTTGGTGGAAGTATCTCAAAAATGGCTCTGTTGATTTTCTTGAAAATTGCTATATAAATCCTTTTTAAATATCTTTTTGCATCAAATTCTTAATTTTCCATGGTTATTACAGGAAAATTAACAATCATTTTGATTAAGTAAGTCAGTTTTAGATCTTGGAAATTGGTGTCTCCAAAAAAAAAAAAAAACCTACAGATTTTTTTTTTTTTTTTAAATCTTGCTATGAAATGATATATGCCTTTACACATGTATCAGTTTTCTTTTGCAAGAGAGGTATCTAATTTCTTAGGTCAATTTTATATCTTCTGACCACATTGTCACCAAAAACTGCTTAAATATTATATTTATATTGAATTTTTTCAATCCAAGACTACTATGTGGTTCAGAGTGGCTAGTATTTTGTTCACTATTTCATACATTAAAGGCAACTAAAGCAACTATTTTTGATTGTCTTTCATGCTAGGAGCCCTGCTAATTATAACAATAACAAATATGCCACAATTCACAAAATTATTCAAATCACGGCCAATGTGCAATCTTGCAGCGATCACCAGGCAAATGAACAAAAATGACGATAGGTGGCGCAGCATGTTAAAAGATGATAAAAGAAGAAAAAAGCAGAACATGACACACCTGATGATCGGGTACTAGACCGAATGGACCTCGAGAGAAAATAAAATCTCACTTTTATTAATTTAAATGTTAAATATTTTCCTCTTTTTTACATAGCTTGCAACTCTTTTGCTATTTTAGAATTATTTCATGTTTTTGGCATTTTAGTTTTTACACTCAAAAAACAAAAAATGTTCTTGTGCTTTTCTCCAAATGCCAAAATCTTTTTTGGCTGGTTCAGATGCTTTCAGTTTCATATGTTAAATTGATCAGATTGTGCTAATTGCACTAAACAAAAAACAGTAATAAGCCTATATATATATATATATATATATATATATATATATATATATATATTAATGATTTACTAAGCATAGTAAAAACCAAGCAACAGTGTATATGTAATGTATTCTGACAGGAGTAAGTTTCAATTGTGGTCTCCACAAAGAAACATGCTCGCTTTCTGTAACATCTTTCTTTAATAATATCTGTATCATGGTTTGGGGTACTGGAAAGGCAATGGAAACTGGCGAGTTATCAGAATTCGTGGCCCCGACCTTGAGTAGTGGACTTAGTTAGACGATCTCGCATGTTAATTAACTTTCAGATCTGATGGCCGGCATAACTTTCTAAGATTTTTTTAAACAGAGGACAGGGTTCGCACTAAGGGAAAAAAATGAGTGGGATTGTCCCACTCTAACAAAAAAATTAAGTGGGTTTTTGAAGATTTAAGTGAGGTTTTTGAAATTTAAGTCAGTAATTACATTTTACAGAAAAAAAGTATTTTCAAGAAATATGCAAATTACAGACATGTGACTGCTGAAATTAGAAATTAGCTGAAAATTTTTCGCTAATATGATTGATTGGATGATTAGTTGAATATTGATAACGTCACTTTCAATAAACTGATGACATAAACATTTATATATATAGTTTTTATCTACATTAAGCATTTTCAGGATTTTTTCATTAGCGTAAAAAAATTCTTCAATATACCAGCAATAACTTTTATATCCACATAAAATCTTATTGAAATTTCACACCAAGAGTAAAACAAATTTTTCAAACAAATATAGAATATGATTTTTATGTATGTACAGTCGGGGAAAAAAAAAACGCAGCACTTGATGGTATTTCGTTATTAATTGACGCAGAAAAATTTAATAGACACCATTCAACAGGAAATGAAATGCACTTTCTGAAAATGTCGTCGAATTTTGAATTAGGGGTCATCTACATATTAAAATGAGCGCCAACTTTGATTTTTTCAATAGTAACACCCAATTTTGACTTCATATTCAAATTTCTGAGAGTCTGGCAGTGCGGAAAAGTATACTGTTTGTATACTTTATCTTTAGTATTCATAGAGTTATGATCAAAAATGTGTTAGTGGGCTATCTCTAAATATAGAAAAATAAAATTAAGATCCTACAAGAACTAGACAAAATTATACTGTTTCACACCGGAAATATTTCAAGAAAAAAAGAGTTATAAAAAGAAATAAAAATATTAACACCTTTGCAGTATCTTAATTATCATGAATTTAGTTTTTTGGATATGTATATACTTTAGTATTTTTCTAGATAATTTTAGGTATATTTAAATACATTACACTTACGATTGGTCAGACAATACTTTTTATAAAAGTGCAATGTTTTTCAATTAAAAAGTATCTATCATGGATATACTGATCACCAATAAAGCTTAAATTTTCTTTCGTACGTGTAACATAATATACAAACTGAAATAATATAGCTATATATATATATATACAACAACGCATAAACTAAATCCTTTCGGATAAATTATTGTAAGGTTTCATAAAGTAAATATTAAACAATTTTAATAGCACTTACCAGTTTTGGGTCAGTTGAACTCTTTTGAACAGTACGATTTGTTTTATAATTTCTTAATTAACACTTTCGCGACTGCTGACGTAGATTCACATCATTTGAAAATCTAACAATGCCAGTGGACGTTTCTTTCGTAATTTGTGTGTTACTTATTTCTTAAGCATGTACCCAGTGTTCATATTTTTGCAATAAAATATACTATGGATAGAAATATATTAATTAGAAAGAATATAGTTATAATGTATATCCATCTGTAATATAATTGTGGTACAGAAAATTTGTTTTGAAATATTTTATTTTGAGAGTATTTCAAACAGTAAAAACCGCCTATTTAGTTAATTTTTTTCTTCTAGTGTCCGTTTAAAGGATTCTAAATTTATCACCAGTAATCGATGAAGTAAATACCACTTGTGTATATTTTTGTCAATGTAAAATAAGGGGTTTAACACGAATACTCAAAGTCACATTCACTTTTCGTTTCTGTATTGTTTTGTTTTGAAGAACGATAAAAGGCGGGACTTTAGAAAACAGGAATTCTTGATACTAACACAAATGTCTAAAAATCAACATTTTTGTTTCATTTCTTTGCATTTGACGTTGTTGTTATATAATTTGACCCTTAAATAAAAAATAAAAATATTTTGTTCAATTTTCTCTGTTATCTTTTAAGATTTGCTTCGTTATCTCATTAAAATTTTTTTAAGAGACGGCCCCCTAAACCACTCCAAAAGAAAGATTTATTTATATCTCGAAAACTAATTACTGGAATGAGCTGCAAATTTGCACACCCATATTTTTCAGCATTAGGATTCATTTTATGTAAAAATTAATATAGGTCATAATTCATAATTTTTATGAATATGAATTTATTAATATTTTTCAGAATTAAAAATATTTTTCAGAATCAAAATTAATGATGGATTATGTTTGGGTTTCTTCACTGTATCTCGTAAAAAAAGAATTATATCGATCGAGTTATTTTTTGTGAAGATATTAATAAAAGTTTGAAATATGAATTTAACATTAGCACCTTCAAACTTTGAACGCTTATAACTCTGTGAAACAATAAGCAAAATATACAACCAATATACTTTTTCGCATTGTCGCGATCCCAGGAATTCAAATATAAAATAAAAATGGGGCATTACCATTGAAAAAATCAAAGTTGATGCGCGTTTTAATATGTAGACGACCCCCAATTCAAAATTTTCGTTCATTTTCTGAATCTACTCTCAATTCCCCGTCGAATGATACCTATTACATTTTTGTGCATTGATTAGCGACGGAGTTACATGGAGTGCTGTGTTTTTTTTTTCCCCGACTGTACATTAATCATTCATATAAAAGTAGCAGTAGCTAATTATTAGTTTCATTTGAAACGTGCATAAAACCAACTGAGTATTAATTTTCTTAAATTGATTTGAAAAAAATTTTCTTACCTGAAAAATCTATTCTTTATTTTCCCATGTTTACAAATTTAGTATAGGTATGACACAGAATAAAGATTTAATTTAATTGAGAAATAATAGATTCATTAAGTTCAGCACTAAAGGTCTAAAAATAATTACATGTCAAAAATATTGAGCACTTCTATTGCTTTATTTCTAGAATTGATCATTGACCACAATCCGTATTCCGCAGATGGGAAAGATGGGGGGGGAATTGAAAAAATAATTACGGAGTTAAGAAATATTAAACTCTTTCAGTTCTACTTCTAGAATCTAATAAAGAAAGTTTAAAATGAATATTATAAATATAATTTATGTTTAAGATGGGTAAATATTGGGAAACAAGACTTCTGCAGAACATTTGATTGCTGATCGCTAGATGGAGATAAATAAAGGGGGAGGTGGGCAAAAAATAATTACATGAGCAAGAAATATTTAACAATTGTATTTATTTACAGGTATCTCATAAAGCAAGTTTGAAATGGATATTGACATTTATGTTGTGGATGGAGAAAGATTAGGAATAAGAAGCTTTTGTAGAACATTTGATCGCCGATTGTTCCATTTTTATTTATTTTTTAACGAACGATATCTGCGATTTTTTTAAAAACGGAAAAAATAAATTTGGGGAGATCAATGCATTAGATTTTTTTTTAAAAATCGCGGGAAAATAAGTGTGAGAAAAGCACGCATATGAAATTTTTTAAGTGGGATTTATTTTAATATTGCAAGATTCCTGCGCTCTAGCACGAACCCTGGAGGATAGCTAGTGAAGACCTCTTAATTTTGGCGTGTTTTATCTTTTATAGTTATAATTTTGGCATATTTCTGGCATAATCTTAATCTCTTCCCTATTTCTTTACTGGTTATATTATTTAATGACGCAATGCTTCTTTGTGTTCTATTGGTTAGTGATTTCATGCGACTAGACAAGGTGGCGCTTTCAATCACCAAGTCATAAACAACACTATTTATAACTATTCCATTGGACATAAATACTCAAACTCTAATTTTCATCAATTATTACCCAATTACTGTCATAAATTTTAAACCTCATCTGTAAACATCATTTAACTTATTTATGGAATATTTCATGCATCAAATGCTCATTCAATTTAAATTATTAACTTGTTTATTCATTTTCAAATGATTGTGATTATGAAATTCCGATTTTTATTTTCTATACTTTTAAAGTAACTTAGGATATATATATATATATATATATATAAATGCAATGATCCTTCTTTCTCAAAATTTATTGACAGAGACCATGGACACATTATCACAGGTAATCTCAATATTATTGACAATTATCAATTAAAAAAATTCATGAAATTTGGCACCAAATTTAGACTTCCAGTTAAAACTAGCATTCCACAAATCTTACAACAGTTTTCTTATGACCTAGATTTATTTATTTATAAAATATCTATTACTCATAATAAACCTATTGCCTACTTCACTCAATGGAAAGTTTTAGTGTTACAAAAAATCAAAAATGCATTATTTATCAATTCTTCAAATCTGGTGTTATTTAAAAAATCTGTACTTCTTAACTCAATCAAATCACTACAGGATGACTTTGTGATCACTTATGTTGACAAATCACCTAATAATTATGCCATTATTTGTAAATCCTACTATCTCTCTATTTTAAACTCTTCAATCAATAATAGTAACATCTTCAGTTTAACTAATAATAACCTTATTATTAATAACCGAAAAATACATAATTACTATAAACTACTTCAACTTCCCTTCAATAACTTTAATTATCCTTATATAGTTCTCATACCTAAGTTTCACAAATCTCCAATTAAATTTCGCACTGTCACTGTTGGGTGTAACACTTATAACAACAATGCTAATAAAGCTCTACTGGATATTCTAAAACAAATTTACAAATGTACTTGCAAAGTTGATAATTTACACTGTCTTAAAAATAGCTTTCAATTAATTCAATACATCAAATCGCTCGATTCAATAGACAATATTATGACTTTTGACTTTCAAGATCTTTTCAATAATATTGAGTTATCAGATCTTAGTAATATCATTTACAGTCTTTTTCAAGAATATAAAGCTCAAATTAATCTTCCTTACAATTTTAAAGAAGAAAAATTTAAAACACTTCTTAACTTTGTTATCCATAATAATTATATCTTCCACAACAACGATATCTATTTGCAACAATTAGGCATTCCACAAGGAGGTTGTAGCTCCAGTATTTTGGCAGATCTCTATCTTTATTATTATGAAAAGCAAATTTGCAATGATGATGTTCGATTTTATCGTTACATCGATGATATTATTGAAATAATACTAATTGAAAATTCTGCCACCAACATCATTGAAAACAGTAAAATCTGGACCAGATACGTGGATGACATATTTGCAATCATTCCAAATAATAACGACACTAATAATCTCTTAAATAAACTCAACAAACTAGATAAAAATATAAAATTTACAATGGAAGAAGAAAACAATAACACAATAAACTATCTGGACATAAAAATCATAAAAAACCCAAACAATACCATCGACACAACTATATATAGAAAACCAACTTCCAATATCGAAATTATAAATAACCACTGTAATACCCCCCTCCCATATAAATATACCGCCATCCGTTCATACATTAATCGCGCAATCTTAATATGCTCCAACAAAAAACTCCTAAATGAAGAACTCAAATTTATCAAAAATATTGTACAAAAAGCAAACTACCCGAAAAATCTGGTTAACAAACTATATAAAAAACGTATCAAAAAACTAAATAAAATCGATAACGCACAGAAAGAAACAAAAAAATTCACAACCTCCATCCCCTTCTGTAACGGAAATAGTATAAAAATCAAAAACGAAGCTAAAAAATATAATATCAATATCCCAATAAAACCAAACCGCAACATCTTTCAACATATCCGGAATGAAAAAGACGTAATTGATAACCAATCAACCGCCGGGATTTATAAAATAGACTTCAAACACATAGATAATTCTCAAGCATGTTATATCGGAGTTACAAAACGGAAAATTTATGACAGAGAAAAAGAACACAAAGCCGATCTTAAACATAACCGCCAATCCACCGCTCTTGCTTCTACCCACTCCTCTAACCCAATTAATATTAACACCATAACAACTAAAAAAATCGCTCATTATAATAATCACAGTTACGCATTAAAAAGAGAAGCCCTTGAGATTATCACTAACCCTACTGCTATTAACGAACGCGAACACGCTACTATACCCAGAATCTGGAACCATCTGATCCTAAACGACCGAAACAAGCGAAGTGAAGCGAAAAAAGGAAGACAGGAAGAAAACAATAAATACGCCGGCAGCGATGGATGTCACAGTTCAGCTGAGGAAGGTTGCGATTGCAACCGAAATGCATATGAAAGTTATATGGACTAATTTTAAGGTATAAATAAAATTTAATTATTGAATTTATCGTCCTAAAATGAAATAGAAAGTGATATTATTGTATTTTATCTCAACAAGAACTCACAAAATGGCTTTTCCTTCAATTATCCACCTAATTTAAAGCTAACTCAAAATACTCTGACTAATCAATCTATTAACTTTTTAGATCTCAAAATAATCATCGATGGTAATAAACTTTACACAGATATCTATGACAAACGGCAAGATTTTTGTTTTAATGTAAACTTATTTACACATTTTAATTCATGTCTGCATCTTTCGGTATTTAGAAACATCATCATTAACCATTTATTTCGAATTAATAATTTATGCTCTGCAAAGTTTAAAAACAAGAATATTAATAAACTGATCACAGCCACTGCTAAAATGGGTTTTCCTAAAAACTTTGTATTTTCTATTTTATATCCTTAACCATGTCTCTGTCAGTACCAAAAAAAAAAAAAAAGCTGTGTACACTCTTGTGTATATCAACAAAAAAATTATAAAATAATAAAAGACAATAAAAAAAGGTGGCGGTTGGGTGGGCAGATGTTTGATTACGGAGGTGGGGTGGGTGGTGTTGTAAGGCTGGATGGTTGGGTGGGTTTGTGAAATTAAATTATATTTAAAAAAAAAAAAAAAAAAAAAAAAAAAGTAGAAGGCTTGTTGCATTTGCTTTGTATTACTATGCAAACTTTCATTTTCCATTAAAATTTCAGTTTTTTCCTTTTTGAGTTGTCAACTATATTTAATGTTCTAATTATACTGTTAAACACAATGTGATCAATCGGTGAATTTCATTGTGGCTTCGTGGTTTCATTGTTGTTCATCTGCTTTGAAATTTGCATTTTTAAATCCATATGGTTCCTATTCTGGTTGTGGCAGGCTGGGGGAGTGTTGCCGGCATAAAACTATTGTAACCCCACAGGCAAGTCAAGTCTTGCCGCCTGCCTCCTTCTTCCTACCTTGTGTTTCTTAGGTTGTTTTTTCATTAATTTTGATAAGTTTATGGTTTTAAGTTAAGATTTGTTGTTTTACTTTATTGATTTGTTTGTTTTGCAGGCTGTTAATTAATAGATCTGGTTTCTTTACATTAGTGTATTTCATCCATTGATGATTTTTTTTTTATGTTATTGGTCATTGGTGTTTCAGTGATCTTCTATCTGTTGCTTGGCTTCTACTATGCTTAATAGATCATCTTTATTATATATATATATATAATAGATCATCTTTATTATATATATATATATATATATATATATATATCCTATCTTTTTTTTTTTTTTCAAAATTTTAATATAATTTTTAAGTTTAAAATTTAAGCAAAATCAGTTCAGCAGAAGTACATTAAAAATTGCTGAAAACGCTTGTTGCATAATATTGTATTGTCATTGACTCATATTGTATAATTCGAGTGAAATTATTTTGGAAGAGGTGCATTAAAATGAATCTAAAGATATGATAAGGCAGGCAAGTTTTTGCCTCTGGTGAGATAGATAAATCTCTGAAAGTAAAATGCAGCATATTGTATTGTCATTGACTATGAGCGCATTTAAAAACTTTGAACAAAATTTGTTTGGTGGAAGTGTGTTAAAAATTAAATGCAAGATTTAGCCTAGACAGACAGAACAACAAAGTTAAATAAAAAGCATGCAAAACAGGTTTGTGTTGTAGAAATTTTATATTCTTTAACTAATGCAAAATACTTACATTTTAAGTAGATACATGTGCTTTATATCTGTAATATATCTATGCAATCTCCTAATTCTGTTAGTTTAATAAAAATTAAGTTTCAGTACAGTATTTTAATAAAATTTCAATACAATATAAGGTAAAGTGTAAAAGGTACAGAATTAAAATTTTATTGAAAGACTAATTTAATGTTTTCCCTTTTTTTCAGAACTCTGCTGACCGAGACAACATTGGAGATATTCAGTATTTCCCCAATCAGGGCATTCCTTTCAACTATTTTCCATTCACGAATCAGAAGGGATATGTGTCACCATTTGTTTTTGTACAGTTCAATGAAATATCTCGTGGTGTGCTGGTCAATGTTGAATGCCGGGCATGGGCCAACAACATTAAATATGATAGGGGTGATAGACTAGGAAGTGTTCACTTTGAGTTATTAGTTGATTAAAGATAACATTCATTGTTAAAAAATGAAAAACTAAATTCATCATTTTATTTTATTTTTTATTTTACATTTTTGTTTTACAGATTTTATTTGTAGGTTGTTATAATCATGAAATTTGTTCAGCTACTTCTTTTTACAGTGTGTGCCATCGTATGAGAAAAGTGAAAGCACAGATAAAATGCACAATGTTATCTATGCTCAGAGTTAGACAGGAAAGCACAAATTAAAAAAAAAAAAAAATCTGAAACAATGCTTCGATCTTTGGTGCATTTGTGTGAGGTTTCAACTGTAAATGTTGTATTTTGCGATGCAGAATTTGTTATCCAAATCAGTTGGGACCAAACCTATTTATAGTAGTGAAATTTAGCTGTTTAAGCCACAGTGTTAGTGCTAAAAATGCATGTGAAGTTATTTTTGTGGTTGTTCTTTGAAAATCTGCTTGGGAAAACATATCACAGCTTTGATGTTTTCTGTTTTTGAATGTATTATGTTTTCCAGCATGGTCATATTCTGTTGTTTCAGTTCTAGATTTTTTTTTTTAACTTCAGTTGTATAATTTCTCCTATTTCTGTTAATTAAAATTTTTTATTTTTCTTTATAGCAGTGGTGCTTTTACTTGCTATTAGCATTTAATACAACCAGAAAACAAGAGTAACTCATTTCTTAATCCACCTGTAATTTTTGTCATAGCCTGTCTAAAATTAAATTAGAACTATAGTGGCAAAATGAATTCTTGTTGCTATAAAAGCTGAAATAACTAATAAATCAATGTAAATATACTTAAACACAACCTATATAGTGTTCACCTCACTTTCAGTTCAGCTGCATTTAAAACAATCTTTGGAATAACAACAGACACAAGTTCTAAAAGTAGTGGATTATTTATTAATAATAAAATCTGAAACTATTACAAAAATGAATGATTTTAGTGCATTGAAATAAAGGAAAAAAATCTGCACATTACTGTAATAAAAGTTGTGATAACAGCTATTCAGGTTGAGGTTCTATCCAGTCTAACTCTGGTTATGCTATATTGAATTAGTATGGTATATATATGTTAAAAAAGAAAAAAGAAAAAAATCTTTATTGAGAATTGTTAATCTTTTGAGATAAATTATAATGTTTATGAACTTGAACCATGATGCCAAATGTTTCTGCCCTTTATAATGTCTGGATATTCTTTGACTCTAATGTGATCATTATTCTCTCAGTGACTTTTTGTAGGAAAGTGAAACGAAAAATTCCTTGCATTATATTTGGTATCTGTGTTAGCATAGTTATTGTGTAATTAGTGCAATAGTTCCTGTTCCTTATCGATTTTTAATGAGAAAATTATTCATAGTTGTAAATTTTAAATTGTTTTTGTATATGGTAGATTTTTATGTTATTATATAGAGCTGCATTTTTATTTTGGAAGGCTCATTGAAATGCATATTTGTTATGTGTATTATTTTCACATTTTTTTAAGGTTTAAACGAAAAAAAAAAAGCATTTATGTTTTTCTTACAGTTAATTTTAAGAAATATTTGTGTGTACTGCAAAGTTTTATAGTTCATTGTAAAGAAGTAAATTGTCCTTTTAGTTGTTTCATATGTATTGTGAAGTCATTTCAGAATTTGAGGGGAGAAGATTCATAAGCATGAATATGTGCACAAATACGTGTATATTTAACTGATCTGAAATGCATTGGTCTGAGCTATTACATATTTATAATATTTTAAGATGTTTTATTATTATTATTATTTTTCCTTTGTTTGATCACAAAAAAGAAAAAACATGTTAGAAAAATTTAGTGTTCATTGTATTGGCATGAGAAACTATTTTTATTTCTGCCTAAGACATACCTTACTTCAACAATAAAAAAAACAGATATGCAATACTTTAAAGAAAAGCAATTTCATATTAAGATTTTTCATAATTAACAAATATTTATAATAAAATTTCTTGTTTCTCATCATTTATTATTTTAATGTTTTGAAACAAATTTTTAAAAAGGTGTAATAATTAAAATTTATGCAAATATTTAGTTAAACTACTCGTTATAAATCTACTAACAATTATTAAAAATAAAATTAGTAATGATTATAAATAAATATTTGTTATTAAAAATAACATCCTTTAAAATTGTGAAAGACGCACATTGTTTTATATTAAATGAAATTTTTTGAAATTTGTCCTTATGTTACAAGGACAAGCGCACATTTAAAAAAAAAAAAAAAGATTATACATTTTTAATAAAACAAAAATTTTTAAATTTTATGTATGATACTTATGTCATAAAATTGCCTTTTATTTTAATCTGGTGTGTCTTAGAACGAAAGAAAATGACTTTTTATTCTTCCTTAAATTCCTGAGCGCTTGACTTGTAAATATCATAATGGAACAAACTTGCATGAATGACATCTTTCTTGGCAGCTCAGTGTTTTCTTGCATACATTTATGAATTTATCAAGATAAGTAATTTAATGCTTTTAATGAGATTTAACAGTGGTTGTTTAAATAATAATAATAAAGAATATAAAATATTTTTCAAAAAATAAATTTTTTATTTTATTTATTTTTATCATCATGAAGTAACATTTTATAAAATTGGTATGCCTGTAATCATTTTATGAAACTGTTATATGTACAAATGAAAAAATGAAGAAAAAAAAATCTAAAACCATAATTATAGATTCTTTTTTATCTTTACATGAGTCAAGCTATTACAATATGTATTATGATACCTAGGAAGAAATAAAGCTAAATTCATGTCAATTTGTCAATGTTTTTGTTATGGCTTTTCAGTTATCAAAAGTTTTAATAATAATAATTTGCTTTATTATTAAAACTTTATTTACTGATCAAAACAGCTTTATCAGATTTTTTTTAAATCTTATAACTTAATTAATATAAATTTAAAAAATGAAGTTTTCTCTAGTTTAAATGAGAAAAAAATATCCTACACCTTTAGGGGCCGTCCATAAATGATGTCATGCTTGGAGGGGGGGGGGGTTCGTGAAATTGTGACAGGGGAGGGGGGTAACAAAAAGTGTGACATTACATATTTCAGTTAAAATACAAACATTTATATTCAGCAGATGAAATTTTGAAGTTATTTTAAAATTATCAAATATTAAAGATATTTTAATTTGGGTAAAAGTAACTTTATCCTGTGATTCCCCCCTCCCCTCATACATTATTTTCTTTCAGATAAAAGCATTCAGAGTAGGTTTTTATTATATGATAGCAATAGATAATCTTTACTTAGAAGAAAACCTTCTCTTCTCACACTCTTGAAATGTCCAACAAAAGATATAAGTCCTTATGGTTATATTTACAGATGTCATTAAGATCTATAGTCAACATTTTTAAAAGTAAAATTTGAAATATGATCTCTAGTCTAATATTTTGTTTCTGAACTTCAAGTAATTATTGATGTATGTCATGTTTCATGGCATGTGACAAAGGGGGGGGGGGGGGTATATTGAAATGTGACACTTTGTGACAAAGGGGTGGGGGGTCCAAAATTCTGAAAAAAAGCATGACATCATTTATGGACAGCCCCTTAAGCAGACTTTTTTGATTTTGTGGTCTCGTGCATGTGTGCCATAGCCTGTGTATGGTCAGGCTGAAGCATCTTTGTTTCTTCCCTTAACCAGGTTGCTACAGGCTACTAAAAGGCGAATTCTTCTTCCAGAAATATCAGGAAAATCTTTCAGAAAGGAATATTTTCTATTCATTTTACAAACAATCCCAAATTTTAAACTTTTTACCCTTTATTTTTTTTACCACCTTAAAGTATGGCATATCCCAGATGTTAATTTTGAAGCAGGTGAAATATCCAATGAGAATGTAGAAATTGCACCAGACGTTACATATGAACTATTATGCTGGCCTATTTGCTTATTGCAATAATATTGAATATACTAGTACACTCTAGAGATGAGACGGGCTCAGCCCGAGCCAGTCAGCCCGAGCCCGATCGGGCTCAAATCTTACGTAAGTCTTCGGGCTCCGGGCGGGCTCGGATTCAAGCTAAAAGTTCCGTTTATTTTATTTTTCACTAACTGGAAAATGTAAAAAAATATATATATTCATTTTGAGAGCACCTTTAGTAATGCCATAATAGTCATGATAGGCCATATAGTCACAAGATAATCTTGCAAACCTTAGTAGCTTTGACTTTCCTTTTTCTAAATAGAACTTTTCTTTCAACAGGATGCATATTATGTCATAGTTTTATACAGTAATCCTTCCTCCTTCGTTATATTAGGCTTCATTATATCACTCATTTGGATAAATTTTTTGTCCCCGATAGGCGCGTTATAAACAATGGGCTGCACTATAAATATATATTATATAAATATATATATATATATATATATATATATATATATATATATATATACAAAGACACAGACATTGTAAATTGTTATAATAACATTTATAGTTATTTAAATTGAGGATTGATAATAAGAAAATTAATTTGAAAATAAAAACGGTATTTATTTTTACTATTGTGTATGCGTTGCATAGCGTACCACTTTCAATATCGGGCTCGGGCTCTGATCACACAAAATTTTTCGGGCTCGGGCGAGCTCAGTTCAAAAATGCTTCGGGCCCGGGCGGGCTCGGATTGCCAAAATAGAGCCCGAACTCACCTCTAGTACACTCCCGTGACCTGTTATGTCTGGGCGGTGGTAGCCCAGTTGGTAGAGCACCATAAGATTGCGGGTTTGGTACTTGAGTCGGCCAAAGACTGTCGTGTAACTAATGGTGGCTGGTGCGTATAAAATCTGTTGTGGCTGTAATGTCCTTCATGTTCCCATAAAAAATATCTCTCTGGGGGTCACCAAAGCGGGAGAGCCATCCATTCTGTGTAGGATCAAAATTGTGATGTCATGTCTTCGAACCATCTCTAGGGGTGAATCCCAGCTCGTCGCCAATTGCCCATTGTGCAGCATGGGTGTGACGTAAAACCCACCAGCCAACCTGTTATGTCTTTCTTTCCTCACCCTGATTTCATGTAAGAAGAAACAGTAACAAAATTATAAAAGAAAGCTTTTTTAGTAAATTAGAAAAGGAAGAATACAACAAAAGAAATAAGCACTTAAGAGCGTACAATACTTGCATCTTTTCGATAAAAGGAAAATGGCCGGGTCGGGTGCGCAACTATATTGTACGGGCTGACCAGACGCAGGCCTCAAAATTTCGGCCCATGCAGACTTCTACCACAGTCATGCAGCATTAGAATATAACATGTTTACAAGTTAATTGAACATACCAACTTCTTAAAGTTGGGAAAAAACCCATAATTGACTTTGTCATTATAATAAAGCACTAAAATGATGAAAAAATTTTCGAATGTTTTTCTAAAAAATTAAAAAATTCCCTGAGTTTTCCAGCCTTTCCCTGAATTTTAAATACCATAGCAAACTTGTCAAAACAAGTAAATATAACAAAAACTCAATTTTGAAAATTTATCCATAAACAATACTTCCTCTACCATATGTATGGGTAAGAGAAAGTCTCCTAGCAGGGGCGGACCAAGTGAATTCTGGCACCTGTGCGAGTATCTATATAAGCACCTCTCCCTCCCCAAGCTGTTACTTGTTTTGTCAAATCCCCCCCCCCCCCAAAAAAAAAAAAAATCTGCAATTTAATTGTTGCAAATTGTACGAATATATTTATACTTTTTTCTCGAAAATCTCATGTTTTCACAGAAAACTAAAATATTCATTTTTACAGAATATAACAAGACAACTTTTCAGTCACTAATGTTTACCTAATAAAATTATTGAAGAAATGATCTTAAAAGTTTCAATTCTTATTTTTGAAAACAGCATAAATCAGCTGAAAATGCCTTTTTAGTTATAGTTTCTCAAAATACTATTGACTTTATAGTAAATTGAAAAATATATTCGCTTTTATTCTTTATTTGTAAAAGTACCAACAAAAAACTTGTGTACAAATAAGAAAGTTAAAGTTGCTGCTAAAAAATTGGGTGATATCAAATTTCCAATCTTAATTTAGATATTATTTTCAACATTTTCTATTAAAGTGTTTGACCTTCGCCCCTCACCCTTTCCCTAGTGGTCCATATTTCCAGATGAGTCTATTTCCAAATTTACTGCTTGCATATTATCCTGTCACGCCCGATTCCCCAAATCAAATACAGGGGTCAGATGCCATGGTAAATAGCCAGTAATTAAAAAAATTAAGTTTTTTTTTTTTTTAAATAACAGAAATTGAGTAATGAAGTGCAATGTAATTTAATTATTTATAAAAATAATTATAAGATAAAAAAATTTTTAGATCCCATGTTTTAGTTCCCCTATAGGTATGGGGAACTTGGGTAATCGTGAAAATTTTTGACCTCAGTTTTTTGTCTTTTTACACGTTTTCAGGTGTCAGGAATCTGAAAATGCCAAAATTTGTATGGTGTCTGTTAGTTTGTTAGTCTGTGTACACGATATCTCAAGAACAAATAGTCTCAGAGAAGTCCGATCAGTTTTAAAATATTACTTTTGACACTGGAAAGAACTATTCTTTTGCAACATTTGAATTAAAAAACTTCGTAAGTTATTATAAATTTACGATTTTCTTAACAGGGAGAATACGGCAAAATTTCCCTTAAACATCCATTAAATAGAAAATTTTTACTGTGAATATTTCAGGACAGTTTTAAAATATCAGTTTTGAATTCAGAATGAACATCATTAACCATAAACATGCTACTTTGAAAGTTTCGCAAGTTATTTGGAATTTACGAATTTCTTAACATTGCAGAATAAGGCAAAATTTCACATAAACGTCAATTTTGAGGGATATTTTCATCGTAAAGATGTCAGACCACTTTTGAAATATTATATAGAACACTGGCATGAATATCATTGACTGAATTTTCCAATATAAAAATTTCGTAAGTTATTGGAATTTTATGAATTTCTTAACATGGCAGAATAGAGCAAAGTTTCACACAAACGTCAATTTTGAGAGATATTTTCATCGTAAAGATGTCAGACCACTTTTTAAATATTATTTAGGATCCTGGCATGAATATTATTGACAACGAAAAATTGGCACAACGAAAAATTCATTATCATTATAATTTATCGGCTCAAATTATTTTAAGTGCAAATAGCGTAAAATTAAACAATGTAGAAAAATACTCAAATACCCTACTATAATGTTCACTTTTGTTTATTTAACGACTTGTCATACTTTAATCTATTTATACAACAGATAATTACTTAATTTTTGGAGAGTCAAGTGGAGTCACTCCAGATTTTTATTATTTAAAATCACAGATAAAATTAAATTCACACTCCATCCAGAGCAAATAAAGAAGGAATATATTCCCCGAAAACAAATTACTGCAAATGATTTTTGCAATGAGACCGAGGAAACTAATGTATCTGAATATTTGACTGTAAATCTGAACGCCAATCATATATATTCTATATATTAATAAATAAATAACATATTAACTGTAAATGTCAATTTTATTCGGGTTTTGATATTTAAATGTGATTTATAAAAAATGTCTCTCATAAAACTCAATGTATTGGCATTTTTGGTGGTATCCCTGTACACAAAATTGTTGTACAGAGCCTATTAATGCCATTTTAAATAGGGAATATTCCATGGTAAACATTAAAAATGTTTATTATTTTGAAGAAATTCTGAAAATATTTATGGATGCTGGAGGTGGGCAGTTGGACAGATAGACAAGCCGACTGTCTATCAAGACTGTAGACAGATAGCTTTACTAATTCAGTTCATTTTAACTCTTAAACATTGTCACAAAGTGTTAAAATGCTTAATAAAAATAAGTCCTTCGGTTTCCTTGTATAGCCCTCAATCTATATAAATAAAGAGAAGTGTCTGTGTGTGTGTGTCTGTCTGCGCTCTGGTGCTCACACTACTGATAGCAGAGCTTCCAAATTTGGCATATAGGTACCTGGGACCCTGCAGGTGTGCACCTCATCGAGATTTTTTCGAATTTGAATTTTTTAAATTAATGTTTTTTTGATTTTAAATATTGGCTTTAATGTTTCATTTTTCATGAATTTATTCTTCGATTGTTATCGTCTGCATATCTTAGCAACGGCTATTATGCAGTTCATTTTTTATTTAATACATTCATTTGAAGGCGATTTTCTTTTATTTATTTATTTTTTTATTATATTTATTGAAAATCAAATGGTAATGCAATAGAAATAAATTGTTACGTTTATGTATAAGTTTTATACTATAGCAACTTTTATTTTTAATTTTTTTAATTAATTCCTTTAAGAGAAAAATCTTTTTTTATTTTATTATTATTATTTATAATATTTAATTGGGTGAAAAAAATGGTAGTTTATAGTAGAAAGGATAAAATGATTAAAATTCGTTTTTCATGTATTTAATTCCTTTTTAAAGAAAATCCACTTTTTTATTTTATTTTATTGCACTGGTCGGAATTAAATCGTAATATAGTGTAAATAATGGGGGTCTATAAAACACATGGTTCAAAAACTAAAATATATAATAGATGCTGAGATAGTCATCTTTAAAATCTCAGTTCTTAAATAACAGAAAATCCAGAAGTCGTCGATAAATATCCAGATTGAAGTGCCCGGGAAAGACCTTTCTGTAGACAGTGGGAAACTGGACCAGATGCAGCGCGGGTAGAAAAAAGAGCTGCCTTAGGCAACGGGTACCCGAAGAAGCGAGATCTAAAGCAATTTCAGTAAGTTTTTATTTGTAATGTGATGTAAAAAATAAATACTGATCCAATTCTTTTGAAAATTCATTTATATATAGTGACCAGCGAAGCGGGCATAGCCTGCTAGTATATAATATTTTGAGGCTGCCCTGTAAATCTCAATGCTAATTGTACTGTACACTGTAAAAAGCATTCTTTCGTGCATATGAGTAATATATTCAATTTTATCATAATTTGTGCAAAGTAAAGCCATTAAAATATGGTTTATAGAAAAAAAACTCAGAACGCAATGCTTTGGAATACTCTTGGTTGTCTCTGTACAAAACCAGCAGTGATTATTTAATACATTTTCAATTGGAAACATTCGATAATGAACTTGAATAACATATTTCAATTTCATAAAGATTTATGCAAAGTAATGGTATTAAAATGTTGTTTATAGAAATACCTCTCGGAGAACGCAATGCTTTGAAATACTTTCGAGTTTCCCTGTACACAAACCAATAATGGTATTTACTTCATTTTCGATAGGAAATTTGAGTATCGTATATCAGTTTCAAGAAATTTCATTAATATTAGTTAGAGAGCAGACAGGCTGAAGTCATGTCAGATACTCTTCCTTTCTCCTTCCCTGTGTAATAAAAAGGGATTTTTGTTTTGCATTATCAGAATATCTTGTTTAAAAAGAATTTTTGAAATTCTGTTTTCTATAATTCCACTCTTCGAATATGTTATTCCCCCCCCCCCCCCCTAGTGAGATTAAAAAATAAAATAAAAATAATAAATATTTTATTTAATTAAGCAAACTTAAGGGCCTAGTTTTCAATTTCGAAAAGAGATAATTATTTTTTTTTTTTTTTATTGCTTACTAAGATAAAAGATGAAATGTTTAAAGAGTGGAATTCAAAAAACATTATTTTGGAAAGAGATATCCTAATAATACGAAGCAGTAAAAATCTCATTGGATTACATGGAGAAGAAGAAAGAAAGGTATATGTGTCGAGCCAACACACAGTGAGTGCTGATGTTGGTGATTTAAATTAAGACCACGCTTAGGATCTAAGTTTAACAGGGATGCTCTTCGATGTGTGTGTGTGTGCGGGGGGGGGGGGTCTAAGATGCCTTAGCCCATGCTCATTAAAGTTTTGAAGAAAACAAAACTTCGAAGAACTAGGCCGATGTGCACGATCCGCAACCTGGATTCGGAACTGGCAATCTCCCCGCTGCAGTCAGAGCCACTAATTCTTTAATGTTTCACGTTTGTGAATCGCAAAATATTACAATAAGAACTGGTATAAATCAACGTAATTTAATACTTCAGTATTTTATTTTCGCCGTTCTTTAAAGTTATTATGTAGACTAAACTAGTTGTCTAAACATGTTTAAAAATATTTAGCAGAAATATAAAAAGCAGTAGAATACTCATCTGGTTCTTCTTTATATAACAAATGTAGTATGCATATAACAAATGTAGTGTGCAGCTTTTAAATAAAACAGAGTGTAATAACAATAACAATGTTTATTTAAACTTAACAAGAGATATAAAACTTAACAAAAAATGTAAACGTTGCTAGTGATAATTACGAAAAAAAACTATTATATACTCCTACAACAGGATTCCAAAACATCCAATCACCAGGCTACACATTTTCCCTTCCATGCGATTTGAAATGCACGCCCAACGTACGTAATCAGTTACCATGACAACAGACGATGCTGAATACGTATGCCATCTATGGGTCACAATAGTAAGTATCGCCATATTGGAATTCAATTGGCATGAACGATGTGTTAAAAGAATGTAAACAAAAATTACAATCTTATCCTACATGAATTAAATGAAGGAGTTAGTATAACTTCAAAGATATTTAAAAATAGGAAAAGGTAAGTTATTTATTTGAATAAAGGATAAAAGTAAGTTATATCTTTTTTTTTTTCTATAAATTTAATGAAAAGCAAACTAATTTATTTCATTTTAAATTATACCTTATATACGCCTAAAATGAAGGAGTTAGTATAACTTCAAAGATATTTAAAAATAGAAAAAGGTAAGTTATTTATTTGAATAAAGGATAAAAGTAAGTTATATCTTTTTTTTTTTTCTATAAATTTAATGAAAAGCAAACTAATTTATTTCATTTTAAATTATCATGAAAAACGGCAGTTTTTCGAGTGACGCAAGCGGAAGCCCAAACTGACGCTGCGAACTCATATATACGGCTAGTTTGACATCAGAGAGATTTGTAAAAGCCGACACTTAATATCTCAGCAAATATGCCATATTTTGTTCTGATCTTTTCAAAATAGTCTTTTATCTACGGTCTTAATCTATCCTTAAAATTTTACATTTCTACATGCAGTATGTTTTGAGATCTGAATCTCAATTTAAAGCCAAAAAGGGAAAACGATTGGTGTAATGGACTAAATTCTGAAAAATATCTCTAAAACGGCTCAAAGGATTTTCATATAATTAATATATGCTGTTAATAGGATCTTTCTTAATCTAGTAACGTCTTCGTTTTTTTCAGGAAAACTCTTGTTTTTTATAAAAGTTGTTTTAAAAATAGAACTATATTACTCCGCCAATTGCATGCTTTTCTTCGGCGAAAATGGCCGTAAATCGGTTCTTACTTCTTGCTTGCAAGGCTTTGTTGGTTGGCTGACCAACGTGAATGCAGTCAATAACTTTTTGTTATGAAGAAAATATTTTTAATTTTAAAATTTCCCATTTCGTCAAAAAATTATTTAGATAATATTTAAAGTAAAAGAAGTATTTTGTAATCATAGATATTCTATTTCATCGTTATTTATAATGAATTAATTTCTTTTTAAAGCGAAAAAGTTTATCACTCATGCACACAAATTTATACCATGGTTCATGATCTTTGGAGCGCATGCGTACATCCAAAATTTTTGGCGCTCGCTGACTCGCTGTAGACAGGCGCTAATTGTTTACCATCGAGGTTTGCACTGTATTATTCCGCCCATTCCGCCAATCAAGCTTTCAGTTTCATTACGTTTTTCTATTTTATTGTATCCTAATCCGTGATTACTTCGAAGTGCATTATTTAATTAGAAGATATTCTAGTTGAAAACCCTAAATTAATTCATATGGGAAGGTTTAAATAAATGATTTGAAAAAAGCAAAACTTAATACTTTGTTTGCATCTAGAGGTACGTGTTTTATTATGGTTACATGTATTTTTTCAATTAGTCAATAAATGTGTTTATATATCTTATCTTTGATCTGTTTGCACTGCCAAGCCTAAACAAATTATTACTCATAATCGCCTGTAATTTTCAAAATATGCCTGTTTTTTAGTTCCATGTTTATGTATTGCTCGGTAACCTGTTTCAATATTCAGACATTCCTACCCAAGAAATTTGTTTGAATAATAGAATAATTTCAATAAATAAATAAAATTTCAGAATAAAAATATAACTTTAAAAATAATTAAACATTAAAATTTAAAAACAAAGCAAAATATATATGTTATGTAACCTAAAAGTAAATTTCTTTCTTATTTTCAGCAGAGGTCAATCTAGGTTTTTGAGAATGGTAACCCACTTATAATTTTTACAGTTTGTGAAAATAAAAAATGCTCTGAACAATTACCGACATGTACAAAATAATTTTGAAATACAATTACATATGATAAAAATAGAACAATTGTAAAATAACTATAGATGTGATTGGGTAAATACCAAAATTAAAGATTTTCAAATCACTCTGTAATATGATAATCTTCTATAATAATAAAATATAAGAGGGAGCTTTCTAGCAGCAAGCGCTGCAGATTATTCCGATAAACTTATTATGGACAGCAGTAAAGTATGCTTTTTGGATTACCAGTTTAATAGTTTAATCACAATTGCTTACATGCTGTTATTTCGCTGCTTATCAATAAAATTTGCACTTTTTTTTTCTTTTTCAAGCTATTCCTGAAATATTTTTTGCTTACATTTCGCCATAATACACAATTATTTTTATTTTTTATCTATAAAGTGTCGATTTTTTGAAAACTATTTTGAATTGAGCGATAATTTCACAGCTTGTTAATAAAATATGGAATCATATTGCTGCTTATTGAGAAACTTTATTTTTCACAATACAAATAATTACTAAGAATAGAGTATTTTGTTGCAAATTGATAATTTTTTTTTTTTTTTCCACCAAAGCTATTTCTCAAAATCCATGATAATTTTGTGGCCTGTTATTGAAATACAGAATCATTTGTATTTTCTGTATCTATCATCGAATTTTATGTTTAATAATATAAATAATTGCCAAAATTCATCATTATTTTGTTGCCTATCAATAAAATTTTTACTTTTTTTTTTTTTTTGTTCAGTTCTGTTTACCAAAATATGCAATAATTTTGTAATCTGTTATTAAAATGCACAAGCATTTTGCCGCTAACAGTTCAAGGCAGGCATTATTTATGAAATCAAGCATAACAGAATTTTACCCCAAAATGCAGAACTAAATTTGCTTTTACAAAATAATTAGCTAGTTATTAGGAATGTACTGAATATTCAGTATATATATTCGATATTCGACCGTAATGCTGAATATGAAATTATTTGGCTAGATGAATCTAAAGATTGATTTTGAATTTTATACTATAAAATAAATAATGTAAAAAACTATCATCTATTCAGATACAGTCAACCGTCGAGCAAAAGGTGTGCTTATTTAGTATTTTAAGGGCAAAAAAAATGTGAAAAGAGGAGGTGCATTTAACTGAGTAAAGGATTTTATGGTATTTTACGGTATATATAAAAAAGGTAAATGCACTAAAACGTTATCTAAAACGTATTTGCATAATTAAATCTGCTATTTTGCCAATTATGGCCATTTCTACGATCTGAAGATTAATGTTTGAAATTATAAAATATTTTAATGTTTCCCTTTCATATGTAAATTTCATGTATCTTAAATTAAGTCTTAGAGCATAATAACTTTTATATTCTCTAAGAATTATCTGAGGATGATAATTTCGCATCTAAAAAAGATGTTAAGAATAAAGTTATCAGTTTTGGTTTTAGTAATTCACTATGCTGTAAGTATCAAAATGTAGCAATGAACCTAATTATGTATATACACTACAAAAGTTCTGCATGAAAGCGTGCTGTTTACCATTTAACTAAATTTTATGTTCAAAAGCTTTTTTTTTTGTAATTTTAAGATGTGCAAATTTTCATATATGCTTCAATTATTCTTTCTTGCAACTACTCGGTATTCGGTGCTCGTCCAAGCACTCAGCAACTACTCGGTCAAAGTGCTATTTGGTGTAGCACTAATATCTAACAAAAGTTGTTTTTGTTAACAACAGTACTTAAATAAAGATTATATCTTTAAAATCGAGTTAACAAGGAGTGCATGTATTTTAGATAATGTTGCCATCTAGGACATTTTAGGAGATCAAACAAATATTATGTCCACCCCCGTTAAAAAAGGTGATACATGATACAAGTAAAAAAATAGTGAATTTGAGTTTATGTCATATGAAAAGCCCAGTGGCAGAAACGCCGCGACACGGCGACATAGTCGCAAACACAGAAAAACGGCTTGCAGACAGTTTTTGTCTGCACTAATAAAAAAAATTGACCCCAACTTTCAGACACTCTTTGTCTGTACTACTAAAAAAAAAAATTTCCCACAACTTTAAGACAGTTTTTGTCTTCAGTCATAAAAAATTGTCTGCAATTTAGATATTTTTGCCCACGACAATGCACTACTGGTGTATGACGTCTTAGACGCTCTGTGTAGGAACTCTAGAGCTTCCTATAGGTGCCTTGGCAGGAACACACAAAACAGTGCTTAACAAGGGCGACATAGGAGCCTAGATCTCCCTTGATAGGCAGTGTTATGCATGTATTCTTTTTCTCCTGTTACCTGTTACTGAGATTCTACGGGAATGTAGGAAAGTGCTAATTTCATTTAAAACTGCTCCAAAACTTCTCCTCCACTTCAAAATTCACTTATAAAAATTTCTGTATCAAAACTAAAATTAATACTTTTATTATTTATAATTATTTATATTGTGTTGTGTCAAACATTGCTATGAAATATTTAATTGAATGAGTTAAACTTATTATTTTATAATTGTTTATACTATATTATTTTGTAGTAAAATTGTATTGTGTATTGTTGCACGAGATCACCACGGTTGTTAACACCCCCCCCCCCTCCTCCCAGATTGCCGCTTTCAGGCTTTTTGAGTACAGATTACGAAATTTTAAAAACCTGTTGCAGATAGCTACAAAATTTTATGTCACTGGTATGAAAAGTGTCCCACCTAAGCTATATCATGCAGTTTATCCACCTGAGTGAGAGGCATTTTTGTTAGTTTTTTGTAAGCTAGTCAATGCTTTATTGTTATCTTTAAGTTGATTTTTCTCAAAGATTATTTTTTATTGCTGGGGTGCAACATGATGTTGTCATCTAAGAAAGTTTAAGTATTTATTGAGGAATCTAACAGTTAATAACTTTCTTTGCTGTGAGCTCAGCATCATGCCACTGTGTATTGTAATATTTTCTAGTAATTTTATACATTTAAATCAATCACCATTTCTGAAAAGGAATTTTTTATGTTAATTTCTCATAATTAAAAAAGTAAAATATTACTAAATGTAAATGGTACTATTTAAATAGTTCGAAAAAAATTAGGAAGTTGACAGCTGATTGTCAGTAATTAGCTGGCCAAATATTCGGCATTCGGCCAAAATCATTAAATAAACAGATTAACCATGAAAAGTGTCTAAAACTGATTATTTTCATAGAGCTAAAGTTTTAATTAATACAGACATGGTACAATCTTACAGAAAAAAAGGCTGAACTTTTCCCGATCCCCCCCCCCTCAAAAGTGGTATATATATACACACAATATAAATTTTTCAATAATAAAAATAATGTTAAATTTGATTGCATACATGCACACACAATAAACAAAATCAGAACAATAAATCTCATATTGAATATCATATTAATTATAATTAAAATAGTTGTAAGTGCTTAAAAAACAGACAAACTTATTACGTATACTTGAAAATAAGTTTATTCTGTAGAAGCATTGTTTGCTGGGGCAATTGATTAGCAGAATAATGTAGTTCTAGTTTATTAGGAAAATGCAGTTGAAGAGCTATTTCTTTTTCATTTTCTCAAAGTTTGAATTTGACATTTCTTGAAAGCCAATCACATAGAAATTGCTAATAATATATTGCACAAATTCAGGCTGACCCCCCCCCCCCCCTACACATGTCCAAAAAGTTTTAATGCAGATTTGCATTGATCCCAAGAATAATAATTTTCAAGCTTAAAAAGGCTGAAAAGTAACATGTCTGTTAATATCTTTACTTTTTCTTTTCCTCTTGAATTTCATTCTGAACACCACTGAAAACAGAAAACTCTCTTGCGGTAAACATTGCAAAAAGAGCCATTCTGCCACTTTTTTCTTTTTAACTGTGGTATGCTCATGCATGCAAGAACATAGCAGCGCCGGATCTAGGGAGGGGGGGGGGGGGGCTAGGCTAAAAGTACTGACATTCATAATTGAATATTACAATTAGAAATTTTTCATTGATATGGAATAACATCTTAAAAAATCTTAACCCCCCCCCCCCCCCAAAAAAAAAAAAAAAAAAAAAAAAAAAAAAACAGTTTTAGATCCGCCACTGGAACATAGTGCATGAATAAGTTGTCTGCATTTTCTTTTTTGTTTAGAAACAGAATTTACTATTAATTAAAGTGAATTAAATTACATTTAGTTTAAATTAATATTTTGTATTTTAGAAGATTAATTTCTCAAGTAAATGTTTGAATATTGAAGTGTGGAACTTTAAAACAGGCATATTCGAAAAATAGAGGTTACAAGTGATTTGTTTATACTTGAAGATATTTTTGTTTTAGCCAACAGATCAACAGACATTTATTTACTTTTCGGAAATATGAATAACTACATTTTAGAAAATAAAACTATAAAACACTTGCCTCTAAATCATAGTAATGGAAGTGTATATTTGTAATTTATTTTCCTTGTAGCTGCAAATCTTATGCATTTCATGAATTGCTAATAGAATAGGGATAATTTTGGATTTGGGTATGAATTATATTTCATGAAATAAAATGAAAACTAATAATTTCATATGCCTACAAGAATTCACATTTATATACATCATCATTACCTATAATTATATACTGAAAATATATTAGCAACATTGAAATTGACACAAAAAATATTTTAGTTTTTGAAGATGGCAATTCAATCAAAACAAGTACTTTCAAACAGTGCTGCTAATTAACATGCTGCTATATATTTTCCAAATTTAGGTATATACTGCACATTATATATGTTTACTTTAACACTTTATCGAATTGAAACATTTGGGGAGCAAATGTTCAAATCAAGTTTTTTCTTAAAAAAGAAAAAAAAAAAAAAAAGTTATTTTTTTTAATTTATTAGTTTTTTTTTTTTTTTTTTTTTTTTTTTTTTGGTCTGAAAAATTGTATCTAAAGGTGAAAACATGGTTTGAATGTTTGCTCCTCGTTTATGTTTTAATAGTTTTAATGTAATTAATGATTTTAAAACATGGGGTACTTTGGGTCAGGGTTGTTCGGTTTTTTCCATAGTGGAAAAAACCTGGTTGAAATCGCCCCGGACAAAATACCATTTTGTCCACTATTAATTATTTGCGAGTCCTAAATTAAAAATTACATTTATTCTTTCCATATATATAAAACAATTCTTTATCATTATGTGTATGTGAGAGCTTGTGAAATACGGTCGCCATTGGCGACCAATATTTTTTAAAACTAGTAATAATGTTTTCAACTTTAAGGATTTTTTTTTTTTTAATATATATATTTTGGTGAAAGAATTGGTCCCGAAATCGGGCTCCAATTCTACTTTCGCTGTTTTGCCCTCACCACTTTTTGAGACACTGTGTTGAATTAGGGAATTTACACATCTCCGTGCATGTTTCACAACCTGTGTTAAATTATTGCACCGTTTTAGGGAATTGGTTTACACTGCTCCTGTCTGTGCATGCTATCGATCTGGTGCTGAATTTTTGTACCTGTGTAATGATGTACCATTGCCGATGGTGTATTAATTTAGTGAAAATAATAAAACCAGTTTCATGATGTTAAATTTAAACAAGTGTTTCCTGATGTAAAAAATAAATCATTCCAGCCTAATAAATAATTGATTTTTAGTTGGTATAATAATTGGTATATAGAATCTTAATTTCTATATTCCAGGGGTGCAGAAAATGTTCAGACCTCTGAAATTTCCCCAAAAATAACGCACCAACCTATTATCTGAAAGTTTTTTTTTTTTTTTTTTGGGGGGGGGGGGGTAACGGGTATTTAAAGGGAATACACTTGTAAAAGAAGAATACAGCTGTTAATTTGTAGTTTAATATTCGAAAATTTTTTTTTTCAGTAATTTTTTCTTACTTCCGTTTTCATTTTTATTTTATTCTAAGATAATAATTATTCAAAATTTCCCCAGACAGCCAGAATTTCCCCCGAACATCGTTCGCACGTTCGGACATATTCTGCACCTCTGCTATATTCAAGTAAATTTTGAAACGGAGTAAAAAGAAAAAAAAAAGAAAATGTTGGAGAATATTTTTTTATGGGCTACCATAATTTTTTGTTGGCAACCATATTTTTTAATAAATTCCTGAACCCTGTGCAGGGTTTAAACTGCCATAAGTTTTTTTAGCATTTTGCTAAAACATGTTGGTCAGAATTTCACTAAAAAGCTAAAACTGGATAACTATATAAAATATCTCTATATAATAACTCAGATTTTTTTTTGTAATATTTGCAGGCAAAAACTACGAAAGAACTGAAATTTTTGGGAATCATTATTTGTATAGTAATATCTACCACTACAATTTATTTAATTTTTAAATTGCTTTTTCATTTTACATGTATGATATGAGTACCTCTTTTTCTATTGTTGAAATCAAAACATAGTTTTCCTGATTCATATTTTTAAAGTCACAAATATGGATGCTTGGTTAAAATCATCAATGAACAAAAGGAATAGAAAACAAAACTGAGGATAACAAAGCTAACAAGGAACACCGTGTCTGGCTGTGATTTTAATGAAACTTTAATTTCTGATAGAGGGCATGTACCAAATATTTTTTATCACAGAAATTTTTGCTATCATCCATGTTTTCTCTATTTATTGAATTTTTAAAATGTTAAAAACCACATCAGCCACCATATCAACAGTAAGCTCCGCCTTTGGGTGTGACTTAAAAATACTAAATGATTTTGCGTTTTCATGTTACAAATGAAAATTTATAGTAGTACTGAAAATTATTTCAACTGAATTATTCATTTGAGTATTCACTTGCTGTATAAATACAAATTTTTCGCATATTTTTGAGTAAAATTTGATAGCATATCAAATATGAAAGAAACGCCTCTCTCTCATTGAAATCCGAGCCGGACGCTTGGGTGATGTTCCTTGAAAGTAAAAGAAATCAATGGTATCCAAAGAATTAATTAACTTTCGAAAAAGCTAAAGTAGTGCTTGCCTATTTTCGCTAAAATACTAAAGTAATTTTTTTGCCAGGTTAAACCTGTGTATGTAAATAAAATCAATTTAAATATTTCAAAATAGACATAAATGATTGAAATAGGCATGCAAATTTAACAATATTTAATAAATAAATATATCTGTTTCTAAGGGTGAATTGGGTGCAAAAGTATAGTTTATAGTTTCAATTTTAATTCCCCTCCCCCCCCCCCCCCACTGCTTTCAACTACATTATCATCTCCTCCCTCATAGTCGTAAACACCTTTAAAAAATTTGTTATTAAGCATGATGAAATGAATGATTCACATATATTTCATGGAATTTTTTACTTTCTGAAAATACATAGGTAAGGAAAGTATTGTAATTATAACAAAAATTTGACGTGAAGTTGGTGTATCTACATGTTTGAAGTTCCATGAGTTCATTTTTGCTATTTTACGATAATGTATGTACATATCTGAGTAGAGTGAACACAATATTGTCTAAATGCTTTGTTCAAATGAGCTAAAAGTTGGTGCATATGTTATAGGTTATCGTAGTACAAACTGTATACATCTTGGAGAATCTAGCACAATTTTATTTATTTATTTTAACAAGGACACAAAGATAAATTCTTTATCATTATTGTCTATGGGCTCAAATAATTTAAAGTGTGATAGCATCTGAATTCCTTATTCAATTCAGCTGAAACTTTTATATACATGTTATCAGTCATTGTTGAATGAATCGTATAGATATATTTTGCTGAATCTAGCATTTATAGTTTTTTTTTTACAGGGAAATAACGAAAAATTCTGTAATATTATGGCCTATAGTCTGAATTTATGTAAAATGTGATGGCGTCTGAAGCCTCATTTGATTGAGCTTTGAATTCATATACAAATTATAAGTATATGTCACACAAACTATATACATTTTGGTGAATCTAACACTATTAGTTCTTTTACAGATATACACAAAATAATTTGGATGCATTCCATTCCATTAAACAATATATTATTTGTGAGCAAATAATCAAATAATTTTCTCGATTGTTTATTTAATGACTTCTCTTACGTTATTTTATTTAAACAACAGTGAATTACTTTCATGTTCAGAAAGTCGACTGGAGTCACTCAACATTTTTATTATTTCTCTTTAAGTTTCTGCATATTTATCAAATTGATTATATATATATATATACAGTCATACACATGTCACATTTATATTATTAAAGACATTACTTTTGTGAAAAATAAATAAATAACTTTTCTATGTGGAAGTAAAATTTAATTTTGTATTTTTTTCATCTGGAATTTCTATTACCAAGTAATAATTTTTTTTTACAAAATTAAAATAAGAAATATATTCAGAAAATTCAAAGTCGTTAAATTAGTACCCATTTTCCAAAAATTGATTTTTTAAATTTTTAGTATTTCATTTTGTGGTTAAAAAAAGCAATTTGTGTGAAAATTTGCATTTTTGAACGAAAAAAATATATAAAAATTTTTAAAAATCAATTTCTTCGAAAATGAGTACCAATTTAATGGTTGTGAATTTTCTGAAAGTGAAAACGGAATTTAAAAACTACATTTGGTAATGAGTAATCTCTATATATATTAAAAAAAAATTACTGTCGCTGGCGTCAAATTTTTTTTGTCTGCGACAGCATCTTCTCGCGGAGGGCAGGGTCCTTCGCATCATGAGAGGTATCAATGTGTTCCGAATACTTCAAGAAAGACATTTCAGCTGCTTAGAAATTTCTATCATTTTAATTAAAGAAGTTATTAGCTATAAACGCAGGGGTCGATCCAGGCAAAATTTGGGTCCCTTTTGCGGCCCCTTCACAAAATTCCACATAGTAAAAAGGGATCCTTCACAAAATTCAAATTCATAAAAAGGGACCCTTCACAAAATTCAAATCCATAAAAAGGGACCCTTCACAAAATTCAAATTTATAAAATGAGTCTCTTCACAAGATTTTGTTTTATAAAAATGATCCTTTTATTAAATGTTTTCATATTTTCAGTATTATTTTTAATTTATGCCTTAATTTGGCTCAACGAAACTCTATTAACTTGATATTAAACATTACATAAAGTGATTGTAAAAACTGAAGATTTTACACAATATTTTACTTTTTCACAAAAATATTTTATATTTCACAAAAATAAATAAAAATTTCACAAAAATATTTTGTTTTTCACAAAAAAGGGACCCAAAAATTAAAACCTGGATCGACCCCTGAAACGACAAATTTATGAAAGTACTCTATTTGCCACCTTGAAAAAAGTTTCTCCCAGTGACGTTGGTCTTCTGTCATGAAGTCATTTTACTCGGGAAAAATAAAATACGATCCATGGTTGTAGGTAGGTAGGTTGGATTTAACATCGCCCAAGTACTGCGCTATGGGTAATTGGTGACTGTCTGGGAAGCACTTCTAGGGATGTTCCAGAGACATACACCAGAGACATCACAATTTTGATCCTCCATGGAGGAGATTCCCCAGACGTATATTTTTGATGGGAACATGGAGGACTTTGTGGCCACGACAGATTTTATGTGCACCAGACACCATTAGTGCACACGACGGTCTTTGACCGGCTCAAGTATCGAATCAGCAATCTTCCAATTATGAGCTTGGTGCTTTATGGACTGGCTATACCGCTGCTCGGAACCATGGTTGTAAAAAATAAATGTCAGTGTTGCTATTAATAACTTTTTTTCTCTACTTTTAGAAAGTAAATTTTCTTACATGGGAAAATTAAAATATCCATGGTTGTAGGTAGGTAGGTAGTTAGATAGGTTGGATATGACATTGGCCATTACTGCACTATGGATAATTGGCGACGATCTGGGGCACACCCCTAAGTATGTTTCGGAGACATGCCATCACATTTTTTATCCTACACGGAAGAGATGACTCCCCCGCTTCGGTGACCCAAAAAGGTATAGTTTTGATGGGAATATGGAGGATATTGTCGCCACAACAGATTTTACGTGCACCAGCCACCATTAGTGTACACAACGGTCTTTGGCCAGCTCGAGTACCGAACCCGCAATCTTCCAATTACGAGGTCGGCGTTCTATCGACTGGGGTGCCGCGGTCCTGATCTATAGTTAAAAAACAAAGGTGATATACTAAAGCTATAATAGAAAATAGTCTGGATATTACTGATTTCTTTCTATTAAAAAAAAAAAAAAACTGATTTTAAGCATGATTTTTATAAAAATAAAATAATGTGCTATTAAATATTACATATTTCAATTTGACATTGAATATGGGGATTTATATAATAATTTTCTGCTTTTGTCTTGTGTTATGCACTATTAACATTCCTATTCAGTGAAAGGAAAGCAGCGGATAGGCGGGCAGAGCTCTGCATGTGTTAACAAGTAAAGTGAGTCGGGGGAAGGCGAAGCCTCCCTCAGGGGTTGGTGAGCGGAGCGAGCAGGGGGCAGAGCCCCCTAGTTATGAAAATAGATCTTCCCATAAGATAGGCCATAGCTGTTGCCAAGATTAGGTATTGTCCTCTCTTAAGAATAACTTCTTCACATTCTACATCATTATCACTTAAATTAGCATCAGACAATTTGTTTTTAATTAGTTAATAGATTGTGAATAACTCCAAAGTCATGATATAATATCAAAGTTCACATACTCATCAAAATTTATATTTAGAATGGTAAAATAATGACCAGTCAAGAAATTTTGTGAATTTGTCTCAACCAAGTATTTATTAATGAATTTTATCTGCCATTTTTAACAAAATGACCGATATCTTTAGTACGGCCATTTCAAATCAGGATACCACTTGTAAATTTATCATCAGAATACCTTTTGAAATACTCAATCAGTTCAAGTTGGACATTGAACTTATCACACCAATATCTTGGATGAATTTTGTACCAATATTTAGTTTCCAAGTTGCAGCCCAGCCGCTTGAAATCAGGCTGCTACTTGAAAATGCGCCACCATAGTAACTTTTAGAATACTAAACTGGTTCAAATGAAAGTTGGGAAGTGAACTTACAATTCAAATATCTTGGATAAGTTTGCTAGGCAACTTGCTCCACCATTTTGTTTCCAAGTGGCGGCCACTTAAATTTTTTTTTATTGCAATAACTTTTGTAATACTGAATCAGTTCGAATCACGTTTGCACAGTTGACATATCATTCAAGTACCTTTGATAAGTTCACTGGGCATCTCAGTCACTCTGTCCTTTTGTTTCAAAATGGTGGCCACTTGAAAATTATCACAATAACCCTTGAACCGATTTGCTTAAAACTCCATATATACATAGCCCTCATTAATAAATCCATCAAATTCATTAATAAAATGTAGCTGCCATTTTGAAAAAATGGTGGCAACTTCTTAAGAAAAGATAAATCAACCTAACCTTCCTATGAGCCGGAAGGACTTGTTTTAATTTTTTGATCAATAACCTCTAAAAAGTAATGATATCAGTACAAAAACCCTTAACGGGTTAAAAGTTTGTGACGCAGCTACTTTATCGCTATAAAATTTTGAAATATGGGTCTTAAAAATAATGATATAAATTTTAAGTGACGCTTTATTATTAGTTAAAATATACGTAGATTTTCTTATTTGATCATTTGCTTTTTTCTTTTATTTATATTTACAATGCAAACATAATATTTTTAACTTCAAGATAAGACAAATATATTAAATATACTCACTGATACTTTTTCATTTGCACTTCAATTTCAAAATAACAGTTTTAAAAGGAATGATATAAAAATTCCAGTGACTCCTCGGTGTCATTTTAAAAGATTTGTTTTTAGATTCCATTAAAATTACCTTTGTTTTGTCTATTAAAGTATATTTACACATTGAAACAGTGCTTTTAATTTTTAACCGACTTCAAAAAAGAAGGAAGGTTCTCAATTCAAACCGTATGTTTTTTTTATGTTTGTTAGCTCATAACTTCTGAACGGATGGTCCGATTTTGATAATTTTTGTTTTGTTGAAAAGGTCTTGGTCTGAAATAGGTCCCATTGTAATATCTTTACGATCTAAAGAAAATACAGGGTGCCCAAAAAAATCAGTCCCAACTCTTTTAACTTCTAAACGGCTGCAACTATAATGATAAAAATGGTATGTAAGTATAGCGAAGTGGCCATGCAGCACAAGGTTTAACAGCTTGCAGCGCCACCTGGTGGAAAATAGCGGAATTAGATTTCCTATCTCGAAAACTGTTCTAAAGAAAAAAGTGAATTACAAAGTTGAAAAGAATCATCGATTTAGTACAAAAAGATAGCTTAGATATTCATGCTAGCTTTCCTATCTCGGAAACGGTTCAAGACAGGGGAAAAAAGTGAACTATAAAATTGCAGAGCATCATCGATTTAGTACGAAAAGATAGTTTAGACATTGATGCTAAAAATACAATGCTAAAAACGTGCATTTGTTTGTTCGCAATTTCTTACACTATGCACACATGAGCTACATTGCACACGTTGTAGCGTAGCTGGTGAGACATACGCTATATAGTTCAAAATATGGTTACTTGATACTTTTTGTTTTGTTGTAAAGATCTTAGTCTGAAGTAGATCCCATTGTAATATCTTTGCAATCTAAAGAAAATAAAACGCCATCTGGTGAAAAACAGTGGAATTAGCGCTCCAATCTCAAAAACGGTTCAAGATGGAAGAAAAGTTAATTACAAAGTTGTAGAGCATCATCAATTTACTACAAAAAGACAGTATTTAGACATTATTGCTAAAAATAAAACGCTTAAAACGTGCAGTTGTTTGTTCGCAATTTCCTACACTGTGCACACTTGAACTACGTTGCACACTTCGCAGTGTAGCGGATGACACGTATACTCTGTGGTTCAAAGTACTGTTACTGTAAGCAGTCACATTCTGGTGGAAAACAGTGGAGTCAGCGTTCCTATCTCGGAAACGGTTCAAGACAGGGGAAAAAGTGAATTATAAAATTGCAGAGCATCATCGATTTAGTACGAAAAGATAGTTTAGACATTAATGCTAAAAACAGAATGCTTAAAACGTGCATTTGCTTGTTCACAATTTCCTATTTTGTGCACACTTGAACGACATTGCATATGTTGTAGCGTAGCGGGTGACATTTATGCTATGTAAAATTCAAAGTATGGTTATTGTAAGCGGTCACATCGATTAACGCATAGACGTTTTAAACCGACTTCATAAGGAAGAAGTTCTCAATACAAGCCATATTTCTCGTTGTTGTTGTTGTTAAAATTTGTCAGCTGTTAACTTCGTAAGAGATTATTTAATTTTAATACTTTTATTGTTGTATTGATCTTAGCCTGAAATAGGTTTCATTATGATTTATTTAAGATATAAACAAATTACAGGATACTCACAAAAGTCTGTTCTCACTCTAACTGCTGAACGCATGCAGCTACACTGGTAAAAGCAGTATGTAAGTATCGATGTTGAAACTTCTGTCCGTCAGCTGCAATGCATATTTTGCTCTTTGTTTAAACTTTACGCTGCGCAATTTCCAGCGCAGTGGGTGACACGTATTCACTGTCAAGTTCAATATATGTGCCTAACAGAATTTTTGGTTACGACTACAGCGTATCCGTTCTTTACATTTCTAAAGACTTTTTAACTAAACGTATATTCATTCAACAGATAGTTTTTTGCTCATATCCGATAAAGGCAAGAAAAGTGACACAACTTAAAAATGCAGAATTTGAGAAAAATCAGCTTAAAAACTAGTATGTTGTGGCCACCACAAGACTTTCTTCTATATTTTCCTATACAAATTCACGCAGTAACAATATTTAAAGAAAAACAAAAATACGATTTTTTTCAAAGTTTTTTTTTTCGTTAAAAGTAAAAAAAATCAATAACTTTGTTTTAAATTACCACATATTTATAGTTCAACCATTCGTTTTAAAGGTATTGACGAGACCTTTCGAAAGATACCGATCTTGAAAATTTACACACACACCCCCGGGGGGGGGGGGAAGCGATGCCCCAATTTTTTTTCCTAATTAACTACTACTATTATCAATAATTCATATTAATTTCACAATCACAGGTTAAGAATAACTCTCATTATGTACATTTATACGAAATTTTTTCCTATACTGCCCTGTTAAAAATTTAGAAAAAATACGATCACAGCGCCACCTGTTGAGCAATTGATCCCCAAATCTAATCAGCCTCAGTTTATGTGAGGGGCCAACTAAATACCAAGTCTTGTTAAATTTCGTGAAAAAAAAAAAAAAAAATGATTTTTTTCTTTTTTTTTTTTTTTTTTTTTGTTAAAAGTAAAAAAAAAAAAATCGATAACTTTGTTTTAAATTATCACAGATTTATAGTTCAACCATTCGTTTTAAAGGTATTGACGAGACCTTTCGAAAGATACCCATCTTGAAAATTTACTCCCCTCGGGGGGGGGGACTTCACCCCCAGGGGGGGTGGCGAGGCTCCTACGCATACAAAAATTTTTCCCCAGTTGACTATCTCTATTATAAATAATTCTTGTAAATTTCATAATGATTACTAAAAAATAATTCTCTTTATGCACATTTATACAAAATTTTGTCCTATATCACCATGTTAAAAATTTAGAAAAAGCGGGATGGCAACGCAACCTGTAAGACAATTTTTACCAAAAGTTGATAGGCACTAATTTATGTCAAGGTGCAACTACATACCAATTTGTATGAAATTCTGTGCAGTAGTTCTTGAGATACAGTTGCACACAAAATTTTGTCACACACACACACACACACACACACACAGACAGACAGACAGACATTTTCTAAAAATGGTCAAATCGTGTTCTACAGCTCTCAAAACGTGTAAATTCATCAAAAACCCGAGGTCGAAAATTTTTACGAATCCAATACTTTCTCTATATTACATATAGAAGAAAGTAATAACTTAACTAGAATAAAACTGGCACAACTGTTTCTCGAGTGAATAACTTTCAAGATGGAGGTGTAACTTTTTTGTTCATATTGTGTGCATTTCATGTATTTTTCAGTGACATAAACCATTTTTTGAGTTATGTCACTTTTCTTGGAAGTTGTGATTTGTGAAGCTGCCATCGAACGTCTTTTGATGTTCTGCTATATGAATAAGTTTTCACTGAAAAGAGAAAAATAAAATCTTTTTGTAAAAAAAATAGAACCGACTCCAAAAAGCAACTACTATTAAAAAAAAAAAAAAAAAAAAAAAGGTATGAAATGAAACAGTAAATTGCGCCTAAAAGTATAAAATAATTTCCTTCGCCAAACAATCTATAACACTACAATTAATCATAACTTTTGAAGTCGGCGCAAAATTAAATAAAAATTGATAACTTTATTCAATACAAAAATCAGATCCTATTCAATATACACATCTCACATTGTCACCTGCAAAACGCAGCCGAAAACTACTTTGTAGAAAACAAATAAGATTTCGTAAGCTGCAAAAGTTGGCGAAGATGCTGGTATCTGACGTCCTTGGTGAAAGAAAATTCGCAAAATTATCTGCAAACATATTTAATTTCTTTAGGATATCATGATTAGTTTGATAAGGTATATTAAGAGAGTAATAAGAATATGAAATAATACATTGTACAATATATATTATGAAAATATACATCTTGCGTGTATGTTTTGATCACCAAATTCAAAAGCCACCAAGGATTATAGTTATCGAAGTTATACCAAATTTGCAAAGGAAACTCTAACTTCGTAGAAACATAAATACCGCATTGTAAAGAATGTTCACTGTTTTATATAGATGCTACTAAGGGACCAATTGTATACAGTGATAAAATAATAAAGGAAACATGAAAATGGATCATTCGAGACAACAGCATTTGTTGCTACCGATCTAAAAACAAACCTTTAAAAATTAATTAAATTGTATTTAATTTTGCGCCGACTTCAAAAGTTATGATTAATTGTAGTGTTATAGATTGTTTGGCGAAGGAAATTATTTTATACTTTTAGGCGCAATTTACTGTTTCATTTCATACCTTTTTTTTTTTTTTTTTTTTTTTAATAGTAGTTGCTTTTTGGAGTCGGTTCTATTTTTTTTACAAAAAGATTTTATCAAATATACTGTCAAATAATCACACTTTCACTGAGTTTGCATTATAAATTGAAATTATTTATTTCAATAAATTGATTTGTCTTTTGCGTCACGCTATCCAAAACTGTGAATAAAATTTATGTAAATGTTACTTTGTATCATAGTATACAAATAAGTGAAAATTTGTGCAAAGAGATAGTGTGATGCAAAGAATACATTTGCACAAATTTTGTTTGCAGTTTTGGATAGCGTGACGCAAAAGACAAATCAATTTATTGAAATAAATAATTTCAATTTATAATGCAAACTCAGTGAAAGTGTGATTATTTGACAGTATATTTGAAAATTAAAAGCACTGTTTCAATGTGTAAATATACTTTAATAGACAAAACAAAGGTAATTTTAATGGAATCTAAAAACAAATCTTTTAAAATGACACCGAGGAGTCACTGGAATTTTTATATCATTCCTTTTAAAACTGTTATTTTGAAATTGAAGTGCAAATGAAAAAGTATCAGTGAGTATATTTAATATATTTGTCTTATCTTGAAGTTAAAAATATTATGTTTGCATTGTAAATATAAATAAAAGAAAAAAGCAAATGATCAAATAAGAAAATCTACGTATATTTTAACTAATAATAAAGCGTCACTTAAAATTTATATCATTATTTTTAAGACCCATATTTCAAAATTTTATAGCGATAAAGTAGCTGCGTCACAAACTTTTAACCCGTTAAGGGTTTTTGTACTGATACCTTATATACGCCTAAAATCTCTTAACAAAATCAATAACGCCCAGAAACCTAAACCTAATTTTACCACCGCAATCCCTTTTTGTAACGGCGCCAGCATTAAAATAAAAAATGAAGCTAAAAATAATAACGTAAACATTCCAATAAAACCTGACAAAAATATCTTTCAACACATCCGGAACGAAAAAGACCCCATTCCACAAAACCACACCTCCGGAATTTATAAAATCAACTTCGAACATATCAATAGTAAAAAAGCCTGCTACATCGGGATGACTAAACGAAAAATAGCCGATCGTGAAAAAGAACACCGTGCAGATCTTAAACTAGGAAAAACCTCTACCGCTTTCTCCACTACCCATAATAATAACCCAATAAGCATTAACTCTATTAACATCCAAAAAATAGCTCCCTACAATAACCATAACTACGCTCTAAAACGGGAGGCCCTTGAAATTATCACTAACCCCAACACAGTAAACAATAGAGAACATTCCATCATCCCAGCTGCATGGCAACACCTCTTACAAGAATCCGAAGTGAAGCGAAGTAACTCTGACAACAAACCGCGAAACTATAAAACGAAGGACGAAGGCGTAACAAGTGGCTCTGAAGATGATCACGATTGTGATCGAAATTGATCAGCCAAAATTGAAAAGCCTATATAAGGTATAATTTAAAATGAAATAAAGTAAGTTATATCTTTAAGTAAAGTTATTTTAATAAAAATTATCCTTAAACATTAAACTAAACCAATACATTGTATTGTTTATATTTTCAAGTTAAACTTAAATTCTGCATAGCACTAAACGCTATTCATTTAAACAAAATAATAAGGTCTCCTCATAATTAATAGGCAATAAAATGTTTTAAAACTTTGAAAAATGATGTCAAAAGATTTTTTGGATAACAAAAGTTACAGTGCTGTGCATTTTCTCGCGACTTGCACTGTTAGGAAAAAAAAATAATTTCTTTCTTCGGTATTTTGTTTTCGCCTTTCATTAAAGTTACAGTACTGTACATTTTCTCGCGACTTGCACTGTTAGAAAAAAAAACTTTTTTAATAAAGCAGTTTGCTTTTTCTTTTCACTCTTTTTTTTCGTTGTACTTTTTTCTAGCTCTAATTTAAAAATTAGAACAGAAATAGTTAATATTTAGTATTTACTTCTATGATTTTTTCAATTTCATTGTTAATTTGCAGAAATGTTTAGTTCTTTGTGACTTGCACTGCTAGATTTCTTTTTTTTTTTTAATGCTGCAGCTTGTTTTACATTTTTCTTGCACTTCTCTTTTACTCCAGTAAGCCCTCGATGGTTTCAGCTTATCTGTCATGTTTGTAGAATGATTGTAAATTATTTTTTAGTACAAAAATTAAGAAAATACCATAAAATGCTGTTCAAGTGCCCCTACATTCTTCATGGAAAATCGGGATATATTTGTTGAGGCGGTAAAAATCGGCAAAAGTATAGAAATAACATGTATTTTCCTGCTAAAATTAACTGGCATAAAAAAAGTTTTTTAAATAAAAAATATACATCGTTAAAGTTGTTAAAAAATGCACATTTTTAAAAAATATATGTTAAAATAAATACTTTTGGTTAACCGCCATAAAAATGGAAAATTTCAGGACATTCTTTTTTCCTACTTCCAAAACATTGTATTTAAAATTTCCAATATTTTTAGGAAGCTTAAGTTTTTCATTTTCAAATAATCAGTGTTTGATTTATAATAAAACAAATCAATTTTCATATTTATAAAGGCGAATCTTAAACAGAGAAATAAATAACCTAAAAACTGTCTCCGATTGTCTTTTGTTGGCTTCCTGCGAGGCTGAACAGAAGGGTTGTTCAGAACAAGCTAAATTCATGTGAAATTCAGAGAGGGTGTTTAATTGATGTGGAGGGGGGTGGGGGGGTGGAGAGCGCTTTGCGGCATTCTCTTCTATGAAGAATCAGCAAGACAGTGAAAGGGACAGAAAGACTGGTCTTTGCCCTCCCAAGGCACCGATTGATGGTGGTCATCTCGGATACTTCGAAGAGATCAAATAACTGTCAAAGAGAAAATCAGTGAGTGTTTTGAAGAAAGAGAGGAAGATAATGAATTTGGAGTGGGCGGTGTAGTAGGTATTCCTGTTTCCTCTTCTCTTTGTATTGGAAATGAGACAGAAGGCTCTCATTAAGATTTGTAGGTAAACATTTGGTATTTTTTGAAAAAAAAAAAAGTTTCTTAAAATTGTAAATAAAATAGTCCGAGAAAATGTTCGTCATTTGGTGCCCTTTCATTTGTGTATCGAGCAAGCGCCCAGTGCAGCCGCACACTTTGCACACCCCTTGATCTGCCCATGTCTCCTAGTCACAAGCTTTCTTATTGTAAACAAACAAGTAGTGTATTTCTTTAAATTCAAAAATTTTTTTCTGGTTCAGAATCTCTAATAGAGAAATATTTCTCAGCCCTAGGAGAATGAGCCTTGGAAAAGAGACTAAAATGTTTAAAAAACAGAAGTTTTTTATTTCTTATAAATGAAAATCATGAACAAATATGTGAAATTAATGTATATACTGCTGTGGCATATCGGTGTAGGGTAGAGGGATGAGCCACCTTGGGCTTCTGATCATTAGGGGGTCTCTGAAGAAACAATTTTTCAGTATATATGAGTCATTCCATGTCAAATCAACACAGCTAAAAACCTGACCCCCTCAGATTTTTATGAAATTTGGCTTATTAATTTGTTTCACAGAAAAATGGATGTATACCAATTAATAAGTCCCTATCTCTTTTAATTTTTGATATACAGGGCTGCAAAAACAGATAAATGCAAATTTCCTAAATTCTTCTACTATAAATGTACCCATATTTTCTTTTCTAATTAACTGAAAGATAAAAGATTGGTATCATTAGGTAGCTTATAATACAGGCTTTCAAATGATATATTGCATGTATATATTTTTAAAAGATTTTCTTGTTAAAGTCAAACATTTTGACTGTTGACCTTCAATATCTCAAAGTACATATTTAATTTATTTAAAAATTATGTTATTTTTACTTTTATTATCTACTAGCAGGCTACGCCCACTTTGCTGGTCACTATATTTAAATGAATTTTCAAAAGAATTGGATCAATATTTATTTTTTACATCACATTATTATGAATAAGAACTTAATAAAAAAGAATTATAATAATTTTTACATAAATAAATAAATAAACATTGAAATTGCTCTAGACTTTGCTTCGAATACCCGCTGCCTACGGCAGCTGCTTTTCTGCCCGTGCTGCATCGGGGGTCCAGGTTCCCAGTGTCTGCAAAAAGGTCTTTCCGGGGCACTTTAATCTGGGTATTTATCGACGACATGTGGATCTTCTGCTATTTAAGAACTATGATTTTAAAGATGACTGTATCTCAGTATCTGTTATGTTTTTGTTTTTGAACCATGTGTTTTATAGCCCCGCCCCCCGTTACTTACACTGTATTACGATTTGATTCCGACCAGTATAACAAATTAAAATAAAAAGTAGATTTTCTTTTAAAAAGAATTAAATACATAAAAAACAAATACATTTTAATCAGTTTAATCCTTTTCCACTATGTACTACCATTTTTTCCCTCAATAAATATTTAAAAAAAAAAAAAAAATATTTTAAAGGAATTAATTTAAAACAAAAAATAAAAAGTTGTAATACTATTGTCGGGAATCCCCTGTTCATTCTTCTGCTTTCAGAACAAATGTCTTTCCAGACAGACGGGCACCTCTTTTTCGAGAAAGGTGCTTTTTAGAATCAGAAGCAGAACAGAAAGGACCTTGAATGGAGATGGGGCTACATTAAGAGCATTGTGTTTACAGACGCCCTCCCCGGTCCTAAAACAGAACAGAACTTTAAGAATTAGAATTAATATTTAAGAACTAATGACAATCTAAGAACGTTATTTAATTGTAAATACTGTAGATAGTTTCTGTTTTCGTTTTCATTTTACATGTATGCTAACAAAGCATTAAAATTATGTTTTCTCATCTAAGAAGTGCTACGTTCATAGAGTTTAGTTTCTTTAATGGATCAATAGTTGCCCCATTCACATCCGGACTTTTGGATTAGAAGATTTCAGGTGAGACCCATCCATATCTTATTATTTAGAAGAATAAATATTTTATTAGAAAATTTAAGTAGTAACTGTAAGAAAAGTATTAAGATTTGAAATATGCTGTATCGGGTCAGTAAGAAGAATAAGTTTTAGATCAGAAATCTGATACAGCCATAACTATAAAAATTATACATAAACATAACAATTTATTTATATTGCATTACCATTTGATTTTCAATGAATATAATAAATTAAAAAAAGAAAAAAAGAATTTCGCTTTCAAAGGAATGTATTAAATAAAAAATAAATAGTGAAATAACTGTTGCTAAGATACGCAGACGATTACAATCAAAGAATTAAATTTATGAAAAATTAAGCATTAAAGCCAATATTTAAAATCGAAAAAACATTAATTTAAAAAATTCAAATTCGAAAAAATCTTGAGGTGCACACCTGCAGGGTTCCAGGTACCTATATGCCAAATTTGGAAGATCTGCGATCAATAGTGTGAGCACCAGAGTGCAGACAGACACACAGAGACATACACACAGACACTTCTCTTTATTTATATAGATAATTATTGTAAATTTCAACATGGGATGCTGAGGTATAAATTAAAATGCAACCTTCCATCAGTATTTTCATAATATCATAACGTAAACTTAGTGGTATAAAATTGGTATCGTTACAAAACATACAGGCTTTTAATTGATATATCACATGTATATATTTTTAAAATTTTTCATTTTAAGGTCAAACATTTTTACCTTTAAGCTGCCTTCAAACTCCAGCAAGTGCGGCTCTATTGATATTTCTTTGATGTGGTATTTGAATCGTCGCTCACAAACCTCCTAGTGCGATAATTGCATCTAGACTAGAGTCTCTTTTGTAAAAAGCAATAAAAAGTAATGCCCTTCATTGTAAACATGTGCAAAATTTCAAGGGTCACTTTCAGACAATAGATAATTTGACTTTTGAAGCTCTGCATCGTTGCCAGAGTTTGAAGGCAGCTTTAAACTTCAATATCTTAAAAGTATACATTTAATTTTCATTTAAAAATTATATGTTGTTATTACGTTTATTATCTATAATTAACATAAATTTCAACATAAAACAACCATTTTTTTTTTTTTTTTTGTAAAACGTACGTTATGTTAATATGGAAATACTGGTAGAATTGCATTTTAATTTATAACTCAGTATTCCATGGCCATACCATGTTGAAACTTACAGTAATTATAGATAATACAATGCGTTCCAAAAGTTTATAAACAAATTTTTTTTTTATTTTACAATTGAAAAAGATGAATAAAGATTTCAAAATCATTTTTAATTATAAGTAATTTCAAGACAATAATAATACTATACAAAAATAATATCTTATGTGATAAAAACAAACTTTACTGTCCCAAAAGTTTATAGACAATTTGTTTTTCTTTAACATTCAGTTTTTTGAGCCATTTTTCCTAATCACTTCAAAAACTCGATCAGGCACAAGAGTTTGAAGAAATTCTGGCTCTAGAGAAAACAAACTTCTTTCAGTTTGCAGCTTTAGATCTTGAACTGTTGCAAAATGACGCCCATTAGCATTTATCTCTCTAGCTAATATTCCCCAAAGGTTCTCCATTGGGTACAGGTCAGGACTAAAGCTGCCTTCAAACTCTGGCAACGATGCAAGCTTCAAAAGTCATAAATTATCCATTGTCCAAAAGTGACCCTTGAAATTTTGCACACATTTACAATGAAGGACATTACTTTTTATTGCTCTTTTACAAAAGAGACCAGTTCCCATGCAATTATCGTACTAGGGGGTTTGTGAGCGAGCTTCAATTCTCAAAAACAACATTAAGAAGCTTTCCAGTTGCCAGTGTTTGAAGGCTCCATTAGGGTTCGCCAGTCCATAACAGTTACTTATTTTTGTCTAAAACATTGTAGAGTTTGACACGGGAATGGAGCAATTGTCTTGTTGAAATATCCACTCGTCCCCACCTAGCAACTTTCCAAATGGAAGTAACTGTACTTCTAACATTTTCTGGTACTCTTCAGAACATTGACGACCTTTTAAAAAAAACTATCGGTAGTTCCATTAAAGGAAAATGCTCCTCACACCATTAGTGAAACCCCCTCCTTGTTGTCTACTGAAAAAAGTTTTTGGTTCCTTGCGAATATCATGCCAGTAATATGCCCAACCGTTGGGGCTATCTAAATTAAACTTTTCATCACTAAACAACATTCAACCATTCATCTGTCCAATTTATATGATTTCATACCCACAGAACACGAGCGTTTTTATGCTGTTTTGTCAACTTTGGTGAATGACGTATTTTGCGACAGGCAAGCAATTTACTTACCTGCAGCCGTCGATGCACCGTGAATTTTGATACTGGAAAGGTCACTTCTCTAGAAATTAACCGTACAGACAGATTCTGGGTTGAAACTAATCTGAAAATCTCTGTCTTGCTGTTTAGTTGTTTTCTTTGGTTGCCCAGAATGTGGTTTTGTTTCAAAATTGTCACCTTTTGACAGAATTTGGTAAATACCAGCCCTACTGCATCCAATTGTTCTTGAAATGTCAACAACTTTCATTCCATGAACTTTCAAACAATAAATTTGCAAAATTTCATTTTTGGAAAACTGCATGTTGCGAGGCATCTTACTGCAGTAGAAAAAAGAAAGTATCGTTTTTATCTCAGAAAACTATTGCGTCATAAGTACATGACCTTGGAATATGCAAATTTGGAAATTAGTACTTCAAACAGCTTTTAACACTGGTTGTCTACATATTTTTGGGACATTTTTTTTTTTTTTATATTAAATTTAGGACTGTTAAGCATTTTATTATATGTATTACGTCAGTACATATTTGCATAATTTATTTCATATTTCCTATTCGTTTAATTAGCTATTAAATCCAAAAACACGGTTGTCTATAAACTTTTGGGTCGCACTAAACGTAAGAATAACATAATTTTTAAAAGAAAATTAAATATGCACTTTTTGAGATATGGAAGGTAAAAATGTTTGACCTTAAAATGAAAAATTTTAAAAATATATAATGTGATATATCATTTAAAAGCCTATATTTAAGCTTTCTAATGATACCAATTTTATATCTGAGTTAATTAGGGAACAAGATATGCATAAACCTTATGTTATGATATTATGAAAATACTGATGGAAGGTTGCATTTTAATTTATAACTCAACATCCCATGGCCGTCTCATGTTGAAATTTATGATAATTATAGATAATAAACGTAAGAATGATGTATAATTTTAAAAAGAAAATTAAAAATGTACTTTTTGAGATATTGAAGTTCAAAATGTTTGACTTTAACATGGAAATTTATAAAAAAAATATATACATGTGATATATCATTTGAAAGCCTGTATTATAAGCTTTCTAATGATACCAATCTTTTATCTCTAAGTTAATTAGGAAAGAAAATATGGGTACATTTGTAGTAGAATTTCAGAAATTTTCATTTTTTAAGCTCTGTATATCAAAAACTAAAAGAGATAGGGACTAATTAATTGGTATACATTAATTTCTCAATAGGACAAATAAATGACCCCAATTTCCTAAATCTGAGGGGATTGAGTTCAAAATGCTGTTTTTTTTTTTACTTCCTTATAAAAAGTATAAGGAAGTATTGGAATCCCAATCTGCGAAATAGATTTTGTATTTCACATTTCATGAAAATGAATCAGCATAGAATGTTTCAAATTTATGTGTGTGATTGTCATGATGTCTAGTAGTACACCTGCAAGTTCAGTCTTAACACGAGCTCTCGTTTTAGAGATATCAGCGACATTACACAATTTTTTGTGACGTCTGGGCGTGTATGTATCTCACATAATTTGAAAACAGTTGGACGTAGAATGTTGCAAATCACTATATAGGTTTGTTATAACATCTACTTTCGCATCTCCCTTTTTGGAGATATTTATGAAAATTATATTCATAATGGCGAATATACAAAGGTTTTGGCCATTATATATGACCTACCATCATAGAGATTTCAAAATAAGCTAATGATAGAGCCTGTAGTAATATTATTACGAAAGTTGTTGACACTTTGCATGTAGAAAGTAATTTGTAAAGACAGGTTCTAGTCGACGAATGCATTTTATTTAAAGAATATTCAATCTGTAATCAGTGTTGGGCATAATTGATTAAAAAGTAATTGAATTACAATTAAATTAGAATTATTTTACTGTCAATCAATTAACAAGTAATTTATTAAAAATAAATTTAATTACTTATTCAATTAATTTGTAATCAATTACTTGTTAATCAATTGACAGTAAAATAATTATAATTCAATTACTTTTTAATCAATTATGCCCAACACTGCCCGTAATGATATTTTTATGAAAGTTGTCCACATTTTTGCATGTAGAAACTGATTCTTAAAGACATAAACAGGTTCTAGTCTATGAATGCACTTTAATGAATATTCAGTACGTAGATAGAGCACATAATGATACTGTTATGAAAGTTGCCGACATTTTTTAATGTAGAAAGTAATTCTTAATATATAAGCAGGTTGTAGTCGACGAATGCACTTTATTTTGTTTTAGTCTTGTTTGTCATTTAAAGAATTTAGTTCAGCGCTATAAACCAATGAATCTTTCGGGAAAATTCCAGAATTCTGTTCTTATAATTGAAGTTAGAGCTTCCAAAATTTGGCAACCCTAAACTATAAATTTTTGCCAAATTTGGTCGCAAAATCGATGCCATCATTAAAATTAGTGTTGGCTACAAACTTGGTGACTTGGCGAGATTAGCGATCAAATTTGGTGGTAAATATTGTTTCCGAATAGTCAGAATAATCCTTTCTTAATTTTAACTGAATTGTTTCAGTAAAATGTATCATTTTCCACTTCTAATATTCGGCAAACAGAAAAAAGTAGGCCATCTATACTCGAAGGATTTTCATTAAATTGAGCTATGTATTTGCCAATTAGTTTCTGTAATAAGCTATTTCTGAAAAAACTAGTGTATTTGTTTGGTGTAATCCTATTATCATGACTTTTGTGGTTAGAATATCAGTTTTTTCTTCTGTGGTTAGAAGTCTTTATTTACGAATCAGTTACCTCCTCGGAGAAAGGATAGATATGGATAGGGCGAGAGATCGTTCAAGTGAAGTCTCAACTGTAACTGGTTCAGCCATATTGGAACACCCAAAAAGTTTCCGTAAATCACGTTGGGTAGTGCAGATTATGATATTTTTTTTAGCTTATTTTTTAGAATTAATATGTTACTTTTTAATATTTAATAAATTTCATTTTTTATGATTAGACAGCATAAATATTTAAAGTTTTTTTTTTTTTTTTTTTTTTTTTATGTCTGCACTCGTATGTGGAGGGGAGGGGATGTTAAATGTCTTTCTTAAATATAGAGCAATTTATTATAAAATAAATTTTCATAGGCTAATTCGTTGAAGTTTTGTAAATTTTAGAAATTGTTCTTTATTAAAATAATAATAATCTTTTGTTGCAAATTCAGAAAAATTTCTACAAGTTATACATATTTATCTAACTTAACTAAGTAGATTGAGTTCTATTTGAGTGAGCTTTTATTTTTCTTTTCTTGTAATTATTTTAATAAATTTTAATGCAGTAGCTTATAAATGATAAAATGATATTATTTTAATCTAGCTCAAATTAGTGTTTCCTGGCAGGAACTTTAATGGAAATTTATAGATTTGATTTATTTATTTTTTTTTTTTCCCCTTTGCAGATATGATGCTAAGCTAAATAGTTTATTGAAATTTATAAAATTTCTTGGAAAACAAAATTATTATTAAGAAGTTTTTAAAATTTAAACAAATATTGATAATTCTTAGAAATAGAAAGCCATATAGACGAATAATGTATATCTGAAAAATTAAATTTATGTAACTTGTAGAATTTGTTGTTTCAATCACTATTTCCTGAACCTCTTAAAAAGACACCTCTCTGACGGACTAGCAGAAGTTATGATAAAACCATCTCTTAAATGGGGGAAAATACAGATTAGCAGCACCACCTGCAAGGCAATTTACTCCAAAATATAATCAGTACTAACTCATTTCAAGGTCTAATTATGTATAAAATTTTGGGGGATTCCATTTTTCCTATAGATACAGAAGAAAGTAAAAATAAAATCACGTAACACTGAGGTTTATGCTGCTTTTTAGTAAAGACTTTCACATTATAAAACAAAAATATTTATCTTATTTACATAATTTACCTTAAAATTCGACTGAAGAGAAATTAAACATATACCATTTAACCCTTTAACGTTCATTGGTTCTGACCTGAAACCGAACACTTAGCATTTTTTTATTCAATGGTGTTAAAATTAGGATTAAGGCCAATTCACTACACAAAGGTTTTAACCCGGGTTATTGTCCATTGATCAGTGTTTAATCTTTATATAACTAAACTAATATTCATTTTGACGGGCATTGTGGAAACAGTTCATGTTTAAAGTACTGTAATTTCGCATATATAACCTGCGGGTAACCTATTAAAATTTTTTTTTACTTTATATGTCCTGCGGGCTATCATCCGGTGCGGGGTATCTTTCGAGAATAAGAAAAAAATCAAAGTAGTTGAATAGGTAATGAGTGCTTGAAACTCCATTACTATAAAAATAATAAAATCTGGATTCAAAAAGTCTGGATTATTAACACTCGTGACCGGCATACTTTTTACTTTTCTAAAATTGATTACCAGGGAATATTGAAGTAGACTCAAGCTAGTTGCTACTGCTAAAAACTTTTTATGTTTAAATGTGCATAAAAAATTAGATATAATATTTTGAAATGTTATTTTTGTAATTGTCTGAAGTTGATTAGTCATATATTAGAACGAACCTATAATACTATTGAAGAATTAATACCCTAATAACATTATCGAAATAATGCTAAACTATCGTTTCCATAAAAATTCTTTAAATGACGTGAATTCACGACATCGGTAACCAGGAACATAATCTGAAAAGACGTGAATTCACGTCAACGGCAACTATAGCTATAGGAGTTAAAATGACGTGAATTCACGTTGTTGATTGTGTTAACGTATAATGACAATGAAGTTGAGGACAGTGAAAAGGAACTTGATGAAGAGGATAATAAGGATGATGAAGACAAACTGTTCTAAACAATATTGCCACATTTTAATTCTAATACGGAAAAATCCAAATTCGATGGATTTGAATGAATTTTGTAAATAAATTTATTATTAATTTATAATTTTATTATAAACTGAATAAAGGTGTTAAATCATTACAAGTTACTCCAGTTTATAGTAATTTATATAGAAAGATTATTAATAAGTTATGATTATTTGCTTTTCATGATAGTTAAGTAAATCTGTTTATTATTTATATTTATTATTTTATTCATATATTTGTTTATTATTTGTATATTTTCCTACTTATTATTATAGTAGCAATTAGTTTTGAAATTACAAAAGGTGATTGCCGACCATGTGATTTTAGAAGTGCGGGGTATCTTCTAGTGTGCGATATCTTTCGGTTATTATAATTTTTAGATAAATTTTTTTATGCTGCGGGTTATATACGCGAAATTACGGTAATTCACGTTAGCAAGGTTCAACTCCATATAGTGAACTTTAAAGGGTTAAGTACCTTTTGACACATTTTTTTTCCTTTTGTCACCTTTTTACACTTATATGCCTGCCTTTCCTTATAAGCAAGCAAGAAATTACAGCATAGCAGTGCTGCCTGTCGGAAGATTTACTACAAAGTGTTATCGGGATAAATTCCCATGATGATCCAACTAAATATAAAATTTTATGAAAATATATGCAACAGAAGATGAAATATAGCTTTATCTTAAATGGGGGTAATATGCATACTAGCGCCATCTGCTGGGCGATTTACTCTGAAATATAATTGGTACCAATTCATTTGAAGATTTAACTAAAGTTTTGTGGAATTCCGCCCATTATTTAATGAGATACAGCACCCACAAAATTTTGAAAACACTAGTACAATATACAGACAGACATGTATTTTTAAAAATGGTCAAATCATTTTCAAGACACTGCAAACATGTAAATGCATCAAAAATCAGATATAAAAATTTTTTTTGAATTCAATACTTTCTTCTTCTGAATAGAATAAAGTAATAAAAATAATTATTTTTATCATTATCATAATTTCAAATAGAAAGCAACCTGTATTCTTGTATGTAGTTGCACCTTGACATAAATTAGTGCCTATCAACTTTTGGTAAAATTGTCTTACAGATTGTGTTGCCATCCCGCTTTTCTAAATTTTTAACATGGTGATATAGGACAAAATTTTGTATAAATGTGCATAAAGAGAATTATTTTTTAGTAATCATCATTAAATTCACAAGAATTATTTATAATAGAGATAGTCAACTGCAAAAATTTTTTTTTTGTATGTGTAGGAGCCTCGCCTCCCCCCTCGAGGGGAGTAAATTTTCATGATGGGTATCTTTCAAAAGAGCTCGCCAATACCTTTAGAACGAATGGTTGAACCATCAATCTGCGATCATTTAAAAAAAATCGATTTTTTTCATTTTTAACCAAAAAAAAAAAAAAAAAAAAGTAATGACAATAAAATTGACTTTTTTTGGATATTTAGTGTTATACTACTTCTCTAATATGGAAATTGTCTGCATTATCATAGAAGATAATTTTTTTAAATAATAATTTTAATAAATTATTTTTACAGGAAAATATAGAAGAAAGTCATGTGGTGGCCACAACATACTAGTTTTATATTTGAGAAAATCTTAAAGAATATATTTCTTATAAGTTCTTAGCTTTTTCAATGTGATATTTAACTTTAAATAAGAAAGTTATTCGAGGCCACTGTGACGGCAGGAAAAAAGAAAAGGAACAGAATATTTAACGCTAAAATGCTCCTTTATTTTATTTCATTATTATTAATATAGATTTTGTTTTTTAAAAATTGATACACTAAACAAAAAGCATATTTCTCAGTATTTTTGAAGGATAAATCATGATTTGTGGTAATTATTTTACTAAATAATTATCATTTTTTCGTACATTTATCACTCACGGCAATAGAAGTTTAGCAAATGTTTTGGGTGTCCAGTTAAAGGGTCATCAATTAAAGGGACCTCATACAGTTACTTCACTTTTTCTCCATTGAAAACTGGTTCTTGCCAACTCTATTCTTATCCTTACTCCGAGGTTACCTCACGCAAAAATGTCAATGTTTCATAAAATTATGTGTATTCCAATGGCTGTATAAGGAAGTCCTGATGTCCACATCAGATTTCATTGTGTTGATTTGACATAGAATGACTCATGTATATATCTGATGAAGCTGTCATACCATTATTTGAAAGCATTACCTGCAATTCCACTTTAAGTCGTAGGTTCCTGTCTAAGGAGCTTTAATGTGAACTGTGACCACAGAGCGACAACTCTGTGAATCATCCAAATATCATTTAATATATTTAGAAATCGATGCATTTAATAACCACATAATATGACTAATAAGTCTCTCTTAATGATTCATTCTGTATGCAGTTTTGTATGATAGGTAATTTCATTTCTGTTTCATGGAAGAACGTCATTTTCTCTTTTGCTGAGAAGCTCCGAACATTCCTTTCGTTATGATATTGTCCCCAAATCATAACAAATATCTTAAAGGGTTACATGGGTTTCGAAAACTAAATAAAAGCATATATATTTTTTGATATAACAAAATTTTTTATTCATAATTTTGGGCTTGTATGAAAGAGCAATATTTTATAAAATATTCATTAAAAATATTTGGAAAATTCAGGCAATGGGTCCTGGTTACTACCCTTCAGAAAAGAAATGGACATGATTTCTCAAAAATTAATGCAACGATCTTATTGAAGTTTTGCCTTCTTCAAAATAAAATTGATTGGTGCTTGAATGAATGGTTTTTCTTCTTATCGATTATAACTAATTTTAGAAGGCTTACATGCGTAAAAATGTACCGAAAATTATATTTTTGCTTACAACTCTGTTAAAAATTCAAATTTTACTTTCTGAACGTACATACATATGTGTAAGGAAAGTGTTGTAATCATGAAAAAGAGATTTTGATGTATTTATACATTTTGAGGTCTCCCGAGTTCATTTTAGCTATTTTTATGATGATTCAGGGCCTGATTAACGGGGCATGAGCCCTGGACCCTGAATAGTAAGGGTCCTTACAACTGGCCCTAAAAATGCCATTTTGTCTTTTTTGCCCCTAAAAACGGCAAAATAAATGATATAAAATGTAAAAACCTGTCATTTTAGTCCCATATACAGATATATATATAAACCTTTGCTGATTGGTGCATAGTGCAAGGGGGGGGGGGCACGAAAGTATGTGTGCTCCAGGTCTCACATGAAGTTAATCAGGCCCTGGAGTTATGTATGTATGTGAGTGAACACTATAATGTCTAAATGTTTTATTTGGATCAGCTGAAAGTTATTTATGTTGTAGGTCGCTTTTTACTGGGGCACAATGAAAAATTCTTCATCATTATGATTGTATGGCTTGAAATTATTTGAAGTGCAATACTGTTAAACAACATACTATATGGAGAAAAATATTGAAACACCCTATTATAACTTTCTCTGATTTATTTATACACCTGTTAATTATTTAATATTCGGAAAATTAGGCAGACACTCCAGATTTTTTTTTTTTTTTTTAAATCCTTCATTGAAGCACTAGTCAATTCTATTTTGTAGAAGTATGCAAAATTTCATAGAGATCAGGGCATTAGTTTTTGAGAAATAATGTCCACGTCTTTTCTGAAGGGTCTCTGGAAATGTATCAGGACTCACAGATTGAATTTTCCTAACTTTTTAATGAAAAATATTGCACCTGAATAAAATGAATTTCAAATGCAGCCTGCTGCTTTTGATAATAAAAGAATTAAATACATTTTATATTAAATTAATTCTTCTGTATGCTCCAATGTTTTTTTCAAATACTGTTATACTACAGTAACCACGTATGCTTGAAATTCCAGGGTAGTCTGTTTTCTGAAATTGTTCAGGTTTCAAAAAATTGTTTATCATAAATGTTATGTTTTTAGTTCTTAGAATAAAAAGTGACTTCAAATTAGGGTAAGTAAATGTTTTTATATGCTGCTTTATCATAGGTACTCTTATATGGCGACTATAGTACATAAACATTTAATTGAATTTGAATGTCTGCTCTGTTCTTCAATGCTTCAAAAATGTTTAAATTAAAAATTTAACCCTCGCTTTCCCAAGATAAAGGCATTACTGCAGAAAAATTGCTTTCAGGTGCTGCTTGGCATGTTTGGCAAAAATCACCAGCACCGCACCTTTTTGTATCATTTAGAAGTTGCAACATTCCACTGATTACATTTACTATCTCTGGTGAATTAGCACACTTTTTGAATGAGGCAGATTTAACTAAATTTCAACTACAAAATGGGCTCAAAATGACCCCATCTTGGGAAAGCGAGGGTTAAATACTAAATGTTAAACTATTCACAGACTAAAGGACAGAAAAATTTAACTGATTTTCACTGTTAAAAGATTTTTAATAAGTGTTTTTAACACTTCCAACAACAAAATTTAATTCTAGCAATTTCCAATTGTATCAGAATATTTATTTTAGTGTACCCTGTAAATCTTAACCCTAAACATACTATATTAAATAGATAAAATATTTTTTGTGCTTATGAATAACTATTTTATTATGATTTATGCAAAATAAAAGCATTAAAATATGGCTTATAGAAATACCTCTCATAGAAGACAATACTTTGAAAATCTTTTTAAGTCCCCACTGTCTATTTGGTAGTTCAATTTAGCTGTTTATTGGATAACAGATTATGTTGCTATTATTTAAATACTATGATTTTACTTATCAGCATCTTAAAAACATTTTAACTTTGGTATTACATATTTGCAAAACTTACTGATAGGTTTACATTTTTTAAATATTTGAAAAAGAAAAATTCACAAATTACAGCTTTTTTAATAGCTGCCAATTGTTTAAGTTATTGACGTCTACCGTTTTGATAAAGCCAAGTTTTGCAAATGATAAAGGAATCAATCTGAAAATTCACAAAAATTTGAAAATCAGGCTTTGAAGTGCAACATGAGGGATCAAAATGGACTTCTAATTTACGTTTTGTAGCTCTGCAGCCAGTGATTTGCCTACAAAGTGACAAACACACATAGCCATCTTTTATTATATATGAAGATAAATACTAAATATCAAAAAATGAATAATAAACAGAAAGCAATAAAATAAATGTACAGTTTCAAAATCCAAATTAAAAATTATATTTTTTCTAACAACAACAAAAAAAAAAATTACACGTGAATGATAGAATTGAAATAAAATTATTAATATACACTTTTTTTTTTTTTTTTTTTTTTTTATTATGACGTCAATTTTAGCAGATACACGAGCAAACTTACTTTTTGATAAAGTTGTTTTAATTTTATTCACTTGTAAAAAAATTAGATTTCTTTTTATGCCAGAGGGGGAAAAAAAAGGAAACTTTTTGGAATCTGCTAATTCTTTAATAACTTTATGGTTATTTCAATTAATTGAAAATTGCCAAAATGAAATGCAAAACTGGTGTACAAACGATAAATAGACAATAAGACTTCTTCACACACGATAAATTTTAAGCCAGCACAACTGGTTTTGAAAGGACGTAGCCTTCCTTCATCAGGTGCAAAAAAACACGTGCTACTGCTTTGGAGGCAAAAGCAAGACTGAAAGCAGGGCAAAATCCAGAGGGGGAGCAGCAACACAAAAAACCAATAGGAAGCATCATGCAGAACCAATCAGAGAGGAACACACAAAAACAAAAGGAGGGAGGGAAGGAATAAACAATTAATTTTATTTTATAATGATTTATTTTTATTATTTATTTTTTAAATTAATATTATACTAATAAGTAAATTTAATAAAATTTATTATTATTATTATTATTTATTTAATTAGAATTATTTAATTATAACTATTCAGGGAACGATCCAGGCAAAATTTGGGTCCCTTTTGCGGCCCTTCACAAAATTCCACATAGTAAAAAGGGACCCTTCACAAAATTTAAATTCATAAAAAGGGACCCTTCACAAAATTCAAATCCATAGAAAGGGACCCTTAACAAAATTCAGATTTATAAAATTAGTCCCTTTACAAGATTTTGTTTTATAAAAATAATCCTTTTATTAAATGTTTTCAGTATTATTTTTAATTACTGCCTTAATTTGGCTCAACAAAACTTGATATTAAACATTACATAAAGTGATTGTAAAAACGGAATATTTTACTTTTTCACAGAAATATTTTATATTTCACAAAAATAAATAAAAATTTCACAATAAAGGGACCCAAAAATTAAAACATGGATCGACCCCTGCTATTATTATGTTATAAACATAATGAAGGAAATTATTTAATTGAATTAAACAAATTTTTCCAGGCAGTAGACAACAAAGTGGAATCAGATTTTTCATTGACAATTTTATCACGATTAAGGTAAATAGCTAAATTTTCCAAAAAATCCAGTTCGGAAATGCGTTTGGCATGAAAGATAATTTTGGCACTCTTAAAATTAAAACTATGATCAAATTGCCAACTGTGCTCTTTTGCGAAGCATTTTGCCCCAACTGTGGCACCAACATTCCCAACTGTGCTCATTTCCGAACTGGATTTTTTTGGAAAATTTAGCTATTTACCTTAATCGTGATAAAATTGTCAATGAAAAATCTGATTCCACTTTGCTGTCTACAGCCTGGAAAAATTTGTTTAATTCAATTAAATAATTTCCTTCATTATGTTACTAAACATAATAAGTTATAATTAAACAATTCTAAATAAATAAATAATAATAAATTAATTAATTTTATTAAATTTACTTATTAGTATAATATTAATTTAAAAAATAAATAAATAAATAAATCATTAAAAAATAAAATAAAATTAATTGTTTATTCCTTCCCTCCCTCCTTTTGTTTTTGTGTGTTCCTCTCTGATTGGTCCTGCATGATGTTTCCTATTGGTTGGTTGTGTTGCTCCTCCCCCTCTGGATTTTGCCCTGCTTTCAGTCTTGCTTTTGCCTCCAAGGCAGTAGCACATGTTTTTTTGCACCTGATGAAGGAAGGCTGCGTCCTTTCGAAACCGGTTGTGCTGGCTTAAAATTTATGGTGTGTGAAGAAGTCTTATTGTCTATTTATAATTGAAAATTGGTTTTCAAGGTGCATTAGAAGTTAAAACGGATCTCCATACAACATTTTGTAGGTTTGTGGTGAGCTGTTTGCCTACAACACAACCAACACACACACACAAGCATCTTCTTTTTTGTATATATAGATATTAGTTTAAATCAATTCACTGGAGAGCAGCAGGTTTTCAAAGCTAGGTAAGTGTCAAACAAATATTGTGTTTAATAGTTAAATGCATCAAGCTGAACTGATGAAAGCAAAAACCACAATTTGTGCCCCACTCCCCTCAAAAAAAAGAAAAAAAAAAGTCACAAGATTGTTTTGGACCAAAATAACTGCACAACTTTTAATCAAGCAAAGCACAAAAAAAAAAAAAAAAAAAAAAAAAAAAACAGGCAAGAGTATAGGATCAAAGCAGCAGCTCACAATTTGTATGCATAGAAAGTTTATAAACACTGCATTTCACAATATACACCAGTAATTTATTTTGCTGTATTCCCTAACAATTGGGTCAGAAATTTTTATCCTTCCTTTTATCTTTATCTTAATTTTTAGCTGCTTCATAGATTTCTGTATATTTTTATGATGATTTCATGGTGCAGTATACGTTCCTTGTAAGATGAAAATTGTTTAAGTTGTGCATAGAATATTTCATATTACACAAAAACGCATTGAAAATAATATACCGTAAAATTCCGATAGTAACCCCCCTCCTGATTATAACCCCTCCCTGAAATTCGACATACTTTACTTTTTTGGAAAATTCCGTTTATAACCCCTCCTCCCTTACCTTTGGCGGCTAAGTTCGCCATTCTTTTTTTTTTTTTTTCCCCATGAGCATTGCAAACATACTTTTTTTAAACTTCTGAAGTCTTGTGTGTTTATTTAGAAACTTTAATTTGCATGTAAAAGTATCCAAGTGTTATTTTTTTTTCATTTTTTAAAAAGTAAAATAACTACAAATAAAAAATGCAGCGTTGTTTACATTCTTTAAACTCCGAAACGTTAACCGCTATTGTTAGGATTTTTAATGTTTTTGCCATGCTGTTTCAAAAATTTTAAGTTTAATCACTTTTTCTTTAACTTAATTGTTTTTTAAAAAAAAACTTGCTGTATAGCCTTTAACTCTGCTAATTATTATAAATGAACGTTTAAAATTTCATTAATTGTTTACTTAAATATAGTTATAAATTAATTTATCTAATCTTTACTTACCGTTTTCCAGCTTGTTTATTTGATTAGCTGGTTTGCTTTACAATTCATCTTTAAGTCATTAAAACTTTCTACTAGCACTAATAAATATAGAGACATCGTTTGTTTACGTTCCTCCGGCTTTTCGACCGGGAGTTTTTTTTTCGCTTCTTCCGTATGTCTGCCGGAAGTAGGTCATTGACCGATGCGTTTGACGTCACTGTCAATCATCGGGCTTTCCCGTGTTTTGACTATCGTGGTAGACGCTGATTTGTTATGACGTTTCCTGTCTGCCGTAGGTAGTATCTTTTGATCAGTATAAAAGCTGTAGTGAACGTTTGTTCTCTCTCTCTTGCCTCTTGCATCTCTTTAGAGATGGTTTGGTGCTGTTTATTTTGAAACGCCGAGTTGGCGATTTCATTTCTTTCCCACGCTGGTCGTGAATTAATATGTAGTTTTATAAAAGATGTTTTTCAATTTTTTGCTGCCCTGGTTTCCTGGAGTTAATCTGATTAAGTATTGTTTAAAGTTATTTTGAATTAGTGCTAGTGTTAGAACGATATGTTTCAAATTGACATTTAAAACATCGTTTTCTTTAAGTTTAAAAATGTCTTTTGTCCATTTAAGTTGCCTAGCAATACATATATATTTTAAATGTTAAATCCTTTATTATCATGTTGTATATTATCTAAACTCTAACCTTTTGTTACGTTTTATGTTCAAATAAATTTGTCTGTTGTTAAGATATGATTCTGTTTTAATTGCTAAATCATTTTTACAAACAGTAATTTTTAAAAAAACAAAAATCTGGCTTCCACTTATGCAATTAATATATCTGCTACTAAAAATTTAAAATGGAATTTAAAATTTTTCCAACATTGGGTTATGGGCATGGTATTGTGTAAACAAAGTTTATATTAGTTTTAACTTTGATTTTTTCCTACCAGCCTTTTTGTTTGTAACCCTTTTTCTGTTTGAAATTTATTTGAATTTAGCAAAGTAAGATCGTTTTTTCAAAATGGCGGTTAATATATTGCCTGCTATTGAAAAACTTAATGCAGATAATTATGCAACATGGGTTAAGGATGTAAAGTTTATCCTTTTGGATAAAAACTGTTGGGATATAGTAAATGGTACTGAAAAGTTGCCTGTGTTAGGAGATAATATAACAGTAAAAGATGTTGAGTCTTTTAAAAGTCGTTCTCGTACAGCACTAGCTACTTTATATTTGCATATTTCCCCAGAGTATAGAAATATTATAAATGATTGTGTTTGCCCAGTTGAGGCATGGAAATTGTTAAAAGATACTTTTATATCAGACTCCAGGGCCAGGCATATGCAGCTGTACTCAAAATTATGTCAGTGTGTAATAAATCAGGGTGAAACAATTAACCAGTATTCTTCTAGACTTTCTCAGATAGTGGATCAGTTGAATGATATAGGACATCCTGTTCCAGAAAATTATATTTGTTTTCAAGTTTTAAGATTTCTTCCTCATAAGTTCGAGTCCATGGTGCAATTCATACTGAGGTGGCCAGATAAGGATTTCAATTTACGGGGTATAATTTCAGCATTAATATCTGAGGAAACAAGGCTGAACTTGAGGGCAGATGATAGAAGGACGGAGCTTGCCTTGGAAGTACAAAACGTGCAGTACAAGAGTAAAAAGTTTCCTTCAAAAAGAACTATTACCTGTTTTAGATGTAATCGTCCGGGTCATGTTAAAAAGGACTGCCGCGTTAAATTGAATCTTGAGGGAAAGAATGTAAATGACACTGTTCCCCGCGACAAAGGTAAATTTAAAAAGTCCCCTCAATCTTTCCACTATTTAGCTCAGTTGCATTACAGCAGTTTTAATGATGATGATAGCTGCTGGGCGTTCGATACGGCAGCATCTCATCATTTTAGTAAAGATAGGGAGCTGTTTCTAAATTATACTCCTTTAGAGGGTGAAAACCTTGTAGTCGCGGTGGATGATGTCAGTTTTCCCATAGAGGGAAAAGGTTCTGTTAAACTTTCCTTTAATAATTGTGAATGTATTTTTGATGATGTTTTATACTCCTCCAAATTGAGGAAGAATTTGATCTCAGGTCCTAAAATGGATATGAACGGTGCTAGGTTTTCCGGTGGGAGGGGTAAAATTTCGGTGTTTGGTAAGGATAGGAAATTTTTGTTCACAGCTAAGTTAAAGGACGGCATTTATCATACTTACCCCAAAGTTTTCAAAAATAATGGGGGGCCGATTGATTGTAACATAACTAAGGAAGAAGAGCCAATTTTGTCTAGTGTGAGTAAAGATAAAAATGTGAAAAATGTTGAATTCTGGCACTCACGTTTCGGACATATTAGTCCAGATTTAATTGTGAGCACTAGCCAAAATAATGGTGTTAAAGGTCTTCCTAAGTTAAAACATAAAAATATTAGCTGTGAGCCATGTAAATTAAGTAAACAAAAACGAGTTTCTTTTAAGCCACTCAATGAATCAGGTTTAACTGAGCCATTAGAGAAAATTTTTATGGATGTATGGGGTCCAACAACAATAACTGGGAAAAATGGCGAGCGGTACTTCCTATCCATAATTGATGGTTTTTCAAAAAGGACTGCTATATATCCATTGAAGGAAAAAACACAAGTTTTTGATATTTTCGAAAAACATGTTGCTAGGGCTGAAAGGTTTTTAAGTAAAAAGGTGAAGGCTATACGGACAGATAATGGCACGGAGTTTAAAAATGAACTTTTCAACGATTATTGTAGTAAAAATGGTATTAAGCATGAGTTCACGAATACCTTTACGCCTGAGCAGAATGGGGTATGTGAACGATTGAACCAAACGGCATTAAATTGTATGCGTGCCATGTTGTCCGATAGTGGTCTCCCTTTTAAGTTTTGGCCCGAAGCTGCTTTGTATTTTTGCTACGTGTGGAATAGAGTTGTACACCGCGGTCAAAATAAAACACCTTTTCAATTGTACACTGGTAACAAACCTTCTGTCAGACATTTCAGGCCTTTTGGCTTAGTTTGTTATGTTGGTGTCCCAAAACAAAAAAGGTTGAATAAGTTTGAATCTAAATCTAAAAGAGGGGTCATTGTAGGTTATGCATTAAAGACCAAAGGCTTTAGAGTTTGGGTTGAACAGGATGATAAAATAATTGAAACCTTAAATTTAAGTTTTACAGACTTCCTATACAAGAAGCACAGTGGAGCAGTGATGGGCCCTCCATTGGACGTGATGATTACTGGAGATCCAGGTGGACCAGCTTTTCCTGACCCTATGGAAGTTACCTTGGACTACAGACCTCTACCGTCCGATGAGGAGGATGAAACCGACACGGCTCCAACCGTACCTGAGAAAGAGGTTGTCTGGCGGAGATTCCCTGTTCCCAGGAAAATGGGTAATAGAATTGACATTTATTACTATCCTGAAGGTACCAATACTCGGTTAAGGTCTATTAATGAAGTAAAGACATATTGCAGTAAAAATAAAATTAAATATGATCCATCTTTGTTTGATTTTTCGGGTAAAAATACTTTTGAAGGTATTGTTAATCAGGACTTTTCTAATTTGGTTAAAAGTTTTCCAGCATCTAATTTAACAAGTAAATCTTCTGAATCTGCCTCTACATGACTAGATATAATTATTCCCAAAACTTATAAGCAAGCAATAAAATCAGAACAAGTCTCAAAATGGCAGGAGGCGATGGAAGAGGAAATGAAAAATATGGCAGATAGGAAAGTTTGGCATCTGGTAGACTTACCCCAAAATAAGTCAGTTCTTGGAAACCGGTGGGTTTTTACTGTGAAAAAGGATGAGCAAGGAAAAATAGCCCGCTTTAAAGCGAGGCTAGTTGCTCAGGGTTTCAACCAGGTTAAAGGTGAAACTTATGATGAGACTTTCTCACCAGTAATTAATTTTTCTATCATACGTTTTTTCTTTTCGTTACTTGTCTCTTGTTTTAATTGGGAAAATGTACAATGTGATGTGAAGAGTGCATATTTATATGCTCCTTTGCATGAAGACATATATATGTCTCAACCACAAGGTTTTATTGTTGAGGGAAATGAAAAACTAGTATGTAAATTGGATCGGGCACTTTATGGACTTCATCAGAGTGGCAGATTGTGGTACTATGAATTAAATAAAGTTTTGCTTAATCTCGGGTTTAAAAAATTTAACTGGTGCAATTGCTCCTATTTTTTTGAAGATTACTTGGTTTTGTTGGTATACGTCGATGATATAGTTATTTTTGGAAAGACTAAAGATCAAATCAATAAAATTATCAGTTCCTTAGAAACAAAATTTGACTTGAAAGTACTGGGTAAAACTAAGAAGTTATTAGGGGTTGAGTTTCAATATGATGATAACAATGTTCAGTTGTCTCAAGAACTCTATATTGAGGATGTATGTAATAGATTTCAAAGCTTTAAAATTCCATTCTCCTCACTCCCTATTGTTAAAGGTTGCAAGTACTCTAAAAAGGATTGTCCCACTACTCAGGATGAAGTTGATGAGGCGTCGAAGTTCCCTTATCGTAATCTTCTTGGATGCTTATCCTTCATTTCTAGTAGAACTAGGCCAGACATCACATATGCAACCAACATTTTTAGTCAATTTCAAAGTAACCCAGGAATAATTCATTGGAATGGTTTATTAAAGTTATTGGGGTATGTTTCGTGTACCCGCAATTATAAATTGAATCTTTCATGTAGAAATCCTAGATTGACTGCACATTCTGATGCAGATTTTGCTAATAATCGGGATGACTTTGTTTCTTTAGGAGGCCAAATAGTTTTCTTAGACAATAGTCCTATATCTTGGCGTACCTTTAAGGAAAGAGGAGTAAGTCTCTCCACCATGGAGAGCGAATTTATCGCAATGTGTGAATGCGTAAAGGAGCTTGTTTGGTTTGATCACACATTGGAGGACTGTATAAAGTTTAACTTAATTCCCAGTCAACATAATTTACCCATACTCTTAGCCGACAATCAGGCTGCCATTGATTTTTCAAAGTCCCCTATAGAAAATGGTAGATCAAAACATATAAATGTTAAACTATTTTTTATAAGAGAGTGGCTATTTAATGAAATTTTTGAGCTAAAATATATTCAAAGTAAACTTAATTGTGCCGATCCTTTTACCAAGGCTCTCACCGGAAGTGACTTAGCAAGATTTAATAGTAAAATTTTTGTAAATATGAAATCTTAAATTAATTTTTTTGGAATATGTTTCCTTTATATATATACTTGAGGTGTTTTCTAGCTTTCATTGTCTTTGTAGTGTTAAACATATTTTTTTTAAAAAAAAAAGTTTCTGATAATTTGGTATGAGTGTTAGCAGGCCTGCGAGAGTGTACTTACGTGTATGTTATATGTGTATTAATTATTATGTATTATATTATGTCATATTTTTCACAATGAAGGTGGGAAAATGTATGTCTTGTATATCTGTATAGTAATCATTGTCATTCAATTTTTCCAGTTGTTGAACATGAACTTGAGTACTATTGTCGACCTCTGATGATTATTATAATGACTTTACTGGACTCGTTTTGAATGTCTCAGATGCATTGATGTCTCCTTGTTTTGGAGTTCCTCAGGCTTTGCTTGAAGATCTAAAATTGTCAAGATCTATAAAAAACTACATTGTTGTTGTTGTTGTATATACCTGAAGGGATTTTTTTTTTGTAAATTGTTTGGCAACTATATATGTATAGATGGGGTTTTTTTTCGAAACATCATGGTGGGGGGCACTGTTAGGATTTTTAATGTTTTTGCCATGCTGTTTCAAAAATTTTAAGTTTAATCACTTTTTCTTTAACTTAATTGTTTTTTAAAAAAAAACTTGCTGTGCTAAATAGCCTTTAACTCTGCTAATTATTATAAATGAACGTTTAAAATTTCATTAATTGTTTACTTAAATATAGTTATAAATTAATTTATCTACTCTTTACTTACCGTTTTCCAGCTTGTTTATTTGATTAGCTGGTTTGCTTTACAATTCATCTTTAAGTCATTAAAACTTTCTACTAGCACTAATAAATATAGAGACATCGTTTGTTTACGTTCCTCCGGCTTTTCGACCGGGAGTTTTTTTTTCGCTTCTTCCGTATGTCTGCCGGAAGTAGGTCATTGACCGATGCGTTTGACGTCACTGTCAATCATCGGGCTTTCCCGTGTTTTGACTATCGTGGTAGACGCTGATTTGTTATGACGTTTCCTGTCTGCCGTAGGTAGTATCTTTTGATCAGTATAAAAGCTGTAGTGAACGTTTGTTCTCTCTCTCTTGCCTCTTGCATCTCTTTAGAGATGGTTTGGTGCTGTTTATTTTGAAACGCCGAGTTGGCGATTTCATTTCTTTTCCACGCTGGTCGTGAATTAATATGTAGTTTTATAAAAGATGTTTTTCAATTTTTTGCTGCCCTGGTTTCCTGGAGTTAATCTGATTAAGTATTGTTTAAAGTTATTTTGAATTAGTGCTAGTGTTAGAACGATATGTTTCAAATTGACATTTAAAACATCGTTTTCTTTAAGTTTAAAAATGTCTTTTGTCCATTTAAGTTGCCTAGCAATACATATATATTTTAAATGTTAAATCCTTTATTATCATGTTGTATATTATCTAAACTCTAACCTTTTGTTACGTTTTATGTTCAAATAAATTTGTCTGTTGTTAAGATATGATTCTGTTTTAATTGCTAAATCATTTTTACAAACAGTAATTTTTAAAAAAACAAAAATCTGGCTTCCACTTATGCAATTAATATATCTGCTACTAAAAATTTAAAATGGAATTTAAAATTTTTCCAACAGCTATCTGCAAGCGGCCATGACTTTCGCAATCTTGCTTATGCAACTCTGTTTTTGCGATCACAACTCTTTCCTAAATTTAAAATTATCTTTTTAATTTTAAAATCATTAAATAGCGTAATAAATCCATAATAGTACTTGCGTACGTAACTTTAATAGTTATCGTTCTCCCTGTTTTGTTGTTGCATATCAGTTAATAGCAGTGCAATTAACTGTGTTTTTAACTGCTAGCGAATCTTCCAGACGCTTCGCTTTGCGATTTGTTTATCACATGTTCGTGTCTGTTATTCCGAATACGTTCTCTTTTTGTGAGAATTGTGTTATCGCACTTTTTTTTTTTTTCGTTATTTAAATTATGTCTAAAACTAGAAACAGTTACACTAAAGCTTGAAATGATACAATGGCATAAAGATAATGGTGCTAATCTACACAAGACGTAAGCGGCATATTCGATTGATCGAAAAACTTTGCGAGAATGGCTGAATAAAGAGCATTTCTTAAAACAAAATGATTTCAGTGCTTTGAAGGTTAAAAGAAAACTTGGTTGTGGACGTAAGCCTCTTTCAGAAGAACTAGATGAAGAATTATTTGAGTTTTTCGAAAATGAAAGGAAAAATGGAAGAGCAGTAAGTAATAAATTACTTTCAGAACAGGCTTGCAAAATAGCAGCTCGCTTAGGGTTTGAAATATTTAAAGCATCAGACAGATACATTTTTAATTCGAAGCACTGATATGAAATATCCATAAGGAAAGGCACGAATAAAAGCCAAAAATCTCCGGAAGAACTACAGGAATTGGTTACTTCTTTTTTCAACATAATGAAAAAGTTGCGTATAGAAAACAGTTACACAATGTATAACATTGCCAACATGGATCAAACTATGTGTAGATTTGATAATCCATCAAATAGAACTAACGAAAAAATAGGGGAAGCTACAGTTCGTACTGCCAATACAAGTCATACGAAGTTGGGTTTTACGGTCGCATTATCAGCTAGAGCAAACGGCAAATTTCCCGCATTTTGTATATTTAAGGAAGTGTCTGGTCGTATTCCACCGAAAGTCTGGGCTAAGTTGAGAATTCCTGAAAATATCAGAGTTACTGCAACTAAAAGTGGATGGATGACAACGGAAAAAATGCAGGAGTGGATTTCGAGGAAATGGGGGCCTAATACAGATGATGTTCGGCGGATGCTGATCCTTGATCGGGCTCCAATTCATAAAACTTCTGAAACTAGGAATGCATTATCAAAAGTGGATACCGATTTGCTTTTGATTCCGCCAGCTTGTACAATGATTTTACAACCGGCGGATGTTTGCTGGAATAGGCCGTTTAAAGCAAAGCTTAATAAATTATGGTGCAATGCTTTTCGCAATATTGAAAAAACGAAGAAGGGGAATTTTAAAGCGCCAACACGACAGGATGTCTTACTTTGGGTGTCGGAAGCGTGGGAAAGTGTTTCAGAGGATATTATTATGACATCAATTAAGCGTTGTGGTTTTTCAACTGCCTTGGATGGTTCTGAGAATGGCAAGCTTCACGATAACTTATGCCGCGCAATGAAACCTTCTGCTCACGAACTTAAACTTTTAGAACTTTTTTTCAATAACGATAATGATGACGACGATTTTGATGGATTTTCCCCGATTGTGATGATTAATTTTTGTAAGTTTTTTTAAAAAGATTTTTTTTTAAATAAAATTTTAAATTGATTAATAAAAATTGTTTATTATTAATAAAATTTAATAAATAATAATCAGTATTATTAATACAATTTAGTAACCATTAATATATATTAAAAAATTAATAAAATATCTACTATTAGAAAAAGATTGTGAAACTTCCGATTACCCCTCCTCCCCCCCTTCAGAAGTTGTTTTTTTCTGGAAACTTCCGATTATAACCTCTTCCCCATTTTTGACAAATTTCCCCTTGAAAAAAAGGGGGGGGGGGGGTTACTATCGGAATTTTACAGTAATCCATTAACGACATTTGACATACTTGATTCATTCAAATTTTAAATTAGACCTGAATTGTAGAAAAACGTTACTGAAATTATGTCTTTAAATATTTGCTTGTATTATAAGTTTTTTTTGTTTGTTATTATTAATATGTAATATTAGAACTATCCAATATTCAAGATAATTTATATCTAAATATTCTGAAACTGCTTATATAGATCCTGAATTCCAAGATTTTAATTTGCCTGGTATATTTTTCTCCACTTGAAATCTTAACTCCATTTTACAGTGATGTATAGATTATAGCAAAATTGTTTCAATTGAAATTAAGCATGATCCTTCATCAGGTGGGCGTAAAAAATAAGACCCGAGTTTTTATGTTTTATGCGTATTTTGGTCCTATTAATTGTGTTTGTTTACAAAGTTATAATTGATCAAATTCAACACTAATTTTTCTGTAACATTTTCCCTTTCATTTTATAGTATTATGATTGAAAGTAATTGTTTGAAATATATATATATTGTCGTAAGTATTCTAGTTATTACCATTCAATGAATGTAAACACGTGAACTATAAAAATGTACTATGCATAAAAAAGATATGTATGGTCTCAATTAATAAGAATGCCCTTTAAAATAATAAGTCTCTCATAATCCTCATACATTATTAATATACTTGATTTTATTACATGCTTTTTCTGTAATCAAGTGTTTCATGATATGAAATATACAGCACAGAGTTATATGAACAAGTGAGTTTTAATTCTTATAAAACATTTAACAGTGCACTGTACAAAAAATACAGATTTTAATATTTCTAAAGAAATTGATTGTGCTTTTTTAATAAATCCATAATGAATAGGGACAAAACAAATTTTCATAGCTTTTTTTTTTTTTTCTTTTTTAATAAAGCAATCTGTACATGAAGCACACTAAAAGCGCCTATGTACAAACAATGCAACTTGTTCTCAACTATAAATACAAAACATTACAAATAATGTTAAATCATTCACCCCCTGTTATGAGAAAGGTTTTAATTCGCAATTTTAAGAATATATAATAGACCTTACAATTCCTGCTGATGCTCAGTATGTGTGCTCAGTACGACACACATTAAAGGTAGGTAACAGATAAATTGCACATTTTTGGGGGAATATTGCATAATAATAAAAAGTATATCATAAAGTGTCTTGGGTTTTTTAAATTAATATAGATAAATATATATAATAGAAAAAAAAATTCTTAAAAATAAAAAATTCTTTAACTTTTTTTTTTTTTTTTTTTTAACTTAAAAAAATATATTCAACACTTAAATAAAATTATTTTTTATTTAATAAAATATGCAAATAAAAAAAAAAACACATAACATTTTTAATATTTATAGACCTTATCAACTGAAATCAACAAAATAACTTTAATTAAATAAGAATGCAAAAACGATTAATTATGACGACTTATAAACCTACCAGAAAATATCCTCACACAGTTTGAAAACTGGTTCAATTTGTTAACGAGGATTATTTATTCAAACAAAGTAGGAACACAAATATCACAAAGTTTTAAAAAATAAAAGAAAATACAGACTAACCAAAACAGTATGCAGGGTAAAGTTTCAAAAATCCAGGTAGCATTATATTAAAATTTTTTTTTTTTTTTTTTAATGGTAATTTAACTTTATGATCATGATACAACAGAGGAAAAAAAATTTCCTTGATATAATATTTGGACATTTCTAAGAAACAAAATATATGTACATAGGATAAGCATCTACTATAGAGATTTAGATGCCTAAGCATTAGTTAAACTTGTTGAAATTGTTTTAAAAATGTACCTCCAAACCAATTTAAGAGATATATATAAAATGCTTTTAAATTAATATAACTTTTGGTCCCTTTAATTCTTTTACTTTTTGCCAGTGCCACCCGAATTCTTTCAAATAACCCAGTTCAAATTTAGAATAATCACACTGAGTTTTTTTTTTATAAAATGCTTAGTGCAATCTAAATTCACTGATTTATTAAAAGACGACAACACTTGTTCCATATTTATTTCAAAGTAAGGCAGGACTAGCTATAAAGGTGCTTATTTATTTTGCCACTTTTACATTAGATAACTCACTTGGGTGAGTTTTTTTTTACTAACCCCAGAATCAAACCACCAAATTATGTTCAAAACATTTAAGCTAAATTAGTAGCAACCCAAAAAATTTAAAACAATTTTAATAATACATAATTTGACAGTAATAATATAAATACAGGGTGTCCCTGAATTCATGGGCCAAACTTTAAGGGTAGAAGAAATACATATAAATAAGCATTTTTTGTATAGCAATAGGGGGACGAAAATGAAGAGTGTAGGCAGAAAAACAAGAAATGCTTAGGAAAAGAAAGATAGCTCTTTACCAACATAATATTACTGAAAGTGCTCAAATGTGTACAATATTCGTATTAATACAACCAGTACTTTTAAATACATTGATTAGAAACAGCATTATTACTATGCATATCTTTATGTAATCATTTGCACAAAAAAAAAAAAAAAAAAAAAAAAAAAACGTTTAAAAGCCACAACCACATCTGTTAAAAAATAACAAAAAACAACTGGTTTTTAAAGGGTTAACATGGCATTTGTGACCATGGGTTCCTATGCAATTCTGAATCCTTATGATGGGCTCTATCTCTCATTAAAGCTTGGCCCATGAATTTAGGGACACCCTGTATAGTAAATTCAAACTAAATAAAAATACAAATATCTTTGTATACTTTTTGTATAAATATCTTTATGAATTAATTAGATGTGCAAAGGAAATATCTAATGGTTTGTAAATGGTCCTCACTGTCATTGGGTCTCGCTGCATGCCTGAATCATTAAATAATATGCCTTATGGAAAAGTACCTTTATTTTTTACCAGAATATTTTATACCTATTGCTATCTTTTACAAATTTCACATGAAAAAGTTTTTTTTTTTTTTTTTGGCTCCCTTTTTTCTCTATGCCTGATTTAGATTTTCTTTTTTAAAATTGGGATAGATACATTTCTAGCAGAACACACACTCTTTTAGTTGTAAAAAACATGATTTTTTTTAAGCAAGCATTTTATGAAAAGGAAAAAAAAAAAAATTAAAATGTATTGAGTTCTAACAGTTTACAGTGCTTTCAAGAAATATTGATATTCTATAATAGTATAGTCATTAACATGAAAGACTGGGTAGATGTTTATATAAAAGTGAGGAAGTTTAAACATACAGAGAAAAAGCAAGACAATTATGTCCAGAGTCCCCCACCCCCAGACAGTTTCAGGAGAGTGTTGCGCCCTGCCTGCCCTTAGGTCGTAATAATAGTGCCCTTCTTGCCCTAATAATAATAAAAAAAGCACCCTTCATGTATTTTATCTGAAAGAAAAAAAAATTGCATCCTTATTGCTTCTTTGTATTAGAGCACAAATTTATGAGACAACAACCTACAAACTGAAGAATAACAATATACTAAAGATTATATGTAAAACTATTGTGTATGACCATCACCACTTATTTATTCATTAGTAACAAGCAAAAGTAAAGAAAGTTAAAATTAAAAAAGTATTTATTATACTATGCATACTTATAATAGAATTTTTTAATGAGTGTGGATTTTAAATGTTAAATATGGCCTTAAGAATACTGAATTGGCTCTTAAAAATTTAAAAAGTTTTTTTTTTTTTTTTACTAGCAGCACCCTGCCTTTTTTAAGCCAAGGAGAAACTCTGTATTTTTGTGAAATGTATATACACAAATAAAACCTTTTGTAAAAATTTAAGGGATAAATTTGTAATTATCTGGATTATTGATACTTTACTACAATTTTAACTTATGTTGCAACTTCTTTGTGTACTTCTAAAAGAAGAGATTATTGCCTCATACGTACATAAACATTATACTTTTCTGAAAACTAAAAAACTTTTTCCAGAACAGTTTTCACTGTTATGTTCTTAAAAACCAATGAAAAAAGAATATATATTTAAAACATAAAAAGACATTACTAAAAACCTTCATAATGTACAAAGATCTTAATTTATAGCATTAATTTTAAATAAAAGATATCAGATTAAAAATAAATAAAACACTGGTGAATATTTTTGGAAGAATCATTTATGCTGGATACAAACAATTTTATCTTCTGGTAAAGCATGGGATAATTAAATTTAAAAAAAACATCAAAATACAATCGTTAACAAATTTTATAAAAACAGGAAAAAAGGCATAACTATAATTTTGAGAGCATTTGTATCCCCTTCTCCAATTGGTACAGCAGTTAACATATTTTAACACCTATAAATAAAAGTCTGCTAAACCATAGATTACAATTATTTAATTTTAAATCTGATATTTATTAGCGACAAACTAGAAATTAATTATTTTTCAATTACTGCTAACTGGGATCACACACATTCTTTTGAAAGAGAAGCCCAATTGCTTCAACTTTTTTTGGTACGCTGTTACCTATTTAAAAAAGGAACTTTAATTTGCTCTCAGAATTATAGATTTATCTTACTGCAATTTTATAAAATTCCTAGAAAATTGTTATAAAACAATCTCTATAATTTTAAAATTTTCAACTCAAACATTAAAGGACGCTTGTAAATTATATTTTACAGTCAAAAATTAAATATATTTACTATAAACTAAGATCAATGTTTGTTTAGTTAAAATTACAAATAGAAAAATCAATATTCAACACCAATATATATATGCATATACAGATAGCAAATATAAAGTTTGGAATGAAACATTTAAAAAGACATTTAACAACAAAAATGATACACAACAGAGAAATCCACTGAAGCACAGTCAGTTAACGCAATCTGGTTACATAAGCCAGGTATAAGGGGTTTTGTTTCCTCGCCTACCGTGAGAGGAATCTTAGGTCTGGCACTACACGGTGATGCTATCCAATATTGGAGAAGGCATCCGAATTTGGTCAATTAACACCCTCACAACGTCACGCTTGTTCACTTGCAGGTTGCAACAAACTACTAACATCCCACAACTGAAAAATGACAAGGATTTTTATCAATAAAAACACAGAATTAAGAATTTATACTTGAATAATAATATAATGATTTAGAGTTATAGAGCTACATATAAAAATAAATTTTGGAATAAAATAATAAAATTTAGGGACTATTACCTTAATCTTAATCTATTACCTTAATAACCCAATCTTATACCATTGTTAATTTTCTGATATGTGCATGGATTGACTTACTTTAACACAAAGGGTAAAATATTTCTGCTCTTAACATGGCCCAAAAAAGGAAGAGTGTTAAAGAAAAAAATAAAATTGACTGCTGAAAAAATAAAATTGCTCAAAATTACAATATATCTTTCTTTCCTTCTATTAAACTCTTTGTATACAAAAGGATTTTTTTTATAAGCATTTTCAGGTACATTTAAAATATATATGCCATAGAATGCACAGTTAAGTAGAATGAAAACCATGCATTCTTGTAAAACTCGACTTATGTCTAAAAATTAACTCTCCACAATCTTACATTAGCAAAATCATCATACTGTATCTTTTTTGAAGACTTTTTGATAGAAATTCCAAACAATAAAATAAATTTCTTACTTTACAGCACAGTCAAAATGAATGTGAAATTACGGTTTGTTTATATTGCATGTATTAACAGACCAATTTTGATGCCAAATAATGATCAATTCTATCAACTTCTGTACAACATTTTCCCAACAGACATTTAAGATTTGGTTTGGAGTGTCAATTTTCATTATACCAGCATCTATGGTTTAAAGTTTATTCTGAACCAGTATGAACATCTATGACTACTCCAGCATTCTAATCTACCTGGAATGTGATAACTGAAGACTGCAAACACACAAAGAACATCTATCAGTATTTAACACTAGAACGGCCAAAGTGGTCACTGAGACCGTTAATGCATTGTTATCTTGTATATGTCCGTTTCATTTTCATCTATTGCTGTGATACTTTTTGACTTTTCCTAAATATCCATTGGTAATATAAAAATAAATTTCATTCAAATATGCTTGTTAGTTTTTCAAAAAAATACTTGTATACCCAGAATGGCCGTAAACTGTCAAATTGACTGGCATAAAAAAAAAGTATTATCTAATCTTCCATTAGAGGCTTTTTTCAGACAACGAACGCAGGTGTGGCGGAATAAGGGTGCTGAATAGCTGTTTTAGTAAGATTTCTTCGAAACACACCTGTCTGTATTGTTTCTGCGCATGCGTCGCCGGCCGAAACATCCAGAAAAATGCCTAGATAAGTGCTCGTTTTATTAGTGAAGCAATACTTTATCTGTTAATTTCGCTTCAGAATAATATAAACGAATATTTTCAGTTATTATTATTCTAATAATGTCTTGTAGCACCTATCGGGAAAAATTGTTTGACTGTGGAAGAAACCGTGCAATCAATGCAAGATTTATCATCTTAAAATGAGGATGGACATGATATCAAAAGCGATATTTCTCAATATGCCAACAAGTCTGATTCGAGCTTTGATTTTGAAATACAACAAACAGAAAATCTGGATAATATTTCCTCCTCTAGTTCTGATAATGAAACAAATGACATTTCAAATACAGTGTGTACAACTAATAATACTGCTCAAGAAAAAATAGAAGTTCAAGGATGTAATTGTGGGCGGAGAAGAACTCGTGAAAGAAGGAATGAACAGAGTAACAGTAGTGGAATTAATTCTAATCAATTAATTCTAAGTAATAGCTAAACATGAAACCATCTGGGAGAAGATATTGCAAAATACTTCTAGAAGACGGCCAATGTATGTTTTTCAATAAACTTAGTGCCTGAAAAGTTATTTTAATATTATTTTAGTTAAAAATATATTTTTTAGATTTTTGAATGAGCGGTCAAAATAACCGTTCATGGCAGTTCTAGGTACATTGAAACCATGGTTGTCGGAGTGTTAAAAATTAAAAAAAATAATCTCTCACTGCTGACAACATGAACTATTCATACTTTTCAATCTCATTCTTCCACGCACTAAAACACGGCATTTGTTTTAACAGCACTTTATACCTGCCACATTTTTGCAACACTTGTCCTGAAAAGGTTCAAATGGACAATTTTGTTAGTTAATCTATTTTTACAATTTAAAATTACAAAATTCAGAGGGATTATTCAATTTTAATTGTAAATCTTTTTTTTTTTTTTTTGTAAAGTCTTTTTGCAATAAAATAAAGAAATAGATAAATGAAAATAGCAATCACCTTTATTATTTTGTCACTTCCAACAGTAAGTAAATGGGAACGTGTTTCATCCAAATCCATATGAATAATACTATGACGGGCATCATGAAAGGAAGCTAAGGAGACACGGCTGTAAAATGCACATTACACAGTAATTCAATACATTTAAAATTATTATTACTATTTTTTTTAGGCAACAATATACTAAAGTGGTTTTAAATCCAAACTTATAAATATGAACAATTGCTAATTAGCCTGGGGGGGGGGGGAATAAGTTAAAAAGTTTTTATAAAATTATAATAAAAGCAAACCTTTTTTATTTTTTGCCTTGAGCAATAAAAATATTGATAACTTTTACAAGAGCTTTTAATTCTGCTGTTCTGTTCAGGTTTATTTTTCATCTACACATTAAATACATTTTAAAATGCCTCAAATGTAATGCATAATAAATGGAAACAAACTTACAAGGTTAAATCAAATTTGATTATTCACAGAAAATGTGAAACTTTAAATACATACACAAATTTAAGAACTGTTGGGAAAAAAATTCTAAACCATTCCCCTCCCCCTTAATATTTTATTCAGATAAAAGAGTAAACACAGATATAATATAAATCTGGAAATTAAAATTGAGTGTTACAACTTTTAATTTTTTAAAATCACAAAATTTTCCAACAGCTACCTTTTTTTTTTTTTTTTTTTTTTTTTCTCTTTGGAAACATTTATTTGTAATTTAAATATTATTCGAATTAAACAAATAAATTGAAGCAGAAAACCTAATTAATGTAAGTGATTTTTAAAAGAAAAAAAACATTGATTATTTTGGAAAAGAAAAAATTTTACACCTACAGATTTGTGAAATTACATGTTTTTCTCCATAGTTTCTAAAAGAAAATAGAAAAAAAATTTAAATATATGAATATTGATATTGGCCTTCATTTGAAAACATTAAATAGGAATTTCTACTACCGAATTATAATATATAAATCATATTAAAAGGAAACCTGGCACTGAATAACTGAAACCAGGAAAATCTTCAACGTTCAGTTTTTCTCTCTTGGAATTCAAGACTAAAATATTTCCTGGTTTTAATATATATATATATATATATCGGTTAAATTCGTTAAATTTATATAAGATATGAATGGTAAATTAAAATTAAATAATGTAAACAAGTAATCAGGAGAAATCTTAAATACAACATAGAAAAATAAAAAGAACACACAACTTAATAAATTTAGCCATTTTTAACTCATATCAAAATAATTTATTGGTTACATAGCATTTAAGAATTAGTCACAAAAAATATGCAATAAATTTTAATGAGTTTTAATAAAAATAAAATTTAAATTATTTTTTTAATAAATATAGAAAAAGGAATTAGTTGCAAAGGATAGATTCCTACTACTAAAATAAAACTTTTCCCCCAACAAATATTTTTGTAAAATGTTTGAAACAAAACATCTAAAAAATATTTTTACTTACTCAGCATCTGTTATGACAGTATGACATTCATCACATACTCTAACATCAAACTCATAGCCCATGATAGGAATTTTGCTTTGATTACTACTACATTTATCACAAACAGCTTTACCACATTTTCTACAATGATGCTGCAAAAATTAAAACAGAACATTATAAAAATAAATATTCCAAAATCTGTATACAGTGGAGCACCTTTTATATGTTTCTCATTCGTTTTTTTACTTCAGTCCCAAATCCTTTCATTGAATTCTAATGTTAAAATATTTCGTTTATACGACATGAGTAAAATCTTAATTTATGTTTTTTTTTTTTCCCCCCCTTGTACAGAATCCTAAGTTTGAGTTTTATAATGGGATAAAAAATAAAGTATGCTCTCTAAGTTTTTTCTTATCTTTTTTCGATTATTTTTACTTAGAACTGTAGTACATACAAAGTGCAATCTGCCACGATAGTCTGGGGAAAAGAGTAGAGAAGTATTCAAAAAGATGCAATTGGGGACTGAATTGATTGGTTCCAAGTAGCCAAGATTTCTTTGAGAGGAAGAAAAGTGACCACTTGCTAGACCTCCCACTCTCTACTTTAATTGCATTCCAGGGACGGGGTATAAAAGGAAAAAAAGAACCTACAACTTACAGGCTTTTTGTAAACTTGAAGAATTATTGCTTAGGGTAAGGTGGGGTAAGTGGGACCCCTTTTCGGCATAATTCGACTTTAGCTCAACATAGCACCGGATGTAATAGGCCTAACAACTTAATTTTTTTTGTGGTTCATTCTCTCATATGTTGTTATTGTACCCATGGCAACCTCTAACCAAATTGGCAAATGATGAATTAAAAAAAAAAATTATTTTGGGTAGTCATCGTGGTGGCCCACTTGCCCCGCAAGGTGGGGTAAGTGGGACCCCCCCCCCCCCTGAATATATTTTTACACATAACTGGTAGAGATTTGGCAGGGCAAGTGGGATAATCTACATGGTTTTCTGAATCTTTGAAAAAAAAAATCACTGAAGTATCTCCATTAGTTCACCCATAGCAACTTTTTCTGCACACAAGCCTGCTAAAAGAAAAAAATGTCAAATTTTCAACTTTTTACTTTACAAAATTTAAACTAGCCTATGGCAGTATTACATGCTAGTGAACATTATATCTTGATAAATCGTTGGTAAACATGTATTTTGAAAGTCTCTTGGAAAGTGTTGGTTCATTTAGTTTCAGCACATCTTCTAGGAATACATCATGAATATCATTAGCTTCAGGGGGGAAAAAAGTTATTACGCATAGTTGTGTTTTTGTGCATGTATTACATGACAACTGTATCTTCATTGTTTTGACTGTCATTTAATACCAAGCCAACATACTATTTCTATTTTTTTTTTTTTTCCCTTCAAACTGGACAAAGGCATAATCCCCATTTTTAAGTACTGTGGTACTGGGTAATAACTGATAGTTCATCTTCGGAACTTGAATCACTACTGGTGGAGTCATCCAGAGGTAAACCCTATAAATCAGTGCATATGACTATTTTTTAACTACATTAAAGAGTTGGGGTGGGTGGCCCACTTACCCCACCATTGTGGTGGCCCACTTACCCCAAACACGGGGCAAGTGGGCCCCCCAATTTTTTTTTAAACCTTATTAACATCATGAGTACACGATAGTACAAAAAGATTCTGTGTTTTATACACTTTCAAAATATATAAAGTTTTGGTTTGTATCATGAACGGTTTGGAAAAAAAAAAAATAATTAGTACGATGGCGCGAATTACGATAGGACTGCAAATTCAAAAATCGTCACAAAAAGGCTTGTAACTTATCACACACATAAATGAAAACGGTGCCATAATGTTTTCTACATCTATTGGGGTAGGTACATAAAATTATTATAACAGATTTTTTTTGAGTCAATAACTGGGGAAATGTCAGGGGGGGTGGCCCACTTACCCCAATGGCCCACTTACCCCACCTTACCCTACTTCCGTTGGGTAAAGTTGAATAGGATACAGAAGATTTTCTTATTTCTTATTGTGTTTATTTGGCATCTTACTGCTGAAGAGACAAGGTTGTTGTTGTTCTTTTAATTGTTTGTAAGAATGACATCTTCATTTAGAAAACGAAAGGTTTTGTCTTTAAAGGATAAAATCGAAATCTTAAGAGAGGTTGACAAAAATAAGTCATTAAATAGAGTTAAATTATACAAACAATTAACTATACCAGTATCAACATTAAATACGATTGTCTACAATCATAAAGAAATTGAAGAAAATGCGTCTGCTTGTCGCTCCTCTGTTTCAAAGAGATTGCGAGTACAATCTAGAAAATTTTCAGAAGTGGAGGATGTTTTGCTAAAATTTTTCAATCAGTGCCGTGCAACAAATATCCCTGTAAGTGGACCGATGTTAATAGAAAAGGCAAAAGAGATAGCATTGAAATTAGATGGGAAAGATGCTTTTTTTTCAGTAGGATGGCTCCACAAATTTAAATTGAGACATGGAATATCTTGCAAAATGATAAGTGGTGAAGAAAAAGATGTTCCCCAGGAATCTGTTGAAAACTAGTTGAACAATCTAGAAGAGATGATTAATCAATATGAATTAAAAGATGAAACCGGCCTTTTTTATCACCTTTTACCTACAAAAACACTGGCCTTTAAGGGTGAAGAATGCAAAGGCGGAAGAAAAAGTAAGGACCGGTTGAGAGTTCTCTTGTGCACAAATGCAGACGGGTCTGAAAAAATGACGCCAGTCGTTATTGGGAAATCTAAAAATCCACGCTGCATGAAAAACATTAAAAGTTTACCAGTTACATATTTAGCGAACAGAAAGGCATGGATATCTGGTGAAATTTTTATAGAATGGCTTAAGAAAATAGACATCAATGAAAATGCAAAAATTGTAAAGTTTTATTGTTCATAGATCAATGTACTGCACACCCACAAGAGACGAGTTCTTTGCGAAACGTCAAAATTATCTTCTTCCCTCCAAACTGTACAAGCAGATTATAACTTTTGGATTTGGGAATAATTAAAAACTTAAAAGATCATTACAGAAAAAAACTAACCCAACTGGTGACTGAAAATGTAAACAAGGGAAAAGATTAAAAAAAATTAAATATTCTCGAGTCAATAAACATAATTTCTGAAGCATGAGCTCACGTAAAAGCTAAAACAATTAAAAATTGTTTTGCAAAAGCAGGATATTCTGATTCTTATAATGAAACTAATAAAACTGATGATGATGATGATACAGTGATTTTAGATGAAGAAGATTGGAAATCTTTAGACTGGCATATCCTTTGAAGAATATGTGAAATGCGATGATGAAATTGCCATATCCAAATTGCGTACTATTGAAGAACTTGTCAAAGAAAATTTTCAAGCTCTTAGTAGTGATGAAGACGATAGTGAAGAATTAATTTCTCTATCTTTTAACGAGGTGTTAAATAATGTTGAAACTCTCAGGAAATACTTTATGTGTCATTCGACTGAAGAGAAAATATTTTTTCAGTTGAATTTGATAAATAATGCTTTGCACATTAGTAAAAAGAATTCAGCGCATCAAACAACAATAAAATATTTTTTTTTAAACATTAAAGTTGTTTGGAATATTTAAATATTGTTTGTATAAGTATTAATCAAGAGAAAAAGAAATGTATTTCATCAAGAGAAAAAGAAATGTTTTTAATAAAGATATGTTTAATGAATGAATCACAATCAACTTGAACTAGAATTGAAGGTAAGAAATTTTTTAATTTCTATATTTTTAATTAATTTTTATTCGACCTTTTAAAAATAGTTTAAATTTCATTAAAAAAAAAAAAAAATATATATATATATCTGAATCAAACAAATGTAAAGAAAATCATAGAGATGTATTAGATTTTTATTATTAATATGACCCTTTATTATATATTAATCCGTTTAAGCAAATTTTCAGTTGTACGTTATTTTCAGTTACATGTTTTTTAAGAACGGTCCCTTGAAAAACGTATAAATGGTGCTCCACTGTATTTTAATTATTTAAAAAATAAATTTGTCATTAATTGATAATTATTAAGCTTGAAAGTAATTAAGACATTGTCTTTTACGACACTAACAGAACAGCATTCTAAATAATTAATAAGGCAGTGGAGGGTAGGGTTTAAAACCAATATGTGAGGGACATAAAGGTTTCTACTTTGCTTTCATAATTAAAAATAAGGACTTTCTAAATCACATTCTAAGACTTTAAATAAAACATTGCAACACTCACTAAAAGAAATGAATTTGACCGGCCCTGCCCCACCTAGTAGACTACCCACAGTTCAGTATTGATACATTTACCCTCTTCTAATATGTTGATTTATTTTATTGGGATCAATTTCATAGTTTAATTTTCATGCAATTACAGACTATTTCCAATGCAATGATCTTCAAAATGCAAATTTAAATGAAATATTGCTTTATTATTCTGCTATGTTGAAAAAAATCTTAAATTTCTAATAACTTATGAAATTTTAAAATTAAAATATTTGTATTTAATAATGTTCAAGCAAGTATCATAAATAATATTTTAAAAGTAGTCTGACATCTCTACGATGAAAATCTCTCAAAATAGACTTATGTGAATTTTTTCCCTATACTGCCATGTTAAGAAATTTATAAGTTTCAAATAACATATGAATTTTTAGAAGCTTTTTATTGAAATTGGATTTTATTATCGTATCTCTGTGTCACGCTAAAAAACAAAGCACCTTCACTTTAAAGAAAATGTAAGCAATTCATTTCGTCTCTTGTTAGCCCAGTCAAAACATCATGTTGACAATGCAAAGGTCGTGAGTTCAATCCTTGAAGGACTGAAGTTTTAATCATTGTAGATAATTAAAAGAAAACTTTTCATTGTTTACTCAGTATCCTAAAATTTTTTGAAGTTTTTTTTTTTTTGTCTAGCTACTAAAAAGCACAAAATTAAGTACAAAAAATAATATTTTTTAGAAGCATTTTCTTGAAATTGGATTTTTGTCTTTGTGTCACGCTGAAAATCAAGGCGTGACTTTTTATGTGAATGTAGGCAACTCTTTTTCTTCACTCGTTAGTTCAGTTGGTTAAAGCAACGTGTCAATAATGCAATGGCCATAGGTTCGGTTCTTGAAGGCCAATGTGTTAGTGTTTTGCAGGATAATAAATTGAAAAGATGTTAACTGATAAAAGAAAATCTTTCATTGTCTGCACAATATCTTGAGAAATTTTGATAAGTTTTTGAGAAGCTTTTTCTTTCAATTCTTTTCTCTTTTAGAAGAAATGAAAAAATTTAAAATATTCAAAATATTTTTTAAAGCGTTCGAGACTTTTGAAATTTATGGTTTAACGAATATTTATACAAAAACTAATAACTAAGAATATTGGTCGCGAATGCTTTTTAAAATATTTTGAAAATTTTCATTTCTTGTGAAAGAGAAATATCTATATTTTTCTCTAGAATTTTCTTAGCGCTGAAACTTTTATTTCTTTATAGCATATCTTTGCAAAAATAAATTTTTATTTTATGATTTTTAGGGCTCCACAATAAAAAGCCTCTACTGTTAAAAATGTATTTTTACTTAAATTTTATTCAAAGTTGGATTTTTATAGTTAATTATGTTCTGTTCATGTCAGCACCACAATTGATACTTTAAAGGACATTTAAACAAAAATTTGCCTTATTTTCCTATTAAAAGTATTTGGTGATACTTTGTGCTGAAATATTAAAAGTAAAAAAAAAAAAAAAAAAACACATTAAAAGCACAAATGAGAGAAACTTTAAAAATTATACAGCTGTTTCGGAACTTCTTAAGATTCTTCCTCAGTATTAATGACAAAAGAATAAAGAAATGAAAAATTAAAATCCCAAAGCTTGTCAAACAAGTATGGTCCAAGAACTGGGCCAGAAAGGCAAGTTGTGAAAGTGTCACAAGTATAAATAAAACACCTGAAGTGATGTAATTGAAGTGGGGACCAATAGGAAGCACAGTACAGAAACCATTTCAAAAGTACTTTCAATTTTCTCACTTCTAAATGACACCTAAGGCACACCAAACTTTACAAAATTCTGTTACAATTAATTTAGAAACACAACCCACATTTTCTCCCTTCCACCCCTCTTTTTGAAATGGTTTCTGTACTGCACTTTTTATTGGTTCCTACTTCAATTACATCACTTCAGATTCTGTATTTAGACCTGTGGTACTTCACAACTTGTCTTTTTGGCCCAGGTCTTGAATCATGCTTGCTTGGCAAGCTTTGAGATTTTAATTTTTCATTTCTTTATCCTTTTGTCATTAATATACTGAGGAAGGAACTTAAGAAGTTTCAAAACAGGCATATATTTTTTAAATTTTCTTTCATTTGTGCTTTTAACATTGTTTTTACTTTTTTCTTTTCTAGTCTCCCATGTTAAGAAAGTCAAATTTCGAATAACTTACTAAACGTTTAAATTAGAATGTTACAAATCAATAGGGCTCTTGCCAGTATCATAAGCAATATTTAAAAACCTGTCCGATTTCTCAGTGATCATTTGTTCTGGCGATATCATGTACACAGATTGATTAACAAACACTTAAAAAAAAAAAAAAATCATCCTACAGATGAACATATATCAATTTTGTTATTTTTGGATTCCTTACATCTCAAAACATCAAAAAGTCAAGGTCAAAAATTTTTCATGATTACCCAAGTTCCCACCAACTTGTAATATGATGGGAAATTAAAAATACAGTTATTTGAAAACTAAATTTTTTGAAAAAAGGAAAGCACTTTAAGTATTGTTGATAGGCCTCCGGCATCTCCGGATAGGCCTCCCGGTAGGCCTCCGGCATCTTCAAAGCCGACCTTCATGGTGATTTTCTTGAAGAGCGAATAATGCCTTCAGCTCTTTCAGGCCCATCTTTGTGTAGGTGGTGCCACATTCGGTCTATGTTAGCTTTGGACTTGTTACCATTACATGATTTTGAATTACTAATAATTTCTAGTTTTTTGATAAAATGTATAAATCAGGTTTTCATATTCTGCAAACTTCATAACTTCATTAAATTTTAAATTAATATTTTCATTTTGGGGCGGTTTCACCAAAGCCGTAGTACTTTTATTAAATTTAACTTTCAAGATATGCTCTTTGAATCAAATTTTACAATAAATTCCATTGTTTTCATCAACTGTGATGTGAGAATTTCTAGAATTTGCAAATTTTAGAATTGCAGATTTTTGGGAGTCTTCTATATATTATTATTTTATAATCATTATATATAGTATCATTTTATTCTTTTTCATTCACGGTGATATCTTGGCACTGAGGGGAAGGGGGTGATAAGCTTACATACATACCAAAAAATAAATAAAATTGCAATATATAACTATTAAACAAAATTTTAATTGTTGTAGTGTAATCCATTGCTTGGCTTTTTTCATTTAAGTAATGACAAAGTTACTATTCAATTAGGAATTAGTCCATTTACTTACCTGTCTGATTCCAATTGTTTTTTGGTCTACCATAGCCTTAATATTCCAAAAGAAAGGTTTTGTACAACGTTGGCAATAATCACTATCAGCCCACTCAGGAGTCTAGAAATACAATTTTAATCATATAAATGTCACACTTATTTTATATCATCACACACAAAACATTAATTTTTCTCATAATAAGAATAAAGACTGAAATTTTTTTAAATATGTGTACTTGCAACTTGACTTAAAACTACTTGATTCTCTAAGGGTTAAATTAAATTATATTAAATTATTTGATAAGAAATTAATGTAATAAAACTAAATCTGTAATAACAAATAAATACTACACATATAATGTAAACCATGTAAAGCATACAGATGAAAAAAAGGGAGAGGAGCTAGCACTGAATTAGTCCAGTCGATATCCAACTGAAACAATTTGTTAAACACAGGTCAATATTGAAATGATACTAGTTTGAGTATTGGTGCATTATACAAAAAGATCCAAGTTCAATTCCTGACTTGATTGCTTTTTATTTCTGATAAAATTTGGTCTTTTACATGAAAAATGAGCAATTTTGATGGTATAATTAAGGATTATTATTATTATTTTTGGTTGATTCATAACTGCCAAGTTTTCCGTTTTTAATGGAAGACTTCTGTTTTTTTCATTTATCTTCTGTCTTCTGACCGGAAAAAGAAATCTTCCGTTTTTAAGTTAAAATCTTACAAATTATTCCAAAAGAATATTCACAGCGAAAAAATATATAAACATCAGAGAAAAAGAAAAGAAATGCCGATTACAATCAAGTATAAACAGTATGGTAAGTAAACAATCTATTCTCAATGTTTCGTTAAAGGTCCGAGAAGATGTATGCTTAGAAAAGACAAAGGATTTTCCCCAATCCCCATGACAGTTCAAAGAACTAATCTCTTTACAAGTTATTGCAACATACAGACATATTACTTTTCCTTGAAAATTATCATTCTTCGGATTGATGCAAATCCACATTAAAATTTTTTGGACGTGTGTAGGGGGGAGGGTGATCAGCCTGAATTTGTGCAATATATTAACAGCGAAGACAAATTGTCTGCGCTACTAAGGAGGCAAACGAAACTGATATGAGACGTTCTATTTTCCTCCCGTGCATTTCAAAGACCGAAGTCTGGGCTTTCGCAGCGGCCGATGTAGGAGAGGAGGGGGAGGAAGAAGTAAACACCGCTTGTAACAGCCTTCTCTTTCTTCAATCAAGGGAGGTTTTTAATCGGCACTCTGTATCTGTCGTGCATCGCTCCATGCTTGGACGAGAGGGGGAATCATTATTGGAGGAGCATAGAGAAAAAGAATTACTCATACTGCATCCTAACCGGCATGGGACTCAGGAGAGGAGGAGAAGATTCTATGCTGTTTGTTTAGTTTAGTTTAGGCTGTGAGGTACACTTGCACATCAAAATGAACGATTTTGTTTTTATTGCAGCTTTTTTCGAAATGTTTTATTTATTATCCCATTTATTTTAAACCTCATTTAGGGAATAATTTTATTAAAATGGTGATCATAAGGCTTGTAATTAACTGAATCACGTGGAAATTCAGAATAATTAAATAATTAATAGTTAAATAGGAAATTCAGATAATTGAGCACATCGATCGAAACTTGAACAAGATCGTGAACAGGAGAAAGGGGTGGCGGGAGAGAAAGAGTACAGACATACAGAAGAAGAAAATAAATGTTTCTAAATTTGAGTAGAAATCGAAATAATAATAATAATAATATCAACTAAATTTAAAACACTATTTTTAAAAAAAAAGCTTCAATTCAACGCATTAAATAGCTTTTAAATGTCTTTTCTAATGTAGCAGCATAACTACGTACAAAACTTTGAATCGCCACCATAAAATGCAATAATTTCACAACAACTGTTTTGGGTCGAAGGAACACACGACCCTTCGTCAGGCAAACAAAGTAAGCACTAGTCACATTTGAGTGCAGCACTCATGCTTACTTTGTTCGCCTGATGAAAGCTCGTATGTTCCAAAACAATTGCATTTTATGGTGATTATTCAAAGTTTTGTACGTAACACTTCAAGGTTATTCATATATTTGAAATATTTTTAAAAGTTCTTTTATGAACTTTTATGGATTTATGTTTTCCATAAGAATGATTTTAATACTTAAATTTTTAGCATATTTTCTCTTTCTTAAAATAAAAATGTATCTAGCCGCTTCTGGACTTGTCATTTCAATCACAATATTAAAAAAGAAAAAAAAATTGAAACTGTTTCCGAGTGTGTGCTAAGGAGTGGGGAACTGAAAATTCTTTTTGTAAGGTAAGTATTGATAATTTCATAAATTTTACATTTTTAGCAATAACTGCATTTTCTTTGTAATTATTCTTAGTAATATTGCATTTGCATTGTTTTTCTTTCTTTCTTTTTCTTTTCGTAATTTATATTAGAATTGAAATAAGTTACTGATTAACTTGAAGCATTTTTTCTTAAATATTGTGGTAAATTTGAATTATTACTAATATTTAATGCTTAAAATAATATTTAACAAGTATGATAATATCTTCTTGTTTTATTTGGAAATCTTCTGTTTTTTCACATCGATCTTTTTTTTTTTTTTTTTAAATCTTCTTGTTTTTGTCCGTCGTTGGTTGGCAGGTATGTTGATTTCTTAAGAAACTGAACCAATGCGGTAATTTATCTGTAATAATAAATATATATAATGCAAAATTTGTTTTCATAATTCTGAAATAATGAATCAATTTGAGGCAATATTGGACAGCGAATTTAACTTATCAATGTTTGCTAACTTGATACACAATTTTGTTTCTTGAAAATTTGTTCCTTCCAGTTGATTATTTGTGACAATTCCTTCGTATATATAGAGAATAATTTCAAATCAAAGCTAGGCTTATCTAGAAATATCTTAGATGACTTGGCTAACTTGATCTACAATCTTGTTTTTAAATGCCAGTCATTTGATATTGTCAAATTTATATATGAGAAACATTCATGAACTAGTTTGCTTTAAACTCAATATATACATAGCTCATATTAAGGTATAAAAATCAAGTTTATTAATCAACCTGAACAAAATCTTGTTTCAAAATTGTGGCACTTGAGAATTAGGCAAACCTTAACACTTATTAGGGGGACCGGAGAGCAGTGTCATTTTATTAGAATAAATTCAAAGAATGATTTTTAATAAGTTTTTATTTTTAATCAATTATGTAATCACCATCATTATTAACAATCGTTTTAGGCATCTAGTGTGCAAGTTTTAAATGCCGGATCAATAAAAATCAATTTACTTTTGAGCAAAATCTCTGGAGATTAGATTGCATTTTGGACAACATCCAAATATTCAAATTTTTTTTTATGACTTAGAAAATATTGTAGCAGTTAAAATGAATGAAAATCCAGTGGTGCAATATTGGGCAAGTATGATAAGTGAGGTAATACCTCCCACCCCAATTCATTATTTTTCCTCAGAGTTCCTCCTGGGCAATGCAGTCTTGCATTATTTTTCTGCAGAATAATGCCTTTTCTGTTCCCAATCGCTGAGCACTTTCTTTTTGATTAAAGATTGATTTACTCTACCCAATTGTTTACAAAGGTCTACATTCACAGTTGGTCCAGATTTCAGCACTACCTCGCGAATACTCCAAACTTAAAAAAACTCCTGTTTGTGGTATAAATCTGGCTTAGCTGTACTTTGTGGCAATTCATTCGAAAGGAGCAACTGCCTTTTGCATTATCAAAAAGCATCCATTGTTATTTAATATCAAGTGGTCAAAAAATGCTTCTGTATTGTGCCGCTGAAGCAATAAGTTCCATGCACTTGATCAGTTTACTATGTTTCCTGCACACAGATTAAGTGAGATGCAAAGACTTGCTCTGCTTACTTTATCAATTTGCTACAAATATTCTTGACTGATAGATCAAAGTTAGTTAAGAGCGTCTGACAGTTTCTCGATTGTTTGCTATGAATTTACTTCCACTCTTAACATGTCATTGTGTAAAGTTGTTTGTCTTCCTGATCAACATAAACCAGAAAGATCAAAATTACCAAAATTGAACTTAAAAAAAAAAATACCTTCAGCATTTACAAAGGTTTATTACACTTGAATAAATATCACAAATGATTTGTGTAGCAAATGTTGCATTACTACCATCTCAAAACTCAAAAAACTTGAAATGCTGGATATGTACCTTTTCTTTTCTTTGCCTGGCCACTTCACTACATAGCTTATATTAAAAAAAAAAAAAAAAAAAAAAAAAAAATGAAATGTCTTTGGCAACAGTTCAAGCACACAATGAACTGATAAATGATAATCAAATATCGACATGTGCAAAAACGACATTACTTTCTGGTCTCTCTATTATATTCTGATTTTCCATTTTCATGAATGATGGGGTTCCTTACCATAGGTCAAGAACTGTCAATTATCTGACTGCAAAGCAAATCCAAGTGCTTCATTGACCAAATAACAGCCCATATTTTAACACCATCATGAATCTGTGGTGTATTGTGAAAAATAAAGTTGTGGAAAAGCATCTATTCCCTACTGCAACACTTGTGGAAGAAATTAAGAATGCTTTGAGTACAGAGATTTCTCCAAGCTTATTGCCAGTTTTTGATTTATAGCATGCCAACACGATTGCAGCAGAAAATTAAAAGGTGTTATAAAATGCTGACCTTATTTCAATATCCTTTTGCATGATTATTTTTGTTCTTTTCTGAAATACTATTATTTTCTAAAATATTATTATTACTGCAATGAAGGGAAAGGATAAATTGTATATTTTGGTGTGTCATACAATTTAAAAAGTTATATAATTGTGTATATGCACATACTTGAAATATCCTGCCAAAGACAATAGGAACCTGAACTCCAGAGTTTTTAATTTGTTATTGGGGGGACTTTTTTGGGGAATGTTATAAATTATGGGGGGAAAAAGGGCAAATATAATAATAAATAATAAAAATAATAAATGCCTTCAGTGCTATAATGATGCCAATTTTACCCTGCAAGTTTAATTTTTCACACAAGTTTTATATCAGTTTTAATAGTTACATGTGAATTTCTTTTCATTTAAAAAAAAATTAAAATCAACTCAAACTTTTTTGGCAATAATTAAAAATTAAAATAAATTATGCATTTTTGTCTAAAAAAAGGGCTTCAACTTTTTTTATACTGTCTGTTTCGATACTGATTATTAATTTTCTTTTTCTTAAAAAAATAACAAAAACAATTTTGATGAAATTCTGGAAAAAGCAGATTTTAGTTTAGTACAGAGGATTATTATTATTATTTTCAAATTATTCAATTATATTTTCGATAAATTTTCGATTTTGATAAATGTCCAACCATCGTAAAACTTACAAAAACTAATATTTTTAATAAACATCACCTGTGTTCTTTTTTCGAAAGACAATAAAATTTCAAGAATTATTTTAAAGTTTTTAACCCATCTTCACAATAAATAACAGTTCCAGATCTTTTTATGCTTACAATCTATATATATTTTGTAGTTGTGATATAACTTAGGAAATATAAAATACTTATATATATATATATATATATATATATATATTTTTTTTTTTTAACTTACTTCTAGCCTTTTCACTTTCATATTCCAAAATACTATACTACTATCTTCAGATCCAGATATTAGTTGTTTAGATGCATTTGCAAAGCACAGGGCTGTGACTTTGTTACTATAAATGAATTAAAGAAAAAATAATTACAATGAGTCAAAGAATAAAAGGGCACAAAAAAGAAAATGTTAGAAATAATTTCACTTACAAACACATTAAAATTCAAAAAGTGAGAGATTTGAAATTAATAAGGAAAATAAGTAATAAGTTTTATTTCTTTAAAAATTTCCGCAAACAAGAAACCTATAAATCAGCTATTTCTAAACATTGCTGGGAGGAAAATCATAATTTTAAATTTAATTCAGCTAAACTAATTTGCAGACCTAAATCCATTCATGAACTCTATTTCTTTGAAGCTTTTCATATTTATAAAAATTTTAAAAACCTTGTAAATTGTGATTTCGCTGTTCCCTATTTGCCTGATCGTTGGAAATTTTACATTCAGTCCACATTTTCTTAATTTCTCTACTGTTTACACAGCTACACATTCCTAAATTCCTATTGGCCACACTCCCTACTTTTTCTATAATCCTATTGGTTGAACTAAATTCGGTCCCTCTCTTATATACACGAGCACTTCTCCAGATTCAGAATTCTTTTTGCACTGAAGACGGTATGCTTAAGGCTACCGAAACAGCTGTATGCATCTCAAATATTTTTCTTTGGCGTTTCGGACATAATAGTTTATTCGGGTTTTAATATTCCAACGCCAAGTCTCCTGTTATTATTATCTGTTATGTCTAAAAACGCAATAGTTACATAATATCAAACTGTATGATGACTGATGAGTGTTTTTCATTATTAAATAAGGAAATGATTAGAATTTCATTAATAATGGAATATATTTTACGAAAATAATAAAATAAAGAGACTACAAATTAATAAGCAAACATGAAACTTTTCATACTTTTTAGCCTATTTTTAATAAAAGGGGCTTAAATGTAGTATTGTTCAGAAGATGGTTAATGTGGGTTGCAGAAAAAAAAAAAGTGCTCTCATATGAGGCTAAGAAGACACACAAAAGTACCTTTTGTTAGAACTATGTAAATCCATCAAAAAGCTGAAGTCAAAAATTTTCATAATTTCAAAAAATGCAAAAACTTTTAAATAAATTCAGGTGAACATGAATAATTAAAATTTTAAAATTAATAAAACTATTTACTCACATTACATATGCAGAATCTGATTTAAATTAATAATGATGTCCACGTTTAAATTATTAACAATATTGATATTTTAAATTGAAGTATAAGGTTCTGCTTTTGGAAGGTGAAAGAAATTGAACTCACATACTAAATATAGGCATTTTAATAAGTAGAGATGGAAGTCTTTCCATATGCATTGATTCGTGATGCAGGTAACACAAAAAAACAAACAGGTGTTCTTTTAAATTGATTTCTCGGTAGAAGAAAGCAGGGGTGCAGAATATGTCTGAATGCCCGAACAAGGTTTGGGGGAAATTTCAATTGACTGGGGGCAGCTGCATTTTTATGTTACAGTGTACACATTATTCTCTTAAACACTTATTACATAGAAAAAATGGCTTTGTATAACAAAATAGTTATGTTATTGAGGTAGGTAAATTTAGAATGCGTTTTGGGGAAATTTCCCGAGGTCTGAACATTTTCTGCACTCCTGGAAGAAAGTCAAAAAAAAAAAATAAAGAGAAACTCAATATGGAATTGGTTCTTAACTGAGCAAGAAAAATTAAAATGTATGGGGTAGTTAACTTTTAAATTTTAAAATTCAAAAAATTACTACAAATGTGCATGTTCTTACATACAAATGTGCTTGTGGACAGAAAAAGATGGGAGAAGGTATTTGAACATTAGAATATAATAATGATGAAAGAAGAATGAATGCAGCAATTTATTTTTGATATATTTAATAGCAATCACTAAAAGAGAAAAATTTCTTTTGTAAGATAAGAAATTATGGAACTACAACAAGCAAAAAAGCAGAAATGTGGGGCATATTCAAGCAGAAAAAACAAATAATCAGTTGTGAAATGGAAATAATAAAAACAAGAACGAAAAAAAAAGAAAAAGAAAAGGTGAGGTGAGCTTATCTATAATAATAATTATCAATAAATAAGAAAGTTACTGTTATATTTAACCTAATAGGATTTAGATTTTCTACACTCCTTCTCATATTTATAAGGACACTTTATATTTTGAAATAACTAATGTAAAAATAATTGTGAACAAGATTATACTAAGTGCACTTAATATATCTAGTATTCTAAAAACCAAAACTGCTATAATTTTTTTAATATAAAACAAAATTAACAAAAAATAATGCAAAATCTTTTTTTCTCCACGTTTTTAGATGTTCATAATTATAGGGACAATCAAGATTTTTTCGTTTTATTTAACTTACTAGCGGATAAATTACAGTTGACATGCGAATTCGTTAACTACTGGGCTAGATTAATTCATACATAAGCCTTCAATTTTTCTTGGACGGACATTACTGATAATTCCTCGAAAAAAAAGGACGTTCAAGTAGTGAAGTATGATAGATGTGTTTTTTAAGTGCAAGGATAATTTCAATACCCCGAATTTCTAATTAAATTCGAAGGTCTAAAATTGCTGAAGGAAATGTGATCAAACGTTGAACTGCTGGTTCGATAGGAAAGAGATCTGATGCAAAATCATGGTTGTTTTACAGAGATCAAAGACTCATAATTCCTCTTACTGTTCTACTCATAATGACTGCTGCTGAATTTGCTCGTAATTTTTAACGAAAGGTTAGGATCCACATTTATGCAAGTTTAAAATAATTAATAATATGTTAAAATGAATAAAAAACCTGTAATAATCAGCATTTAGTGGGGGAAAGGACGTCTGTGTTAAAGTTGAATAAAGACAATATTAAATGGTAAAATGTTGCATTTTCGGATACAAAACATTTTATTCTTGATTAATCAAATGGTTTTAACAGTTACTGGCACGGTCTGAAGATAGCGAAAGACAGAGCAGATTTTTTAATGGCAGATATGAATTGGGCATTTTAAAGGTGGATCTATGGTACTCTGGGGAGCTGCTTCTACTGAAGGCAGAATTAATTTAGTAATTTTTTCTATTAGTGAATATCCTCAAGAGAATATCCGCAAATTTTAAACTTGGACTTATAAGATTTTTGTTAGATTTTGGGGGGTAATAATATTTTTTTCAACAAGATTTACATTTTTGCTCTACTTTTAGAGCAATAGGAAATAGTTTGAAGAAAGAAACTTCTGTACTATTTCCTTTCTCATGGCCTAAAAGTTGAAAAAACCTTAAATTATGATATTAGAAATGTGCATGCAAGTGGAAAGCAACTTAAATAGTTTAAATGTATTAAGAATATAATATGATATATGAAATGGTATTGAAACTGAATATTAAAAACAAATGTATATATATGTACCAGAGAGAATGTCTGACTGTTTAACCCTAAAAAGAGACCCCATAAAATATTAATTTAAAGAATAACTGAAAAAAAATTACTAAAATTCGAGCTGTCCTTATAATTGTGAACACCTGAAAAATCATCTTTTTCCCATATTTAAAGTTTTTTAAGATAGAAAAGCGATAAAACATTTTAAATATAGTCTATTAATGAAATTCAAATTAATTAAAAATATATTTGTTTAAATAATAGTGTTCAGTGTTTAGTTAATATAGAAAAACGGGTGTCCTTATAATTATGAGAAGGAGTGTATAGCTATGGTGCATAAGTTAACATTAGAAAATATCTGCTTAATAATGTAGAAAAAATGAAAACAATATCTTACTGGTGTCCCTGTAATTCATAAGCTGTTCCCTGTTGGCCTCCTATATCCCACACAATAATGGACTGGTCAAAACTTCCAGAGAAGAGAAGTTTTCTCTCAGGGTCCCAAGATAAGCAACGTATGCTACCTAGACAAAATCTCAAAAGTCATTTGGAAACAATCAAAAGTTAAGATATTTAATGATTAAATATTTAACTGAATAACTGTTTGAAATTGTTTGTCATATCAAAATCTCAAAAAACATTTTAGAAACGACAAAGATTTACATTAAATACTATTAAAGACCATTTAAAAATCACCTTAAGCCTAGCACTTTCAGCAGCATACCGCAGCCTTCCTCAGGCTTGCTGGGTGAACTGACTGAAAATGACAGTCTTGTTGCTTGCTTTGCTTCTTCTCCACCTCCTGCATAGCGTGTTACCTTTTGTCTATTTCTATTGGTTCTGAGAAGTTGCAAGAATCACTGTTCATTAAAATTTCAATAACTTCTCTTTTAATTGCATAACAATAATTATTGTAATGGGCCAGTTTCTAAAAATTTTTGAGATAGATTTTTATATTTTCTTTTTGATTTATTTTAGTTAAAGTAGTGGTTATTTTATTGTACTTGATGTCCTTTTCGAGTTCTTTTATGAGTGTTTTTATTTTGAGTTTAGTCATGCCAATGTAACAGCCAGTCTTTTCTTTTTAATTCACAAATGGAAAAAAGGTCACGCTATGAAAGAGGAGAAGTAAGGAAGTAAGCGACAAGACAGCCGTTTTCAGCCAGTTCACTCAGCAAGCCTGAAGAAAGCAGTGGTACGCAGCTGAAAGCGCTAGCTTAAGATGATTTTAAAATTGTTTTTAATAGATTTTAATGTAAATTTTAAGTAATCACTTTTAAAATATGATTTTAAAATAAAGACTTAAAATACAAAAATATATTTTTTTAATATATCAGTGAAACATCTTATTAAATTATTACTAAGGGAGGAAAGGGAGTGGGTTGTGGTCAGTTATTGAAACAGTGTTTGAAAAATACATTAAAATAATTAACTTTAATATTTTAGCCCTTTCTTAATCTGTGTTGCATGTCATGCAACAAAGAAAATTTGTATTGATGAAAGTTAATTCTTTGTTACTTATGTCTCAGTATATTCTCCAATTATTTTTGTATTTCTAAATATTCTTAAGAGACGAGCACAACTGGACCTACTTTCTTTACGTCTTCAATGTGAGATTTTCCACGATAAATGTAAAACAATCATTTTGTATTTCCTGTGCCATGCTTTAAAATTTTGCCCACACACAATATGGTACCTCTAAGAATTTACATTAAAAAAAAATTACAAGATATTTTTTATCTTAACATTTAATACATTTTATCAAACAGTCAAATTGACCAACTGCAGTAGATAGGACTGACTATAACTATTTTTTTGAAAAAAGAAGAAAAAGGTAAAGGTAAATAATGAAAAATTCTTGTATGCATATTTGATTTTTAAAAAAATCAAAAATTTGATAGCCATATAATGTTTAAATATGTAATTTGTACAAAAGTTTTGAAATTATCAAATCTGACAGATAGGTTTATTGTTAGCAATAATTGGATGGATTTCAACAAAATAATTTAAAAACATTACTTCTCTCTCAACATCCATAGAGATTATTGTACTTCCATTTTTCTTCAAAACTAAATATTAATTATTAGCTGTAATTTTAAATGGATAAATACATTATAACTATCATTATATCAACATTTAACAAATAGTAAGCCAAATTTTTAAATATGTATACAATTTATTTCAAAATACAGGGTGTTTATAAAGTCCCAGACCCATTTTGATGTTTAATAACTCATAAAATAATGAAGATATAAACACTTATGGCATTTATTGATGGAATAACTCATATATTTTCTTTTCAGGTTTGAATATCTTTACTTTTGTAAATATCGTCTGCGCGTGTGGGTAATTTCAGATAATTTCATTTTAAAGTCTAAATATCTGTACTTTCCTAAATATCGTCTGCTTATTAATTGCATTTTTCTCTCTTTTGACTTTATTTTACTCTTTGACTCTTTTAAAAAACCCCATGAATACCGTCAGGCACAAAGGGATTCCCCAAAGGTTAATGTGTGGTGTAGACTAATGCACGACTGAGACATTGGGCCTTTCTTTTTTACAGAAAAGACTGTCTCATCAGTCGTATACTTAGACATGTTGGAAAACTTTGTATTTCCACAACTAGAAGAGCTTTAGCCACATGTCTTTTTGCAACAAGATGGTGCACCACCTCATTGGGGTACCATCATTCGTAGTTCTTTGAACGACCATTTTCCAGGAAGGTGGATTGGGCGAGGAGGTCCAATTCCTTGGCCACCCAGATCACCTGATATAACGCCGCTGGACTTTTTCCTTTAGGGATTTGTAAAGGACAATGTTTACAGGAGGAGAGTGTCGAACATTGATGACCTAAAAGTCAGAATTACAACCGCAATAGTCTCTGTGGATGCCGACATGCTTGCCGGTACCTGGTGTGAAATTGACTATCGACATGATATTCTCTGTGAGACGAAGGGGGCACACGTGGAAGTTCATTGACAAGGATCATGAAACTTTTTGAGTCTATCTAACCATTTATGTTATTAATTTTAATCTATCTTTATTATTTTATGAGTTATTAAACATGAAAATGGGTCCGGGGCTTTATAAACACCCTGTAATATAACATTATTGCATTATATATTTTTTATTTTTATTTTCATATTAATATTTCTAATCTGTAATCAGGTAATATATATAAAGAACAAGGATTTACCAAACCAATGATCCAAAACTGTGTAGATTTCATTACCAATTTTTTCATATCACTTCACTAAGAACAAGCATGACCAAAGTTTATAGAATCTGTTTTAGAACTTAATTCAGATTTCACCAAAGCATACAAGATAATAAATAAATGAAAATAATCTTATACATTTTATTTAACCCTTTTATTCATGGTGGGAAATATTATTCCCACCTAATATTAATTCCCAACTGCAATAATTCATCCTGGAATTTTTCTTTTATAATTCATTGGAAAAATTCATTTATAACTTTTCATTTAATTTTGCTGGTAAATTTGGTGGCTTTTGATTTAAGAGCGGACAATACCTAATCTCGCTGGCAGCCTTCGCTCATGTTATTCTATGGGAAAATTTGTTCACATAATTACTCATTACCTAATGAATATTTTTCAATTCTGTTTTCACATTTAGAAAATTCATAAGCGTTAAATTAGTACTTGTTTTCCAAAAATTGATTTTTTACAATTTTAGTATTTCATTTTGCGATTAGAAAATGAGAAAAATGCATTTTGTGAAAAATCTCATTTTTGAACTCAAAATTAAAATGTAAAAATTTTAAAAAATGAATTTTTCAAAAATGAGTACTCATTTAACGGTTATGAATTTTCTGACTGCGAAAACAGAATTTAAAAATATTCATTAGGTAATGTGTAATTGTAGCAACAAATTTTCCCATAGAATAACATGGGCGAAGGCTGCCGGCGAGATTAGGTATTGTCCCCTCTTAAATGAGCATAATTACCCCTCCGCTTTTGGCTCCCATGATTTCCATGGGATTAAAAGATCTAAAACAGTGTGTTTAATTTAATAAAATTAAACATGATTTATACGTCTCATTAATATATTAAAACCAATGTAACATTTAAAATGAGATAAAAATACAAAAATTTAAAACTTTAAAAATACATTTTAATTAAAAACATTAGAACACAAGACAGACGTTTCGGCTAGAACACTAGCCCTCCTCAGTGTCAAACATACAAGCACAACATTTACAAAAATTCTAAATACATCATAGCAAGATTAAATATTCAGGGGGGAATAGCTTTAGCCTCGTTCAAGGCAGAATGTTGCATTTTAGTAAAAACGCCCTTTAGAAAAATACGAGATTCATAAATATTTACATAAGAAGCTAAAATTTTTAAGTTTTCAATATCCGGAATACGATCACTATTGAGAAAATGGATTACGAGTTTTGATCTTAAATCTCCTGTTTTATATGAGTGTTTATGTTCCTTTAATCTAATTTCACCTGTTCTGCCAGTTTCACCGATATATGTAGAATAACAATTTTTACAAGAGACACCAATTTTTACAATTACACCAAGACGTTTAAGAGGGGGGACAGCGGGTTTAAAGTTTGAGAGAAAGTTACTAATACGAAGTTCAGGTTTAAAGCTAGTAGAGATATTAACTGTTCTAAGTAATTTAGAGATATTTTCAGAAATACCTTTATAATAAGGGATAGTAGTACGATAAGTGGAATTTTTAACTTTAGGATAAACTGATTTATATGAAAAATAAAACTCTTTATAAATTCTTTTAATAAAACGAGGGGGTAACCATTATTTTTTAAATCAGAAAAAATTTTGGATAGTTCAATATTTAATAATTTGGAATTACTACAATAATGCTTTGCACGATGTAAAAGAGTATGAATGACTGCAAGTTTATGCAATAAAGGATTAGCTGAATTGAAGTTAAGATACTAACCAGAGAAGATGGGTTTTCTATAGACTGAAGTTGAAAAATGTAAAAAATCTTTGACTGTTTTATGCATTATAAGGATGTCAAGAAAGGGTAGTTCATTATTAATTTCAGTTTCAAGGGTAAACTGGATAGCAGGACATAAAGAGTTAGCAAAATTTAAAATATCGTTAACATAAAGTTGCTTAGTAATTATAAAAATATCATCCACATACCTTTTCCAGAAATTTTTTTTATCATGTAACTGGGAATTAATTTTGTTTTTTAAGTGTTGCATTACAATTTCATCTGTAACAACAGATATAGGGGCACCCATGGCAGTTCTGTTAATTTGACAATAGTAAGAATCATTAAAAATAAAACAATTAGAAAATAAAAGTGGTAAGATCAAGTACAGTATTTAAATTTAAATTAGTGTCAACATTGAAATTTGGATAAAAGGAAATTAGGATTTTTATCCTAATTTCAATGTTGACACTAATTTAACCTGTAACATGTAGTGTAAATTTCCAGTTCATTTGAATAAGGCGTTTAGATGCTGTCACATTTTAAATAATTGAAACCCATAGGCCATAATATGATAAAGAATTTTTTTTTTTTTTGTGTACATATCTGTAAGTGCTAGAGTCCTCAAAATTATACAGTTCGTTCGTTGGTGGCTTATAACGTGTACATAAAGTTTCAGCTCAGTTGGGTAAGGCATTTAGATAATATCACACTTTAAATAATTTCAGCCCATAGACTATAATAATAAAGAATATTTGTTGTGTGCCTGTAAAAACCTATAAGTGCTAGATTCACCAAAATTTATACAGTTCATGTGAGAGTGACCTACAACATAATGCAAAAATTTTTCAGTTTATTTGAATAAGGTGTTTAGACATTACTACTGTAAATAATTTGAACACATAGACCATAATGTTAAAGAATTTTTTGTTATTCCCTGTAAAAAAAAAAAAAAAATCCATAAGAGCTGGATTCACCAAAATCAATAGGGTTCATGCTACAATGATCTACAAACCTATAACATATGTACCAATTTTCAGCTCATTGGAACAAAGCATTTAGACGGAATTGTGTTCACACACATTCATACATCACCGTTAAAATAGCAAAAATGAACTCAGAGGACTTCAAAACGTATAGCTACACCAAAATCTTGAGTTAAAATTTTTGTCACGATTACAATACTTTCCTTACATAGTGTGTTTGGAAAGTAAAAATCTTTATAGCATTGTTCCTTTTACCCAAAAATATTTGAGCCCACCCAATCTTTTCCAAAAGTTGGTGCCTCTGTGTGAGCTTATTTTACTATTTTAAAAATAAAAAAATACAGCACTATATTAAAAAGTTTTATAAAGATGTGAATAGTATTAGTAATATATGTAAATAGAGAAAATGTTAGAATTAACAAAAGATAAAAAGTAAGATTTGATAAAAATATGAAAACACATTTTCACTAAAACTTTTAATAAAAAGAATTAAAAATCACTAAAAAAAAAAAGGAAATGCTCAAAAAATTATACTTCTAATATTCAAACTAGAATTGAGGTAATTTAATGTAGTAATATTAAAACAATTTTATTTTATGAAAACTTTCAAAACTTGTAAATTGCAGATATAATAAAAAAAAAAAAAAAATCAAATACTCATGAATTATTCTATCACATTCATTCAGAATGTCTAATTTTATAAATACAAAATAAAATTCAAAGTACCTGAGTGTCCTTTCAATGTTGTTATTGGCTTATAACCAGAGGATTCAATTTTTAACATAGTAACCTGACCAGAATAATCACCAATAAAGACAAGTTTGGACTGAGCGTCAAATCTACAATTGTTAAGAATTTTAAAATACATGAAAATACACACACATTTGCCCAAAAGTTAGTTTAAAACAAAATGCAATACAGACAATAAGTGTTTTGTTTCAATCAAATGCTCAAAACTATTCACTTAGATAAATAGGAGTGTAAAGTTAGGTTAATTTTTTATACCAACTATGCGAAAAATGCCAGAGCTGGTAATCTGATGTCATCTTTCGGCTGTTTCCTATTAATCAGCTGTTGCCATTCCTTTGGTATTGCACTGTGCTCTCTTTCGTTAAAAGCAGTGTTAGATGTCAAAATTTCTAGTGCTTCATACTTTAAGGCATAATTATAGGAATTATAATGGGCGATTTTAATGGTGGTTATGGTATTAGGATTTATTGGGTTATTGATATGAGTACGGAATAAAGAGGTGGGGGTCCTATTATGTTTTAAATCATTAATGGGTTCGATTTTGCGGTCTTATTTTTCTTTTTGTCATACCGATATAGCAAGTTTTAAATCACTAATGTGTTCAATTCCGCTGTCTTTTATTTTTCTTTTTGTCATACCGATATAGCAAGCATTAAATCATTAATGTGTTGAAAAAAGCCAGTGACAAAATGATCAGTAGAGCAACATCTTTCCAGCCTGATGACAACCTCAATTAGCAAGTCAAAATATAAGTAATGCTGCTCAATTAAAGGACTTTGAGGTATTTTTAAATGTTTTTTAAAGTTTAATTCTTCCTTTTATATATAATTTAATTATAATTAACAATTAAATAATTAATCATCATAATTAATGAACATAAATTTTATAGCATTATAGAATATTATCTATCATCATAATCATCTTAAAATTATACATCCTTCCTATCTTTAAATAAAAACATATCTCCATTCTGGATAAACAACTCCGTTCCATCCAGGGGTTGATCCATGTTTTAATTTTTGGGGCCCATTTTTGTGAAAAATAAATTATTTTTGGGAAAATCAAAATATTTTTGTGAAAATTTATTTCTTTTTGTGATAAAAAGAGCTGTCGCTAGAAACCTTTCATTTTAGCAGTTACTCTTATCTAATGTTTAATATCAAGTTAATAGCATTTTATTAAACAAAAGTATAGACACTCATTAAAAATAATACAGTGAACATGGAAAAATTTTACAGAAATATTTTTATAAAACAAAATTTTGTGAAATGGCTGTTTTTACAAATCTGAATTTTGTGAAGGGACCCATTTTCTGAATTTGAATTTTGTGCAAGGACCCATTTTATGGATTTGAATTTTGTGCAAGGACCCATTTTATGGATTTGAATTTTGTGCAAGGACCCTGTGTGAGTGTTCACACATATGTTCTTAAAAGTTTATTTATTTATTCAAATTTAATATATGTAACAAAAGGAGGGATTAATATAGATAATATAAAAAAAATCTTTTTAAATTTATGTAATTCAACTAATTAATTATATAGAATTTTCCGTTTTATTTACAAATCAAAATCTTTCATGAAATAGCGTTTCTTTGTTCTTTTATTGTTACAAACACATTGCTCTCGGAATAATATAAAGCAATTTTTATATCGGGGTTTGTGAAAAATAATTGTGTTTATACTCATTCCCCGAAGGAAGTAAATCAATTTAGCGATAATTATTTATTTTTGAGAGGGTAATTTAAAATTCGTTATCAGCATATTCCTAGCATAAATAGCTATTAATAAAATAAAAAAACAATCATTTCAGTTTATATTATTACCCTCATATTTACATTAAAAGCTATTATTATTTCAAGCAGGTCATTATAGTTCTAAAAATAGATTTATAATGGATTTTCACTGACCAACTGGTGTCTAGCAAAGGGGTTGTTTTTCGTACGTTAAAGATGACTCATACCTGGCGATGCTTTTTATGCCAAATCGATGTAACGACATTTTTATATTCAAAATTTAGTATTAATATATTGTAAAGACAAAGAAATAGCTTGGCATTCTTTTGGCTGTTTTTTTTCTAAAATTTGGCTCTTTTTCTTCAGACATCTCGGAACTGTTCTAGTGTAAGGAACTCAGAACTGCTCCAAATCATCGTTTAGTAAAGACTGAATTACTTTCGCTCTCTCCCCCATCTTATGCGACAATCTCAACATTTAACCCTGGAAATTATGTACTGCAATTATTAAACGTTTTACAACGCTCTGTACCAAATTGTTGGAAATATTAATCCTTGACTTTTTTCTGGAAAATTTATTCAATAAAAGCATCTTGATGACAGCAATTGGACTTCTTAAAATATTACTAATTTACCTTTCCTTACAGATATCTCCACTAAACAACGATCACTACTGCGTGAAGAAACTACGTAACAGACCCATTTTATGAATTTGAATTTTGTGAAAGGACCCATTTTATGGATTTGAATTTTGCGAAAGGACCCATTTTAGAGTTTTGAATTTTGTGAAAGAACCCATTTTAGAGTTTTGAATTTTGTGAAGGGGCAGCAAAAGGGTCCCAATTTTTGCCTGGATCAACCCCTGCCATCACTAATCATCTAACTCTTTCTTACTGTGCATATCTTCAAAAGCTGAGTTGCCGTATGGCCGAACCGAGGTTGTTGCCAACTGGCAAATGACACCACAATATTTATATAATAACAGGAGACTTGGCATTGGAATATTAAAACCCAAATAAACTACGTCAGAAACATCAAATAATTTTCTTTGGCGTTTCTGATGTAGTAGTTTATTCGGGTTACAATATTTATATATTATTAAAATACCATATAATCAATTGAAATATCTCTTTTGCACAAATATGTAGAAAAAAAAATTTCATAGGAGAGAAAGCAAAATTCTTTTAAATCATTTTTAATACCTTTCTACACTTTTCTTAAGAAAAATACTTTTAAAAATGTATAATTAAAAAAAATAATATACATAGAGATGAATGCATAAGCTATGATAATAAATTAGATTTAAGATCAAGTTTAAAAAATAAAGGGAAGCACAATAAAATTTCATATCTAAAGGATACTGCACTGCAGTGCACCAAGCGTTGCACTGAAAACCCCCTTGGCGCTGCCCAGTCTCTGAACAATGCCATTGAAAATACTTATCTCTACCAACACTTAATACCCATTCAGACCATACAGAAAATACTATATCAACAACTCTACCTTGGTGAGCTGAAATAAAGACAAGACAAATATTTTAAAAAGTAGGCTTTTATTAAGTTTTTTTTTTTTTTTTTTTTTTTTTTTAAGCAATATATTCAAAAATATTTATTAAAAATAACATTTCAAACAAATTACAGTATCTGTAACCAAATAAGTTAATTTAACTATAATAGTTTTTTTTTTTTAAACAAACTCCATACATGTTTGAGATGCTACTAGATATAATAAAAAGTTAAATATATTTTTTAATTTATAATGCAATTATTTACTATTAATACTTGATGGAAGGTCTTTCTAAATTAATACAGTTTGAAAATAGTTATCAGCAAAATTAAGAATCTAACAGTAAAACTAAAAATTTATCTTAAGCAAATTAAAATATTTTGAATATTAGCAATCAATGTACATTTATATGTTTCTAGATATAATTTTGCAGGTGATTGAGAGAGAGAAGAGGAGAGAGAGGGTAAGGGAGAGAAATTATTATTATTATTATTATTATTATTATTATTATTTTTTTTTTTTTACAGCTGATTGCTCAAATACAGAATTTATTTTGACAAACAAAATATTTAATCTCATTTCAAATACATTTTCTTTCCTCTTTTAAACACAAATTATTGAAATATGCAATTATCTTACTACTATTCCTATTTGACTAAATCTGTACTTTTTCTCAAAGCTGGTGATTCAAGAAATCTGATTAATTCTCAACTGACTACACAAAATTTCTCAAGATTATGGAATGAAAATCTCGATTAAAAAAAAAAAAAATCTATGGCTTTCAAAAGGTAAAGAAACTATTCACACAAAAATTGTCATTGAAAATGAAGTCATAGAACAGGTATCACACTTTGCCTACCTAGGATGTGATCTTACTTATGAATATGAGAATGAAATACAAAAGAAATGGCACAAATTTCAACACGTCTGTGGAGCCTTGAGTAAAACCCTGAAGAGGAGAACACGAAAAGAAACTCAACTTAAGCTTTATAAAGTCATGGCTACACCTGTCTTGTTCTGTGGCTCAGAGACATGGACCTTGAGGAGCCAAGATCTGAGTAGAATTCAAGCAACAGAAATGAGATATCTAAGATCAATAAAGGGCTGCACGATCACCGACAAGATCTGAATTGAAGATATTCAACTTATGCGATAGAGTACAAGATTATCATACTAAATGAAAAGACCATGTATAACGCATGGCAGTGACAAGATTCGTCAGAGCTGCTTTTCACTACACCCCGAAAGGCAGAAGAGACCGAGGACGTCTGAGAAAGCAGTGGATTGACCAATGAAGCCAGAACAAACACCCTGCCAACTCCTTCAAGTTGATGATGATGATGAAGTTAACAGAATTTGAATATACATAAAATGTGATTTATGCACAAGCTAAAAAAATTACATAACAATGAAATAAAATCATAGATTAAGATATAAATAACATTTTACCTAAATAATTTCTTTGGTGAGTCATTCTATTATAATCTTCTGATAATAAAAATTCCTATAACAAAAAATAAAATATTAATAGGACTCAAATTAATAAGCACATTTCCCCCTCTTCCTATTCTAGTATATGAATAGTACTAAGGGTTGGCTTGATTTTGCCCGACCCGAAAAAAATCAGGTGGGTTTTTTCAATAAAATCCACTTGAAAAAACCGATGTGGGTTTTTTCTAAAATCTTTATATAAAATTACACTTTTATCTAACTTACAATAAACATATAAATATAAAATAAATATTATATAAATTATTAGAACATTAACAAAGAATTTTCAGAAATATTGGCGGGGCTCAAACTGCTCTATAAAACAAAATCCTGAAAATTTTTCATGAAAAAATTTATAATTATCTTATTAAAACAAAATAAAGTATATGTATAAGAAAATAAAAGCAAGAAAAAACAGAATTGTTTTTCAATATAAAGAAAACTGTGGTGCTTCCAAGAATGTAAAATATAAATAAATAAAAATCAAATTTTCAAAAACTTCTGAAAACTTTTTAACAGTGCAACATTGTTAAGTAATGTAGAGGGACAATAATTAGTAAAATATTTTACGAAAATCTGTTAACAATGAAAAATTTAATAAAGCCATACTAAATAATTATTAAAATTCAGATTTTGTTGTAAAGAGCAAATAAACAATTTTAGAATACTTAAAGTACGATTATTTAATTAAAAAAAATTTCTTTATAACTTAATCATAAAGATTTTAGGAATTTTTAAAATTTTGATTTTAATGAATTATAATTACTATTTAATTTTGTAAATTATCTTATTATGAATGACATACTTTAGGTTTAAAAAAAAAAAAAAAAAAGAAAAGAAAAGAAAGAAAATATTTCTGAAAATTCTGATAAAACCAAAAAATGCTCTGAAAAAACTAATTAAGCGCAAAAAAACATGATTGAACTCTATAAAACCCAAAAAACCCTGATAAAAACCCAGGTTTTTTCCAACCCTTATAGTACTTAAAGTCAATTATAAAATTAGTTCATCAAGTATTAAACATTTTACTGAGCAATGTTAAATTATTTAAGAATAAATATCTCTTCTATGCCTTTTCATAATTACAATTCAGTTGAGTATAGTAACACATACTTCAGTTCTTAACTGATACTTTGGGAATGAGCCGGGTCGCGCTCTGTCCTTCAGGGGTGTTAAAGGTGATCAGACTGTGCTCACTAGATTTATCAGTGGCCACCTTAACCCATTTTATCCCACTGTCCGATCCGGAGGACAGCTGAAAAATAGCATGTGGAAATCAGTATTTGTTTGTTGCGAATATTTTATCAGCTGGAACATGTAGAGGTATGCCTAAGCTTCTGTTAGCGTGAGGTTCCAGCTGATAAAATATTCGCAACAAACAAATACTGATTTCCACATGCTATTTTTCAGCTGTCCTCCAGATAGGACAGTGGGATAAAATGGGTTAAGTGCATGAAATTTGAGCAGCACCGAAAAGTCTATCCATCCCACTTGCTATTAATGTTCCTCCAGTGCACTAGTCCACCCTACCTGCTCAGTTGTGTGGATTTTTCAAGGGAGGATTTCCTGTGCGATCTGGTCTTGTTCTTTGATTTTCTAACGGTGAATGGACTCATGGACCTGGTCTAGCTTTGCTAGGCCGGTGGGGATGAGAAACAGCAACACAGCTACAATTGTTACCAAAATTACATACACAGACGACAAATTTGTCACTTAAAGTATTTTACAAAGCTAATTTTTTTGTAACTTTTTATTCATATTCAGTATAAATCTATTGCTTATAAGATATCATCACACATCAGAGAGAGGGGGAAAAAAATGTTATATTGTGTGGTTCAGCTTTTGCACTACACATTTTAAATTCTTTTTTTTTTTTGGCCTGATGAAGGGGTATATGCTTAATTATTGTGACCTGAAACAAACGTATGTTTTTGCAAATTATGGTGCTTGCCTACTCTATCTTTCAACATTAATGTTTCTATTCATTTACTGCATTCATAATCCAGGTAGTCCCTTTAAACCACAAAAAACAAATTCAAAACAAATTAAAAGAAATAATTCATAAATTTGAAACTAAATACACGCTTTTCTTAAAAAATTTAATTCATCAGATGTGGATAATATACATGTATGCAGAACTTCATCTTAATCAGATAAGTATATTAAAATTCAAGAACAAATTTTGAACTGGAGGATTCATAAACCTCCATGGTTGAGCATGCATTGCCATTGGACTGATACATGTATACAAAACTTCCTCAGCTCAATCAGATTATACGAAGTGAGTTAAAATTTGAAGACAAATTTTGAACTGGATTTGGGGGCGATGGCCCCACTTTTAAACTTTTTAGGATAGGCATGTCAGCTGCAAATGTTCCCTCCTAGCCAGATGTTTTAGATTATATGACCTTTAAATTCTTTCTCTGTATGGGTGTATCATATATGAAATTTTAAATAGAACATTTAATTAATATATAATTCTGTCACAAGAGGCCCTATTGTTCATTTAGGCCCTGTCTGATATATTTGAATTTATCGAGACTGGAGAATAATGTTACCTACTTTCCTCCACAGTAGGGGAAGGGTGGGCAAAATGGGGTACTTAAGTTTATTCTGGCCAATAACTCTGTGACAAATAGGAAGAAATGCAATAAGTAATATCTATTTCAATTTTACAATCTCAGCAGTTATTCTGCAGCACTGGAATTTGAAATACACTGCATATTTTATGATCTGCACATGAATATATTCAAAGCTGCAAACTTTCCCTTTTTGCCCTATGGGATAGGGCAAAATGGGGTACCTCTCAACTTAACAAACTTTACTCACACAGCTCACATATGAACCTGTCATCTTCCTCATCAATACCGGTGCACAAGTCATAAGCCCATTTGTTACATTCACTGTACTTGATCCATCCTTCTCCTTGTGCTGATCTTGCATAGATTTCGTAACAGTACAAGCATGTAACATCTACATCGTCTGGATCACTGTCTGACAATATGCCGTCTGTTGCTAGGGTAGGAACGCAACTTCTCTTGGCTTGTGAACTGTCCAACACCCGACTTTTTTGCCATTTGACCTTTTGACCCCACCTCAAGATACCCTGTGTTGTCCTACAAGCAGCCATGCAAAACAACAAGGCCTACATAATAAATCACACTGAATGTAGTTCTATTCTTTCATGCAATTCACTAAAAAAACATCCCTTTTAGCTAATACAAACTGTCATGTTCGTATCTGCGAGCTAACCTAACGATTAAAATATCCAACCATCACACTTACCTTATATCAGGATAATAAAAAAGTACATAAATCTTGGGAGCGTATCTGTCTGTGACTCTGCAAGCGGTATCTCACGTGGAAATGAATATCAGATACGTTGCACACAACCTGTAGCAATGACAGACAGATGACAGCATTGTATAAGCGGGATTATCAAAAACCCAGTTTTGCCTTACCACCCCATTTTGCCCACCCTTTAGAGGTCTGCACAGGCCGGAATTTTGAGGCCTGGTGCAGTATGAAATTGAAAAATTTGGCCTGGGCCCGGCCCACTTATTTTTTATATAGACCAAAAGGTCAATTTTTTAATTAATCTTATTATGCAGATAGCATACAGTGGAAACTAATTAATTTTAAGTGTTTCAATAAAAATGACCTGACCAGTGTTCAATTGTTATGACACATTAAATACAAAAGTTTTAACAAGAAACCAGTTTTATTCAACAAAGCATAAATATATATTAAAACTTTAAAAAAAAAATGACAAAATTAGAATTACCTTTTCAGGTGATGAACAAGATAAAGCAGTAGGCATAATCGAACATCTATTATAACACACTTGAAACACAATCATATTTTGTTTTTTAACAACAAAGCATCCGCGGTCACCATGTTGACCAGCGGGTAAAAGGATGATGTACTATGCTTCTGCGGTCGCCATGTTGACCAGCGAAAGAAAACAAGATGTATCATCAAGGTGTAAAAATGAAGATTACAATTGCACACTTAATTCTATGACTTAGTTCAAAAGACTTTTAATTTAAATTTTTAAACATAACAAATGTGAACATTAAATTAAACTAAATTAAAACGAAGTACTTTACACATAATTAATTAAAATAAAAAACCTTAAAATGTACCTCATGTTACGTTAATATTTTCATCTGGGCGCCCAGACCTTCTCAAACGTTCATCTGTGCTGGATCTCTTCATGTTGCAGTCTTTTATAGATTCTATTAGTTGATTCCACATCCGGTTTGGTGCCATTGCGTCACTATCGTTACAAACTTCCGGTGTCGTTGCAATTTCTATTGCTTCTCTGAACATGGCGTAATTATGGTTATTGTAGTTAGCAATTTTTCTGGTTTTTTCAAAATTTATTGTAATTTCTTTATTTTCGAAGGTTTTGGCTAAAGCTGTGTTTGTTTTTCCTGTTTTGATGTCATTTTTGTGTTCCTTGAGTCTAGTTTTAATCTTTCTTTTTGTTACACCGATGTATTAACCTGGTTTATTTTCTTGTTTATTTATGTATGGTATTTGATAAATCCCGGCAGTTTCATAAAGACCCCATCCCCCCATTAGAAACTGCCGGGATTTATCAAATACCATACATAAATAAACAAGAAAATAAACCAGGTTCATACATCGGTGTAACAAAAAGAAAGATTAAAACTAGACTCAAGGAACACAAAAATGACATCAAAACAGGAAAAACAAACACAGCTTTAGCCAAAACCTTCGAAAATGAAGAAATTACAATAAATTTTGAAAAAACCAGAAAAATTGCTAACTACAATAACCATAATTACGCCATGTTCAGAGAAGCAATAGAAATTGCAACGACACCGGAAGTTTGTAACGATAGTGACGCAATGGCACCAAACCGGATGTGGAATCAACTAATAGAATCTATAAAAGACTGCAACATGAAGAGATCCAGCACAGATGAACGTTTGAGAAGGTCTGGACGCCCAGATGAAAATATTAACGTAACATGAGGTACATTTTAAGGTTTTTTATTTTAATTAATTATAACAAATGTGATTTAAAAAATCACTAAACAAGATTCAACATCAATGAAAAAAACAAATTTAACAATCTCAATTCAAACGCCGATTATCATTTTGATTTTAGATCTCGAACAAATGACGAAAATCTATAAACTTTATCCTTTTAAAAAGGAAACAAACTTAACGATGAAAAATTTAACATTTGTAAAATTTATAGCGACGGCAGCCATAAAAAATATAAAACGCAACAGCCAAAAAGAACATAACAAGCTTAGCTGTAACATGCTAAAAGCACACCTGCCAGTGCTTAGCTCACCAACAGCTTAAAGCTGCTCAATTATCCAAAGCTATTACTGCTTCATTTCTAATTGAAGATTGGCTGACCACTGCTGACAACTGCCATCTAACACACACGCCGCGATCTTTTTATACTAACTGAAAAAGTCAAATCTGCATATAAACAACATATCGCTATTGCCACTCAACGGTCATAACCAAAAATATAATTTACAATAATTATTTCAACAGCAGTGGCAACAGTCAAAATAGGAAAAATTATGCAGAACAAGAATGGCAACGGCAAAGATGTAAATAAACATCGATCGTTAAGGCGTGATGATGGCAAACCGAATTTTAAATAAAGAAAGTAAATAAATATTTAATAAACTTAAAGAAAAAGGTAAGCTAAAAGTTATTTCTTGAAAAATAAACATTTATATTTATAAAAATTAACAACTTTTTATATGTGAGGACATTTGATAGATATCAATTTTTTGCCAGTGTACGACACGGCCCAGACAAGAATCAATAAAATCAAGCCTGACTCGATTGAAAAAAAAAAAAAAAATGCATGCCTTTCTATGAAAAACATTTTTAATGTGCGTTTTGTAGAGGTTTTATATAGCGAAGCAATAGAATCTTCTTTAACGAAACTGCTGAACTTTTACAAGATAATTATCTTGTAAAAGTAAATAAACAAATGTCTTATAAACAAAAGTTCATTATTACAGACGTACAGAAGGCACAAAGACAGAAAGTCAAATCGAAAATATTACCACTCAAACAATATAGGACGGTATTTAAAATGGTATTACTGTTAAAAATGCACATTCAACTATTTACTCTCATGCACCGTAATGAGAATGAATCGTTCATGTGATCCAATAAACAAAATTTTAATGGTAATCCAACCATATTCAATAGAAGAGGCTTTTGTACATGCTAAAAATTATGCTACTTTCATTCAGTGCACTGGAGAAAAGAAAAAGGAGTTTAGAGAAAAAATTACAGCGGCAGGATTTTTATACTCTTCATACCACTTTAAACTCTACAGACCATAGGGCACATACACAATAATGTATCTAATTTCTTTCATTTGAACATGTGTGCAAACTAGTAGTGACATGCATACTATTTTGAATAGGAAACCATTTAATATTACTTGAAATAAAATATATTAATATCGAGACATGCTAAAAATATTTTTGGAAAATCAGATCGTGAACAGACAAAGCAAGAGATAAGTGATAAGTAATCGTGATAAGCAATTAAATTGAAGCTACAGACATTTTTTAACAAAATAAAATTTTATGTAATTATACCAGCCTGTAAAATTATGTGAAATAAATGACTGAAGAAATATTTTATCATTTTCCTTTTTCGTTGATTAACGATGAAACCAGAAAAAGATTCGGGCTGCTACGGCCCGTAAAAAATTTCCTTCAGGCCTGGCCCGTGCAGACCTCTACCACCCTTCCCCTATTTTCTTTTGCTTTAGAATGAAAGTATAAATCATGAGTATGAGTAATTGTAAATAAAGAGTCGGCTGTAAGTGTGTCAACCAGAGTTGGGCAAAATCGTAATTCAATTAATTTGTAATGAATTGCATTTCAATTGACAGTAAGCAATTACAATTATGATTACTTGTAATTGTAACTGAGCATATGCAATTAATCATTACTTTAATCGTAACTAAAAGCTTTCAATTATAATTACTTTACTGTAATTATAATTGAAAAAAATTTAGTTACAATTACATGTAATGTAATGAATAATCATTTTATAAAATTGAAATGTAATTGCAGTTAAAAACATTATAATTATAATTATCTGCCTGTAATTATAATTAAATTTTGCAGTTACAATTATATGTAATGTTAATGGGTAATCATTTTATAGAATTAGAATATAATTGTAATTAGAAACGTTATAATTATAATTACTTTTCTGTACTTATAATTAAAAATTTACGATTATAATTATATGAAATTTAATGGTTAATTATTTTACGCAGTTGAAACGTAATTGTAATTACTGACGATATAATTATAATATTGTAATTGTGACTTTGGAATTCAAATTACATTTAGGTAGAGATCGATTTAACTTCTTCGCTGATGTTCTGACGAAAAGCTATGATTCGATCCACACGAAATTTTGAATTTAGAGTTAAGTGTTAGTATGACAAACATTGCATTCCTGGAAGGGGGAGGGTCTGATCCCAACTTCCCTTATCTCAAAAAATTATGGTCCGAACTTTTAAGAAACTTTAAGTTTGGTGTTAGTATGACAAAAATTGAACCGTTGGAAGGGGAGGGAGGATCTTACGTCGCACGGAACATCATCTCGAGAAATTATGGTCGAAACTTTACAAAATTTTGAATTTCTGGTTGGTTGTCTGTTAGTATAACAAAGACTGCACCATTGAAAGGAAGGAGAGTTTTATCTCCTTCAACCTCACCAAAATTAGGGTACAAATTTTACGAAATTTTAAATTTCGGGATAGTCGGTGTTAGTATGGCAAATGCTGCACTGTTGGAAGGGGGGGTCTTACCTCTCCCCCCTCCTCCTCAAGGAGCTTTATTTCAAAAAAATAATGGTCCGAACTTTTAAATGGTCCGAAAATTTTAAATTTGGAGTTGTTTGAGTGTTAGTATAACAAAGACTACACCGTTGGAAGGGGGGGGGGGGCGGAGGAGTTCTTACCCCAACATGTCTTATGTTGGAAAGTTATGGTCCTAACTTTACGAAATTTTAAACTTGGAGTTGGTTTCGTGTTATTATGACAAAGAGTGCACCATTGGAAGGGAATACGGTCTTACCCCCCATAGTGCCTTATCTCGAAAAATTATGTTCCAAACTTTACGAAATTTTAAATTTAGGGTTGGTTTAGTGTTAGTATAACAAAGATTACACCGGTTTTTTTAAATTTGGGGTTGGTTTAGTGTTAGTATAACAAAGATTACACCGTTGGAAGGGGAAGGGTCTTACCCGCCACGTTGCCTTATCTCGAAAAGTTACGATGTTGCTGTTGCGGAATAAGGCCGACTGAGTACTCTTGGGTCCTAGGCCAGGGGGGGGGGGGGGTGCCTTCCGTGGAGATCTTTCTAAGGGATCCAAGCCTGTATTTACGCAAGTTTCGGAGAGAACCACGGAAAACTCCGAACGGCTAGGCCGACGAGCGCGACCTTGGATCGAACCCGGCACTTCACGTCTACCAGCTTTGAGCGTAGAACCGCTCGGCCGCTGGTGGACCGAAAAGTTACGGCATTAATTTTATGAAACTTACAATTTGTAGTTGGTTTGGTGTTAGTAGGACAAAGACTGCACCGTTCGAAGGGGAGAGGTTCTTACACTCCACGGAACATTATCTCGAAAAATAATGGTCCGAACTTTATGAAATTTTAAACTTTCAGTTGTTTGGGTGCTATTATAACAAAGACTGCACCGTTAGAAAGAGAAAGTGTCTAGAAAAATTACAGTCCTAATAACTTTAAGAAATTTTAAATTTGGTGTTGGTTGGTTATTATTATAACAAAGATTGCACCGTTCGAAAGAGGAAGGGCCTTACCTCCTTTCTCCCCTCGGTGCCTTACCTAGGAAATTTACTATCCTAACTTTACAAAATTGCAAATTTGGAGTTCGTTTGGTGTTAATATGACAAACAGTACATCGATAGAAAGGGAGAGGCTCTTACCCCTACGGTGTCTTATTTCGAAAAAGTGTGGACCAAACTTTACAAAATTTTAAATTTGGATTTGGTTGGATGTTATGTTAACAAAGACTGCATTGTTTGAAGTGGGGTCTTACACCCCATGGTGCCTTATCTCGGAAAGTTACTATTCCATTTTTTTCGAAATTTTAAATTTGGAATTGGTTTCGTGTTACTTTGATGAAGAATACTGTTGGAAGGGGACATGGCCTCCCCCCTCATAGCGCCTTATCACGAAAAACTATGGTCGAAACTTCACGAAATTTTAAATTTAGAATTGGTTGGGTATTAGTTTAACAAAGACTGTTTGAAGAAGGGGTCTTACTTCCCACGGTGCCTTATCTCGGAATGTTACCGTTCTAATTTTTTGAAATTTTAAATTTGGAGTTGGTTTGGTGTTACTATAATAAAGACTACACTGTTGGAAGAGAGGAGGGCCTTACCCCCCATGGTGCCTTATCACTAAAAATTATGGTCCAAACTTCACGAAATTTTAAATTTGGAGTTGGTTTGCTGTTAATATGACAAAGAGTGCACCGTTGAAAGGGGAAAGGGTCTTACCCCCCACGGTGCCTTACCTTAATTTCCCCCCCCCCCACTTCGGCGGGGTGGGGAGGGGCAAAAAGACTGAGGTTTTTGACAAGTTTCAATCAATCATTTTATTTTATTTTATTTGCGGGTGGGTAGATTTTAATAATTTATATGTAATTTTAAGTCTTAATTTAAACATAGTGGCCTGCTAAGCATGCAACACCTGATAGTATAAATGTACATATAACTATATTTCATTTGCCTTTTAGAAAAGCTAAAAAAACGAAGCACTAATTTATCATCTGATAAAGTTAAAGAAATGAAATTTTAATATATATATACATATATTTAATACATTTTATTTCTTTAAAGGAAAAAAATAATATTTTAAAATTTATCAAAACATTACAAATATAATATGTCGTTTGTCATTTTCGATTTTTATGTGTTTATATTTTAAATATACTTGGAGTATCTCTATTAAACTATAAGCAAAATGAGGCTTTCTGTTTTTTTTTTTTTTTTTTTTTTTTTTTTCATTTTTGACATTTGAAAAAATGAAAGAAAGAAAGAAATAACTCCACATATATATAAAGGTATTTTATTTATTTCAATTTTATATCTTAAGATGTAATCTTACTATTTCTAAGAAAATCCTTAACAAGCTGAGGTTATCGTAGGTCCATAGAGACCCGAGTCATTTTTCTTTGTCTTATTTCTCAGAACCGACATATAAAAGAATACCTATGCATCAATTCCGTGATTTTTTCGGTAAATATACCATTCTTAAGCTTTATTATGCAATTTGAACGTTTCAAATACCTTAATTTGTTCAAAAGTTATGAATTTTTTTTTTGTCAATACCTACAGTTTTGGGAAGTGGGTGTGTTCCTGATGAAAAGTAAAATATTTATTTATTTATTTATTTATTTTGTAATATTCTTTGTCTGCCCTTAAAGTAGAAGAATTTAAGATTGTTCAAAAATTTTATCAGATTTTTTCCTTAAAAATTATGTATTCTAACATGCCTCGGATCTTCAGCGACCCATGGTATTCTAACAAAGTGCCGAAAAAAAAAAAATGATAACCTAATCGGGTTAGTATATATATCCCTTAACTAGAAACATGCAAAATTGTTACGAAAACAGAACCGTGCAGTCTGTGAGACTGCTGACATTCAAAAATTTACTATAAAAATGAAAACAAACAAAACTTTAAATAGTTTACAAATAGTAAACTTAAACACATATTCTTTTATATTAATGTATTAACATCACCATATTAGGTGAAAGATTAAGTGGAATGATAAAAACTGGAGACGTTCATTTTTGCGTAGAGGGTAGGTACGTAGACACAGCAGCCTCACAGTCGGCAAGTTTCCGGTTCAGAGTTAATGAAAATTTGAATAACGATCGCTTACCATTTTTAAAAATTTGCAGTGAGTGCTACGCATACTTGGGAGGGGGGAGGTTAGTGGGGCAGAGGGGAAGAAATTGTTACCGATTTTTATGAAAATTTGTAAAACTATCAATTACTATCTATGAAAATTACAACGAGAATTACATATAGCTCTGGGGTTCAGGGGGGGGGGGCTGTAGCGTACAGAAATAAAATAATCTTATACAAAGTAACTTAATACTGATTTGCATGAAATCTTTCGTAAATAACTACTTAATTTACAAAAAGTTTTACATATATCTGAGAATGGGGGGAGTCACGGAAAGCAGTGGGGAAAAAATGATTGTTTTATACCACAATGTATCCGATTTAGTGAAATTTAGAGTAAATGTCGCTTGCTGTTAAAAAAACAACAACAACAAAAAAAAAAATCACAATGAGTGTTACATATATCTGAGTGTAGGGAGCCATGAAAATGTTGTTTTTATTTAATATCTTTTGATCCAATTACCGAATAAGCTAATAATAATAATAATAATAATAATAAAAAAAAAAAAAAAAAAAAATGGCGTTAGCTAGATTTTTTCCCTGAGTAATAAATGTGCCATTTTTCGCAGCTATCAGTTGAAAAGTATAGATCTGTATAGCGAACAAAAAATCTGGGCAAGCAAACAAACAATCAGCTTTGTATTTACATAGAAGAAAATTAGGGAAAAAGATTGTGCTTCGTTTATCGCTTGTTGGAAATGGAGCGGGTGTGTGTGTGTGGGGGGGGATTACACTTAGAGGAGAGTATCTCTCCTCTAAGGGATTACATGAGGGAAAGATGCTGAACAAGTAAAAGACTTCTGTGGAGTGTGTGATCAGCAATCGTTAGCGGAAGTAAGAAGGGACATAAAAAATTATGAGTGAAAGATATTAAAGAATTTTATTTCTTTATAAATTCTAGAATTTAATAAAACAAGTTTAAAATGAATATTTACATTTATGATGTGGATAGGGAAAGATTGGAAATCATGAGGCTTCTGTCGGACAAGTGATCACCAATCGTTACCGGTGGCAAGGGCGGGGATCTAAAAATTATATGAGTAAGAGATATCAAACAATTCTACTTTTTTACAGGTTGTAGAATATAATAAATCCTTATTAAATCATGTTCTTACACTAAGAACAAGATACGACAAGGATTTATTTAACAAAACCGTATGAAGTGTACTTTTTTTACATAGGAATTTTTGCTAGTGTTCGGATACTTTTGTTACCGGCTGTACATATAGCGTCGGGGGTAAAAGAGAGCGGGGGGGGGGGAGAAAAATATTGTTTTTGTACGACCATGTCGCCGACTTTAATGAAACTTTGTATAACTATCACTTACTCTTCATGAAAAATTACAGTGAGCATTATATATAATTGGGGGGGGTGGGGGGCGAAAGGGAGCATAGGGAAAAGCAGTTAGAAAAGTTCTCTTCAACATTACATCGTTTCATATGCATAGAAAACTTGGCTTAAATATTGATTATTGTCTATTTTTAAAAATATTGTGATGGCTAGATATACAGAGATGGCATGGGACACACTGAAATAAAATGATTTTTTTATACCGCTTTATTACCGTTTTTAACTGAACTTTTCAGAAATATAACTCCATGTTTGTGGAAAATGAGAGTGAGTGTTACATATCACAGTGATTTTTCTTTTCTTAAATTAGTATTCAAAATTTTTCTTCAAATTTTGATTAAAAACTGTAAAAAGTTAAAACAAAAACCTTTTTCTTTCTCTCTCTCTTTCTTCTTCTTCTTCTTTTTTTTTTTTTTTTTTTTTTTATTAATCTCCCCTTTGTCTTTTCTCCAGGGAAAAAAAATATTTACAAATTTGTTGATGTTTAGCATGTATTTTACAATTAATAATTAAGGAAAGAGACCTTATTTTTTGGGCGTCGGAATAAATGAGACTTTTCACAAATGCTACTTGCAAAAGAAAAAAAAACTTGGGACTTGCAAATATATTGGGGGTTAAAGTACAGTCGGGATTTTTTTTTTCTATCATAACATCTTTTTTCTTTTCTCACCCCTATAGCCCTCCAAAGTATTTTTCAGGACACATATATTTAACAAGTAGCATTTATTAAAAATGCCCTCCGGCACTCTTTCTTCCGGATCGTGGAAAATGAACACTTTTCCTTATTGCCACTTGTAAAATGCATGCTAAAAATCTACGAGAACGTAATTTTTTGTTTCCTGCGATAGGGTACTAAAAGGACAGATTAAACGAAAAAAATCTCGTTTTTGAATTACCTTTTCGGAGATTTTAATCAAACACTGCATTTTTGAGTATTAGGAAGATAAAGACACTATGATACGTAACCCTCATTGTAAATTTTTCATAAACAGCAATATTTAACACTTTGTGGCGCGCTGTCTTCGCTGCGAGGACGCAATTATTAAGCTCTAGCTGCAAAAGCTCATCCCTGAAATTTTTTTATCAAAAATTTTCTTTTATAACGCAGCAGAAAAAAGCCGTTTTTACAAACTTAAAATTTCTTCTATTTTAATTTTGTTCGTGAATTCCGGGGGGAGTCCAATCTAAATGATCTCGATTACCTTGCGCCGCAATGGGTTAAGCAAAGTTTTATTAAATCGGCAACAGCGTGGTGTAAAAATATCATATTCTTTCCGTATGCTCCCTATCCCCTGGATATAATCTTCTCTGTAATTTTTTATGAACAATAAGTGATATCTGTACAAAGTTTCCTATAAATGTAAAGAGGGATGCGTAAAAACAATCATTTTCTTTCTCTCTGTCTCCCCTTGGCCCCTAGATATATCTAACGCACTCTCTGATTTTTCCTTAAAGGTAGATGATAGTTGTTCAAATTCTAATTAAAATCGGTAACACGATGATATTTAAGCAATCATTTTCCTCTTCTGCTCCCCCCAGGTTTAGATCAGTATAAATTTTCCTAATCAGTAGGCGGTATTTACAATAAGTTTTATTAAAATGAAAATCATAGTGATATAAAACAACTTTCTTTTCTTCTGCTGTACATCTTCCCCTCCCCCCTCAAAAAAAAAAAAAAATCATATGTAACACTCACTTTAATTTTTCATTAATAATAAGTAATATTTACACAAATTTTCAACAAACAATCGATAAGGGGGTCGGTTTAAAAATTATTTTATTCCCCTCTGCCTTCCTTATCCCTCCTCCCCCCTTCAACTGTATGAAAAACTCACTTTCATTTTGATAAAGAATAAGTGACAGTTATACAAAATTTCATCAAAATCGGTAACACGGTGATATGAGAATATAAGAACAACAGTTTTCTTTCCCTCTGCCCCCTCCTGCAGATATACGTAACACGCATTTTAATTTTTCTTAAATAGTAAGTGTTATTTATATAAAGCTTCATTTAAACTGCGTGATCAAAAAAAAAAAAAATAAATAAATAAATAAAAAAAATAATCCATATGCACCCCTCGTGCGCCCTCCCCTTGCCATATATAATACTCATTCATTGTAATTTTCAATAAACAGTAAGTGATATATTATATAAGATATCACTAAAACAGCAACATGATAATATAAAAAATAATTTTATTTCACTCTGTCCCTCTCACTTATCTCCCTCCCTTCCAAATAAGTGTGACACTTGCTGTAATTTTTCATAATTAATAAATGATTTTTATACAAAGTTTCATTAAAATCGGTAAGAAGGTGATATAAAAACAATTATTTTCATTCAAATTACCGCTAACCCGAAACCCCTCCCGCAGATGTATATAATCCTTACTGCTTATTTTCCATTAATACTATGTGAATGTTGTACCAATTTAATTGAAATTACCAATATATATATATATATATATATATATATATATATATATACTAGCAGGCTTTGCCCGCTTCGCTGGTCATTATATCGAAATAAATTCTCAATATTTCATATCAATAATAATAATAAAAAAAATCTTAAGAAAAAAAAAAGAAAGAAAGAAAGAAATCAGTCAAAATGTAAGTTAAAGTTTCTGCTACCTTTGGTAGTGGTTTGCCTGCTCCCCAGACTTTTTGAATCATGAGCCCCAATGGCTTCTGCGGTACCTTACCTAATTTTTACACCCTCTCCCTAACGGGTAATGTTGAAAGTTTCGCAAAATTTCCTCCCATCAATGTGCATATTGCGTACACTTAATCAAAACCCACTCAAAAAAATTCATCATTCTAAGGCAATCTGGAGTATATTTAAGCTTGTTTTTTCCCAACGCCAGCCCCAGAAGAGGGGGAGTGTAATTTCTCGAAATCCCTTTATAGTGCATCTTGCATACACTTACCTAACCAGACGTAAAAAATATCGAGATCCTGAGATTATTTGAAGCAGAATTATATTTTAAAACGTGTTTTTTACCCCCCTGCACATAGAACCACACATAAAAAATCTCCTTCCTAAGATAATTTAGTGCAGAGTTACACATGGATACATGCTTTTAGACCCCACCTCCCAAGACCGGTAGGGTGGAAATTCATCACAAAACCTCTTTGTAGTGTGTGTGTTGAGTACGCGTAACCACCCGACATATAAAAAAATCGCTTTCCTGAGGCACTTTGGAACAAAGTTACTCTAAAAAACGTGTTTTTGCCCGCACTCCGCCCTTAAAGGAGGGAGGCAGAGGGAAATTTCGTAAAATTACTTGATAGTGCGTGTTGAGAACGCATAACCAACCCACACATAAAAATTAATCTTACTGTGATAATTTTAAACAAAGTTACTCTTGGAAACGTCTTTATTGCTCTCCCTTCTTTAAGGAGGAAAATGGAGAAATTCTCAAAGTCCCGTTGCAATGGATGTTGGATACACGTAAGTAAGCCACACACTAAAAATTGTGGCCTCAGCTCCCATGGATTTCTTCGGGGAAATTTTACCCGCTTGGCTGGCCACTATATTTAACGAAAATTCTTTTCTATATCGCTTTATAGATAAAAAATATAAATAAAATTTATTGAAATTGCTCAAAAGCTCGCTTCCGGTGTGTATCGCTATTGCATGCGTCAATGCCATACCAGTGTGCTTCCACTTTTGTGCTTATCAAATGACAATTTTTCCGGTCGACCATAAAATGACAGCAATTTCACGTCAAATATAATATTACAATATGCTGTGAGACAACTAACTTTTTGTGACTATATGTATTTCATAGTTAGTTAACAGTGGTATATAATAAAATAAATAAAATATAAAAATAAAATAAAAATAAAATTCATTGAAATTGCTCAAAAGCTCGCTTCGGGTGTGCGTCGCTATTCCATGCGACATACAATGTCATACCAGTGTGCTTCCACTTTTGTGCTTATCAGATAACGATTTCGAAACAGACAGTATCAAAAATCATTTAAGTAGCCCTTTTATATTAGAATATTAATTACATATGAACAACCCTATGCGTATTGTACATAATATTTACTTTTACGTTATTTCCTATATTTGTTCTATTTTTTCTGTCGACCATAAATATACTGACCAAACGTCCCCATTTTCTAGGGACAAATAGGGACGTCTTTTATTTTTGAAGGCATTTTTCTAAGTTTTAAAAAATTGTAGAAAGTAAATTATTAATCGGTAATACTTTATTTTTAGTCCTTTTTTATTAGAAATGAAAAAATACCTCCAAAATTGGATAATTGTAGCATTTTTTAACGCTACTCTACTATAAAAGTACTTTGATCTGATCAGCCTACCATAAAATGACAGCGATTTCACGTCAAATATAATATTACAATATGCTGTGAGACAACTAACTTTTTGTGGCTATATGTATTTCATAATTAGTTAACAGTGGTTCGTATATAGAAAAATAAATAAATAAATATTTAACCTTATCGTGGTACAGGCTTATTATGGCTCCCATTGGTAACTTTTCAATTTTTGTCACCATTTTAAACAAAAATACAAAATTTATGAGATTATTATTTATGTTTCTTTCTTTCTATCCCCTCCCCCCCCCCTTGTGAGTGAGTGAGTAAGTGAATGGAAGTACTCTTTTATATATATAGATGAGAGTCATTATTTAAATTATTAAATATTTATTGATTTTGAATATTGCAAAAGTATTCCCTTTTTTAAATCCCCCCCCCCCCCCCCCAAAAAAAAAAAAAAAAAAAAAAAAAAAAAATCTGATGTATAACAACCACACGATTTTCATTGTCCAACACTAGACATATTATACATTCTTTTTGGAAAGATTATATTGATTATATTTAGAAAACACAAAATTGTTTCAATAAATTAGACACCTAGCAAATTTCCTGTAAGAGCAAACTGATACATATGTCGAGAAGATATACAAAAGAGAATGTACATAGTAAATAAATAAAATAATAATAGTAATAAAAAAAAATAATTAGAGGCCGTTTATTAAAGCACGCATTTCCAAAATCCTTAACTGTCCTGCCTAATCAGGACGATCGTGAATTTTCTTGTAGTAACCAAGTAGTGAATTTATGTAGCAAATTTGAAGAAAATTGTTAGAACTGTTTTTGAGACATCGACTTTCAATCCCCTGCCAATTTTCATAAAAACTGAGCAAACTCATCAACTCACTGCAAAATAACAATTATATACTTAAAGGTCTATAAAGGAGTCAGTATGGTGAATTTGAAGAGAATAAATAGAGCTGTTTTTAATGGAATGCATTCGCGAGATCTAAAATTGACCTGTTTATTCAGAGTGTTAAGCAATTTTCCTGAACTATTCAGTTAACACATACGGGAAGACATCCAAAACGATGTTTATATAGTACTTTTGAAGAAATTGTTAGTCTTTTTGACATACGGATGTACGGTCTCACTTCAGGTTTTGCAGTTTTCATTAAAAAGTTGGAAAAATCATCTGTACACTAAACTTATCTTAATTCTGAAGTTCAGTAGTTTTATTTTTATTAGTTTCGGAGATTTTAATGTCACAATATTCCCCGTACACATAGAGAAGGTGTCGGTAACAAAAGTTTCCGAACTCTAGCAAAAATTCCTATGTAAAAAAAGTACACTTAATACAGTTTTCTTAAATAAATCCTTGCCGAATCCTGTTTTTAGACTAAGAACAGAGACTTTTGTTACCGACTCTTCCTACACACATACACTGACCAGTTGCACACTACCTAAAATACTGACCAGTTGCGAAAAACAATTTTTTTTTTTTTTTGACTCAGGAGACTCTAAAACATGTAAATCAGATGAAAATTTGACATCGAAATTTTTGGCCGACAACAATACTTCCATTACCTGCGGTTGTCGGGTGATGAAAGTAATAAATAAGAAGAAGTTCTACACTTATATAAAGTTCTTATAACTATGATCTGTAACATGCCTTCCCAATTTGTAATTCAATTTAGAATTTACACTTTAGAGCACTTGCAATAACGTAAATGTACAAACCATAATGGTAACGATATATATATTTTTTATCTACCATAAACCCTGCAAAAATCCTGCACTCATCAATATCAATATAGATCACGCTACGGGGTTTTATAATATGCAGTAAAAACTTTGAGTTTAATCGAATGAACGTTTACACGTTATCATGTAAATTCTGTAAATACATACAACACTTTAATGTATGGATACACTGAAATTTTATAATTGAATTTTTTTATTAGACCCCCCCCCCTTTTTTTTTAAATAATAATATTTATTTCGGAAAGTAAAAGCATATATCCATCCTTGTTTTAAAGTATAACAAATACGCCTACCTAAAATCAATTTCAAGAACCTGTCCTCCAAGTGATGGTGAAGGGAGGGGAAAGGGCCAAGCTGGATGGCAGTCTGGCAGCTGGATTCATTGATGTTCTGAAACTATTTCCGCGAAAATGCAGCTAATGTATAATATATATTGTAGTTTCATTGATAATATTCATTATTAACCATATTTGAAAGAGCTTTAACTTAAAAAAAAAAGTAAGAAAAATACGTCAATTTTTTCTTTTCAATAATGATAATAATAATTTCAAAAAATTTTATTCACTTATTAACATTTACAGTTATAAATTTTCTAATTAAAAATTTGCATTTGTAGATAATATTTGTTTTGTGAATCTTAAGCATCCCATCAACAGCAGATTCTTAAAAATCTGCTCAGAAACATTTTATTGTGTTAACAAATGCTATCTCGTCGTTTTTGTACTTTATATCAGGCGCTAGTGGGCTTTGCCCGCTTCTTTGGTCACTATATTTAAATGATTTCTCAATTTCACATCACTATTAATTAAAATAATATTAATAATAATTATAATAAATAAAAAATATATCATTGTAATCATCGAAACCTATATGAAATATTGACCATTGCATTCGGTAGTGGATTTTCACGCTCGCAGCATGACGAATCGGGTCCCTACCGTCTTCGGTAGCGCCTTACCCGCTCTAAGGAACATATGCAATATGCATATGTTCCTTCTTCCCCCGCGAATAAACTTAGAAGTTTCGCGAAATTCCAGAAAAGTGCATATTGCGTACACTTAACCAGCACCCACACACTAAATTTCGCCATTCGGAGATAATTTGGGGCAGAGTAAAACTTGAAAACGTGTTTTTTGCCTCTCCACCACAAGGGAGCGAGCGAATAATTTCGCATAATGGTTTCGAGTGCGTGTTAGGTTCACATAACCAAGCAACTCATTAAAATATCGCATTCCTGAGATAATTTGGAGCAGAGTTACAATTTTCTTGCCCTCTCCCTTAAGGGGGGGGGGGGGTTGAACTTTCCCAAAATATTTTTGTACTATATTTTAGGAACGTATAACCAAGACACATTAAAAAAAAATTGCCTTTGTAAGATTATTTGGAGCACATTTATGCATGGAAATATGTTTTTTGCCTCCCGATCCCCAAAGAGTGTATAGGGAGGAATTTCGTTAAATCCTTTGTAGTGTGTGTTGGGTGTTCTTAATCAATCGACACATAAAAAAAAATCGTTTTCCTGAGATAATTTTGAGCAGAGTTACTCTTTCAAAGTTTGTTGCCCCCCCCCCCTTCCTTACATTAAATGCGGGTAAGGAGAAATTTCACAAAATCCCTTTATATTGCGAGTTGGGTACGTCAAAAAAAAAAAAAATCATGTGTAAAATTAATCTTACTGAGATAATTTGAAGTAAAGTTATATTTGCTTGAAAAAATGTTTATTGTCCCCTCTGTCTCCAAGGAGAGGGGGAAGGGGTAAATTTCGCAAAATCTTGTTACAATGGATATACAAATAAACAACCCACACAACAAAATTCTTGACCTGAGCTCCTGTAGATAAAACGGAGGGGGGTTTGGTCTCGAACTCGCTTCCTTGTAACTCCCCTCAAAAAACAAAAATGGATTTCTGGAAATAATATCTCCAAGAAAACGCACGCCTATTTTCAACATCTTTGTAGCATTATTTATAGAGTTCTACTCGTAAAACCAGATTTTGTGAAATTTTCACCAGAAAATCGTTTTCTCTCCCTCCCTCTTTTAAAATTCCAAAATCGCAGAAAACAGTTTTTTGTGCTCAAGTCTAGTCTCCCCATGTGCAATTCTTTCACCGTGAAGTAATTTGAAGTCGAGTTATGCTTACAAACGTGTATTTGTCTCCGTTTTCGCAAAACAGGGGGGGTGGGCATTTAGCAAAAATACCGTTTTTGTGGAAGTCAGGGTCCGTAAACTAATCTACGCACCAAAATTTGATTTGTGTCTTTATATCCCACAGAATCGCCACGAGCTGTATTGTGCTAGGAAAGGAGGCTCTCGAATTTTCTCCCTTAAACTTCCCCTTCCCACCAAAATCGAAAATCGCAAAAAAAAAAAAAAAAAAAACATATATAGGTTTTTGGAAATATCCTCAAGAAGACGAACGGCTGTTGTAAATATTTTTGTACGATTATTGGACGAGTTTTACTCAAAAATCAGGATTTCGCTACATTTCCCTTAGAAATTGTTTTTCTCTCTTCCCCCTTAAAAATTCAAATTTCCAGAATCGCAGAAAATGACTTTTTAGTACTCAAGTCTAGTCTCCCCATCTGCAATTTCTTCACCGTGAAGTAATTTGCTAGCCGATTTATGCTTATAAATGTATTTTTACTTTCTGTCCCCACAGGGGAAAGGGGGGGGGTTTAAAAAAATTCTGTCTTAGTGGGGGTCAGGGTCCTAAAACCAACCTGCACACCAAAATTTGTTACTCTATCTTGTATAGAATCGCCACGGCTGTGTTGAATAGAAAACCATTCCCCCCCCCTCCCTTCTCCTTTCTGCTTCCCAAGAATACCTAAGGAAATCAGTATTGAATAAGAGTACTTAGTTGTTCCTAAAAAATAAAATAAAAAAATAAATAATACTTACACACACACACACACACACATATATATATATATATATATAACCTTCTCCATTTTTTATTCACAGCCACCCCTTCCCAGACAGCACATCACCTCCCCAGGATATCTTCAAGATGTCTTCTGGATGAAAAGACATCCCAGAAACATCCTTAAGATGTACTGTGGATAAGTTAAGCCTAACTGTGCTGTTAGGGTTGCCTCGAAGGCGGTTAGCATCTATTTTTCTCCCCAGAATTTTTCCAAAATACAGCTTCATTAATTTTGCAGCAATCGAAGAAAAAGTGATAAAAATGTTTTTCATTAATCCCTCCACCTTTTCGTCAGATATAACTGTTACTCGGATTTTTTTTTCTACATTAGTAAGAAGAATTGTGAAATGTTTGTTTGTAAATACCAAATATATATATAGTATATATAAATCTCTTTTTTTTCTTTTATTTCCCTATCCTTTTACTTTTTTTTTTTTTTTTTTTTTTTTTTTACTGTTTAGAATGTATTTCTAAAGTAAAAATTCGAAAAAGTTCCTATTACGGATACTTTTTATTATTCTAAGTACACTTTCTTCCCCGAGATCGTTATATTTTGTTACGTATAATATAATCTTTTTATAGCTCGATCCTTTACATATCCACTGTTACAAACTATCATAACTGTTAAACTTTTAACTTCTAATTTTTTTTTTTTATTATTGTGATTTTGCTTAGTGAAAAACTTAATGAATTTATGATTCTTGGTAGGAAATATTAACGCAGGGGAAGGGGGGGGGGGATAATTAAGCTATGCTTTTCAAATTTAATATATTTTATTTAAATGGAAATATATCTTTTACTTTTATTATTTATTTATTTCAAAAAGTTGTTCACTTGTTTTAGTCCCACATGCTACCTTGTTTAAAACTTATTTATATAAATACAGCCTTTAATAATATCACTGAATTGAATTGTCTTCTCAATTATTAAATGTTTTCCTGGCTGCAGTTTGAAATAAGTTTCTCATTGCTGCTCCCCTCACCGAAAATCCCGTATATATCTAAGATGCTACAGTTCAAATTAAAATTTGTGTTTATATTTCAAACCTTTAGTAGATAATCTTTTAATTTCAGTGGTGTTTTCAATATTTGAATTTGTGTATATTAGTATTATCTAGTCTCAATTTTATATCTAAGTACTATAACTTCTAATATTTATTAAAAAGCTCGATAACTTTTATGGTAAATCTATAATGAAGAATTAACTAGATAAAGTTTTATTGAAGTTATGTACTTATAAATATGAATGTTTTATCGAATAACATGATCGCAATATTATATTAGAGCGTAAAAATTGTCTTGATATATATATATATATATCTGTACTGATAAGTATAAAGGATTTATGTCCAAAAATGTCGATTTTGAGTTAAGTACATAGTCAGACTCAGAAAAAAATTCTCTATCGATTGGTATAAAGGATTTAAATCCATGTCATTTAGTCTTTGAGAAAATCCATTGGTAAAAAAAGATTCAAGTCAGAAATTTAGCATTAATCTTTGGTATAAAATATTTAATTCAATTTTTTCCTTTCATTAAATGAAGGTTGACAATCACTGAATGGTATAAAGGGTATAAATCAACATAATCCCTTTTTCCTAATCGATTCTTCTGATTCGTTTTTAGTTAGTTTAACTTTATTTTTCGTCTCCTGAAAAATCAAGAATATGGACTTAATCCTTTATACTTATCAGTACAGATATATACTAGCAGACCCGGCCACGCGTTGCTGTGGCTATGTTATACGTTGAATTATATTGTAGTAAAATATTCAATACATTAAAATTATTATTTACGAATAAAGACGATCCTTGATAACATCCTTGATCTTAGCAGGCTTAGCCCGCTTCGCTGGTCCCTATTTTTAAATGATTCACTATAGTTAAAGAATTCTCAAAATTGCAATAATTTTTAACATGTGAAAAAAAAAGAGAAAAAAAAATCTGATCGGGAAAAATGTTCGACACTCATAATGAATCCATATATTATCGAAAGGAAAATGATATAAAATACAAAAAAATCTTCTCTCATCTGTGGAATAATCTGTCCGGACCCTCACTGCCTGCGGCAGCGTATACCTGTGCAAACCGTGCGCACCGTTTCTTCGTCCACCGTTCCCGCCCTTCTTAATAACTCTATACTTTCGAAAATATCCGCAATCGATTTATCGGGCATTAAAACTTAATAATACTAATTTTCAAAGCTCTAACTCTTATTTCTATTATTTTGCCCCTTTGCCCTCCCCCCTCCCGACTATTCTAAATAATTTTACAAATTCGAAAATATCTACAGTTTATTTGTAGGTGTCAAAAACCTGTATGCACCAATTTGAACGATCTAACTATATTTTTACTTTTTGCCCCTCTGCCCCCCTTCCCGCCCCTCCTAATAAATTTACAAATTCGAAAATATCTGCAATCGATTTGTTGGTATCAAAAATTCTATGCACCAATTTTGAACGATCTAACTCCATTTTTACATTTTGCTCCTCTGCCCCCCCCCCCCTTTCCCGCTCCTCTTAATAATTTTACAAATTCGAAAATATCTGCAATCGATTTGTAGGTATCAAAAACTTCTATGTACCGATTTTGAGCGATGTAACTCTATTTTTCTTTTTTTTGCCCCTCCGCCCCCTTTCCCGCCCCTCCTAATAACTTTACACTTTCGAAAATATCCTCATTCGATTTGCAGGCCTCTAAAACCTATCTATACCAATTTTAAACAGTCTATCTGCATTTCTATTTTTTTTTTTTTTTTTTTTTTTTTGTGAAATCACGTTTTGGACCCTCCCCCCCTTTTGGGAGGCGAATTTTGAAATAAAAACTATCCTATCTCTCAAGTTGGACCAAACTGCACACAGTGTCCAAATTTCATTAAAATCGGCTCATTAGTTTAGGAGTTCATCGCGGACAAACATAGTAATTTTTATATATAAAGATATATATATATATATATGTATGACTTTTTGGCTGTATAATTACGCTCTAAGTAATGATAACAAAATTCTTCTAAACAACCGAAGAAAAATCCATTACATAATAAATGCAATTAAAATTAACTTTTGACGGATTTCGGAATAATTTAATTCCATTTAATGTAATAATTTAGAAATCATAATTGAATTGACCTGTAATTCAATTTTAGATTAATTCAATTATATTCTCGAAAAACGTAATTTGATTAACTTGTATTCAAATACAAATTAATTGAATTTCATTTTATAAGGTGTAATGGGAATTGATTTGTAATTTCATTACAGGTTAATTTAATTATTTTCGAAAAGTTAATTGAAATTAACCTGTAATTGTTTGCAAACACGTGAAATTACAATTTGGAAAATGTAATGGAATTAATTGTCAATTGCATTACAAGTTAATTGAATTAAACTGTAAAGAAACGTAATGACATTAATTTGTAATCCGCATTACAAGTACTTTCAAATACTTTTGTCAATTGTAATTAAGAGTGATTTTATTTTCATTACAAAATAATTGAATTACAAGCTGTGCAAAAGTAATTCAATTTATTTGTAATCAATTATTCGTTAATCGATTGACAGTAAAATAATTATAATTGTAATTTAATTGTAATTCAATTACTTTTTAATCAATTATGCCCAACACTGGTGTCAACTAATGTAAACAGACGCACATGCTCTCTATGCTTTTGAATTCTTATATATATGTTTTTCATGATTTGGGTTCAATATCGCATATGCTTTTAGACACTTTATTCGTTTCTCTTAGAGTTTGGCTAGCCTTGAGACTTATTTTGTGGATAGATTTGAGAATTTTTTTATTTGAAATGGCAAAGCATAAAAATATGGAGGTAAAGTATATGCAAATGATAAAACAACAGCTGACATTCTATCCCTGGGAAGTATGCAACATAGGACTTTGCACACATCCATGTTTCAAATAACATCATAAACTATCTTCTTTTTAAAATATTGCTTACTTTTTCTCGTTTCCATGCTAGTTTTATTTAAAAAAAAAAAAAAAAAAAACCTTTTGACTAATTTAAATTTTTTATTTTGCGTTGTGTCAAATAAAATACAATTGTTTAGATATTTTCCCATGTACAGTTACTTGAGATAAGTAAAATTTTATTATTCAAGAGCATACTTTTATAGATTCTTAAGATAAATATAATCATAAGTTTTTTAATTAATACTGAAAACAATTTGCAGGTAAATCTCAAAATGTACCATAAATTGGAACAATTGGACTGCAAATTTAATTTATGCCATTTTTTTTTTTTTTCAAATTTAGGCTTAGCAGTGCAATTTGCCCATCTCCAGAAGACAGTGCATCTACACGGTGTGTCATCCCTAGAGAGCAGTTCCGTGACTAAAGTATTTATTGCAAAACGGTTACATCCATTACTAGTTGAACATGTATTACCATTGTAATTATACATATACTACTCCGATTCAAAAAATTAGAATAATGAAAAGAAATATGGTCAAGGGAAATGAAAATCGAATTTATCAAATAAATAATCAACAATATCAAATATAAAGTACTATAATATGAATCTGCATATTTTGCAGATTATAAAAATGTAAACACATTACAATGAAATAGAAAATATATTTAAATCAGCTAACAACAAAAAATTCAAAATATTAGAATACTTTCTAACATGGTTCAAAAAATTAGAATAATGAAAATATATTGAACATAATTTAAACTCTAAGTATTTTTACTTGCTAATCAGTACTTTGTTGCATCACCCTTAGCTTTAATGACAGCTCTTAAACGTTTTGGCATGTTTTTAACTAAAGGTTCACAATCTTTTTTATCCAAATTCGCCCATATGCTCTTTATACTAGAAATAAGTTCTTTTTTGTCTCTAGGCGCAACTTCTTGAAGTCGTTTCTTCATAATTCCCCACAAATTCTCGATAGGATTTAGATCGGGTGAGTTTGCAGGCCAAGGGAGTACAGATGTCCTTCTCTTTGAGCCATTTAGTTGTTGATTTGGAAGTGTGGGGAGAAAAACCTAATTTGCGAAGTCGTCGTAGTGTTGTAGATTTGGAGACATTTATACCCATTTCTTTCCATTTTCTATGCACATATCTCACACTCCGAAAACGATGTTTCTTCACAATCTTTTTCAATTGCCTTTCATCTCTTCTTGAAGTTACTGGCTTTCGACCACTTTTAAAGTGTTTATTTTGAAAACACTTATTATTAGAATATTCTCTCAAAACTCTACTCATACTTGCTTGAGAGCATTTCACTTCTTTTGCTATAAAAAGTTGTGTTTTTCCTATTTCGTGCAAGTACACAATACGATATTTCACAGCCTCAGATAAATCGCTCTTTCGTCCCATATTAAGCAAATACTACGCTACAATCAAATGCCAAACGACTTTTCATTTTCAACGGAGCACATTTTATAGTCCCACAGATGTTAATCCCGCAGCCGTTCTCTCAACTTATAAGAAAAATTTTAATATTCTAATTTTTTGAACCATGCTATCGAGGTATTCTATTTCTTTGAATTATTCTAATATTTTTTAAATAGTTAATTATTAATATATCAGATAAAAATAAATATTTATGTTATATTTATAAATGCTCTGAAGATAATTAGATACTTTTAATATATTTTTTCCTGGACGCAGTATGCAAATTGACGCGTTAGCAACATCAAACTCATTCTTTTTTACATTATTCTAATTTTTTGAATCGGAGTAGTATATATAAAATTTCAGCTCAATCTGAAGATAGGAGAAGGGCGAAAACTCCATTTTTTTAGATTTGACCTCACACTTAAATAAAAAACATACCAAGTTAAACAAAAGCGTGTAAAGAGAAAAATATTTCATAATAAATTTTAGTTTATTTTTTTAATAAAAATAAATTACAGTTAAAAAAAAAAAAAAACTTACAGCTATAGTACCATTATCCATTCCAACAAATAATCTTTTTGTTTCTTCACTATATACAACACAAGTAGCAGGAGCTAAAAAATTTAGAAAAAAAGAAAGTGGTTTTTTTCCCTTCATTTTTATTTACTTAATTTAATCGAACTACAGAAAAAAATTATACTTACATGGCATGAAATGGCAAATGCTAGGCCAGTATTGACCAGTATCACGTTTTAGCCATACTCTAACAGTCCTATAAAGAAGATAAAATTCATTTGTTAATAATATACTTACAATACTTTGAACAAATGCAGTAGAATCCACCATTTAGCGAGTTTTCAAAATAGCACATAAAAGTTGCTACAATGGCGTTTTTGTAAATGGAAATTACTTAAGTCTAAATTTAAGAGCCACACAGAATTAGCTGTGCATATTTTGGTGTGTATTCTGCTTATAGTTTGTGCACAGAGACACATTAAAGTATTTGTTACCAATAAGGACTACGGACAGAATGGGTTTATCATGATAAAGACTGCAAAAATCAACCAATTGATTTGCAGATTAGTACACATATTCAGGAATCATACAGAATTAAGTAAATACTAGCTAATCCATTCAAAATTTTTGCACTTAATTTCTTTTATTTACTTTTAACACTTGAAACTCATAAATCCTATACCAATTTCCCCACCCATTTAAAGTTTAATTCATCGTCATCAGAAACCAATTATTATTAAAACCGAATTAATATTGTGGGACAGTGAAGCGAAAATCATTCAAAGAAAGGTTTCAAAATAAAATTCACGTTTGATGACCTAGTTTTCATACTTCTCTAGGCAGTACAACTTCAGTATAGTACCCCCAGGCTACTTAAATTTTTGTTACCATATTGGCGATGTATTTTAATTTTTACTTTGGCATATTTTTTTGTCAAAAAAAAAACCTAGTATATCTATTATTAATATTATGCTTTCGTTTTTATTATTGCATTTTTTAGTCAATTTATGAAAATTGTTTATTTTCTGTTTATATTTTTCAAGTATTGTTAGGTTTAAAAAAAAAAAAAAAAAAGAAACACTTGTAAAGATGTAACTTTTAAAAATGCAATTTTTTATAAAATGATTTCATCAGACAAATGTCGTCATTTTTGAGATTAGATCACTGAATTGAGTCCATGTGCTTAAATATTGCGATTGCCCATGTATAAACATGTTTTATTCACGTGTATTTTATTGATTATATAACTATTGTATCATTTCAAAAAAATTTAATCAGAACTGGTCCATATTAGAGGAATATTCATATAGATTTTTTCAGTACATATTCTGTTTGTGGTCGTGTTTAAGGACATACGAAAATATTTCTTAGGATTATGGCCCACAGGCAAAATTTGTGTATATCTCAATAGTGGCTTCAAAAATCACCCGATAACTTGCATGCAAATTCGTGTGATATTCATAATATGGAATACATTAAAATGATCTGATCAATAATGAATTATGCAAACAGGTCATTTGCATTACCAATTGATATAAAATTCTGTATAAAATGGAATTTAATTTAGTATGACAGGTCTTATTTTAATCTATTCTTCCATAAAAACCCAGTGACAGAAAATTTTGTAGCTGTCTGCGACAGATTTTTAAAATTTCATAATCTGTCTGCGAAATAAACAGCTTACACTCAAAGAGCCTGAAAGCTGATAGCGGCAATCTGGGGGGGGTGGGGGGAGCTTAACAACAGTGTTGATCTTTTGCAACAATACACAATTTTACTACAGAACAATATAGTATAAACAATTATAAAATAATAAGTTTAACTCATTCAATTAAATATTTTATAGCAATGTTTGGCACAACACAATAAAAATAATTATTAATAATAAAAATATTAGCTTCAGTTTTGATACAGAAATTTTTATAAGTGAATTTTGAAGTGGAGCAGAAGTTTTGGAACAGTTATAAATGAAATTACCGGGATTCTACGGAACATAGAAAAGTGCTAAGAGGTAACAGGAGAAAAGAATATATGCCTAACGCTGCCTATCAAGGGAGATCTAGGCTCCTAGGTCGCCCTTGTTAAGCACTGTTTTGTGTCTTCCTACCAAGGCACCTATAGGGGGCTCTAGAGTTCCTACAAGAGAGCGTCTAAGACGTTATACATCGGTAGCGCATTGTTGTGGGCGAAAATGTTCGTAAATTGTAGACAATGTTTTATGACTGCAGACAAAAACTGTCAGAAAGTTCTGGGCAATTTTTTTTTTTTTTTTTTATTAGTACAGACAAAGAGTGTCCGAAAGTTGCGGACTAATTTTTCTATTAGTGCAGACAAAAACTGTCTGCAAGCCGTTTTTCTGTGTCCGCGACTATGTCGCCGTGTCGCGGCGTTTCTGCTACTGGGCATATAAAGGCACACAGTAACTATGTTTCATTCCCTAAAATTGGTAATTATATATTTTTTTTATTTCTTTGGAATAGGCTTTAGAATAGGTGCTCCTTGGCAGCTTTTAAATTTTTGTTGTCCCTTTGGTAATGAATTTAAAAAATGCATTGCAATTGCATTAATGAAGATATTGGTGAGAAATGTCTGAACTACTATGCCAAATTTCAAAAAGATGTTCTACATTGAAGCTATTCCATTTCTTTAGCACAATTTTTCTTTAATTTTAATTATATAAAAAAAAAAAAAAAAAAAAAAGTATGTTAATTTTTTTTTTTTTTTTTTTTACATAAAAAGAAATATATTTACTTATTTATTTTCAGTTTTTTTTTTACTATTAATTATTTTAAAGCTAAAGTGAGGTTTTTATTTAATATCTTTTGAACCAATTATCCGACTGAACTAAAAAATACGTTAGCTAGAATTTGTCTCAATAACTTACCAGTTTGTGATAAAATCAAATAATTTGGACTAAAAATCTGGACAATCATACAAAGATAAACTTTCAGCTTTATATGTTTTAAATAAAAACAAAAATGCTTACAAGTTCATTCAATTCAAGATAAATAAAAATTAGTATTGCTGCCCAAAGCAAATAGTAAGACCTGTCGACTAACAAATATTTTATTAGAGAATAAAACTTAATTTTAATTTTAGAATTTGAAAGAAATACTCAACTTTTGGTTGTGCTAGTGTGGATTATAGCCGATTGAGTACGTTAATGTCCTACAGAGGTGCAGAAAATGTTCTGATTTCAAATTTCCAGCATACATTCTGAATTTCCCTCAATATCGCAAGAATTTATTTTGTTGTACAAAGCTATATCTTCTATGTAATAAGTGTTTTTAAGAGAATTATACACTACAGTAGGTGCCACTTAATGTGATCACTTTGGGACAGATATTATTTGATAACAATAACCGATTGATAACAATAAACGAAAAGTATCAGGAATAAAAAATTTTAATTTTACTACGTACATAACATTTTTTTTTTGGAACTACAAATAAAAGACAATGATCCATTTAAACGCTATATTGAACAAATCGTTAAAATTGGTCAATTAAAAGAAGTCTTCCAAAGTTGTCTGCCTTGTTTTTTGTGTCAGTAAATTGATAAAACTTTCATACCTGTAATGTTCGTGAAAGTCTTCAGAAGTGTCTCTGCGTTGCACTCCGAGTCCCAAGACATGAAGAGCCTGTCTCATTTCAGTATCAGTTGGAGGATTCTCAACAATGTTTTCAACATCGTAATCCTCTTCATCTGATGCTTTTTTCTTTTTGATAGAACAAAACACAGCCCGGCATACATTCCGGTCATTCCTCGGAAATCCATTTTTCTGCAGCTGAATAATCAGCATCTTTTTCTTTTCCATGGGTACGTTTGAACACAATATTTTCTTTTTCGCCAACGATTAAATCACCGTCTGTTGCGGTTCCTTTGCCCATTTTAGAAGCAAGATCTTCAGTTCAGCTTTCTGCCACATTAAAGGACCGTTTATGCGAGCATCATTTTGTCTAACATTGGCATACCTCAGTTTTCAAGCAGATTCGACTTCTCCATCTTTTCCAGTACGTCTTCTCTTACAGTTCAAATTTGCGTGCATCTTCGCTTTATTGTCAATCTCGTTGCGATTTTTTATCATATTTTACAGAGTAATGGCTGAGAGATTTTTAGTGCAGCAGCGGCTTTCTCTGACTCATCTTGGGTAAATTATCAAAGCGTTTCAAAATGTCAATTTCGTCTTTAAGAGTTAAATCCTTGCGTTTTCTTTCCATACCTAAAATGCTTGGATTATAAGTGCAAATGGGCAGAGAGAAAAAATTCAGAGAGGCCTTCTATTCTTTTGGGTATTCTCCCTTTGATTTTATAGTTTGCAATTTTTGTTGACTGAATGAAAAAAAAAAAAAAAAAAGGAAATCAAAAATGGTACTTGAAAGTGATAACAATAAACGAAGGCGCTGATTACAAAAACCGATTTTTTTAACATGTGTTAATATACAAGCGTTCGGGACTTCGTGATTCTGATAACATCATCCGCGATCACATTAAGCGGCACCTACTGTATAACATAAAAATATAGTTGTTAGTTTATATTTTAAGTATAAAGTTTGTTTTTTCAGCACATTGTTATTTAGACTTACATTTTTACTTTCTCCTTAAAAAAAAAAGTCAAAATTTTTCCAGCCAGTTGAAATTTCCTCCAAACTTCGTTCAGGCATTCAAAATATTCTACACTCCTGGGATTCTAGTCCTGGATAGAAATAGAATGCCCTCCGTGCTCTACAGGGATCTTTTTAAAATGTCCTATCCCATATTCATATAAGATTTGGAGAAAACCCCAGAAAACACAAAGGAGCTAAGCAGACAAATGTGACTTGGGATCGAACTAGACACTTCCCGTCTTTCAGTTTTAAGAGCAGTACCTCTAAACTACTGGTAGAGATTAGGACTTTGGTATATAATCTTAACATAATCACTTTTGTTTAACATTATGTCATAACACTATGAATAAAAAGTAACCAAATTATTTAAACAAATTCGACATACCTATCATCACTGACACTAATAACTCCTTCAGCATTTGGAACAATTACTGCCATGTTGATTACATCTTGATGACCTTCTAATTTAGAAAGCAATTGTGGTTTTCGTGAATTTACAAATTGGGTGCTTGTACCAGCAATTGGTTTGATTTCGGCTGCCATGATCAGTTACTAAAATAATAAAATGGATGCTACACATAATTATATTTTTGGAAAAACTATCACATTAATAGAGATATGAAATAAAATTTCATAAAAATACAATGAAATATGAGTTTAACATAGTATAAACAGATTTTTCGTCATATTAAAGGAAATATTAGAAAATTTTCACTAAAACTTTTATAAATTGGATTAATACAATATTTTTTTTCCTTGAGAAATTGATTGATAAAAAAAAACAAAAGCTAACAATCCTTAAGAATTATGTTGCACTAGTTTTCCCCAATAGATTTTTTTAAATTAAAATAAAAATCTTTAAAAATCAGAATTTCTTTTAACTAACAAATAAGTTCAATTGGTTACAAAAACAAATTTGAGGAAAAAATCATGAACAAATTATAACCAATTTTTACCTAGATTTTTTTTTTTTTTTTTTAATATAGGTACTTACCGATATCATTGAAATTAGATAACTTGGTGCGTAAACTTTATGATTGAAGTAATTAATTCCAAATGATAAGAGCTCAAAGTAGAAATTAAATGAATTTATATATTATCAGGTTTATTAAATTATATATATATTTATAAAACACCATGTATGTATATCTAAATTGTTAAAGTTTAGAGTGAACAAGAAAAAGAACTGATATTTTTAATAAAGACCTAGTGAAAACTTTTTTAATGAAAATAAATATTAAATGACTAAGTTCAGATTAATAAACAAATAATAATTTCTGAAGAGAAAAATCGATAAAAAGTACAAAAATATTGTTTGTAGTAAGACATAAGAAGTTCATAAAAATTTTAACGTATTTCACATAACATTGTTAAAAACAATTGCTTTTCACATGAGGCGTTAACCAAATATCAATACATTACGAAGTGTCATGAAGATGAATATCTTGAACATAACATCTTAAAAGTAGTAGTGGAAAATGTTGCCATAAATACTTGACAATTATCACCGGCCAGATATAAAAAACACATTAAATGATGTCTGGAGAAAGGTAAAGTTTTTTTTGTTTGTTTTTTAAATTCGTGCTCAAAGCTTTCCAATGTACTTACTCAAAATGAAAAAAAAATAGATGGAGAGAGAGAAAAAAAAAATCGTCATAGTCACGGGATACACAAAAAGAGTTACTAATGATGACAATGATAATGGTCAGGATTCGTATTTGATTATAATTTGTATTACCTGATTAAAGTAATTATTATTTAAATAACGAAAACATCCACAGATTATTTGTATCATAGACAGTGATGGATATATATCATTTTCTAATTGGTTGCTCAAAAGAAATTAGTGAGTCATCGTTACAAGCCCAATAAATCTCGAGATTTGAGACACTCCTAAAGAGGTTTTAAGAACTTTCATCAAAGATAGCAGCAAATACACAGAGTGCATTTTCTAGACTGAAGTTTTAGCCTGGTAGAAATCCGTATAAGACGTGGAAATATTTGGCATAAATAAACACTAGCTTTGTGTTAACAAGCTCTAAATTGCACCGTAAATCAAATGTTGAATCGTGAATAAGACTTTGTAATCAAACAGCAAATTACAACCGATAGTATTTGCTTATACAACCTTATTTTTCAATCCCTTCCGTGGAGGATCAAAATTATGATGACATGTCTCCGGACCACCTCTAGGGGTGTGTCCCAGACCGTCGCCAATTGCTAGGCTGACCAGATCAAAAGTACCTTTATAATAGAGAAGCGTTAAAAAATTGCTACAATTATGAATAGATTTTTTCATTCCTAATAAATAAGGGCTAAAACTAAAGTATTATTGATTAATAATTTACTTTCTACAATTTTTTAAAACTTAGAAAAATGCCTTCAAAAAAAAGGGGGGGGAAGTCCCTTTTTGTCCCCAGAAAAAGGGGACGTTTGGTGGACGACTAGAACGAGCGGAGTTTCCTTTGTTTGTGGGGAAAAGCTGCGCTATGATTGGCTATAGTCCTGTATTTGTGGGCTAAATTAAGACTCCTATAGGTTAAATTTCATCATGACGTCGAATGACGACAGAAGGTCAAGTCGTCAATTGCCCATCTGCGCAGCACTAGTGTGATGTAAAACTCAACCATCCATCCATCCTTATTTTTCATGAGTGTTGTTGAATGGGTAATTGGCGACGGTCTAGGATTCACCCCTGGATGTAGTCTGGAAACATGACATTGCCATAATAAATTTGATCATCTGTTAAGGGAATGGTAAACACCAGAGGTTTTTCCATGAATTATTTAACTTAAAAAGGAAACGTTGTGATAGGCTGACCAGATCAAAGTACCTTTATATTAGAGAAGTGTTGAAAATTGCTACAATTATACTATTAGGGATGTATTTTTTCATTCCTAATAAATAAGGAATAAAAATAAAGTATTATTGATTAATAATTTACTTTCTGCAATTTTTTAAATCATAGAAAAATGCCTTTTAAAAAAAGGAAGTCCCCATTTGTCTTCAGAAAAATGGGGACGTTTAGTCAGTATACGTCATGAGCAACTATGTTTTAGCATACTGATTCATAGCAGCATGCCGACGTCGTCTTGCCAGAGTTGCTCATTAAAGGGACCCTGTGATTGAATCCTTTGGCAACTAGTCTAACTTTGTAATATTGTATTTTCGCTTCGGAGTTTAATATAATCTTGAATGTCCATTTGCATCCAATGATTTTCTTTCCGGTAGCTTTGAGGCTGACATTTTTCTAATTTTCACGTTTTATTTTCGTTTAGCTATTGAACTTTTTCATCTGCGGAAGCCAATCATTTTTAGTTTTCTACTTGATTTTCCATGTTCATGATTTCTTCCCAGCTTTTGGGCTCTATAATTTCTTCAGAATTTAACGTACAGTCGGTAACAAAAGTGTCCGAACACTAGCAAAAATTCCTATGTAGAAAAAGTACACTTCATACGGTTTTGTTAAATAAATCCTTATCAAATCATGATCTTACACTGACTAAGAACATTCTTCGACAAGGATTTACTTAAAAAACTGTATGAAGTGTATTTTTTTTATATAGGAATTTTTGCTAGTGTTCAGACACTTTTGTTACCGACTATATACGAGGTACAGTCAATAAGTTCAGAGAATATCCTTCACATTCATGCCCGGTGTACGGGTGAACAAAATACGATGTGGTTTGTAAGTCTGGTTCTCTGTGCACTTGTGAGACGTCACATGACTCTGTGCAAAATTAATAAGGAGCACAGATTAGCATTTAAGACTATTAGCCTCTTACGTCGATGTTAGGCTGACCATATGTCCTCGAATCTCGAGGACAGTCCCCAAATCTCGAGGACAAAACTACCTTCGTCCCCAAAAAATTACAACACATTTGGGGACGCCAGCTTTAAATTTATTAATATTTTACTATAGTAATTTATTATATGTATAATAAATAAACTGAAATAAGTTTTTTTAGGCACTTTATACATAAAAATTACTAAAATTTTATAATTTAGGGTGATTTAATTATTTTTTTGTCTTCGAAATTCGAGGACGCCGCCATCTTTGTCCCCAAATTCAATGAAAAAAATATGGTCACTCTACTGTACGTCGATGTAGCAAATTGTCTCTTTTGGATCAACGTATCAACACTAAATTCTGCTACGAATTAGGAAAAAACTGCTAAAGAAACATTACGTTTTCTAAACAAGCGAATGGATGGATGGATGGTATGGTTGGGTTTTACGTCGCACTAGTGCTGCGCAGATGGGCAATTGGCGACGGTCTGGGATACACCCCTAGAGGTGGTCCGGAGGCATGCCATCACAATTTTGATCCTCCACGGAAGGGATGGCTCTCCCGCTTCGGTGACCCCCAGAGGTATAATTTTTGATGGGAACATGGAGGACATTGCAGCCACGACAGATTTTACGTGCACCAGCCACCATTAGTGTACACGACGGTCTTTTGCCGGCTCAAGTACCGAACCCGCAATCTTCCAATTACGAGGCCAGCGCCCTACCGACTGGGCTACCTAAACAAGCAGATGAAGACGAAGCTATGTGATGACCGAACGTTTTCAAACGGTACAGCTTTTAAAAATGAGAGAGATGTTGTTACAGAGAATTCGCGAAGCAGGCGGCCTGTGACAGCACTAACGTGTGAACATTGTTGTGTTTTCCCCCTACATATTCACTTACTGGCGCTAGAGTCGCAGACAGCTCACTCTCTATGTGGAGTATTTGTGTTTATGTACTACGCATAGAGATGCAAAAAACCCGGGGATGCAAAAAACCAAGGGAAAAAACCAGGGAGTTTTAGGGAAAAAACTGGGAAAGTTTGGGAATTTTGCTGGGTAAAAACAAATGAGAAATCTCTAAAGCAAATTATAAGTTGCTGGGGGGGGGACTCATGTCAAAGTTGTGCCTTGAGGGGACTCATGTCAAAGTTCTGACTTGGGGGAGGACTCATGTCACAGTTGGGCCTTGAGGGGACTCATGCCAAAGTTGTGCCTTGGGGGGGTCTCATGTCAAAGTTGTGCCTTGGGGACACTCATGTCAAAGTTGTGCCTGGGGGGACTCATGTCAAAGTTGTGCCTTGGGGAGGGGACTCATGTCAAAGTTGTGCCTTGTGGGGGACATGTCAAAGTTGGGCCTGGGGGGGACTCATGTCAAAGTTGTGTCTTGGGGGGACTCATGTCAAAATTGGGCCTTGAGGGGACTCTTGTCAAAGTTGTGCCTTGTGCGGGGACTCATGTCAAAGTTGTGCCATGGGGGGACTCATGTCAAAGTTGTGCCTTGGGGGACTCATGTCAAAGTTGTGCCTTGGGGGGGTCTCATGTCAAAGTTGTGCCTTGGGGGGACTCATGTCAAAATTGCGCCTTGGGGGGACACATGTCAAACTTGGGCCTGGGGGGACTCATGTCAAAGTTGGGCCTGGGGGGGACTCATGTAAAGTTGTGTCTTGGGGGACTCATGTCAAAGTTGTGCCTTGTGGGGGGACTCATGTCAAAGTTGTGCCATGGAGGGACTCATGTCAAAGTTGTGCCTTGGGGGGGACTCATGTCAAAGTTGTGCCTTAGGGAGGGGACTCATGTCAAAGTTGTGCCTTGGGGGACTCATGTCAAAGTTGGGCCTGGGGGGGACTCATATCAAAGGTTTGTCTTGGGGGGGACTCATGTCAAAGTTGGGCCTTGAGGGGACTCATGTAAAAGTTGTGCCTTGCGGGGCGAATTATGTCAAAGTTGGGCCTTGGGGGGACTCATGTCAAAGTTGTACCTTGGGGGGACTCATGTCAAAGTTGTGCCTTTTGGGGACTCATGTCAAAGTAGTGCCTTGGGGGTGCTCATGTCAAAGTTGTACCTTGGGGAGGGGACTCATGTCAAAGTTGTGCCTTGGGGGGACTCATGTCAAAGTTGTGCCTTGGGGGACTCATGTCAAAGTTGTACCTTGGGGGGACTCATGTCAAAGTTGTGCCTTGGGGGGACTCATGTCAAAATTGTGCCTTGGGGGGACTCATGTCAAAGTTGTACCTTGGGGGACTCATGTCAAAGTTGTGCCTTGAGGAGACATGTCAAAGTTGGGTCTGGGGGGACTCATGTCAAAGTTGTGCCTTGGTGGACTCATGTCAAAGTTGTGCCTTGAGGGGACTCATGTCAAAGTTGTGCCTTGGGGGGACTCATGTCAAAGTGGTGCCTTGGGGGAAGACTCATGTCAAAGTTGTGCCTTGGGGGGACTCATGTCAAAGTCGTGCCTTGGGGGGACTCATCTCAAAGTTGTGCCTTGGGGAGGGAGCTCATGTCAAAGTTGTGCCTTGGGGGGACTCATGTCAAAGTTGTGCCTTGGGGTGGGGACTCATGTCAAAGTTGTACCTTGGGGGGACTCGTGTCAAAGTTGTGCCTTGGGGGGACTCGTGTCAAAGTTGTGCCTGGAGGGGGACTCATGTCAAAGTTGGGCCTGGGGGGGACTCATGTCAATGTCGTGCCTTGGGGGGGACTCATGTCAAAGTTGTGCCTTGGAGAGGGGAATCATGACAAAGCTGTACCTTGGGGGGGACTCATGTCAAAGTTGGGCCTGGGGGGAGACTCATGTCAAAGTTGTGCCTGAGGGGACTCATGTCAAAGTTGGGCCTCGGGGGGACTCATGTCAAAGTTGTGTCGTGGGGGGGACTCATGTCAAAGTTGTGCCTTGGGGAGGGGACGCATGTCAAAGTTGTGCCTTGGGGGGGACTCATGTCAAAGTTGGGCCTGGGGGGGACTCACGTCAAAGTTGTGTCTTGGGGGAACTCATGTGAAAGTTGTGCCTGGGGAGGACTCATGTCAAAGTTGTGCCTTGGAGGAAGACTCATGTCAAAGTTGTGCCTTGGGGGGACTCATGTCAAAGTCGTGCCTTGGGGGGACTCATCTCAAAGTTGTGCCTTGGGGAGGGGACTCATGTCATAGTTGTGCCTTGTGGGCGACATGTCAAAGTTGGGCCTGGGGGGGACTCATGTCAAAGTTGTGTCTTGGGGGGACTCATGTCAAAATTGGGCCTTGAGGGGACTCATGTCAAAGTTGTGCCTTGTGGGGGGACTCATGTCAAAGTTGTGCCATGGGGGGACTCATATCAAAGTTGTGCCTTGGGGGACTCATGTCAAAATTGTGCCTTGGGGGGACACATGTCAAAGCTGGGCCTGGGGGGGACTCATGTCAAAGTTGGGCCTGGGGGGGACTCATGTCAAAGTTGTGTCTTGGGGGACTCATGTCAAAGTTGTGCCTTGTGGGGGGACTCATGTCAAAGTTGTGCCATGGAGGGACTCATGTCAAAGTTGTGCCTTGGGGGGGACTCATGTCAAAGTTGTGCCTTAGGGAGGGGACTCATGTCAAAGTTGTGCCTTGGGGGACTCATGTGAAAGTTGGGCCTGGGGGGACTCATATCAAAGGTTTGTCTTGGGGGGACTCATGTCAAAGTTGGGCCTTGAGGGGACTCATGTAAAAGTTGTGCCTTGGGGAGACATGTCAAAGTTGGGTCTGGGGGGACTCATGTCAAAGTTGTGCCTCGGGGGGACTCATGTCAAAGTTGTGCCTTGAGGGGACTCATGTCAAAGTTGTGCCTTGGGGGGACTCATGTCAAAGTGGTGCCTTGGGGGAAGACTCATGTCAAAGTTGTGCCTTGGGGGGACTCATGTCAAAGTCGTGCCTTGGGGGGACTCATCTCAAAGTTGTACCTTGGGGGGGACTCATGTCAAAGTTGTGCCTTGGGGTGGGGACTCATGTCAAAATTGTACCTTGGGGGGACTCGTGTCAAAGTTGTGCCTTGGGGGGTCTCGTGTCAAAGTTGTGCCTGGGGGGAACTCATGTCAAAGTTGGGCCTGGGGGGGACTCATGTCAATGTCGTGCCTTGGGGGGGACTCATGTCAAAGTTGTGCCTTGGAGAGGGGAATCATGACAAAGTTGTACCTTGGGGGGTACTCATGTCAAAGTTGGGCCTGCGGGAGACTCATGTCAAAGTTGTGCCTTGGGGGGGGACTCATGTCAAAGTTGGGCCTGGGGAGGACTCATGTCAAAGTTGGGCCTCGGGGGGACTCATGTCAAAGTTGTGTCTTGGGGGGGACTCATGTCAAAGTTATGCCTTGGGGAGGGGACTCATGTCAAAGTTGTGCCTTGGGGGGACTCATGTTAAAGTTGGGCCTGGGGGGGACTCATGTCAAAGTTGTGTCTTGGGGGGACTCATGTCAAAGTTGGGCCTTGAGGGGAGTCATGTCAAAGTTGTGCCTTGGGGGGGACTCATGTCAAAGTTGGGCTTTGGGGGGACTCATGTCAAAGTTGGGCCTTGGGGGGGACTCATGTCAAAGTTGGGCCTTGGGGGGACTCTTGTCAAAATAGTTTTTTGGGGGACTCATGTCAAAGTTGTACCTTTGGGGGACTCATGTCAAAGTTGTGCCTTGGGGGGACTCATGTCAAAGTTGTGTCTTGGGGGGACTCATGTCAAAGTTGTGCCTTGGGGGGACTCATGTCAAAGTTGTGCCTTGGGGGACTCATGTCAAAGTTGTACCGGGGGGGACTAATGTCAAAGTTGTGCCTTGGGGGGACTCATGTCAAAGTTGTGCCTTGGGGGGACTCATGTCAAAGTTGTACCTTGGGGGGACTCATGTCAAAGTTGTGCCTTGGGGAGACATCCCAGCAAAACCTGGGATGATGGCCAACACAAGGCCAAGTGTTGGCTGCCAACAGTAACAGCTGCTGGCCCGTTGGTGGCAAAAGTTAAGGTGCCGAAGGGAATATGTTATGCCGGCCATCAGATGGCCGCATTCGACCGATCCACTGCTGGCAGCCTGCAGTACGATCGGAATAAGTCAGTGGGCCACTGATGGGTCATTGCTGGCAGCAAGCTATCGGTTGAAAAAAGGTTGTAGGCCACTGTTGGCAACCAACAATAGGTTAAAAATTGTTAGTGGGCCAGTGTCGGGCCACCTGATAACAAACATAATTTTTTTGTATTGTTGCTGGAAGCCTTCAGTCAGTGGGCCAGTTGTGGCAAACATAAATAATTATATTACTCCGGTTGTTTTTATTGGCCTTTTATATTTTCCCATTAAGGGCCCGCTTCACTCACCGCCGCCGGAAGCCGAAGCTAAAGTTATTCTATGGGAAATGTTTCTTTACAAATAACTTATTAACTAATACATATTTTTAAATTCTGTTCCCAGCTGTTAAATTGACGGACTTTTTTTTTTTTAATTTATTTTTTTTATATTTTATTTTGAAGCGTCAAAGTACGAATTTTCAATATGTGAATTTTTTTCATTTTGCAATTTCAAAATAAAATATTAAAAATTAAAAAATCTAAATTGACGGACCTTTTTTAAAAATGTAACAGTTGGGAATTTTCTGAATGTGAAAATAGAATTTAAAACTATGTATTAATTAATAAGTTATTTGTAAAGAAAATTTCCCCATAGAATAACATTGGCTCGGGCTTCCGGCAACGGTAATTGAAGAGGGCCGTTAATCGGCCAACAGTGGTTTGGTTATGACTATTATTTTATTTTATTTTATTTATTTATATATTTATTGTGATACATTACGTTTTATTAATGCTAATATCTTGCATCCAATATTTAATTTGGTTTTGTAGAAACAGAGGATGATCAAACCATTATTTATTTATTTATTTTTTTTTTAAACACTTCTTTATTTTGATTTTTAAAAAAAATGCTTGACTAAATGATTTTGAAATGCAGACATGCAAAAACGTTTAAAAACTCACATTTTCTACTATCGATTTAGTCCAAAGTTCAATTAGGGAATCAACTATAAATTAAAGAAAAGCACAAGTATTTTGGATCACCCTGTGCCATAAAAAGCTACAAATGACTTGTAATTTTAACATATTATTGCTCTTGCTATATACAATATTTGTATGTTTTTTGCATGGGAAATACGCAATTTTTTAGGCATATATATATATTAATTATTACATTTTTTGCACGTTTTTTGCCTATAACAAGAAGAAATTTCCATAAAATTTTACAAAACTTGCAGAAAAATTGATAAAACATTAAGGAAACATTATTCTGAAACATAAAATTCATATGTGTAATTTTCGAGGAAATTTGAGCATTTACATTCATTTTTTTTTTTTTTTTTTTTTTTTTTTTTTCTGAGCGTGCGCGAAAGATAGAAATTTTTTTATTACATAAGTCGAAAGCCAGATATCTTGAGTAACTTATAAAAAAGTTTATTTCAATGGAATAAAAATTAAGCAAATTATTGGTAAAAGAACGAGATAGATTTTAGATATTTTCAACCATGTTACAAAAGTTCATATTTGTGAAAATTCCCTTATAAACTCACAGGTTGCACTAAATAAATAGAGTTACAAGTCCAGAAGGATTTTTTCACAAAGAAGAAATTTTGAAACATGGTTGAAAAAATTGGATCTTCAAATTAAATGCTTGGCATGTGAAAAACCTCTTATGAATTTTCAAACCTGTATATACCTAAAATCTACCCCATTTTTTGTTACTGTATTTAAATGAACTTTCGATATAAATTGCCCAATATGTCTAGCTTTTAACCAATGTGATGAAAATTTTTTATCTTTCCCGCAAAAGCAATAAATAAAATATTTATTATAAATGCTCATATCTCACCGAATATTAGACGTATAAATGTGTGCTTTAGAATAATATTTTTCTAGTGTTTTGTCAATTTTTCTGTAATTTTTGTAAAATTTTATTAAATTCCATTCTTGTTATAAGAAAAAAAAAAAAAAAAAAAAAAAAACTTGCCCCCGCCAAATAATAATAATAATAATAATAACAGTTTATTTAAAAGGGAAAAAAAAAAAAAAAAAAAAAAAAAACATACACATATTGTTTATAATATATGCAGCGCGTTAAAGTTACAAGTCATCGGTAGCTTTTCATGATATAGGGTGATCCAAAGTATTTGTGCTTTTCTCCAATTTGTGGTTGCTTTTTTAATTGCACTCTTGACTAAATCGATAGTGGAAAATATGAGTTTTTAAATGTTCTTTTCATATCAGAAGTTCAAGACCATTTCATCCAGTATTTGTTTAAAAATAATAATAATAATTGATTACCCACTGCATTTATAGTTCAATAAAATTTTTACAAGCATTTGATTCTTAGACTATGTTTATAAATTTAGGATTTCTAGTACAGCGTGAGAAATATTCAGCCGATCCGTTTTCATTAAAAATAAATCTATGATAAGCTTATTATTACTTTTGTTCTATGGAAATATAAAATTTTGATAAGATAAATATATATTTTGTTCTATGCAATATTATATTCTTTGTAAATTTTGTTTCGAAGTGTTAAATTTCAAAACGTTTATTTAATTGTGTTAAGTAATTTTATATAAATAAATGTAAGGTTGCAAGTGACTACATAAAATATTGAAATAAAAATTTTCTGATTTAAGTATGCAATATAGAGAACATTTAATAAAAAAACATTTAATTCAGAGTTAGGGAGATGGTAAATATTGAAAATCGTTCTTTGAAATTTCTTTCTTAATGTCGTGATTTCATATATAAGTATTGAAATGTATCACTATTAAGTACATTAAAATTTCTCATAAACTATTGAAATAAAATAAATAAATAAATATTCCATGCAACACAATTTTTGAATTTTACACTCGATTTTACATCATTGTAATTTATCTAAAATCATTGTAATTTATCATTGTAAATTTTCTAAACATATTTGGGTATAACTATGTGGATTGATTGAGAAGTTACTTTTTGAAAAGCACTTTGTACTTGTGCGCTAAAATTTTCATGCAAATTTTTAAAAGTCAAAAATAAAAGTATTTTTAACCAATAAAAAAACCTCACCAACCAATGCACAAAGTAAAAACCAAATTTATTTCGAATATATTGATACATTGCAATACAATAAAATCAGGGTAAGGGAGAATTTTTTAAAAAGATTAATCGTATAAAACACTTAAAACCTTTTGAAATTTTTGATTTTTTTTTTTTTTTTTTTTTTTTTTTTACATATTTAAATAGTTTTCCAGAAATTTTAATATGCTTGGTATTGATACATTTCAAAGCATATGTACGTAAACTTTAAGAACTCTCAGACGCTAATTTTCAATTTCGTCATCTCCTTAAAAGGGATTTAAAAACTACTAAAGTACGGAGTTCTGACTCTGAAAAAAAAAAAAAAAAAAAAAAAAAAAAAGCAACAGCTGTCAACACTATAACCCTTAGTCAGGCAAACAAAAGTGGACACGAGTGTAGAAAAAGTACTTTGCCGCACTCGTGCCTACTTTGTGCACCTAATGAAGAGCCATGGTATTATTTCCACCCGAAGCAAATGTTGTGAGTTTTTTTTTTTTTTTTTCAATTATTGTGTTTCTTTACAAAGATTTTTATTATTAATAACGGTTCTTTGATGCATTTATTACTGTAAAAATTAAATTAAATTAATAAATAATAATAATAATTAAATTAAATAAAAAGGCAACAGATGTCACTACTATGGCCCTTAGTCAGGAGAACAAAAGTGGACACGAGTGTAGCAAAAGTGCTTTGCTACACTCGTGCCTACTTTGTTCACCAAATGAAGAGTCATGTATCACCAGAAAGAAATGTTGCCAGGTTTTTTTTTTTTTTTTTTTTTTTTCAATTATTGCGTTTCTTTACAAAGATTTTTTTAAATTTTTATTTATTTATTTATTTTTAATTTAATTTAAATTTAAATTATTTTTATTTTTTTACAATTAAATTATATATGTACGCATTCCCCCCCCCCTTTTTTTAAAATATTTTTGCTGTCATAAAAATTTAAATTAAACATTCATGCATGATCATGGAAACCAATTGAAAACCATTTTTTTTTTCTTATTAATTTATTTAAATGATTAATTCATCTAAAGTTATGGATTACTTTTTTTAATCAGAAAGGCGCAGATTACAATTTAAGATTCAAATGACATTCTTTGAACAGATAAGCGCTGTTGCTAACCTTCAAAGATCATAGGAAGCATCTGCGCTGCGGCCATCTGGCTCCAATAATTGCTGACAAAAGAAAATATTCCAATTAGAAACTAACACATTCGTACTGCACTGATATATGTTGGTTTGGTTTACTTTAAAATGAATTTATTAAATAAAGACGTAGTTTTCAGTTGCTCTGAAAGATTTCATCATAACTATAGGGAATTACTTATTTGAAATCTTATATAGAGAAAATGAAACAGGATGTTAAAAAATCTGTTTTATACACAGATTTAATGAGAATGACTATTATTTTACTTATTTAGTACTGGGTGTACATCAATGATTTATATTTCCTTCTAAATAGACCTTAATTTTCCTTAATTGTTATTATTATTTGTTGAGAAATAAAACAATTTGAAAAAATAAAAATACGGGATGAAGGTAAAGAATTTCAATTATTTACTTTTAGTTGAAAACCACTGTAGAATTACAGAGACACTGGATAAACATTTTATAAAATTTATAGTCATACTCATTTAAAGTTTACTCAGTGTGTCTTACGCATTTAAAGTTTAACAGTCAAAAGTGATAACTTAAATTACAAATATAAACAAAATATAATAATTTTGTGATGCAGTGTAGGATAATAATAATAATGATAATAATAATGCAGTTCAAAGATTAACGTCTGGGATAAGTATATAGTATTTGACAGAAAATTATTCTAATCTAAATGATTTTTTTATTTTATCTTCTTGTCTTTATTTATTTAATTGAATTTATTTTTTATTTATTTTGTCTCACATCTTTATGCGGCGAAAATTTTATTAGTTTGTGAGTGTTATCTGTGTTAATAATAATAATTTCGGAATTTAAAAGGTAATAATGCACTTCTTATTCATGAAATATGAATAAACTGATTCAGATTTAGTAGTATAGGACCGCCTTCACGATTCTTGACTGTTTGAATCATACTGGTGATCAGGAATGAAAGAGTTCCGCTTTTTTTGCCACCACTAATTTCCATAAAAAATTTCTGTTCTATAAAATCACAAAAATAATATCAGAAATATGATGACGTGGGTGACGTTTCTTTGGGATGTAATAGAAAGTCTAATACTTATTTTGATTATACTTTTTGATACTTCCCTTTTAATTAACTTATGGCAATACTTCATTTTCCATTTATATTTCTAACATATGGGAATTTTTAAAATGCCGTTTACTATTTTACAAGTACATTTTTTAAGATACTTTATATATATATATATATATATATATATATATTAACGATATATATAGATATAGATATATGTATATATATATATATGGATATATGTATATATATATATATATATAGATATATGTATATATATATATATATATATATATATATATATATATATATAAGGATCTAGTCACATATATACAGAATGGATAATTTTTAAGATTTTTTTTTATTTATTTATTTTTTTTTTTTTCAAGCGATGCTCTCTGGATTAAAAAGAAGGAAAAAAAAAAAAAATCTTGGCTGACTGTTATTAACATAAACATTTATTTATTTTATTTCACATCTAAAATTTAATTCTCATTATCTATATTTATGCAAATTTTTCTCTCATACTGCCATATTAAAAACTAGGGAAAAAATTGGATGAAAGCGGCATACTTTGAAGGATTGATCCTCAAATGTAATTAGCACCAATTTATGTCAAAGTCCAACTAAATATCAAGTTAAGTTAAATTGTATTCAATTGCTTATAGAATACATCGTTCAAAAATTTACTGATACACACAAAGGTAGACAGATAATTTTTTAATGAATTCATATCGTGTTCAGAACATCTCAAAACGTGTAAAATAACCAAAAAACGGGACTTGAAAATTTTTACGTATCAAAAACTTTCTTCTTATACGTGTAGAACAAAGTAAAAATAAATAAAATAAAATGGTTACAAATTTATAATTGTCCTAATAACTTTCCCACAGTTATACAAATATAAAGTTGGATCCATAAACTTATTAGCTCTATTAAAATAATAATAATAACAAATCATAAAAATATAATTAGAAAATTAATGACTATCATGACTCATTTTAAACGGACCAACCAGATATTTGCTGTACTTTTCCTGAAACCCTAATATTTTAATAATAGTTCTAAAATCAAAGGCTTCTAAAAATGATATTTAAAAAAACACACACACACACAAAACCAAATTAAAAAATGAATCACTTACTCTTACACTTTTTGTGAGATCATTTAACCTTTTTGTATCTTGTACGCCGCAGACTTGGCACGAAATGACGAAGCGAAATGAGAGGTAATTTCAAATCAACAGCAGGTGTATCGCAGCGCCATCTATGCATTCGAATTGCAAGTGATGGTCCGGTACCGGTCTTATAAATTGTGGCCGCAACATGGCAAACATAATGTTGGCCGTGTGCTGGTACCCTGCAAAAGGCCAGCTGTCATTATGCCGCTTCTGAGCCACCGGCCTTTTCACTGTAGGCAGTCTTCAATGCTGGCAGCCGTAAGCGGCCCACTGCTTCAGATACATGTGGCAACCTGCAGCTGATGGCAAGTGCAAGATGCCAGCTATAGGCCAGAACGAGCCCATCAGTATAAGTTTTGCTGGGATGTCAAAGGTTGGTCTTGGGGGGACTTTATGTGAAAGTTGTGCCTTGGGGGGGACTCGTGTCAAAGTTGTGCTTGGGGGGGACTCATGTCAAAGTTGGGCCTGGGGGGGACTCATGTCAATGTCGTGCCTTGGGGGGGACTCATGTCAAAGTTGTGCCTTGGAGAGGGGAATCATGACAAAGTTGTACCTTGGGGGGGACTCATGTCAAAGTTGGGCCTGGGGGGAGACTCATGTCAAAGTTGTGCCTTGGGGGGGACTCATGTCAAAGTTGGGCCTGGGGGGGACTCATGTCAAAGTTGGGCCTCGGGGGGACTCATGTCAAAGTTGTGTCTTGGGGGGGACTCATGTCAAAGTTGTGCCTTGGGGAGGGGACTCATGTCAAAGTTGCGCCTTGGGGAGGGGACTCATGTCAAAGTTGGGCCTGGGGGGGACTCATGTCAAAGTTGTGTCTTGGGGGGACTCATGTCAAAGTTGGGCCTTGAGGGGAGTCATGTCAAAGTTGTGCCTTGGGGGGGACTCATGTCAAAGTTGGGCTTTGGGTGGACTCATGTCAAAGTTGGGCCTTGGGGGGACTCATGTCAAAGTTGGGCCTTGGGGGGACTCTTGTCAAAATAGTTTTTTGGGGGACTCATGTCAAAGTTGTACCTTTGGGGGACTCATGTCAAAGTTGTGTCTTGGTGGGACTCATGTCAAAGTTGTGTCTTGGGGGGACTCATGTCAAAGTTGTGCCTTGGGGGGGACTCATGTCAAAGTTGTGCCTTGGGGGACTCATGTCAAAGTTGTACCTTGGGGGGGACTAATGTCAAAGTTGCGCCTTGGGGGGACTCATGTCAAAGTTGTGCCTTGGGGGGACTCATGTCAAAGTTGTACCTTGGGGGGACTCATGTCAAAGTTGTGCCTTGGGGAGACATGTCAAAGTTGGGTCTTGGGGGGACTTTATGTGAAAGTTGTGCCTTGGGGGGGACTCATGTCAAAGTTGTGCCTTGAGGGGACTCATGTCAAAGTTGTGCCTTGGGGGGGACTCATGTCAAAGTTGTGCCTGGGGAGGACTCATGTCAAAGTTGTGCCTTGGGGGAAGACTCATGTCAAAGTTGTGCCTTGGGGGGACTCATGTCAAAGTCGTGCCTTGGGGGGACTCATCTCAAAGTTGTGCCTTGGGGGGGACTCAAGTCAAAGATGTGCCTTGGGGGGGACTCATGCAATGTTGTGCCTTGGGGGGGACTCATGTCAAAGTTATGCCTTAGGGAGAGGAATCATGACAAAGTTGTACCTTGAGGGGGACTCATGTCAAAGTTGTGCCTTGGGGGGGACTCATGTCAAAGTTGTGCCTGGGGGAGACTCATGTCAAAGTTGGGCCTTGGGGGGGACTCATGTCAAAGTTGGGCCTGGGGGGGACTAATGTCAAAATTGGGCCTTGGGGAGGACTCATGTCAAAGTTGTGCCTTGGGGGGGACTCATGTCAATGTCATTTTGATAAGATTTTGATGAAATTCTGGCAAAAGCAGAATTTAGTTTAGGACGGAGGACTATTAGTTTTTTTTTTCTTCCCAATTATAACATCACTTTCAAATTATTCAATTATATTTTCGATAAATTTTAGATTTCGATAAATGTCCAGCTATCGAAAAATGATTTCGACAATTGTGCAACTATCGAAAACGACAACGCAGAAATCGCTGTCTGAGACTAATAGGCCCTCAGTCCTAATAAGTTTAAAATTAATTTTATTTTGTTCTTTCAATTCAATTCTCCGATTCGAAATCTATTCAAACTTTCTTTTAGGGGATTTATGTATATTTTTTTATGTTTTGAGTATAATTCTTGAAAATCATTTCTACTTATGCTGTTGCATATATCACAAACTGCGAAATAGGCAAGGTCTTAGCCAACGGGATGTTTTGGAAGCCTCCTCCTTCCCCCCTCCTTCTTTCAAAACTTGCAAATTTAGAGAATTGTTTTGAGTCATTTTGCAACTAAATGATTTTTAACACTCAATATTACATAATAAAGTTTGAAACGCCCACCCCATCCCTCCGAAATTTGTTTTCTAGCTACAGCCTTGAAAATAGAGAAGTACAAATGATTTCTATTCAAATTTGTGAACAAGAATAAAAGTTTGTGATAAAAGCATAATAGTTATTATTAGTACTGATGATAACAGTATGTGGGTCTGTCGGTAAATTTGTGTACTGTCGTACCGCCACGAGAAAAACCCTCAGCAGGGTTACTTCCTTAGATCATTCCAAAATGGAGAGATGCGTCAACTTTGCGATAGGTCATGTCTTGGCACAATTATCGTTTCGTTGGTTCTTTTCTTTTTCTCCCATTGTATAAGTCGAATAAATCGGTATCATTTATATAATATAGAAATATAGGTAAAGAAGTAACGTTTATTTAGTCGAAATTTTCATTATATCCTTTGCAAATATGATTAAATATTTATAAGTATTTTTGTTTATACAAATGAAACTAAAATTTACAGCAAATCATTATTATAATTTAATAATAATTTAAAAGTGTGTCATTGTCTAACAAAGCGGATATAAGTTCACTATTTCTTTTTCTTTACATAATTCAACTGTATCAAAAATTCGAGATTTTACAAAGTTGATGTGTACATTAAAGTTCAGTAAATAAAAACCTAAACAAATTTTAAATTTCTATTGATTATGTAAAACTTTTATTTGCTCAGTATGATGTGATATAATATTTGTAAAACTGTTAGATATGCTATTCATTCTGAATTTATTAAAGATTTGAGGACACATTAAAGCTAGTGTCAAATTTAAATCCTTCATTCAGGTATTATTATTCATTTGTACACGTATAAAAATTATAAATATTCTTTTTTACGATCGTAGAAAAATTAATAGCATTTCCCCTATTTTCTGATCATAACAAAGGATTTTGCCTTAAAATCGCAATGATGTAATGGTAACCTAATAACTTCATGGGAAATCTTAATATATTATCACTATTATGCTACATTGATTTAACCCTTAAATGCCTGATTATTTTTAAATCAATTTAAAAATGTTTTATTTCCCTCCTCTCTTAACCCTTTAACGTTCACTACTTAATTTATTTTAAAAATTAATAAACTAATTTTAAAAATGGCTTTTAGACATATAGCTGATCATAAATATTTAAAAAATAAAAAATTAGCATTGTTCCTTTTCGAGAAATTTTCGGTTTGAAACATCTGTAAGTTATCCTTATTAAATTCAAATAATATTTTATCTATATATATATAAATGAATGTTTGTCTGTATGTTATTTATAAAATCGTAAACGGCTTGGCCGATTTCGATCATTCTTTTTTTGTTTTTTTCCTTATAGGTCAGGGATGGTTTAGGAAAAAAAATTCAAAAAAATCTTTAAAATTAATTAAAATATGAAAATAATAAACTTATTGACTTATATTGAGTTAATATAAGCCATTTAAATTTTTAATTGTTGCCAAAAAAAGTTTACGAGATATATTTATTTATTGTTTTCAGCATAAAATGAAATATGCTTTCATGCGAAAAATAAGAAATTACTAAATGTTAAATTGGTCGATGAGAAAATGACACATTATAATTTTAAAATAAAATAGTAATATTACAAATCTAACATATTTCTTTTGAATTTTATTTCACAGCATTTTTTTATATACCTCAACTTCAGATTTTTTTTTTTTTTTTTTTTTTTTTTTTAGTATGGCGGATGAAACACGCTTGGCATAAAAGTTAATTCAGCATTATGGTAAAGGTATTTTCTTATTGATAATTCTTGACAATTTTTTATAATTTTGATGCTGAAGTAGATCGGACATTTTTCGCCAAGGAAAAGATAGAAAGAAATACGCAAGCGAAGTGATGACGTCACTGGCCGTTCGTGGATGCAAGAAAAATATTTCCTATGTTAAACTCCCATTGGATTTTTTGTAAAAAATTATTAAAAATCGAGGAAAAATATTTCCCGATTTTAATCCGCATATTTAGGTATAGATATGTATTAGTTATCATGTCCATGCATTAGATTAAGTTATTTTTGTTGTAAGATTGACAAAATTTGAATTTTTAATTTCAAAACTCTAGAAAAAAAAAATGGCAAACTTCCATATTTGATTGAAAACACAAACATTTAATTTCAAAGGATGATATTAACACAATAAATATCCAACTAATATACTGATTAAAAGGGAAATGATAAATATTCTATCATAATTTGAAGTCAAATTTGTTTTCAAATGTCTAAATACAGTATCTGATATAAGATACTAATATGTTGTAGCGGAATAGATTTGATATCGGTCATCCTTGGTAGAAAAATAAAATATCGCCAAATTATTTGGCGAACATAATTTAATTCCTTTCAAAAATCATGGTTATTTTAACAACTTATTTTAAGACAGTAATGAATAATATGAAACAATATTTCGTACAATGCATATTACGAAAATATACATCTGGCATGTATATTTTCGTATTACGTTTTTGATCACCAAATACAATAAGCGCCAAGAACGACAGAGTTTTGAAATTTAAAATTAAAATTTTGTCAATTTGACAGCAAAATAACTCAATCTAACACATGCACATGATAACTAATACATATGTGTACCCAAATATGGGGATTAAAATCGGGAAATAATTTTCTTCGATTTTTAATCATTTTTAACAAAAAATCCAATGGGCGATTGACATAGGAAATCATTTTCTTGCATCCACGGACGGTCAGTGACGTCACACTTCGCTTGCGTATAGGAACAATAATCGCATAAATTATATTTTGGTCTAAAACGGCAACAAAAATTTAAAAGTCGCGAAGGGCATTAAGGCTGTACCATGATCAAGTTTACATACTAATTTATTTATTTTTCTATATACCAACTACTATTAACTAAGCATGAAGTATATATAACCACAAAATAATAATTGTCTCATGCGATAGAAGTTGCCGATCATAGCATATTGTAATATTATATGTGGCTTGAAATTGCTGTCATTCTATGGTTGATTGATTAAATCAAATAAATATAGGAAATAACTTGAGAGCAAATATTATGTACATCACATATAATGTTGTTCATATGTAACTGGGATTCAGATATAAACGAGCTACTTCAAATTTTTCGATACTGTCCGTATCGAAACTGTTATGTATGATAAGCAACCAAATGGAAGCCCACGGGTAAGCCATTGTCGCAGGCAATAGGGACAGGCACCGGAGATTGCAAGGACGAACAAGGCGCTGCCTAAGGCAGCGGGAACCCAAAGAAAGCTTTTAATTTGCCAGCGAAGCGGGCAAAGCCGTCCAAAATTGTTTAAGAACTAAAATATTATTCAACAATTCGCCGGGAAATGAAAAAAAAAAAAAAAAAAAAATCATTTATTTGTTTAAAAAAAAAAAAAAAAAAAAAAAAAAATTAAAAATTTGAAACTCATAAATATTATATGAATTTCACCACATAGTTAAAATTTTAATTAACCAATCACCAAATTATTATTAGAACCAGATTAATATTGTGCAATAGTGAACTAAAATCATACAAAGAAAGGTTTCGAAATAAAATTCATAATTGACGACCCAGTTTTTATACTTCCACAACGCAGTACTGTTTTAGTAGAGAATCCCTATGGACGAATTTTAAATTTTTATCGCCATGTTGGCGATAACTTTTTATTTATTTATTTTGGCATTTTATTTTGGCTTTCAATGAGTTACAAATTTTTTTGAGTGTACTTTATCAGACTCTGTTTTGCACAGCACCACAATGATAAGGTTTCATTTCATTACATATTATGATCAAACCGTCAGTTCCCACACATACACATCAAAATTTCCACGTGAACGAAGTCGCGGGTAACAGCTAGTTTCATAAATAAAACTCTTTGTAAATAAACATTATCGACAACAAAAACTTGTAAAAGTTGCATAGATCCCAACATTTCAATTTATTCCGGGGTATTTTAACCCTTTGCGGCGCAAGGTAATTCGGATCATTTAAATTACACTGCCACCGGAATTTACGAACATAATTAAAATAGAAGAAATTTTAAATTTTCACGTTAGAAAAAGGGCCTTTTCTGCTATGCTATAAATGGAAATTTTTACTAAAAAATTCCCGGAATGAGTTTTTGCACTTGAGAATTAAAATTAGGTGTTCCATCAGCGGGAACACTGCGACTGAAAGGGTTAAATAAATCACGGAAAAATATTTCAAAATTAAACTAATCAGGCAGACCAATTTAAGACAGTAAAAGTTAAAAATTTCCCCAGATTTGTTCCCGAAATTCCCCGCAAACATTTTGTCCTAAAAATTTCCCAGAGGCCTCAAAAATCCGGAAAATAGAGACAAAATCCCCAGTCCCCACATTGTAATGCAGCGCCCATGGTAATAGAATATCTATAGCTTCATGGCAGTGCCTCAAGCGTACGTTCCCCGCGAAAAAAAAAAAAATGTACCAGCCAACTGGAGACACAGAATTAGTAATGTTAAGATCTGCGGGCATCCTTTTACGATTCGTTTTCGTCGTAAGACATCTGTGGGAGGTGCTCTTAAAATAGTGACCAAATTTTTTTTCACTGAATTTGAGAACAAATATGCCGGCATCCTCGAATTTCGAGAATAAAAAATAAGTAAATAAACAAATCACCTTAAATTGTAAAATTTTAGTAATTTTTATGTATGAAATACCTAAAATAACCTATTTCAGCTTATTTATTATACTGTTATAGTTACTGTTATATATATAAATATTTATTAAGTATAATAAATTATTATAATAAAACATTAATAGCTTTACAACCGGTGTCCCCAAATGTGTTGTAATTTTTTGGGGTTGAAGGTAGTTTTCAAGGACTGTCCTCGAGATTTGAGGGCGTATGGTCAGCCTATCTTAAGATAAAGGAAGACTGCAATACGAGATTCGCTTTGTTTACATCTAAAGAGAGAATTTACGTTTATGTTTACAATAGTCTTAAGCGAGGCACTGCAATCCCAACCAAAAATAAATGCAAATGAAATGAATGACCCAAATGAAAGCAAAATAACATAAATTTTGTTGGTTTACTGTTCCGATGGTCCCAAGATTAGTATGCTTCACACTTGAAGAAAATGTATAACGATTGAGTAAACATTACACTATTCTCATCGATCCTTTAACTACCTGCACTGTGATAGGCACGGATTAAAAGAGTAGGATGTATTACGAATGTTACGGAAAGGTAATAATTTTCATCTTACAGATAGAGGGCGACCAGATCTCGAAAATACACCAATCAGCGCGTCTTTATATTTCTGGCTGTTCGTTCATAGGTCGTTCTCGGAAATCGGATGATGACTGACGCCGAAGGGGCGAGCTTTCCCTTTCTTTCGATAAGTTTCAAAGATACTACACGCCAGGCGGCGATCGAATCGCTTTCCTATTAGGGACCCTATATATAGAGAGACTGGACATTGACCGAAAGTCGGCCATCTTAGTGCCAATTCAGAGCGATCCCCGTAGAACGTAATGCTTTTTTCTTCGCGATTGACGCTTTACAATACGACATAAATGAAAGGAAATTGTGCTAAATTTGTGCAAAAAGTAATGCAGAATATTAATATGTAATTTTTTTCATCTTAGAGAAAAATAATTTGAAGAAAAACGAATTTTTTTGAGAACATACATTCTATACATAAAAAGTTAGAACATTTTTAATAAAAATATGGTAATCTTAGTTTTTGTCAAGTAATCTATATTAATAAAATCAGACTTTTGTCTGTAAATTTGTCGGAATCGAAAAATTTTGCGATATCTTCACGTTTCACACCCCATGAAAGCCGAAAATGACTTCAGAAAATTTTGCCTGTGTGTGTGTGTCATCGTGTCCGTATGTCGCTTTTTTTGTCCGGGCATCACTTGAGAACGGCTGGACGGAATTCAACGGCGCTTGGCAGGGATTTAGGTCTTCACCCAACTTAAAATTATATCTATCAACTTTTCAGAAATTCCCCCCCGTTCCCCCCTGGGGGGTAAAAGACTAAAACACGTTTGTCCGGGCATCACTCGAGAACGGCTGGACGGAAATCGACGGTGCTTGGCAGAAACTTAGGTCTTCACCCAACTTAAAATTATATCTATAGAAATTTTCAAAATTCTGATTAGTGTGGGTAAAAAACGCCTGCGCATGCGCCATAAATATTTTTTCACTAAAACGCTTTGAATGGAAAAATAAAATGCAAAAATAAATTTTTGAGATAAAGACTTTTTTTATTCGCGTGATTCGCACTACAAATTATGAAAAGATTGAAATGAAGTTTTTCCATCTGAGTTTCATACTTTAGTTAATTTTAAAACATCTAATTGTCGTATCGAAAAACTGTTTATGCCCCAGGATTCAGAAAAATCACCTCTTTCATTTGGTACTGAATTTGTAACGATAGGTCTGATACTTCTAATTTATTTTCCCCTTTTTTTCCGTTTTTCCGTTACCACTTAAATTTCATACTTTAGTTATTTTTTAAAAATCTAATTGTCACATCGAAAAACTGTTTGCACCCCTGGATTCAGCAAAATCGTCCCTTTCATTCGGTATCAAATTTATAAATATAGGTCTGATATTTCTAATTTATTTTACCCTTTTTCCGTTTTCAACCCAGATTCGATATGGAGCAGCTTTAGTATTGGATCCCTTTGGCAAAATTCACCGAAGTAGCTCGGACGTTTCTCGCCAAGATCTTTAATTGCACAATTGAGATTCAGTTCATCGCAAAAATGGCTTAAAATATTTAAAGTCACCAAAGGGTTCCCATACTAAAGCTGTGCATTTTGTATTTATTTATATTTTCTATTAAAGACTTCTGTGGTCACGAAATTTGGTGCGTAAATTGTTTGTTTGCATCTGGCACTTATTGTAACTGGATTTCACGAAATATGAACCCCCCCCCCCCCTTCTCGGAGTCGGAGGGCAATAAACGGTATAACTTCAGTATAACCCAACAGCTGAATTTGGCGATTTTTCTTTGGCGCCGTTTTGAAGGATAACAATGTCGTTCTGGACTGTTTGCGGTATAATATGGCAGCCTAATATGTTGTTTATTTTGGATTTATGATTTTATGTTTTATGTTTTATGTTTTATGATTTAGATTATGATTTTATCATTTATCATATATGATATATGATTTTTAGATTTATGATTTAGCCATAATCGCCAACAAAAAAATCGACAAATATCGTTCTGGGGTTATACTAAAGTTGTTCCCAATAAACATGTGTAAAAACATGTTTTTCCGTTTGAATTCGCTTTGAATTATCTTAGAATGGTGAATTTTGGTGTGCGGATATTGATTAAGTGTACGCATTATGTACGTTAGTGAGATTTTGCAAAACTTCGAACTCACCCGCTCAGGAAGGGGAAGTAAGAAGTGGGTAAGTTGTGCCGAAGGCAGTGGGGACCCAGACTGGATATTGATTAAGTGTACGCATTATGTACATTAGTGTGATTTTGCAAAACTTCGAACTCACCCGCTCAGGAAGGGGAAGTAAGAAGTGAGCAAGTTGTGCCGAAGGTAGTGGGGACCCAGACTGGATATTGATTAAGTGTACGCATTATGTACATTAGTGTGATTTTGCAAAACTTCGAACTCACCCGCTGAGGAAGGGGAAGTAAGGAGTGGGTAAGTTGTGCCGGAGACAGTGGAGACCCAGACTCTTCACTTTGCGAGTGAGAAAACCTCTACCAATCACAGCGAGAACTTAGGTTATTAATAAAGATATGGGATATTGACAACTCATTTAAGTTTAATGTCCAGCGAAGCGGGCAAAGCCTGCTAGTTCATGAATAAATGTAAAACTACGGCAAAAGAACATAAATCATTTTTTATTATTTTATAAAAATATATACGGGGTCTGGTACGATTTCCCGACACTCGCTTTCCCGACAACTCAGTTTCCAGACGCCACTTTCCCGACAGGTACGTTTTCCCGACAGCTCAGATTCCCGACAACTCATTTTCCCGACAACTCACTTTCCCGACAGGTACGGTTTCCCGACAGCTCACTTTCCCGACAGGTACGTTTTCCCGACAACTCACTTTCCCGACAGGTACGTATTCCCGACAACTCACTTTCCCGACAGGTACGTTTTCCCGACAACTCACTTTCCCGACAGCCCACTTTCCCGACGGGTACGTTTTCCCGACAACTCAATTTCCCGACAGGTACGTTTTCCCGACAACTCAATTTCCCGACAGGTACGTTTTCCCGACAACTCACTTTTCCGACAGCTCACTTTCCCGACAGGTAAGGTTTCCGAACAGCTGACTTTCTCGGTATTTCGCTTGTTTACAGATTTTTCTTAATAAGAAAGAGGACGGATTAAAAAATAATAAAAATAATGCTGAATACGTAATTGGATTTCATTATTATTCAAAATGAATTTTAAATAATACTTTACTTTTTTAATCAAATTTCAAAAAATCTATATATTAATAGGCAAGCATAAAATTTGTTGACCCTTTTTAACATATTAATTATGGGAGTAGAGGGTTGAAAATGGTATCATTCGAAAGGTATGGTTAGCCGGAAGGTGCGAATACAAATATTATTTTCTTACGATGTTAAGAAGGTATTTAAAAATACATTTATTTTTTATGAATTTTCCCCCATTTTTCCCTTTTATACACGTATTCCTTTACATTAAAAAATACCTAAAAGTAGAAAGTTATTAAATCTGGCAATTTCATAAAGCTCAAATAAAACCATAGACACAGTAATTTGTATAATGTAGCATCACTATACGCAAGCGAAGTGATGACGTCACTGTCTGTCCATGGAGCCATGAAAAAGATTTTCAATGTTAATCGTCCATTGGATTTTTTGTAAAAAATTGTTAAAAAATAACGGATATTATCTGCCGATTTTAATTCCGATATTTGGGTATAGTTATATATAAGTTACTGTCTACATGTGTTTGATTGAGTTATTTTTTCTGTAAAATTGATAAAATATTAATTTAAAATCACAAAACTCCAGGAAAAAAAAAAAAGAAAAATGGCAAACTTCCAGTTTCGAATGTAAACATAAACTTTTCATTTCAAAGGATGATATTTAAACAATAAATATTCAACTAATATACTAAATAAAAGGAAAATGGATTTGTTACTAACTGCTGCATGTATAAGTAGACGATACGGAAAAAATTCCGATTTCCGTTTTTTGCTGAATTTACATGTTTTGAGCTTTCTTTACGTTTCAATTAACTGAAATTGGCTACTTATTTTTTTAAAAAGTGTCTTTATTGCTAGCTTTTGTGGGTAGAAGAAGCAAGTAGAAGATACATAAAAACTTTTGATTTCTGGTTTTCGATGAATTTACACGTTTTGAAATTTCCTTGCATTTTAATTAAGTGAAATTGACTACTTATTTTTATTTTTTAAAAAGTGGATTTATTATTCTTTCCTCTGCATATATAAGTAGAAAATATAAGATTCAGAAAAGTTTTAGATTTACGGTTTTCGATAAAGTTACACGTTTTGAAATTTCCCGAACTCAATTCGACCATTTTTGAAAAATATCTCTTTTTTTTTTTTTTTTTTTTTTTTTTGTGTGTGTGTGTGTGTTCAAACACTGTACTTTATGAACCAATCGAATTAATTTAACAGAATTTGATACTTGGTTGGGCCTTGGTTTGACATGGTACCTATTAGCTTCTGGGGCTGTATCACACAACAAGGGGCGTTTTCACGTTGCGATTTTCTCTTCCGTTTAGGACAAGGCAATAACTTTGCTTTGCCTCGCTTTGCAAAAAAAAAAAAAAAAAAAAAAAAAAATGGTCGAGTTTCGACCACTGGGCGATACTAGTAAATATAAATAAATAAATAAAATAAAATATTTCTCTTCTAATTACTTGCTTTTTAAAACAAAATTTGTATTCTTTAATATATGTCTGCCATATGGAAATAAATTTTTCTAACGAAAAAAAAAAAAAAAAACATTAGTTTCCGAATTTGAATCAAAAGTGGGTACATTTGTAACATATATCTGAACCAGTATTTATTTCTGAATGCATGAAATTAAGAGATTTTGGTAGTCAAATATAAAAATTTGAAGTGCGTTTTATTTTTATTTAATTATTTATTTGTTCAGAAAAATGGTGCTAAATGTGCGATTTATTTTTATTTTCTCTTACCCATAAGGTAGAGAAAGTATTGTTTTAGGGTCAAATTTACGAACGTGAGTTTTTGCTATATTTTCACGTTTTGAGGTGCCCTGAATCCGAAAATCATGTTTTTAGTGGTTGGTCTGTCTGTGTGTCTGCTATCAGCATATCTCAAGAACAAATAGTAGTAGAAAGTCGAGACATTTTATTTTAAATGTGTATCATATAGGGCTGCTACACTAAGCTTTTTGTTGAGAGGAAGCAAATGGTTAGTTTACAGGGACATCCAAGAATATTCAAATACATTACGTCTATCGGGGAAATTCCAGGAAAGTAGAGTTTAACGTCTATAGGCTACACTAAGCCAAATGAAATTAATATATATTTTTTATATACGTAAAAACATGTTTCATGCAGAATATGGTGGGGATTTCATTCACTGTTCGTTTACAGCGCTACACAAAGAACTATATTATAGTGCGACAATAGTTGAAAATTGGTGGAAGCGTAATTCAGGTTGTGCCGTGTGTATTATTACTATAGGATTGTGTTTAGGTGCACTATGTGATTGGTACGTAATCTTGAAACGTTATACAGGGCTGCAAATGTTTAAGCGATAATATTCTTTTTTATTGTTAGAGGAAATGCTTTACTATAATATTTTACCATGTCCAAGAAAGCTGCTCAGGAAAGGAAATGAATTCTTCATAGACATATGGTAAATAATTTATGTCTTAAGCTAAATAGTCATCGCTTGATTTTTGTGTATTTACACATTTGTCACCGTGTTTTGAGCTTTTTTGAACATGGCATCATATTGCCACTTATTGAGAAACTTTATGCTTCATGATAATTAATTTCAGAAATAAGAGTTTATTTTATCGCTCTAATCAATATAATATATATTTTTCCCCATAATCTATTTGTTAAATCCATGATAATTTTGTGGCCTATTATTGAAATGCAGAACCATTTTCCACAAACTGACAAATTTTATGTTTAATAACACAAATAATTGTAAAAATTCATGAATATTTCTTTGCCAATCAAAAAAAAAAAAAAAGTTCTTTAATCAAAGAGGTTTACCAAAATCTGCAATAATTTTGTAACCTGTTACTGAGATGTACAAGCATTTTGCCGCTAACAGTCCAAATATATGTTTGATGAAGCAATATTTCAGACATATTCTTATTTTGCTGAAACTCAACCATTTTTTCAAAATTATTTACATTGAAATATGTCATTTTGATGCCTAATATTGAAATATGAAATTATTTCACTGCTAATTATAAATATTTAAAAAATATTTTCCATAATGCAAAATTATTTCTCCGCAAAACATAATAATTCAATTTTCTGGCTTTCTTTAAAAGCTATTTACCAAATTACACGCTAATTTATCAGCTCATCACTGAAATATAAAACCATTTCATTGTTCATACAGCCAGATAAAATTGAAAACTGTCTGCAGACATAAATATTTGACCAAACACTTTCTGCACAAAATCTGTGGGGTTAAACAAGTACATACACAGTGTTAAGGAAATTTTAGAAATTTTGGTTAATATCCGCGTTCGACCGAGGCTTTAAAAAAATAAACACAAGCGAAGGGATACAGTGTAAACAATTAGCGTCTGGCGAGCGCCGAAACTTTTGGATCTGGATGATGTACGCATGCACTACAAAGACCATGGACCATTGTATAAATTCATGTGCATGAGGGATTTAAACTTTTTCACTTTAATTTTTACTTTCCGAACACTATAGTGAGGAAAGTATTGTAATCATGTCAAAAATCCGAATTCGAGATTTTGATGTTTCTATACGTTTCGAGGTCCAACGAGTCCGTTTTCACTATTTTTACGATGATGTATGTATGTGTGTGTGTATGTATGTGTGTATGTATGTGTGTATGTATGTGTATGTATGTGTGTATGTCTGTGAGTGAACACGCTAGCGTCTAAACGCTTTGTTCGAATAAGCTGAAAGTTGGTACGCATATTGTAAGCCACCATAGTACGAACCCTATAGATTTTGGTGAATCTAGCACTTATAGTTTTTTTACAGGGACACAAAGAAAAATTCTTTATCATTATGACCAAGGGACCAAACTCTTAAAAGTGCGATAGCATCTAAACGCCTTGTTTAATTGAGCAAAAACTTTATACACATATCATAGGTCACAGATACTCAATCTGTATAGATTTTGGAGAATCTAGCACTTATAGTTTTTTTACAGGGACACAAAGAAAAATTCTTTGCCAAATTTTTAAAAGTGTGATAGCGTCTAAACGCCTTATTAATCTCAGCAAAGAATTTGTACACATGTTATAGGTCATATTTGAACCAACTGTATAGATTTTGGTGAATCTAGCACTTACAGTTTTTTTACAGGGACACAAAGAAAAATTCTTTATCCTTATGGCCTATGAGAACAGCGATAGCATCTAAACGCCTTATTCAATTGAGCTGAAAATTTGTATGAATATTATAAATCACTGTTGCACTAACTATAAGCATTTTGGTGAATCTAGCATTTATAGATTTTTACAGGGACACAACGAAAAATTCTTTATCATTATGATCTAAGGGCTCAAAGTTCAGTAGCGTTAAATAAAACCTCGTGTGATATATGGAGAAAAATACTCAAACACTCTGTTATGGTTTTCTCGTTTTTGTTTGTTTAGCAACTCCTCTTTCTTTATTTTATCTACAAAACTGTTAGTTACTCAATGTTCGGAAAGTCGAGTGGAGTCACTCCAGATTTTTTTTTTTTTAATTTTATGAATAACGATGAAATAGAATATCTATAATTACGAAATACTTCTTTTATTTTAAATATTATCTAAATACTTTTTTGACGAAATGGGAAATTTTAAAATTAAAAATATTAAAAAAAAAAAAAAATTTAATAAAATTAAAAATATTGATTGCATTCACGTTGGTTGGCTGACCAACGTGAGCAACTCAAGCCTTGCAAGTAAGAAGTAAAAACCGCATCACGACATTTTGGCCGAAGAAAAGCATGGAATTGGCGGAGTAATATATTTCCATTTTTAAAACAATTATAAAAAATAAGATTTTCCTGAAAAAAAAAAAAAAAAAAGAAAGAAAAGAAAACGAAGACGTTACTAGATTCAGAAAGATCCCATTAACAACACATATTAATTAAAATAAAATCATTCGTGCCGTTTTAGGAATTTTTTTTTTTTTTTGATTTTATTCCATTACACCATCGTTTTTCCCCATTTAGCTTTTGAGATTTCAGATTTCAAAACATACTGTACGTTGAAATGCAAAAATTTCAGGATGGATTAAGACCGAAGATAAAGACTATTTTGAAAAGATTAGAACAAAATATGGCATATTTGTTGAGATATTAAGTGTCGGCTTTTACAAACCTCTTTGATATCATACTAGCCGTATATATGAGTTCGCAGCGTTCCGTTTGTCCTTCCGCTTGCGTCACTCGAAATACTGCCGTTTCTCATGATCAAATCTTCAAATATTGTTCAAAAGTCAATAATTTCCCTACCATAGCAACGCATGGAAAAGAAAAGATAAAAGTGAAGGACAAAGAAACGAAAAATTTTCGTAAATCAAAATCCGAAAGATGCCCTAACTTTCAAATTAGTGTAAGATCTATTCACTTTCAAATATGCCTAGAATTGAATAACATCAAATAGGTTAGGTTGATGAATTGCATTTATGATTCATTCGGTCGTAAAATAAGAATTAAAAACTTTACAAACACACTTTTATTTGAAAAGCAGTTGTTTTCGGGCACTAGCCGTTTCGCGATGCTTGAAAAACTGTCCGAATGGGCTCTTCCCAGCATCGTCTGCTCAATCACGTGATAGAGGAAAACGAATAAACGAATTCTGAGAATCGAATTCAATTAAATATTGTTCTTAAGAACAAAAATTTTAATATTTAATATAAAATAAAATAAAAGTAATATTGTGCATTTGTAAACAGTAGAATAATTGTATTTGTAAATTTAATAATTTTTAAAAAACATTTTATGTGTTTATTTATTTTTACTTATAAGAATCGATTTTTATATATTGTAGTGTAACTGTAACATTAACTGATCTAGCAATAAATAATAGCTTGTTCTTGTGGAATGTTTACGGATTATAAAATGTTTTCATTTAATTGAATTGCATAAAGGTGTTACAACAAGTTAATTAACTTAGTTACTGGTCTAAATGGATTTACGTAGTACGATATTGCACTGTCACTGATTTAAGTACCAAAAATCAGAGTATTTAAACATGGTCTTCATGAACATCAATAACAGGTATAAACTAAATGATGATTGTAAATGTATACAGTAAACGAAAGATGATGAATAATGATATAAAATGGATTAAAAATGATGATGTATAAAAAATAACACAGATTAAATACGATTGATCAAAAATAAGAATAGAAAATATGTCATTTTAGCAATCGCTCTAGCTAAACAAGACTTCGTCTGCTATTTGTTTTTCATCTATCATGTCAAGGTTCTTCTATTATAAGGTTGGGCCATTTGAAGAGTAGCCAATCAGAAGCAAGCAGAAGTGAAACGTCACAAGGCGGAATACAGAAACAAACTACGATGCAAATATACAGCTGTTACTAGCCCAGAAGCTATTACTTACTAAAAAATATATCTTATAATCTGATATAAATATTACCCAAAAACGAAAATCATGTATGGTATTACATGAAATAAAAGTACATTCGTTAAAATATTTATTTTAAATACGTATAAGTTCATAAAAAATTATAAAGCTTTCGCGTTTTCGGCAACATTGCTATGCATTTGTTTACATTTATAATACTTAAATAAAACGATGAATTTCAATTATATTAAAATGAAATGAAATAAAAATGCAGTTATTTAATTGTTGTGCTCAAAAGAAAGCACATATATTTTTTTAAAAGAATGTAAAATATATACATTTTACTATATGATCGCGATATGTTTGTTTACATTTCAGATATTTCAGTAAAATTATGAATTTTAATTTTATGAGTAAAAATAAAATATAAGTACATTTTTTAAAATATTTGTTCAAAATAAAACACTTATATTTTTCAATTTAAAAAGAAATACACAATATATGAAGTTATTTGTAATATTGATATGTTTGTTTACCTTTTAAATACTTCAATATTGTCATGAATTACTTCAGTAAGACGATGAATTTAAATTACATCAAAATGAAATAAAAATGCAGTTATTTAAATGTTTCGCTCAAAAGAAAGCGCACGTATTTGTTTAAAAAAATCTAAAATATATAAATTTTGCTGTACTAGTGTGATTTGTTTGTTTACATTTCAGATATTTCAGTAAAATTGTGGATTTTAATTTTATGAGTAAAAATGAAATAAAAATACATTCTTTAAAATAGTTTGTTCAAAATAAAACACTTTATAATTTTCAATTTAAAAAGAAATACATAATATATTCAGTTATCTGTAATATTATGATATGTTTGTTTACCTTTTAAATACTTCAATATTATGAATTTTAATATTAAAAGTAAACTAAATATTGGAAATAGGAGAAATTAATATTTATGTCAGACTTTAAACTCATATTAAATTTATTATTTCCCCATTTAAAAAAAGTTTCAGCATAACAATATATTTCAAAACAATTATTAGTATCAGTTTACAAATAAAATAGGTTCCTTAATAACAGAAATTAGAAGGGTACTAAAATCACTTACTGAATTTTTGGTTGTTGAACTCCAAGTGTATTTTAATTATATTACAATTATTATTTCGTCCCATGTAACATGCTGAGTGATTGGTAATTGATCAGCACAAATTAATAATTGATTTATCTTCTAATACAGCTAAATTTTCGCAATCCACTAATCAACAAATCAGTTGTGACAGTGTTTGTTTACATTGCAATTGATATGTGGACTTCAGAGAATTGTGGATTTTTGAGAGATGATTATACTTCACTTTGCATGAAAGAAGAAATGTATGAAATTTTGTACTGCAGCAATCAATAATATGCATGTATGTATCATATGTATTTATGTAATCAGTAATATGCTTAATGTACATGAAAAAAAAAAAGATCTTCGGATACAGCTAACTTGTCTTGCATGAAAATCTGTACTGTAGCGGAAAGTAATATGAATATACAAAAAAGTCTGATATGAGAATGGACTCATGATCACTTTTTTCATTCTTGCACCGAAAAGGAGGGAAGGGCAGTTGATAAAACACAATCCAGAAAAAAAAAAAAAAAATGATACGTGGTGGTGGGTCTAACATTATGATAGCACAGTTTAAAAACAAAGCAAAATGATTTTGCGCTTTCATGTTTAAGCTACAAATGAAAATTTATAGTAGTACTGAAAATTATTTCAACTGAATTATTCATTTGAGTATTCACTTGCTGTATAAATACAAATTTTTCGCATATTTTTGAGTAAAATTTGATAGCATATCAAATATGAAAGAAACGCCTCTAGAAAAGAAACGCCTCTCTCTCATTGAAATCCGAGACAGACAGTTGGATGATGTTCCTTGTAAGTAAAAGAAATCACTGGTATCCAAAGAATTAATTAACTTTCGAAAAAGCTAAAATAGTGCTTGCCTATTTTCGCTAAAATGCTAAAGTAATTTTTTTGCCAGGTTAAACCCTGTCAGTAAATATACTCCAAATTAATAAATACGAAACTTTGAATAAACACCATAAAATGCAAGAACTTGCAACATTTGTTTCAGGTTAAAAGAAAACACAACACTTCATCAAGGCGAATAAAGTAGGCAAGAGTGCTGCCGAAGGGTCATGTTTTCTTTTCACCTGAAACAATTATTGTGAACTCTTGCATTTTATGGTGTTTATTCAAAGTTTTGTACTTATTACTTTTAAACCTCAGTTCTGTGGTGTTTATTTATTTATTTTTTTAATATATATATATATATATAATACTCCAAAATGTTTAAGCAATGATCAACATTTTTTTACAAAAGAAAAATTATATTCATTGTTTAAATATGGGGTATGACAGAAATAGTTTCAAAACATTTTGCTCATGTTGGCTTGTTGGTATTTTTAAAACTGTTTTCATTGGAAAACATGTGCTACTACTGACACTTTTAACATGTTATTACAAAAGTTACATTGAAATGTGTTACTACATAAAAACAATTTCATAAAATTTTCAATTATCCAGATACTTTATACAGAGGATTAAAGAAAGAAAAAATTAAAATAAAAAAAAGTACTAAGATTTTTTTTTTTTTTTACACACAAGTTTATTTCATTTTAATTTTAAACTGCAGAAATATTTTTGTGTGTACTCATTTTTATCCACTACATAACTTAATGAGATACCACAATTTGTTTCATGTTTTATAAAGATAATAAATTTTAACAAAATATTAATTATGTTCCTATTTGAATTTTAAAAAAAGGTCACTTTAAACAGCAGACAACAGGCATTGGCTACTGCCTGCTTTCAAAAGAGTATACTTGAAAATCGAAGGGAAGTAGCATAAACATTTAACAAACATACTTAATACATGATTATTGCTAATTTAATATCCCTTTGATTTATTACTTCTGATCTGGAAAATGTATGATGTAATATACACGATGATATTACTTACATGATTTGATTTTATGAGCAATCTATGTATTGCTATTATACATCACAGTTTTTCAGCAATGTTCTATCACTTTCAATAATGTATTCTTTAAAAAATATATGTGCTCTAATGCGGAGCATGTCAAAGAAGCAACAAAAGACGTAGATTAAGATTATCACACGGTACATTTAAACAAATTCGATTAAAAGAAAAAATAAATAAATAAATAATAAAAAAAGCAATTTAAACACAGTTATTTCAAATGTAAACAAGATTTGATCGATCCGCTTTATGACGTAGTGCGCGAGAAATCTCAAATAGCTAAAAATTCGCGCATCTATGAAATGGCACCCCCCTGTATCATGTGACCTCTGACGTCAGGTGGGAAGAGCCCATTAAAATCCCATTCGGTGGCCCCCTCTCTTTAACAGTTTCAGAACCTACAACAGCCTGTTTGATCGCCGTACAAACAACTTTTAAATATCGGACCGTAGCAATCCTTCGTGTGATGGTGATTGTGAGCCTTCATCCGTTTCATATCGTGAAACAACCTGTTCACCCACGATACAAAGAACATTTGAAAATTCTGACCATTGGAAAGTCCTCGCTGGAGATTGCGGCGTCCTTATCAGATTTGCCAGTAACTTTGCACATTTGTAAGTATGCGCAATCGATTCGTCACACCCCAAAACCTCAACACATGGATTTTTAAGACTCTAGCTGTATATTGATTAAAATAAATAACAAAATGAATTAAAAAAAAAAAAAAAAAAAATTGCCGCCTCCCCATCCATCCTGTAACTTTTTCAGAGGTGAATGGGGAGGTGGCAAAAATTTTATACATTTGAAATTAAAGCACCGTTTACACGTCTTTCAAGGGACTGCCGTAAAAGGTCGTATAAATGAAAATACGAAAAATGGAAATTAAAATAATTACAAGGTAAAAAGAACTTTTTATATGCCATGTTTTTAAAATGTTCTGTTGAATTATATAAACGCTCCCGAAGTCTGCGGGAACTAGAAATAATTAGCTAAAAGTATTTAAAAAAGGCAATGTCATTGTGTTGTGAGCTATTCTGAAAGTGTCATATGCCTGCCTAGTCGAGAAGTTAGCTAAATAAATTTTTTGTTGAATTACATAAACGCTGCAGGGACCCAAAACATTTGGCTAAAAGTATTAAAAAATGCATTATCACCGTGTTCTGAGCTCTTCGGAAAGTTTCAAATGTCTAGCTAGTCGGGAAGTTATATGATTGTTGAATCATATTAACTCTACCTAAGACAGCGGGGACCCGAAACAATTGAGTAAAAGTATTTAAAAAATGCAATGTCACCGTGTTCTGAGCTATTCTGAAAGTTTCAAATGTTTAAATGTCTAGCTAGTCGGGAAGTTGTATGATTTTTGAATCATATAAACGTTACCGAAGGCTACAGGGACCCGAAACAATTGGCGGAAAGTATTAAAAAATGGATTGTTAACGTATTTTGAACTATTTTAGCTTCTAAGTTTCAAATGTCTAGCAGGTCAGAAAGCCAATTAAATAAATTTTGTGTTGAGTCATATACACGCTACCGATGGCAGCAGGTACCCGAAATTGTTGGCTAAAAGTATTAAAAACGCATTGTTACCTTGTTTTGAGCTATTCTAAAAGTTTCAGATATCTAGCTAGTCGGCAAGATGATAAAAACAAATTCTCTTGAATCCTATAAACACTGCCGAAGGCAGCAGAAACCTAAAACAGTTAGCTAAAAGTATTAAAAAATGCATTGTCACCATGTTCTGAGCTATTCTGAAAGTTTTAAATATCTGGCTTGTCGGGAAGTTAGTTAAAAATCGATTGCAATATTTGAACTGGACACACAAACAAACAAGGATCGAAGTTAATAAAATCATAGTAAAAATATTTCTTCAAATTTAATAACACTGTAGCAAAATTTATGTAGAACACTGATTAACAAAGATATTAATATATATTACATTGTAGTAGAATTCATAGTTAAAAAGAGTAAAATATAAAACAAATAAAATAATGATAAATTGAGTTTCCGACGAATGAGTTGTCAGGAAAGTTAGCTTTCTGGAAAGAAAACTCTGTGTAAAACGCATCTATCGGGAAAGTGAGTTGTTGGGAAAACGTACCTGTAGGGAAAGTGGACTGTCAAGAAAGTGAGTTGTCGGGAAAGTGAGCTGTCGGGAAAACGTACCTGTCGGGAAAGTCAGTCGTCGGGAAAGTGAGTTCTCGGGAAAGTGAGTTGTCGGGAAAACGTACCTGTCGGGAAAGTGAGTTGTCGGGAAAGTGAGCTGTCGGGAAAACGTACCTGTCGGGAAAGTGAGTTGTCGGGAAACTGTACCTGTCGGGAAAGTGAGTTGTCGGGAAACCGTACCTGTCGGGAAAGTGAGTTGCCGGGAAAACGTACCTGTCGGGAAAGTGAGCTGTCGGGAAAACGTACCTGTCGGGAAAGTGAGCTGTCGGGAAACCGTACCTGTCGGGAAAGTGGCGTCGGGAAACTGACTTGTCGGGAAATCGACCTGATCCCATATTTACGTAATACTTTTACAAGCTAAAAATACATATTTTATTTATTTCAATTACCCATTATTAATAATCCGCGTTTGTAATGATCGATAGATGGCGCTTTTTCATCCTTTGTTGTTAGTAAATATAATAGCCACGTGTATTTATTATTGTTCTTTTTGTTATTTTACTTAATATTCGCGCTATAATTTCTCCGCCATTACACCATGTAAAATTGATTGCTTTTGGAAAAAAAATACTTCAGTTTATTCAAAGTTCGATCGGAAGTAGATTTTTAACTGAAGTTGAACAAATATTAGTTTCAAAACATCTGATTAATTCTTTACTTCCATTAGCCGAAGCAACGGAAATTTTAAATTTGTCATTTGGAAATAAATGGAAGCTTAATTTTGGATTTCTTGATCCTTTGGAGTTACACTGTAGCACACAACAGTATGTGTAATCTCTTTTACCGGATTTATTCATTTTTATTCAATATATGTGAAACTAAACATCGGCAAGCAATGGCGGCCTGATGGAAGCCGAATTAAACCATGGTTATTGTAATTTCACCTTAGCCCACCAGAGGGCGAGCATTTCATTACAATCGCGGATCCGCGATTGTAATGAAATGCTCGCCCTCTGGTGGGCTAAGGTGAAATTATCATACCACTGATAGCTATCACGCTGAATCTTTAGAAATAAAAAAATGTTTTTATTTATTTTATTTACATTTGCTTATTTCATTGATTTTTTTTTTTTTTTTTTTAGTTTTTTTTTAAAATATTATGTAAATAAAAATAATCACTTATTTAAATATTATTTATAAAATTTATTATGGCAATTATTATTTAAAAGAAAAGTATTTCATATGTTAGCAAATAATATACACCTTATTTTCTTTATTTTTATTAGTTTATTTTAAGAAATCTAATACATTTTGCGTACTAGCAAAAAATCAAAAAATGTATTTTTATATAGTTATTTTAGATATGTATTTAAAAATATATCAGAAAAATACATTGAGATCTAACATATTAAATATATTGCACAACAGAACTTAAAAACTAATAGCTAGCAAATAAATAATGTTATTATCTCATATGCTGGGAAATAAATACGTAAAACAACATGCAATAAGAGAATTCAAAGTTTTTACAGCATGATCTATATATATAAAAATGAATGTTTGTCTGTATGTCTATATATATAAAAATGAATGTTTGTCTGTATGTTATTTATAAAATCGTAAACGGCTTGACCGATTTCGATCATTCTTTTTTTGTTTTTTTCCTTATAGGTCAGGGATGGTTTAGGAAAAAAAATTGAAAAAATCTTTAAATTTAATAAAATATGAAAATAATAAACTTATTGACTTATATTGACACTTAATATAAGCCATTTAAATTTTTAATTGTTGCCAAAAAAAGTCTACGAGATATATTTATTTATTGTTTTCAGCATAAAATGAAATATGCTTTCATGCGAAAAATAAGAAATTACTAAATGTTAAATTGGTCGATGAGAAAATGACACATTATAATTTTAAAATAAAATAGTAATATTACAAATCTAACATATTTCTTCTGAATTTTATTTCACAGCATTTTTTTTATATACCTCAACTTCAGATTTTTTTTTTTTTTTAGTATGGCGGATGAAACATGCTTGGCATAAAAGTAAATTCAGCATTATGGTAAAGGTATTTTCTTATTGATAATTTTTGACATTTTTTTATAATTTTGATGCTGAAGTACATCGGACATTTTTCGCCAAGGAAAAGATAGAAAGAAATACGCAAGCGAAGTGATGACGTCACTGGCCGTTCGTGGATGCAAGAAAAATATTTCCTATGTTAAACTCCCATTGGATTTTTTGTAAAAAATTATTAAAAATCGAGGAAAAATATTTCCCGATTTTAATCCGCATATTTAGGTATAGATATGTATTAGTTATCATGCCCATGCATTAGATTAAGTCATTTTTGTTGTAAAATTGACAAAATTTGAATTTTTAATTTCAAAACTCTAGAAAAAAAATGGTAAACTTCCATATTCGATTGAAAACACAAACATTTAATTTCAAAGGATGATATTAACACAATAAATATCCAACTAATATACTGATTAAAAGGGAAATGATAAATATTCTATCATAATTTGAAGTCAAATTTGTTTTCAAATGTCTAAATAAAGTATCTGATATAAGATACTAATATGTTGTAGCGGAATAGATTTGATATCGGTCATCCTTGGTAGAAAAATAAAATATCGCCAAATTATTTGGCGAACATAATTTAATTCCTTTCAAAAGTCATGGTTATTTTAACAACTTATTTTAAGACAGTAATGAATAATATGAAACAATATTTCGTACAATGCATATTACGAAAATATACATCTGGCATGTATATTTTCGTATTACGTTTTTGATCACCAAATACAATAAGCGCCAAGAACGAGAGAGTTTTGAAATTTAAAATTAAAATTTTGTCAATTTGACAGCAAAATAACTCAATCTAACACATGCACATGATAACTAATACATATGTGTACCCGAATATGGGGATTAAAATCGGGAAATAATTTTCTTCGATTTTTAATCATTTTTTACAAAAAATCCATTGGACGATTGACATAGGAAATCATTTTCTTGCATCCACGGACGGTCAGTGACGTCACACTTCGCTTGCGTATAGGAACAATAATCGCATAAATTATATTTTGGTCTAAAACGACAACAAAAATTTAAAAGTCGCCAAGGGCATTAAGGCTGTACCATGCCATGATCAAGTTTACATACTAATTTATTTATTTTTCTATATACCAACTACTATTAACTAAGCATGAAGTATATATAACCACAAAATAATAATTGTCTCATGCGATAGAAGTTGCCGATCATAGCATATTGTAATATTATATGTGGCTTGAAATTGCTGTCATTCTATGGTTGATTGATTAAATCAAATAAATATAGGAAATAACTTGAGAGCAAATATTATGTACATCACATATAATGTTGTTCATATGTAACTGGGATTCAGATATAAAAGAGTTACTTCAAATTTTTCGATACTGTCCGTATCGAAACTGTTATGTATGATAAGCAACCAAATGGAAGCCCACGGGTAAGCCATTGTCGCAGGCAATAGGGACAGGCACCGGAGATTGCAAGAACGAACAAGGCGCTGCCTAAGGCAGCGGGAACACAAAGCAAGCTTTTGACCGATTTCAGTTTTTTTTTTTTTTTTTTTTTTCTTAAAGCATATAGAAAAGAGTTTGCCAGCGAAGTGGGCAAAGCCGTCCAAAATTATTTAAGAACTAAAATATTATTCAACAATTCGCCGGGAAATGAAAAAAAAAAAAAAAAAAAATGAAACTCATAAATATTATATGAATTTCACCACATAGTTAAAATTTTAATTAACCAGTCACCAAATTATTATTAGAACCAGATTAATATTGTGCAATAGTGAACTATAAATTATACAAAGAACTATAAATTATACTCAGTCGGAAAAATAAAATTTCAATAAATATGATTTTCTTCCACAGTTAATTGTGTGATTTTAATAAAAAATTGTATACAAAGAACGGTTTCGAAATAAAATTCATAATTGACGACCCAGTTATTATATTTCCACAACGCAGTACTGTTTTAGTACAGAATCCCTATGGACGAATTTTAAATTTTTATCGCCATGTTGGCGATAACTTTTTGTTTATTTATTTTGGCATTTTATTTTGGCTTTAAATGAGTTACAAATTTTTTTGAGTGTACTTTATCAGACTCTGTTTTGCACAGCACCACAATGATAAGGTTTCATTTCATTACATATTATGATCAAACCATCAGCTCCCACACATACACATCAAAATTTCCACGTGAACGAAGTCGCGGGTAACAGCTAGTATAAAATAAATAATTATGCATTTTTATCTTTTAAAAGTATTCCAAAATTAAAGCAATTTATCTCCCAACAAAGTAAAAATGTAATAAATAAGTTATTTTTCGATTATGACGTAAAATAATCAAAATTTCTTCTCAGCGTAATGATAAGCAATGGAGCAACTGGCACTAAAATGGCGAATTTTGTCAAAAAGCCGGCGCGCCAATGTCCAGTCTCTCTCTGTCGAGGGTCCCTATTTCCTATTGAATTAATGCCGAAAATAAAGCTCCGGTTTCCGCGCTCGCTGCCCTATCTCGTTTTAATTCCTATACAATCTTCTTCCGTGGTGATAGGCATCAGACTCAAACTTTAAATGGACTCTGTCCGTTTTTTGGGTTCGGGGCTAAATCACCACCACCTGTATTACAGGAGGTGTTGGCTAAATTATACCCAACATGCGACTTCTGATTCTCTATTTCCCTATATGAATTGCCCTCTAGGATGCAAATATTTCCCTATAGAATGTAAACATATTCCCCATAAAACACAAATGTAAACATTATAATTCTGCATTTTTCCCTGTAGTAGTCACGTGTCAAGGGTTTATTACGTAACGCCGATAAAGTCCATTGTTAAACTTTTGAATACCTGATTTACATGTACTAAACAATGAGATAAATATTTATCTCGTTGGTATTAAAGTGTAGGATCCTTTATAATTTTTTCATTAGAAATTCTCTTTGAAATCTGGCAATTAAAAATATGCGTTTAAATGTTTATATATTTTTACATCAGAGATGGTCCCCTTTCTTTGTTTTTAAATTAACTTCTATCTTTTCTCCCTGTATGCATATGATTTTTTAAAAAAATTACTAATGATTTCGAAAAAATCGCAAAATACTTTCCGACCATTATGCCAAAATGTTAAATGTTCAAAGAACAAACATTCAGAAAAAATATATTGGAAGAAGGAGATTGACCACCAGTATGAATTTTATTTGGCAACATTAGTAAGTTTATTTTAGTTATTCATACTTTAAAATACTGCTTAATTATCCGTTAAGGATACTCTGAGAATATAGCACTTTTCCGTTAAATACTACCCAATTGGCGGTTTGGCGATTTCTTAGTTGTACAAAGGGTAGCGCATTATAAACATTTATTTAGTTATTCAATTAATACTAACAACACTATACGTGGTCAAAAATTTACAAATATTTATTTCATGCTTAATGATAAATAAAACATAAGCTGAAATGTACAGGAACACTAGAGGTTGGCAAAAATTTACAAATATTTATTTCATTCTTAATTATTAATAAAATATAAGCTGAAATGAACAGGAACACTAGACATTGGCAAAAGTTTACAAAGATTTATTTTATTCTTAATCCTTTAATTAATTCGTAAATACCATTTCCCATATTAAGTTAAGTCTCTAGTAACTGGCTTAAAAGTTTCACGGTATGTATGTATTAACAATGATTAATCGCCAAATAAATATTTACAAAGATGAGAGAGTTCTGATTTTTTTTTTTTTGCTACTACTATCTATATAAAATAATATCTATCTTATTTAATTACCAAAAATGCTTACTATTACAATAAAGATTTCTGTACAAAAATAGTGGAGGCAAAAAAGCAGAAAACTCTTATCTTTGTAGTAAACATAATACAACATATTTCACTAAGATCACTTCTATAGTATTAATAAACATATACATTAATGTATATAATAAAATACATATCTATATCAGGGGCCTGTCCAGATTTTTTAGAGAGGGTCCTGTTTTTGTGAAATTGTGAAAAATTCTACACATATTTTTGTGAATTTAAATTTAGTTTGAAAATAAAGTTCTTCTGAACTTTTTGGCCAGGGTCCTCTTTTTGTAAAATTGGGAAAAATGTAATTTTGCAAAATAAATTATAGTTAAGGTTTTATTTTAGACAATGACAGTTCACTTTATAGAACTAAATTTACGTATATGCATAGAATCTTTTATAAATTAGAAATTGAATATCAGTTTTTGGGGAAATACAGCAAAACACGTCCAGGCAGCTTGTTCGTTCTATGGAAGATTAGTTTTGGAAATGAAACAGATTAAAGGTCTGTTTTAAAGGAAAAATTTTTGTGAAGGGTCCTTTTTTAGGATACAAAATTTTGTGAAAGGTTCTGTTTTAGGATAAATAATTTTGTGAAGGGTCCTTTTTTAGTAAAAATAATTTTGTGAAGGGTCCTTTAACGGACCCAGGTTTGCCTCTGGACAGATCGCTGTATATGTATATAAAATCGTTTGTCCTGACTGATTCATCATCGCCCAGCCCAAACCCCTGGACCTAGAAGCATTAAATTTTGTGACAATGTTCCTTCTATGACATAGACATCCACTAAGAAGCGATTTTGCAAAATTCACCCTGAAAAACAAGAGGGAGGGCAAAACCTGATTTCATAAAACCCTTCATATCTTAAACAGAAAAAAAAAAGAACAGATATCCTTAAAATTTTTGCTTTAAAACATAGCTAACAGGCTAACACAAATACTTAAAAACCGATTTCTGGAATTTTGAGAATTCGGTCCACAAGAGGGGGGGGGGGGGGTGATTCCACATGCGCAAAAAGTGATTTCACAAAAAACCTTCATACCTCAAAGAAAAAAACAAAGCAAGTATCAGTAAAATTTTTGCTTTAAAATATAGCTAACATAAAAACCTAAAAACGAATTGCTGGAATTTTAGAAATTCGGCCTCTAAGGGGGGGACAGGGGGCAAAACGTGATTTCACAGAAACCTTTATATCTCAAAGAAAAAAACAGATATCCATAAAAATTTTTGCTTTATAATATAGCTAACACAAATGCCTAAAAACCCATTTTTGGAATTTTAGAAATTCAGTCCCCAAGGGGAGGGGGAGGAAGCAAAACGTTATCTACATTATATTATCTATATAATACAGATATTTCATCTATAATAAAGCTTTAAAATTATTTATTTTAATTTTTAATTGTTGCCAAAATGTTTACGAGTTAATTTATTAAGCAACATATAATAAAATATATTTTCACGCGAATAATAATAATAATAATAATAATAATAATATATATATATATATATATATATATATATTAAATATTAAATTTGCGTAGGCATATGACAAAATGACGTCATTGTCAAAATTGAATAAAAATTATACAGACACGACATTATTTCATTATTTAAAACATGAAAATCTGACATTGACAGATTTTAATTTAGTGCCAGAGGCCTACTGCTAAAATTGTTAATATCGACAAATTCTTCTTTAGTTAATTCGTGACGATCTAAATTCCATGATAAAGTTTTCATTAAATCAAACCAATGTGTTTCAGCTGCAGATATTGTAACAAATAACGTTAGAAGTCCAAATTGTCTTATAGCCGCAAAACAACGTTTTTTCTCTTTTTCCCAATGAGGGGGAGGTGTGCCTTGGGGGGGACTCATATCAAAGGTGTGCCTTGGGGGGGGGACTCATGTCAAAGTTGGGCCTTGGGGGGGACTCATGTCAAAGTTGGGCCTTGGGGGGACTCATGTCAAAGTTGGGCCTGGGGGGGACTCATGTCAAAGTTGGGCCTTGAGGGGACTCATGTCAAAGTTGTACCTTGGGGGGGGACTCATGTCAAAGTTGGGCCTGGGGGGGGACTGATGTCAAAGTTGTGCCTTGGGGGGACTTCATTCAATAAATCCCCATTCAATGAACCGACTGAAATAGGCCCTTAGCACTATTAAGAGTGTATTATAAAAATTCGACAACGCTGTACCGACTGAAATAGGCCCTTAGCACTATTAAGAGTGTATTATAAAAATTCGACAACGCTGTACCGACTGAAATAGGGGTACCTTGGGGGGGACTCATGTCAAAGTTGTGCCTTGGGGGGACTTCATTTAATAAATCCCCATTCAATAAACCGACTGAAATAGGCCTTTAGCACTATTAAGAGTGTATTATAAAAATTCTACAACGCTGTACCGACAGAAATAGGGGTACCTTGGGGGGACTCATGTCAAAGTTGGGCCTGGGGGGGGACTCATGTCAAAGTTGGGCCTTGGGGGGACTTCATTCAATAAATCCCCATTCAATAAACCGACTGAAATAGGCCTCTAGCACTAATAATAAATTGAAAGCTAATTCAGATCTATATTAAAGAGCTTTATTTATTGATAATCCTGGGTATGTTTTTAACTTTTGATGCTGAAGTAGATAGAACATTTTTCGCCAAGGACTCTATTTTCGTGACAGCCACCTTAAGCCAAGTAGTCCCTAAAAAATATAAACGAATCTGTATATATATAAAAGAGTAAATTCGTTGATTTACTGACTCAACACTGCCATGGCGATTCTGTGGGAGATAGAGTCACAAATTTTGGTGACCAGGTTGATTTTAGAACCCTGGCCCCAACTAAGACAGGATTTTGCGAAATACCCCCTGTCCAGTGTCCCCCCCTAGGGGGCAGAAGGTACAAAAACCTTTATAAGCATAACTCGGCTCCAAATTATTTTACGGTGAAGAAATTCCAGATGGAAAGATCAGACTTGAGTACAAAAAAATCATTTTCTGTGATTTTGGAATTTTGGATTTTTAAGGGGGTGGGACTATTTTCTGAGGCAAATTTAGCAAAATGCGAATTTTCGAGTAGAACTCCACCCCAGTAATAGCACAAACATATAAAAAACCGCCAAGCGTCTTTGTAAGATATTTCCAAAAACTCATTATTATTTTTTTTGCGATTTTCGATTTATATATATATATATATATATATATATATATATATATATATTTTTTTTTTGGGGGGGGGGGAGTTACGAAGGGGCAAATTCGTCCGGGAAAATCTATAGGAGCTGATATCACAAATTTTAGTGTGTGGCTTATTTACGTGTATCTAACACTCATTGTAACGGTATTTTGTAAAATTCCCATCTTACTCCCGTTGGGGGCATGGGGGGGCAATAAACACGTTTCCAAGCATAACCTAGCTTCAAGCTATCTCACTAGAATTAATTTTTATATATGGGTTGATTATGCGTTCCTAACACGCACTATAAAGAGATTTTACGAAATTTCCCCCCGCCCCCCCAAAAAATAAACGCTTTTAAGAGTAACGCTGATTAAAATTATCTCAGGATAGCGACTTTTTTATATGTCGATTAGTTACGTGTACTCACGACACATACTACAATGGGATTTTGTGAAATTTCACCTTACCCTTCTTGGGAGTAGGGAGTGGGACAAAAAACACGTTTCCATGCGTAACTCTGCTCCGAACTACCTTAAAAAGGAGATTTTTTAGTGGGGGGGGGGGAGCGCAAAAACACGTTTTTAAGAGTAGCTCTGCTCTAAATTATCTCATAAAAGCGATTTTTTGATATGTCGATTGGTTACGCGTACTGAAGACACACACTACAAAGGGAGTTTTTCAAAATCCGTCCTATCCCCTTTCGGGGTCGGAGGGGGCAAAAGACATGTTTCCTTGCATAACTCTTGTTCCAGATAATCTTAGCATGGTAATTTTTGATGTGTGGGTTGCTTATGCGTACTCAACACCCACTACAAAGGGATTTTTTGAAACTCCACCCTAACGTTCTTTGGAGGATGGGAGGGAAAACATGTATCCATGCGCAAATCTGCACTAAATTATCTTAGGTTGGAGGCTTTTGATGTGTGGGTCGATTAAATGTATCAAACTCATAGTATAAAGAGATTTTGCGAAATTCCCTCCCCTTTCCCTTCTTTAAGAGCGGAAGGAGATAAAAAAAAAAAAAAAAAAAAAAAAAACACGTTTTAAAGCATAGCTCTGCTTTAAATAATTTCAGGATCTCGATTTTTTGATGGGTCGATTTGGTATATGTGTATGCAGCATGCAATATAAAGTAATTTTGCGATTTTAACTCCCCCCTTCCTTTGGTACGAACGGGTCCACTAAACACGGAATCCACTAAACAATTCTGCAGATGTTAGATAAAATGTCTAAGTTCAAGAGTGTCTCATTACTTTGTCATCCATCTATTGGGTTGTTCGGAAAGTAATTTCGTTTTTTCCTTCGAAAATGAAAGACGATTTTCTTATATTGTATAAATATTTTAATGAATTATATATTCTCCACTTTGATCGGTTGCTTAGCGATCTCACGAGTTGTTATTTGGCAGTTTTTCATAAATCAATACTTTATTATTAGCACAAACTGGTTTTCTAGAACGTTATGCATCTTCAACTCAAAATTGCCAGAACAAAATTTGGTAAACCAGTTTTGACAATAGCGTTCTTTAAATAAATTTTTTGTGCACACATCGTATACTTTTTTTCCTTGTTTGAATAGTGTTTTCGCATTTTTGATAGCAAAAAGAAAATATGCCGAAAATGTCGCTTCTGATTTTCTTTATTTGATAGGGCACCAATCAAAAACTATTGAGCAGAATAAAACGACCTTTTTCACAAGCAAGCCTTGCTATATCAGCTGTCACAATATGTAATGGCAATGCAACTAAAATGTGAAGAAGGTGTGAAAAAAAATACAATTAAGTCCTCTGCTGAGAAAAACGAAATGACTTTCCGAACAACCCAATATATTTCAGCACTTTGTTTTTTGACAAAAATCCTTGTTTTATTCACTCTTGAAATTTTTTTCTATTTTCTGCATTCGTTAATTGTTCATTTTAGGACATCTGGTATCCTCTGTTTTCCCTTTTTGGTCTAGGGATCTGTTTATAAGTATATCGAATTTTACTTTGATAGTTGGAATGCACTTGCATAAATTCCCGCCTTTTCACTAGTGAACAGTTAATATAGTTTTTACTTTTAATCTTTTAAAGAGAGCTCAGCAAGATGCGAAGTTTCTCATCAAAGAACACGCCGATCTTATGTGCAGGATTGAAAAAGCTGAAGAGACAAATGTGGAACTGAGAAAAGAGATTAGGCTCTTGGAGACAGAGTTATACATCATGTATCAAAGAAATGCTCACGATTCAGCTGTCATCGATGGTTTACAGGTATGTAATGTTTAAATTTAATTTTTACTTCTGGTCGAAAATTGTTACAACTTATGATTACCGGTTGTCATTAATGTGCTTGTCTCATCGACACTCTTAATTTTACTTGGCTTACACATTTTCTCAAAGCCAAGAATTAAAAAAAAAAAAAAAAAAAAAAAAATGCAGACATTTTTTCGTGCATTTTTTTTTTTCTATTTCTATTTCTATTTCTATTTTTTTTTTTTTTTTTAATTCTGAAGAATAATTATTAATACAGTTGGTAACAAAAGTATCCGAATACTAGCAAAAATTTCTATGTAAAAAAAGTAGAGTTAATACTTTTTGTAAAATAAATCCTTGTCGAATCATGTTCTTAGACTGACTAAGAACAGGATTCGACAAGGATTTATTTAACAAAATAGTATTAACTCTATTTTTTATATATATATATATATAGGAATTTTTGCTAGTGTTCGGATACTTTTGTTACCGACTGTACTTCTGAGAGTAGAGTGCTTCCGAATTTAATCAAACTCCTCAGATATACGGGAGGAATTCATTAAAAGTGCTAAAACATTAAAACAATCGGTCCTTATTGATGCATGCTCAGTTAAAAATACGATAAATCGTCAATATTTAAAAATAACGTTAGAAAAGCAACTGCACTTAAAATATCACAAGCATAGAGTGAATATAAAGTTTCAGGCAAAAACTGTTATGAAATGAAGACTACAAATTCAAATCTTCGTATCCAATGAATATTATAAAAAAGTTCATGGGATTTTACATTCTGAAAAGAAGATAATAATAATAAAAAAAAAATCACCACAAGAGAAATGTCTGTAAAATGCAATATCGTGCTCAGCATAGCATTTCAAAGCACATCTGCTATAATTCAACCAAACTGCACATAAACACCTTTTATATAAATGCAATAACCGCGATTTTTACACCGCTTTATTATAATTTGGTGATGCGAATATTTCTCCTTAGAAAATGTTGTTATGGAACCTTCGAGTCATCTATCTATTTCAGAAGTCGTTTTTAAAATGAATCTTTTACTTTTACATTCAAACCAAAAGATTAAACTAACAGACAATTGTTCTAAAGTTGAAATTTTTTTATCTCAAACTGCAAAAGAGAAAAATAAATTATAAAATTGTTTCCAGAAAGTTTGAACGAACTTCTGTATCTTGAAAGGCATGCGCAAGTTTATTTGGTTTTCTGACATATGCATACAAGCGTTGTGACACATCCTTTCACTATCTATATAATATTTCTCTGACGTGGATCAGTTTCAATTATTTTTTGTCGAAACGATACGATAGTCGTGTAATTAATAAAATACGCGATGATAAAAAATAATATTTATACATGGACAATATTTAAGCACGCGGGCTCAGCTCAATGAACTAATAAGAAAAGAGGACGACATTTGTCTAATGAAATTATTTTTCGGAAAAATGTATTTTACCATGTTTATATTAACATCTATTCTTGTTTGTTTTTACCATGTTTTTATTAACTCCTATTCTTGTTTGCTTGTTTGTCTGGTACAAATCTTGCAATCGAATTTTAACTAACTTCCTTACTAGCTAGAAATTTGAAACTTTCAGGATTGCTCAGAACACGGTGACAACACAATATTTCAAAGTCCGATTTTCGAATTTTTTATTAGTTTTCTTATAATTTATTAAAATATGAAAATAATAACATCCTAATAGCGTTAAAATAGCCATTAAAACATTAGCTATAATTTAATTGTTGCTAAAAAAAAAAAAAAAACGACTTCATTTTCTTTCGACATAAAAATAAATACATTTAATTAAACGTGAACGTTAAAAAATTATAAAAAGCTGAATTATGCATCTCGCAAAAATTGACGTCATTATCACTTTAGAAATTTTATGCACATTGATAAGAGCTCTACTATTCATCAGAAAATTTAAAACATAGTACATAAAAAGTCTTTTTTTATCTTATAATTATATATGCTATTAAAAGGTCATTATTTGTTTGTATGTTTGTTTGTTTGTCCGGTCTTTTGTTGCAATCGAATTTTAACTAACTTCCCTACTAGCTAGACATTTGAAACTTTCACAGTAGCTCAGAACCCGGTGACAACACAATATTTCGAAGTCCGATTTTCAAATTTTCGATTAGTTTTCCTATAATTTATTATAATATAAAAATAATAACATCCTATTAGCGTTAAAATAGCCATTAAAATATTAGCTATAATTTAATTGTTGAAAAAAAAAAAAAAGAAAAAAAACTCTAGTTCATTTTCTTTCGACATAAAAATAAATACGTTTAATTAAACGTGCACGTTAAAAAACTATAAAAAGTTAAATTATGTATCTTACAAAAATTGACGTCGTTATCACTTTAAAAATTTTATGCACGTTGATAAGAGCTCTATGATTCATCAGAAAATATAAAACAAGCTAGCTATATAAAAAGTTTTTTTTAAATCTTATAATTATTTAACAGCTGCTTCTTCGGAATCTTTACAAGCGTCATTTTAAATCTAACAATATTTTAAAGATATATACAGTATGTTAATGATTATCATAAATTGACTAAAAAACGCAATCATAAAAAGTATAATCAAAATAGAATTAAAAAAAAAAAAAAAAAAAAAAAAAAAAACGCCAAAATAAATAACATGTCATTGCATTTTTGGCGATAAACATTCAAAAGGCGTCATGGGGGTCGTTTACTAAAACTGTATTACCGGCGGAAGTATGAAAACTGAGTCGTCAACCATAAATTTTATTCTGAAACTTTTCTTTTGAATGATTCTGGTTTCACTATTGCATAATATTTATTTGGTTATAATAATAATATTTGGCTTCTGCTAAATTAAAATTTTAATTAGGTGCGAGAATTGGTATAATATTTATAAGTTTCAAATTTTAAAAGTAAATAAGAAAAGAAATAAAGTGCGAAAAATTCGCACGGGTTTGATAGTAAATAAATAAAATTTGATTGCATTTGATTAAAAAAACTTACTGAAAATCATTTCTATGTTTATTAATCTATATATATAAAAGTTATACATAAAATTATACACGCATTTACAAAAGAGTAGTACTTTAAATGAAATAAGAAGTAAGTACAAAACTTTGAATAAACACCATAAAAAGCTAGAACTCGCAACAATTGTTTCGAGTTGAATGAAGACACGACCCTTCGTGAGGCGAACAAAGTAGGCACGAGTACTACAAACAAGGCGGCAACGCACTTTTGTATGTGCTTATTTTTACAATACTTTAAATGGTATTTCCCTTTTATTGTGACTTTCGCGTGATAGAAAAAACAGCTTTGGGAAAAAAGCAAACTTTTTACAAGCACATTCTTTTCATAAACTGAAACATAAACAATTTGTTCAATATCTACGTTTTTAATTGATATAGAGATACAGAATCAATTTAAGTACTGCTTCTATATTTCATCAATTTTATGACTGATTACAATATTTAAAAAAAAAAAGAAATTCTTAATATTCTTAAAATTTTCCCTAAAGTTTCATAAAATACACCCAGACCATAACAAAAAAGAAATATCTTATAAACATATAGAGTTAGTTTATCGGTATTGTAATCCATTTCTATGTAGCCTTATATCCTTCCTTATATCTAATTGTATGATATAGGAAGCAGATTATGCAACTAAGGAGATGGATCAGTTGAAATGCGATATAAGTCATAAGATACAAATTGCTGAAACAGAGGGCAAACAGGAAGACATTTTGTCAGACATACTCAAAGAGGAGATTAGTTTGCTGAAAAGGAAAGACGTAGAAGATAAAGAACTTATTGCTTCACTCAAAGTGAGTAAAAATAATATTTTCTCTAAAATTACCATTCAGCACATTATTTAGCTTTCACCCTATTTCATACAGGATTACGGCAAATTTACAATTTCGAAAGAGTCTCCAAACACGTAACATGCCAGTAACGTTCCCATGATATCTGAGTCAATAACAATAACTTTAAAACAAGAATGGAAAATAATGCGGTTGGCATAGAATATTAACATTTTCCAACTGCACGTACACTTTGCTTTGTTTACCTTTCAATGTACAATGCCTATGGGATCGCACAACAGACAGACAGAAAGACAGAAAAACCGATGGAGACTAATTGAATTCATAATCACTCTTAAACATTATTAGAAAGTGTTAAAAATTCCTAATAGAATCGAAAATGCAATTCCAGCAATTTCCAGTTATATATACTTAATATATCTTATAAGAACCAGGACTCAGCTAGACGAAATAATTACACCTGGCTCGATACAAAAACTTTAATGTATATGTGGCGCGCAGTAAACAGAACAGTTGAATGTAGGTTACATAAGACGACTATAACTCCATACAGGACACTGCCTGTGGCCCATGGCCACCGGGAAGTAATAGGAAAACAGCTACATCTTTTAGCAATAACCGATTAACTTCTGACTACGCTTCTGACTGACTTCTGAAATCAAAATGTTTTCACTTCACTTTAAGGATTGGCAAAATATCATTATATATTTTGCCAAGAAAGGCGACAGCGCCGTCTATATTTTTTTAAAAGATAGGGAAGATGGCTCAATATCGATAGGCTATTTTACATATTCGCAGGAGTTTGAATTTAGTGCGTTACAATCTGAATATTTTCGTGAGGTCCTGTAAATCGTATTGCCAATCATAATGTACTATGTAGAAATTATTTTTTGTGCATATGAAAATGTAATGTTATTGTGAAAATAACTTGTGTATAATAAATGTACTAAAAATGTAGTTTATAGAAATTTCTCTCGTAGAACGCAATACTTTTGTATTTTTTCGAGCGTCTCACAAACCACGAGGAGTATTTATTCCATTTTCAATAGAGAACATCGCATAGTAAACCAAATAACATATAAAAGTTTCGTGGAATTCCACGAGTATTTACATAAGTTAGAGTACGAACGTACAGACGTACAGACAAACCGAAATCATAAACGCTTTTCAATTTTGTTGGAAAGAGTTATTAAGAGTACTTTCATTAATTGAGAGAGAATCGACATTAATTTTTTTACTATTTTCTTTTATTCTACTTTCACCAAAAAATTCTTAGTAAAATCTAACGTTCTCTAAAATTTTCTTTAAATCACTTTATTCATTTTCTGTTTTCTATCATTATCATTACCAAATTCAGATCCATTTGTAATACTCTAACTGATGATTGCAAAGTCTGGCCTAATTGCTTTTAATTTTGTGTCAAGCTTACTTAGTTCTCAAGGCAAGGCAATACTCCCATTTAAATGATATCTGATAAGTTTACAAAATTTTTATATCGTCTTTATACTAAAACTAGCAGGCTTTGCCCGCTTCGCTGGACACAATACTGAAATGAGTTGTCAAAATCCCATATCATTATTAATTAACCTGAGTTAAAGTTTCCGCTGTGCTCGGTAGAGATTCTTCTCGCTCATAATATGAGGAGTCCGTGTTCCCACTGCCTTCAGCAGCAACTTACCCGATTCTTACTCCCCCTTTCCCAGTGGCTAAGTTCGAAGTTTTGCGAAATCTCAACAAAGTACATAATGCGTACACCTAATCAACATCTACACACCAAAGTTCGCCAATCTAAGATAATTTAAGGCTAATTCAAAAGGGAAAACGTGTTTTTACACGCGTTTATATCCCTCTCGAAACCAAGGGGGTAAGGCGGGATTTCATAAAATCCCGTTACAATAAGGGTCGGATACATATAAACAATTTACGCACCAAATTTCGTGACCGCAGATCCCATAGATTTCTCAGAACACATTTAGCGCTGAAAGATGTGTCTCGAGTTTGCCTCCTCGTAATCCCCCCCCCCCCCCCCAACCCAAAGGAAAAAAAAACGCAAACCCCCCAAAAAAGAAAAATGTGTTTTTGGAAACATCTTAAGGAAGTCGCATAGCCTTTTTTCAATATATTTCTTCCATTTTTGGTAGAGGTCTACTCAAAAATCAGGAATTTTCAATATTTTCCCCCTCCCTTCCCTTAAAAATCGAAAATTCCTAAATGCAGATAATGTATTATTTGTACTTTTGTCTAGTCTTCCCATGTTCATTTTCTTCACTGTGAAGTAATTAAGAGCCGAGTTATGCTTACAAACGTGTTTTTTACTTTTGCCTCCCCCAGGAGGGGGGGGGGGAAGGGGAGTAATTTCAGAAAAGTTGATAGATATAATTTTAAGTTGGGTAGAGACGTAAATTCCTGCGAAGGGCCGTTGAATTCCGTCCAGACGTTCTCAAGTGATACCCGGACAAACGTGTTTCTGTATTTGTCCCCAAGGGGGGAACGCGGGGGAATTTCTGAAATGTTGATAGATATAATTTTAAGTTGGGTAAAGACCTAAATTCCTGCGAAGCGCCGTTGAATTATGTCCAGCCGTTCTCAAGTGATACCCGGACAAACGTGTTTTTGCCTTTTGCTCCCAGGGGGGAACGTGGGGCAATTTCTGAAAAATTGATAGATATAATTTTAAGTTGAGTAAAGACCTAAATTCCTGCGAAGCGCCATTGAATTCTGTCCAGCCGTTCTCAAGTGATACCCGGACAAACGTGTTTTTGTCTTTTGCCCCCCAGGGGGGAACGTGGGGGAATTTCTGAAAAATTGATAGATATAATTTTAAGTTAGGTAAAGATCTAAGTTTCTGCCAAGCGCCGTTGAATTCCGTCCAGCCGTTCTCAAGTGATGCCCGGACAAAAAAAGCGACATACAGACACGATGACACACACACACACACACACAGGCAAAATTTTCTGAAGTCATTTTCGGCTTTCATGGTGTATGAAACGTAAAGATATCGCAAAATATTTCGATTCTGACAAATTTACAGACAAAAGTCTGATTTTATTAATTTAGATAATTTACTTCAACATAAAAGCCAGTTGTAAAATTTGATTGGTTGGAAAAAAAAAAAAAAAAGTTCTGACAATACCATTATCACGTTGATAATGTCAATTTTGATTTAAAACTCACCTTATTAACTGTTATCAAGTTCTGTAAATGTGCATTGCCATAGTTTGAAGAAGATGTGAAGATGGCCTACGTGACTTGCCGTCAACTTGCCATCATGTTTGAAGCAACTTGAGAAATCAGCATAGAATATAAAAAGCTTTATGCAAAGAAATGTCTGTTTGTTTATGTAAATAAAACTGTTAACAATTATTTAAACCTTTATGAACAACATTTTAATTGATAATAAAAGAAAAATTTCAATAAATTTGTTGACTTTCATAGATATATACATATATTTTTTTTCTTTTCAATATTTTTGAGAAGAGAGATAGATAATTCTCTCTTTCTGATTTTAATTTTTGGAAATCCAAGAGATAAATTATGAATATGTCAAAAATAATGTAAGTATATAAGCAACTAATTTATTCTTTATTTTGGTGAAAATAAACAAACATTTGTACACAACAAAATTTTTTATAATACATCATTCATAGATTGTTTTCAAATTCACTCAAACTAACAAAAAAAAAATATTTATTATTATAATTACAATTACAATTATAATTATAATAATAATAGTTATTATTATTAGAATCTGTAGTTTGAAACCTTTGCTTCCTGAATACCTGTTTATAATTTGCTCACAATAATTAAATCAATCAAAATAATACAAATATACTAATTAATCTACCCCTCCTCCCCCCCCAAAAAGAAGAAAATATGGTTTAAAAAATACTGATTCTTATTTTCTTTTTAATCACGGAGTTAAAACTGAACAAAGTTAAACGTCATTAGTAAATATGCTGAATGAAGTTGATCGAAATGACACAGGTTTAACAACTAATTATTCTGATTTTTTTTATTTTTTCAATATGTAAGGCATTAAAAAACTACAAACATTTTCAGATTATTCATGATGAATTATTAATTCAAGATTATAATTCAAAATTACCAATATTCGTGATATTAAACTCAAGTATAATATGAATCAAGTATAAAATAATAATAACCATTTTTCTAATCAATTATTAAGAATACTAGGGGGCTCTGCCCCCTGCTCGCTCCGCTCACCAACCCCCGAGGAAGGCTTTCCCTCACCCCGACTTGCTTCGCTCATTAACCTCTGCTGGATTTTGCCCGACTATTCGCAACTTTGCCTTTCATTGAATTGGAATATTAATACATATAACACAAGAGAAAATTTGAACAATATTATAGAAATCCACCATATATGGTATCACATTGAAATACACAATATTTAATATTATATCGTTTAAAACATGTGAAAAATCTGTCTTAACGTTGTTTGTGTGTTTGTTTATACGGTACAAATCTTGCAACCTATTTTTAACTAACTTCCCTACTAGCTAGACATTTGAAACTTTCACAGTAGCTTAGAACCCGGTGACAACACAATACTTCGAGTCAGATTTTCGAATTTTCGAATAGTTTTCTTTTAATTAATTGAAATGTGAAAATAATAACATCCTAATAGCAATAAATAATTATAAGATAAAAAAAAAAAAAACTTTTTATATACCATGTTTTAAATTTTCTGATGAATCATAGAGCTCTTTTCAATGTGCATAAAATTTTTAAAGTGATAATGGCGTCAATTTTTGTGAAATGCATAATTTAACTTTTTATAATTTTTTAACGTTCACGTTTAATTAAATGTATTTATTTTTATGTCGAAAGAAAATAAATTCGTAAATTTTTTTTGGCAACAATTAAATTATAGCTAATATTTAAATGGCTATTTTAACGCTATTAGAATGTTATTACTTTCATATTTTAATTAATTATGAGAAAACTAATCAAAAATTCAAAAATCGGACTTCGAAGTATTGTGTTGTCACCGGGTTCTGAGTTACTGTGAAAGTTTCAAATGTCTAGCTAGTAGGGAAGTTAGTTAAAATTCGATTGCAAGGAAAAAAAAAAAAAAGAATAGAAGTTAATAAAAACATGGTAAAATAGCCATTAAAATATTAGCTATAATTTAATTGTTGCAAAAAGAAAAAAAATATACGAGTTCATTTTCTTTCAACATACAACAAGTACATTTAATTAAACGTGAACCATAGAATAATAATAGAGGAAGAAGGAGCACGCCAATAGTCTTAATGCTTACAAACCCCTTCTAGTGAAATGCCAGCGAAAGCTACTTTTGCTCCTCTCAACATTGAAGTTTGTTATTAAAGGCTTGTTAATAATCCCTGTTTTTTGTGGCAACACAACAGCTTATGTAGAAACACTTATGCTCCTTCTTCCTTTATTATTATTCTATGACGTGAACCTTAAAAAAAAAAAAAAAAAAAAAAAAAACTCCCCCCCCCCATTATTATTAGTTACCTGAATTAAGCCCGCGTGCTTAAATATTGCTTAAATATTATTTTTTGTTCTCGTGTATTTTACCAATGATTCATCAGAAAATTTAAAAACATGGTATATAAAATTTTTTTCTTCTTATCTTATGATTATTTTTTCTATATATACCACGCAATTTTATACGACTAGGTCGGATAAAATCGTATGGTTGCACACTTTCAAAAAGTAACATAAAATCCCACATCCCCCCCTTGTATCATTATTAGATAATTACCATCTGTGAAAGGTAAAATATTAATGCTTTTTTGAATTTTGTGACACCAGCAACTTTAATAAACTTAGCTGTGAATACGTTCAAATACTATTTTCAAACTGGAATAAAGTTTCAAAGTATTTGAATGCGATAGGTTGAATTACAGGTTTATAATTTTCTCTTTGCAGCCATTAGAAAAGCAACTGAAGGAAACGCTTGATCAAGAAAAAATTAAGAATCATCAACAGGGAATGAAATATAAGAGAGAATTCGAAGACTTGCAACAGGAGTTTGAAAAGCGGAATTCTGATTTACAAGCAATTGTTAAAGAAAAAAGCTCGGCAATTTTGTGGGCTGTGGAAGTATTTTCCTTAAGCTTTGGGAGTGATATGGTAATCTTTTTTCAATATAGATAGTCAAACAAACAAACAAACAACAACAAAAAAAATACTCATCTTCTCTTTCAAAACAATTTTTCTCAATATATATCTATCTATCTTAAACGCTAAATTTTATAACGTTATCACACTATGCGACAAAAAAAAAAAAAAAAAAAAAATGACTTATACCTTTTTTAAATGTAATAACTTTAAAATTAAGAGTTGAAACAAATAAAACTGTCTTGTTTGCATAATACCAAAGGGATAAAATGATACCTATGTACATTTTCGATGTAATAATTCACTTTATTACACTCTACGAAGTACTTTATAAAAATCTGCATAAAACTTTCGTTTTAAACATAATCCAATAACCATACACTTTGTATTCTATTATGATTTATTATATGAAATAAACAAGCTATATTTTAATACACGAAATAAAACTATTTATTTGTTAGATCTAAGCAATTTTTTACTAAAAATATGTATTCTAAATTGGGTGAATTCCACCTATATATGGAATTACTGCTTTAATGCACAATGGCATAGTAGTATTATTCAGTGTTTTAATATAAATCACAGAAATTTCAATGTGCCAAATATCACAAATAATTTTTTCTAGATCTGGCAGAGTTGTAGGCTGCAAATGTCGAATCCTCGGTGTCGTGCCCTTAGCGACCGTGCCCTTAGCGGAACGTGCCCTTAGCGGAATGCGATGAAATTAAAGAAAGAGAAATAGAAGAAGCCGTGCCCTTAGCGGAAATAAGAAGGTGTGCGTGTGGTAGATTGAAATATGTTATTCAAATGAACAAAAGAATGCTTTCTATGGAATGTAGTATGATTAGCATTAGATTTACAGAGTCAAACAAAAATATTCAGTTGACACTGAGGGTTATTATTGGAAATTTGCTGAATTGCATTTACGTTTACATTAAGTATTTATTTTACCATTTTTTAAAACGTGAATATGATTTGAATTAGAGTGCATATTTGTTTACTCTACTGTTCGTTTGTTTGCCTCCAGCGTCCGTAAATATTTTATGATTTTTTTATTTTTACTTTCTTCTATATTCAACAGAAGTAAGTATTGGATTCGTAAAAATTTTCGACTTCCGGTTTTCGACGGATTTAGATGTTTTGAGTGGTCTGTAACACCATTTGACTACTTTTAGAAAATTTCTGTCTGTCCGTCTGTCTGTCTTTGTGTGTGTGTGTGCACGTGACAAAAATTTTCTGGCAACTGTATCTCCGGAACTACTGCTCAGAATTACATATAAATTTACATGTAGATGCACCTTGAGCTAAATTAGTGCCTGGTGCCAACCGCTCAACAGTTGGCGCTGCTATATAGTGGTTTCCACAATTTAAAGGAAAGCTATATCTCAGGTTCTATTGCGTATAATCAATCAAAACTTGATATAAGAGAAAAGCCATTATGAAACGTTATGCTGATTCAATTTGAATGCTTATGGACTGACAGGTGGCGCTGCTATACAGCGATTTCTGCAATTTAAGGGAAAGCTATATCTCAGGAACTACTGCACAGAATTGAATATAAATTTGTATGTTGATGCACCTTAACCTAAATGAGTGTGTCAACCACTCCACAGATGGCGCTGATATACAGTGATTTCTACAATTTAAGAGGAGGCTATTTCTCAGGTTCTATTGCGTATAATCAAACAAAACGTGATTATATGTGAAGGCTATTATGAGACATTATGCTGACTCAATTTGGATGCTTATTGGCCAATAGGTGGCGCTGCTATACTGCAAATTTCTTTGATAACGGGAAAGCTATATTTCAACTTCTATAGCATATAACTGTACGAAACTTGTTATGTGAGATAACTATTATAAAAATGCATTTTTTAAGATGTCATTTATAGTTATTAAAACTGTCTCTCTTTGGATATTTCTGTACTGATAAGTATAAAGAATTTAAGTCCAAAAAGATCGATTTTGAGTTAAGTACATAGTCAGACTCAGAAAAAAATTCTCTATCGATTGGTATAACGGATTTAAATCCATGCCATTTAGTCTTTGAGAAAATCCATTGGTAAAAAAAGATTTCAATTCAGAAATTTAGCATTAATCCTTGGTATAAAATATTTAATTCAATTTTTTTCCGTCATCAATTGAAGACTGATAATCACTGAATGGTATAAAGGTTATAAATTAACATAATCCTTTTTTCCTAATCGATTCTTCTAAGTAGCTTTTAGTTAGTTTAACTTTATTTTTCGTCTTCTGAAAAATCAAGAATCTGGACTTAAATCCTTTATACTTATCAGTACAGATTTAGTGTTAGTTTTCGCTAAGATGAAAATTAATTATTTGAACTTAGTGAATTTGTATAGGAAAATAAAGTCTTGTGGTGGCCACAACATACTAGTTCTTATTTTATTTTATTTTATTTTATTAATGATATGTGTTATTCAAATTCTTTATTGAATTTCTCTACTTAAAATGGCTCTAATAGAACCTATGCCACTGGTTTGTGTACATGATAAACATCCAAAAAATTCTAATGCATTGCGCTTTAGGGGAGACATTTTTATAAATCACATTTAAATAACTTCATCAAAAAATCATAGAGAAATTCGCATTTATTGTTTATATGCTAAGAAAATGTTTTGTATAAACTATAATATGCTTAACCTCCAGATTTACAGGGCTAAGCAAAAAGTTTCGAATTATTAAGAAGTGCAAATAGGAAATTAAGAGCAGCATTTCTGTTTGTGTTAAGCCTTTTTAACATTTTCCAACAATGTTTCAGAGTGATTATGAATTCAATTAGTCTATATGTCTGTCTTTTTGTCTGTCCATTGTGTGATAATATAGACAAAGACATAGAATGTTATACGATACAACGAGTACGTACAGTTGGAAAGTGTTGATAATCAATGTGTACCTCCTGATTTTTCATTTTAGTTTTAAAAGGTGTAATGCTTAATTATATTTCCATAAACTTAAATAAAATCATAAAATGGCAATAATGTACGTTTTTGTATGGAGTACTGTGATTCATTAAACTTTATATGGTTACGTAACACCGTTCCCTCAAATAACGGATATTCTACAGTACGCATACCTATTTTTACAGGTTTTACTTCTGAAGCAAAATATAGTCAGTGCTAAATGTGGATAAAGTTTGGAGGAAAATTGAACAGTTAATTTTTCTATTTATTAATTTACTTTAAAATTTATTATACATTTCCGCTAAAGGCACGTATGCTAAAAACACGCAACCGAGGGGGGATAACATTTCCGCTAAGGACACGGGTTTATAGATTTCCGCTAAGGGCACGGTCGCTAAGGGCACGGCCCCGAATCCTCTCCCCTCTCCCCCGCCTTTTTATAGACGAGACATTTTCGAGCGGATTGCGATTAGGACTATTTCCATGTCTGGTAAACAGTAGTGGCACCAGAAATTCCCCGACGGGGGGACACCACCTCAGTTATCTTTTAAACATTTATTTCATGCTCTTGTGTTCGATAAAAATTTATTAATTTTTATATATATAATATTTTCTCTTTTTAGGAGCCTAATCAACATCTTTTGGCAGATAGCGAAACAGAATCAATTGAGTAAGTCATAAAGTTCTTAATGTTATAAGTATTATTCTAATTGTTTCGATCTCAATACTAGCATCAGAAACATGTACTGAGTAATTTGAGTCCATGGTTAAACAAAGAACTCAGATACATTACAAGCTATCAGTACAAAGGTTTGCAAATGTATTTTTCTCGTTTTATCTTTTTATTTTTATTTACCAAATTTTAATTTATGGTATGATGCATATGAAATATATAGACAATGTACAGGGTTACAGAAAATCAATAGAATCCATTGATTTCTATTCGAAGTAATCACTAAGAAACTAAGAAAGATTTTTAAATTATACGATACTCATCACTATAGAATTCCGCTACATTTTTTTTTTTTTTTTTTTTTTTTACGAGAGCCACTGTAGCTGAAATTAAAAGATAAAAAAATTGTCTCAGAAAAAAAAAAAAAAAAAAAAAAAAACTAGTTGGCATAGGTGGACTCTGCTCAGTTCCCCATCATATATCCGTTCTCGTAAATCTCTAGTGCGAGACATATTATAATCATGTTAAAATAAATGAATTTGACCAAAGCTTGATATTGTGACAGAATGAAATCCCCGCCCAATAGGCTATCCACCGTTCACTTCCATATATTTATCTCATACTAATCTATTAATTTATTTTATCAAGGTCAATTCCGTTGTTTAGTTTTCATGCTACTATTTCCAATGCAATAATCCTCAAAATTCATATTTTTATGAAAAAATTACAATTTCGATATGTTGATAAAATCGTAAATTACGAATAATTTACGAAATTTTCCTATTAGAATATTTGTATTCAATCATGTTCACACAAATATCATAAACGCAATTTTGAAGTTGTCTAATGTATTTATGATCCTCAAAATGGAAGTTTATGCTCAATTTTGCCTTATTCTGACATGTTAAGTAAATCGTAAATTCCAAATAACTTACGAATTTTTACAATTGGAAAAATCATAGTCTATGATATTCATGCCAGTATCCTAAATAATATTTCGAAAGTGGTTTGACATCTTTATGATGAATATATCCCTCAAGATTGACGTTTATGTGAAATTTTGCTCTATTCTGCCATGTTAAGAAATTCATAAATTTCCAATAACTTGCGAAATTTTCAAAGTAGCGTATTTATAGTTACTGATGTTCATTCCGGTATCAAAACTGATATTTTAAAACTGGTCTGACATTTTTACAGTAAAAAGTTTCCATTTAATGCACGTTTAAATGAAATTTTTTCCTATTCTCCCATGTTAAGAAAATCGTAAATTTCTAATAATTTATGAAGTTTTTTAATTCGAATGTTCCAAATAAATAGGGTTCTTGCCAGTGTCGAAAGTAATATTTTAAAACTGATCTGACCTCTCTGCGATTATTTGTTCGTGAGATATCGTGTTAACAGACTAACAAGCTAACGGATAACACACTAACGGATTGACCCACTAACACACTAACAGACACCCTACAGACAGACACCATAGAAATTTTGTCATTTTCGGTTTCCTCACACCTGAAAACGTGTAGAAAAGTAAAAAAACCGAGGTCGAAAATTTTCACGACTACCTAAGTTCCCCATACCTATAGTATGATGAGGAACTAAAAGCAACCTGAAAATTCGCATAGAGAGTAATACATAAATTTAATATATCAAAATATATGAAAGTATTTAAAATCAGAAATTCAAATCCCAACAAAAACATTTTTATTTTTTAAGGCAAATATGCTGTAGCAATGGAAAATAACGTTTATATCAGAAAAGAGATAAATTAACTAAGTTGCTGTGTATCCGCCATCTTGAGTATTCAAGGTTCCATGTTAACCTATGGTTAAATTTTGTCCTTTAACCCGTTAGTAGTCGCTATCGACAGCGCCACCTATTTCAAATAGCGAACTTTTTATTTAACTGTCACCAATAATTTTAAGAAGTGATGTGATCGACGTTAAATCGATTTTATTCGCGTTTTATCTGTATCGAATGTTACTTCTAAAAATTTTTGGTGACTATTGAATAAAAAAATCTGGAAAAAACTGAAGGATGGGATGCAAATCGACCAACTAGCGACTACCAACGTGTTAATAATTATTACAAAAAACAGTTTCGCAAAATATTTTTCACTGTTGTAAAGGACAACTTTTCGCACCTTTTTACAGTTTTATTTTATTTTTTTTTTTTTTTTGAAGAAATAATTTTTAATACACCTAAATTAAATTTATTCTGAAAGAATTTGCATATGTTTTACTTTAAACTTCGATAACTTTATTTCAGTGAGGAAAATCTAAAAAGAAAAACTCTACCGAGATGAACAAATTTTTTTTTGTTTGGTGTCATACCACATTTATTCACTTTTAAGCAATTTTGTATTAATTATTACTAGTATCGCCCAGTGGTCGAAACTCGACCATTTTTTTTGCAAAGCGAGGCAAAGCAAAGTTATTGCCTTGTCCTAAACGGAATGCAATTGCAACACAGCTGCGACAATTGTTTGCCAATATTCACTATAACTATTTCTCTCTGTAGATGTTAGCCTTTCCTGAAATGAGAGAAAATCGCAACGTGAAAACGCCCCTTGTTGTGTGATACAGCGCAGAAGCTCATAGGTACCATGTCAGACCAAGGTCCAACCAAGTATCAAATTCTGTTAAATTAATTCGATTGGTTCATAAAGTACAGTGTTTGAACAAAAAAAAAAAAAAAAAAAAAAAAAAAAAAAAAAGAAGATATTTTTCAAAAATGGTCGAATTGAGTTCGGGAAATTTCAAAACGTGTAACTTTATCGAAAACCGAAAATCTAAAGCATTTCTGAATCTTATATTTTCTACTTACATATGCAGAGAAAAGAATAATAAATCCACTTTTTAAAAAATAAAAATATGTAGTCAATTTCACTAATTTCACTTAATTAAAATGCAAGGAAATCTCAAAACGTGTAAATTCATCGAAAACTGGAAATCTAAAACATTTCTGAATCTTATATTTTCTACTTATATATGCAGAGAAAAGAATAATAAATCCACTTTTTAAAAAATAAAAATAAGTAGTCAATTTCACTAATTTCACTTAATTAAAATGCAAGGAAATCTCAAAACGTGTAAATTCATCGAAAACTGGAAATCAAAAGTTTTTATGTATCTTCTACTTGCTTCTTCTACCCACAAAAGCTAGCAATAAAGACACTTTTTTAAAAAATAAGTAGCCAATTTCAGTTAATTGAAACGTAAAGAAAGCTCAAAACATGTAAATTCAGCAGAAAACGGAAATCGGAATTTTTTCCGTATCGTCTACTTATACATGCAGCAGTTAGTGACAAATCCATTTTCATTTTATTTAGTATATTAGTTGAATATTTATTGTTTAAATATCACCCTTTGAAATGAAATGTTTATGTTTACATTCGAAACTGGAAGTTTGCCATTTTTTTTTTCTGGAGTTTTGTGTATTTAAATTAAAATTTTATCAATTTTACAGAAAAAATAACTCAATCAAACACATGTAGACAGTAACTTATATATAACTATACCCAAATATCGGAATTAAAATCGGCAGATAATTTCCGTTATTTTTTAATAATTTTTTACAAAAAATTCAATGGACAATTAACATAGAAAATATTTTACATGGCTCCATGGACAGACAGTGACGTCATCACTTCGCTTGCGTATAGTGATGCTACATTATACAAATTACTGTGTCTATGGTTTTATTTGAGCTTTATGAAATTGCCAGATTTAACAACTTTCTACTTTTAGGTATTTTTTAATGTGAAGGAATACGTGTATAAAAGGGAAAAATGGGGGAAAATGCATAAAAAATAAATGTATTTTTAAATACCTTCTTGACATCGTAAGAAAATAATATTTGTATTCGCACCTTCCGGCTAACCATACCTTTCGAATGATACCATTTTCAACCCTCTACTCCCATAATTAATATGTTAAAAAGGGACAACAAATTTTATGCTTGCCTATTAATATATAGATGGAACAAAATTTCCCCATAGGTGAACATGGAACCTTGAATAGTTAAAATGGCGGGTACACAGCAACCTTGAATTATATGTGTGCAGCATAATGACATTTTTACGTGAAAATAATGCTTTCAAATAGTTTTGGTAAACTGTAGATTTGATGTGGTGGTTATGTGAAGAAGGTGATTGTCTACGCGGAGTTTGTAAATTTAGGATTTCTTTTTATTTAATCCTCGTCTATATTCAAGTGGGTTTTACCATGAAAAAGTACCATAAAAAACACCATAAAAAAATTCAAAAGGCTTGGCCGACGAGTGCGATTTGGGTTAGAAATTGGCATCTCCAGTATTCAAGTAAATATGAGACATACATACCGCTGGTTTACGCCAGTGTTGCAAAAAATGTAATCGGTTGGACAGTTGACGATTAATCAATCATTAATCTGAAATTTTACAAACGACGATTAATCAACTATTTTCTGTAAATTTTGCAATTAAAGATTAATTTTTCATAATAATACAAGTAATGATTAATCAATCAGTTATAAAAAGAGAATTAATTATTGATCATTGATTAATCTTTAGATTAAGTGATTGAAGAAATCAAAGATTAAAACTAGTTAGACTGGGATTTAGCCATTTATTTACTGTGGAAGTGTGAATAGGTGAATAATAAAAAAAAAATACTTTTATTGTTTTTAATGCGTAAATATAACTATCTTTTTGTTTTATCCGAAAAATTTACGGTACATGTACTTGTCCAACTGCTACAAGTACATGCACCGTAAAAAATGCCTTAAACCAATCAACATCAATCTTGAACTTATTTGATTCAGTACCACCATGAAGGTAGAGAGAGGATTGTACTACCATGTGTACCACAAAGAATGAGCAAACCCTGTGAGTCCACTGGCCCAGTTGGCAGTGTTAAATTCTAAAAGAGAAGACTGTGTGTTCGAATTCCGAGCAAATCATGGATTTTCGTTCCTCATGTGAGTAAAGAAGATTATGTATTATTATAGACTGTACTCGTGAGTAATAATTGCAGGAAATGTTTTAGCAGCAAACTGTGAAAATTACAGCACACATGTGGGTAAAATTTACAGCAAATTTATTTTACAGCACACTGTAAAAATGCAGCACAGTGGGTAGACAATACTTTTACAAGAACATTGTGTCGTAATTTTCCTCTTAAAATTTTTACAGTGTATTATATTGTCTCGAAGATGGAAAGAACTACATTGATAGTTTAAACAAATTATTACATATATTTAGGCTCAATCAACTCGCAACAGCACAAGACTGAGAACTTGCCCACTACAGGACTCAGCTTTTATATACATAAACGATGTTCGTGAAACATCAATTGAATATTAGGAACCTTACATCCTATTTGAATATAAGAAGGATCTAGAATCATCCAAAAGATATATAAATAATAAAATTAATAATAATAATAAGATTCCAGTCTTTGGATAAAACTACCGGAGCTGGGCCTCGAAAAGTGAACGGAGAGGGGGCCACAAAGGACCCTCACAGTGCTTCAACTGTCAGGGTTACTTCCACTCTGCAATTTCTTGCAACTTGCCGCCCTGGTGCGTTAAATGTGCTGGGGAACACAGGAGCAAGGAATGCAGAAAGGATTTTGGTGATCCTTGCAGATGTGCGCACTGTGGTGGCGCCCACCCGGCTAACTATCGGCTGTGTCCAAAGTTTCCCACCCAAAATAACAGGAAAAACGCTAAACCCAAGCGTAAGCCCCAGGAACAGGTCACAGGGGCTCCCAAAATCCAAACTTTTACAAGCAAGAAGGTTCAACCTTCCCAATCTTTTGCGGGAATTGCTATTGGTCGTAGCGAGCCCGAAGCTCCTCCCCCTTCCAAAACTCCTTATATAAATTCCTCGGTCCCAGAAGACGCCAGTTCGGCTACCGAGTTCCTAAACTACGTCATGGTCTTGGAAAAGAATCATGACAAAAAAAACATAGTAAAAGCCTGGAAAATGGCACTTCCACAAATTCGTGCGGCGTCCACGAACTTAGATCGCTCTTTCATATTGTACGAGAGTTTAATATCTCTCGAGTAATTTTGTTAGGGAATTTCCACCCTTTATTTAGGCTTAACTTTAACATTCGACCCTAGTAGAACGTTGAATTCTTTCTCTGTTGGTATATGGAACGCCAATGGCCTCCATTGTAAAGCGGCTGAGTTCCGCGATTGGGTTTATAGTAATAATTTAGATATTATCTTTGTCTGTGAGACCAAATTCTCCCAGGGTTCTACTGTTAAGGTGTCCAATTATATGTTATACAATGTTGACAGGCCATATAATGGCACCTCTTCCGGCGGCACTGCTATTTATTTAAAGTACGGCTTCAATGCTACTCTCATTAAAGTCCAAAATCTAAATTCCATTGAAGTCACGCCAATTGTTTTGGAATTCCCCACTATTCAAAAATTACTTGTTGCAGCAGTATATATCCCTCCTCAAAGCGAAAGGAATAACCTGCTCATGCGAGATTTATCCCGGCTCACTAATATTTATTCAAATTTTATTATTGCGGGTGATTTTAATGCTAAACACTTGTCTTGGAACTGCCTCTCTAATGATGCTAGAGGGAATATCATCAGGAGATGGGTGGATCAAAATCATGCACAAATTCTTGCTCCCCCTGAACCCACCTTCACTAGAAGTAATAATATTTTAGATTTTGCTATCACCCGCAATTTTCCATATAGTTACAGCATTCAAACGCTGAATGATCTCACCTCTGATCACTTTCCTGTGGAAATCTGTTTTCGGACGAATAACTATAATTTAGATTTACCGCAGGCCTTCACCACCAGGTGGAGCCACTTTACGGAGATATTAGCCGATTCTGAGCTTCCCTCACCTCTTCCATCTAACAAACTCGAAGCCGAGAGATCAATCAGCATGCTTGAAAATTACATTCAAGATGCCTTTCAGCAAAGCTCGGCTCCGAGAAAGAGGACTAGTCTATTCTTCCGATTATCAGATGAAATCAGGCAGTTGATCAGAGAAAGAAATCATGCTCGCAGGAATTGGCAGGTTCATAGGCTCCCCCATTTCAAACGCTTGTACAATGTACTTGCACGGAGGGCTAAAGCTGCAATTCATGAGTACTCAAAAACGCATTTCAACAACTTTGTCGAGAGTTTATCGACGACTGACAACACCATTTGGAAGGCTACTTCACGTATTCGTAGGCCAAAAACAAACATTCCGGCTCTAAACAGCCCAACTGGAATGGCAGTGACAAACTCTGAAAAGGCTGAAGCTCTCGCTCACAGTCTTAGAAGTCAGTTCACACCTCATAATGACGTTTTTAATCCTAGAATCACTTCAATTGTTAATAACAGTGTTCAAAATTTATTAAGCAAAAATTCCATTAATACTCTTAACTTGGCCACTCCCTCTGAGGTAGTGGAATATATTTCTAAACTGAAAAAAAATAAATCTCCTGGCGAGGACCGAATAACAACTAATATGCTTATTAACCTTCCTACCAACTTTATTTTTTATATCACTTTAATTATTAATCGCATGCTAATACTCAATATTTTTCCAGATTGTTGGAAAAAGAGTTTAATCGTTTTTCTGCCGAAAGGTGGCGACACTGATCCGCACCTTCCTCAAAGCTATAGACCTATTTCTCTTCTCTCTTGCATGT